>RPOG01000048.1:0-1325649 GCA_008086565.1 Thalassoma bifasciatum | reverse complement strand
CGTTTGGCTTTCTTCAGTATATTTCAGCTTCTTCCTTGAATTTATAGTTTCTTCACAAAACTCCTTCAAAGGTCATGAAGTTTATCAGCCCTTGCAGCAGTTTAACATTGGTGTGTATGTGGTGGAATGTTCAAACTGTAGAGTGAGGATTTGAATTTTAGAGTGTGGACCAGGAGAGAAATGACCTGGAAACTTGGATAAACAGGCCCAGGAGCCACAAATTTCACTCCACATACTCAAATTTGGGCTCAAAACGTAGGTAATCTTGTTCTGCTTCTGATTAATGACCCTTGACACCAAAAGGACAAAGAACAAAGCCTGCAGGTGGCCAACTGTCACAGAAAGTCATCATCTGCCCCCATCTGCTCTAATGTTAATTTTCAGGGGACTTTCTGAGAGATAAAGAAAAAGTAACACTTTTTTAACTCACATTTCTGGTAAAACCTGTGGCTCAACAGACATAACATTTACATCAATAGATACTTCTGAGCCTTGTAAATCTAACGGTGGTTTTGGTTTTCTGCTAGCCCTTAAGGATTTTGCGCAGCCTAAGGATATTCACACCCTTGTCCCTGGCTCAAATCCAGCTCCTCATCAACTGTCTGTCAGTTAAATCAAACAGCTGCAGCTTCAAACAGCCTAACGAGCAGGTTACCATGGAGACCTGTGATCTGACCAAAGACTGTATAAAACATGGACGTAGTCTCCGTGACGTCACCCGTCTGTTACTGCAGCTCTGTTTTGAGGCTAAACGACGGGCGCGGCCATATTGGAAATGGGACGAGTGACGAGTGCCCAAACTCACAGCCATTGGGCACCCGTCAGTCACGTGATCTGAGCTGTGGCTCTGATTGGGTAAGCTCTTGATCCTAATATCTGCCAAACGGCCGAGTTAGAAAAAAATTCACCCCCCTCACAGTGTGTGCCGTTAGCAAAATTAGCGATCCAGATGGGAGACAGAGTTTGTACCAGGCTTTAAATACGCCGATTTCGGCTCTGAAAACGGCCTTTTTCCCGTCTGCTTGTACAGTACTTCCGGTGCTTCTGGAGCCAGCCTCAAGTGGTCACAAGAGGAACAGCAGCTTTTTTGCACTTCCGCGTTGTCTCATTTTTTCAGACCGGAGGTTGCCGCCCGGATCTGACACACCTGTTTATACCTACAGATCAAAACACTGATGAAGAAAGATACTCAAGTGATTGTTTCTCTGCATCATTGACCAACACACAGCACACCAGCACACCAAACATATACCCACACACAAACACACCAAACACACACACACACACACACACACAACACACATCAGCACATTAGCCATATACACACAAACACACACACACAAGCACACACACTCACACACAACACACACAAGCATATTAACCATGTACACACAAACACACACACACACACAAGCTCTCTCTCTCTCTCACACACACACATATACACTTCACTGTCTCAAGCATCTGATAAACTGATAATTCCCACACAACTTCTAGGGATAAAAAATTCTTTCATTGTGATTCATTGATTTCCTTTTTTCCCATTTATTCTTCAATTCACCCATTCTTATTTTCATTTTGGACATTATTTCACATCCTTTCAGCCAAATGTTCATGTTCGTGAGTTCTCCTTCAACATATTGCATTCAGCAGTTCAGCGCAAGCTTTTTCAGGATTCATTCAACCATTTTCAGATAAATTCAGTCATTCAGTATGTTCAGGATTCTGCATTAGCAGTTCAGTGCAAGCTGCTTCAGCTTCTGCATTCACAGCGCAACTTCTTCAGAAATTGCTTTTCTAGTTTCTAATGCATTTCTATGTTTGCAGGAATGCTGTAGATAGAAGTAAAGTCACTGAGGAAGGTATTACTGGGGTCCATTGTGCCACAGACCAAAACATGTTGGTTGAATGCTGAAGTCATCTGTGCCAGGTCATCCGTGTGTGGGAGTCAGAGAGGTGGATCGGACAGGAGGATCGATGGCAAGGTGAAGAAAAAGTCATCCAGAGACAAGGCCAGATGAGTTTTTGCAGTCTTGATCCAAGCAGTTTGCATTCTCATCCCAGGTTTCAATCTCACAACATGAAAGTTGCTGAACAAATCTTATTTAAAAAAGGGAATATATATATGTTTTTTATTACTTTCTTTTCTGTTGCTTGTGGTATGTGTAGAGACTTGAGAAAAGAGTGACACTAGAGTACGGATATTTCAGCTGCATGAGTATAATTTTTTTTTCATAGGACAAAAGAATATATATAATGAAATATGACTGAGCATGTGATTACATTAGTGTTGCCTCATAAGGTCAGAGTGAATTTACTTTGATGTATATATTTCACCATCTCCCAGAGGCCCTCAGAGTTAGGGTCCCTTGAGTTCATGAGTGACAGAGGTAATATGAGCTAACATTTGCCTACAGACACACAAAGGCAGCATATATTGCATGCAAATTCACTCATTGCCTTGTGTACCCACTCATAGAAACAGATGCCAACAGACACACACACACACACACACACATACAGACACACACACACACTCAGGGTTAGGGTCACTGTGATGGATGCTCTCCCTGAATGGCCGTGAGTATTAAAAGCTCGGCGACCCAGTAAAACAATCAGTCATGTCACTTTGTCACAGCTTGGAATTAATCATCCCTGTTTCTCAGATAATTTCCTGCATTAATAATTCTGACCGTGTAGCTTAAATAGTCTGCATGCTGTGACTGTGTGTGTGCCAGCACCATGTGGGAGAGAACATTTAGGGAGATGGAGAGGAGTCTGAGGAGCCTTTGAGGGGGATGTGGGGACCTCAAACTGCATGCCTCTCTGGTCAGACCCTCTCAGCTGCAGCCTAACTATGCAGCAGGGGAAATCTACTGCCACGTAGACACAGGGATAAATCATCTTTGTGCGGCTTTAAGATACAAAAGTATGAAAATATTTGATAAGGTCCTCTTGCCAAGTTGGAGGGAGAGAAATGGGATGGCAGGGGGAAGATGTAAACACAGGCTGTTCCTGTGTTTGAGCACACTGCTTTGTGCTGGCTAATTGCAGCTGAGTCCCTAATGGAGGAGGCAGATAATGTGTTAGGACTGTTGTCAGTAGTAGCATGGAAGAGAGGCTCATAAATGTAAATACATTATCACCAGCCAGATGCCACTCTGTTGTTTTGGTTTGCCAAGTTGTTTCTGAGCGTGTTTGAATGCAGCTGGCGAATAGATGATTTTCCCTTTCAGCAAAGTTTTTAGGTCATGAAATATTTTTGAGTACACTCATACATGGATAATGTGAGTTTACACATAAACATAATATGAATTCTGAGTAAGACCATTTTTTGGAGGGCAGGAATATGTCAAAAATGCAGGGGGAAATTGGGAACAAGAATCAACTTATTCTATGTTCACCACATCTGCTGATGAATCCAAACATTTTAACATTGTAAGTGTCATTATATTCATGAACCATACAATATAATCTTGCTCAAGGTCAGGATCTTAAAGGAAGAGAACATACAAACACTCGAAAGAAAAAGAAATGTATAGTCTGCCATTGAGTTGACCTTTATTCCTGTGAAAGTGACAGCACCTTGGATGCATATTATTAGCCACGAACATGTCAGGGATCATCATTGGTGTTCAAAATGGTTATGAAACATAAACACAACATTCCTTTTCTCAGGTAGCGGACAGTCACTTGTCAACTCCAACTCACCAAATAATAACATCAAGATCAATCATTTTTGTTCTTCAAGCTACTTGAGACTGTTAAAGCCTCTTTCTGTTTTAGATAGCTGTGTCTTCCTGTTTGAATCCCCTGATCATTATTTTTCTCTGAGCTGTGCCACAAACGGTTAATGCGAAGGACATGCTAATTAACTGTGTGCAAGAAAGAGAAAGAAGGAGAGAGCATGCATTCGTGTTTCTGCGACTTCCCTTGCTCTGGATTGTTCTTCTAGTCTGTGTAAGAAACTCCCATCTAATACAGACACAGACGGTTGGCATAGAAACCAGCATCCCTTCTCAGGGAGGTAACAGGCGAGGGATGGAGGGAGCAGAGAAAAGGGAGGAGGGCACAAGCACAAAGTTCAAATGAATAAGAGATTCTAATATTACCCCCTCTGCTTGTGTTTGTGTTTGTATGCACACGCTCCTGTCTGCTCCTTTATATGTGTGTAAGCGTGTGTCTGTGTGTGCAAGCCTCGGCATCTGTGTGAGTGCATAATAGCGATAAGAAGAAGGTTTCGAGATAACAGCAGGGAAGCAAGATAGTAAAGAGCAGAGCAAATAAACCTGAATGAAGAAACTTGCTGTGTTTGTCCGGTGCTGGGACTGTGAGCAGGGTATCAGCAGGCCGGAGGAGGAGGAGGAAGAGGAGGAAAAGGAGGAAGAGGGACAAAGCTCAGAGAGCAGGGGAGCTTAGGCCAACTTTCTGCCTTCTCTCATGTTTGATGGCAGATGGAGAGGGACTAAAAAGTTTTCAGTGCTGCAAAATACTCTGCAGTCCAACAGAAAAGTCGCCACCAAGATTTAACGAAGCAAAAAGTTACAAGCCCCCTATTGGATTATCACTTCAACATTTGGCCAAATCAAATCAAAGAAAAACAACAGTCAAATTCAGGAGTATTTGTATTAGTGAAGGTGAGAGCTTTTCCACACCCACACTGCAAAGAGAACTCAAGGGTTTGAGACTGAACAGCTGTGTAGCCTTAAGAATACCACTAATCAGTAAGGCTAACTGGAAAAAAGGCTTCAGTTTGCTGGGAAGCATAAAAATTGGACTCTAAAGGAATGAAAGAAGGTCATGTGATTTGATGAGTCCAGATTTGCCCTGTTCCAGAGTGATGGGCGCATCAGGGCAAACAATGCAACAGTAAATACATGCTGTCATCAAAGCTAAAAGTGGTCCAACAAAATATTGGAGAGTGTGACCTCTTTTTTGATGGCTACATTTTTTGGGCCAGGCAGCGTACCTACAGCAGAGCCAGCACACATACACAAATGATGTCAAGGGTAAAAGCATTGCATTTAAATCAAGTCCCACCTTGATGTTAACATCCAGAACTGTGTACGCTTGGCACAGTGCAACGGCTCTTGCCTCTGATTGGATGACTCTCCAGAGTTGTTCACTTGGACCTGCTTCAAACACAATGAGACACTTGGGCAGGTGCTAACATCTCAAAAACAAATGGAGAAAAAATGAGAGAAGAAAAAACACAACCACTGAAAGAAAAAAATGGACAACCAGACCATAAATTCATGGATGACACTAAACCCAGTTTGTGAGTGAAGTATGAAAGTGTTGAAGGTAGCATTGTTATGTCAGTGAAAGCAGCAACAGATGAAGTCCTGTCATAGGAGAAACGAAGCAAGACTCTCCTGTGGCATCATTAAAACCCCCATCGTCTCTCCCCTCATCCTGATTCAACTGAACAGCCTGAAAAATAGGTCAATTAACAACCTCTGCTCTCTCTCTCTCTCTCTCTCTCTCTCTCTCTCTCCCTCACACACACACAGGAACATCCCTTGCACACGGCCAGAGGGATGTGTGGGTGGCTTGTGTTGCCATGGAGTTAATATTGTACTGGTCTGCTGCTGTGATGATGGCAACAAAAGAAAACTCTGGACAAGGTTTCCTCACAAGTACCTATAGATACAGTTAGTAGTAAAGCTGTTGTTTTCTAGGAATTTTTATCCTCATTCACTCAAGACTGACAGGAAAAAAAGCTACGCGCATAAATTTATTTTTGGACGCAGGCCACACTTAATAGGTACCAAAACTACATAGAGCACTAAAGATGTGCAAGATTTCAGCTGACTGCACAATAAACATTGGCATGAGTGTAAGAAATTTAAGAGCTCCTAATCTGATCTATTACCAACAACAGCACACATTAATATTATTATCCAGATCTGCTAATGCAATGACAAAATTACTCGCATGATTGTGTGCGTGCTGCATAACCAACTAATCCAATCACCCCTCTAATGGACTTGAAGGATGAAGGAAGTTAATTGAGCAGAAAATGCAGAAAGCATATAGCCATAAAATCATAATCCATTTACTGTGTGCATCCAGCCCCATTAAATAAAAATGTCCATACCGTTGTCTATATAAGGCGAAATTGGCACTAGGTGTAAGTGTAGCATAGTTACTTTGGCTTGGCTGGACAGAGCAGTTACATAAGCACAAACACACATACAACACTTTAAAAACTGAAATCTGAGCATGTCACTATGTCTTATTTTTGTAAGAAATATTTTTTTTGACTTAATACAAGCCACATTCAGCTGACAAGTCCAGAGGCATGTCTTATTGGAAGTTATTTCAGACAAAAATGATGTCGGAAGTGCTTGCTACGAGTCAAAAAATCTGCTGATGGGGGGAGAAGAAAAAGTGTTGTGTTAAGACATTATTCTTGCATCAGGAAACTTGATGAGTAAATTTTTCTTGATTTCTTACTTTGTCAGTTGAATGTGGCTCATATAAAATAAGATAAGACAATTTTAACTAAAAATAAGACACAAGTACTTGCTTTGATTTCAGTTTTGGCAGTGCATCTCTGGGGCACAGAAAAGTTCTTGGCATTATGATTTTGGTCACTTTGTGGTTGAAGGGAAAACAATTGGTTACCTTTAACCTGATAAATACCCCAAACTTGTTTATAAAACTTAAAGTAACAGGGTTATATGGTTTAACACTATCTTTATGGTTATGCATTGAAAAATAAAGGAAATTATACTTTCATAATAACAACTAAAAAGTCAACAAGAACAGAAATCATGGGTTTACTAAAATGTTATCTGGCAGAAATCGTGTAAACAAAACTTTAGCCATTCCCTGTTCTTGTATTAATTCTCTCTGGCTTCTTTTGCTTCCCCCATCAGTTCAAAAACATTCTCAACAGGTTTACTGGAGATGCTGAATTTCCCACAGGTGTGACTGTGTTTATATGTTACTTCCTGCATTTTAGCCCCTTGAGAGGCTAATGATCCGTTAGAGCTCGGGCTTTTCTACGCAAAGTCTGGAACCCATAGGTGATGTTATGGTGACCATCATTTTTATAACCTATGGCGTGAGCGTTTAAGTCCTTTCGGTTGCAGTTTATCAAACACAGACCAATTTTTCATTTTCTCCAAGGCCTCTCTCAGTTCTTGGCCCAGACAACAATCCTGAAAAAGCCTTAGATGAGTTTCAAGATAAATGGAGAGTGACTGACAGACAAAAGAGGGAGAGAAAGAGGAACAGAAGAGAATATTAAAAACTTGCTGTTGAAAATACCTTGTCTTTGAACTGCAGGACATGATCATGAAGATGTGCGTATGTCACGGGAGTAGCAGAGCTTACCAGTAAACAACAGAGATAACAAGCTCATCACATCTGGGTATGAACTGTGCTCTTGGCAGAGAGGCACCTCAGGCTGCCTTACTTTCACTCCTCTTTTATTCTGTTTTATTTCCACTCTGGACCAAACACAGAACTATCTGAGTTCATAATGCCTGTTTTATTAGAAAATAACAATTTCCTGTGTTAAGGAGAGATTATGTGTACACTGCAGGAGCCACAATGCTTCAGAAAAAAGGTGTGTGGTCACCACTTGGAAGCACTGTATTTAATTTTAAGAGCTCTGACTCAACCAGGCAAAGCAAAAGGAGAAAGGTATGAAACATACAACTAAACTATTGTTTGGGTTTCAGAATATTGATTTATAATCATTATTTCACATCATAAAAAGCAATATTTTTTGACACACTTTTTAAATACTAATGAACTTTTTTGTGGCTTTTTCAGCCTGTTTCTAGCAGCCATTTATTATTGCACCATTTTCTGTGCAGAAACAAAACACTTAAATTACTGGAAGCTAAGCTGTTTGCAAATTATTAAATAGGGTGACCAAACGTCCTCTTTTGCCCTGACATGTTCTTTTTTGGTGATAAAATTGTTAGAGGGGGTTATGTAAAAACCCTTAAATGTCTGGGTTTTTCTCAGCTTGTTCCACAAATCATTGATAATTGTAGTAAAGCCCTACACTGGGCTACTGGCATTACTCTGATGCACCAACCGGTCAAGATGTAAAGCAAGCAGGAAAATTTGCCTCTTTTCCTTGTGGTTGTGACCAGTGTTGAGATTTTATTTTGGCCCATATCAAGTCAAATTGTAGGGCAAAAAGTCAAAATTCTGCATGAAAGGACAAATTTTTGAAATTATAAGTCAAAATTTTGAACTAAAAAGTTAAAAATTTGAGATAAGAAAGTCAAAATTTTGAAATATTACAGTCAAAATTCAGAGATTAAAGTGTTGAAATTTTTGGATACAAAGACAAATTTGTCTCAACGATATGAGGTAAAAGTCAATATTTTGAGATAGTTGAGTCGATATTTTGAGGAACCAAAGTCAAAATCCTCAGATAAAAGTTAACATTTTTAGATAATCAAAATTACGAGAAAATGTGAAATTTGGCTTTTTCATTTAAAAATTTTGATATGATACATGAAAAAAAAACCCTCAAAAAGCCATTTTTTTCCTTTTTTATGTGTTTCTAATTGATAGAAATGGGCTTCTGAGACTAATTTAAGTTTACATTAGAGAAGATTTTCACATCAAACAGAAAAGGAGTGATAGTAAAAAATATATTGGTTATGAAGCTTCTTTGTCATCCTCGGGCATCTTTAGGTTTTCTCTCAAAGAGGCTGGGTTTTGAGGGTTTTAAAACATGGTCACCCTTATTAAAAGTAAAACATTTTAATGGTATTCTTTGTACAAGTGTATGCAGTATTCTGCCATAAGAAATAAGAAGACATGATGGAAGTTTCCTAACACATTTTTTTATGATATCCCCCTCTTGTGTTATAAAAGCATGTCGGTACAAGGACCCTGACACACATCGCCACCAGTGACATGTAAATGTGAAGCCTCTGGTAACGGCAGGAAGGGTCAAATGACTTCACTGGATTTTTCTGACAGTCCTTGGGGATGTGTAAAGGTTTGTTTGTTATCATTTTATTTAATCTGTTTCCCTCCTCTTCTTCTGCAGCAGCTCTGCCTCTGTCTGCCCTGCATGTTGTACCTCTGTGGCTCTAACTCCCTCTGGTCTGGATCTCACTGCTTTACCTCTGGCTGCTCTTTGCTCTCTCTTTGCTTGACCCCTGGCTACCATACTTCTCTTAATTCCCTGCCTCTTCTTTTTTTTCTCATAACGCTCCACCTGTTGATGCTCTGCCTCTCTTGGCACTTTGAAAATTTTGCTAGCGCTTGTAAGTGAGAAAAACCAAGTGCAAAGTGTTTTAATGACAGAAACTTGGAACATAGAACTTAATTATCCTGCTCTTATCAATTCTGGCAAATTTTCCTGAATGATCTTCCTGACAGCTTATAGCAAGTTTTGTCTTGCTGAACTAAAAAAAAAATCTATCCAATAAAACTTTTATGATTAGTTCTTTTTTTCTGGCAGAATCCATCAGAAAACTGATACAATTCTACCACACTATTAATATTTCATAATGAGTTTCTTCCATCTATAGCAGACAGGGGCTTTGATAGATGGGTAGACAATAAATAAACTCATCACTGTGAATCAACTGTTTGAAAAAAAATATAATTAAAACCTTTGCCCAACTAAGAAGTAAGTTTCATTCACCCGCAAGTGACCACTATGGATATTTACAAATAGGAAAATATACAACAAAACATGTGGACTGATATCAGATCATAAGGGAACCAACAAATATAGAAAAGCATTTTGTTATTTTGGTGGAAAACAGTGGTGCAGTGAAAAAACAAGTACCTGTTGATGGACATGTCTGACAACACATAGAACAACAATGGGAAACAGAACTAAATGTGACATTGGATGTTAATACTTGGGAAAATATTTGCCCTGGTTGTCATAAATAGGTGGGAGTCAACTATGGAAGGAGTTTGACTGGAAGGCTACAATAAGATGTTTCAGAACCCCATCAAAATCCTCTTTCTGTAAAAGTGGATCTGCAACAAATGCTGGAGAAATGGTGGTCTTGTGGATGATCAAACACGTTTTGATCATATAATGTTTTTGGATTGATGTTTAAGTTATAAAAGAAAATTGATCAAAAATGAACCTTTCTCTGTACCCATTATTGTTTTTGCTGGACAAACTTTCTGATGGTCCATCCCAAAAACAATAATTTTTGCGACATCTTCTTCTACTGACTGCAGGAAAAATGATGATTATTTTCTGGATGAAACTTGAACCACCTGCAGTTTACAACAGCATGACTTCATAGCGAAAGAGTGTGGGTACCAGACTGGCTTGCCCACAGTCCAAACCTAAAATGTGTGGCACATTATGAAGCACAAATTATGACAATGAGGACCCCAGAGTGTTGAGCATCTGAAGTTGTACATCAAGCAGGAATGGGAAAGAATTCCACCTGCAACGTCCCAATTTCATTTGAATTGTTTGGCTCTGTAACAGAGAAACTCATTGCATAAACATGTAACATACAACGTTCGTGAACCCTGTTTTTTTCCAGCCAGTGCTCATCTATCATGCAGAGCAAACTTAACCTGGCTCTTCATTTTATTGATAGACTCATATTTGAACAGACCATTGCAGTGTAGCTGCTTGTGGGTTGGAATGAACAGTAACACAAACAGATTAACTCCTGTTTTAGCCTCTTGCTCATGTTTTAGCCTTTAGCCCACGCTCTATCACTCTCCTATTTTGTATTATTCTGCTCTTCTGTCCCTTTTCTGTCAGACAGTCTAGCTCCTATTTCCATCATTATCACTAAATTAATCCAAGAAATCTTTTTCAGCAGAGAAAAAACTCAAATCTCTCTTCTCACAGATAAACTTTTTTCAGCCAGTAGCCATAGACACTTACCATATGTTGTAAATCAAATCTGTCAGGTGTGACCTGACTAGAGAGCAGAGAAATAGCATTTAGAAGTAACTCAATTTGGCATTGACAATCTCACTTCAAGTTGTGGATTATGACCAGGCAAATCATTGGAAATGAAACTTTTCAAGATCATTTGGAAAATATTCATAGTCCCTTCAATAAAAGTTTTAAACAGGATGTGTCATCTTCTTTTATTTGTGGGGCAGAGAAAAAGCAGTGTTGTGTTTATCTGTCTCCCACTGAAGAAAAAGAAAAAGACCAGAAAACAAAGTCAGTTAAAAAAACAGTGACTCAGAGAATATGAAAGCTATAATGTTATAGATATATACTTTATTAATTCTCTCTGATAAAATAAAATTACAAAATAATTTCAACCTCAAACGGCACTTTCCTTGTTCATAATTATTTAACATATTGTTAATACATATATCATATTTGTCATGACGAATGAGAAGAATACTATAGTTTAGTAATATTAGATATCAGCTATAACTGCGTTTAATCATAATGGTAGAAAAGACTAAGCAATACAAAGCTAGGTTTCGTTAACAGCTTACTATACAATATTCCAAGCGTATGTAATTCAGTATTCCGGCCACAGCATGTCACTATTAGACAGTTTTTGATATTGTCTCCAATATAAGGGTAGGTTTGTCTCTGTTCCCATCACACCATTAGCAATCCTCTTAGATATGCCTTATTCTCTCTTTTTATTTTATTTTTTCATATATGTATTTCACAAACAGCTCCTCCTTCATGGCCATTTCTCCTTTTTAAGGTTTATTTGTGTTCATCTGTTGTCCACCGTGATCTGTTATAAAGCAGTGAAGATCAGTCCATGCACAGCTCTGAAACAAGTCCATGCCCAGATTTTCACAGTTATTCCCTCAGAAATATTGTCAAGATATCTGTAACGCCTCCTGCTATCGTTTGTCCCCAGTGACAGCAGCGTTCCCTGCCTATTATTGAAGTCCATTTAAGAGAGAGCACTTTGGTTGTCGAGGTGTGCGTGTGTATCTGTGTGTGTGTGTGTGTGTGTGTGTGTGTGTGTGTGTGTGTGTGTGTGTGTCCATTCCTGTGTCTGCGTGGCAGTTTTTAGTGATTGAGCAAGTGAGAGTGTATTTCTTTTTTACTGAATACATTCATGATAACAGTGCGTTGTTTTGGAACTGCAAGCTTAAATAAGAATGGCAGTAAGTTACTCCCCTACTCCTTTTTATGGGCAGTTGGGGACACAACTATACATTTAAAAAATATATTCACATCAGCTTATCATAAAATTTTAAATGTTTGTTTTAAGGTCATTAAAATTGCTAGTATAAAGCAATATTTCTGCAATTCTTGATACTTTTTTTTCTTTATTCAGATAATTAAAACAATATAGCATCTTGATGCTCTACATTCTACATCACTATACTTACTTTGACTCATCCCCTTCAAAATAAAAGAATAAACAAATCATTTATCATTTATGGATTATTTTATTTGAACTGTCTCCAGCAGACCCCTGGGCAGATAGACTGTAGGGAAATAAATAACATATAAAGAAAAAAAGGTAAAGCTAAATCTTTAAAGTCATACATTATTGTGATCTTCAATCAGCAGGATCAGTCTGGCAGTTTAAGAAATGTTTGTATTGTAGCCTATTCTTTTTCAAACAACCATTTTTATATTAAAGCTCTTGAAATTAATATATTCTTAATTATCTGAGGTTTTCACATAACAGAAACAAAATCAAACAATTACAAGCCTTATTCCAGTTACCAAGCTCTAGACTTCAACATCAGTTTATCTTTTTCTTAAATAATGCTGTGATTAAGTCCTGCTGTAGTTATGTTTGTTTATTGTATCGTCTGCTACTCCCCACCTCACCCCAAACAAGTGTTGTAATGACTCACGCCCCTTGGTGTCGCATCAACTTATTTCAGCTTGATCTGTAATTGGTGTAGTTCACTGAGCGGTTACACTTCTCCCAGCTAAGGGGTTAAAATGTCACAACTATGCTTTGTAAGTCTAAACTACTGCAAAAGCTCACAGCCACAAAAGAGAAGTCGTTAGGATGAAATTTTTTTCTTTTTACAGTGCGTCTTCATTGCTTGGCAGTGCTGTGTGGTGATTGACAGTGCATTGAGTGCTTGGCAGTATAGGCTTTAGTATTTATCTTGTGGGCTTCTGCATTCATTTTTCTGTGTGGGTTTAAATAGGGCCTGTATTGTAGGAGATTGTGTATTTAGGTTTGTGCTGTGTTCATTTGTATTGCAAGGATAATGTAAGTTGCATTTGTGTGTGCGTGTGTGTTTGTGTATGTGAGTGCGAGCGTGTGCAATGCATGCCACTAGTTTTATTATATAATATTGGTCGTATTGATCAAACCTTCTGTTAAAGGGATGCTCGTTAACACACAGTTAGCATTCAGATAGAAAATACATCATAAGGATAAAAAGTCATGGTCATTAATTCCTGATGAAAGGAAAGAGAGATTGGGAGAAGGGGAAAGAAAGAGAGAGAGAAAGAAGAGGGAGAGAGACAGAGAGAGAGTAAAAGGCCTGTTTTCAGTAATTGGAGCTCTGAGTTCATATAATTATTCTTAGTTAGTTCTCCTCCCTCTCTACTTCCCCATCCTCATCCTCTCTTCCTCCATTTCTCACCCTCCTGTCATCCTTCTTCCCCATCACACCTTTTAGAGTCTCCATTTTATCATCTTCCCTCGTTAAGGAAAGCGCCCAAAAGTCCCCAACGTGTCTCATCACTCACACAGCCCCTCCATCTTAGTCCTATTATTCCTCCTGGTGGTGCTGTTTTTGTCACTCCAGCTCCAGAGGATCACCTCTCATTTCTCTTCTCCTCCCCTCTCTTTTCCTCCCCTTTAGTCTGAAGTAAGAGGACTAGCACGACTTCCTCTCTTCTTCTGCCCTTCTCTCATTTGTCCCCTCCTGGTCCAAAGAGCCATCCTCAGCAGCTAGAAGTGCAGGTGTTGGGGTTGGGACTTGCCTCCAGGCTGCCCTCTGGGCTCACAGGTGGAGGTGACAGTGGTGACTCTAAGGCCAGGGTAGTGACCTGGGATGGGGGAGATACTGGTGATATGGCCTGGACAGGAGAAACTGGAGCCGGCGGACTTGTTAGTGAAGCAGCAGGGGACAAAGGAACCATAGCACCCCCAACTCCACCACCACCACCTCCTCTATCGTCTCTTGAATCCCTCTCCCGGAGCAAGTGGACCAAGGCGGCGTGCTGGGCGCTGAGGGTAGCTGAGAGGTGTGCAGGCAGGGTGTTGAAGCCGGCGGTGAGCTGTTCCACTCGCTGCTCCAGGGACAGCATCTGGCGCTCCAAATCTTCGCTGCGGTCGTTGAGCTCTGACATGAGCTCATACATGACGCTCTGCATCTGTGAGGAGAGGATAGGACATGACTCAGTGTACACAGGGTGTTCGCAACAAGAGAGACAGATACACCATGGAGTTATAAAAAAATTTATTTGGATTGAAGAAGAAAGAAAAGGAAATGGGTTAGAGAGGGATATAAAGAAAAAGAGAAAGAAAAGAGACAGAGGAAGGTGAAAAATAGGGCTTCCAGAGCAGTTAGGGAGGAGTGAATAAAACAGTGAGCAAGAAGAAAAAATGTCCAAGTAGAAGCTGGAGGGAAGTCTCTGCGTGGGCGTTATAACATTGCAAAGAAAGAGAGAAAGAGTAAGAATGAAAGGAAGGCAGTTGAGTGTCCCTTTCTTGCACATCCTTGCCTTTGTAACCATGGCAAAATACACAAGTGACCAATCGAGATGGAGTCATTGAGATAGCGTAATTGCAAAATATTTGGTGCTAGAGGCATCTCCCCATGGAAGGGCATGAATGCACACAAACACCCTTGATCTGTTTCTTCCTCTTATTCCAGTCCTTACCCAATCACACTCTCAAAGACGCGTGCACTCACATTCTCACGCAGACACCCACACCGTAACAGAAAAACACGAGCACTCCCCTCCCTCCCTCCTCTCATTTCCTCCGTGCTCTCTCACTCAGTCATCCCTGTTTTAACACTTGTTCTGGTTGCTAGGAGATGGAAAGCTACAGAAACAGGCAGGTCAATGCTCAAAGGGAGGAATTTTAGGAGATATTTTGTGGGGAAAAGGCATGGAAGGTGTGAACTACGAGGTGGTTGAAGTGTGTGATGCGTGTGTTGGTGAGTGTCTCACCTTTGAGAGGTCCACCAGTGTGTTGGCCTGGTCACTGAGTTTCCTCTGCTCCATTTTCACACTGCGTAGTCTGCAAATACACACACACACACACACACACACACACACACACACACACACACACAAACATTTATGCATGAATTACACAAATTCGTATTCTCCCAAAGGTTGCAACCCAGTAAATACACAGTGGTCGGTCCAGAGAACTAATCCCTCTGGGTCCAGACAACATCACTGTTAAGGGGTCACCTTGTCTACTGAAGCTCCATTTGTACCTGCAGCGTTAGTGCATTTCATTTTCCCACAAAACAAAGTCTAGCTTCAGTGACTTTTTCCTGAAACAACATTTTTTATTGCAAATGATGATATATGTAAATAATTCTAATATTCCTTAATCCTGAAATTGTCCACTCAAAAGTCAGAGAACGACTATTTTTTTTATATCATCTTTTTTTTTTTTACATTTTGATACCAGATTTGGGGAAAAAAAAGACCATGTGGAATAAAGCAAATAAATGAAATGAGGTTAAATAATGAAAAAAATAAATAGTCAAGGTTCTGTTGGTTGAGTCATAGGATTCAGAGGGGCAGAGTGGCATCATGATAGTCACAGAGACATGGCTAATGGAGCTAACATTGGTCACAACACCACATTGGAAGGATTTAACCTGCTGTGAGCAGACAGGAGACAGGTGAGAGAGACTGAACAAACCGGTGAAAAAGTCCAGTTCAGTCCTGGACCCTGTAGAGGTGGAGGATTTTGGACAAGCTTGAACTGACTTGAGTGACTTGAATTCCCCCTATCGTATCTTATCTTATCTGTTCTTATCTTATCTTTATCCAGGTTTATTTTCACTCATTAACACAAAAAAATCAGGAGAGTGTGAAAAAACAGCAAATGAAAAAAACACTTTTATGTCTCCACACTATTTTTTTTCCCTTTTTTAAAATTCAGCAGTGATGTTGGACATGTTTTCTGATGTGGGTGGAAATCTGACTGAGTGTGTGCAGCATGAGGGCCAGCTCTCCCACAGTTTTGGAGGAATAAGACTAATTGTGACTGTCTCTTGTTACAACCCTCCCCAGCCTCCCCTATTAGCAGCATCAACAACAGTCCTTGGCGCAGATAAAGATAATGATCAGAGTGTGCCTAATAGTACACAATGCACTGATTACCAAGTCCCACAACTGTATTTTCCTGCAGTGATCCTGCCCTCTAGTACTTTAGAAGATCATGAATCATTTTGTGTCCCTGTGTGTGTGTGTGCAGGGATTCATACACTTTATCTGATTATCAGCGTTGATTCAAGCAGTGGGTGGATAGAAAGTACAGAAGATTTCAAAGGCACCATGATCTCAGTGGCACGGTTATGTGAATGTCCACAATGTGTATATGTGTGTGTGTGTACGTGTATGTGTGTGTCCTCACTGATGTATTGCCTGGAGGAACTTTCTCTGGTGCTTGCGGACCCTGGAGTGGTCAATCTTCTTCATCAGCTTGGTGTGCTTGTAGATGAGCCAGGTTTCCCTTAGGACATTGGCTGCTGCGTTCTTTATCTACACCCAGACAATAAACACACACACACACATAAACACACATCATTAGCAACAGGTAGCCCTTGGCAACCAGTACAGGCAACAGGTTTATCCATCCTTCTTTTCCACCATTTTCCATTGTCTTCCTGAAAAGAAAAAAAACAAACAAACCATGGCTCTCATCTTAGAGGCTGCCCTCATTCTCTCTGTCTCTCTCTCTCCCTCTCCCGGCACACAGCGGCTCGCTTGCCAATGCTTTTCATAAACAGCTCTCTCCTCAGGGAGATTTGGCAATGAGAACCTAACAGGAGTCTCCCCCTCAAACACACTTCTCTCTCCTCCCTTGGTCTGTCTATACGCTACATTATATCCTCGACGAACTTAAATAGGCTGCATTATCCTGGTTGGTTGGAGGTAATTCACCATAGTACCACCACAGTTCATTATAAACGTTCCATTATGAAAGCGGCTGAATTAAAACAAAGCACGAGCTGCATCTCTTAAACCGGCTGACAAAGTCAATCCTCATTCACGCAGAAGAGGTATGTTGGAGAATAAGTCTGCTTAATGATGCATAGATAAAGAGCTCAATAGCTGATACAGTCAGTGGCGTGATGGTCATGTCTTCCACTTTAGTTGCACTGCTGTGATTAAATTAAATACTGTTTTTGTCGAAATGAAGAAGTGCAAAATTATCCTTATATGTTCCTGTAGATTTAATGTGTTCATTTCTATAAGTTGCTATGTAATTACAGCACACGAGTCTGACACCTCACTTCCAAAAGAAAAAAGAATAAAAAACATGTGAGGGTGGATACCACGGAGAAGGAAGAAGAAAGGGAGAATCTGTAAGGACATAAATTGAAGGAGAGACTTCAAAGAGATGCTGAGCACTGAACAAAGAACAATTATACCCCGTCCAAGGAGCACAAAAGACCCCGGCAGCTTGGCTAATCAGCACCTATCCACCACAGTCAAGGACTGCTCACACACATACACACATGCGAACATGTACACACGTGAAGACCAACACACTGTATTGGCTGCGGATGATGAGAGGAGGAGGAGGAGTTGGATGATCTGGGCTTTGCAGATGTGTTTTCAATGACACGAAAGAAGTCGAACCACAACGAGCTAATCCAACATGCTATGCATAATATGTGACAGTCCTCTGGGGCGTTGAGTCACACTGTTCACTCGCCACTTTTCTAATCACCCCTAATGATGGTCAGCCTTATTGAGTCACTCCTACCTGTACTGATAACCTATCAGACATTTGTGAATGTAATTTGAATAAACCCGCAGAATGAATTACTGCCATGACTAATGGGATTTGAATGTAAACCCTGCTGTCCCGTGCACTTCTCTCCCGGTCTGTTTCAACAGGATTACAAAACTCCCATCCTCTCAAATGTAGCAGGGACACAGTGACAACACTGCAAAGATGCCAAAGAGTAATCGTCAAAATAAGACATCCTGTTTTTGGCCCTGCAGCACTCATGTCAACACCAGTGCTTTTATCTTGATGGGTACATTCCTTTTTTTTTCTTTTTATAAAGATGGTGTTTCACTGTTGGATTTAAAATCAGTCTCACACTTTGGTGGAAAGGGTTTTATCAGGTCACAAGTAAAAGTTCTACTGACTGGATAACATTTTAAACATCCCAGATTCTCATAATAGTGGGCCAGGATACTGAAGAGCACATTTAACACACAGCAAAAACTAAATATCTTACTGAGTATATTCTTCTAATTTGTAGATATCCCATCACATTTAATATAAGAAACAGTTACTTAGAAGAAAATATTTCGGTTAGATACTGGAACTTGTTTTTAGATATATCATCTTGAATATCTTGTTGAGTGAAAATCTTAAAAATATCTTGATTTACATCATTTCTCAGTTGAAACAAGCAGCTGCCCTCAGATTTTTGAGTTGCTGAGTTATTGGTTGAAGATAAATCATTTTGTTCAACGAAATAGACTCAGCTTATATTAAGAAAATAAAACGTTATATAGCTCCTCGGCTCATAATTAGCTTAGTATGAGACAGAAAACTTCTTAATACAAGAAAATATGTCTAAAATGAGTTTCCCAGCTATTTTCAAGATCTCCCTTATTCAGTAAAGCTTATATCTAATATCTCACTTTAAGGCAACTTACTAAGAGATTTTCCACTCGTTCTATTGACAGATTTTTTTGGTTACTGTAACCAAAAGCATCTTGTATTATTAATTATTTTTTACTTATTTTTAGAGTGGCCTTTTTTTCCAGTGAATCGTTATGGAAAGATAATAGCACTAGTATCTACTTCATGTAAAAATTTTTCCAAAATATTGAGAAAAGATTTCTCATATTTTATAATTGTATCAAGAAAAATGCACCTATTTTAGTGAGAATACACTAATTTTAAGGTATCTCTTGGGTCATTGAAGTTAGATTTCACTTGTTTTAGAAAGTCTTCACAAGCTAAATTTTCTTGTTCTGTTGGGAAATAATTTTGCTTAGTTTAATTAAAATATTCTCACTTTTCGTATGTTTTTTCTTGTTTTTGAAGGTTGGCTTTTTGCAGTGCACTCTTGTTTCTGCAGCCACATTGGTAAATTATTATGTCATATCTTGTTTATTGCCTGATTAATCACAGCAAGGTGGGTGAAATATGATGAATGATGGCATGTTTTGTCTATCTGCAGTTCACTCTTTCTGGAGTTTCCACACAAACTTCCCTCATCAGTCCAGTGGTGTACAAGGAGCTTGATATGCTGCTTCAGGCTTTTTAATTAAGCTTCTCCCTTCATTTAAATCTTGGGAACTGCTCCACATGCTAATAACAGGGACTGATAACATCACACTGCTGAGACGGGAGCTCCATTAAAGGGGGGGAGGTGGCAGGACTCAACAAGAACCGCTGATAATACTCCACAAGAAACCAAACGAGAGCAGTGGCAGCCATTTTTGGACCATATGGTCTGTCGTTGAGAAACCATGATGAGGCCATATGGCTGGTTAGGGTCAAGGATCTGTTCTGGCTGTTCCCCTACATGGCACACCTTATGGCAGGTACATGAGAAATCTGTTAAAACAAGGGGTTTCCACACCTCAGCATGTTGGGTGTTAGATGACATATTGTGGAGAATAAATCAATCAGTAAAAATAGAAACATTTGAGAGATGTCATCACACACCCTGCCGCTATTAATTATATCAGCAATGCAAACTAAATATCGACTTCCTGGTATCAGGGCCAAAAAAACCTAATAAGTACCATGACCAATGGAAAAAATGTTTGTTTGTCCCTCATTATTAAAAACTATGAAGACATTTTTAACATCAAGAGGTAAGTTGAGGCACCTCGCCCTTTTGAATAAAGCGAGGATTAATGAATTATGGATTTACCAAGCAACCATGTCCATTTGTGCAACATTGGTGCTTTTGCAGTTGAGCCGAAAACATTGACAATCAGCCCAAGTCTCTTGGCAACAACCTTTAGCCTCATGCATGTGACATGTTTACTTCTAGCATTACCTGGTCTGACCTCAGTCTTATAGACACAGTGTCAGAGTGGACACTGAACACACACAGGCAGACACAAAATTTAAGTCATTAAGTCTTTTTCACTTCATTCTTCTTATCTCAATGTGAAGCTGCACCTTTTTAAAATTTGACCTCTTTATTATTGAAAAAAAAAAATCATCCATAAAGTTTTCTAAACTTTACAAAGCAGCTCAAATGAGAAAACTAATGGGTCAAAGTAGGACTAGGGGATATGGCAAAAAAAGATAGATTACTTTTTTTTTGTTTGTTTTTTGTTTAAATATCATCCAATCTCTATTGTCATCATGATTTTTATTAAGTCTTTAAACTGTCAATTTGAAAGTATCTATACTGAAAACTAAAGAAACTAGAGATTGGTTTGACATTTTAGTAGGATATAAATCAAATGGAAATACAAAAAAAAAAATAAGATAAACATGGAAATAGAAAAACAGAAGAAACTGCATTGGTACCCTCCTGTAGAAAAATATGCAATAAGACAGTGAACTAGTTCACAATCCTGAGTATTTTTGCAGGTATTCAAGACTCAAAATAAAAAAATTGCCCCCTCGAGAATAACATAGATGCCTTAAAATGTAACCATAATCATCATCAAAAGGAAATTACGTTTTGCGCATGTATCTCCAAGTTCGGTCATACTGTTTACTTCTCTGGCAACTTACATACGGAAGTGGAGCAGGCAAAGGTCGACTCTGATCAGCTGTTAACACACATAAATACACTCACAGCTGATCACATCTGAAATTGATCACGATCACAAATCACTATCATATAATCACCCAGCGCAGCCCTAAGTCAAAGTACATTTTGTTAAATGTTCTTACACTGGCTTTAAGGATCTCCTGTTTACCTTTTGCCAGGCAACACCCACAGAATACAGATCAAGCAAAACCTCACTTATCCAGCACACTTCCTTCCAGTTTTGAGCAAAACATGCTGAAGCTTTATAAACGGAGACATTGCTTTAATAAAGGGAAAAGTAGACTCGGGCTCAATTGGCAAAAAGTAAAAACATCAAAGAGATGTGTGAACGCATTTATTGAGTGTCATATTGATTTATGCTCTAGTCACAATACATCCTCACTAATAAGGGTCTGTCTGGCTGGGTGGTGTGGGAATAATAACACTTCTGAAAAATATGTTTTATTTCTTTTTTTATTTCTTGTTTTTTTTTACTGAGAGGAGTAAAATCTAGCGTTACAGTCATCTTTGGGGGTTCGATTGCTCCCATCTGACAAGTGTTGTAAACATTGGAAGGCAATGCAGCAACCGTTTCTTAGCTGGAGCCAAGAGTGTACTCTGAATATTCAGAGAGGGCGAGGCACTGAATATGCCACAGGGACTCCTGAAAGTGCTCTGCATTAACCACTAGTCCAAAGTGGAGAGAGAATACACAATCAAAGGGCAGATATATAGGAAGACTTGTCTTTTCTCCACTTTTCAGCATGGGTGAGAAAAAAAAGCAAAAAGAAGAAATGTACTCCAGTTGTCATATCCACATGGTAAGCTTGCTAATTGCCTCAGTAGCCCTTTCACTGCACTTCACTTCTGATAATTCCCTGGACATCACCCCCCACTCTAAGTCTGAGTTAATTCATACATGCTCTACCCAGGCAGCCCCATCGTCTACATCAGACTGTCTGCTGTAGTAAAAGATGCACAGACACACAAAATCCCCCATGGTGTGAGGCATTCATGAAAGGGAAATCTAGGAAATGTCAGGGCTGTTAAGTTCGGAAGTCGTTTGGAAAAAGCCCTGAATATATTCATGAAAAGGGAAAGCGAGGAGTATTGAACTGACAAGGTCATGCTGCTAATGGAGGCAGGCACCAGATTATTGCAATGATTCTGTGCCTTCAGTAAGTTGGTCAGTGTCAAGAGGTGCTGTGAAAAACTTGCAGTGAGGTTTAGACCAGATCGACTTTCAGCAACTATCTCAGTTAACAAATACTGAAGTATAAAGTCATAGTTTTCAGTTTCAATCAAAACTTTTAGAAATATGTTTCAGGCTTCAGAAATCCTGAGATCAAATAGAAACACCTGAAATGTCACACACAAAGCTGATTATGTGAGCATTATTTATCACTTCTTTGTCTAATAAAAGATAAAAATCACCACATGAACACAATAAAAATTTACACTGTGTATTAAATGTTAGGAGTTTTGTAACAAAATTATCTCTCTTGACAAGCCTCTAAAGGTCCTGAGCTTTCACTGTGCACCACACAAGACCTTAACTTCAGCCTTGTCAAGCTCGTCTGAAAGTGAGATTTGAAGATGAAAGAGGAGAAAACTCCAAAAGATGGAAAGTGACATTTTGAAGTACGTTCAAAAATGTGTCAAAGTGTCAGCACCAGTACAGGATCGTCTGGATAAATTTGATATGTAGGGTACACAGATGTCTAAGGGAAAAGTTTATTTTGCTGTTTACTTGCAGTTTTAAAGCTATCACTCCACCCAAGGATCAGTAAACAAACTCAGCCAACGCCTATTATTCATGAGTACATAGAAAAAGACAACGCAATGAAGGTAACAGAGTCCACCTGCTAAGAGCTCCACTGATTAGCTTTTAATAAACATTCTTGTACATTGATTAAAAAGAGGGAGGGCACAATTACACTGATTCAAGCCAGTGTGTGTGCTTTTGTGTCAATCTGTGTGTTTGTGTGTGGACATGTGACGATGACAGGATGTAGGGTCTATCGATGCATTATTCATGACCAAGCCTTGAGTGATTGTATTCTCTTGTTACAATGATATGGCTGTGAATGGTCCCCGTCATGTAAATCAATGTGAATACAAAGCTTCAATCATTGCTCTCTCAGTAATAGAGGGCAGGAGACAATTACCACCACATAAACCCAAGACCCTTTGAAGGAAATGTCACCCAGCAGCAGGCTGTATTGAGTTGAATTAAAGTGCAATATGGCCCCTCCCTTACTCGATGACAGGCCTTGTTAATACTGGATTTACAGGATTTTAAAGGGACCTTCACCTGAAAGGTTTTTTATAATCTTCTTTATAAAAAAACTTAAAATGGTTTAATGTAATAAACCTCTGGTTTAATTGGGACTACTGGCAACCTCACTGAGTGAACAAACAAATACGAATCATAAGCTGCTTACAAATGAATCAAAACAGTTCTTTGTAAATAATCACATAACAAAGGGTTTAGTTTATGTGAAGTGCTTTAGGTTATTTTTTGATGCTGCATAAATAAATGTACAACTAAATGACTGATTGATTACTAAGCAGCCCTGAAAGTCCTTTAAATCTGATTATCTTTTTCTTGTGCATACAAATTATTGCATTGCTCACACAAGAAAAATAAAGCTTTTGGGAAGCAGCTGTTTACGCTCACTCTCTCAGAGTAAGTTATAGGCAGGCACAAACATTCACTTTTACTTACAACACCATTTCTCCTGGTAACGAAAGAAGCATATTTAATTGCTCACAGCCACTGTTGTGGTTGAAATAAGGCCTTTATGAATGCTTGAGCACAGAAAGGAATGAATTAGCTAACTGTGGGACAGCGTCAACACACACCATGGAGGTAAATAATGTAGCTGTGATGAAGCTTATACAGAAAACAGTGATGAGCTGCAGTTACTCTGCAGCATGTTGCTTTCTTCACAGAAATGTTTGATGTTCATTTAGAAGGTTCTTTGAAAATCAGTCACATGGGGTAACACTCAGCTGAATGTGATTGTGTGGCACTTATCTGAAATCAACACAACATTGTACGCACCCCCAAAACCCTGTCCAGCAGAGGATGCTCCTGACTGAAACACTTGTATTGACGAGAGACACATCTTTACAGCAACAGCTGATGCTACACACGACAAAACACAGCTCTTTTGTTTCCCAGTTCCACTCAGATTCTGTACCAAATCATAAGGAGCCATGCTGTCCATTGTACATACAGATGCCCACATATGGCTTCAGAAATCAATACCCATCCATCCATCCATTTTCTTAACCGTCTATCCTGCTATTCAGGGTTGCGGGTGGCTGGAGCCTATCCCAGCTGTCATTGGGCGAGAGGCGGGGTACAACCTGGATTGGTCGCCAGTCAATCGCAGGGCTGACACAGAAACAAACAACCATTCACGCACACACTCACACCTACGGGCAATTTAGAATAATCAAATAACCTAACGTGGGCATGTTTTTGGTCTGTGGGAGGAAGCCGGAGTACCCGGAGAGAACCCACACATGCATGGGAAGAACATGCAAACTCCACACAGAAAGGCCCACCATGCCCGATCGGGGAATCGAACCAGCTACCTTCTTGCTGTGAGACTGGAGCGCTACCCGCTGCACCACCGTGCAGCCCCAGAAATCAATACCTTCCATTGAAATTGGAAAAAAAATAAGTCACCTGAGTATGTGAACAGGATCCGTTTTAAAGCTCCTGTGAGGAACATTTCCTTTATGTCAGTTTTATGTGGGAACTCTTCTTATTTATTTGCTGATCTCATCTTGCACGTGTAAATAGGGTTGTAATCATGAGACATCAAAATTAATTTCTCTTACATAAAAACTCTCTGTGGGAGCTTTAAAATCCACACAGCTGCTTCGAAAAGGTCAGCTGAATTACAGCTTGTCGTAAATATATATACAAACTATCACACACATATACACAAACACACACACTTGCACACTTGGTTAAGGTGTTGAACGTCTTGTGAGGAACACACTGTGGTTGACCCAGCAGAAAGACAAGGTGAGTGAAAGTTTGGCTGCAGCAGAGGGTCTATTTGTCTTATGCGCCAATATTTTATCAACACTGAAATCATTGATCACCCTGCCCCCTCCGGATACCCCTGCTGACATAATGTACCCTACATATTTGATACGGGAGCTATTTCTGCAACCTGGGTCTTTCAACCATATGAAAAATTGAAAAGGACCGGAGGAGGAAGGGGATTGAGAGATGGAGGGAAGGAGGCAGGGAGGGGGCATAGGGATGAAAGGAAGGAGCCAGCAGAGGGGGGAAAAGAGGAGAGGTAGTGACAAAGAGAGAGGGAGAGAGAGAGAGAGAGAGAGAAAGGGTTTTACTGTAAAGAGAGACAAATGTCAGAGAAGACAGGAAGAGGAGGGTTGATAATGTAGGAGAAAAAAAAAGATTGGAGATAAAGAGAAAGTGAGCAATGGGAGGAGAAGATCAGTGGAGAGAAGGTGAGAAAGAGATGACCTTTCAGTGGCTTCTCTCACTCAAATAACACCTCACTCTGTCTCAACAATACAGGCTGATGGAGTGATGTAGTAACTGGGGTCCCTGAAGCTGGGGCATGAAAAGGACAAAAACACAACACCACATTTCTCAAATTCAACCCAAAAGTAATCGTTGAATGGCATATGAAATCTAAACTTATACAAAAGGCACTTCTAACAAAGAGTGTGTGACCTTTCATTACAGCCCCAATTCCAATGAAGTTGAAATACTGCGTCAAGCATAGATAAAAACCGAATGAGATGATTTGCAATTGAACACACGACAAAGACAAGATGTTGATTGTTCAAACTGACAAACTTTATTTTTTTCTGCTGATATTCACTCATCTTGAATTTGATGCCTGCAACGTGTTCCAAAAAAGCTTGGACGGGGAATTTTACCACTGTGTTACAGCACCTTTCCTTTTATTAACACTTAATAAGCGTTTGGGAGCTGAAGACACTGATTGTTGAAGCTTTGTTGCTGGGATTCTTTCCCACTTTTGCTTGATGCCAACCACATCATACTTTTTCAGTTTGCATCAGTCCATCTTAGATGAGCTCGGGCCAGTGAAGCCAGCAGCGTTTCTGTATGTTGTTGATAAATGGATTTGACTTTGGCATGGATTGAGTTTTAACTTGCACTTGTAGATTTAGCGATGAACTTTGTAATTTGGTGATGGTTTTCCGGAGTGTTCCTGAGCACATGTGGCAATACCCTTTGCACAATGATGTGAGTTTTGAGTGCAGTGCTGCCTGAGGAGTCGAAGGTCTTGGGCATTTAATGTTGGTTTTGGGCCTTGCTGCTTATGTGCAGAGATGTCTCTAGATTCTCTGAACCTTTTCATGATGTTATAAACGGTGGACAATGAAATCCCAATCCAATTTTACATTCAAAAGCATTCTTAAACTGCTGGACCGTTTGCTCATGCAGTTGTTCACAAAGTGGTGAGCCTGGCCTCATCTTTGCTTGTAAGTGGCTGAGCCTTTTGGGGATGCTCCTTTTATACCTGAACATGACACTCACCTGTTTCCAATTAACCTGTTCACCTGTGTAATGTTCCAAACAGGCATTTTCTGAGCATTCTTCAACTTTCCCAGCTTTTAGTTGTCCCTGTCCCAGCTTTTTTGTAATGTGTTGCAGGCATTTAATTAAAAATAAGTAAAGTTTGCAAAAAACAAAGTTTGTCAGTTTTGTTAAGGACCCTGCTGTGGCCGTAGTATGTGTGTGTGTGCCTGTGTGAGTTCATGCTTGTGTGCAGGTGTGCGCACAAGTGCAGTTTGCTCCTTTCCCTCCGCCAGGTGAAGCTGGGATTGGCAAGTCAGCTGTTTGGAGCGTCTGCACGTCACCAATCAGGAGTTGAAGTAGGCTGGGGTATTCATGAAAAGGCCAGCTGTAGCTTCATTCAGGGCGGTTTGTTCTGTTGAGGTCTGTTGCCTGAAACCTGTCTGCATCCGGTTATTACCAAATTAGACATTCTGAATTACTTTTGATTGCGCTGAGTGTTAGCTTAGTTTCGAGAGAGCCTTTGTTTGTGAATTAGAACTTTGGAGAACTTTAACTGTACAAGGAATTATCCTATTGATTAAAATACTTACTTTACCTTTTACACCCTGGTTTATTTTTCCTTTACCCTTTTAAAAGTCTTGGTCGTGAGAAGTTGGAACAATAAATATCTTGTCTTTGTAGCGTATTCAGTTAAATGTAGGTTTAACAGGATTTGCAAATCATTGTATTCTGTTTTTATTTACGTTTTACACATTGTCCCAGCCTCACTGCAATCAGGGTTGTAAATGAATATGCTTTTGTTTTATTCATGCCAGACACTCATTCACACAGACGTCACTGCAGAAGCCTACACACCCTCTTTGTGAGCTGCGTGTCCATCATGAAGTTGTGTACATGTTTCTCGGCCTTGGTCAGCTCCAGCTTCCTGGCTACCACAGCAACCACCAGAGCTGTACAGCCAGCACCCTGAGAGAGAGAGAGAGAGAGAGAGGGAGGGAGAGGGAGACCAAACAGAGCAATAAGTGAGTGAGTGAAGAAGAAGAATGGATATTTTGGTGGCTGTTTTAGCCTAGATGATTGAAGGACAAATATGAGGAAGGAAAGCCACATGACAGAAGGAAGAGTGAATGGAAGAGAGGATTAAGACGGAATAGCCACGCTCCAGATCCACATTTCCTCATGTCGAGTGGCAAGCCAAGTCTATTTTCACTCCCAATCCATCTGGTGTGAGATCCCGTCTATATCGCCTCTATATGTAGCTGAAAAGAAGAGCCTCATAAAGAAAAAAAAGCACATCAAAGATCGACACCTCCTCACTTGATTTAATAAGATGCTGTCAATCTGAATTACATGGTGTCAGTCTTCTGTCACCTGAGGCTCCCGGTTGACAGGAAGTATAAAAGTGTAAAAAAGACTTGGTCGTTTGTGTGTTTTCTAGCTTTGCCCACATGGGACACATGGGGAAGTCACTTGGGAGAGACTGACAGCGGTCTCTCAAGCAGAAAGACATGCTTGAGAGACAGTGAAGAGGAGCAGGAACATAGGGAGGAGGACAGACTTAATTAACTTTTAGATTACACACTGTTTTCAGCCAGGCTTTTGAGTGCTCACAGTTTCCTCTGAAGAGGTGAGAGTGAAAATACAGGGAGAGGGTAGCAAAAGATAAAGAAGGCAATGGGTTGTGGGTAAAAATAAAAAAAAACACAGCGGGGGTGCTTGGAGGAAAAATTTAGAGTAGACAATGTTAATGAGGTCACTTATCTGATAAGCGGTGAATTAAGATTAAGAGTGTTTAATAAAAATGTATAAGTGCTCTTCCTTCATGCTCATGGGTGTGTGCATCTCACAGTGGAAGTGGAAAGAGGGAGGATAAAAGAGATAATAGAGGAGAGAAACACAGTGAGGTAGAGAGTGAGCACATAGGAGTATGCAACATTTTGAAGCGTGTATGGGAAACAGCCAAGACTTTATTGTGCACGTGTTGGAAACGATAAGACAGCGTTGGCCCAAAATAACTTTGGCTGGAGTCAGTAAAATGTAACAAACAGGCAACGGAGCCCACATCTATACACTCATCCACTATATTTGTGTTTATTCACAAAGTATGAATAAAATATGATTAGAGCCGATGGAAAACCCTCAGAGCATCCATACATGTCCGTGCTTGAGGGGAAAACGAGCCTATGTTCAGCTGCTACGGTACAGTATGTACAAGTGCAGAGCTCTGAGTGTGTGTGCGCCCGTGTATGAGCATGCTTGAAATTGCCTTCTTTGGTCATAAACAGTAGGGTGCTGATTGGTTTGTCAAGACAAGCTTTAAGTGTGTGCATTGTGATTGTGTGTGTGTGTGTGTGTGTTTGTATGCATATGTGAGTTTATTTGTGTGCATATGCTTGCATTCATTTGATTCCAGCAGGGGTTTTCTTTGCAATCTCTACAGTGACACAGATGATGATGGCTGTGTGCTATGATTTGTTTTGTTTTCTACGCCTGGGTGTTTCCCCTCCTAGTGCAGCCATTGATGTGGCTGAATCACCCACTTTGGTTGCAAACTTTTGGATGAGAAGGGCAGTGCTTCACCCCAAATAAAAAGAGGAACTTTGTTTCCCAACAGGTCAGCAGGGGTCTTAAGAAGAAAGACAGGGAAATGTTAAAAATAAGAGGATGTAGATCTAATTAGCGGGCCCAACAAACACACAAACAAAAGCAGAGAACAGGCTTGAAATAGCACTACTCTGCATCTTGTTAACCTAAATAAACTGGCTCAAAGTGTCTTTAAGGATTGATTTTAAAGTTTGTTTACTTGTTAACAAAGTTTATAATTGTTGTTGAAGACTGGCCTACGTAACTATTTCTTTGTCATTTCAAAGTCCCTCACAGCTTCTTAGATCCTTTCAGGACTTTAAAATACAGACCACCAAAGAACATTTGCTGCTCTGCATTTTTGTAACAATGCATAACAATCACCGGTATAAGAACTCTCAGTCTTGAAACCTGTTTGCTACATCAAGTCAACAGAGTCATTGGGGTTAATTGGCATCCTCTAATGAAGACTTTTTTCTTTTTAGAGTTTTTTTGCATATATTTGAGGTTGGACCATCAACTTAAGGAGGGAGGATGACAGTGAACATCTAAGAACAAATCATTGACTTTGCCGACTATCTAAACTGTTTGTATTGCATATTGGTCAATAACAGCTGTAAGATAACTATGATAGCTTTCAGAGTTGTATCACGACAGATGACCTTATGACCACAACCCTGAACACAGCAAACTCAAACACCTGTTGACAACAAAACTTTGACTACACGTAGAAACCAGGGACTTTTGATCCCAAAACACTGGCACTCACATTGTTTAACTTTGCTCTTAACTAGATGGCACTTTGTTCATTTCATCGTTAATGATTTTGTGGTGATGGTCCAATATACTGGTGAGCACTGAACTTAATTTCAATGTTTATATTTAGTGAATACCAAGAAAATAGAGACTGGATGAACTGGGGGTTGGAACTAGATCTAGAGTTCAGCTACAACACAAGGGAGATATAAAACTCATTTATCTATCCTACAGGTTTAAAAAACTTGTATGTTAGGATCAAATGTAGAAGAGGAATTGTAGTGGTTTCTGTTTATATTGCTGTCTCTAGTGTTCTGACCACTAACAGCATTTTTACATTAGAAGTCTTATTCACACAGTGATGGCAGAGACTGCTATATAAAGCTCCCATAAATATGAACTAATCAAATTACACACCAATGGCACAGCCACTGGGGGAAGTAAAGGGATGAGTGTCTTGCCCAAGGATACTGGACAGCAGGACCCAGGGAAAAACTTCTCTTTAAAAGTCAACTGACTCTGCCACTGAGTCACTGCATGACTGTGACAGATTGTCTCTGGAGTCTAATCCTCTAGCAGTATTTAAACCACAATTTAAGTCAAGGCAATGGCATAATTTTGGCACATTTTATTTGTCATATAAAAACAAAATTATGGTCCAATATGTTCTATCAGTGCACTCTCATTTTGTTGTAACACCCTTTGATAGTTTCTGTTTGCATTATTCCACTCTGCAGCAAATATACTAAGGCAAATATTAAAGGGGCTGCGAGAACTTTCTTGAAAAAGTTTCACTTCTAGATAAATGCCTGATCATTATTCACAATTTAAGATGAGATTCTCAGCACTAAGATTATTTCGAAATGCTATTTCTCAGCTTCTCGAAGGGACCTGATTTACTTAGCCGCGTCAAAGTCTCTATGACAACACCACGTTGGCTGAGAAGGTTTAACAGTGAGAAGCGAGATCTGTGTTTTTCTCTGCTGAAAAGAAATTCTTGGATTTATTATGAAGTAATGCTGGACACAGGAGTTGGACTGTCTGTCAGAAAAAGGACAGGAGAGCAGAAGAAAGTTTAACACAATAGTGATATAAAGCAGGCTAGAGGTTAAAACATAAAACACAGGCTAAAGGCTAAAACACGGCCATTCTTTCCAACTCACATGTAGCAGTAATACTGAAGCTCATTGTTCAAACCTGAGTCTGTCAGTGTAACAGGGCCAATTTACATTTGCTGCTTGTCAAATGAGAACTGGACATAATGAGGATTTGCCAACGTAACATGGTATATGTTATACATTGCACGTTACGGACATGTCTCAGGGCACCAGGCTGTGAGTAGCGCAAAAACGTATCTGACAAATAAACTACAGTACAAACTTACAAAGTTTGCGTGTTGTCACGTTTCAAACAAAAGTTCCGCACATCTGTTGATAAGTGTTTCTGTGTTTTATCCAGTAAAAAGTTGTCTTTAACTGAGGAGATTCGTGTTACAAATATGATCCGCTCTCCATTCATTTATCAGAACAAACACCCCTTGTTAAGACTCACTGTAGCCATGACAGTGAGTGTGCAATTGCTCATGGGAGGATCTTTATCTGGGAAAAACACCACCAATTTCATCAAAAAGTGTCACTGTAATCTATTTAAAACAGTCTTCACGGTGCCTTTGAAATTTCCTCCATGTTGCTCATGTACCCAAACTTTTTTTCCCAACATTGTCAATAGGAAAAAATGAAATTAAGTTATTAGTGAGGTTACATAAAGTTTCAATGTCATCGCAACAGAAATCTAGACACATGGATATAAAGTTATTTCCTGGTTTAACTTTAGGTTTTGTTCTAATGCTTATTCATTTATCACTCTTAGTGACTTTACAGGCACAGTTCTTTACAATTATTACTTACTTGAATATCAAAATTAAATTAAGAGGTTGTATAAGATGGCAAAAACCAAGAGCACTTACATACATTTATACCATAACCTGCGGTTAATATGTAGATATAGGGCATGCTCAGAATGTGTTATCACACAATGCTTGGGGCTTACTTTGTTAGCATTCATTACATATTTATGAACTAATTTTCATCTGTGGGTCAGTAACATGAATACACTTTAATCAGCATACTACCATTTATAACACTGATGTACAGGGTAAATATAGAGGGTTAAAGGAAAGGGCACAGCTGCATGAATAAATGCAAATGTACACAAATGGATGATTTGATCTTAAAGTCTGAACCTTCTGCTTCTACATAAGAGCCATGAACAGTTCATCGTTTTAAACATGTTAGTCTACCCTGCCACCATCCACCCACTCACAGCGACACACAAACACACACATACACACTAACACCTGGCACACCCCCGGCTAGCCTCAGGGCAGTGGTATATTCCAACACTCTTGGCCTTTATGTGTTGTCATAGAAACGATGGTGAGATTTCCTCCTATAGGAACTCATTATAATAATTCTCAAACAAGGAAAAAAACACATCCTGTTCACTGTCAATGACTGTTTTTCATATTTTACCCATGATCCTCTTCTTCTTTATTTTCCTACATCTGGACTCTTTCTTTCCCATGACCTGCCAGGCCTCGTCTTACACACAATCACTTGCTTCACCTTTCTCTTTTACCTGCATCCTCACTTCTTTTCTGATGATAAACAAAAATAAACTACTCTGAACACTCTCTGAAGTGTGTGTGTGTGTGTGTGTGTGTGTGTGTGATGGTAGAGGAGAGTGTGTGTGGGAGTCGTGCTAAGAGTGTATGTCAAGCTCTGTGTCACTGTTTATGTGGAGGATGTAGTCTGTAACTGTGGGCTTGGGATGTTCTGTATCCACCTGCTGTTTGTTTCTGTGTGTGTGTGTGTGTGTGTTTTGTGCATAATAACTAAACAGTCAGAGTTGTACTCTGTCTCAATCACCTATTGGATGATTCACTCAACAAACGGGGGTCTGTGTGCATTTCTCCTTGTGGGTGAGTGTGTTTACTCACACATTTAATGGACAATACAGTAAAGACAGTAGGTGAGCTGGCAAACGCAGAGAGGCAGACATAGTGAGGATGAAATAATTCACACAGGTTTTGAAGTTGCTACCAAGTAACTAGTCAGAACTATAGACACTGAATGCATTCGTCTGATGAAGCTAGTTGGGCAGACGTGCACTATGAGGTTTGTTTGAAAGATCTGTATTTTTCCTCAAACTGTTGCTGTTGGAAAAACCTCATTTCAGCCCCTATCTAAAATGCTTTTTTGTAGTGACAATCTCTTCAATGCTCTCTGCTCCAAAAAAGGAGAACCCCTCCCCCGTGATTGGGCTGCTCTCTGAAGGCCTGTTGGAGACACTGCTATGGGCAAACCTTAGTTATTGAGGCCCACCTCTTCAACTTGTCATGAACCAGTGAGGTGATTTTTACAAGGGGAATCATTGGGGAATCAAGGCTCATAAGGAAGATGTGGACAGTGAGCTTGGGCTGCAGATTCCTCAGCAACTTCTACAGGAAGAAAATCTACATATTTAGTTTGTGCATCCAGCAATATAACTTTATATCCATGTTTAGAATATAGGACAGCAGAATGGTGACTCCTGAGAGATGTTGTTGGATCTTAAGACTCCACTTCCAGGGTATTAAGCCGCTAATAATCCCCACTGTTTGCAAAATGTATCTGACAAACATTGAAGCTTAATTAAAACAATGGATGTTAAAGGTAAAAAACAAAGCTGTGCTCAGCTCAGTCCCTGTGTGATTATAGCTGGTGGTAATACTATTTAAGAGGCCATTTAGAAAATGCAAAATTAAGTACTCATGTGATTTCCAGCAGGTTGGACCAAGACTGTGACTTTGGAGATGATTGAGAAATGAGGCAGCACCCACCTCTGTCTTAGAGGGGTTACTAAGTGGGTCTTAAAAAAAGACCTCTCTCTGGGATAAATAAAGCATTATTCATTTCACTTCATACCCAGACTGAAAACTACCTTGGCACTTTAAGTCCAATGTCATCAATTTCATTAGATTTGACCGGCTAACATGCATTATTATAATTCCTTCAGGTTTTAGTAGCAGATAATGAAAGGCACCTTTTCAACCAGTTAGTTGAAAAAAACCCAAAACATTACATATCTCAAATTTTGGCTTGGTAAACTGTACCCTTTTGTAGGAAGAAAACACATAGGAAATTAGGTCATTTGTACGAGACAGGTCTCATATTTAAAAAAGCCATAGTATCACATGACTGCTTTAGAAAATGATATTATCAGATGAGCACCAACCATGCAGTGACGTTTAGGTCTTTTGTTGCACGTGACCTTTTGTCATTCAGCATGCGCCTCTTGTATTTATCATAAAACCGGGAATGAGTTGGACATCCACGTGGGAAATTTTATCGTTATGTTTCCAGGCAATTTTGTATTTTCTGACCTTATAAAAAAAACAAAAGTCTTCCTTATTAACACATTTGGTGATAACTTGACATTTAGAGCATAGCGTGGTAAAAAAGTCTGATCTACTTGCATTTGACAAGCTCAAATCAAAATGAGAACAATTGGGAAGAAAAAAGACGGTTTAACAAAACAAAGACAAGAAAAAAGACAAAGACAAAAAACAAGCAATGCAAGAAAGAAGGAAAGGTAAAAGGTAAAACCACCTGTGAAGTGAAGCAAATAGAGGAACAGTCGGTGGATTAAACACTAATACTAACAGATGGATGTTCGAGAGAAGTAAACACATGGCCTCAGGGATGGAGAGACAGACAGAGAGAAAAAGAGATAGATGGATGAAGAGATGGAGAGAGAGAGATAGACATAGAGAGAGAGACAGAGAGAAAGAGAGAGCAAGCACTCCTGAAAGAAAATTAAATACTAAAAGAGAGAAAGGGAGGAAAATATAGAGTGGGAGGACATGGCGCTCTGAAAAGGTGGGACCTTCATTATGCAATGAGGACAGTCAAGGGAATAACACACAGACAAACACACACACACACACACGCATACACAAACAAGTAACATGCTCATGTTTGCACGCCTACACACCCAAAACACACAGAGGCACAGATGCAGGCTAATTCAGGGAGGATTGCCCAAATCACACAAATGGCAGAATTTCTCCCACAAATGACATCAAGCTCTCTAATCTGCTGACCTTTGAACGCAGAGAGGGAAAGGGAGGGGAAATAAACATACTGACCATGATTCCTGTGAGCAGACACACTCCTTTGCCACAGTAGGTATGAGGGACCATGTCTCCATAGCCGATGGACAAGAACGTTATGGAGATGAGCCACATGGCTCCCAGGAAGTTACTGGTCACATCCTGAGCATCATGATACCTAAAATTTCACACAAAGTGTGCACAGTGGATTGAGTCAGTATCCAGTTAAATTTACAAAACAACTTAAAAACACAGTGTATCTGACCCAGCAGTTTAATTTCTGCAAATGTTTGAGCTTTCCATTTTTCATGACAGAACAAAAGACAAAACCATTTCCATCATTTTAGCCCTATGCACAGCACTGTTGCCATAGCAACAAAACCTGGTGCTCAAGTGAAAGAAAATTAAATCCTCCAAAATCATGACATTATATTTTTTATATTTTTTTTGGCTCAAGTTTTAAAACAGGTGTATTTTACTGGTGAGTTATGGCTCATACACCTGTTAGGACACACCAAATTTTCAAATTTGTACCATGTCTAAAGCAGTTTAATTGCATCTGAATCTTTTCCTTGGATAATTGGTTTTAAGAGGAGATTTGCCAGAAGAATTTGGATGTTAACCAAACAATGATTTCCCAGCAGCCTGGCACTGATCTGTTAATCAAGCTCCCTAACCAAATAACACTTTCCTTTATTTCCTTGATCACCTTCCAAAGAGTCTACACATGTTGGACCGTCACTTCCTGTCTGAGACAGTTTGACAAGCAATTTGGAGCTGTCCTTTACTGGCAGCAGGGGGTAATTTTTCACAAGGGATTATTATTGTGTTTGATCATTTTTCAGGATCTGCTTGATTCACATCAGGAGGTGCTAACAAACCCTTCCAAAGATAAGTAAGTCTTTCATTTTGACTTTTTATTTAATTTCATTTTAATTTTTTCATGCTGGACTTGTTCATAAGACATTTTTCTTACAATTTAACCTTACCAGCCTCTTAATACCACTGTGCTGATTGACTCATAGCTAGCACTTGTAAGTGGTTGATAAACTCTACATTTCTTTTAAACTTTTAAATTTTGAATTTTGGAGTGTGTTTTTAAATCTGTTCTGTGCGGCGTCCTTGGGTGACCTGAAAGGCGCCTTAAATAAAATGAATTATTATTATTATATTTATTGCCATGTCGCCTCAAACTTCCCTATTAGTCAGCAACCAAGCCAATTTCAAGTTAAAAATGGCAAAGTTGACAACAAATAAGCTAGAAAACAGCTTTTGTGGAAAGAGTAAGGGGGTTCAGCTAATGTTAGGATTAATTTGAAAGTGGCAGAAAATTGACATTAGCTGTAAACCTGTTATATGAAACATCTAAGATGTACACTGATATGAGAACCTGTTATTTATTGTTACAACAGCAAAAATTAGTGTTCAGCTTGTTTTTTTGGTCACATTAAAGGGATGTTGAGGATTTCTTAAATGATCTTGAGAAAGTCTCATCTCTAGTTATATGACTGATCGATGAGGTTCTCAGCTTCAAAATAGGTCATTTCCAAATGCGACTTCCCATCAGGCTGAGCAGGAAGAATTGATTTAGCCATGCCAAAGTCTCTATGGCAACACCACACCAGCTGACAAAGTTGCAGTGGGTAGCATTGAGAAGAAAGATCTGTGTTTTTCTCTGCTGAAAACAAAATCTTGGATCAATTTAGTACTATTTGTGGACGCTGGAGCTCCACTGTCTCGCAGAAGAAGCTAAATGGGAGAGTGATAGCGCACTGGCTAAAGGCTAAAACGCAAGCTAGATGCTTAAACATGATAATATTCATTTCAACCCACATGCACTGGTCCGTTCAAACCTGAGAGTCTGTCAATAAATGATGAGTCAGGTTATATTAGCTCTACTTGGTGTATGAGCACTGGCAGGAAATAACCTGGATTCACTAACGTTACCTGTTACAGATACGCCTCAGAGTACAGGGCTATGAGTAGCCCTAAGTGTAGCCAACTAATAAACTACGGTACAATCTTACAATGTTTGCTTGTTGTCATGTTTCAAACAGAAACTCTACATAACTGTTAATAAACATATTACCATGTTGAATTGTATAAAAAGTTAAAAGTTGCCTTTAACAAAGAAAATTAGTGATAAAGGATGATTTGATCTCCTCTCACTTTCAAAACAAATACACAGGTTGTGCCATCACAGTTCGGGGGAGTCTTTCAGCCATAGGGGTCAGGGCTTCAGGGCTTCAGTACACTTCATGCAGATTTTCCTCAAAGTCCCTATAACTACCATAATGTGACCAAGGAAGCACTTCCTTCCACTACATGTGACTGCTCTTGTAGTGTCCTTGAGCAAGACACGGTAACCTGAATTGCCCCTGCAGTTAGTCAGTGGAGTGTGTCTGTGTATGAGAAATGTTAATACTGACGGTCCCTTAGTGTAGCAGCCATCAGTGTCTGGATGAATGAGACTTGCTTTGTCAAAGTGCTCTGAGTGGTCAGAAAGACCAGAAAAGCAAACATAAGAACAAGTCCATTTACCATTTGAGTATGTTGTAAAATGCATATTTACCCTCATGTCATTAGGGTAAGTGCAGCATGTGCTGTTTCAGTAAGTAGTATTTTAGTACATGGTTTTGGACACCGCCCAGTTTTGTTACTGACCTCTCACACACTCGTACAGTCCAGGCAGCAATGATCCACAGAGAGATGCTGAAGACCAGCAGCACCGTCCCAGGGCAGATAGTCATGAGGGTTTTCATTACAAATCGTGTGTTAAAATGTACCTGCAACACACACACACACACACACACACACACACACACACACACACACACACACACACATGAATAAAATAGTTACACTCAGTGAAGCAAAGCTGCCAAGTGACACATTCTTTAACACATATAATGTCCGGGCTGAGCTCTGAATCCTTATCCTATAACAGGATGTTTCCCACACAGATTTGATGTTTCACTAATTAGTCTTCTGAGTAGCTTGTGATAGCAGCAGCACTCAGAGAATCTCTGCTGTAATTAGAGTCGGGATCAGGGCTCACCCTCTGACACAGGTCAAGCTATAGGTCTATGGTGTCTTGGTCTGTTTTCAAGTCCAGGGCTCATTTGTCATCAACTTCTGGTGGATAGTTGATCCGAGAGCAGCAGTTATGCTCTGGAAGGGTTAAGCAGCTGAAAAATGAGCCGTCACGTTAGAGCTTCACCACAATGATAGCTTTGCCTCCTCTGCTTCTGACTGTAGCCTGAGGGCCAGAGTGGTGCCATCACAGATGAACTCGCAACCTGCTAAATAACTCATCTAAAGCCTGCGCATCCTCCTCCTTCTCCTCCTACTTCTGGTTTGCATATTCTCTACATCACTGTACATCTCAAAACCTCCTGGTTTTCCATTAATGTTTATCATTTAAAGCCATTATGACCCTGCCACTGCTCATTTGTTGCGTGGCTTCTGCACGTTTTCTCTGCAATGGCATTGCAATCTCATTCAAGTGCTTTCTTTTCATGGCCCATTTGAGCCGTACGCAATATCTTGTTCCCATTTCACGCTCCCATCTCGTATTGTATTATGAGAGATCCACCAAAAGCTTACATCTAAGTCTCCTAACAAAAGAAGAGGAGTGGAATTGAACTAGCAGATGAAAAGAAACAGGGTATGTAGAGGGACTGAGCTAGAGGAAGGATTTTTAGAGGGATAGAGGCTAGGAATGAAAGGGAGAGGGCAGACACAGATTTAATTCAGAGCAGAGAGCCCTTGACCTTGATAACTCCCTCTCCTCTGTCTGGATGAAGCGTTTAACCCCCACAGTCTTGAAACACACATACTACACATACTCCTCTGACCTTATTTAGGGCGCCTATACTCCTGGAGGAGGCGTCAGTGAAGAGTTTGCTGTGCAGTAGCATGACTCTGGCGATGAGGTAGAGGCGAAGGAACATCGGCACACTCAGCACCATGTCCAGGTCGGCCTCGGCTTGCGATGGCGCGTATGAGAAAGCCAGCCGCGCCCGCCACTGGAACTTAAAGTCACCGGGTACGGGATGCACCGCTGACACCAGCAGCTCCAGAGCTATGAGCAGAACCCTCTCCATGGTCATGGCAATGCGCCAGTCGTCAGCTCCGTTGTCGATGACGAACAGCTGCAGGGACAGGAAGGACATGAAAGGGGGTTAGAATAGAAAAAGAGTTGTTTTAAAGCATTGCAGTACCAACTTTTTATCTTGAATTACTGCTGGCACAAGTCTTTACATCTGCCTCAAAAATGCTTAAAGGATCCAGCAGCAATTTAGAGAAAATGACTTTTTCCTGAAATGTAAAACACCATCCATCCAATCAGACATTTATTCAGCCAGTCACTGTGGCCTGACTCATTTTCATAGACCCTACAGCTTACTGAAATTACTTCAAAGGAGCCTCATCATCACAATCTTGGTATTTTTCTATAAAAAGATCACTACAGTGAGCCAAACAATGATATTTTAATTGCAGTTTTCCTTCCCTCAATGCAGATGTTGCGCATTGTTAATTGCTGTTTTCACTCTTTACATTGTCCTGAAGCTGTTGTTGTAAGAAAGTGGTAAAAACAGGTTTCATTACAGGGACCCTTCTCCAGACGGTGCTGACAGGAACTGGCGGGTGTGAGTGCAAGGGAGAAGGTGGTGGTGGGTAGGGGGAGGGGAGAGTTGGAAAAAGATGGATGAAGAGCAAAGGAAATGAAGAGATAAAGATAGGAACTGGGAAATGTCAGAGAGAGGACGACCCAAACTTAATCTTCCTTTGTCAAGTTAGTCTTTGAGTGATTCTCCTCAAACAAGGGGGTATTCTAGTGCTGACAGAGTTTCCAACATTCTCTGGCACTAAAAATCTCACATGTAGGAAAATGAAACGTGCTGTTTCACAAAATTCAGAGAGTGGAATTGAGTGGATATTTTCTCTCAGGGCATGTTGACTTATCGCCCATTCATCCTCTGCGTTAGATAGACCTAAAGATACAGGCGGAGACTTCTGCCTACTCTTTACATTAATTTCATCTGTATTTAGAAATTTATGAATATGAGTCAAACATTGCAGTATCACCTGAAAATGTGGGTGCAGTCTCAAGAAAAGTAGCCTCAAAGTTCAAGCCAGATCACAGGCAAAAAGACCCAAAGTTGATACAGAAGTACTTAAAACAGTAGTTCTTTTGATGTCCACTAACCACAGAGGCACCAGAAGTCACATACACACCAGTCCAAAAAAGCTAATCCTCACAGCAAGATAAACGTGTTTACAGATTGATAAAGAAAAAACAGAAACAAAAAATTTTTGTTCTTGCTAAATTCTGTTTTGATGTTGTTCTGGGAGTAAATGCTTCTTAACCCAGCAGTTTTGAAGATATTAAGAAAATGTGTACTTGGAAAAATGGGAAATAATAACTTATGAACATGTCTAACCTGTACAGTGTGCGCTGTCAGAGAATCGGGGTGCTTATTTTTGCTGTTTTAAATGTGTGTATGCGCTTTCTGGTTCTTCTAGAGCCAGTTTCAAGAGAACACTGAAAGAAATGTAGTTTTGAGCACTTACATATCAGCTTTATTTTTTGTTTTCTACCTGTTCACAATCGCAAAAAATAGCCCCCAGATGAAAAAAGTCAGCTGAAATTGTGAAATTTGCCTTCAAAGTCTCACATACCACTCCGTATAGTAGGATAAAATAAAATTTTGGAACCTGATTTTGATCAAAATGTTTCGTGTATAGAGAAAAGGGAGCCACTCAACTCAGTGCCTTGAAACAGAGGGAGGGGGAGAAAGTGTGACAGAAAGAGAGAGAGAGAAAATGGGGAACTCCCCTGCAGTAAATCAAAAGAGTTTACCCGATACTGAGCCTCCAGCAGAAACAGCCTGTGCTAACAGTCACTTTTAACCAAATGATTCATCTCAAGGGCTTTTATCCCACACAAACATTTATTTAGGACAACAAAAACTACAACAGGTCAACATCAGAACAAGCACTAGCAGCTGGCTAAACTGTGGTTACCTTCATGATGAAGGCTGAAGCCTCCTCAAACACCTATGGACACACACACACACACACACACAAACACACGCACACACACACACACACACACACACATACAAGCACGTGTACACACAAAACATTGTCTCATACGTAGCCAACATGCACTCAAACACACACACTGCAGAGTTGTTGTGTAAGGTATCATATGAACCAAGGGTCAAACGTTTCCCATGCTTTAATGATTTCATCAAGTGTGCATGTATATATGTGTGTGTGTGTGTGTGTGTGTGTGTGTGTGTGTGTGTGTGTGTATGCTTGTGTGCGTGTGTGTACTGCACTTGTGTGTATTTGTGTATGCCTGAGCGAGTTTGAGCAAGAGTGAGCAGACCCAGCCTCGTCATGGTGACTGTTGCCAAGGCGACAACATCAAAGAGCAGCCAAGCTTAATTAGGATCCCCAGCGAGGGAAAGAGAGAGAGAGAGAGAGGGGGGTGGGGGAGGTGGAGGGGGGTGGGGGGGAGAGGAGAGAAGGAAGGAGGGAAGGAGTACTTGTAGTATTTACATATTTGAAATAAATTAAATTAATAAAAAGGAGAGGGAAAAAGCAGGAGTAAGAAAAAGGAGGTAGAGGTTAAAAACGAGCGATGTGGGGGGAGATTAGTTAAAAAAATATATAAAACAGGGAGAGAAAAGAGAGAAAGGTGTGTATGACAGTCTGTGAGGAGGAAGAGGGAGGCAAATGAAGACAGGATGTCTGATACTCATGTTGTTTGCTTGCACAAGGTTTGGAGTCTACTTTTGTCTTTGGGGTCAAAGTGATGTCACATCAAGGGTTATGTGGGGTTTCAGCATGTAGAACTGCACTTAAAATAGGCTGTTCCCATAAACCAGCTCCACTTTGTGACCTGTTTCTAACTTTCTGAGATTTGTTATTTTGATAAGGCATTCTCATTTCAGTGACAAGGACATGTAGCTTTCAGGATTTTGTTTTTCAGGAATGCTTTATTATCTGCCCGGACCTGCTGAGTTGGTGTAATGTTACAAAGACAAAGTCCTGAGAAGAGAATCCTTAAGTTGGCTGAGCTTCTATGAAACATTACAATATTAACTTCAGCACAATATCAGCTAAGTCCAGGTTGTTTCAACCACAAACTACAAGAATCCTGGACCATGACACTCGGCTCGAACTAAGGTCTCCACAAAACCTGCTCCCCCTGGTGACTGGCTGTAGTATAGGTCAAAAACTCTGTCTTGTCATGCATTCCAGATACACAGAAATGTGTCTCACATACTAACATTGTAGTGATATGAACATATTATTTGGCTGCATTGTGTTCAAGTCCTCTTTTCTCTGAGAAATTGTTGTTCATTAGTTTTTGGACATTAAAAACTAGTTCTTAAGTTACGTTTTATGTAAACAAAAAGTACATATATCTTTTGCTTTTTGCCAGATGGTTCCACTCAAATTCTCTACTGCACAGGCTCTAACTTCACAATGGCGGCAAATGGCAGCACCTGTGACAGGGTTCTTTTGGCTTCAAAAAGTGCAGCGGCAAAGGCAGAGCCATGCCGTCCATTCTTTACAGCCGATGGTCTCAAACACAGCTGAGCTCATGTTCAGATTTTTTTCAATACATTTTTGTTGGATGTGAGTTCATAGTGCCCCAATCCCAGTCCCTGTTGTGTAAAAACTTCTCACTCTGAAAATGAAGAGCAAAATGAGTGAGGAGAAAGTGGAGCTGAGTCTCTATACATTGGCAAGTTTTATGGTGATGGGATTTCACCTCTTTGGCACTAATGAGCCACTAGTATGCCAAATAAATAATGCATGATGATTTTTATGTTCTTCTTTCATTTATTCAAGTAATTTTCTAATTTTCTTCGATCCATCCTTATTAGAAAGATTGATGGTATAGGAATCAGGAATCGATGAGAACCAGAATCATTAAATTTGAGACAGGATCCATCTCTTACTAACATAAATGAAATTTACTCCAAACAAATCAGAATAAGTTCCTGTCTGTGTGCTTGAATCACTAGTAGACACTCTCTGTGTCCTCCCCTTAACATCCCTCACTCCTCTCCCTCCTCTCTCTGAATGACGTCTCCTCAAATCAAAACTGAGATGATCCACTTTCTTGTGGGGGAGCAAGCGCCTCTCCCATCCTCCCCAGTCTCCTCTGCCCCCTTCTCTTCCCTTCCCTCTCCTCCTGCCCTGTCCTCCCTCATGCTCCTGCTGTCGGTCTTTTCCTGGCTAAATCGCCACAAGGAGAGGATAAATAATTAAATTCCATTAGGAAAGTAATCTGTCAATGCGAGTGAGTGAGTGAGTGCAACTGCCCCTTCATGGACCAAGGCAAAGGGAGGGAAGAGGAAGAAACACCCTTTCTATTGAGGCAGCACGAGGGAGGTCAGAGAACAGTGGAGCTAAATAAACTTGGACACAGAAAACAAGCCCAAAGGGAAGAAATGAACAAGAGCATGAAAAATAAATTCTCCTCTGTTATCCTCTTAATTTTAACAAAATGTGGCATCACGGGGCAAAGGGCAGCGACAAGGAACAGCGACAGAGAGCAGACAGGACAGAAGGAGGGCAGAAAGAGAGAGAGAGGAAAAACAAACAGCAGGGCAGCTAGAGAAAAGTGCGACCAAAAAGAGGAGAAATGTGTTAAAATGACAGCACTAGATGTGAGGTCGCCGCACAGGTGAAGGTGTGAGGTCTTGGAGGACACTCTCAGCCGGAGCAACCCCCCATCTGCTACATCTGCAACCTGCTGGAAAAGTTTGTCACCTCCCATCTCTCCTTCTTTGCCAACCACCTCTCCACCCGAGCCCTGACCCCTTGCAGCCCCAGCAGCCATCATACCTAATGATGTAATCATGTTAAGTCTCTGATTGCAGATGTCTCTCATCAGGGAAACCAGACACACTGCTGACCAGGCTTCGTTCGAGCAGGCTAGTGAGCAAGTCAGATTGCAGGGAGGATTTTGCATGCATGCACAATCATACCTTGACAAATGCAAACTCTAAAAACAAGGTAGATGCAGCCAAATCAACCTCAAGTTGGCATTTCCCCACAGGAAGTAAAATGACTGCAGCTCAGTCGGGGACAGAAATGCTCTAATCAGAAACGGGGTAAGAGGGAAGTTACAGAGTTGACACTGATGCCAAGCTGTTAGACAGCATGGAAATTCCAGACAAATAACTGTGATGAACCGTACACACACACACACACACACACAAACACAAACACAAACACACAGATATACATTAATATGCATGACTGCTCTGAGGGAACATCCCCTGTGGCATTTTTTACACTGTCAATGGAGGAGAGGAAGGTAAGAAGGTCCAAAAGGAGGTGTAGGAAAGTGTGCAAGATGTGATGTGGTTCAGTTTTTTTGTTGTTTTTTTTCCAGTGTGCGTGCATGAGCAATGTTGCCTAGTTTGCCGCTAGAAAGTCTAAAAACAGCAACTCAGAGAGAGTAAAGGGAGGATTCCACCAGGGGTGTCTTGAGACCAGGAATCTCCCTCATTTAAAGCAAACAGCAAAAAATAACCCGGTTACTTAAAACTGCCAGAGGCTGGTATGACACAAATAGCATTTGATTAATTAACATTTCCTGGAAATAGTGAGTGAAGTGCTTCTTTTATGTCAACAAAGGTTTCCCTTATTTATACACTGCTGGCCAAAAAATGAGTTGCCACCTGGATTTAACCAAGCAAATAGAAACAAGCTTCCCATTGAATAATTACTGCATTAGCAATTATCTTTCAGCTGGCAACAAGTTATTTAACCTCAGTGTCTCATTCCTTAAACATTCATGGTGAAAGACACATCCTAATGCCGTTGAAATAATGTTAGTCTGTTTAAGAAGGGTCAAATCATTGGTATGCATTAAGCTGAAAAAACGTCACACACAATATGAAGGAAACTCAAGAGATTGGGATTGAGCAGCTGTGTAGCCTTAAGAAGACCACTAATCAGAAAGGCTAACCCGAAGAAAAGCTTCAATTTGCTGGGGAGCACAAAGATTAGACTGGAGGAGTGAGAGAAGGTCATATGGCCTGATGACTCTAGATTTACCCTTTTCCAGAGTGATGGGCGCATCAGGGTAAGAAGAGAGGCAGGCATAGTGATGCACCCACCAAAGTGCAATAGTGCTGTCTGTGCAAGCCTGTGGGGGCAGTGCTATGATGTGGGGTTGCTTATCTAAGCTTAGCTAAAGAAATGCCACAGCAAATGTGCGCTGTAATTAAAGCTAAAGGCAGTCCAACAAAATATTAGAGTGTAACTTTTTTTTTTGGTCAGGCAGTGTGTTTTCCCCTGCAGGACGCACATGATGCAGAATTTGGTGAACAGTACACACCACAAAAGAAGTGTCCAAGTTTTATGCAAAATGGATCTTAAAGAGGGAAACCCTTTCTGCTTCCTAACTCGGTGTCTGCCTGTGAGTGCCAAGCCAGTGCCTTCCTGATCAATGGACTGCTGCAAAAATCTTTCCAAAGTAACTGAATAACACAGTTCACTAATGCTCAAAGTGCACTAATGGACCGGAGAAATATCTTTCTCACACACTCTCTGAGTTTCTATTTGATTAATTTCAAACAATTCAATTTTTGACCTTTCATGTCTGCATCTCTTGAAAGTTTACTCAATAATATGACTGCTTTCTTTTAAGACCACTCTGCTTCTTTTTACTTAGAACTGAAAAGTTTGCGTGCATGTATGACAATGGCCTCTGGTGAGCTGGCAGATTGTGAGTCACGGTTGTCTTTGAACGCTACATGAAACACATGAAATTTGGTGTAGCCCTCCAGTATCTAAAGATTTCTGGGTTGTTTAAGAACACATTTAGTCTATTTTTCAACCTATGAATCATGTATCCCTTGATAGCCAATCAGCCGCTTTGAAACTGCAGTTCATAACAGTATCCGTCTTTGGAGTGTGAGGGATTTTCCTGATTCATCATTGGCAGGATCATCGATAATTCAACCCCCTGCCTCAATCATTCCTGACCAATCAATGTTAATTCAAACTAATGGTGAACAGATTGAACAGTCAATTACAGCACTCTCAAAATTTCTCTTTTGTTCGTTGTGGGTGAAAAATAACTCTTCTCTAATCCTTTTAAAACCTGAACAAAATCGGTTTTAATAGCATTGTTCGAAACACAGTCACAAAGACTCGCAAAAACAAGGGCACAGAAAGAAAACTTAAACACAAATATAAGAAAATAAAAGAGATTGAACATGGAATCAAATTACTGAGGGCAGTAATGAAAGCCTGCAAAAAAGCACAACCTTAATCAATGTTTCCAGAGATTAGGAGCTGAGACAATACGTGATCACTTTGGTTTTCAGTTTATTTCACTCTTCATTCACTCTTCAGTCAATCTTCAGGTCAATCATCAGCCCAGCCTTTCTGACAAAAAGATTCCTACAGCCAACACAATCTAAGACCAAGTAATCCCTCTCAGTCCAGCAGATATTCTGTAATTTGGGAGTCACTATGGTATCTCTTTTCAGACAGAGACTACAGACACAGACAAACAGACACATACAGAGTGGAGACTACAGAAGAGGTTTATAAAAACTGTGCATTCAAATATTGTACAAGGATGAGCTGAAATCATACAATATATGGTCTGTTTAACTAATGGTCTTCTTCACACATCCCCTTCTGCATATCAGCTTCAGCAATTACCGTTACCACAAAGTGACCATACTAAGAGAAGCAGGAGAGGCGGGTGGAGAGAAGCAAGGGTTGGCAAATGCTATCTTAGCAGGGAATCACTCTTTATTTGTGTTGTTAGCGGGTTGTAGTGACATCAGACTACATTAGCTAGTGGGATTGCCCTTACCCAAAATATTTGTCGGTGGAGCATGAGGCATGTGATTTAGTGATGTATGATGAGACAACCATGTAATTACTCATTTTTACTCTCACTAGTCAGCATCAGAATTACTGGTCAGTTATTTAATTCTCAACATTTCTATTGTTATAGGCCTAAAATGTTAAATTTCAGCCACATCACTAGCTAAGGATGTAGCTCCACACAGAGCTAACATGCTCTACTACCCAGATGTAAACAGATGACAAATGGCAAACAGTGAAGAGTTAAACAGTGTTCAAATGGAGATAAAGTTGTACGTAGTCTCTGTCAGATTTAACTGGCATACAAACACTCAACTGTGGCAATTTGTAACTAGCACAAGTATCCACTAGTCGTGCTAGCTCTGCTGACTGTAGCTACTCTCAATGCGCTATTTGATGCAGTTTGCACAGTGACTGCCTCTGTGTGTAGCTGGGTTCACTAAATTCTGCTTGACTTTGACTCCTTTCATAATGTTTTCATCACCTTGAGGTATTCTGCAAACTATTCTGTTTACTGTCGACCCAGCCGGTTAGAGCCTGATCGGACAGTAAGCCAGTTTGCTGTAAAAAGCAGTAAACTTTTAATAGTATCACAACATATATCACAATATGTGTCACTGAAAACAAAAATGTTCCAATATGACTCTTTTCCCAAGCTGTGCCGCCCAAGAACATGACTTTTAGAGGTTTATCTTGGGTCAAGCTGAGGACTTACTCTCAGAAGACTAATTTACAGTGATCCAGAAAGGCAGCATTTTGGACTTCATGTTGAGATCTGTTGAAGATGTTGATACAGTTTTTGCACTTGTTAACAGTACCTCGACAATACCTTTAAACACACTGATGCAAAAGTGTTGAGAAAAAATTAAGATGCTTCACTTTCACATTGTACACAGCTTAACAATGCAGGAGCACAATGCAAATCTGTAGGAACTAAATGTTCTGTTCAAAGCTCAAATTATTCCTGGCTGGTTTGAATCAAATGTCAGATATTTTTCTCTGAGCAGGACTCAGCAGGGTCTGACGGCCACTTGCAGTCCAATCTGGTGCTTTTATGCAAATTGCACAGCAGAGCTGGAAAACCAGACATGACACACTAGGAACCACCTGAGCAGGCACTTGAGGACTGCATTTTTTTTTCATGATTTGACACATAATCAGGAGAAGGAAATGCCTAGTGCTGGTGTTAAAAGGAAAGAAACTGATGAAAAACACAGCATACTCAACTTCAGGGTTTAAAGTTAAATTCATATCTGTTGAATAGAATAGAAGGCCCTGTTTTGTAATAATTGTTTAAATGCATGATGTGGGTGTTTTGGTGACATTTCAAAAACACAGGTGACAACCATCATCTGGCAGAAATTGGTCAGCCAGACGAAGTAGTCAGCTGGACTTTATCTTTGTTATTGTCTCAGCTGAACCGACAGATATTTATGATGGAACAAAAACCCATTGATATCTACAGATGATGACACCTCAAAATCAAATGTAAAAAAAAACAGAAAAAAAATCGGATAAGATGAAGACAGGATGCTGTCTCTCTTAGTGGGAGCAATAAAACCATGTGGCCATGAGTGGCTGTAAGTGGATAAAATCTCCAGGATTTTAGGTAAAAACAAATCTTTGTATTGTATTCAAAGACATCCTGCCTTTTCATGACCTCAAAATAACAATTTCAGCAACATCACTGGTTATCTCTTTTGCCTTAGTAGCCCATTTGCTCTAGTCAGATCTTCTGCTAACAGCAAAGTCCATATTAGGCACTAACTTGGAGAAGGTCGTGCTCAGAAATTTTCTGGTAAAGTTTTACCGTGATAATTAAGTTGACAAGCAGGAGGAGGATATTATTGTTTTTCTTTGGATTCTTACAGAATATTTGTACTCCTGATACTAGAGCAGAACTTATTACCTACGATTTTGGAAAAGCTGCCACTGAAGACAAGTTGGGGAGAACTTTAATAAGACATTTTAACCAGGAGAAAACAAGCTGACAGACTGATGGAAAGTCTGCACACAAATTTCCTAATGCTGGCAAGCCAGTTTGTCCGCAGACTCGCAACATCAGTGCCTTCTGAGTGTGGTCTGACCCAGTTGCACTCCTGACTAACACTCGGCCATGTGGACATCCTCATATTTCTCAAAAAGAGAAAATTTAAAAAAAAAGAAAAGGCATAAACTGGGCACTGTGTGTATAAAATGTATTTCTGTTTAATTCTTTTATTACAACAAATCCACATTTGGTGAGCCCTGCTCTGGACAACCATATGTCTGCAGAGATTATTTTATAAGCTCGCTTTGCATGACGTTATTCAACATTGTAAACAGCTTGTATTCCTCTATATTTTCTGTTGCTATACAATATTCTAGGCTTTACACATGATGTTGCTGTGGAAAATAGGAATTATGGGAATAAATGCATATAGAATTCTTCTTTTTTTATTTGAAAAATGGGAAAAATAAGTAAACAATGATTAATCGTTACCAAAGATTGAATATACATCCCAATGTTACTATTATTTTCTACCCAGCAAAAAGTCATCTTGAACAAAAAAGGAAAATAAATTAACCCCTTAGAGCCCAGCATAACACCAGTGCAATAATTTACATGTCGTTTTGATCTGTGGTATAGAATCTAGATAGACACTAGATAGGACCTATCGTTCATTCATTTTGCATACTTTCACATTACATTCTCAAAGCACTGTTTCCTTTTACTAATGTGTTTGCAGAAGTCAAGTACCGAGGGTACACAATAGCGGTGGGAGGATCAATTCAAAATATCAATATAACAATACCAACGTTGGTATCAGTATTGATCTATACTTTTGTGATGAGATTGATACTTGAAATAATCAGCATATTGATGATTTCCTAAATATTACGATTCTGGCGTGATTCATCTATAGATATGTGCAAGCTGTTTGATCAAAATGATACATTAAATGCTGGAATTTAATATTTGCTGACATCCACAAACAATCAAATTTATTACTCTAAAAAAGCAGAAAAAAATGACACAACATTTCAGTTGTTGTGAGTTATTCTTGATTGATTTTGACACGCCTCTTTTCTAAGCAACGTATCGATATCTGTATTGATATCGGTAATACTGGGCGGATATTACTTGGTATCTGATTGATATCAAATTTTGCAATATCACACACCACAACAAAAACATTAAGATTCAGACCACAGCTATTCACACTGCTCTCTGCAGCTAATGCAACACAAGTCTTACATTTACACTTTTGAGGGATATAGCCATAAAATTTCTGTATTTAGAAAAGAATAGAGCAAATTTTCATTTTCTATGGTTTATTGCACCTATTAGCGATTTATTTATTTAGCCTGGACATGTGTCTATATGTTCCATTACAGTTTAGGATATACAAGTTGTATTTATGAAAGCAATAGTTCAATGCAGAGTTTGAAATGACACTATTGACAGCATGTAACATTGTAAAGATATGCTCTAGCAGACTTGGCATGTCAGATTGCAAAGGGTTAAAAACAAACGCTGTATTCCATTAAAATGCTTCAACAACCAAATTGTGCTTTTGAAAGAGCCATATCTTTATGACAGTGGGTGCCTGTGCTCATGGGAAAGTCAGTCCTCCTTACAGATAAACACTGCAGTTTTTGTCCAAAATTGACACAACAACACTTTAAAGGTCCTTTAATATAAATGTATTATCAGCAATACCTTTTTGAAAACATGGAGGAAATTTCCACAAATGTAGGCAAAGAACTGAAATGACTTTGTAGTGCAAAAAACTGATAATGAGTAAAATTTCAAAATCTTTTAAATCCAGTGAAAGATTGAGGCAGATTGGACTATGTTTGAGGGACGATATTTTTTGGCTGAAGCAAGATCTGTGGCTGTATTTTGTTCAAGTTTTAGGAGGACTCTTTGGATTAGTTGATAATAAGTGTCAGAAAACAACTCCAGGAACCTGACAGACTTGACAGGTTGGCAAGATAGCTGTGGTAGAAAAATACTGGAACAAGAACAAGCACTGTGAAAATCCAACATTTGGAGGCTTTATGAGAAAATAACTCCCTGTAAAAGGATAACAGGAATTTGGCAATGTGTAAACATGTGTTGCAGCTGCATTATTATCATTTTTCATGTTACATTTTTTGTTTTGTCAATTTAGAATGAGAGAAGAAAGATGAGAGGTGTCAATGTGTCCCAGCACAATACAAAACTGCGTTGTTCTCACTCGTAACATTTCTCACTATAAAGCAGGAATTAAAACCATTCCCCTCTGATGCATGCTCATAATGGTGACTCTATATTTCAATTAGCTCTTCCACAGAAAGCTAATCACTGTCAATAATTAATAAGAGGGCACAATTTTGCGTTAATGGCAATGATTAAGGGAGAAAATTCTAATATGTGATGGTAACTGATTTCTTCTTTAGATGCTGAGCACAACAGGTTTTGGGTTTGTCATGACATATTAAAGGAGACAGTGAGGATGCAGAAAGGGGAGAAAGAAGACAAGAGGTGAGGTAAAAGGCAAAATAAGGGCGTGAGGGTATTTTGGAGGTCGAGTAGTGCATGCAAATGTCAAGGTACAACAGGGGAAGACTAAAGAGATGAGAAGTTGAATGTAGACTTATAAGAAAGGAGAATAGTGAAGAAGAAAAAGGATGTGAAACTCGACAACAAAATTGAATTGAAGCCCAGAGGAGAGGAGGGAGACAGATCTAATCTGATAAGCGAGGGGAGAGAGGAAGAAAAAAGAGATGCGCACTGATGGTGTTAACAAAACGTACTTTGAGATAAAGACACAAGAAAGAGGAGAAATGGGTATCTGTGAAGAAAGAGAAGGTGAATTTATGCCTGCTAAATAGGATAACATAACTCTGGTCTGTGCTTGGCTCTGCCTCCTAAAGACTGTGCAAATTTGCAATGTGTTTGTGTGTCCTCGTGTGTGTAACATCCTCTTACACGATGCTCAGAGTGTGTCGCAATCAGAGAATAAAATCTCTGTTGTACAATGCCTTTCATTTTACAAAGCATTACTTGTTGTTGTTGTGTGTACACTCGTGCTTATTTGAGTCATGTAACAATAAAAAAAGAGACACTGCCACTTCTGATGCTGCTCATGTATGAGAGAAAACAGGCAAGTTGCCAGCAGGCAGGTCCTGACTGATAAACTTAACATGCATGTAATGGAACATGCATGGTTTCAGGTGTAGCCTGCATGCTGTATATGAAAACATTTTTACATGTTCTGCATGCACGACTGCACACTCACTGCACTTAGCAAGAAACAGAAGGAGCTGTGACTCCACTGAACATCACAAATTGCTGTTTTCTAGACTGACTTTTATGCAAAAAGAGGACATAAAGAGTTAATCAGTTAGCTTCATAGTTCAAACTTGTTGGAATTTTAAATTTCGATGGAGCCAAGATTGCTGTTTACTGTTGCTGGAAAAGAACAAGTCACACACAACACTGCCTACGCCACTTCTTGTTTGTTGCTATTGGCTCTCGGTGGTAGCAAACGTCAGTAGCGAGTTGTTTGCTACTTATCAAACATTCAGAAAATTAGCATTTTTGATGATTTCTTGGAGGTGAAAAATGGAAAAGAGGGATTTCTTAAAACTTCTTTAAAAAATCTGCTCCTGAGCTCACATGACTCCAGGGGAAGACTGAACACTCTGTTCCTCTATCACATGGGTGCATTTTTCTCAAAATCATCACTGCAGAGCTGTTCATCATGTAAAGTCCTCATTTTCACTGGTTTTGTATCACCAGTGCATTGCCACACGATGAATACTACAACATCTTGCAAGGCCATTTGTTCTCTCTCTTTTTCTAGAGATGAACAGGAGAAATCTTTCAGTCGCTTGGAGCCACATGAAAATGGGAGAATGAAGCATTTCTGATAGAGGCCAGAATGAAGATTTTCAAAGACAGCAGCCTTAGATTGAAAAAAAGTTTTAGGAGCTTTAAATCCCATAAAACTACTACAAAGGAAACAGAGAGACAAGAGGAGGCCTGAAAATGACCATAATAGCTCTTTTTTAAAGTAATAAGCTAATAGGGATGGTACAAAGTAATATACCGACAGATTATGACTATCCTAATTTGTAATGCTGGTGCCAAATACCTACTACATTTTACTTTTGGGCTTTTATGTTTTATAATGAGGCATGAACAATAAGTAGAGAAGGAAACTGGAAGAGACAAAGGAGAATTATGTGTAGTAATAGATTGAAGACTGGGGTTAATCCCAGGCTGCCTTCTCTTAAGACTGTAGTCTCTGAACACAAGGTGTGCCACATAAAACCCAGCCTGACCAGCTCCCAAAAATATTAATATTTGACCTGGATAAGACAAAAGAATATGTCTCCTGGAGGAGTTACAATTGGACCCAATTTGTCACTATGTGGTAAGTCCTAGGGGCACTCAGGAGACTGATTTATCACTATAATGAGCATTTTGTATTCTTCAGAATCACTGTGTTGAGAAATTATCATTATCTAGAGCTGTGCATTGAGTATCATTTCATATTGATTTATTCTGTATTTCCCATTTCTATAAGCAAAACATAAATCTGCCAGACTCTAGCTCTGCCAGGACAACAAACTGATGTCTTTCTACCTAAAACTGATCTTAAAGGTGGCAATCATAAATACTTGACATAGGTAAGGGGTCAATTAAAGTAAATTTTCACTTTTCAGTTCCTCCCAGCCCCATTGAGCTCATAAAATACACTGCAACTGTATCACTGAGACAGTCTCACTTCATCAGCATTGTTTACTGCAGCAGGGTAGTGATCTCCATGGAAAAGAGAGTTCACTGCCTGTCTAACGGTACGCAGTCGACTGGCCCCATTATGGACTAGCTTGTGAGCACAGGTTTCCAATTAATAGCTCGGAGCAAAAACGGGTCAATTTCGATTCAAGTGGCCAGAAGCACAACTCTAAATTAGAGCAAATATCTTTACGTGACCACAGCATGGTATGAAACAAGAAACAATTTCCTTATATGTGTCATACTCAGTTAAAAGGCAGTTTGTACCAATAGCATGGTATACACTCAACAATAATTGGGCCTGATTCTCCACTTCTGAAAGGAGTCAGCAAAGTCCAGAATATTGGGGGGTTCTAAAAACTGTACTCACAATTTTTCTTGTGGTTTAAGGTGTCTTCATTGAGATTGCATGATGATGATGCATGAACTTTATTTTGGCCTACAGTTTACGAAATGTTTATACCACCAATAATCTGATTGCCATTTCTGTAATGTTCCCATTGTTGGAGAGTCAAGTGAGGAACCATGAGAAATGAGAGCAAAAACTACTAATACAAGGCTCAAGTTGTAATAAATAAGAAATATCCTTGGCAACGCTTTACACTAAGGATCTCTACCGTTAGTTAGTGCATTATTAAGCGTTAATAAACAGTTTAATAATCATTATAATGTATTACTGAACATTAAATATCATATAAGTTAATAGATTAAGAAGCAGTTAATTGATGTCTACTGCTCACAGTTGATTGATACATTATTAAGCTGATAAAAGTCGCATGTTGTAATTAGTTACCCTTATGTATGCATTGCTCATTATTAATTAATGTATTAGTAAAACTTAAGAATGCCTCCACTTTTTATTTACTCATGGTGTTACTTTGGACTGAATAAAGGTTAAGTAACAGCATCTGATACATCTACAGATCATTCAGTGGACATGTTACTTGGATGGGCATTGATAAACAAGCATTTATTAATATTGGTTATTGAATATATTCAAATGGCTAATTACAATATCTAACTTTCAATAATGCTTAATAATGCACTAGTTAACACTAGACATGAATTAACTGCTTATTAATGCATTTATTGATGTGTTATTTAATATTAGGTTATACATTATAAAGATTATTAACACATTATTACACTTTTTGTTAATGTTTAATAATGCATTAAGTAACGTTAATTAAGGGGCCTTTATTGTGAAGTGTCTCCAAATCCTCTAAAGCTGCCTGATATGAATTATCTTTATCCTCACCCAGGTTATTATCAAAAGTGATTTGGGGTGTTACACCATCCTCAGCTCCCTCTTCTGTGATCTCCACTGACACCTTCACTGCACACACCCTAACTTGATTTAATCAAAAGGAATTTTTCTCAAAGAGATTAGCAGAAGACCATTTGATCTCTGATTCTCTCTCCCTCGACCTCACTGTAGCTACTCCATCTCTCCTCTCTGTCAGCATTAGCGTGCCTCTCACGTGCGGCAGCCACAGTGCGCGTGGGAGGATGACTGACTCTGTATGGGAATGTGACATCAAACTTGTGAGCGGAGATGAGAGTTCTTTTATCAATGAATTCTTCACCAGATACGCCGACACATTCAGGCACGTGCAGCACATGTGCATCCACTGAATTGGCTCCTTTTCACAGTAAATCTTCGAACACAGCAGCTCCCTCTTCACACACTGATACCAGTCTATGAGTCCCTGCATATGACAGTGAATATGCAACAGCTATCCAGTTATTGATCCACAGACAAAGAGCAAAGACCCTTCATGCACAATGCTCCAGGATCTCCATCAACAGACCTGTGGCAACTTTAACAGACACCTCATGCAACATCCAGGCTACGATGTCATGAAAGAAAGTCCCGGCATTAAACTAATAAATGTGGTTAGATGGATGAGTGTTTCTCCGTGGTTTAGCTGGTGGGTGTAATAGCCAGTGTGGGGGCACTCATTTGGTCTTATTCCCTCAAGGCTCCCATAAATAGTCAATGTGCATCGATTGCAAATGGCTGCAGATGAAAACCCGGCTAAATGACCGTGGTGCCTTTATATTAGCAAAATGACAAACAGCAAAACAGATATCATGAAGCATGAAAGCATTTCTGATTGATTGTATCTGCCTTACAAGAGGGTGATGCTGTGTGTGCGTGTGTGTGTGCATATAAGTTCCTTGTTCATCTATTGAATGACATGATTGTTATTTGCTGGGTGTGTATTTAACATTTGGCGAGCATCCACAAGATGTAAAGCCGTGCAGACAGGTTTGTCAATCCCTCTATGACTGTCATTAATGCCATTAATTGGTTGGAGCGGCTGCACACCTGGGTCCCTGGGTCTATTTCAGAAGCCTGAAGGAAAACAACTTTATGTGGACAGAGTGGGCAGAGCTGCAGCTTTGAGGGAAAACCACTCTTCTACGAATAACTGACAGTATCAAATGAATCAAAGAAATATCCTTTCCTGCAAGGATCAACAAGAAGCTCTCCTCCAAACATCCAGCTACATTTAGCAAATGGTTAACTGAGCTTTTCTCCTTTTACCATCTGCATTTTGAGATGCTACAAAAGGATACATTTCAGCAGGAGCTGGCCGAGAGAACAGTCAGTTTAGTGATTAAATGAGGTGCAATGTAATCCAGAATCTCATTGGCTGTATGCAACAGCCATTCAACCCCCTGATTTGTCTCTATAAAGATTTCCATGCACGTGCCTTGACCAAAACTCAGCCTCATTTCTTGCTTCACAAGTCAATACTGGGACTGTGAACAATAGCCAGCCAAAGTAAATGGAGGTCTCAGCCAGAAGGACTGCACTGCTAACTGGAAGTCTAAGAAGCTGTGCCGTCTCAGACAATAGCCAATAGTTTTCAGGTTGCCAGTTTGGTTACTTTTTAATTAATCAGAGCTCTGCAAGCTGTTTCACCCTTTTCCAGTCTTTGTTCCAAACTAAGCTTATCACTGCCTGACTCCACCGTCAAACTCACAGATGTTGCAGGAGGGGCCATTCTCTTTTCTAACTTGTGTTGAAGCAGAGCTAAAAAAAAAAGGCATCAAGATCTATCACATGCATGTTTGGCTTTGTGTCACCGTGTTGTTTTCTGTGTTCTGTACCTGAACTTCCCGCGCGTGGTAGGCTATGATGAGACCCAGGAGTATGACTGTGGACAGACTGATCAGACACTTCAGGGCCAGGGAGTACATGGAGCTCTGTAAGGAGAGAGAGAAAAGACACAAACACACAGGGTTTTAAAACATGTGACACTGACATAACCAGGTCTGTTTGATACCACTTTTTTCACGCCAGTACCAGCACCAGTACTCCTCTATGACTACTCACCAAAACAGATATTTATACCACTAGTGCTTTTGATGCACAACATTTCAATAAACACCATGACGGATAATATGTGAACAAATGTATGAACATAGACTTTTACTTCTAAAAAAAAGGTTGTATAGTCACCCTGCCATTAAGTCGAAAATAAAACAAAAACAACTCTCTCCAATTTACTTTTTGTTTGTCACAAATTTGCAAAACTGCAAAACAAAACAAAAAACTCTCAGAGTTTTATTCTTCTTTTTTTTTGTAATTTTTTGTTAAGTGCAAAGTAAAAAAAAGTTAAATTGTTAACTTTTATTGAGTTTTATTCAACTCAGAGAGAGTTAACTATTCAGCTCCGCTCATAAAATGCAGCTTGGCAATTTCTTTTTCTTTAATTTTGAGCCATTACTTATAATAGCCCAAATGAAACAAGAATGCATGACCTTTCTTTTCCTTTTGTTTACGAAAGACCCCGAAAATACCCGCTGTTCTTTTTGCCTGACTAAGATTTTACAAAACCCAGTTCCAATGAAGCTGGGGCATTGAGCAAAATGCAAATAAAAATAGAATACAATGATTTGCAGATCCTTTTCAAACTATATTCAATTTAATACACAACAAAGACAAGACATTTAATGTTCAAAGTGATAAACATTTTTTTGTGCAAATATTTACTCATTTTGAAATGGATGCATGTAACACGTGAATATCTTTGGATATGTTTGCAGTATCTCAAGAGACCAGGTAGGGGGACCTCTTTTTGGGTTTTCAGAATATGGTCAACGTAGTTTAGACCACAAACTCTTCAAAGCCACAATCTCTCACAAATCCAGAGGCAAGTTCAGGATGAGTAAATAGCACCTGAACTACAGCATTGGTGGCTCAGCAAAGATAATATGAACTAACATTTACACAACAGAGTTTTAAACCTGACAGGAAGTATAGTGGTAATGTCCTGCCCCGTCAATATCACTCTGAAGTCAAGCCTTAAATCCTCTGCTCTGTCTGGTTTCATAGGGCTTATAATCAATGCAGCGGGGAACTTCCGATCAATACAACTCATAGCACTTCAATGGTTTCTTAACCCCCTTTACCTCACATGCTCAGCGAACAGCTCAACTGGAGTCATCACATGCAGGTGCACAAACCCACACACACACAAATACCCACATTAGCCCATTAGCACAAAAGGCAAAGCAAACACTTGTGATACATGCCGTCAGATTTACAGTATGATCATTCAAAGGAAAAAAATAGGATTGTTTTCAATACTGTTCAAAAATGTGTGCACATATTAGTATATTTTATGGGGTGACTGCAAGATGCACAGAATCTTGAACACAATCATGATGAAAATTAGTCTGATAACGGGTATCACAATTTGAAAATGCTCAGATTGTGAGAAAGTACGGACAGGCACTGAAAAAAACATAGTCATGTGTTTCTTAGGAGTGTGATCATGAGGACTGTGAATTATTGCCCTTTGGTTTTGAAACAAAAACAAGATTCAGTAGAGGATCTGTTACATCACTCCACCTTTTTTTTTTTTTTTGCCTTCACCTCATCCAAATCTGTCATGCATCAGGAAACCTTTTTATCCACGCATGAAGTACAGCTTCAGGCTCTGTGTTAGTCTGTGTTGACTGCTCCTGTTTGTATTTTTGTCCTTTGTTTGGTCCACGCTGAACTATTTTGGCAAGTATCATATTTATTTGAAGAAGGGTGGTTATGCACATCATGTAAAAGAATTCAACTCTTGATATCTTTGTCAGGGAAAAATGAAAACATGCCTGCCAGAGATGCTGTGAAACTTCTTACACATCTCCATAAATTCCAGCCTTTAATTGTTGAATAAAACATTTTAATACAAACATATCAGATTGATTGTCCCCAGATTTTGTGCCAATCTGTGGGATTATTTTGTTGACTTCATTATTTGCTGACTTAACAATAACTGGGGGTCAAGGAAAATTTCTCTGCAATCAATGAATCACAATTTTGAAAATTTTCACAATTTTTGATCCCCAGAGGGTGAGCAGCAATGACAAAGATAAGGACAGAAAAATAAACCAAAACAAAATACCTAACCAAAAATTTAACGAACAAAAAGTCAACTGACCTTCCGGCCACCATCATGACTTTCCTGCGTATTGCCTGGCTGTGTAAAATACTTGATTCTGATTGGTTAGGACCCTGATGGTGATTAATCCTCAGCAACAGCAACACCAAGGTGGATAACAAATGTCATGTCAAATCAGTCCAGGGAAGAAGTTTGGTTCATTTCACCTCTGCCTATTGACAATGTGGCAAAAACATTAGTTTCTGTTGGCATCATACACTGGTAAACGTAAAGACAATTACTGGGTATAGATGTGAGAACAGCATAAGTAACATTTGGGCCCCGACTGCGAGCTCCTGTCCTGCTCACAAGGCAACAGAAGCAGAGCGAGTGAGAGCATCTGCAAGTTACAGATGGCGACAAGATAACCTTAACTATAAGTGGAAGTGATAATAACAACAGTGTTAAAAGCTGTGACATTTGCCTCATTATGTTTAAAGATTTACACCAAGGACGAGAGCTGAGCAAACAAAAGAAAATTAACATAAATATATTCTGATTTTATTGGAAATATACAGTTTGATGTAAAATAATTCTTACCCAGAGAGACTGATAAAAAGCTGCTGCAGTGGACGCATTTCAGGTCATGGAATCAAATGGAAAAGTTAAATAGCTGAAAAAAGAAATAACTAGAAAATCAATGTAATGGGGCATAAGCTAACCTTCCAGTTTTAATTTTAATACCCTTCCATTTACCATATATCATTTGCTCATGCTACTTAAAATATTTAGCCTATACAGCCGGCTCATAAGTTTACATACCCTGGCAGAATTTATATTTCTTGGCTATAACACACCAAAAACTTTTCTTTCACTCATGGTTAGTGGTTTGGTGAAGCAATTTATTAACAATCAACTGTGTTTACTCTTTTTAAATCATGATGACAACTGACATTTCCAAAATGACCCTGATCAAAAGTTTACATACTCCTGTTCTTAATACCTTGTATTGCCCCCTTTGACATCAATGACAGCTTTATGTCTTTTGCTGCAGTTGTGGATAAGGGTCTTTATTTTCTCAGGCCCAAAAGTTTGCAGTTCTACAATGTCAAACAGAAAGAAATCACTTTTTCATGAAATACAGATAATTTAGGCTGGTTAATGTGTATTTTTCATGCTCTCAGTCAAGCCACTTAGTGAGCTATGAAAATCATCCAATCTCCCCTTAACTATGTTGTATACAAGTCAGTTTTCTCACAGTCTGAGGCTCTATACAAAGCTAAACTGCATATGAAATGTAATTATTCTGAGACGTTACTATTCTACCAAATAATTAATTTGTAAATCTTTCCTGAGTGCACTGCAGTTGTTAGATTTAGAAACCTTTGGTGAAGAATGAACAGCAGGAAGGTGTGTGACAGAAATTATGCAACAGCTTGGCCATTTAATGTTTTTCATTGTATTTTGGCAACAGCAGTGCTCAATGGCACAGGCTTGAGCTCCACAAGTAATGCTTGTTTTTTTAAGAAAATCATTGCTCATTCAGTCATTTTTGAAAATTCTTTGCCAAACAGTTTGTTTTGTGTTTCCACCGCACCAATCTTTTTAATTAAAGACAGATAATAAAGTAATTCACAGAGGATAACACACTCTTTTAACAGTGTAGTTCACCAGGGTTCAGGTGTTAGCGCTTATTTCTAACGGACAATTCAATTCCATTATTCCATTTCAAAAGCCGTCCAATAAATGAAATCAAAACAAAAATCTGCACACAGATGAAGTATGACAAGAATCAGCAGTTGAACAAAACACTTAATTGGACTTTTTCTACAAATCTTTGGGGTCAAAACGATTCATATTCATTTAAAAGGAACTCAAGCCAAACTGATTTATTCTGTTAACTCTAGCTCAAGGACTATGGCTTGAATCTCAGCTTCTGAAACACAAAAAGCCCAAAGTGCATTCATTCCTGAGTTCAGAGAGGGGATGAGATGCACACAACATCTGACTGTCTCTTCAAGAGGAAGAGTTGAGCCAGCCTAAGACGGCAGCATTGCTGATCAGATATTTGGCCAGTTAAGTAGGATACCATTAAGCATTCATCACCAATCACTCTCTCTTTATCTGCACTCCCAGTTTAGACACACATTACTCAGCCATTCCCCCATGATATTATTAAGCACAATCTACATTGAATTTTGGGTTCATGAATATATATTGCAAGTCAGCCTCCCGGAAAATAGAGTGTGCTAGTGTGTCTATTTAGGGTCTGTGTAGAGTCCTCGCCGCCTTAATGGTATTAATTCTACATCACGCACTAACTCGGAAACAAACCCAGTCTAGTAAGGTTACCTCAGACATCCAACTAGGCATTTCCTTTTCTTTTAATCAGAGTCTGAGAAGATCAAATATTAGATCAGTCACCTTTTCTAGCCTCCACACACAAACAAACACAGAAATGAACACACATTTCAGGGGAGCATTAAGGCATTGTTCATTTGATGATCATATCAGCGTTGTTACAGGCCATTTCTCAGCACCAGGAAAATACCATCTTGCTCTGACTATCCTCTGATTCCCTCATCAGTTTGCCCACAGCCTTATAGCTTCTTTAGTCTTCATTTGCTCACTTTTCCTTGTATCCTCCATCCTTTGCTGGAGTCTCATTTGTACTCACTGAAGCAAGTTAGCTGCAGAAGAAGCCAACATTGTTGTGCTAATGAGAAAAATGCAGCCTCCGATTTTCAGCAGCAGTGTCTGCTGAAAGACAGAGTTGCAGAGTTGAGCTGAAATGAAATTTGAGTTCAACTCAGCTGCCTGATGCCAGTCCAGGTAGTTTTTCTGCTCTGCCCATCACACTGTCAGAAACATTTTGTGTCTGCCTGTTTTTTCCTTCTGCCCTGCCGGTATTGTTAAAGCCTTGCCTGTGAAAGACATGCCTGTGTTTGCATGCTTTGGTTCTGTCTGTCCCAGCCTATTTTTTTTAATCACAACCACAAATATTTCAGAATTTTCATTGGCTTGTAGTGGTTGATTCATTACCAGAAATGGGACACCTTTTATATGAATGTTTGCCTTTCGAAATTAATGCACCTGCATTTAAAGCAAAGATAAATACGACAACAAAGAGCCTGAGGCTGTTTACCAAGGACATCTTTTGAATTTTAAAAAGCAGATGCAGGCAAAACTTATTAGAAACTGCAATATGTTGGGGCAGAAGGCCATATAGGGACACCATGGAGCGTCTTTTCCTCTCATAACATGACCAAAAAAGGAACTTTTTAAGTTAAATGATATGGATGAGGAAAGCGATGGATGATCTATAAGCAAAAAAAATGCCACTGAAAGTTAAAATTTGGTCAAACAATTGCCGTTTTAAGGGTTTGCATCCAGTGTGTCTGGATCAGGTTTGTTTACAGTTTCTTCTTTGCGAGATACTAACCTGAATGTGCTGAGGCAGCAGATGTTCACATTCTATAGAGAAATATTCTTACTCTGCACATAAAATAGCTGGGCGACATTATTTTGAGCAGTGATTTTGAGCCCATACAGTGATGACCACTACAGAGTCATGGCTGTTTTTAATATTCAAGGTCCCAAAGATCATATCCATCCAATGCCAATTATCAGCATTATCCCTTTTTTACAGATATATCTTAGAATTATGTGAATCCTGCAACAACATTATGTACATTATGATACTGTTAAATTCTTTGCTATTTACACCAAGGAACTTTATTCTGAAACTGTTCACCTATCCTTAGCCCTTCTAAAAGTGCCTTTTCATACCCGCCGATGTTACTAACCTGTTGCTAAGTAACTTCATTTATTAGAGAATAGTGATCAGATCTTCTGGGTGTTTTTAGCATCAGACAGCTTTTTCAGTGCTTCATTTTCCCTGCCCATGATGTTTTGAGATGCATTCCTGGCATCAAGTTTAAACATTAATTTAATTTTTTTTAATAAACTAAAGCAATTTTTTGACACTGTCTCATTTAGTGTGTTGTCATGGCAGAGTTCTTCAGTCTAAACCAAAAAACTTATCCTTTTCTTAAACTAAGAATTCTTTCAAACAGAAAACACATCCCTAGGACAAACACTCATGCAGAAGAATTCCCTTGTTCTCCAGAGCTCATGCATCAGCATAACAATATTCTTCATTCATTAGCAAGTGTGCTAGCTTCAGTGCTTATATCACTCTTTATCCCTTTGTAGTGCACTGCGTGGGCTGCCACAACAAACCGCGTGTATGACTGACCAGAGAATCTTCAGTTCCTGCAAAGGCTGATGCTCATTCTGCACACAACAGTCGAGGAGCTGCTTGGTGTGACTGGGTGAGTTATACTTGCTAATGTTCTCATTCTGGTGAATTCCCTATTTAGGTCACAGGTATTGGAAGAAAGTGCCCTCCCAGGTCAATAACTCATCATCGTAACATGGTTTCACAGAAATGACAGATCTTTTCATCCATCCAAGGCAGACAAAAGGCTTCAACCTGATTTTTATACATCTGAGCTGTCAGCTGGGCTCTCATATTGGCTGCAATGCACAAATAGCTGTGATGATATAGACATAATGATAACGTTTTCTCAGCATTTTAAGCAAGTTTCTGAATTTTCAGAGGTTGGTATAAACAAGACTTCTGGTTTTACCTGCAATCAAATTTTTATTCTTTCCAAAATAAAACATCTCCCAGATTTAGATTTCATTCTTTCTCTGATGTTACATTGATATCCAATGGCATCTATGGATACTCAGTCAAATACTTTGACTCACTCTTAAGCTGATCAATACCACTCTCTTGTCTACATGTTGAGTATCCAGCTAATGACAAGCTGTGGTTCTGCAGTGGGGGTTGTGCTAAACACTCGCTTGGTCAGGCTTTGACTTCAATTCTGCACACACACACACACACAGACACACACATACACACACACATACACACACACACTACGTTCCTTTCAAGATTCTTGTCTGAACATGGAAGCTGCCAGGCAACTAGCAGCGTATGGGTACAGGTGCAAATACTCGAATGAACGATTTAATTCTATCTAGCTCAGTTTCAGGGTCAGGGTATTGTACTGGTTCTCTACCACATCTTCTTGTCAAACTGTCAGATCTAAAATAAGGAGAATATCCTCCTCAATTAAAAGATAATTTACCCGTGACAAGGAAGGTTAACGTGAATTTTTGACTGATGTGACAACATTCAAAACCATTGATGTGAGAAGTGGTACAGTGGTGTTTTTTAACAAACCTTTTGTCGATATTGTTGTGAAGATGTTTTTCATAAAGCTCCAAACATCTTATCAAGCTTTCTAAACTACATCATGCACTCAAGTTTATGCCACAGGCTCACCAAACACAAGACAACATTTTTTCCAATACATTTCAAATGCTGATAGGTCTTTTTCATGTATATATGTATGTAAAAACCCCGGCTAGCATTACCACATTTTTTTTGTGCTGTCAGCTCTCATAACCTCAACCCAGAGCACCTCTCATCCTTGGTTACAAAAGTTGTCCGTCAGCACTTCTGCTTCACTAAGTAGTGACCTTTAAGACGTTTATAAAATGCCGTGAATGCTTTACTTACTTTCATTCACTTTAACGTTAAAAAAAGAAAATGGAGAAAAAAAATGACAGAGGAGCTATTGTGGCTTCTGCAATAGCTTTATTTCTGGCAATTGTCTCTGCTCTGTACAGACCTCTGTCACTTTTGTTGGAAAAATCTTTTATATCATCAAAATGAAAATCCTTGCCCTAAAGCAAAAATCTAAAATTAGGAAACCAAGGCCTGAACAGAAACACAGAAAGAAATTATTCTGCTAGTTATTAGTAACATCCATGGAAGTCAAGTTCATTTTATTTTCTTTGTACTGCCACATCACAGCATAAGTAATTCAAGATTACATCATAGATCAGGTCTACACCTTGTTTTTTTTATCTATAGACCTCATAGACTTATGTTCTTTATCTTATTTACATGACGGTATGTCATTTCTGTTTCTATATGGTCACACATTCACAGTTCTCCTCTGCTCTCTGTACCGTATATAACAAAGTTCCGCCCTGATGCATACAGGCACACAAACACGTGAGCGTGCACAGAGACAAGCACACTGTACAGAGAGTGTGAAAAGTTCTTTGCCCGAAAACTTAAATGCACATTTGGGCTATTTTAGAATGAGATTTCAATGGACAAATGTTTGGTGCATTTCAAATATCAGAAGACCTAGCAATTATAGTGCTTACCTCATATACAATTGTGAATTTCCCTTGGGATCAATAAAGTATCTATCTATCTATCTATCTAGAGGCTACAGCCCTGTTGCAGTGGCTGCTGATTGGCTCCTGGACTTAAGCATTTGCTGCAGGTTTTCACCCACTTTCTACTTCCACATTTCTTTTTTTTGTCTTCTATTGACCTAATGAAGGCAAAATTGCTTCACAGACATAAAAATAAGCCCCCCCCTTTCTTAATTTTGGTGACAGATAAGTGACACCAAGAAGCAAGATGCCAGCAAATGTTGAATTGTTTTCAATACAGAGTGCTAGAAGAACAGCAAATAAAAAAAACATCTGCCACCAAGCTCTGATAAAGCGTAACTGCTCTGCTTTAAGAATATGAAAAGCTAAGGCAAAATAAATAAATAAATATATAAAAAATGTTGTTAGTGGACACAGGCCTTAAAGGAGGTTATGGAAAGTCAGACATCCAGCGGTCCATGACGTGGTATGTGTGTCAGCATGAATGTACTGAATGCGTGTGAGTGCTCTTTGTCCTCCTTATTGTCCAGCTGTGCATAAGTGAGTGATTAGTGCGTATTGATTAAGGACTTGGTGGGAGGCATGCAGAGCTAACAAGCTTTTTGAGCTTCTTTAAGGTCCATTAACAGGCAGACACACATGCATGCACACACCACTTTAAAAGAGACGCTACATAGACTGGAAAGATTCATTTCTCTTACTCATTCCCTCACCCCAATTTGCTGAATCAATACCTTAAGTTCCCAATTTCTTAACTGATTATTAGTCTGATCAGGTCCAAAAAAATTAGCTTACTCATGAACACACACACACAATACCGGTCGGTCTCTGGATGAAGGTTTCCCCCAGATGTCCCCATCTCACCTTTATTGACACAGATGCAAGAACAAATACACTTTGCTTACAGCACATTACTCTTATAATGATAAGTTGGCCAAACACATGACGGTAATGCATTTATGTGTGCATGTGTGTCAGTGTGCACCTGTGTATGTGTGTGAGTTGTAATGAGTTAGCCTTGGGGGTCTCTCCCTGACGGAGCGATGCCTCCATGCAATCAGTCTCCAGGGAAACAGGCAGTAGACAGAAGAGAGATGTCACCTTACCAGGATAAACACACACTCTCACAAATGCATGACTGCACATTGACACACCATTACTGCCCTACACACTCCATTAAATCAAGACAAAGGAAGATGTGAATCCTCTCTCACACACAAACACACAGATAGCAGGTGCATCCATGTGTAGCACTATGACTGAGACATAAAGACACACACGCTATGGGTGTGTGTACTCAGGGGAGATGACTTAGTGACGTGAAAGTTGTGTTACTGCCAGATGATGCAAGTCCAAGCACACCCATGTGTACCAACACACTCACACATACAGAGACAGCTAGCCCAGCCTTGTTACTCTGAAAGAAATGAGCATATTTGTACCTGTTAGTAGCTAGACCTGTGGGACCTGCCATCCCTTTAGAAGCCTGTGATCAAAAAGATGAAGAGAGTGAGGAGCAGAGTGAAGGAAAAGAGGGGGAGGAGGTGGTGGAGGCAAGGGAGAGAGAGGTGCAGAAGTGCTGAGATGGCTGATAGAATATGGTGGCAGTTGGTGAGTTTAATTCCCTGATGATCCCTTCGTACAGTCTGAGCAGGAGCACACATCCACTGTAAGTGTCCTCGCAGAGAAAGGGCTGCAAAGGTCACCCAGTAAATGTCTGTGAGAAATGTCACAGATAGGAGAGCGAGGGTAGGAAGGGAGGGAGGGAGAGAAACGCTGTAAGCCTGCTGGGATGGCAATGAACCCTTTGGGGATATGTCGATGTATTTAAGAACGGCAGGAGGGATGTAAACATGCCGCCTAAATGGGAAGAGAGGAAGTAAGGAAAGAGCAAGGGCAGGAAGAGTGCAGAGATGTGTTGCTACAAATGTCTGTCTTTCACCGACAAAAGCAGGATCTGACCTGAACAAACTCATTGCAAAAAAAAAAAAAAAAAAAAAAAGATAAACATATTATCGTTAATAGGGAAGGGATTTATTTGCTTCTATTACTGAAGGTCTTGACCCTTTGTGAAATAAGAAAATACAATCACAGAATGAATGCTGGAGAACTCTTCTTTCACAACCAACCAAAGAACTTCAATTAAGCATGAGCCGAGGAGCTTCAGCTGGCCTTCTTTGTTCGGCACTTAAAACTATTTTGATCACTGACATTTTATTAGCTCCCAGTTGTGTTGTACTCTTGACCTTTCAGTACTATTGTTGTTTGCAAGCAGCACATAATAAACCCAGAGAATTCAGTTATTTTTATATACAGCACTTTCACACTGTTGTCATTTGTAGGAAACAGTGTACCTTTTATGTCATTGCTGTTTTTTTCTTGTGTAAGATTATTGTTTATTCAAACCAATCCTGGTGTCAGCTATGTGTTTCAGTCATCTTATATTTATGCAATGAAAACTGGGGGGGACTTGGGCAGCATGAATTTGCATCACATCTTACGGGACCTACCTACCTAATGGTTGCAGCTTCAAGCACTGAAATGGTGTTCAAATAAAGAACAGTGTCATGGTGAAACAACAGTGGATCTTCTAAGCTGAAAATAACAGCTCAAAAGTGAGACCAAAATGTTTGAAGCTTCCCCTGATGACTGGCCTCAGCACAAGCCACATGGTTTGCTTCCTCCATGTAAGCAGATGAGATAATGGTCGAACTGTAAAATCAAACTGCACACCAAATATAAAAAACACTTCTAAATAGTTATTTCTGCTATAAAATGGAAAATTGACAGCTCTGTTGACAACTGGGGCTGTGTTTGCTGGATTGGCAGGGAAGAGGAGGAGCAGTGAGAGGGTCAATATCAAAAACCAACACTGTTGCATAAGCGTGAGTGGCCACTTCAAACCAGCTCAACAATTTGTTCTGCAAGCCTGTGGGATCTTCAGCTTTCTTGGTAATTTAAAAGTGTATTTTGGGATGTAGTTAGTCAGGACTTTGGCTCAACCAGCTGACCAATAGCCTCAGTTAGAAGCAGTGCTGGGCAATTAACTTCAAATTACATTAAATCTCAATATGGCCTGCTGCAATATTCTAATCCCAGGTGATGAAATATTTCTCAAACCTCAAATGTGTTAGAATATGTCAGAAAATGTGTCAAAAAGTCTTGAAGTAGATTTTTTACGCTCCACACCCATGTTACTGAACCCTGCTCTAAGAGACAAACTGAGAAGTTAAAAGTGGCAAGAGGTAGCGATGAAAATGAGTTCAAGGTGGCAAAAATGATCAAAAAGCAGCAAAAATGAGTGAAAATGAGCAAGAATTGGGCATTAACTTGGAAAATAGTCATAAAGTATGAAAAAATATGAATGCAAATTGACTAAATATAGGTAAAAAGCAGTCAAGAGTGGCATAAAAAGTACTGAGTGCATACAAATGAACATTGCTCATGTTTGCTCAATAATTTATAAGACACGGAACGTGAAAATAATCACACAATAAATTGCAATTGCAATATAGGGGGAAAATAATCATAGTTACATTAGTTTTACATGTCGTTCAGCCCTAGTAAGAAGTCACCTGCACCGTATGGCAGAGACACATAGCTCATCTTCGTATACAGTCAACGGACCTGCTCAACACATTATCAGGCAACATTGTCAATACTTATCACTCACTTCTTGAAATCAGATATCTTTCTTTAGACGGTATCTGAGGTGTTTTAATTACTAGCAATAGTCAATACTTGTGTTAAAAAAAGACAGGAAGTGTGCACACCGACACATGATCTCTGACCCATTCACCCTTACATACACATACAGCACCCATGGAGGTGTCATGTTTGTGTATTGACAGTGTGACAGGTGAAGTTGACAGCAGCTGTGTGCCTCCTCAGAATAGCTGCGTACCATAGCAGGACCGCAACATGGCAAGAGGCCGGGGCCCCTGAGGAGCCACATGGGCCTTTGTGAAATGATCCATTGATCTGACAGTGACAGGCCACGTGCTAAGGTCCCAGGTGTCCGAAGGTCTCAGTTATTCTCAGATAGAGACACATGTTAGACAAGGATCCCTCCTCCCTTTTAACCTACTCCCAATAAAATCAATAATAGAAGCTCATAAAATTGTTTAAAAGAGGGACTGTCCTCGCTCTGCTGGAGGAACTGTGTCAAGGTCCTGGATCAGTGGCATCAGTGGCAAAGTGGCGTCACAGCCCATCAGTTAAAGGAGGCAGAAGAGAGCGAGAGTCAAAAAATACAGACGCTTTAAAGATGTATAATGGAGACTCAGACAAATAAGGCCAGCAATATGAAAGACTCGTATTTGCCTCTGATTCTGTTGGATGAAAATCCCACAACTCTGCCTAAGAGTAAATGAAACTATTATACATTCATGAAATATTTCTTCATACAATAGTCTCTCTCAGCATAATCTAGCTCAGCTCAACAACTTAGAATGACATTTACAGTGAGGGAATTCACCAACCATGCCTGCAGTGGTGAATAACTATGGAGGATGAAATATTCAGATCCATTAATTGAGTAGAAATGACCAGAAGCACATAAATACTCCTTTACAAATGAAGCCTGGCTACTTAAGTTAATCAAAGTTTTATCAGATGACAAATCCCTCTCCTGTAGAGACATGGCCACAGGCAGTGATACAGTATCTTGCACAATTAGTTTCCATCTTATCCTCTGTATCCATTCATCCTGGACTTTTCTACCTTTACAGAGTTCAAACTTGGTATTCAGGAAGACTTCTTCCCCATTTGATTGATGGAGTCCAAAAAGGAGATGCTAAATTTGACCTAAAGGCAGCTTCTGATCTCAGTGAAGGGTTCAACATCAAAGTGCTCACAACTCTTACAACCTAATTTGTGAACAACTTTGAACGCTTTTTGATTCCTCTTTTCCATTTCTTAGAACAGAAATCATTTTGGTCATTAAAAATTTTAATACAATGGATTCATTTTAATGTTATACCCTGTCATCAGATGGCAAAGTTTCAGAGGGGTTTACATGAACAGTATAATGGGTCCACAAGTTAATTTGAGCAACCTGGAGCTCCTGGAAGAAAATTTAAACTGGTTATAAAACAGACCAAAGCTTTCAGTGAGGCCTCTTTATGACATACAAAAAAAATGAGACCATCAGTAACAACTCTGAAAATTTTCACATTGTGATTTTTTATGCCTGTAACTGTTGCATGGGTGTAAGTGTCAGACAAGATGATCAACAGCTTACTGGAGAAACAGCCTTTCTCAACATTTTCTAGCATAATTATTCAAAGTAAGTGATTTTTTTGACTTTTAGAAATACAGCAGGGGAGATTTTTGGTACAAAAACAATAATTATAAATGTACAGGATGAGAACAGTAAAAAGATAAGAGGTATCACATTGTCCACAGGGGTTAACAAAGTCTTCACAAACAAAGTTTCACACCAGAGCTTTAAATGCCAAGGGATACATAGTTCAATGTCTATATTTTCTAATGTGGTGAAGTCAACGTGTAAAGGAGCATGGGTTGTTTTTATTTCACCCAGGTGTAGCAATCTTTCTTTTTGGGTACACTGCCAAATTAATGCAAATAAGCGCGCCTCTGTTCACAGCAGATTTATCTTAGTGATCCTAAAAGAAGCCTTCATGGACCCACTCTTGAATCTGACTGATTTGGACACGATAAAAAGTGAGGGTGGAGGCTATATTACAATGAATTGAGAATGTCAGCTGTAGCCACAGAATGCGCTGACAGGGTTTGAATCTGTTTCTGCACATGAATATACATATGCTTAGTCACTGAACCCACAGTCACGAACACCATGTCCTCCTCTGTTAACCTCTCTCCCTCTATTCATCCTCAAACACACACACACACACATATAAGCACACATGCACGCACCATCCAACCCACCCTGTTTAGTTCCATTCTTATTCTTCATCTCTATTTTTGGGAGAGAGAGAGAGAGAGAGAGGGAAAGAAAGAGAGCAGCTGGTAAGGTAGAAACACATACACACAGACGGTATACGCTTGCAATTTGATGCAGTACAAACAGCTCTGATATGAATTCGACATTATGAAGCTGATAATTTTACATTTCCAGGAAGGTAATAATTCTACTTTATCTTTATAATTGAGGTCAAAGTGGGCGGTAGTGTTCTTCTGGAGTGTGTTATTTTGAAGGGTGCTTGAAATATTATGCCCCTCTTATGTATGTAAAAAGAGAGGACATTATATTAAGAATGCCTCTCCATATAATGTAATGCAATAGCACTGCAAGTGCAAATAGAACTGTAGTCTTATTATTATCCTATTGCATTATCACAATGTTCTTTATTTCCAATGACAGAGTTTAAAACAGAGCTCTTTTATTGGATCATATAGTGTGAGTGTAGATAATAAAGTGCACAGTGAGTGTATATATACATACAGAAGAACAATCTGCTCGGATCACATTTCTGTTACAAGCTCCCACACCACGAATCAAGAACCTCCGTCAATACAAAGCAGCACTTCAGAGAGGCAGCATCCATTTTCAGTGTGTAAAGCACATGTGTGCTGGGGTGGACAGTGCATGTGTGGGTGAGAGATTATCAATAATCAATAGGAGAAATCATTCAAGGCTTCCCTCTTGGACTGCTTTAAAGCATTGCATGAACCCCTGCACTTCTCTCTGCCATCCTCGCATCCATCTCCTGATCCCTTCACTCTTTCATCCTCATGATCTCCATCATCTGTTTTTTCCCCTACAACAAACCAGCAGGCTTCTTTCCACCTCAATTATCTAAGTGAGGGCTTGAACTGTCTGATGGAGCTCCAGTATCTGTTGGAGGCAAACCAAAACTGCAACCATAAAACAGAAAAAATATGTAGCTTGGCACTCTGCATGTGAAAATGAGTGTTTATCAGGCTGTACTGACACAGCTGTGGGCCCACTTTTTTTTTCTCAAACGAAAAACCTTGAAAAGAGACTAACATTACCCCTGAATCTACCTATGGTTGACTTGAAGCTCCAAGGACATGGATGAATGAGGCAGTCAGTACAAGAGTGTTTGTATCATTACTCCTCATGGATGGACAGAGTTGCCTGACTTAGATGAAGAATGGATTAATTGTGCTTTAATATCCAAAATCAGACTTTTTTTTCATCACATTTCCCTTTTCTCTCCTTCTGAAGCCTTATATTTCTCGCCCAGCCGCTTCTTCTCTCTTCCGATCACACTCCCCACACTCCGCCCACTGGAAGAGCCAGGATCGCGGAGGGAGCGAGAGTGAGCGAGAGCGAGCAAAGGGATGTATGAAAGAAATAATGAAAAAAAGAAAGATGGACAGAAAGAAAGCATAAAAGAAAGTAGAAGAAAAAGAAAGAATCATGGGTTAAAGAGACGGACTTGAAAAGGAAAGGAAAAGACATAGAGAAGAGTTGACTGCCTTAACCACAGAAGAGAACAAGTCCACAGAAAAGAGGAGAAAATGCAGGGATGGATTTGGAGAGACCTTTAAAATATGAATCCTCATAACAAAAGGCATAGCCTCCAAAATGATGATTTTCATAAAGTAATGAGTTGGCAAAGGGACAGCCAGTTAAACAGAAGAGGTAGTCTTTCTCCAGTCTTGAAATAGACACACGGGGTGAACAAGAGACCACAGAACATAAACAGACACAGAGAAGGAGGAAGGATAAAGATGAAGACACGCCCAGCTGGACTATAGTGACGAGCTACCGGAAAAATCTGTGCCCTGATGCTGCCCTTTACCCTCTCCCAACTTGGCCATGAATGAAAAACTGAGTCTAAAGGAGGTTGAACTGAGACCTCTTTGAAAGGGCTGAAAGAGAAAATCACTGCATGTCTGCATCATGAAGGTGAGCACAAATGTTCCAAGGCTCCCTGAAACTCTTTGGCACACGCACATGCACACATAAACACAAACACAACTGAAATAAATAGGCAAAAGCAGCCAGGGGCCCATTCAGCTTATTACACTCCCCATTACACAGACAAATGAGATCCTGGCCTCGTACTGATAATCTGCCCCCACCCCACCCAGCCCCCAAATGTCCTCTGTGTTGTTATATTACATCATTCAGAAGCAGCAACTGTCAGGCCTGCTCGCTACAGTACAACAACCCTCATACAGCATGGACATCATGATGGTCAGAGTGGGATGTAACAGTCATGTATTCAGTGATTAATTGCTGAAAGCTGACTCTGGTTACCTAGCCACCATCTCATCCAAAACAGACAACATTCGAGAAGGTGACATGTTGAAGACGTGTTGTGATCAGCTGTTTTTTTTAATTGGCGAGTGACCATTACGTAACTTGATTCATGAAATACATCTTGCATTTCCTGCCACTTTTACTTGCTGTGACCATGACTTTAAGAACCACAAGATTTTGCTCTGTATTAAACTTCACAAGACAGGCTTCCAGCAAAGCATCAGTGTACAAAATTCACCTCCTGGATTTAACCAAGCAAATAGATAAGAGTCTCCTATTGGATAATTACTGCAGGGGCGATTATCTTTCAACAACAACAAGTTATTTAACCCCAATGAATAATGAGTAATGCAATGAGTAACTTCTCATTTCTTAAACAACCATGGCGAAGGATACATCCTGTAGTTGTGGAAAAGATGTTCGTCTGTTTAAGAAGGTTCAAATCATTGGTATGGATAGAGCAGAGAAAACATCTAAGGAGATTACAGGAACTACTAAAGTTGGGTTAAGATCTGTCCAATACATGATAAAAAATCTGTAAGGATGATGAGGAACCATCTGGTCTGACTCAAGGTTTACCCTGTTCCAGAGTGATGGGCGCATCAGGGTAAGAAGAGAAGCAGGTGAAGTGATGTACCCATCATGCCTAATGCCTACTGTACAAGCCTATGGGGGCAGTGCTAAGATCTGGGGTTGCTGCAGTTGCTCAGATCTAGGTTCAGAAAAATTAAGTGCCCAAAGAATGAAGTCAGCTGACTACCTGAATACACTGAATTACCAGGTTAGTCCATCAATGAAGTTTTTCTTCCAATGCCAGGATTTATTAGGGTTGAATTGTGAAAGAGTGGTTCGGGGAGCATGAGACATCTTTTTAACACATGCATTGGCCATCACAGAGTCCAGACCTTAACCCCACTGAGAATCTTTGGGATGGGCTGGAGAAGGCTTGGTGCAGGGGTCAGACTCTCCCATCATCAATACAAGATGGAAATAAATGTTATGACATTACAGAAGCTTGTCAAAACAATGCCACAGCAAATGAATGCTGTGATCAAAGCCAAAGGCAGTCAAAAAAAAATATGAAAGTGTGTGACTTTGTTTTTGGTGGCACCTTTTGTGTGGCCAGGCAGTGTACCTTGAAAGTGATGTGGGTACATTTAAGGGCCAATACACTAAGTTGGGTAAGTGACATAGGGTTGATGGATGACAAATGGTTGAGTCCCAGGACTAAAGGCTGAGACACTGTGACTTTTACTCAACAGTATGATCACAACTCAATGAGCGATAAACCCCATAATGTAACATCTTTCAAACACCATCCTACGCTGACCCTACTTTAGGTCTTTAAAATGCACATCTTGAGTTTGAAACAATCACTTTTCCCTTCCAAACTTGTAGTCTCAAAGCCTAGGGCAAGATAACCCAAATGATATCACTATGACTCTCATTCTGCTAAACACATTGTGTGAAAGTAGTCAGGCCCAACCTGGGGTTCGATGTGGGAGAGAAAAGTTATTAGAATTTTTAAGACTCACGAGCAGTGGGAGAGCAATATGATATTTTTTGATGGGGTTAGTGAAAGTATCACTGGTTTATCTCCTCACCTTTGTGTACACGCCCCATGACAGCTCTGTCTCAATCACCATGACGACGATGCCAAACATCCCGAAGATGAGGGCGTAGTCACTCAGCCTCTTCCTCTTCTCAAACAGTGCCCTGCGATGCCCCAGTTTATAGCCAATGTTTTGGTTCTTCCGTTTAGGAGCTTTGGAGGTGCTGCCTCTGGCCCCAGTACCAACAGCCCCGACACCCTGCCTGCTGCTCCGCCCTGTCTGTGCCCGCCTGCTCTCCACCAGCGCGTGGTTCTGATGGTAGATGGACATCTGATTGGACGTAGAGTCTGTGATGTCGTACCCACCTCTGGGGTACGGGGAGTCTTCTTTGGATGAAATCACAATTTCTGGCGGGCTCTGGATTAGGGGTTGATTGGTGGAGGACTGGGCCGACAAGGAGGTAGGAGGGGCTTCTCGCTGTCGGTCATGCCCTCCGGCGGCCGTTGCCCCAGCAACAGCAGAAACGCCAGCCTCTTTGGTTTCACTGCTGCTGTCTGATTCGATGAGGTTTCTGCGAGAAGCGCTGAGGCGGCTCAGGGGCTTCATGACCCCACCGGTGTACTTACAGGAACTCATGGCGATCTCTGTGAACGGGTTACTGTCCCTTCGGTGGACTAGAGGACTGGCCTGTCTGTGTTTACACCCCCTGTCTCGCTCCCTGTCCCTATCCCTTTCCCGTTCCCTGTCCCTGTCACGCTCTCTATCCCTTTCTCGCTCCATGGATGGTGAGTGGGAGGAGTAAAAAAGGGCATTGTAGACTGGCGAGTTGTCCCCGCTAAGGCTGTGCTGTGAGCCCAGGCAGGAGGATAGTGGGGTGCTGGTGGGGTGTAGGGCGTTGGGGATGGGTGGGGGCAGAGGCTGAGCTCCAGAAGATGACAGGGGCAACTTGGGGAGCGATGCTGGAGGTAAACTGGGCGTGGCAGGAGATGGGGATGGGGTGCTGCCATTTAGACGGTCGAGGCTTGATCCTCCCATGTGGTTAGAGTGATTTGATCCTGGCTGGTTGCCAGAGGTGGAGGGATGGGTTATGCTGCCCAGGGGTAAGAGGAAGCGCTGGTCCTCATCCTCACTCCCTCCTAGCAGAGCCAGGCTCAGAGAGGGGGGAGGCTCCATGGTCACTGCTGTGGCCAGGCACCTTTCTACGGACAAACACAGAGAGGAGAGAGACACTGTAAAGACTGACAGAGGAGAAAAATGACAGAGAATACTGACTATTTATCATTGAGCACAGTAATGAAGAGAGAGAGAAATTGGCTGGAGGGAGGAGTGGGGGAGCTCTGTGATGGATAACGGTTAGTTAAAAGACATGAGGGAATAGTCTGAACTCCAAAAGCTGGAGACGTGTGACAGAGGTGCAGCAGAGTGAAGAAAAGTAGCCATAATTGGGGAATATGTTATTCCTTGAGTCGAATTTGAGTCAGCTGCCCAGTCAGCTCCTCTTAGCACTCTGTGTCTGTTACCCAATGTCCTCTCCTTCTCTCACATCACACAATGCTTCCAGCTATTTGTGCCATAAAATGTCATCTGTGTTACACTGTTGTTAGCCAGAAGGATGGTGCACATCCTCTGGCTTTACACCACGAAAATGAGATCAGGCTCATAGACTGAGGGATAAATATGTCACATGAGTCAACTGTGATAGCTGGGGAAGTACTCTCTGTGTGCAAAATCTTAGTTTAGCATTACCTAGCTGTGTCTTTATGCATATGATTGATCCAAAACAATAACCTACTTTCAGAATGACATAACCAGACACCTTCACGCCCCCCTCCTCCCAGACTGTTTCTCTACCTACCTCCTACCTCTTCTCTTTCAATCCCTGTCCCCCAGGTTAGTTGTCTTGAATCACTGGCTAGATGAAAATAGACCACCACACTTTTTCTTTTTCATGTTGTCACAGCCATCCCATCATCTTCTCGCTTCGCCTCCTTTCATATAGGTCCCCTCCACAGGTCCTCGTTTGTCTCAGGGGATTGCGCGTCGCTTGCCCACAGATGTTTGCCTCCGTGCCCGCTCACTTGGTAAGCTCAGTTTGTTTCTTTCCCAATCGGCACTGGTCTGTCGGCTGTGCCCATTTCGATCCAGTCAGAGGCTACCGACCCAAGATGAAGAGGTGTAATCCATGTTGACTGGATTAAATCGGTCAACCTGTGGCTGCACGTCTAAAAAATCCCGGTGACATAAACACCCGCCAGATCAGGCAAAAAAATACGAATAAAAAAACACAATGCTGGACGTCCAATAGCACTCCACAAATGAGCAGTGAAGCCTGTCATATACTATGAGACTCCACCGACTTCCACTCAATCTACAGCTCACTGTCTGCCCGTATCTGTCTCTCACTCTCTCCTCCAACTTCTCTCCCTCTTTCTCCGCCTCCAGACCTGCCGTTCATTCCCATTGGACGGAATCACAGAGGCGAAATCAGCGCTAAAACAGGTGGCAGGATTTGTAGGATGGAGCTGCCAAGCAGATATCTAATTTTTGTACCCGGGGAGTTGATGTTCTTCACTGTAGCTCTCTAAAAACCTGTTCAGTCGTCGGTTATCAACACCTGTTACGCACGTGAAAGGGCGCTGGAACTGACAACCCAGCGTAAAATAATACACCAGAGTCGTACAGTCATTAGTTTTTTATTTAAAAAGAAAATGTGGGTACATTTGTGTGGCAATCTGTGGTTTAAAATAACTGAGATTCACCAAAAATATTTCGCATGACAAGGCGTGGAACAGGGTGCGGAGGCAGGAGCGGAGCGCCTCAGTGCGCCTTTAAAACATTCCTGTTTTCTTCTGACTTATTACGTCTCAGAAAATTAATAAACTCAAAAATAACTGAGATAAGCTAAGTAGTTATTTATTTTTTCTTTATTTCTGTGCAAAATCAGCCCTGTAGAGAGAAAGTTGTGAATAGAATCAAATATTAATCAACACCTGAAGAAACAAAACAACAACCCCGATGCATAATTTACGAGAGGGATTCTCGGATTTCATTCCTCGTAGGCTGATCAATTCATAATTCCAACTCTAGAGAGCCCAGACAACATAATCTCACGTAATGAGCCTATTCTACCTACTTTAATCGCTCTAAAACGATGGTTCATTGTGTGCGTTATAGCACCCTAATCGGATGAGCGCTGACGCGGAATCGTATGGGAGCGGATTAGACTGTTTCCCTCACAGGTCAGCACATCCTGCTATTACACAATCTGACAGACATTAATAAAGCGAATCATATCGTGAGCGAGATGATCCCGAGCATTATTAATACATCACAAGCCATATGCCAACACCTCACTCATGAGGTTAATGTGAAAAGAGGACAAATATGTCATCCAACCAAATGTTTCAATATCAAATTTAATATAGTCACAGCTGTTTCGATGCGTTTTTTTCTCAAAGTGTTTCCCTCTGTATCATCCCCTGCCTCATACTAGGAAATAAACTCGTAATGACTTGTTTCTGCCCTGAGCTTTTTCCTAATGGGTCAATGATGAAGAGGCTGCTTCAATAAGTGGTAATTCTACCCTAGAAAGCCTGGAGAAAGGTCAGAGGTCAGCTCTGGACCATCACAGATTAAAATTTAACTGGAATCACGGGACAGTGACTGATGCAGACAGTGACATAAGTTGAGCAGGCTAAATATAAAATTGCAAATCTAATTTATCTGTTTGTACCAAGTTTTAGCTCTGGGTTGTCTAAGGGGGAATGTTTCAGATTTTGTTCTTGCCTTATGTCATTTTGCAAGCAGATTTTCAGATTTCAAGTTGTTTTTCAGGAAAGTAAAATACTTAAAGCTGCCTCTTTGGGCGATGTGGTGACATAATCCCAGGTTTCCTGACATTTGACGGAACAAACAATTTATCACAATTCTTTAAGGAAAGAAAACAGTTGCTCTCTGTAAGGAAAAGATACAATTGAAGATTTCAAAAACATCAATGTGTAGGTGGTTGGTTCTCACCTGCACAGCTGGTATTTCTTCACAGTTGTTTCTTCTTCCTTATCAGCTCATATAAAAAGGTTTCACTTGATTATGCAAAAGAATAATTATTAAAACTTTAATGTTCTGGCAGCAGTTTCTTCACGGCTGCACTCACTGCCATTAATACACAGCAGAGAGAGAGAGAGAAAGAGAGAGAGAGAGAGAGGGGGGGGGGGGGGGGGGGGGAGAGAGGGCATGAGCCAGGAAGAGATTTGACATACACAAAAGAATACAATAAAGCAAAGAAAATGGAAAAGGGGCTGCAAGGGGCCCGGAGGGACATTAGGACTGATAAAAAATAGAAATGGTGGCAGGCCACGCACACTGTACATCATTGTGGAGTCTTAATATTGTGGACAGAGGTTAGAGGGCAGCAGAGAATGATGGAGAGTTTAAAGCAGTGAAAAGAGGGGGGGGTGACAGAGAGGAGGAATGATGGGCCCATTGAATGAAAAGGTTGGTCCACAGTCCTGCCCTGCAGCAGACGCCGGATGTATGCTGTGAGAAATATGTGAACGAGAAAGTGAATAATACAATACAAAGAGGAATACATAATACAGCATGATGACAGTTGCTATGCCAACGCTGTAGTACACAGATTGGGTGTCAGTCCACCTGATATCAATCTCTTTCTTACTTATCTCTAAATGTGCTGAACATTGCATTAATGCTATGATCACGGAAATAAAGCTGTGTACTTGACACACAACTTCAAGGCTACACAATATGAAGGAAGGAGGGGTGAAGGAAATTCGTATGAGGGTGTTTGAGAAGACGAGGTTAGTTTCATTCTGACTAACACACTAACATATGCAAAGACATGCACAGCTTGGAAATATGTGAAGTTGAGCTACAAGACAGTACCTCTATTCTCCTGATGTAGAGTGATGTATTGATGTCTGTTTCTTTAAGAGAAATACTTACATACCTTACAGGGTGGTAAAAATAACTCCACCGCAAGTCAAGGCCTTTTATGTTACACTTGCACACAAAAGGAGATGTACATTTGCAGCAAAATGCATTGTATTGTTCTCATCGTGTAACTTCTTTTCAGATTTGAAGATTCTGAGGGACATGAGTTGGCACATACACGCTCACACAAAAGAAAAACAGAGATTTGCTCATCCGTCTTCACTGGGGACACTGTCTTTCACTTACAATATTTAAGGCTTTCAAAGATGCTCCATTCTTGGGTGTATTTTTGATCTTTAAAAAGTCACAACACTTAAGTTTTCTAAGCTTGAGTCCTGAATAAAAAAGAGATGAAGAGTACAAAAACTGAAATCTAAGCAAATGTTATGTCTTATTTTTAGTCAGAATTTGTCTCTTTAGTCTTAATATGAGCCACCTCTGTTTTGAAGGTACTTCACCAGGAGCCTCAATGGATCCATCACATAGTTTTTAAGAAGGTTAATAATTGGAAAGAGTAGAGGAATTTTAACTGCTTCTGACTCTTTGAAAAACTTGGCTTGAGGGTTCAGGGCTGTTTCCCTTGTTTCATCTGTTTCAACAAATATCATGTTGAGATGTTTTTAACCAATCCACTACTAATTAGAGTGAACACTGAATGGGTTTTCTATGGTCCAATCGTGTTTGTTTTATCTATATTTTAGACTTGTTTTTTGAAGGGGAAAACTGAAGTGAAGGGTTGTGGCTGGGGGTCAAACCAGCAAACAGAATAATCGGGCCCACTGCCCCCACATATGGGCATGGACAACATGTAAGGCAAACCAGCATCCTAAAGAGATTGGTTTCAGAAGAACCAAGAGGATCGAGAGGACAGAGGAAGGAGACGGAGAGAGAGAGAGAGAGAGAGAGAGAGAGAGAGAGAGATTACACACTGCTGAAGGCTGGGCTGCCCTCTCCATACATGGAGGGCACAGTTGAACCATTAAGCCAAACTTAAACAACTACTGGAGGTCTCAAGCAGACTTAGTTTCTCAGGTGTGGTGTGTTATAATAAGTAAACAGGGTGAAATATTGCACCCTAATAGCTTATCACCTCTACAGTGTAAGTCTAACATTGACCTCTGTAATGTGGGAGGTTGAGGTCTTGTCTGCAGTATTTGGCACAATCTGCAAATAAGTAAGAATTATAGGTAACAACACACAACAGAAGTGTAAAGGCTGAATGACATAACTACCCTCTGAACATCAGAGTAACTCTGAGTGGGCAATGGAAAAAACAGATAGCTTCTCCTCTGAGCACACCTGTTGTAGAGATATATGATAAATGTCAGTGATGAGGGAGTGCATTGCACTGCTGCACATCTCTTCTTCATAAACCACTGAGCTCTATCAGATGCACTCTGTCAGTCATGCTCTAATCGCTGCCCGACACCGGCTCCACTGTATCCTAATGGCTCAGATTGCATAAAGGGACCTGGAGGCTGTGCGGGCTAGGCCACAGCCTAAAACTGACCGCTTATATGCAGATGGATCCCTGCAAAGCAAACAGCACTCTGATCCTGCCGCCCAAGAGAGACAAATCAAATGTGGAGACTGCAGGGGGAAAAGATTCAGAGGAATGGGGCAAGGGAGGGGGGGGGGGTGATGGTGGGTGGGGGCGCCTGCAGGAGGCATTTGGCATTGTCACATAAAACATATTGCCTACAAACAACTTTGCCCTTTAATGAAGGAACTGACACACCCGCAGACAAGCACACATGTGCAGCTTTTTGACTCAGCTTTATAAGACTCTACATCCATTTGAAGTTGTATCAGACACCAAGTAAACTACTTCCTCAGGTCAGGTCTGATTTTACAAGAAAGTGTGAGGATATGAACCGTGACCAAAGAGTCCATTAGCTGAGTGTGCCAACAAGACTGTCCAGCTGCCATGTTACAAACATTTAAAAGTGTTGAGAAGTTCAAAGGCTAAATGGAGTTTCACAGAGTCAGCATGATAGCAAAGTGCAGGCTGTGGCTATGTGGATGTTCTGTGTTCATGTCAGCTGCTGTTTGACCAAAAGTCGCTTGTCAGCAGAGCAGTGACACTCCTGGATTTGCTTTTGCATGAGCTCTTCTTGTGGCTTTAACATTCAGGTCCTTCTACATCCCTCCTGAGATTTTATGGGAGTTAAGCAACGATCCCATAGTGGACAGTGGTTCACTTTAACTCCATTCTGAAATCCACTGCTGCAGATATAGATAAGTTGGCTTGTCTTTGTGCCAAGTGGTGCTTTTTGAAAGATGTATCTGAAAGATGCCGAGCTCTCACTGCTGAAACTGGACAAGTTCATACGCTTTTTTTCTTATTTCTATGGCCTCTTGTCACAGGGTCAGAGATGATGGACACATCATTTTCTCAACTGTCACCCACAGTCCTAACAGTGACTGTGGACACTTCTTTGCCCTCAACAAGCTTCTGTCTATCTGCCCGGCTCATCTGTAACAACATTTTGTCTGGAATTGAGCCTGATGATCTCAAGAGAGGCTTTTGCCCAGTTCGCTTCTCCCTGAGTACCTTTTCATTGGATTTCTCTTCAACAAGGACTGTGGTCCAAGACTGGGCTGAGCCTTATTTTTGTAAGATTATGATTGTTTAGCTTCATTTTATTGTTTAAAGTATCTAAGTGTTATTTTTGTTGTAAATTGAAGTTTTCCTTCCTGTGGTTCAAGATTAAGAGCCTTGATTAATTCAAGTTCTATCAAAGATTAAAGATCAAACTCTGACTCTGAAGTTAGTGAGGCAGATGCATGTCAGGTTTATTTTTCCAAGGTCACATGTTGACAATCTTTATGAAATAGATTTGGAAATCTCTTTGTGTTGGTAGTTTCAAATAAAGCTTCAACCTCATGTTCTGAAAACAAGTCGGCATACAAGTTTAAAAAACGAGGGTTCTTCAAATGACTGAGAGCGAGTTCATTCTCAGAACTCGACTTTAAAATTTAAATTATCACATTCTGGACCTAGTTCAAAGAATTTCCTTATCCATGAAAATTAGGGAAAGTAATCTCATGCTATATGATTTGCTTTTCTATTTGGTTTGAGATGTTTTTGAGATGTTGGTGAATCCATGTCCCGCAAGATCATCTTTTCCAAAGTACCAAATAAGGAACTCTACTCAGCCACCATCACAAATTTGTGGAGCGCCATTGCAGATATCCATATATTTAGCTAGCTAATGACTTTGCCCTGTACACCATTAAATTGAGTAGTAAGTGTTACAAGTCTCTTGTTCTCTTGCTTTATCACCACCACCATCTGTTTGTGTACAGAAAGGATACTGAGCTTTGTGAAAGAATCCTTGAACATTAATATGCATTATTCCTTGAAGAGGGAATATTGTTTTAATGTTCTAGGCGTTCCTCTGTCTGCTTTGTAGTAATATTACATAATTTATCGTTAAAAGGTTCTTTACTTATCTCAGGCTGGTGCCTTTGAACCCCCCTCATCCCAGCCTCTGGATGAAACAATTAATTTTATCTGCTGTTTGTTTAAGATCTTCTTCAACACTCTGGAGCCCAGCACTCTGGAAGCCTCCTCCATTGTTTCCATGAAAAAAAAGTATTTTCCCATAAAAAAATTTAACTGAATATTTGTTTTTGAAACATGAAAAACAACCATACTACTAATCCCTTTAGTGAAAAATGTTGTGCTATGTGGGGAGTAGATGTACTTACTGGATCCAAGCTTTGATTGGTTAGTCTACCAAATGACGGAAGCAGGTGTCAGTAGGCACAACACCCGAGAAATTTAAATCTTTCATCGAGTCTGACTGGGAGAATTAAACTACTCTGATTCATCTCCTGGATCTCATCATGCCTAAAAGCAAATAGCTGCGGTCGTCCCCCTTGTTCGCCAACACCAACCTTTCCTCTGTCGATTGAAAAGGCTTAGATTGCTGTTATAACGGCAGAGAGATATGACAAGAAACAAGATTTTGCCCTGATCTATGTCCTCTTTGTCCTTAGAAGTGGTGTCAAATTTAAGCTTCCTTCACCAGGAGGTATCTGGGAGTCAAGGTCTGAAGCCTTCTGACAAGAGGAATGCTTTATTGTATTTCATGTGCCACGCTTGATTGAAGGGGCAATTGGCTGAATATTTCTGTAAGCATTTGCAGCTGTTCTGATACAAACATTAAGAAGTGCCAAAGAGGTTCAGAGGCTAATTACAGTTTCAAAGTGTCAGCATGATAGTAAAGTTTTATGCAGGGTTGTTGTTTGTGTCTGAGTGTCTGCAGTCTCCCTGAGTCAGCTGTCTTCTATCTCACAGCTAAGTGACATTGCCTGATTCTTGCCAGACTCTCCGTAACACTTTATTCCCTTAAAACACGACATTATACAGTCAAGTCATTTCTACTCTATCTTACATTTTGAGCACAGCAGTAGCTAATTTTTCATTTACTGCTACTGGACCAGCTTTTACTTTTCTTTACTTCAGCAATATGAAAACTGCATTTTCTTGACATTATAATATTGTGTTTTGGGCCACCACCCAAATAGCTTAAACATTTTTGCAGTGAAAAAATGCATAGAAAACAGCTTAAAAGGATAATGCAACATGAAGTGACTGATCTCCTAAAGTATTATGGGTATTGCAGTCATTGACTAAAATCAAACCTTTTCCTCTGAACTGAAAATTTCCCACCACTCTCATCTTTTCACCTAACAATGATAGTCTAGCATTCTTTTAAAGCTGTTCAAAGGCCCTGCAGGCCATGAGCTAAGTGCTAAAGCCAGAATGCTTCCAAAAAGTGTGGTTCACTTGTTAACTCTATTTTTTTTCAAAAAGTTCATTCTGATTCACCAAAAACACTTTGTTTGAGACAACTTTCCACTTGATACAACAAGACGAGCTAATGTAGTTATCAACAGTTACGTGGCGCTGTTGTTTGAAACATAAGGAGTGACAAAGTTCGGAAGTTTGTGTCGCAGTTTAGTAGCCGGCTACATTTAGCACCACTCACAGCCTGGTGCTCTGACGAACCTGTCACAGGTAACGTTTGTAAATCCTGGTTATGTCCTCATCTACTAAGCAGAGCAAAATGCTGGATCTTCATTTTATTGTTAGACTCTCAGGTTTGAACAGACCACTGCAGTATAACTGCTGCTTGTGGGTTGAAATGAACATAATCATCAACAGCTTAGCCTGTGTTTTAACGTTCAGCTTGTGTTTTAGCCTTTAGCCTGTGCTCTATCACTCTCCTGTTTAACTTTCTTCTGCTCCTTTGTCCCTTTCTGTCAGACAGTCCAGCCCATTTCCACTACTATTACTGAATAAATCACTGAAATCTTTTTCAGGAGAGAAAAAAATAGATCTCTCCTCTCATGGCTAAACTTTGTCAGTCAACATGTTGTAAATCAATCCGGTCCAGTCTGACCTGAAAGGGGAACTAAGAATTATTAGCATTTAGAAAGGACCTATTTTGGCACTCATAATCTCATTTTAAGTTGGGAATTATGATCAGACATAAAACTAGATAAGAGACTTTTTCAGGATCACTTAGAAAGTCCACACAGTCCTTCAGAAGAATCATTTAAGATGGCACCAGCAAAAATCAAGCTAATCAAAGCACTGCATTTAATTTTCAAATGGCTGTCTGTGGTTCACCAAAGTCTTTGAATTAACTCCATGGCGGACAAATAATTTGGTATCATTGCTGGTAGAGTGAGAAGTAAAACTAGTTTGTTTATGTGTAGAATAACCTGAAACTTCTATAATTACCTATGCAGTTTTTCCTACCCTATTCTCTTTGCCGAGGCGTCATTGACTCGAGGCTCAGTTCCATCAGACACACATTTGATGGCCAGTATAAATTTGCACTGGACTCCACAGGTTCATGATCTTGTGTTTCTTGTACTTAGCTTCTTAGCCATTTCTCTCCCCACTCAGCCCTCATGTATTCCCTCCTTCCCCTCTCTCATTTATTTCCATGGAAGACGATCGATTGGCTTGTTTAAGCGCCTTGGTCTGGACTAATATTTCACTCTATGCAGCCTTGTTGAACTCATCCATTTTTTTCCCTCCGCCGTGGTTTGCTCCTCTCTCTCTGTCATTAATGTGGCCTCCCCATCATCAGAAAACTTGACACAAAAGAGAGCGTGGATAGATGATTGAAGATCCGGTACAAACAAGCTCTCAGTATTGACCATGTGAGCAACACAAACATATTATAACACAAATGTTAATTGAAATTGTTCGTATAAGTGACTGCTTGGGGGGCACTGACACTAAAAGTTATAAAAAGAGATTGCACTGATTGGCTGCCAAAATTGATACAGTTATCTCATCCCTGGACAGAAACAATCACTGCAAGGAGCCTGAGACCGGATCTGACACTCCACAGAACTGATGCAGATTTAACACTGAACATCAATCTCTGTTCCCATTGAGGCATCACACCAATCAACAGCTCAGAATGGCTTGTTTCAATGTTCAGTGTTATTGTACCACACAGGAAGGATTATCCATGTAATAAAGTATTATGACTCCACAGCAGACTGCTAGTATCATATAAGATTAAGAAAGATTTTTTTTCAGCTAAACAACTTCCTCCCTTTTTATTATACTTTCATTTCATTTTGTGTATTCATCTTTCATAATGAATGTGTCAGATCCTCTCAACGCCATTATGCCAGTGTTTATAATTAGTCTGTCATCTTGTTCAGTTAGGGTGCTAAGTCCAATTAGATGCTACTTTAAAGAATCAATAAATGTGTACCATATAATATAGATCCAGATCAAGGGCTGTCTCGCCCAAATCTGTTTTTTCTTTTTTGTGCCAATTTTCTATTCAAACCAAATGTGATGCATTATTTTCAGTGCTCAGCATCCTCTGTAACAGCTACTTTTTGTTGCTGCGCTCTCAGCTTTAGACAGTTTGACTTTCAGATTTACCTCTGCTTCAGCAAGGTCACTTCTTCATCACCGATCTGATTTTCTATCAAGTTTGTAGATGTTAATGTACGTTGTGAATACTTCAATGAAGCTTGATTTGAAGAAAATCCTGAATCGAATTGAAATATCTGCCAGAAAAATCGCAGTTAGATCTTGTTCTGGAACCGTTCAGCCCAACTCCTCATTGTATTAAAATTATTAAATTGATAGTCCATCGGTCTTTAGAAGGTCATATAGAGGAATCAAAGTTGGTCTGATTTATTAAAAAAACAGTTAAAAAACTTACCACTGGAGCTTTAAGACTTAGCTAGTATGATATTATGCGTGAATCTAGTTTATGCAATTTCTGCACAGGTTCTGATCATCAACACAAAAAGCTTTTCTCCACTGCTCTCTCACATTCACAAAGCCTCCGACCCCAAAGGCAAGGACATGTTTCCATCTGCTGATCCTTTGGAGCATTGCACCAGGCTCTGCAGGAACCTGGAGGAGCTGATGCTCTTCAAAAAAACAATAATAGATGGCAAACCAATTCAAAACTTCAGCTTAGAGAGTTGAAGTGATTTTTGATAGGTACATCCAAAGCTTTGTGCTAAATTTAGAGCACAAGGTTGGGAATCTGCAGTCCCCTGAACTCAACAGCAGCACCAACATCCTCAACACTCCTCATGACACCTGAACCTGCATGTGGATAAACTGTAGAAACAAAACCATCAGAACAATTTTGATCAAAAGACACAACCTGACATCACTCTCCTGGAACATTGCTACTTTTTTATTTTTGCTCCGAACTCTGTTGGTAAAAAACAGCATGTTCAATTAAAGAATGTTACAAAAGCAATCATTGATGATTTACAAAATATATACATAAAACCTACACATATACATACACACACAGCCCTATTTACAGCATTGAACTTGAACAATTTTTGCAAAAAGTGGGATCCAAAAGTCTGAGTCCAGTTCCAAGTAGTACATGTTTCAACAATTAAACTGCAAAACAAAAGCACATTCACATTTTTAAAGCTCCTTACTTAAAGACATTTAGATTCACCTTTTGACATTTAATGCAAACTTTAAGCGAATGCATGAAACTCAAAAAACAAAGTGGCTCGTCCTGCTGTAACCAAAAATGACTTCACTTGAAAAATGTTTCCACTTCTTCATTAAACGTTTTTTTTTTAAGTCTTTCCTCAGAGTAAAAAGTAAAGTGTTTTTAACCACTGAAGGCAACAATAAAGTCATCTATAAAAACTTGAACTCCAAGGCTGAAGTAAAAGAGCAGACTACATATTGATTTCCACAGATGCTCATCATAAAACCTTTTATTTTCAAGCAAAGCAGCTAGCTCTGTACATGCATCAGAGCAGCACCAAACTGTGGAAAGTATTATCAAGTGTCAACCGCAGGTACCAGACCTCCAACAAGAGACATCTGTGGGAACAAGATGAAACATTGAATATCTCTGACATGCTCTTAGGGAGTGCTCTGATCTCACAACTAAATCTTCCCACATAACCTTCTTTGAGACAATTTACCTTCATTGCAACATCTTCCCCTTTTCTTACTGCATTCACAAAAATAAGATGACTATTTAGACATTTCTAAAGTTTCTCTTTGAAGTGATTATTTGGAAATGGACATAGGCTTTTGGACCCCACCCTGCATCTGTGTGTCCATGTGTATGTATAAACCTGATGTATATATTGCACCATCCGTTGACATGTAATCAAACAAAGAACAGCTCACATGCTCTCCTTAGACAACAAAACTGTCCTCACTTTGCATCCCTCAAGAGCTGGCCATGTGAGGGATCCAGGAAAGACTTTTCTGGTCTGAAAAAAGTGCAGGCTCACTGCAGGCAGGACAGTTGAGACTTTGTAGGATGCTTCAGCATGGCCAGCTGCTGAAGAACTTGTTGAGGGAAGTGGAAAAAAACAACAGAACACATATGAACACAACATAAAAAAATCTCACTTTTGGAGGCCATGACCTAAGAAACTATATTCAAAAGCACAAAGCAGAGACTCCATGAAACCTATGCTAATAAAAATATTGGCAACATGTGGAAGAAAGACGGCTGAGAGTGTGCAGGAAGCTTGAATTGTACACAGAGAGGGGCCTGTATGGAGGTTTCAGAGTGTACAGGATGCTTCAGCCTGGTACTTAAAAAAATGAATGCTTGGATAAGAGCAACGACTTGCAATGGGGTCCTTTGTATGTACAATGAAAGCCTCTTGTACCCTTTGTTTACTTATTGCATTTCACTTAAGTGAGTGCATTTTCAGGATTCAAGATTGTTGCTGAGAGCATCCCTTTGCTTCTCGTTTCTGCTTGTGTCGCCACAAATTTGAACACACAGCAGAAAAATAAAAAAAGCACTTGATGGCAGAGGACTTGAACTCCAAATTAACCTAAATCACATACAAAAACACTGCTACTAAGTCGGGCCATGTGAGGTTGAAAGCCAATTAGCAGCACTTGTCAGCTACTTGAGCTCTCATGGCAGAATTAGACAACAGACAGCGGTCTGAAGAGGACAAATCAAATGGGTCCAAAAATGAGTTCACACATCAAGAAGAATAGAAAAATATGGCAGTATATGCCAAATAAAACAACAAATATAAAGCCAGACTTACAAACGGCAATAAGGAGGCCTACATGGACAGAAACCCAGATTTGCAGCAATGTTTACTATGTTGTGTAACTGATATCAAACTACTTCCTTTTTACCTGTAGTGTTTATTTTATCTGTACATCCTTTGGGTCTCTCCTTAAACTGCTTTGACCTGCTCACCTCGCCGAGGCTTTCCCTTCAAGATCTTTCTCTCGTGTGTCGTGTCCTCATTCATCACTTTCCCCTCAGCCTTTAACCACTTTCCATTAGAAGACAAAATTCTGGCCACTGACAACACTTGTTTCCATCAAATTCATTTTAAATCTGTCCCTGCCTTGTGCTCTCTTCCACCCCCCTGATTTATTTTAACCCCATACCCCTGGCCTTCAAACCCCACTGTGCACTGCTCTACGCCTCTTCTTGCCTCATTTCTGTTGCTGCTCCATTTCTACTGCATCCTGTAGATACATCCACCCCATTGTCCCTGATTCCCTCCCCTGACTCAAAGCTCTTCTCTTCCAGGGGTTTGCCGATCCAGGCGCCATAACCATGGACGCTAAGAGCTCGGAAGAACTGCTGCTTAGCCTGCTGGAAGAACACTGCCGATATCTTGGCATGGGTATAGGAAGGCAGGGAGAGAAGGTCGGTGCGGCCACACCGCTGGCACAGAGAGCGGAAGAGGCAGAAGAGGTTGGACTTGGACACTCTGGACACGCTCAGTTTGGTCCTAGAGAGAAGATAGTGGAGGACTATTCAGTTTGGGTTCATAACAGAAGTTTAGTAACACAACTGTATAGTTTCTCTTACTTCTAGCAGGAGTCTGTTTTGATGATTTGGGTGATTTCATTATGTCAAATCTCACATAGGATATCCAAATGACTAAACCATAAATTAAGACTTGGAAAAATAATGTACTTATACTTTAGCTCCAGACTGTTTGGAAACCTTCTGATTCCTTGGCTCTAGATCTTTGCCGATAAATACAGTGATACATCTTGCGAACTCTTTAACTCTTGCACTTTGATGGGGAGCTGATCCCACTACTGCTCCTTTTTGAAACTCTTTTCCTGGTTTGGTTTTTTTCCTTGCATCTCCTTGAACCTTTTCAGGGTGGATTTTCTGAGTAATTTCTTGTTTTACTCTTCTTTTTCTTTCTCATTTCTTGACACAAGGAAACCCAAATGTTTCTTAAGGTCAGACTCAAAAGCCACAAGAGCATCCACAGTTTCAATTTCACCTCCCTGTTCCCTTTCACCGATAGTGTAAGTGCAGTTTCCTCCACTAGACACAAGACACAAAGGTTGCTGGGCATGCACCTGCTTTGCCTCGCTGGGACTGAGACATAACTACACTTTTTCTGAAAGAACTATTGTTTTGCACTGGCATGGGTTCATGTCAGTATTTTTTCTTCTTGAAATACCTGAAACTGACAAAGCTATCACATCCTAGTCAATTTCATCTTATCTGTAAGGATGTGCTGTTACTGGCAGATCCAGCACAGAGTTCTTTGAGATACACACTGCTTGTAAAAATCAAACAAATACTGATAGTCACAACTTCAACTAAACCTCAGGAGACAAGTTGGAATGTGTCGTCACAAAAATCGATGTCAAGAGATCAATAAGTCAGATGGATTAAACACAAACTCCTGTTTTATGTAGCGTTTTAGAAATATACTGAGCTTCTGGGGGAATCAATTCATGTCTCTGCTGGAGCAAATAATTAATTGGAGTTTCTGGTGGCTTTGTTATCTATGAGAGAAAGATGAAAACACACATCAGTAGCATTACAGTACCCTTTAGTGACTTACCCATCCAGTTTCCCCTTGGTTCCATCCAGCACCTCCACACTCTGCTGATCAGGAAAGCTCCAATTCACACTGGACTCCTTGGTCTTGCCAATGTGACGGGTGGAGTCGTACACGCTCACCCTGCCCACCTGTCGTGCAGCCAGGTGGTGTGGGAGAAAGCAAAAGGAGAGATGGGGAGCATATTTTGTTCAATAATGCTAATTCAGCCCTCAATGTGAGTCAGCAATACTAAACTGTGTGTTGACTGAGCTCTGTAATGCTTGTGTCACAGTGTGTGTCCATTAGTGTGGTATGTACAGCAAACCACTGAGGTGTAGGCGGTTAGGAAAGTGTTCAAAAAAGGGCTGAAATGAAGAACAAGCTGAATTTTGTTCTTCTGCCAGTGACTGTTTTTCTCAGTGACTTCATTGGGCGGTGTGACAGTGACCTTACCTGCTCGTTGTTAATTGATGGATGAGCCAAATTTAAAAAAGACGAGCAGCGAAGAAACAGTTGTTCAGAGTGTTGGCAGCGTAATTCATTAAATTAGTGAGATGACCTCAATACTCCTGATTAATGTCCACTTGTCACAACGCCAAAACTTGTGTTATTACCTCTGGGTGGTTGAGCATGAAGGGAGGAGGGAGACTTTGGGTGAATGCTTTTCCGTCTCTGGCCAGCCGACAGCAGACAGCACGAGTCAGGTGACCATGGCTGTACAGATAGCCTGAAAGATTTAAAACGACACAGACAAGCTGTAGACATGAATTTGAATCCTCCACATTTTCTGTTCCTATGCACATGGGAAGAGTGAGCTTACCTAGAGTGATGGACTTCAGGTAGATAGGATGCAAGAAATGGGAAAGCAGTGCCCCCTGGAGACCTAATACGTTCCAGCGCAGGATTTTGTCACTGCAGCTCATGGTTCTTAGCCTCTCGCCGTGCTGAATACCATCCCAGGTGGGCACAATGTCACTGGACTCAACTGGGATCGTACCCTCTCCTGAATAGAGTGACATGCTCTGTTTACAGACATGATAGTTGACCAAGTTGCGTCCTTATAAAGCTGTGTTTATCAGAGTCATCTCTCACCGTTCTCAACTTTGGTGCGGAGTTTGCCCTGTTTATTATTCTCAAACAAAGGCTGGTGACCCTCGATGTCATCTCCTGTCTCACTGCAGGACTTATCAAACAGAGCACCGTCCCCACAAGGTGCCGTGCTATTGAGAGTAAGTACAGACATGATATTGATATGACATTCACCATGATGACCTGAGGTACAAAGGAGAAAGGATCATATTGAACCAAACATGACACATGGACAAATGTCAGTAATGGGAAGAACAGGAACGAAAGAGAGGAAGTGAAGAGAGAAAACATCTGATACTCCCACCTGATGTAGAGGTGAAAGGTTATGTCGGATTTGATTTGCAGCTTGTTATTCTCCCCTGGCTCAAATATGCTGTCTTCTGTGCCATCGTAGTGCTTCAGCAGCTCACTGTACAGAAACCTGAGAGGAAGTGAAATGATGACTTCGACTTTAAAATAATGCGGTCCAAAAGAGGCAGTATTCTTAGAACAGGGAAACATTGATAAAGAGCAGGGTCTATTTCTACCGAATGAATCCTCGTCTGGAGATGATTTCAGCGTGACAGTCATTAACGGTTTCCCCTTTAAGGCTCAGCTCCTCCCCTTTAACGCAGCGGTTTCCTGACAGTAAAAAAATGACAAACACATTCAGTGTCAAACAGCACAACAATGCGACGCCTCTTGGTCCTGCAGTGACCCATTTCTGCTCCTCACATCATGGAAAAACATGCAGCATATTTCTCATGCAGCGACACACTCTCTGATTTCTGCCGTAACTGCCTTCACACTCCAAAGGTTACATGCTCTGAGTTTGAATATACCAGTTCCCAGGCTGACGACCGTCCCCAGGCCCTCCCCCCTCCTCATGACGATGGTGGCCAGAATCTTGCGTCCCAAGAGGCTGTGCTGGATGCGTGTGGTCAGGGAGTTGAAGCGCTGGTGGCTCAACATCGCTATTTGGTCGTGCAAAGTGCTGCCGCTCACTGGGAGCTAAGGAGAGGGATGAAAACAGAACAAGACATGCAGATAGTAAATAAAAAGAGACATATTTGAAGTTTTGTAAAGCAGAGTGAAATGTTTGTGGAAAACACTCAATTCTGTAGAAACTTTTTCTCCAAGTGAAATATTCGAATAGTTCATACAAGGACCTTGTTTAAGTTGAATTTCCCCTGGGATCAACAAAGTGTCTGTCTATCTTTTTCATAGATTGCTTCCAGACAACTGTTTGAAAAGCATGTGCTGCTGTCACTGTGGATGCTAATAAGTCACAGAAAATATAAATCGGGCTGCCTGTTGGGAAAAATTCATTACTAAAATCTGTAATGTTCAAGTGTTTAGTATTAATTTGAATACATCACCACCTAGCAAAAGCCCTCTAATACAGATTGTGGTTTCATTTACTGTGGATTGGAAAACCTGTTTGCTTACAGACTCTGTTTGTGGACCCTAATTTGCATGTGGACATCCAAGCTTTAATTTGTCACTGACTCAGTTTTGCTCACCTGAAGTTGTTTGCTACCACATGAAAGGGTTTAAATTAATTAAGCTGGACCGATTCTTTAAACACAGCTAATGTGTTAATCAAAAGCTCTGGCTTTGTTACCATTGTGTCTGTAATCCCATTACATACAGCTTATTCCCATGCTAAGTCAGGGGAGGCACTGTTGCTGTCTGTGCTTGTTCAGATTCCTAGATACAAAATGTGAAAACATCACTACCTCAGCTGGAATAAGCTCCCCAGTGCGAGCTGCCTTCTCAGCTTCTCCTATTAGAACCCGTAGAGCAGCATCTGCCGCTTCTTGTTTCCCCTGCTTCTTGTTAGACGCACACACCGGAGGGAACCAGCGTCCACCCAGCTTTGCCTGGTAGGTGAACCTGAGCAGGAGGGGAAAAGACAAACCAGTAGATTTATGGTTTTCTCACCTGTAGAGCTAATGAGGACGTAGCTTTTCTGGAATAAATAACCTTAGCATGCCATCTATATTTCTATATATTTTATTTTGTGTAATTAATGCACTTTGAACCTACTTAGGCTCATGTGCAGGTCCCGATTGGCCGACCAGTCGGATCTCTGCTGCAAAGCCTCGTGCCCTGGCGTACTCCAAAAGACCAGACACCGCATTGTTGTTCAGGTGGTTGATGAGGTCTCCGACTCCTGCTTCGTGTGCCACACGCAGCTCATCGGCAGTCAGGGGGGGCAAAGACGGACATAAAGTCCCATAACCACTGCCGTCACTGTCACTGGAGGAGCCCAGGGGTAGCTGGGGCTGAAGAACAGAGAAGGTGGAAGACAGGAGGAAAACAGAGATGTGAATGGAACCAAGCAGACAGAAGCCACCTATTTTTTTCTCAGAAGTGCAAACCCTGGGCTCTCCCCTCCCAAACAAACAACTCAAGTTATTCTGACTCCTCACCCTGTTGAGCTGCAGTTTCCCATCAGCCATTAATTCTTTGACAGCCTCCTCAGCAGCCAACTGGCGGGCTGCTTTCTTGCTTGGAGCTGAGGCCTCTGGAAACAAGCTGTCTCCTACCTTCACCCGGTACATAAACCTGCATAAGAAACAGAAAGGTTGGATAAAGGTGAAAAGAGGAGATGGGGATTGACGGTTGTTTCCCTTTTGCAACTGACATCATTAGTGAAAACACTGAGTTGGGTTGGCTTGTAGAATACAACTAATGCAATAGATGCAAGCACAATTTCTGGAAAGTAACTCAAGAAAGACAAAGAAGTGTTGTAATTTCCAGCTGGAGGCTCAACAGGATAATTATAAACCTCGGAGAGTGGTAAAATCAGCATGAACAAAGATGGCATTGTAACTTCATCAGCTGATGGAACCAGAAATAGTCGATCAACATCTTCTCTTAGGGAGAGACTCGAGACCACAAAAAGAAAAAAAAACTATCTCTATGGGGAAGATCTACAACCAAGAGGACAGATTCTGAGGGAGTACAAGCAGCTGGTACCTTGGGTCATGTGGGGGGCCTGCCTGCCTAGTGATGATGAATTCAATGGCTTTTCCGCTGCGCTGGCTGTACTCCATCAGGACAGACACCGGATTCTTCCCACCAGGCAGTGAGCGTGATAGTGGTTGGCGAGGCCCCTCTGTCGTCACATCCACACTCCCACAAGTCCCCCCTGTGCCCTCAGCTGGACCCTGGGACAAAGTCAAGAAGACAAAAATATCTCTTAAATTTAGAAATGTGGTCTTCTATGTTTTTGTGTTTTCACTTAAGATAAAAAAGCAACTCAGGTATTTGAATGATTACTAAGGCTGTGAAACAATGACAAACCAATTGTTGCTCCTATAACCTTTAAACCTTGTGTACTGTATATTGACACTTTTCTGGTTTATGAGTGAAATGCTGCACTCTCACTGTGAGTTATCTGGTGCAACATTTGAAGTTAGTCTTCAGTTTGCTAACAGGAAAACAAACTTACACTGGTGTCAGGGAGAATATCCATCACTTGGTCCATACTGACAGCACTTCCCACCTCTCCCGTGCTCGCACCTCCTTGCATCTCCCCGATCAGAACGCGCAGAGTTGCCGCTGCAGCATCCTTTTTTGCCGTCTTCTTACTGGAAGCTTCTGCGGCAGGAAACAACCTCCCATTGAGCATCACCTGCATACGGAACCTGACAACCAGAGAGCTAATGAGAAGACGCAACACGGCTATTTGCCAATAGGTGATTAATTAAGCTGCAACAATTCTTTCCCCACACTGTTGTGTTGTGTAGAAAACAGAGCAATTCTAATTTAAAGTAGCATTATATATCTTCATTAACGTGGATTTATTACCCTCAGCTTTTGAACACTGTTTATTAGGTGGTTTACAGATGGGACAACCAAAACAAAATTATGCACATCACATAAAAAGGGTACGTGGAGGACACAAACTTCAACCAAGGACATTTTTTTCCATTTGCAATGATATGGTAGCCTGCAGGTGCAGCCATTACTTTGTCAAGATGAAATTTTTATTTGATCATTTTACCATTTTTTCTATGGCTTCAATCAGGATCTGCACTAAAATGTTAGGGCTTTTATCCCTTCCTAATAACTAATAATCTACTTGTAACTACTTAGGTGATCAAAAATGACTTAAAGGCTGCACTTAATGTTGATTGGTCAATACATTATCCTCTTAATAGGGTTGATGTTTGCCTTCTACATCCCAAATTACAGAAACATTCTAATATGAAAACACACACAGTGACCACAGACAAGGAGTCAATGAAAAGCTTTCACTGACGGAGAACAGACAAAGTGACTGACCTTGGATCATGAGAAGGTCCTGATTGGTCGAGGAGCAGGAACTCACAGTTCTGGCCCAGATACTGGGCATACTCCATGAGGCCGCTGACTGGGTTCTTTAGCCTCAACTCCTGTAATTTGGCCCACAGGTTCTGTGGAGGGGGAGCAGCCAGTGACACAGCCACCGTTCCTACAGCATTAGCTTTCTCTGCAGCCCGTTTCTCTGCATCTGTCTCCCTTCGTATGGCGTTGAGGAATTCAGGTATGTCATCTGTTGCCCACTGTCCTTCAGTTGTCTCCTCCTCTTGAGATGAGGAAGACGGCGGCTGGGAGGAATGTGTCTGAAAAAGAAGTTAATGATGTGTGTTAATAAAATTTGGGTGGAAGCTGTAGGCTTTGTTGAATACTTGGAGTGTCCCGATCCAATACTGATATCAGATATTGTTCTGACAGCAGTAAAAAATTAAATATCATTTCATATCAATCTGCATTTAAAATCTGATATCAGCACTTTGATACAAGCAGTCCATTCCAGACTCTGTTAAGTCTGAAGTGCAGCTGAGGGGTGGCAGAGCTAGAAACACTTAATGCATTTAAACTTTAAACATTCCCCCAAGGTTTATTCAAGCCTTGAAGACTTACAAAAAGAGCTGAATGTCACATGATTTTTTTATGGATGTCGTACTGTACTAAACTCAAGGCTGCAATATCTGTATCGTATCTAAAGTGAAAAGGTCGTAACAGGACACCCCTCCTGGATACAAGGTAACACACTTTGCACACCTTCTAGGAGACTGTTTCTTTCTTGTTTACATGTGTGTGGACAGTTTCACATTTCACTAACCATGTCTATCATTTGTTCGGGTGTCCAGTTCACTGGTGGTGGCAGTTCCTCCAGCTCTGGCATTGCAAGTAGCGATGATGGTGACAAAAACATGGACCCACCTTTAGTCCCATCCTCTATTTTCATCTGAACCTCCTCAGCTGGGGTGCACTGAGCAACTTTAAGGCTCCTCTCCATCCTCTCTCTGCGGCGATCTGAGAGCTCCCATGTGGGAGGGTTGACTTCACCATTCTTAATGACTTCACCTTGCTTCTCCAGTGCATAGAGAGTGGGATTGACCTGCTTTGCATTCCTAAGACCTATATTCTTGGCTATGACAAGAGCAGTTGCTTCCCTGGAAATCAGGAGGTACTGCAGAACCAGATCTTTCTGTTCTGCCATGGCGGGGAGACTGAGATCCTGATCAGGACAGCTGGTGGAGCCGGGACGTTGTTTCAGCTGGTGCTGGGCTCTAGCTGGTGACTGGGATAGTTCAGAGTCAGATGACTCTAGAGACGAGAAGTGAGAAGAAGAAGACTCTGTGTCAGAGTCCTCTTCTTTGGCTTGTCCCCTGTTATCTGATGTTTCAGTTTTTGGCTCAACCTTAGCTTCAGGTTTTACAAGTTGTTCTGAGCTGTCAGGGAGATGTAAAGATGGACTTTGTGCCTCTGAGTTTTTATCGTCCAGGCCTCTGAGAGGTTCTGTGTAAAGACTCCACTCAGGAGGGAGAAGTCCTTGCTTGCAGGCCGTCTTTGATCGCTCCAAAGCGTATAGAGCCTTGTTAACGATGCTCTTAGGGAGACGTAGCTTTTTAGCTAAAGCTCTTGCAGAAATAGTTTCTCTTGGTCTTAAAGCTGTCAGAGCCCTGTATACCTGATCTTGAATCTCAGGAGTGTAGTTAATTTTTGTGTGACATCCCAAGCTGCTGGAAGAAGAACTTTTGTCAAACCTCTCTGCTCCTCTATTAGGCCGGTCTCTGTAAAAGGACAGATTCTGAAAGTCTTCATAAAGAGACTCTGCTTGGCTGCTCCAGGGTTTGTTGGTGTAATAGTTGGGGTTTTGACTCTGGTGTGGAGGAACGGGGGCGCCTCGGGGAGCCCAAACACTTGGCTGGTATGAAAAATTCCTGTCCTGACTAAACCCTCCTCTACCTCTAGGGTAGCTGCTGGGGTTTGGATATCTCTGAGTGCCCCTTCTTCCACCACGCGGGCTGCCACTGAAATGTGGCGCCTCACTGCTCTGTCCTCTCAAGAATTCAATCTGCTGTTGTCTAAAAGAATTGGGAGCAGGGCTGGGACTGTAATTGTGCTTATAAGAGCTGCTGAACGGCACTGATGGTGGTGCCCGTATGCTGTGATCTGATAAGGGAGGAGCAGAGGGGATGAGAGGTGGGTGCTGTATGGGGACGAAGGGACGGCCAGAACTATGGTAGTAGCTTGAATATGGACTCTGCTGAGGGCCGGATCTAGGGTTGAGTGAGGCAGGGCCAGGTCTGTGGTCACTGTCCTTGGCCTGGAAGTCGGGCGGAGGATGCCTGTGGTAGTGGTCTCTGCACAGCCCTCCTCTACCTCTGCTCATAGCGCAGGGGTTGAGCGTGGAGGGGGGTGGTGCAGCTGTCTGTGCAGCTCAGTACAAGTGTACGTCCTTGAGCACTACTATCAGACTCTGACACAGAGCAAGGGCAGGTCTGCTGCACATGGAGAGCACCTGAAACACAAAGAAAGGTCAACGTCAGGCAAACATCAATAATGACAGGAATAAATATCACTTTGCTGATTGAATTGTGGAAAATGAGCAGCAACCACAAGGGTGAGACAAACTGTTGTTCCAGGCCAGCCAATAACACAAGTTTAGACTCTTTGGCAAAGCTCCAACCTGCTCAAGTGTCCTTGGGGAAGTCAGTGAGTCTAAACCAACTCCAAGGACACAGTTTATAACTTGATGCAACACCTTCCCTTTTAAAAAATAAAGAATTGACAGAGTAGGACCAGTTAAGGCACATCGACACTTTCAACTTCATATCTTCCAACTATAGCCTTCAGGGATACTGCAGGGTGACAAACTGTCCCTTCCAGTCACACTGAAACTTAATCCCAAGGTAAAAGGATGGTGATTAATAATTCAGACCTTCTTGTGACTATTCCGTTGTATTTCTAGCCTTACAAATTATTGCTTGATCTGGATCCATAGCAGAGGGGGAAAGTGAGACACTGATGCAGACAAAAAGGACAGCTCCAAGGACACAGAGGCATTTTCGGGCTGCCTGTCAGTGATGAGCTTTATACTGAGAACCAAGCAAATGCTCGCTGACAGTGCTGACTGTAATGAGTGGGATTTGCAGAGCTGGGTTTATTCCTTCCACTTAAAACAGAAAGACACATAAACTAGTGACCAAGTAGAAATACAGTACAGAGTATAGTCAAGAATTTCAATATCCTTCTTTTGTACAACCAACATTGATTCTGCATCAAGTGTCATATCTGACATCACTCAATAATGTCTATACCACTGAGACTGAAAACAAGAAGACATCCAATACTGAGTCAGGTTTCAAGCCCTCTGGTGCTCAGCATCACAGGTCTGTCACATAGAGCTGAGCAGGCCTAAACGCCAAGCTGTTAATAGAGAACACCAGAGTGTTGGTACATCACTGTAATAGCAACTGACAGGGCCGACATCCCAGGGGCCAGACTGGGCTTGAGCTGACTCATCTTGACCCCTGTACAGGGCAACAGTTGACAGACGAAACAACATCAGTGTTTTTTCTGAATCCACTGTCATCGTGCGTCACTGTGCGCAGTCACACAGGCAGGACAACCTATGTGACAACTGATGGCTACACTGTTCAGCTCTCAAGTTAAAACTATAGGCATCAGAATAAAAACATCCAGCAGCACCAAGAAAGAGTGGTTTCTGGCATACCACTTGCAACTGTGTGGAATATGCCAGTCCCCTAGTGGTAAATTCCAGTCTCAAACTGGCATACCAGTTCCATAAGTGGTATACTACGTGTCCGAGACTGGTATATTCAATTTTCTGACTGCCATTTTTTTTATTAGCAATATAACTCAGCATTCATGACAGCAAATGCATTTTGTGGTCTTTCAACATATGTGTCAGACAAAAAAGTACATTTTCTAATGACCAAATCTTTTCCTTGGTTGTCTTTTCTTGTACAGTGTAACTGAGTGTTCTGAAAGTTATTTCAGTAAACAGTTGATAGCCTTGATCGACTAACTTGGTTAACATAGCCCTGCTTTTTCTGCATTGACTGCCAACGACTAAGATGTTTACCACCACCTAAGGGGCATGTGTGACACCGAATAAAATCACTGAAACATTATTTCCATACAATCAAAACTGCTGGACAAATAGCTTTACAAGTAACCAATTCTTGTAAAAGACGGAGCGCCACCCCACATTACATCATGTGTCATGTTAAAGCATTCAAAGTAATTCAAGGTCCTTTGTTTAAAAGTAAAAAAAAGAAATAGATGAAACTTGATTGAACCCATGGCAAGGAATCCATGCCAAGAGTGCCAAATGTGGTATCAACAATGGATAAATTTCAACAATTAAATGTCTATCTGCATGAATGTATGTATGAACAATATATGATTATGAAGAGACAGAGCTAGATAGCTTATACATACATGTATATTTATGCCCATTTTGCCAGTGGTTAACCACTTGTGTAACTGGTATGCCAGTTTAAAAACTGGATTATACCACACAGAAACTAGTAAATTCCACTCTGCCGCAAGTGGTATATGAGATACCACTTTTCATTCTTGCTGTCACTTAAATGTCTATATATTAATATGCATGTTAAAAAGGCACTGGGTCTATTTGTATCATATTGTCTCACCTACAGCTGCTGTGTAAAAAGTCGCAGTGAGACAGGAGCTCGATGGTAAACACTGCTGCTCCTGCAGCTTCCTGAAAGTTAGGAGAGTAAAACCGAGATTCGCGGCGAATATAAAACGTAACTTCAAAGACACCAGTCGCACTGTAACCAAGTACAGAAAGCCTAGAACTAGTCGTCTGCGCGGAACTATCCTGTTTTTTAAGGTTATGAGACGGCTAACACTACTCCAGTGCGTATGGTCTTCGGTCTTTCCTGTGAGAAAGGTCCTTTGAGTTGCATCCACAAACACCTGAGATGCTGCTGGCTTATTAATGTTGCATGTAGTGTTGTTAAAAATGCGTCACTCGGATATGACAACACGAAAGTTACAGAAAATTTCCAAGAGTGACTTGTAAGAACAGAGAAACACGCTTTGAAAGGGCCTGTGTGAGTTTCGTTTTCCTTTCTGAGACAAAGTTAGGTTTCCAGTCTGGATCACGTGACCCGCTAAAGGAGTAGCCTCAACAGGGATGGATGTGCTTGTTGAGTCTTTGAACCATTGCATTTCATCAGATGCATTTCATTTCTCTATTCGCCCATTTCAAAGTATCCCTAGTCCCTGTGTTACAGTGGAGCTACAAGGACACCCTCTCTGCTGTTACAGTACACAGAGACAGGGGAGACATGCTCAGATCAGATTCTCACATTAAAAATAAAACGGAATGAAGTAGACTGATAGTAATGTAATACATTGTGGGAGATACAAATATCACAGCAAAACGCCGAGATCTCGTATCAGGATTGTGATAGGGTTGAAAAAATAACGTCAACGTACTATGAGTCAAAGGTCACTATACGAGGAAAGTACTGAAATCCGTTTTCCAAGCATAGAGCTAAATACACCAGTGTGTAAGCTCATTAAAATACAAATCACTTTAAATATGTTTGCATGCACAGGAAAGATGTGACTAAAAATCTGTCATTTATCTCTTCTTGTGCTACACTAAGCACACAATCTTTTGAAAAGGACGAGGGTGTCACAAAATATATTTTTGTATAATTTCAGTGATTTTAACAAGTATTACATAAGCTCTGTTGTTGAAAAAATATTGATAACATAGTACCAGGTTCTCTTAAAAAGTCAGCATGCTTTTTCTTTTGGTCCATGGTTGTAACTCATACTGTGAAAGTAAAAGTCTGTCAGGATGTTGAAGTGTCCTTACCAGAGTGAATGATGCTCATTTCTACTAAGGACACACTCCTCCAACAAGGAGCAAACATGATACATGCTGTTCAATACCCTTCATATGAGGTTTGTGAGTTTTATCATTAGGAAACACTTCAGCGTTCATGTAAACAAATATGAAATTATGAAAATCCTCTTCTTTGTTGCCCCTTGTTTTGGCTCGACGCAGACTTGGAATAAAACAAGATCGTAGTTTTGATCTCACTGAACCCAAAGATACAACAGGAACAACGACACGTTGAGGGAAATGTTAAATTCCCTTAAAACCACGATCTATTAGTCACAGTGCACCATCAGTGTGTCAAGACACAGCCAGAGTAAAGGACAATGTGTGGACACTGAACATCGTTCCTCCTTCAGCTAACGGGGCTAACGCGTTAGCTGCTCGCAGGCAGCGGCAGCTCCGCACTGGCTGCACTGCACCATTTCTATTTACCGCCTGCAGCGCTGCCAGTTGCTCCTCGTCACCTAAACTTTCTCGACACCAAAGTAATAAAAAATGATAAAGAGAAGAAACATGAACTTTCGCTTGTTACCTTCACCCGAAGCGCTTCGCCACGGAGGGGCCGTGTTGCTATGCGATATTATAAAGCAGAGATACAAACAATCAATGAAGGGGGAGGACACGAGGAAAGCTCGCGACGAACACAAACGACCCGAGTCCGCATGTTGATGACGTAAACACATCGGCAAGGTTCGAATACTTTTTCCTCGTTCACTTCGCAGACTTTAGGCTATAGGTGCAGGCTACACTTTTGTATGGTCAGAATTGAACAAAAAAAGCTTGTTTTCCTGGAAGGATTTTTTTTAGATATACAACTTTAAACTTCATAACACCGCTCTATGGAATAGTAGGTGGATTTTACATAGCAAAAAAATGCCATGCAGGATGATATGCGAGAAGTATTTAACCTCTTAAGACCACATACAGCGCAGGAAAAAACTGAGAGACCACTGCAAATTTTTTAGTTTCTCTGATTTTGCTATTTATAAGTATTTGTCTGAGTAAAATATACATTTTTGTTCTATTATATAAAGAACTGACAACATTACTCCCAACTTTCAAATACAAATATTGTCATTGAGTGCATTTATTTGCAGAAAATGAAAATGGTCAAAATGCCAAAAAAGCCCACTGTCCTCAGACTTCAAATTATGCAAAAAAAAAAAAAAAAAAAAAAAAACAGGTTCATATTTTGAAATCGATATTTGGTCGAATAACCCTGATTTGGAACATCTCTCATGTGTCTTGTCATGTTCTCCACCAGTCTTTCACAGAGGAGACCACAGCAATAGTTTTTATACATTTGCTAGTTAAATAAGACTTAGTTCAGGTGATCACCTCATCAGTACCTTATTAGGTAGAAACAGGTTTGCTTGTGTTGGATCAACAGACACTGCAATGGAATAACTGTCATATATGTAGAGATGCTGATTTCTGAAAAATTTGCAGCAGTCTCTTAATTTTTTCCAGAGCAGAATGTGGACATTACATTTCCACCTCTCAGACCCATGAAACTTAATTTGTCAAAACTTTGATTTATTAGCCACACGGAGAGACACTTCCCACATTATTTTTTGGTGATATCACAACTTTACACCTACTTGAGTGAGAAAACAAAGCGTTGGCCTAATTATGAACAATAACACTAATAACTAAAAAAGTAGGTGCTAATTAAAAACACAACCCCCCCAAAAAAAGTTTCAGTACAAAGAATAAGTTTTGTTTTTATATTTATCAGATCTTACTCATCCTAAATAGTACAGAGAAATAAAATATGCACATCAGACAAATGCTCAGGTAAGAGGTTAACTTCTAAGTGGCCTCATGAATACTGACAATGAAGGTCTGAATTATGAAGACTCATGTAGCAAACATAGTTTCTTTGAAGTCCACTGAGCACCACCTAACTAATTGAGCCACCAAAGATTAGGACCGCAACAAGCCTTTACCCCCATTGGTTATTGACTGCCTATCCTAGACAAAAAATAAAAATAAAAATGGAGGAAAAGAAATAAGAAATTAATATGGGACAATCTCAGTAAATATATGGTTTGTGGAGCAATGTGGAGTATTAGGAGGACAGAACGAGAATATTATTTCACACAAATTTAATTATAAAAAATAATCGAAAAATGTTACATATAGCATCCCTTCTACAACAACAACAAATGTAACATAGTTTAAGATAATCAACAGAATTTATATTTCAAAGACATTAATTTATATACATTTTACATTTAAATACATTTAGTACTCCCTTTGTGCAATGAAGTTGAGTTCAAAAAAACTCTTTTTTTTTCTTTAATGAATGATGTGTCTTTTGGAGTTATTTAAAAAAAACAGTCTTCTGTAAAATATTTCCATGCTTTACATTTTTTTAATTCCCAAAACTTACAACCAGAAAGCTCCTCTTACAGGTTGTTTTACACATCTTTGCTGATCCAGAATAGCTATTGCCTTTCTTGATTTTATAAATTCGTTGTTTTTTCTTCTGAAAAAAAATGCTTCATTTAATTTTTTTGTTGTTTTATTTCTCCTTTTATTGTAACCACTGATTGATTTATTTTAAATTCTCCATCTGACAATCTCTTCTTGTGTATAGGTGCACAACTTTGTTTCTCGCAACAGTTTCAATCAATTTACATATTTTGTATTTACCAATTTGTCCAGCGGGTGTCAGCAGCAAGCTACTCTTTGGCGTCTGTTGACCAATTCCCTTTTCATGATAAGAAAATCGAATAACAGGCTTTTGGTGATAAAAACAAAGTGATAGAGGATTTTAAACTCAGGAGTATTTCGGTGTGTTTTTCAGTGTTGGATGTTGACGTGTGGGTCTTATGATTCAAGAAAGTCCCCATCTTTTGAGTTGTTATTCCTTAATAAACTATAATTTCTCAAACTGATCTGGGGGTGTTCACAAGAATGCGATGTCCCTCCTCTGCTCATTTCTAAACTCTGGAGGAGGACGGCAGCAACAGCGAGCACTTGAAGGTAAAATGACAGAGGATGAGTGATGTGAACACCTACAAGAGCGCATCCAAAAGTCTGCACGAAATGATGAGAGGAAAATGAGCAGAGGAGCATGAAGGGTGGCTCTGACACACAGCGTCCCCTTCTTCAGAGTATTCATTTCATTGCATCTCTCTGTCTCCTGCTCTCTCTCTCTCTCTCCCTCTCTCCCTCCACCGTCATCCCTCTTTCCCTTCACTGCTGCTGCTGGTGTCTCATTCTCGCCACTTGTTTTCTATCTTCTTTTGCTGAGAGCCCGATCTCTACCTCACTCTCCTTGAAGAGAGGAAAAAAAATCAGCCATCATAATCTCTTCAGTTTTTCTGTCACCCACACTTTCTCTGTGAATAGTGAGGAATGCAGTATGTGGCAAGCTATGGCTCTCTGGCTGTTGATACTTTTGACTCTGCTTCAGGGTAAGTGACTCTCATTGATATAATCAGTGATCGAATAAGTGTTTTCAGCATGTAATTTAAATACACTATATGTGCGCACAATGCCAGTGTACCTGTCCAATTTGTCTCCAACTAGTGGAGTCATATTAGCTCACTATACAGAAAGAGTGATTGTGGGTTGACAGCAAATAGACAATTTCAAATATCAAACTGAAATGTATAGATAGATAGATAGATAGATAGATAGATAGATAGATAGATAGATAGATAGATAGATAGATAGATAGATAGATAGATAGATATTATAATAGAAAGAGAAGGGTGATAATGAGGCTGCTCCTGAGTAATTCATTATGACTGGACATGACACCAGGGACCATTAACCTGAGTTATCGCATCTGTGCAGCCATATTGAAGATGACATAAGTCTGGTTAGATAGATATGGATTGGGCTCTATGTATGTAGTGGGTAAATCTTGATCCTTTTTGGTACATGGCTGTAATAGGAACTGACATGCCATGTTAGCCACATATCAGCCTCAGTACAGCCATTCAGAGTGCAAAGTAGTTCCTAAACTTATTTACCAACCCGTCAGTGACATCTCCCTCCACTTCAAAGTGATCACCTCTTGCAGAATGAATCAGGCATCAATTGAAGAAGGAGTTACAGGACATAGCTCTCATTGTTGTGAGAGCTTTGTGTGTGTCTATCCTGGGTGTTTCAGTGTTTAATAGCCTCACTATTTCCTGCATAGAATGGGACTGACATTTTTATGGTTGTGGAAAGACTCTGACTGTCCACTGGTGATCAATCTGAGACATAATTGATTAAGGGGAGCAGGATACTCTGCTCTCCCCCTCTCTCTCTCCTCTCCACACTCATGTTTCCTGACAGTGTTCTCTTATCTTGTCCTGTGTAATCCACCCTACTGCATATCTTTGAGCTGCTTTAAGAGTGACCCCATCTTTAAAACATCACCTTTTCTCTTACTCTGTCTAAAAGCCAGTTTTCATTTGAACTCCACTGGAGCGTGTCCACTCTCTCTCTTAGTCCCTCCTGCTTTTTTATTCACCTGGTATACAACTTCAACACCACTTCTTCTTATCCCTTTTTTCTTTTGGTCTGGCTTCAGTGCTTTCTTTTTGTCTGCTCTGACACAGGCTTGCACTTGTCACTTTTTTTTCTCGATCTACTCTACTGATCCTACTCTCCCATGTCATCATTCCTCCCCTCCTCAGTGTCAGAACAGGGGCCTCACCAGCGTTTTCTACTCCGAGAGCTGCTGAGAGACTATAACCCCATGGAGAGGCCAGTGGCCAATGACTCTCAGGCTCTTACTGTTCAGTTCTCCTTTACTCTGATACAGGTCATGGATGTGGTATGTATTACAGAAAATCTCCCACAATTACTGTCACACACAATGAAGAAATATCCTGCTAAAATGTGTTAAAATACCAAAGATTCTGTCCACTATCACTTTTAGTTTAATCACATTTGTAGAGGATTCAATCCTCTATTGTTTTAGTATTGTTTTACAGGGTTAGCCTGACTGTTAATGTTAAAAAAAAATTGCCTTTCACTCAAAGGATGATGTGAGCTAGCTCCCTGTACTGAATGGAAATACTGGCAGTTAGAAAGTACAATAACCTATACATGATGTATCTCAACATAAGTTGCATAAATAACAGTTCATTCTGAGTCCATAAGGTTTGAGTACAGGTATGGGGCCTTGGGATAAAAAGTTCATGTGGGTCCAAGTTCCATTTTGTCCCAACTATTAGAGCAGAAAAGATGCCTTGCTAGGTAAACCAATATTACATATCAAAGAATAAACACCATAATGTGACACTAAAAGAAAGGTATGCATTGTACATGTTTCACTTACTATTGTTTTACTGCCTTTCTTTCACTTTAATTTTCATTGGGTGATTGTAATTCAGAAACTTTTGCCCAAGAGTAAGCAACATTTTGCACTTTTTTGCAAGAAAAGTGTAAAAGCATAGAGTATTTCATGTTAACAAACACACTCCAACCGGCAGAACTATTTTGCATCACTAAGTAGCCACATTTACTCCAAAACTATTTCTAAAAAGCTACTTTGAAGGGTGTTGCAAGAGTTACAGAAGTTTGTAATCTTCCCCAGTTTTACTTAGCAATGTAATATTTTTTTAGTCAAAATTTATATCAAAGTTAGTTTTATAATAAAGTTTACAGTTAATATAGTTTATTGAAAAGCATTTTTTTTGTTTCATATTAAGATTTACTTTAAAAGTGTGAACCTGTTCTCTAAATCATGAACTCATTGAATCCTTTTGCCTGCTTTGTACTCTGCCAGGATGAAAAAAACCAGATCATAACCACCAACGCCTGGCTGCAGATGGTAAGTTAAGTGAATGACTATTTGTAAGTTGAAGCTTCATGTTGTGTGCACCAGCTTTTGAAAGATAAGGCTGGACAATGAAGTGCCAGATGTTGGATTTAGGCTTTGTAAGGCTGGACATCTCTACAAGATATTTAAAGCCACTTGGATATCAGCACAGGTTTCTTTCTTTCCAAAAAATAGCTTTATAGAAAAACCCCTAGGAACAGATCAAGTAGTTTTACTGTGGTAAGATTAAATGCAGCTCAAAGGCTTTCTAACTTTTACTGCACATTACACAGGTTTTCAAAAGAGGTGCTATCTGTGAAGTAGATCTGTGTCTCTTCTCAAGTTTTTATGCAAATCCAGTGTTGTACTTCTGCTTCCCAGCAGTGGTACGACCACTATCTGCAGTGGAACCAGACAGAGTACCCTGGGGTCAAGAACCTTCGTTTCACTGCTGATCAGGTCTGGACGCCAGATATTTTGCTCTACAACAGGTATGAAAAGAAAACTGTTTAGGTTTATTCTGCCGCCTCTGCGGAGCTTCTTACTCTCTCTCATCTCTGTACAATCCTCCAGTGCTCATGACAAGTTCGATGCCACCTTCAAGACCAATGTGTTGGTAAACTCCAGCGGCTTCTGTGAGTATCTGCCTCCAGGTACGTTTTTGAAAATCAGCTCCTCATCTTCAAACTTAAACTGCAGTACATCTGTAGTTGTTCTTTCACTGCTGCAGAAAATCAATCCAAAAGTTTTGATGACAATACCCATTTCTCATCCCGTACTTCCTGATGGCTGCACAAAGCACCTTAAATCAAAGTCTCATTATCTTCTTTAGTGATTTTTTTTAACTTGAATAATGATTCTCAGTTGCCGCCTCTTGTTTTTAAGGAATATTTATCAGCACATGCAATGTGGATGTCCGATGGTTTCCCTTTGACATCCAACGGTGTGAGCTCAAGTTTGGCTCCTGGACATTTGATGGCTGGCTGCTGGACCTCCAGATGAAAGAGGCAGATGTTTCAGGGTACATGCCCAATGGAGAGTGGGACCTGCTGGGTAAGTAAGACAGGTTATCAAAGCCTTGATTGACAAACAGTGATGGTGTGCCAGAAAGATTTATTTAATTGTTTTATGGTTTTGCATTTTATTGGAGTGTACTTAATGAAGAGATAAAAATGGGAAAGGTTAGACAAAACATCTGAGTCTAACTTCTCTGATGAAAAGAACATCACCTGTAAAGATGAAAATGACATAAAAATACATTAGCAATATTGTCTAAGCATTGATGCTTTTATTTAACAGCACCCAGTGTATTGATCATATTACAACCACAGTTGAAATGAAAAGAAGAAAATATGTACAATATCTAAAAAAAAGGCAGATGCCATCTTTGTTTTCATTTAATCAGATATTTCTCCTTTTACAATCTATAGACTTTCCACAAACTCAAATATATTTGAATTCTGTTATGAAACAATTCAATGTCACAGTGAAGGTTTAACAACTGAGAAGAAATTTTAAAAATCCAAAACAAGGAAAACAATGTAAACATGATTATCTTTACTGTGAAAATTCGCTCTTTTGTGCTTGGTGTGTACATTTCCGCATCAAGTCTCAAGCACAACCTTGGAGAACAGCATTTTTAATGCACATAAAACATAATGCCACCTTTCTGTGTCTGTGTTTGTAACCTCAGAGGTTCCCGGAGGTCGGCATGAAATTTTCTATGACTGCTGTGCAGAGCCGTACCCTGACGTCACCTTTGTGGTTACCTTAAGAAGGAGGACTTTGTTTTACGCTCTCAATCTGCTCATCCCCTGTGTACTCCTCTCCTCCATGACCCTGCTGGTCTTCCTGCTCCCTGCCAACTCAGGGGAGAAGATCAGCCTGGGTGAGGACTAATAAGAGAGAAGAAGAAGAGGGGGTTAGGGATAGTGATACATTTGATAGAAAGGCAGAATAAGAGAAAATGGGAAACAGGAAGTGCATCCCATACGGTAAAATGTATGTTTTGCTGCACAGTCTTGAGAAAACATGGTCTTATTTTATCCTTTCCTCTTACATTAACTCTCTGTAAACACCAACGGAAAACTCTCAGTCAGCCATGCACTGCTTTTGACAAGAGTGAAGATAGAAGATAGGAAAAACATGAAAAACCGGAGCAAGCAAAGGGAAAGATGAGGAAGACTAAAAATCGAATGAGCTTTCCTCTGGGTGTCACAAAGATAAACGACTGAGCCGAGAAGTCAAGTGCACCATACCAAATATGTTTTTCACAAAATGTACTTGTGTACTTTCTTCTCTTATGGATTCTCTTTTCTCTGTCTCTGCATCCCACTTCTCCCTGGTGTCCTGTGTGTGTGCCTGCAGGCATCACAGTTCTGCTTTCTCTCACTGTCTTCATGCTGATGGTTGCAGAGATTATGCCCGCCACTTCAGACTCTGTGCCCCTCATTGGTCAGTTTCTTGCTGTGTATGCACATGTTTGACTGTATGTGGGTTTCAGTGGTTTCAGGAGGATGGATGCATCATTCACATTAAATTCTCGTCTGTCCTGTTTGTCTGCAGGGCAGTACTTTGCCAGCACCATGGTGATTGTTGGCATGTCCGTGGTAGCTACAGTCATTGTCCTTCAGTTTCATCATCACAATCCAAACAGTGGGCAGATGCCACGCTTGGTGAGTACTCATGGAGTATTTTTTATGAACAAGATCAGGAAGAAAACTCATATTTCTTTGCAACAAAAACAAGGTTCCAAGTGTCCAAATCAGTGTATAACAATAAAAGATAGGCTTGAAACAGGAATGAAACAAAATGAAAATGAATCAGAGCAGAATAAAATATTGAGAAAGAATGATTTAAAGGCATTTGATCAGAGGTCAAACATTCAGCTTATTGAATTTTCACTGGCAACTCATTCCAGACTATTCACAGCGAAAGCTTGATCCCTCTGGACTCTAACTGGACTCTGCAGTGGTCAAAAGGTCGCTGACAATGTGAGTGCTCATAAAGATTTAATAGTTCAGTGAAATAGCTCATGCTAATGCAAAGCTTTAAAGTTAGACGTCAACCATTTTAATTAATTCTCAAATGAACAGATAGACTGAGAGTGAAGAGGAGCGCAAACAGAAGTTACAATTTACTATCTTTCAGCTCTTGTTCAAAGCCTTGGGGCTGTGTTTCACAGTCTGTCACAGGATTTTTGATTCCAGATGAAACGTGTGAGGCAATAATGTAAAAATGTGATGAAACAAAGGTTTGGTTGAGCTTTTCACTCATGGAAAGAGCAAGGTCAAATCTTTCTGAGTTAATAAGGAGAAAAATGAACAAGCTTTGCGACATATTGATTGAAATGTCACCTGGAATAAAGAAGATTTAAAGCAGGAGCTTTATGGCGCATTGTATGAAGACCAGATGTGATCTTGTTACACTTTTATAACTTCTTTTTATCGACTGACATGGTTTTTGAGAACCAGTTTTAAAATACTCAATTAACCTTTGAGTCCTTTCCATTTCTTATTTTTCTGCTCAATGTTTAAAACATAATTCAGATGTAAAATGATTTACTATGGTCTATTTGTCTTTTTCAAAGTATTGCTTGTAGACACACTCTTTATATAACTAATCTTGATATACCAATATTTGGGCCATGATCAATCTCAATGGTGGTGGTGGTGTGCTTATGTGCTTATTTGTAGTAGACATCAGAATCAAAATCAGATTTATTGCCAAGTAGTTTTTACATTAGTAATAATTTGTCGTGGTCTGTCAGTGTAAATAGTCAAAGATAGCATACATAGAATAATATCAGGAATACAAAAAAAGCATGTTTACATGCAACAGTCAAAAATGAAAAGTGTGTAGGAATGAAGATACTAAGAAAAGGTGCTCGCCTCTGGGTTCTGGTCCAGGAGGGACATGAAGCAGCAGCAAATCGCCTTCTCTGCTCAGGGAATGACTCGCTGCAGCCTGCCACTGCCACTTGAAATTGGATCATTTTATGTTTCAATCTCACTAGACAATCAAAAAGTTTGCTGCTTATCTATTGGCCCTGCCGCCGATCCCAGCAATGGAGGAATTAGTTGTTTGTGACTGCAGCCTTTTTCTTGCATGCTCACTTTTGTGTTTCTGAAAGAGACACAGAAGGCCAGTTTGTTTCCTTTACCTGGGACAGTTGATCCCTTTTTGCTGTCATTTGATTAAAAGCACTTTATTTGTGAAGCACTATCATTAGAAATTAATACAGTTCAAAATAATTCACTAAGTAAGGGATAAATGACTTGGTGTTTGTTGAAAACAAAATCGATCCTGTTCAGTGCCGTTAATGGAGAAATAGATAGTGTGAAACGAAGGAAACACTGTCATATATTCAAGACTGTTATATCTCTGTTACCTGGTCTATCATATAAAATTCACAGTGGTGCAGGAGTAATAGAGCCAGGTTTTTGCTGCAGAGCCAGCATTGGAGGCAATATTAGAGGTTAAATGGCATCACAGTAATAGCACAGAACCGCCCATCACTGTGGATGTGTGCGAATCTGAGTGTGTGTCAGCTGTTAGTTCACACATCATGCTTCTTCTGCTTCACCCAGCTTAAAATCACATATTAGTACAGTGAGATTACACAGCAGTGCAGCAGGATTTTGATGAAAAAAGCCTGCAATCACAATAAAATTACATGTTTTTTTTTCATTTAAGGAGATTAAATTGTCAAACATGGTCGGTCAGATAGACTCTGGTCTCTAAGATATCTTTTAAAAATAAAGCCCTCACAGTAAGTAAGTAAGGTGTGCCTGTGTCCTGTCAGTTTCACAGCCCTGTGTGCTCCTCTGTGTGTCAGGTGCACTTAATTCTGCTGCAGTGGGTCCCCTGGTTCCTGCGGATGAAGCGTCCAGGAGAGGGAGCAGAACCGACCCTTTCCAACAGCCAGGCCGACTGCCAGAGCAAAACCCTGTCCTCTCCCACCACCACAACAACAACCACCACCACCATCCACACACCGCTGCCGTCTATCCTCCCCCAGAGCCTCAACTCCCTGCAGGCCAGCCTGGCTCAGCTTAACCACCCTCTGCCCCACCCGCTGCCACACAGGCCTGGTCCCCAGGCTGTTGTGCTCCCTAATCCCAGCCTCAGAGATCCCAACCCACATCCACAGCCCAATGGTCACCTGCTTTACATGGGGTACCAGAGCTTCCAGATGTCTGCAGAGCTGGATCCAGTTCAGAGGAATAGAACTACAAGTCATGGGAGGGTTAACAGTGGACTAGGTGGAGGGGAGGGGGAGGGTGCAGCAGCAGGACCAGCTGCAGATACACCCCTCCACCATCACCAACTTCCTTGCTCAAAATTTGGGAGCCCCTCACAGGAGACTCCATTGTCCCCAGATCCTGACCCATCCACCACCTCCTCTGGACCCTGCGGCCTGGATGCTGTGGGTGGGGCAGGGAGATCAGTTGCTTCACAAAACCACAGCAGCACGATTCGGTCCACCGCTGTAGACAACCAGCTGCAGGCTCTGCTAACAGAAGTGCAGTTTTTGGTAGAACGGGTCAGGGAGCAGGATCGACAGCTCAGCCTGGCAGAGCAGTGGCAGTTTGCTGCAGCTGTCATTGACCGACTGTTCTTGGTGGGGTTCAGTGTTTTTAACATCATCTGCACTATTGCCATTCTCATGGCAGCACCCAACTTTGGAGAGGCACTGTCGAAGGACTTCCTCTAACGGACTCAGAAGAGAGCTACATGAAAGAGTGACAAAAGGAAAATTGATGATCAGTTTGAGTATTTGGTGGAAGCACAACTGCTCTTGACTACACTGAGACAGCAAAACGGCAGAATATTCCTGGTTGATTAAATGAAGCAGACTGTGATTTACAGCGTATCTTTGCAGTTTTTCCTCTTGACCTGAGAAGAAACGGAACAACATCCTTGTTGCATTGGTTTCAATGAGATTACACACTGCAACACAAAAAAGAAAAAGAATTAACTGAAGCATTTTATATTTTCTTAAACACTAACTGAAACCCTCATCAGGACATCGTTTTCATAGACGATTAATGATGATGTTTGTGCTAATCATAATGATAATTAGGATTTTTTTTATATTTGTAAAGTAGGGAAGTTTTCAAGACATTCTGTTAGGAAGCGTCCGAGAGGAAAATGATCTCAGTTAACAGAAAAACCAGAAAGCATGTCTCTACACACTCTAATAAGGACTTTGTGCTGCAGTCTTTGATCACTACATGAAGATGTTCAGTAGGAAAACTGACTGATGGGCTGCATGCATTCCAGATGTGATTTTGAAGTAATACAGGATTCACTTTTACTTTAAAAGAAATATTAAATAGTGGAGAAGAAAGGGACACCATGACCCCCAGTGGTCATTGTGAAATCCCAAACCACGACTGGCTTTTAGTCAATGTAAGGGTGGCAATTACACAGCTCTTTGTAGCTCCTTTGTGTTTTTCCAGTGAAAGACATTCTTTTTGGGTTCTAGAGACATAATTATTTATGTGTTATTTCACTGTTTCTTTTTGTTGTTGTTTGTTTTGTTAGAAGGAAAACCTCTATCCACTAAAAATGTCTTTGCATTTCACTTGTTAAAGCTCCCAAATGGGCAAATCTTTTTGATAGTTTGCTGACTTTTACTTCTTGTGTAGACAAACCCACATCAATCGTCTCATCCTGATGTTTCTGAAATGTCCCACATTCCAGTAACAGTGGATCCGTTGTGCATAATTGAATAGAAAAATCTGTTTCTGCATTTTTTCTTTTTTATCTCCTCACTTGACGCTTACCGCAGTTTTCGTTTGGTGTCATGAAAGCAGAGGCAACAGGCATCAGAGATGAATTAATAGAAATGATCAGTCATCCTACTGATGATCTCACTGGATTTTTAGGTTGCTGAGGCATTACTTCAATCCATGAAAAACTCATCACAGGAGCTTTAAGCTGGATGATTTTTGCTTTTAGTGCCTTCCATTAATGATTTGTAGAAACTTTAATGTTGGTTGCCCGACACTTTGGAGTCTGTGTGCAGTCTTATGTCTTTTACTCTGCATCATATAATGAAAAAATAATCACTATTAAGAGTTTTATCTCCTGTTAAAACTACTTTTCGAGGAATGACTACATTTTTCTGAGGGTTGTTTTTGTATATAAGATGAACCAACAGATGATGGGTAGCCTCCTTTTTAAATGCTTATTCATGAGATAAAAAGCAGAGAACAAAACATCCATGACCTCTTTTACATAAGCAACCCTGAAAACTCCTGAGACAGTGCCCCTGAATGTTTGTCAATACTTAAAAAAGCTTCTGCTTTATTTAATTTAACAGCTTGGGAGAGATAGGAAATAAGGGCAGAGAGTTGGTGGTGAGTTTGTGTTGGGATTCAATTCTGCAACCAGTGAGGAGAAGTGAAACCTTAAATTTCAGAAATTTTCCAGGCGCTCTGCTTCCAAATTTCTCCAAAGATGCTCAATCACAGGGTGAGGTTTCCAGAAAAGAGAAGGGCAAGGCTTGAGTCTTCATAGGGGCTCGTCTCGAAATACGGTTTTCCGTCTTTAACCATAGCATCTTGTTAAGTGTTAAATTGTATTCTGACCACTTGATCACCTCCAGCCTCCAAATTTCACTTTGGGAAATTTTGGAGCGTTTGCATTCACACATGCAGCCCAATCTAAAAAATTTTGGTAATTTTCAGTGATTTTGTGCTCATGGTGATACATCTCATCAAAGTGACACAAACAGCCTGAACATCATCTATAAATTTTATAATATGTTTTTTTCTGACTTTGTGGCTCAACTTTTGCACATTTTATCTGAGATGTGGATTTTATCTGTTTTTTGCTGAAAAGGTTTAGTTATAGCCTTTAAAGAGACAAATTTAGAGGCCATTTTAGAAAACGTAAAAACCACAGCATCCTTCACTGATCCAAGTTGAAAAAAAAACAAAACAATCCTTGCAATGAGAAAAATGACAAGATGTCCTTAGGTTGGTATGTAAACCATTAACTTCTTCCAAAAGTGTTGGACTCAGACCAAGCCGTGAGCATAAAAATAATTGTTTTATATTATATATTATGTGAATTAAGATTTCTGTTCCCTGATTGGAAGTTTTAGAATCAAAGTTTAAAACAAAGACATAAAAAGAGCAAAGAAGAAATCAAAGAGAGCGCATAGGAAAGAAAAGGGAGCAGGGAAGATTGGGGCAATGAAGCAGAGCAATAAAGAGGGGGAGGAGGTGGAAGAAAGTGTCAGATAGAGAGATAGAGGGGTGGGCTATGCAGAGGTGCAGAGATGGAGAGGAAGCAGATTGAAAGGAAGCTTAGAAAGAACAGGGTGGTTACACGGTTGAGAGAAACAGAGGAGGGAGGGGAAAACGTGCTGAGATGGCAAATAGGAGCCAATAAAGTTTTTAACTGATTGGTGATTAATGAGAAAGGAGGAGTGTGTGTGTGTGTGTGTGTGTGTGTGTGTGTGTGTGTGTGGGAGAAAAAGAAATACCCCCCTCCTCCTTTTTCTCCTCCCTCGCCTTTGGGATGCTGCTGCTATTGCTTAACTGTACTTAGAGCAGCATTTAGGGGTGACTGGACATATATTCTGAGTTGGCAAAAGATGTCTCAGCGAGAATTTATGTTGATTATGTTGGCAGGTTTTCCCATTTGAGATGATTAAGTGAAATAATGCAAACACTTTATGACAGCTGAATTTGGCTAATTGGGGTCTTGGCACAGCTGTAGTCAACGCTTCAAACCCATGAGCCGTCACTTTGGCTTTAAACCTTTTTCATTCTTAGTACAATATTATATGCAGGTGGGGCAGTTCACAGAGCATTTCAGTGGCCCACTAAGAACCTTTTGTCTCTGCGTGTGCTGGGGCTGCTGAGCGATGCAATACAACACAGGTAATAAATCTAAGATCCTCTCCTCCCCCTGCAGTGACTCAGTCGTCTACCTGCTATGTTTGGACGGCTCATGCAGAGCTCATGCAGAGAAGCAAAGGGAAATGTGTAAAGCAGAGCAGGAGAGTAGGATGCACGCTTAAGTATCATGGGGCCACTGCAATGTGTGGCTGCAGCTGTCACGCCCACATCCAGGGACACGTGAGGCACAAACCCACTCATGCATCAAGTGGTAGAGCCAGGAAACTTCTGCAGACCTGATGCAGGGACCAAGTATAAACTCGTAAAGCTGCTTCTTTATGTCTGGCATACACACACGCTCACAAATATTCTGTACTCTACTACGAGAGTAGAGCTGTCACTTCATAACGGTGTTTGCTCATGTGTAAAAAACAACAACAGTGGAGGAGAATATAAAAGATTGTGCTGTACATCGACAGACTTAAATTGACCATCTTTGTGAAATACAGCAGTGACTGCACAGTATTTTCAGTGAACCCACCTCCTCCTTGTCGCTCAGCTCATCTCACTTTGACAGTGAAGCTGAGGGATTTCAAAATATATGACACGTTTTTAATTACTCTTAAATTTCCCAATTTTAAAGTTATTCTCACTTAATTGGAATATTTAGTGAAGAATTACATTAAGAGAATATCTTTGTTTTACTAATATATACTGCTGCCAAATATCAAATTCTGACCGATAGTTCTGGTAGAGAAATGTGACACTAACCTCAACTATGAACATTTTTACCATCAAAGTTAACTTTTTTTCATCAAAGCTTTTGTGCCAGGTTGATACAAGCACAAGCTAAAAGGGATTGTAAAAAATGAGGTTTAGTTTGCTTTTAAAACTGTTGCTATTGGGTTCATCAATCTGAATCACAACCTTATCCAAACAAACAGACAGAAGACTGACAAACAGGTACACGGCTGCATGCAAAGAGGGCACTTATGTACAATTTGCTCATGTGTTAAAAAAAAAAAGTGGGACTAAAGAGACCTGTAGTTTGCATAAGGGCCAGTGTTTTAAAAGTCTTTATTGACTTAAGTTTTCAAAGATCCACAAGAGAAAAGGAAAGCACTTACCGTGCAATATTTTCTGTCTTCACAAGAAAGAGTCACATCATCAGAGGAAGTCAGAGAAACCAGTGTCACAGATAGCTTGCCAGTCTCTTTCACAATAAAAGGTCTCCTTTTTTATTTTGCATCCTCTTTATAAACCTTAAATGTGTGCTGGGTTTTCTTTTTGATTTAGAGAAAAAAGAAGAAGTCTAACCTCTGTCTAAATCTAAATGAGTGTCTGTCGACACCAGGGCCTCGCCATGTGCAAAGACGTCTCTCCTGACAGTTCTCTGGCCCCAAAATGTTAGCTTCCTCAAAATTAAAATGTTCCCAGATAATATCTCTCAGCACCAACAGTCAATAGTCATTAATTACTGGCTACACACACTCAATGCAGGTCGATACTGAGCGGCTGTTTCGCTGCCTGTTGGGTAATTGTCTCCCAGATCTCATTAAAAGACGTTGCAGTTGGGAAGAGATGAAGAGGCCCACGCAGGAGAGAGGAAGAAAGAAAACAGATGTGGGCACACAAAGAGAGGAAGAGTGTGAAATTATCTTCATAGAATCTACCTCCCACTGCTCATGGAGAGGTTTGTGTGTAGCTCCAGGCTTAAGGCAGCCCCCCCACCCCCAACACACACACACATTAATTAAATAGAAGGCTAACTTTGCATCAATAAATTGTTTATTTAAAAGAATATGTTACAATTTATTACAGTAAGCGATGTAACCAAACACTTTGTCTTAAATTTTACATTTCAACATGTCAGAGAATCTGCAGCTTGTTTATGTCCATCCTCTTTTCAACGCGACGATTTGCAAGCCAGAGCCTATCAGGTGAAGAACTTAACAAAGAATGAATTCAACACATCCTCCTACTGAAATAAATAATGTTAGTGACACTTAACTGTAGTCAGGACGAGAGAGAAAGAGAGAGAGACAGAGAGAGAGTGAGAGAGAGAGAGACGGGGGGTGATTGATTGGGGGGAGCATTTGGAGGAGGGTAGATCAGACAATCGACTGTGTCAGACATGGTCCAGTACACAGACAAAAGTCCTGGGAAATCTGTTCCACCTTTAGGACTGCACAGCCAACCAATCAATTGAAGGCTCAAACACATTCGATTAAACCTCCTTTACACCTTGACTGAAGTCTGCTGAAGCTCATTAATCAATTAACAAAGTGTGAGCAGCACCATCATGAAAACAAGCACTGTTAAAATGTCAGAGTCTGACTCTTCTTACTTATCTAATAATTATAATAATAATAAAATAGCAAAAACTGTTAATCTTGTCTTTGATACCTTAATGAGAGTACCTTAATGGCTTCGTAGGTGAACATCACTGTTTGCTGATGTCCACTGGAATCGAATAAGGATACTGTGAAATTCTGACTGTTTTGCTTTGGGCATGAAATAAATCTTTAATTTCCCAATGTTTTGCAAAACTTAGTCATGTCCTCATACAAATGCTTCTGAGAAATATCTAACCACTATCATAATAAACTTTAATCATAAGAGACAACAGTTGGGCTACTTTTGTGAGTTGACGCTGAACAAAAAATTAAAGTGTGAGCAAAGCATCCTTCAAAATAAGAGTCTAATGCAGTAAAGCTAGAATTATGAATTAATTTGTATCATCAAAATATTGCACATGGAAAATATAGATATTTAATATGACTTTTGGAGTTCAAGTGATGCAATAACCTGTAATTAGATCATTTTATTGATCCATCATAATGGAGTATTTTATCATTGAATAATTATGTCATTATTTATGAGACATTACATTATTATAATGACATTTAGGGACAGGAGCATTAAGTTGGCTCATTTCGAGGGACATTGAATTACACTGTTTATTCCATTACACTGCTGTTGCTACACAGCCTGCAGTGAATGCGCCCACTTATCTTCATAAATATCATGTTGATGAAGAGTACAAGCCGTCTCTTTTGTTTTTTTGTTTAGCGAAGAAAGCCTCTCCCCACTTAACCCTGTATCTGGAGTGCACAAGCAGTTTAACATCACAGGGAATACCAGCTACAGAGATAAATACTGCTGCAGTTTGAATTACAGGCTTGTTATAAATCCAGAGGGAGCTCCCAGAAACAAGCAATCACTGGCTGCAGCAGAGTTGACAGGATGGGTGGGACCCCTGCTGGCTTACAGGGAAATTGCACTTTAACTGCCACTTGTATGATCAGCGCCCCACAGCACCGAAAAGAACGGGGTGTCATTTAACACTATCAACTCATGGAAGTTCAATGCATGGCTCTGGACGCTGCACATACTATCTGAGGATGCAGCAAAAAAAAAAAAAAAAATCATACTCTAGTCCATCATTCACAAATAAATGTAAACAAAGGTTACTTTTAGTGTTCTTCCCACTTTCTCCTTCTTAGGTTCCCTTACTTTGGAGGTTGTTAATACTGTTGGATAAAGTGCAACATTGGTCTTTTATAACATTTTCCCACTCATGTTTACAAACCTCATAGTTGTATTCACTGACTGAGAAATGTGTCCTGACAATCCTAAAAAATGATCCCTTTCTCTCTCTCCCTTCTCATATTTGTCCACAAAAAATGTTACAGTCTTCATTTTCAAAAGCAAACTTAGCTGCAAACACATGAAAACATATAATATGGCATAAATCAGGTGACACTTGAATTCTAAGGGCCTGGCACTGCTCAGCCTCTTTCGCTTTTTACTTTGGGTTCTGCTCTGCTAGCACCCGTTGTTCCCATGCATAAACAATTTCTGCACACCAAATCCTGGCAAAAAAAGACAAAGAAACCCCTCAGCTTTGATCCATATATAAAGATGCTTTGAGTCTTCCTGTGTTAAAACCTTCAGTATCCCTGATCAGAGTTATCTGTGTTCCCTTTGTGAGCATTAACAGCTTTCAGTTTGCCCTGTTAGTTGGACAAGTTTTCCTCATTTACTTCAGCCTTTTTGCTTCCTGGAAGGCTCAAAGCCTCCTCACGTCAAGTAACATTCCACTTCAAGTCGCTCAGAACAAGAGGAAGGCTTAAATTAATCCATAAGTCTACAGAGGCCTTGATTCTTTCCGACAGAGCACTGCTATATGCATGATTATGATGTGCTCGGCTTAAGAGTTCTGGTTCATGTGTTTTAAGCTTCTTATGCTGCTTTTCATCCAATTTGTTCATTTGCAGACGCTTGTCGGTTTGCGTGGACTGGGGGGCGGGGCTGTAGGGAGTGGAAATGATGACCATGTAGCTAATAGCTGGAGGCTAAATGTGGGTCTGACTGAACAGAGTCGGTAACGGCGGTGTCTCGTTAAGAGGTAACGATTTCCCTCCCTAGGTGCCTCCATCCCTTCTGTGCCTCAGCAGCTGGAAAATATTCTGCAACCAAGACAAAAGACAAACAAACTCAGAGAGAGAAAACAAGGAGAATTAACCAGCCTATAATTGATCATAGAATGGACAGAGGCAGGCAAAGCCTTACCTTGCCACACATACCATCTTTACTGCAGTTCTTATTGTCCTTGTCTGTGGCTTCCTCTTCCACCTGGGGAGACACAAGAGGATGTGAGTAAAGCACACATCAAAATGAGTAACACTAGTAGAGGTTGGTCTGCCATTAGTCAGCCCTTACCTCCTTCCTCCACTTCAGCTCACAGAAGACTCTCTCAAAGCACTCGTGCATGTAGTTGAACTACACAGCCAATGCAGGGAAGAGAACATGGGTTTAGAAATTTCAGATGAAAACACTGATTTTAATGGGGCTTTTGAAAATCTGAAAACTTTAAATTTGGGACACAATCTTATTCCATTTTGTGGCAGAGTGCCATGACTGAACAGTAAACATTATGTTGGAGCCAGTAACTAATTCGCAGATTTTTACTATGACTAGTAGCACACTACAGAAGAGACTGGCACAACAGGCTACTGAATAACATTTGGGGGTACTACTCTGTGGCACCCTGTTGGGACCCTTTATGATTAGCTTTTGATTCTACCTTTTCTTGGCTTAGACACTAAAAATACCGGGGGTTCAGAGCTGAGGAGAAGTTTTTTAATATTCATAATATCCCTAAGTGTTATGTTAGCAAAGACCTGTGCAAATAACTGTATCTGTGCTGAAAAGATCTGACTTGCCCAGTCTCAGTCAGCTACGTATGCATGAGGTGCATAAATAATCTTCCAAGTCATTCCTCAAAGCTGGAGTAGTTGAGATACTGATTTTGAAATTTTGAGCACTTTTTTTAATTGAAGAAATAAAAAGACATTATGAATGTTGTCTGTTTGCATGCTGGCAAATTGGCAGTCAGCTGCAAGAACATTAAAGCCTTTACTCTGTAAAACTGAACATCTAACTTTTGTGAAACCATGAATTTCAAATTTTGGCTATATTTCCAAATGTTTATGTAATCATTATCACAACCCTTTCCTTGTCACACTGCAGCACATGTGCATTATACTCACATAAGGTGTGAAAATCTTCACCCAGCGTGGTTTCTTCTCTCCTCGTGCATATTCAAAGCAGAAGGCCATACCCTCCTCATCTGTGTCCCATCTCTGCATCTCGCCCCAGTCGAATGCAATCACCTGGTTCTGGAACAACAAGAAAAGCTTAGTACATTCACTTTAGCGCATTTCACATACTTAAAGATGAGCACAAGTGTCCCTGATACCTCGAGTGTCCCCTCCTCTGTGCAGGCATGCAGCTTGAAGTGGTGAATGCTGATGGCTGTGATGACGTGGCCTTTACGTCTGGAATCACAGGAACAGTGGGGGAACATGATCTCATTGTAGCCCTCGCAACTCCTCAGCAAACTCAGATACTGAGGGAGAAAAAGGACAAGTAATGCATTATTTTATTGTTTCAACATGCTGTTTTACTCAGATGTAGGTAACATCACCTGATTTATAATGGTATCTAGGCTTTACAGCCAAAAGGTAAAATACAGTCAGATACTGCCTGACCTGATCTTAAGACTTTATCAACCAGCATCACTACAAATTTCTTACACTGCACCACTACCCCCTCATTATTAGTCAATCTCCACACTCAGAAGACTCAGTTACTTGATGTTATATTGCACACAGTGTAGGGAGGCTGAACAGGTGGGAGAGAGGAGATGACACAAGACGAACTGAATTGTTTTCTCTGAGTATGGCTCACAAACTGTGGTTAAGCAGCCGTGTGATGTCAGCCCATTTGTAAAAGACTAACCATGGACATTTTCTTCTGCTCAGCCAGCCTCTGCAGCTGGTAGTTCTTCTGCTCTGCTTTGATGAAGCCTTTCTTCACGTCATCCACAGCCTGCAAAGATTGGAGGACTGTGAAGAGGCACAGGAGCACATTCATAGGTACTGGTGCACAAAAGATGACAGACACATGCACAAACCTGGTGAAAGAAGTAGTTGACAGCAAGCTGGTTGTCATTGAGCAGAATCTCCTCTTCTGTAGTGAAGAGCCACTTTCGCAGGGTGAGGCAGGTTCCAGGTATGGCTGAGGTATAGTTCTGTACATACAATTTGTGGGGGAATTCATTTGGGGCGAGCTTGCGGACTGAAGAAAACAGAGACGATAACAGGGAGGGGGGGTGGAAGAAGAGAGAGAGTGATTCAAAGGGTGATTTTCTGTCCCATGTAATTTTCATTTTCCAGATTTGTTATTAATGCAACTTCTTTCATTTTATGCTTGTTTGTTAAAACTCTAATAGACCTCCGCATATTCAAAAAGTGGTCAGCTGGACTACAAACCTAAATAAAACATCTGCAGAAATTGTGAAAATAGATGGTACTGCTGAACAGAGGGATACAAATGTCAGACTTAATCATCATGACAAAGGGAAGCACACAGTGTCTCTGAAAGACTAAAAAAAAAACCATTACGTTTCTTTAATACAGTGCTGAACAAAAAGCTGATGAATACAATGATAAGAACTTTTTTCATCACTGAGGAGAAATTCAATTTTTAACTGTGTTATTGAGAATGCAACACATGCTCCATGGGAAGGTATCAGAGTAAGGGGGCTGTGCACATGGAGCACCGCGAGCAGGTAAGAGTTCAAAGGCACCTCCGCTGACAGCTCTCCAGCTACCAGCCCGAGATAGCATATTTTGATTTTGAACTCGCAACTCTCCACTTCTGAAACGAAGCCAATACTCATTGAGCAACCCCCCCTTCAGTCATGCATAGAATCAATAACATAACAATTTTAGGCTTTTCTTTGCGCACATAAATTTGATATTTACATTTTCTTATACCCTTGAAAAATGGCAATGCCAGCAGCATTGCTCTATCAAGAAGGAAAAAGAAACCAAGCCACCCAGAGATGAAATACTCCTGACTTTAGTAATGCCCTAAACAAAAGTAAAGCACCATGAAAAGCTTTTTCATTAAAGGCTGCTGCAAAAACTTGAGCCCCAGGTGAATTGATTCAATAATGTTTGAAACATGTATTCAGCCAAGATTTTAGTTTATAACAAACAAATTAAAAACTAAAACCTACGACTGAATCATTTTCAATTACCGGTGAAAAGAAAGAAATTCTAAAATTTAAGTATTTACAATCAGAAAATGTTTTCAAAATCAAAAGAGCATATTCACAGTACATGAGGCTAAAAGTAACGTACTTTTGTGCTCTAACTATCCAAGCAGTATGCAGTGAACTGTGTGAGCTGTGAGAGTCTAAAAACGGCTCAATGTGAGAGCATTAAAACTTACTCAATCCATAATTGTGGAATATGACAAACACAAGAGACTAACAATTATTTGAACGATTAATTTAGAGGGCACGTGATGTTCTGGAATTGCAAACTGAGGTGCTGTAATGAGAGTAAAATAAAAGACTTAAATAATGACGGATGATGGCAATTTAGTCCATTTTTCTTTGGCAGGCCAGAGTTCAATTGCTTTGGCAAAGGCGACTGGCCGATTAATCTCCACTTAAAGCAGCCGTCTGACGCACAGAGGCTAAAGGTGTAGTAGTTCCTTTTTTGGAGAAGAGTTGCATGAGGCAGCAGTAGTAAGTGAGTTACCAACAAGGGATGCAGGTCAGCTTTGCCCCTTGGTTGGGAAACAGGCAGAACCACTATTGAGGGGGTTTTTATTAGATCATTAAATACCTCCTTGGACAACCTGATCCACTTTGTTTCTGCATTAACACACAGGTGTTCCTACGTCTACAGGGAACTGATCATCTGTTTGTGTCTGTGGGCTTTGAAAAAACACACAATTGATCCAAACTAAAAATGAGGGATCTGACAGCAACCAGAGCACACCATTTGTTGTAGGTAGAGGAAAATACCCCAATGAACCTTGGTTTACAGAGGCAGGACGTGATGCAACAGACTGAAAGCCAGACGGGAGGAAAATCGCTAAATAACTAGGCAAGACTGACTCTGTCTGCAGGTGTGAATAGTCTAACTTCTGTCCTTTAAACAGTCCTAGGATTTAACTGGAGTTATACTTTAAGGCATGTTATGTCATCACTTCCAGACTCAATATCACTTCCAGACTCGATTATTGCAATAGCATCTTCTACAGCCTCCCTCCCAAAGAACTCAATAAACTGCAATACATCCAGAACTTTGACACCTGCCTGCTCACCCCATCACCCCTGTCCTCCACAATCCCCACTGGCTCACCATCAAACACCAAATACACTGGAAAAATCCTTCCTCTCACCTGCAAAGCCCAGGCCAGACCCTTTCTGACCACTCCAGTCTGCTCCACCACTGCACCCCCTACCGTAAACCCCGATCCCCTGAAGCCCACTTCCTCCTTCCTCTCCCTACCACCAAACTGGGGGGGGGAGCAGAGTTTTCTCGATTCAAATCTGCCCAAACCTGTCCTCTTCAGAACTGCTTTTAATGTTTGATTGCTTTCAAATGTATTCTATGCTTTTGTTCGATTCACGTTTCTGTTATTGTGCTGTTTTATGTTTTTATCCTCCTTACAGCACTTTTATTGTCTAGGAACAAGTTTTAAAGGTAAGAAAAACATCTTAAAGCCAGCTAAAGAACTAGAGAGGCAGAGACACATCTATCTGCTGCCTTCCCTCTTTATAAGACAGAAGATAAAGTTTGTTGCGTGGGTGGAAAGCAGATATTTACTGTAATCTAACCTGCAGCTGATAAAAACAAAGACTCTTTTTCTCAGTGAAAATCTCTAAAAGATGTTTGTTTGCTAAATTATTCTTTGCCTGAAATAGCTATTTTGAACTCCTGTGTGACCTGCACAAGAGATGCTCATCAAAAATCAATCTTGTCTTGGCTGTTACTATTCTGCTGCTTCAGTCCAGGAAAAAGAAGTTCAGTGATGCTTTGGGTAAAATTTTCATTTCGTTTCATTCTGTTGCTTTTCTCTTCAACCAGTGAGGTGACAAATAACACATACACATACTCTATCAGGATGTGTGATTCAAGAAGCAGAAATTCAGAACATGATCTCACTAACCAAAGGTGTGGTTGATGACCTCAAACAGAGCGAAGTAGCTTGCTGTTACACTGTCCATCCCAAGCTTCATAACCACAGCCTGGAAGAAAGAGAGGATGGAAAAGAAGAGTGAGCATTTGAAACATGGCTAAAAGAACAGTAAACTTTGAGCAGTTGTTGTTGTATACAGGACTGTGTATGTGTGTGTTTACCTGGTAGACCTGATCTGTGGTTGAGTTTTTGCGAACTCTAACAGTGAGCGTGGTTTTATCTGGCATGGCTATTCTCAACTCCACATCCGACACGCCATTATAGTTCTGTGTCATGAAAAGGAAAGATAAACAGTGAAGTGAGTCACAGGCAGAGAACCGTAAAAACATGTTCTGGTTGCTCTTTTTTACCTCATCTGATTCAGACAGGAACTCCTGCATGATGTCACTTTCTCCAATCACCCGCACAGAGCACACTGCAGATGAGAAACGCCTCACATTAGGACAGAGATATTTTGATGTTATGTGCGTGTGTGAATGACTAGTTTGTTGAAACCTTGCCTTTCTCAAGGTATTCTTCAAGGCCTCTGCGTCGCGCATCCAGCTGCTGCTCTGAAAGGGAAAAAGGCCACTTCCCAGGCAGCTTTGGGAATGTAAAATTGGCAAACTCCCTCTTCAAATTTTGGTGTAGGACCACAAATTCTCGGTAGCGCTTAGAACAAAGCTGCCTCCCTGCCATGTACACATTATATACCTGTAGGGGAATAAAGGAAAGAAAACAGAAGTCCTGATTCAATGACTGTGAGTTGAAATCAATAGGCCTTCAAATAAAGTGAATTCACCCCCACGGAACGATCAATGTGTGTATCTTTGTTTTTCATGGTCATCTCCTCAAATGTGGCAAGCCCCCTGTGTACTGATCCACAACTGCACTCACCACAAACTTTTCCTGGTTGAGCTCTGTGTGTTTGTAGCTGGGCACCGAGATTGGGACAGCCTGCTTATCAGAGTAGTCATAGCAGGATTGAGCCAAAATATCGTCCCCTGGATCCAAGCAGTCGGCCTCTTGGGGTGGAACGGACAGCACAGCCAGCACCAACTCTCTCTCTCCAGCCCGGATCAGATCCACCACCTGTTTGTGGGTCGCTCCTTCTACATTCACACCATTACTGTTGAATCACAGAGAGGGAGATGACAACTGTCAGGATGTTATCAGCTAATTTCAATCACTGATGTTAATTTCTAATTTATGAACAACAACTGAAATGAAGACTATCCCAATACTGTCATCCTTGTTTCACTAGTTTTTTCTCTCTGTCGCCCTGAGTCTGCGTCTCTCTATGTCTATATTTTTTGTTTGTGTCTCTCTCCATTTTTCTTTCTTCCTGCCAAACATGAGTCTGGATCTGTCTGTGGTTTCTGTCCATTAAAGGGCAGAAACTCTGTCTCTTTTTCCTTACTGCTGTAACTTGCTAAAGGCTGCAAAGTGCTGTACTCATGGTGGGTTGAGGGGATCTAAGATAAGATTTCTTATCTTGTCTTGATATTGGGTCTCCGTTAATAAAATTAAATAAGATTCTATCAAACATTAAGTGTCCTGAGATAACATTCGTTTTGATTTGGCCCTATATAAATGATGATTGATTGACTTGCTATTTTGAGTACATAAGTGCATTCACAAAGACAGTATGGAAAAACACAGTAGACTTTGATTTCCCAGCTCAGTGTCTTTCTGTCCCCTTCCCATCTCTTTTAAAACATGTTGCTGCTGGCACTACATTCAAAATGAGAATAAATCTTTCATGAAACGTTGTTTTTTTTCTCTCTATCAAAATCTGATTTATTTTCTCTGAAGTATTCCCAGTGGGAAATAGGATCTAAATTATTTGTAATTGCAAATCATCAAAATCTGCCTTTTCTCAACATTCTGCACAACCTCTCAACTCGTGTGGAACTGGACTTGTATAATACTGTACATTCCCTGCTGTGGCGGCAAAATACTTGCTATTTATTTCATCCATGTCTCTGGCACATTAAAAGACAGAGTTTGACATGACTTAATCAAATTGGACTTATACAATAATGTTTAGCATATTCAAAAGAAACAGGACAAAAAAAATGTTTGAAAAAAGCACAGCAGTAGCATCCATGCAGAAAGTATGAATGATAAACATTCATACTTCCTTTTTTTATTTTGCTTTGTAATCTATTTGCAAATGGGAAATAAGAAAAGTGTTTAAAAAAACAAACCTCTACTTCAAAAAAAGAGTTCATAGTAAAAGGGAAAAAAAAGAAAAAAGGTCCAAGAAAACAGGATGTGTTAACCATGAATGTTTAAGTGAGGATAAGCTATAATTCTCTTAAATCACACTGGGCTAACACCCCTTCCCTTTAGGAGTCAGACCTTTGCTTTATGTCATTACTGTGCCTTGGCATGAGCAACACAGGGTGTGTGCCCTTTGGAAGACGTGTCAGAGTCATGACAGATGTGCTGATGGCAGGACTGTTACGACTTGACCTATAGTTAACTTCTCTCAAAACAGCAGTCACAGCATCTTTTCTCAGCAGCTCTCAGCAGCGACTCTTGTTGTTTCTGATACATTTCAAAACACATCCAAATTTTAGGAGAGGGCTGACATGCCAGAACGAGATGAGTAAAGTGTAACTGTCTATGCCTTATGTTTAGTGCTAATGTAATGAGTTTTGCATTTCAAACAATAGCTTGCAAATAAAAGAGTGAAAGCTCAAGTTGGCACAACTTCCTCTTGTAAAGTAGCCAAAGTCTACAGAAGCCAGAGTGGCCTCAAATTACACTTGTTACCATATTTCATAACCTAAATGCAGCCCAGTCAATACCAAGAAAACACTGTAACTGTATTTAATATAGAGTGGCTATTTTGAGATTTGTCTCTAAATCACTAAAATGGCAGCTGAGCAGCATTATTCCAAGATTTGATGCTTGAGCAATTTTTGAATGTTACAGATGGACACCATTTTTCATTTCCACTTTTTTAGTGAAGCTTGGGCTCAAAAAGTTAACATACCCTGGCAGAATTTATGATTTCTAGGCAATTTTTCAGAGAATATTAATGACAACACAAAAAACTTTTCTTTCACTCATGGTTAGTGGTTGGGTGAAACTATTTATTAACTAACAACTGTGTTTACTCTTTTTATATCATAATGACAACAGAAACTTCAAAAATAACCCTGATCAAAAGTTTACATACCCTGGTGATTTTTGCCTGATAAGTTGACACAAAAAAGACAAAAACAAAGAAAGGACTGTAATCACAAGAGCTAGTACCCAGTAAAATGAACTTTATCCCAATGATGCAAAGTGCCTTCAGCAGAACTGTTATGACCGTCATTTCATCATAAATTTGCAAACAACAAAAAGAGACAGTATGAGTCTGGTTTCACAAAGTAACTCTGTAGCTTGTGTTGGCAGCAATGTGATAATATAAGAGGAAACTAACTGATAGGAAACAGAAACCTTTTGCAGGTGTAGTGTGAGTGAGACCAAACTTCCTCCTCAATAAAAATGTCAGACGAAGCATTTTTGCAGCTTTTGCACATTACAGCTTGATGACTGCATAATAAGCACCTGGTTTAGGTGAACTTTGCACTTGCTCTATCAGCTCTTCTGTGCATGGTAAACAGTTTTTAAGAGACATAATGTGCCTCTGTGGTGTTTATTTGCCTGTAGCATTGAGTTTTGTGTAATTTCTTGACATCCCTGCTTATACCTTTCAACAGCATAAAGGAAATAAAGCATGAAACCCAAAAGACAAAGCAAAATATTTTACAAAAATTCTCAAATCTTGTGTTGAAAGAATGTTAAACTAAATAGTAGAGCGGGGCAATTAATTAAAAATAAGATTAAATCGTAGTATAGCCTACTGCAATATTCTAATCGCAGACAGTGCAATATGCCTTTAACCTCAAATTTGTCAGAATACCAGAGACATTTTTTGCAGTAGAGGTTTTGTGCTCAACGTTAGTGTTACTCAATTCTGCTCAACCAAAGAGCCCAATTGTTGAAAACTCCTTTCATTATTTCACCATAATGAAAGTGGTGAAAAGTAGCAAAAAAACAGCAAGAAGTCACAATAAAAGTAAGTTTCAGGTGGCAAACGTGGTCAAAATGCAGCAAAATTGGTTGAAAAGGGGTAAAAGTTGCTCAGGAGGAGGTAGCAGAACTTTACAGAGGCCTGACATTTCTGTTTAAAAAGTCCTTTATTGTTGATCTTTTGGAATATTCCAATTTTCTGAGACACTTAATTTAGTTTTTCATTTTCTGTAAGCCATTATCATTAACATTTCAAGAAATAAAGGCTTGAAATAATTCACTTTATGTATTTGAGTCTATATAATAACTCGATTATGAAATGACTGGAGTGACTGAATATATTGAACTTTTTCCTGATACTCTTATTTTCTGAGAAGTGTGCAAACAGAGTTTCTTTTGTGTATTGTTTTTTATTTCAACAAAAGTCATACTTCTCTGCCTCATGTTTCTGTTTTTTTAATTCAAAACAAGAAAGTAAGAAAAGTATAACCCCCGTCAATATGGGAGTTATGGCAACCTAAGAATTATGGCATGAAAAATTGTAATTTCAATAAAAGGAAAAATAATCGCAACTAGACTATTTACATAGCAGGCTTGAATGCAAGAGTTACTAGAAAATAGACAAAAAGTATTGTGAGCAGAGTAGTGCAGCTCTGAAGCTAAATAGATAAAGTCACATGCATGCAGAAAACCACATAGAAATAATGGGGTCAACAAACTGCCAGGTTACTGCGGGCCATCCAAAGCAGTGTACAAAATCCAGCCAATGAAATGTTGAATTTAACAGATGGAAGCCAATCAGAATTGAACTGATGGCATCCCTCCCTTTATGCATCACCTTATTCAACAGACACAGTCACGCTGAAGGACCAGCACTGATGCTGAGCTGTATGCTGCGTCTTCCTCTCCATAGCAACAGCGCCTAACATCAGCAAGCCACCTCCATGCATACTAACGCGACAGTGAGGAGCACATCTGCCTCATGTGCAGCACACAAACACACTGTTGATGTCATCAAAGTCATGTGAGGTCCATTTTGACAATTTCAGAGATATTAATGAAGCCATCAGGACTTATCAGGATTTGTGAAAGGAAAGCCAACTGAGTCAGGCGCAGTATCTAAGCAGTTAGATTAAACAATGCATACGATGTGTATCAGTAGTGACTTGTATATATTAGCATGTCGTGGATGTCAGGAATAGGTTTCACTGTGACAAGAATCCAAACGATCCCCGGATCTTTCCACTCTGACACACACAGACTCTCCTTTCATTGGGATCAACGGGTTTTCTGTCCTGAAAGACAAGTGACTCGCTGCATACATACACACTGGGTTTAGGGTGGCCAGCGCTGGTCCCCATAAAAGAAAGATACAATACCTGTTTTTCACAACTACAATCTCAAGTCATTTATTACCAGCTTAGTGGGAGAAAGTTATTCCCGTCAAGCACAATATCCTCCAGTGAAAGCTAAAATAGCAGCCACTTACACCTCCAGAATCCTGTCTCCCTTCGATATCCCGGCTCTATCGGCGGCACCCCCCGGTAGAACAGCGCTCACATGCTGCAGAGGAGCGTACAATTCCCCGTTGATGCTCCGAAGTTGTCCACCTTCACTAACCTGTCCCCGGACATTAAACCCGTAGCCTGAGTCGGACTTCACTATCCGGACCAGCCTTGGGCCCGAAGTAACGGTAGTTGCTGTCTGGCAGCTGTCGCCGGTGCCCGGTGTAACGTTACCGCTACCAGAGCCGTTACGAGACGAAGGGTGCGGCAACGGAGGGACAGATGAACAGATTCCTTGTCCCTCGACGTCCGCCATTTTTCTACTCTATTTAAATCATCCACTCCAATTCATCCGACGATAAATATCCTACAAACATTAGCGGCCAGTAGCAGGCTAATCAGCTTAGCCTAGCTAACCAAAAGGGAACACCGGAAAAAGCCGGAAGAAGCCGATGATGTACGAGACCCTCGCGGACGCGTTCCATTCGGGTCACTCGAGTCTCCTCTCGGAGGGTGTCCCCGCCGAGGCCACAGACAAGCACCATGGTGAGGTGAGTGTCAATCTAAGGGTGAATTAGAAATTTTGTGTAAACGCCCATTACACACATGTATTTTTCCGTACATAATAATGATATGCATGTTTAATCCGCGGTTTGGTTTAATACAGCTTAAGCCCCATTTTATTCTTTTTTTCACTCAGAAAGTTAAGAGTTCTGAAGCACTGTGGTCGAGGTGAAAAAATAAAAACTAGATAGCCTAATTTGAAACAATAAAGCAAGTTAGTGATCGCAGACTAATCGCTGAAACTGAAGTAAATTTAAAAAAAAAAAAAAGATCGCAGATAAAGTTGATCATAAAAAAGGTGCTTGATTTAATGCACTTCGCTTGGTTTAGTCTCTTCTGCTTAGTCTGCAGAATATCCTGTCCCTTAGGATGCAACTGTGCTGACCCTGAGTAAAGTAAAGTAAATAAGAGGTGGATATTCAACCAATTACCAGAGGTTGTGTAACTTCAATGATATTATTGTTATAGATCCTACAAAAATTATGATTTGAGTTTTGAATATCCATCCATCTATAATGTTGTAACATTCAAATCGTGATTTTTCAAAACTACTTTTTTGCTCTTAAAAAGTGGCATATGGTTGGAGACAGCACCATGCAAAAATCACAAAGTTAAGAAGCCTTTTTGTGCATTTTGTTCTGTTTCATTCATCTTTTTAATGTATATTTGAATAGAAACATATCTTAAAGGGGTAAACAAGATATACTTCTTCTCACCAAAATTATTTTTAATTCTGTGGAGACCAAAAGGCTGAAAATGTTAAATCCATATCTACCAAGGAGGTGTGCAATAGAGGTAAGAGCCTGAATCTGCACAGTAACATTAACTAAGCAATGCACACACACACACACACACACACACACAAAACAACAACAAAATGAGACAGGCTTATCTTAAGATTTTTATTGGTTTCCTTCAATCAATCAGCATTTGCACATTTAATTTCCTCAAGCCAATGTGACAACCTGTCAATAATCATTGTCCTCAATCTTCTGAACAAAAGTTACTGACAGGTTAACATTGCAAAGGAAGTTCCCTGAAGTGTACTTGTAAGGAGGAGAAGAATCCCCCTCTCATTTTGCAAAAAATAATCAGGGTGACATTTTCTGTGTAGCAATTCGAATAAAGCTATTAATGTTTGTGGATTAATAAAGCAAAGACTGTTACATTCAGGACAAATTCCTTGAAATCAATAACACCATCTTTGTCATGATCCAGCGTGCTGAAAAACTTGCCCACTTCTTCTTGGCAGGTACACTAGACACAGAAAAAGAGGAATTTTTTTGAGGATTTAACCATCTACCCTGTGTGAGAGGTATTTTCAGCCTAATGTGGCAACAGAATTGCATCTTTTTGACCTACCTCATCATGAGGAATCTCGTTGTGGATCAGGTCTGTAAGTTCTCCCTTGGTCAAAGTCTTAGGATCTCCTTCTTTTCCAGCGTACTTGACAAAGACAGCTTCAAGCATTTCAATCGCCTGACAGACAGTTCCCATGGTAGCTGGAACGAAAATTATGTTGTTTTAGTGAAGAGTTCATGTTAATTTTTTTATAAACTTTGATGCTGAAATAAACAGCATTTCAAGACCTGGTTATGCTAAGTACACCTTTGCTCATGAGCTGAACCCACATCAGCTGATGATATATTAGAATAGCAAATTTGATGCAGTTTGGCAGGTCAGCAGTGATGTATTTGAAATGTGTCAATTTAATTTTGAAAGGTTTTATCACAACGATTTAAACCCCTGACCTATTTTATCTTTGAAGACGCAACACTGCACAATTTATCTTGCTGACTTACCAACTAACCCAATCCCACACTCTCAAAAATCATACTGAAACATTTACTCTGTAATGAATCAAAAGAAATGCATTTTCCCTTAAATATAAGACATTAGCTGTTAGGTTTAATTCAAATCAAAGTTGTTAGTGTTTTATTTAACAAAAAATAAGCCAAGAATACAAATTATCACTCACCAAAATAGAAAGACAACAAGAGTCTGTTAAAGGTGCAAAAAGGGAGGAATCTGAACTTTGGGTATGGACACAGACCTTTATATACAATGTGACACCACCCAAATCCCCTCCCCCCCTTTTTCTGTGTCTTCTACAAAAGCATGTATTACATGTAAGCTTGAGCTTTGTGGCTCTACTAGATTTGAGAAGAGAGGAGAGGAATGTCCATGATGACTTCGCCTGAAGGAACTATGTAGCTGACTTTTTTTGTCCCTTTCACTGTTACGTTTATTGGTTCTGGTTACTTGTCCAGAGGCTTAGTAAGGTACATCAGTAGATGATTTGCAACTTTTTGTTGAGACAAATGAATTGGCTGTATTGATAATGACAAAGTCAAAAAGAGATGATGTTAAAGTAAATGGTCTCTGTGTCTTAAAAAAAATTAGCAGCGTTTCTTAGATGGTAAAAATGTGACTGGACTGGTTTTGAGGCGTGAGACACCTGCTTCCACTATTCACATATTTTCAAGTAGATATACCGGTACTTTATTTCACAAACTACCTGTGAATTTCTCAAGTCTCAATCTCATTGATATGAACTACTTGTATTTAAAATGCTGTTTCCCCAACTTTGGCGTTTCAGCATCAATATGTCTACATGACATCTCCAAAGCTAGAGCACAAACTCTCAGTGAGGTATCTTTCCAGCACTATAATGGCCCCCGCCTGTGGACTAACCTGCTAGAGGACCTTGGGGCCGCAGAGAGTCTTAATATTTTTAAACGCAGGTCCTAGACCCACTTATTTCATTTGCCTTATAACTAACATCTTACTCTTTCATTTTATTTTTGTTTCATATAGTCAATTTATATTTTATTACTTTTTTTTTCTTGACCTCTTGAATTTTATGGTTTTTATTACATTTTTCTAGTGTGTCCCCAGTGGGGGTCACTCAATTCTGGGAGCTGTGATTGGCTCTGATTTGCTGCTGTTAGCTTCTGGCTGGCCTGCAGCAAGGTGATCATCTGGGTGGAGGCGTCCTGACTTTGGGCCATGAGCAGCACCTAGATTTGTTTTCTCAGTCTTCAAGGGCAAATATTTACTTTCAGGCATTTTCTTTTTATGAAGACAAATGACAAAGTGCTGATGATACAACAGAGGAGCTCAGAGGTAATGTGGTGTGGCAAGCGGTTCTGCACTTCTTTCATTTCTAATTCATAGCATCCTAAAGCTCCTCTCTTTTTCTCTTGTCAGTTGCTTTGGCATGGGCATATAAACTGCCCTGGCTCACTTAGAACTCTAGTTTCTCTCTGATTAACCTTGCCAAGCCTTTGTTAGTGTCTTTATGTATTATGTATGCTTTAAAGCTTTTTGTTGTAGTATTTTATCATACATTTCCTCCATGAATGAAAATATGTTCAGCGTACAACCTGGAGGAGAAAAAGCCTTCAACTAAAGCGGTAGTTCAGAAATACTTTTAAAAATTTTTACCTCATTCCTTTTATGAATGGATCAGAAAAAATTACAAAAGGTTGAAAGCAGGGAATGTTGCAAGAATGTGGTCCTCCTTAATTCCATGTTCTGATAAGCACCTTTTAATACTAGAATAACCTGTTTAGGGATGCCCTTTGAACTACCTATGCATCCTAAAACTGTATTACCATGGCAGAACAGCTGTATGAAGTTCAGTGTTTGTAACAAAAATGAGACAAGTTAACAAGGTACTTCCATTTATGTCTTGTTCTTTTTTTCTTGTTGAAGAAAACTGGATTAGTTATTTTCATTGTTTGTATTGAATGGACTAAATGGTACAAACAGCACCACCAAAATGGTAAAATAAATGTCATACACTTCTCAGTGAAACATCTGAACACAAGGGGGCAGCCCTGGAAAAGCTGAAAGAGCACCAGTTGGGACCAACTCAACTGAAAACAAACAGTGAGAGATCATACAGTTTATGAAACCTTTATGAGCTGGCATGTGCAAATTGCTAACGATTTATACATTAAAAAAATGTTTGTCAAAGTTCGCAACCATGAGTGTTAGTTATAAAACAGCATTCAAAGAGTAACAGTTATTATCTCTTAAAGTTTGAATAGGTTGAACCAAACCTTAAAGCTTATTCATAACTTTCATGCCATATAACTCTTGTTGCAGTCAGATCACTAAGGTTGTAATGGTTTGAAGAGTTGTGTAACATCAGCAGCACGGCTTTTTCAGTGGGTAGCATCTATAGGCTCAGGCCTCATCACTTCTTGCAGATTTACTGTGCTTGCATAAATTTGAGGGGTTGTGAATCATAACTTACCTCCTATGGATGCAGCCAGCAGGTGGTTGTACTGAGGAGGTGGGGCTAAAAGCAATAAAGATGCAAGGAGGTGGTGGCAATTACAGAGAAGAAGTAGAGATCGTAAATCTTGCAGCTGAGTCAGATACTGAAGTGGACAGATATGTTTGTTACGCAATTGTAAAAAACAAAACAACACAAAACAAAACAAAATGTCAGTTGTCTTACCTCTCTGTTTTCTTTATAAAAAACTTTGACACCAACTTGCATTCCCCAAGAATCAATGAGAAGGAAATAATTCTAACTCATTTTAGTTTATAGAAATGCATTGATTAGTCAATACACTACAGTCGCTCTGGTGTCACATTTCTTTCCAGTTTTGTTTTTTTCAGGGTAAAAAAACAAACAAAAACAGTCAGATGAAATGTGTGACATGGGATTCCTGCTGGTTGAATCAATGTTTACTGTTGTTTTCTCTCTAAATAATCATGTAGATCGGTCAGATAATCTTTTTTAGTCTCGATGAAGGAATGTCAAATTCTCTGGATACAGATGTATCCAGACAGGTTTTATTCTGAAAAGGTAAATGTCAGATGCCCAAGACATCCTTTTGTATAGCTAGCCTTTGTCTATTGGTTGCTCAAAGATGACTTGCAAACCTGTCACTTCATGTGTTACATTAAAAGGCCGTGCACTTTATTTTTCCCAAAGATGATTTAATACAAATAGGCACGAATGCAAAGTTTATTTCCAGTGTCATGAAATACCATAGACATCATCATTTCAAAAGATTTTATTTCTTCAGTCACAAAGATATGAGAGTGAAATCAATTTGGACCTTAAAAGTATGTTTAGAATGATACTAAAATAACATTTTTAGAATAATGTCTCAAATGTGACTTTAATACGTGAACATAGCCCTTGAGCACTTTGTATTTGGTTTGAATCAAATGAGGAACAAAGGTTCAGAAGACTTGTGGCAATAATTATTTACAAGTCCTAAGTACTACACAGAGGGATGCAACTAAGGTGACATATTCCTGGAAATCGACTACACCATCACTATCATGATCCAGTTCCTTGAAGAATTTGTCAATGTTGCCGCCCTGCAACAAAGTAAGAGCAACAATGGAACATGTCAGTGTACAAGCAAAATATCACAAGTACAATTAGATGGCACGATTGGTTCTCTGTTGGAGAAACACTAAATCTTTTCTTCTTACCACTGCGTCAGGAAATTCTTTGTGGAGCAGCTGTGAAAGCTCGCTCTTTGTCAAAGAATTGCTGTCCCCTTCTTTTCCAGCATGCTCATCAAAGACGGCCTGAAGTGTAGCCATTGCTTGACAGAGTCGTGGCATAATGGCTGAATCAGGAAAAAAAAAGTTGAGACATCTAGGGAGGCTTTATTTCAAATTGTATTGTTGGACCATCCCATAATATCACTGGCGGAGTGGGATTAATAGCAGGCAAATTAGTGCCAAACATTTTTCAACCTTCCCAGTTTGAGACATGCTGCTCAAAGTCTGTGTGCTTGTTGCTCTCATGTTTGCTCTGTTCCTCAGGAGTGAATAAGTCATTATTACTGGGGACTGAAAATATATATTTTTTGGCTGCATAGTTTTACAGAAGGTTCACATTTCCTGAAACAATACAGGGCATCTCAAAACACTTTCTTCCATGGTTCACTCTGTGGAAGCTTACATTTACCACTTACTTTTCCTGTAAAGGTAAAGGCATTTGCTTACTCTTTGTTCAAATTAAACCATTATTAATCTCGTGAATGGCCACAGTCTACCATCCTCAGTTTATCGGATGCAGCACTCCACCCAACCAAGGGACCACACCCAAAAACTCAGTCATGCATTTAATGCCATAAACATAACGGTGCATACAAGGTTTCAAATTATTGCACAAATAAAGTGCAAAATGTTATTTGTTACATTAATTATAATCATTATACAGACATAATTCTACTCACCAAATTTGTATGGAAACTGGTGTAGATCAAGTTGGTAGAGAAAAAAGGGTTTGAGTTTAGATCATGGGCACAAGCTTTTTTATATAAAAGTTGACACACCCTGCATCCAAGTCCCTCCCACTGTGTCTCTCCCCTCTTTTCCTTCCTTCTTCTATCTGAATAAATCTTACATAATGTCCAAAGAGCTAGAATGGCTTGTTCCTGCTTGTCCTCAATGCGCAAGACTTTTTTTCACACAGAAAAGCTGCAAGACAAAGACCATTCCATCAAAGAGTTGAAGAGTTTCCTTTCTATTCCCTGAAAGCACCATTGCATCAAACACCTAACTTTTATAGTCACCACAGCAGTGCACCACAAATTCAACAATACTCAAATCAAGCAGTATGTTCGGTACATCTTTTTCATGAGACCTATTTCAGAGAATATTTGTGAGCTTGGCACCTTTACTGACACGTCCTGTGTATGTCGTCATACTCTCAGAGAAGAACATAAACTGTAATGAGCAAAGCTATATCCTCAAGGCAAAGCTTGAGAAAGACTCACTTGTCCTTGCACACACAGTTATGCAATTGTGTATTGTTGCCAGCATAATAACCTGGTGACTGTGTGCTGAAACATCAGAGTGAAAAGACAGTAGAGATGAGTAGCACAGATACCAGCTCAGACAGAAGAGGGGACCTAAATGCCCAGGGTGGGCGTAGTCTCTAACACCATGACTCATCTGTGGAAAATGTTTGTGGAGAGCAAATGAGCCTAAGCTAAACCACGTTGTGTGGCTTCTACTGCTGCCGCACTCCTTCATACGCACTGACACAGTGCACAGTGCACAGAAAGCCATACTTCCTTTGTGCAGAGGCTAGAGGATAAAATTTCTTCATAACTCTTGTGTTTATCATCCCTCCCCCAGACGGGATTCATGAACACATGTTCAGTAAGTTTTTAGAGGTCCTGAAATCAATCTTTTGTTTGTATCACATTCACATATTGTTTATAATGTGTCTGTAGTATGATGTTTCATGGCTGTGGTAGTAGGGATCCCTCGTCACTTGCTGGGTCTGATTTTTTCCTGTTCATGTGTTTTGAGGGGAGGAGCTCTGTCTCTTTACAAATCAAGGATCTAGGGGGTGGTGTTTGCCACAGATGTCGAAAAGCACCCACCCAAACTAACTTTTGGTGTATGTTTTTGCCTCTCCAAAAAGTGGAAAGTTCTTTATAATCTTGAAAAACCCTCCATTGGCATCTGCTGGACTAAATAAGCTGTAGATTGTGAAACATTGCTAATTGGTTTCACTTGATATAGTACTGTGAATTAGGTACATGAGGTTATAAGGATATTGATTTGAAGGAAATTAGAAGGCATTGTTTGCCTGTCCTGTTGTTCTGACTGGCTCACTGTATCAATCCACTATGTTTGAGTACTTGGCAGCAATGGCAAGCAAAAAACTTCTTTGTGACAGGTAGAAAATGAAATGGACCCAGATTCATTGGTGAAAGCTATTAATAACCATTTTATGGACTTTGAAGGTAGAGGTAGAAAGACAGGTACAAAACTGAATAAATAATAACTAAACCCAATGATCTGATCATTTTTTTGGCCTGGCAAGGACCTGTCTTAAAATTTTTTTACTTAGGAGGAGAAACAGCTTATGTATGGATTAGTGGTGGGGGGATCACAAAGATACATTTCATGCTGGAATATGATAATTGTTGTTATCCATGAATATTTAAATCAGCTGTTTTACAATAAAGCAGAAAAACCTGAAGCACATGATTATTTCCTGGTTGAACAATTAGACATTTACTTTCATTCATGAACAGAAACATCTTTTTTTGTGGTTGTGTTTCATTCCATTCATTTTGAGCCTCTTCTTTTTTATATAAAAAGTATCAATATGGGCATTGGTATTAGTGATACTGGCCCTACATTTACTTGGTATTAGGTCAATACTGAGTTTTGCAGTACTTCACGGTACTAGTATGAATTGCTGTAAAAAGTTGCAGTATGTGTATGCATAGTAAATGATACACACCCAAACAAATGACTAAGACAAGTTCTAACACTTACATTTTTTTGTTTAGAGCACTTTTCGAGTTTTAACATACCAAATGAGTACACATCTTCCTACCTCATCATCTATTGCAGCAACAATCTGTTTCAATGTTAATGTCCCTCAAAATCTGACATGACTAATTGTGGCTAGTTATCCCATATTTTCCAAAATGCACCTTTTAGGTTTTGTGATATACAAGTATTATAAATGTTGCAGTGAATTTCTCTGTACAGTTTTTTTAACCACTAATCCTTGTCTCTTTAAAAATGTGTCTTTGTACTTTAGTCTATTCAAAATTAACCCACAGTTTAACAAATGACTCTCCTCTCTGCCCAAACTTGAATCCTGACAAAAAAAATGTTACCAAATGATGATCCAAACCAAGCTTTAAACTCCAGGAATAAGAAACTGAGGTTGTTAAAGCATTGGAAAATGCAGTTTTTCTGGTTTGAAATAAATGAAACTGATTCCCCCAAAGGCCAATTGTTAAAAAAATTCTATACTTACAATAGAGAAGAAATGTTTATGGTCTGCAGTTTTGGCTGATGGCTAAATTCTCAGGGATTTGAACATTTTATCGTTAACCCGTTCTATTGTCGTGTAGGGTCATAGTGACAGGTGAATGCTTTATTTCTGCTTGACACAAATACAGCTGGTTCAGTTACTGATCTTTGCCTCTCCATTGGGGTTTGGCCCTTGAGGTAAAATTTTCATGTGAAAATATTATACATACAAATATTGTGCCTCACCAAGGGGTTTATTGTACTAACAGACCATCTAAGAAGTTTGTGCCCCTGTTTCTGGTGGGTAAATTTCTAGAACAATGTCATTTACACTATGCTGGTATTAGCATCTTAGCTATACTCAGCTTTTTATTATATCCTGTGCTTATCATCTGTTGTTTGAAGTTACAGTACACCTGCCAACTTTTCCATCTCTCTGATAATAAGCTCATGTGCCTGCTGGTGATCTTTCTCGGTTTACTTTTAAAAGTGTGCTATTGTCTTTCTTGTCCCAGTGCGGTCACTCTTAGTCCCTGGAAAACAACATTGCAGTTTCAAAATGCCATCCTCAGACTCCAAAGAAATGCAGTTGACTTACCAATGGGAGGGATCACTCTGGCTGAACCACAATTTAATAACAGTCTGTGTGCAAAACTATGACAGCCGTTTAAATGTGTGGGGGGGGGGTTTGTTTGGATTTTTATTGTGAGCTTTCAAGCATGCAAATACTAGCTTTAAGCTGAAAGCATTGCAGTGTCATACCTCAACCTTTCAGTTTGGCACCTTTTTATCATTGGAAAATGGTTTGGTTAGGGTAATACATTTACCAAAAAAAAACCAAGAGCAGTTTCAGCAGGCTATAATTGATTATCCGATTGCCTAAATCCTGTCAAACTGTTGCAATTTTTTTACTTATTAAAAAATATTTATTTAAGAACAGTTTTTATGGTGATCATTGTTTTGTGAAGTATTATTATTCATGTTGTGTCCCATTTACAGCAACTCCAACTGTCCTACTGCGCTGTCAAGTTTCTTCTTTGAGTATATTCAAATCAGGTTATGTAATAATTTTAATGCATTCTGCTGCTAAGAGTGTTCAAAAAGCTTTCTCTGTTTTGGATAAACAGGCTGCTGTTGTGTGCTGTTTTCTCTCTGCCTCACTCCCCTCAACTGCCTCCTCACAAAAATTTTCCACAACTTCCTTGTAGCCCGCTGTGTGTTTGTGTTTGTGTGTGTGTGTGTGTGTGTGTGTGTGTGTGTTTGTGTTTGTGTTTTTGTGCACACATACATGCTTGTTTACCTCAAGAGGATGACTTTTTTCACAGAGGAAGCAGCTCAAAACAGCTTAAAGCACTAAAAAAAGCGAGATGACGAAGATAGAAAGAATTTCTTTTCTGTTGTGTTCTCTCCAAGTTTCAAAACAAAAAAAAAAACCCTATTCTGTTTGAAACGCTTTTGTTTTTACATACTATCATGAGTTGTGTGATTAACACATGATGTGAACAGATCAGTGACTTCTGGGAATCAAAAACTATCATCTGCAAATATTTAGTGATGCGTTACTGAAAAGAAAGAAATCTCCCAGGGCTGAGCAGCTTAACTTGTGCAAGAGTTCATTTGACTTTATTATAGTTTATGAGCTGTGGTTTGGCAGAATTTATTGCTGGAGAGGACTGACAGATCAACACTGGAACTAAATTTCCTTTGTAGTTCTGCGGTTTGAGCAAAAATAATGCAGCAGCTGGGTTAACAATGAGTAACTTCTGGATAGCAGGAAATGTGACACCCACACAGTGCAGCACAAAGGAAAGCAAGTCTGTCCATAGTACGACTCCCTACATTGCTTTTTGTCTTTTTTTCTGTCATTATTTGAACCTGTCTTTGTTTTCTGATATGTGAACCTGTTTCTTAGCTGGTGATGTTAATGCTTTTACTATGTTTACAAGCCTCTGTTCTGCTGAAAACACATTTAAGCATTTTCTTTTGTTTCTCTCAAAGCGTTCATTGACATGATCTTGGAGTACCAACTTTGCTGTTTATCATAATGCCTGTTTTAGCTTTGCTAAGCTCAGAAAATCAGACATGTTTGACTTTAAAAAAACAAAAACAACATTGTTGTGGTCTATTAATACCGCATACTCAAACCACACAGAGTGTAAATCTCACTGAACCACTGGTGACAGATCAAAGGCTGGGTGCTCCTTCTGTCTTGGGTGTGGTCAGGTCTGGTGATCCTTCTGTTTGCAAGTTTTCACTTTTAGACCCTTTTAAGCCACATAAAGCATTTTCAAATGAAGCATTTATGAAAGAACAGTAAAGATGATTTCAGCCTGCACTCTGATTTTCTTGTTCATTTTTACCTCAGTTTTCTGCACCCCACACAAACGTCCAATCAGTTTTTCCTGCAGTCAACTGTTCTTATCAGATGATTGCACTTCTCCAACAGCACTGACACACCCGTACTGTTTACCTTCCGCATTAAATATTTGATGATTTATTCTTCATCTGGTTTATCTGTGCTGTTACAGTCCACCACCCAACTTTTGGAGTGTTCAGAGATCAACCCAAGATTTTTTATTAGCCAACTTCCTGGTATTTCTCACCACAGCGTCAGTGTACAATACTTTTGGTTAAACTTGATATGTAAGATATCCACATATCTAAACTAAATAACAGACCCTGCTATAACTCACTCCCATACTCCCCCATGTCTGCCACAGCCATATCTGATGTATGACTCATGCTGTCTGTTAACAGAATACGTTCGAGTTGTCTGATGATGTTTGTGTCATGTACATATTTGTCTGATGTTTGTGATATGTTTGATTTCCATATGTGTCTCTGTGCAGTCTGTGAAAACCAGTTTCCCCTCTGGGACAATAAGTCTATATCTATCTATCTATCAATGTAATATTTACGGTAACTGTATCTCTGACTTGCCATAAAGACTCATTACAAAGAGCATTCTGCAGACTATCACATGTTTCGGAGCAGGTGTTTGACAGAGTCATCCAAACAAATTTATGCAGCTAGGCAAAGGTGAGTTGTTTCATTCAGACAGAAATAGGGAGAGGCAGACAGAGATGTGATGAATCTTCGTGATGAAAGGTAGGTAAAGAAAGAGACAGCCAAAGTATTTAACATTCTTGTTTGCACAGAAGTGAAATAGATATCATTTGAAAAGGTCTTCCATAAAATTAACGCAATATACCACAAAATAGAGTTACAAACTTCTTTTATTTTCTGAAAGCACTGAAGCGACACCTAACATTTAACCCCTATTAGACAGTTTGAGTTGCATTGCTAGCTTCTGCTGTTGATACAGACAGTTTTGCACAGGGCATTTTGTTACAAATTATGATTGTAAGATTTCAAAAGCTTTACAATCAATTTACTGTTTTGTCATTTTTTACAACACTTTGTCCACATGGTAGAGATATCTGGTCACGTGAGCCACACACGCAGTGTACTCTCTGATGCTGAGGTATCCGTCCTTGTCTCTATCGATTTCATCAATGATCTTATCCAAGGCCTCTTCGGAGACCTGATCCTGGAGATAATCACAGGTAACATGTAAGATGCAAAAAAAAAAAAACTCTGAAAGCAACTGAAACAATTTTTTATGACTGTGTTTGTGCACTCATAGGTAGATCAGTGAAGTAACTTACCTTAACTTCTGAGTTTGAAATTTCTCTGTCCAGCATGTCTTTGAAGTCTTCCTTGCAGATGTAACCATCACTGTCGCAGTACTCATTGAACAATTCTATGAGGGTCATGACAGATTTCTCCAGGCGAGCCATAGTTTGAGCTGAATATAAAGAATGAGGCAGAAAAATTTTTTTTTGTTAGTTTCCCCCAAAACAAGCCCGTTTACAGAAAAAAATATTGTTTTCAAGTCAGGCTCCTATGCACTTATCACACCCAATATCTTAATATGTTACAGCTTCATTCTTTTCTTCCACTAAATAAAAAGTCTCCCTATATGTCATCCCCTCTATCAGGACTCACCTTCAAATTCTTTACACCGAAAGAAGAAAAACCACGTCTGTGTCTTTGGCTTGGTCCCAGCTGAGGCTTAGGGGTGTCTGAGAAGAGTTTCCTTATATAGGAGCCGACACATGATATGTGACATAAGTGCTCACACGTACAAAGAGACACACACATGTCATGTGGTGAGTTATGCACCAGAAACCTGTCCCACTCCTCCGCAAACCTGCTACACCTGTATTTTTGTGCTGTTCTGAAAAGAATGACCATTATCATGCCTGGGGGGCTCCTTGATGTTTGTGGTGCCTATAGACAAAACAGTTCCATTTGTTGACATTACCTACATGTGTGTATGCATGTGTGCATTGAGGTGTTTTGTTAACAGATGAAACAAACATGTTTGGCAAGAAAGTCCTATTTCCATAAAAAAAGGTGTACAAAAAAGTGCAGCTTTTGGACTTGAGGGCATTTTCATTATCCTAGTGGGTGTCCAGACAATTACTCATTAATATGAAAAAAAGGTTGTAAAAGATGCAACTTAACTCGCTTCAAAAACTGTGCTTCTGTGCTACAAGTTTAGTTTGTATAAATTCCCGAAATCCCTGGTTCAAAAATGTCTGATCTGCTGAATGACAGTGACACGGTTCATTATGACGTCTAATACTGTCTACTTATGACAAAAAAATTTAAATAAAATGATCATCAAGTTGTAAACTACTCACACTCATATTACTAACAGATGAGTTGCACAGATAGTTGTGCAAAACACAAAAATAAAACTACAGGGGAAAACACTTCATGTGACGTAAGTAGTTTGACACTTATCATATATATGCATATATTATGAATTGCTCTACAAGTGTTGGAAACTAAATACTCAGATATCAATAAAATGCTCACAACCTTAAGCCTTTCGAGATGCATATGATCTAAAATGAAGCAAAAATGGAACACAAAGTCAATAAAACACCTGAATGTGAACATCACCCACAAACTAACAAAGTTGTGTGATATCAGGTTTATGGAATTGAATGAGGAGATTTGAAAAGGTATAAGTTGGTGGTCAGTACTCACGTTTGACTTAGGCTCCAAAATAGAAATTATTAAGACAAATATATTACCACAAACTATATATCTCAATATCTGTCTTTTTTCTGTATATTTGAAATATACCACAGTCTCAGTTGATGGAACAGGATAGGGAAATTTCTGGGTTCATCTGAGAAGGGAAAAACCTAGGATAAAACATATTACTCTGCAAGCCTCCAAGGACAAAAGTGGGGTGAGAATACCAAACCTATAAGAATATTATTACGCTGCACAGCTCTGGACTTTAGCCTGCAGGTGTGAGACAAGAAGTAAGACTAAGTAGAAGGATGTTGTATTAAATTTATTTGAAAACACTCCTGGAACATAAGTAAATACAAAAAAATAATCAGAAAACCTTTCCAGAAACAAAACCAATGTAACTTACTTTGATTTCAGTTTTTGCAGTATTACAGCGCCTTTTGTTGCATATGTGTGTTGATGGATTATTTAAGAGCCTTAATCTTCACCATCTGAATCTGGTCTTATTGATGATAACAAATAGGAAATGTGAAGTTTAGCTATCAAAATACCCAACACAAATAACACTCCTTGTGAATGATTAATGACTATAACTTGTTCTTTGTTTTGTTTAGTTTTTCGAGAGGGAAGAAGAGACTCATTTTCACACAATAAAAGCGTTACAATGCTTGACTTATGTTACCATTCCTTATTGTCCAACATCCCTGGATGATATGTGATAGAAACACTATAGGAGCACCTGCTTTTGTGCTGGGAACATACTTACCCAAAGCTAAGGAAAAGTCAGCTCTCAAACTATAACGTCATTTGAAGCAACTGGATCCATGAGTCCTCTCATTTACAGCCAATAAATCATTACATCATCTTTCAACCCAAACCTGTTTGGTACTCTTCATGTCAAGCGAAGAAAAATGAAGTCTAGTCTTGTGCTCTTCCAGCACCTATAGACTATGCTGCGTTTTTTCTCTCCCATGTGATTTGCTGAGTGGGTAGAAACTGTAAAATGTCTCAAGCAGACATCAGCAGGGATATATCTGTCACTACTTCACCTGTGAGCATGTGGCCCTGAAACCTGATTGGCCAAGGCATGGCCAAACATCCTGTTTTCTGTTACTGTAAGTCCGGCCAAGGTGTAAATCCCCATTTCAAATAAAGTCTTGGATGCAGAGGGCGGGTACTCCAGCTGGTGACTGTAATTCTTGATGGTTGATGATAGACCTGGAATCAACAACTCAGTGCGGAGTTTTAAAGTCATTGTGTTAAGAGAGTGGACCATGTAAAACACAGATAGGTATAGTTTTCACATTTGGACAGCAGGGCTTTTAAACCTATGCTGCCATGGTTTAATGATAAAGTAATTGCGAAAGACAAGGAACCAGTTCAGTATCCACACACTGATGTAGTTTAAACCACCCATGCAGGGTGAACATGTGGGATCTCCACAGAAAGATCCAAACAAGCTAGCCAGCAGCTTCCGCCCAAATCCTTCAAGTATGAGGCAACTTAACCACAACTCCACCCTGCTGCCCTGCAGTGTTGGGGTGTCTTGTTTCCATCACACTTCAGTAAAGATTTAAGGAAAAGGAGGCTGGTTTGTTTGAATCTACAACTTTTTTGATGTAGGCTTCAGACTCAACCATCACACAACCCTACTATCCAGCATCTGAGAACTCATTTATCTATTTCAGTGAGAAAAAACAACCATATGGCTGTTGAAGTGTATTCCAAGTTTACAGTTTGGAAGAGGCAGTAGTTTCATATATATTATGTGGTTCAGAGTGTTTTACCTTGAGGGCTGAAGTTTCACAATCAAAGTGTCAGCTGGATGCTCACACACCCACCTCTGTGCAGGATGTTCAAGTATTCTCATTCACAGTCACAAAACATACATTAAACACAACCACTTTGTTCAGTTTAGATTTTTTTTTTCTTAATCGGCAACTCTGAAAGCTTTTCTTGATAACGGTACACACATACAGATTGTACTACTTTGTCCCAATGTCCAATTATCATAATTGACACCAGGCCCTCTTCTCGGGCCTGGAAAAGTACTGTGCCAGAGTAGAGGCCTGGCTTTATTGACTTTATTTGCCAAGAATAGGACTGTACCAAGTGGTCTCGCAGCCTGGGGAGATTAGGGTTTGGTCTGTTGAATCTTGCTCACATTTGTGTGGCTACGATAAAGTCTTTATTCCATTTTTTATCACTTTTCAAACTACCAAACTCCTGCCTTTGCTCTCATCACATTTAAAGCAGCTGCGAGAGGTTTCCAAAGAGTTAAGATAAACATGGATGGTAACAGGCAGCAGGAATATTCAGCCTTCATTGGCATTTTTTTAGAGCAGTTGTTTTTAAACTGGAGGGCGCCCCCTAGGGAGGGTGCAACAGCATTTGACTCTTGTTTCTGTGCTCAGTCACTCACAAACAGATGACATAACACAACTATAAGGTTAAGATCAAGATTCTTTGTTTACGAGTCAGTGAGAAAGTCTGCTCCTCTGCAGAGTGACAGACTAACAGCAGGAGAGCAAAACTCTGAAAACCTTCACAGGTGTAACATGGATATGATTCATTTTATTGTCATTATATTTGATTAGGAAAAAACACTGCAAGATTTCGGTATGGATAGTGATAGACAGGAGAACTGACAATGAGGATGAGTGTATTCATTAGTATTTCAGAATTACTGATTAAAAGCTAAGATGATAATGATATACTACCCAATGTATACTATAAAACTACCACAAAAAGTGACAAATTTTCTTGGTTGCTCATGAAATTGTTGTCATACAGGTAATGTATTTAACAGAGAAAATTCCCTGTGCAGTGTATTGTGAAAAACTCCATTATGAATGATTTTATTCAGCTCTTTTTAAATATGCATAAAAACACTTTTCCCTCAATCTTCCCCTAAGATAAATACTAGTTTCTCTTAAATTACAGACAATATTTTAAATGCATTAGGACTTTGCATGTTTGCAAGTAAGGTGCATGTTTGCAAGCAAAGCGCATGTTGTGAGGCTGTAAGTAATTTTATCTCCCTCAGGAGAGCACAGCAAAAAAAAAAAAGGTTGTAAACCATTGTTTTAGAAACAGCCCTAGTCTGTGCCTCAACAACAGTTCATGCTTTTGATCATTTTATTATTTTCTGCACAGTATTACAAATGGTTTGTCCAGCACCTAAAACTAAGAATGAACATTTATACATCTTGCACCTGCTGTTTTTAAAAGTAATTTGGTTGTCATCACAAACACAATGAAACTTTGCATATATTGCAGTAGAATTTATTTGTTTATCCAACAATTCTGAATAAAACGAAGAAAAAAGGAAAATAACAACAACATGGATGTCAGTCTGTAGCTGTGTTGTTGGATATGTAAAGTCAAAGAAGCGAGACGTATAGTCAAAGGGTGGTTGTATGGATTTGATATAATGCAAGCAGAACTCTTTTGTTAAGGGGGAGCTAAAATAAAAGTGATTTTTATGTAAGCATTGTGAAAGGCATCCTTTAATGACCACAGCACCTGATCTGATATCTACCTCTTTTTTAATTGTGTTGATACAGTGTTTTAATCACTCAGCTAACACTGCCATAGCTTAAACCGTGTGCCACCTTGTGGTTCCTTCGTGTCAGCTTGTTAAGCATCTTATTCATTCAGCTCCTTGAGTAAATACACCTGTTTGCTCTACTCTTGTGCTTTTCTTTGCTGGTGACTGGTAATACATAAAACTAAATAAACTGTTTAAGGCTTTCCAAAACCCTTTTTGAGTTTTATATAGTATTACTAACTAAATCCACTTTTAAAAGCAACCTGCACACATTAAATTGAATAATTTTGAGACGGGACAATGATTCAAAGTCATCTTATTGATTCACTTTGAGCTGTTGGACAGTTTTGTTCAGTGGCACCTTTGTGTGATGCTTTAAAGCAACACTTTGGGACCAGGGCCATCCCTTAACCAGTTCTCTTCTGGCACTTAAAGAAATTCAAACCTATTTCTCTCCTCCCTGTTTATTCTCATATTTCACACTCCTCCCTCTCACTGCCTTTTCTTATTATTCCCCTCTTTCCTCCTTTATGTCAAGCTCCAAAGGGAGTTTTCTCATGAGCAGGAGCTAAAGTGTTTTTAGTGTAAGCCTGCCCAAACCAACAATAACAGGAGATTCAACATCAGTTTATACTAATGATGATTTAAAAAAAATAAATAAATTCTGTCTGGGGAAGCAACAACTAAACTACTTTAAAGTGAAGTTGCTGCATTTAATCCTCTTGCAGTTTTTCAGTTCACACATTGTTTCTTGTTTTTGCCCTTTTTAGATGTGACTTTAAGTTTATGAGGAAAATGTTTATTCAAATTCATTCGGTATAACAAACAGGAGAAAATCAAGCAAAGTTGTTTTTTAATGCAAACAAGGTTGGTCGCTTTGGTCAGTGCCTTTCAAATTGGGTGTTGGGATCCTCTGTGGGGAGGTTGCAAATCACGAATACGTGGGTTGGAAAATGCCTTTCAACATTATTTACAATTTGTATTCCATCCACTATTGTAAAATCTTGCACAAATATACTGGTAAATTTCATATGAAAATGTTTGATCTGTTATCCACAAGACCAATGAGTGTCTCAGGATTTTCGAGATAACATCATAGTTGGTATTCTCGTGTCCCATCATGCTCTAGTGCTGTTGCAGAGCTGTGTTGTGGCCGATGCTTACTGTCTTTACCCACATTTGAGCTTTGGAAGGAGAAATATGATTGGCCACAACAAGCACCACGATCGAACTGTGATCACTTAATCAGAAGACTAGACCTTTTTTCTAATCCTCTGTTTCATGTGTTAAAAATAAACAGATTGTTTTTTTTTTCAGTCTGTTTCTCATTTGTATTAATTTTAACAAGAGGACAAGAACTATTAAAGGATAAAAATGTGGACACTGACACCAGATACTGGCGTGTGCTTAGGTATAGGCACTTCATGTCAAACACACCATTCAGGCTGCCAAGTCAAGCAAATTAAACCAGGTGAAAATAATAAATTGTTGCTACACTAAGTATGAAATGATTTTAATTTGCTATTAAGAATATTAAAAAGGATCAAAAAGAAATGGGAGCCAGCAAGGGAACTTAAAAACATGAAAAGACAGATGCAGTTTCTTCTCAGTGCTGTATCATATAAACAAATTTCAGCCCATGACAAGTCATTGTTTGCTCTGTTTCTCTTGGTATTTGCATGATATTGTAATTGTTGAAGTGTATCTGTGTTGAATGAGTAAACGTGCTGTATTATAGTATTTTATGTCTTCAAAACTTGAATAAAGATGAAAAAGAGAAAATATAAATGCTTGTACTAATTGTAAATGTGGCAAAGTGAGATCATGTAAGAACAGTTTGAACAAGAGAGAGGTCTGAACTTTTCCAATAGGCTGATTGCAGAAACTGGTTGAGTCACGGGCTGCATTTTCTCATGACAAAAAGATGCAGAACTATTACCCAAACAGAAGAGTTGTAGCACAGTGCCGTGTATGTTTCAACCTCTGACATACTCTTCAAATTGAAAGAAAAAAGAAAACAAGATCCAAAACCTGTTGCACATCATTTTACACAGTTTCAGTGAAACATGTTTAGCCCTGGAGCCAGACCAGAAAAGTACACACTGTGTTCAGATTAAAAATGGTTGTAGGCAACTGCTTAGTGTCGCCAAAGACCAGGTCAAAGTACAGACCATTAGGTGGGGTGCTGGCTTAAACCCTGAATGTTTTGAATGTCACCTTATATATGATGTTAATGACTGCCAGACTGAGAGGTCGAACCTGCTCTGTGACTCAACCACTCACTCACTTTACACGAATGACACAGCAGGTGAAAAAAACGCAAAGGATTCAGCTACAAGTGGAAGAAATTTGAGGGTTAGAGGTTAGCCTCAGTGGCAGCTTCTCATTTTTAAACATTATCTCAGGAAATGCCTCCAAACGCCAGCAGAGTTTTTCTATTTTTGTATATATTGTTATTATTGTTGTTTCTATTTCTGTTTCTCTTGGCTATCTTTTTAAAAATATTTCATCATATTGTCTGCGCTCTTGGTGGACAGCAAAGAAGAATTTCCTGCTACAGAGAAACACGTTTTTATGCTTTGCACATGACAAAAAAACTCTTTGAATCTTTAAATCTTTGTATCTTGAACCTTGATGTAAATGTATTTGAGTGAAGACAAACAGATTCATTTAACTTTATTTATCCCACAGGACAATTCCGTTTTAGCAGTCTACCAGACCATAAATATATGATAATTTATATTACAAGCATCCAAAAATTAACTTTCATTATAATAATACTGCAGTTATGTGACACAAATAATGCCACAATATAAAGAAGCCAGTGCCAAAAAATTCAAAATCAGTCATTCAATTTTAGATGAAAGTCATTCTGATGTAAATTTGAGGTAACTATGATTTGATTAAAGTGAACAGAGTGCCTAAAATGGCATCAAAACAGTATTTTTTAAATATACTGTATGCTGAGGTCTAAGCTATCTCTCTTATGTTCACTCATCTTTTCACAACAGTGAGGTTTAGATCAAAGGACATAATTGTGGTTCAGGTCTGTACTGCATTTTGTCACATTAGATTAATATATATTAAGATTCATTCACTTTATTAAGATTAATATATATTTAGATTTTATTTTATTTATCCAATGTGCAACTAATTACACAATGTGTAATGTATGGCCATTTTGTTTCAAAACTTGTCACCTTGAATCACCTTTGAGTTTGTTTTTCTTATCTGCTGTTTTTTCCCGCCATTTCTTCTCAAGAGCATAGTAAATTCTAATTTGAACTACTTTGAAAAAGTCACCAGACTATATGATTGCTGATATCATTGTTTGTCATTGTTTGTCCAGTGCTTCAGTCATGTAAGGAGTTGATCAGGTGAGAGACCACAGACCTCCGAGCAGGTGTATTTTGTTTGTTCAAACAGCTGCCGGAGTCATTCACAGGCTCGTGTAATAAGGCAGGGTAATGGGTAATAGGGTAATGATGTTTGGTTATAGACAGGTTTGAATAGGAATTCAGAGTCAGTCAGGGAGCACACCTACCAGGACAAAGATCAAATGTAGAGTAAATGTGACAGCTATTAAGATGAGTCATATTTGACCTGCTGATTTAGATACTCTCACAGCTCAGGGTGAGGCTCCATCCAGAATCCAGTTCTGGGATGAGGTGATGGCCTTGAAATTTGATTGATCAGATTTCAACCACCTACTTCTTGGTTGAAGCTGAAATCATTGTTCAAACCAACTGAAATGAGAAAAGACTCACTGGTTTTTGTTAAGGGATGCTTACTGTGCTGAGATTGGTCGGTCTGTTCATCCTCAGATCGTTCAAAAGAAAAGCAGAACATGAGAGAGTTTAACATGATACTAGCTAATATTAAAAAATACATTTTTAAGTACAGTAGGTAAAGGAGTACAGTGGTATAGCAATATCAGCTGGAAATCAGAATGGCATTGAGTCCAACTGGGAAGTGGTGAGGATACAAATGAGTGATTTTGTGTCAGCATCTATGAAAACACACCAGGATTATTTACAATCAGCTAAAGAAACTGGTCCACTGGTGTCACATTGAGGTAAATCATTTATCATCATAAGCTTTCACCTTGCTCACATGTAAAATCACACGAAAGAAAACTTTATGTTATGGCCCTGCTTATGGGGAAAGGAAGTATTATATGGTTCTTGAGCAAAAGTTAGACGTTACAAATGGGTGAGATTATAATACAAAACAAGCAAATAAGAATTATGGATGCTCAATATTGACTTTTCTATTCTGATATTCCAATATTCCAAAATACATCTCATATTGTCCATCCCCTTATTCCTGGTATTGATATATGTGGGGCTTTGCACCAAAACTGTTAGGTAACAACATAACATTGTGGAATTAACCCATTATAGCTAATTTTATTGTGATCCCCACTGGATGCATACATTAATGCAACAAGTGGTCAACAGTGCCAGACAGTTGTTGTACGTCATAAAACATCCTATGCTGCGTTCATGCAAGCTCAGGAATTCTAAAGCCTAAAGAACAGACAATGTTTATTAAAACCCAATGATTTCATATATATCTTTGAACAAGTGTTGAGCAGAAAATAAGGGAAGGGCTGACATTATCGAGCACCCCTAATAAAAATCAATAAATAATGGAAACATTAAACTGGTGAAAGATGGGAAACTTTCTTTCTCATCAATGCACAAAAAAAAAGATTCAAAACAAAACCTGACTGACTGCTCTGACTGGCCGGCAAAAAAAACAAGTAAAGACACTCCCAAACCCAGGCGGTTGTGATAGCCACAATCCTTCAATGTTTGCTTGTGTGCATGACTGAAACTAACCTAATCTGGCCTGCTCTCAACAGCTTCCAGTGCTATTAAAGAGCTGACAAAACAAACCGGCTTCTAAACAAGAGTTCAAAACAGGTGAATCAAAACTAATCGATCACAGGTAGTCTCTGGCTGAGGTTCAGCAGGCTCTTGGGCTAAAAAGCAGCAGTGTGTTCTGTCCTCTGATTCATTGATTGTGTGGTGCCAATTCCAAATACACTTAAACACACTTTTACACTTTTTAAACACCCCAAACACAAATAAACCCAGGGAAGGAGGTACACCTGGGGTACATTGCTGTCTTGCTGTAAATATACATCAATATTTATGTCAAAGAAATTCTCAGGTCCAGCTTGTTTGCATAATGTGGATTTACATACATTTGAATGTCAAATGTTTCTATGATCAGTCATGAAAGTTGAATGAAATGTCCAATACTTTGATCACTAGTATCATTATCGTTGCATAAATAAAAAAAGCCTCATAAAGCCTAATAAAAAGGCGTTTTCTTGACCTCTTACTTTGTCTGAACTGGGAGCGGCTCTTATTTCCTTAGTTGGGACACACCTGTCACCATTTTAGCTCTGCAGTAAATGTGCTTACTCACAGTTACTTTGCATAGCTGCCATAGACTTACAGTACTGGTCAAAAGGTTAACCAACACCCGCCCCCCTTTTCTTTTTTTTTTCTTTCTTTTTTTTTTTTAAATTGAAATTCAAGCAATTCAAGTCCAATAAATACCTTGAAATAGTGAACTGCCAGAGAAAGGTAAGGCTGCCCAAAAGTGAAAAAAAAAGATGTATATTTTGTAATAAGTGTGAGGGGTTTGAGCTTGAAACCGTGGAGTGGCCAGAACAGTCTCTCAACCCAAACCATATTGAGGTCTGTTTGGACAGAAGAGTGAAAGCAAGACAAACCTACAAGTTCTGATCATTTATAGGAACTTCTGCAAAAGAGCGACAGGGAACGTTTGATTTCTATTGCAGAAAGAATGCCAGAAGTGTGTACTGATGTTATATCTGCCAAAGGTGGCTACTTTGATGGGTGAAAATCAAAGAACACATTTTGGTTTATAAGTGGATTCATGGTTTATTTCCAAACGTCACTTGTTTTTTGTTCTAAATCATTATTTTGATGTATGATGAGACATTAAGCTGCAAAATTTTCAAGAAAAAATCTAGAAAAAAACCCTTTCCTAAAACTTTTGACTTGTAGTATAGTAACCACATCCAACATTAATCAAAAAAACCATTGCCACGCCTTAGATAAACATGCCATAGTTGAAAAAATTAAATGCATTCAATCATTGTCACCACTAACAAAACAATTGTTTGGGTTTTTTTAACCACACAATGCAAACATTAGGCCACTTTAGAAAAGATTGGACAGGTGAAGCAGGATTATGTGGGATAGGTTAGATGTGGCACAGGTTAGATGTCCGGGCCTTTGTGCAGTCATTTTGTGTCCGCCCCTATAAAAAGGAGCTCTCTCTCCTCAGACTGGCATCAGTCTCATCAGGGACCAAGCTGCTGACATCAACAGATCTCTCTTCACCTGCTGAAAGAAAATGGAAGGTGAGTCCTGATTGGAGGTGAAGGAACAAGAGAGTTGCTGAAGTATCCCAGTTTTTGGCATGCAAGACTAGAGGAAAAGAAAAACCTTATTAATATTTGAAGATGAAAACAAGCCTGTTAATTGGCAGCATTGTCAGTTTTCTGAATTTTTAGAGACCATTCAAGTGTATTTTGTGCTACTGGAAGCTTTTGTTGTTTTCTGCTGCAACAACATCTTCAATCTGACAGCAAATTTACATCTAATCTGCAAATACTACAGCTACAACTTCTACCTGGCTTAAAAATAGTAGCAGGGAAAGATCTTGACAACACTACTTTGATGTGCTCATCCTCCTTTTGGTGAAGTGTCAACTCCTGATCTCATGTTTTTTTTAATCCAGGTTGCCCACCCTGTGCTGAGGTGCAAAGTGCCATTCAAACCCTTGTTCGACTTTTTAAATGCAACTCTGTGGATGGCAAGCTGACAGATGGGGATTTGAAGAAGAAGATGGAGGAGAAAAAGTTGTGCCCTAAAGTGCAGGTAAGACATTTTGTTTACATGTGCATCTAAGATAATGATTTGTTGTTTTATTAATTAATATCTTTTTTTAGGCTAAAATGGCTGAATGCAAGGCCAAAATGGGTCCAAACTGGAAGTGTGAGGAGGAAGATGACTTCAAGAAGTTTTGTTGGTTCGTGTGCCTGGGGCTTGAGGATGCCTTAGAGAAATGCCAGTAAATGGAATCCTTCAGAAAAAATGATGTAAAATGTCTGAAACAAAGTCAGTCTTTTCTTACAAATGCACTCAAGACTGTTTGTGTGAATCGAAAAATTGGCATTTACAGAAATGTCTTGGAAAAAAATAAAATCTTAATAACTTAATTGATGTGGGTTTCTTTCTTCCTTCTTTTTATTTTTTTTGTTTTAAATTTTATTTTCTGGAGCAGTGTTGTTGTTCTACTCTTGGTACAGATGGTTACAATCCAGCACTATGTTTTCAGGACAGTGAGCTGTAACGTTCTATTACAGTCTCATAATATTAAGGGTGACTTCCCAGGATATGACTCTTTTGTTAGATAGTTAATTAAAAGGAGAAAACTGTTTTCTCACATAAGAAATGGAGTACATGCAAAAATATGCTCAGTAAACATATGAACATATTTCTGAGTCTATTGGTGTCTTGCTTTGCATTCAATACCCTCAAAAGCAAAGACACAAAAAAAACACCAGGAAAAGCTAAAGTAATATTCTTGATCAAAGTTATGGTAACTTTATTTTTCATAAAAACATCATGGTGCACTTTTACTCAGTATGCTACAGATTATCAGTAACTTTATGAAATAGCTCCACCTGGCAGTCAATTGGAAAAATGCAGCTGTGATGTTTTTTTTTAGTTTTGTTTTTTTTGTTTTAACCTTTTTCGACGGAGCCCCCTGAGGGTCACGGTGAGTTTTTTTTTTGTTGTTGTTGTTGTTTTTTTTNTTGCAGGTCACATCCATGCAAAAAAATGTAGTAATAATACTACTGGCCAGTTTTTGTTGTATGTACAGGGTATAAGCAAATATTTCTCCCCTGTACATATTTAGGGCACAGAGGAGAACTCCGCGTGGACAGACTGCAAGCTCCAGTCCCTCCTCATCTAACTTGCTGGTCGATCTTTAGGAGGTCTCTCTGGCTGCTGACCATTCCCATCTACAAATACCTCTTCCAAGACTACCAAATAAACATTGAGTGATGAAAATGATCCACAGAGTTTCCTTTCTAAACTGTTTTATTGGAGATCATTGTTTTACAGTATATACAATTGTAGTCTGAAATATTACATTATGGTTGTGCTGTGTATGTAGTTCACAAATCTTGTGACATCATCATTTGCAATGACGACACTGTCATTCATAAGTTTTGATCAGTTCACGTTTGCATTTTTTTTTACTCTGGATTAACAGTGTAAAAGCACTTTTCAGGTTATAAATAGTGAGACATGCATTGTTTAACTGTGGATTATGGGTTATGAAGTCAGTGCCTTCCCCTATCTACCACCAGGGGTGAAAGTAAGCCGGTACCGTCCGGTACTGCGTACCAGTAAAAGATTCAGTGGCGAAACACAGTACCAGGAAGATTGGAGAGCACCTGCCAGCTTTAAAGCGCTCATTCGAAACCAGCTATGGCCGCAATCTGAGTCAGAAAATAGATTCATTAACATAATGAACACACAAATTTTGGACTTTTCATGGAGAAATTTTGACTTTTTTCCTCATGATATACATTTTTTAAAAATCTATTTTGACTTCTTAACTAATAATTTTGACTTTTCATCTCAAAGTTTTGACCTTTGTTTCAAAATGTAGACTAAGGGTGAATTCCAATTCCTGTCTTAACCCTCAATCTTATGGGAGTTAGAGTTTTACGCGCAAGGGCGCTTCACATTCACGACAGGGCTAAGAGTCTTTCAACTCCAACTCCCCGTTCTAACTCCCGACATAGAGGGAGTTATAACTCTAAAAGGCTGTGGTGGGAACCCTAATTCCCTGTAGGTCTTACGTAACGGTATTGTCGGTAAATAAACATGGCGTCCAAAGCGGCAGAGAATGCGAGCTACAAATATAGTATTTTCTTTGTTAATGGAGATATAAATATTACGAAAACCATTGTATTATCTTAGTTTAGACCCATTTTATGGATTATGTACCTCGTTGTTGCAGAACATTTATTTTTATTTTACGATCTTTTGTCAATAGCGTCCGGTGCGGACAAGTCATGTTGCTTTCGTTAAAGTTAGTCAACGTAACAAAATGATCATTTTTCTCCGTGGTAATGTAATTGTTTTATCAAGATGACAGCCTATATAACATGCTTGTGCTGATAATGGTATAAGATGACCGGGCTAATGTCATCTCCTGTAGCCGGTCTCAATACATTGCTATCAATATCGACCACAAATGGAAAGTTATTTGATACCATACGACACTGTCGACTTATACAGGCACCAACACAATAAATATGTCTATAAAAAAACTAGTGCGATTGGCTTCCTTACTTACTGTCTGTCAGGTGTTGTTATTCACTTGCATTTAAGGGGTGTCCCATTTCTAAGTCACAAGATAGACCTTAACACTTGGTTTTGAGGGCTACTCAGATTGAGGGTTGAGCTTGAGGGTTAAGATTGAGGGTTAAGAAAGGAATTGGAATTGGGCCTAAATCGTTGTAGCAAAGGGTTTACTGTTGTAAAATGACTTTGGGTCCCTCTTGTGGATATTTATTAATACTACAAGTCAGGTTTGCATGAGGGGGCAACACTCTTCTCTCTCTCTCTCTCTCTCTCTCTCTCTCTCTCTCTCTCTCTTTTTCTCTCTCTCTCTCTTTCTCTCTCTCTCTCTCTCTCTTTTTCTCTCTCTCTCTCTCTCTCTCTCTCTCTTTCTCTCTCTCTCTTCTGTCATTGCGACGGGGAAATTAATTTTATATTAATTTAATGTGATGTGGTACAAACACAAGACAAAAAGTGGGAGACATCAGGTGATCTGCTGTCAGTCAAGGTTTACAGGGTATTAGTCAGAGCACTGGAAGAAATAAGGGCATTGGGACCAATTATGTATACTCGAGAACGAAGCAAGTTATGTCTGAGTGCAAAACAGCCACTGAGTGATAACTTCTTTAAAAAGCACTTACAAAAACATACAAAAAATGTGCACTGGACACACATGTTTCCAGCACTGTTTTCCTGTGGTTGACAGTGTCTAATATATACCTACCATAAGGACAAAAAAATTGTGGAACACACTTTTTATCTAATATTTCAATGGTTCCTCGGTCATCCCCAGTAATCTTACCTGTAGGAGTTGTTTTTATAGTTGAATAAAAGTCTAATAAATGCAAAATTTGTCTTGAGTCTCTCTCTCAGGTGCCATCCTTGTATTCCTCACTCCAACATCATATAGAGTTCATCCTTGTTTGGCTTGCCTTCAGTAATGCACTTCATAAATACAACCAATTTGTTTAAAATGGAATGATCCTGGCAAGAAAGAAAAAGGTTTGTTTTGATCCGGAGTTGTTTACATAGAGAGGGAGTGGCATGAAATAAACACTAGATATAAAGATGTTCACATCTCTTGGCTTGTAAGACACCACCCACAAAAAGGGGAATGTTCAGTGTTACAGCCCTGTAATCTGATAGGTCATTCCCTTTAGTGAAAAAGGATGTTTAGTTTGCACCTTTTTTTTTTAAAACCATTTCAGTAAGAAAAGGAATTGATTGTGCAAATCAGAGAAGTTATCTGTAGTGATCAGTCTTTTTGTTTATCTTTTCATTTAATCTCATCAACAAGATGTAGGGAATTTGAACATCATGTAGTGTTAGTTAATATTTGCACAAACCAAAATTATGATTGCTTAGGCTGCACAAGTAAAAGATTGAAAAAAAACATAAATCAAATGTATGTCTCAACATGTCAAAGTGAGGGTTTCTGAAGTCTTGAAAAAACGATTTTTAAAGGGACTGAAGTTGGGTCATTTTTGAAGTTTCTGTTGTCATTATGATTTAATAAGAGTAAACACAGTTGTTTGTTAATAAATGTCTTCACCCAACCTATAACCATGAGTGACAGAAAGGTTTTTGTGTGATCATTCATATTTTCTGAGAAAAGGACAAAAAAAATCAGAAAATTCTACTGCAGGGCGTATAAACTTTTAGACGCAACTGTAAACAACTAACTGTGTTGCCTTTGCTTCCACCTGTCTTAACTGGGGGATTCATTTATTTTCCATCCTTTGTGATTTCCATCCTGATTGTGGTCCGTATGAATGTCTGTGTTTTGCTGCTGACTAAGATAAATTACCCTCTCTTAGGGATACAAAAGACAACCTTGAACCTCGAAAAGGTTTCCTTTACAGCTTAACTATAAGGAGATTGTAGCTGTTAAAAGCTGAGAAATGATCAAAAGCATTCAAGTTAAGCAACAGCTAGTTGTAAAGACTCTATTACACAACATGTGACAGGAGGTTGGTTGACTGAACATGATTGGTTGTGTCCTTGGCTGTGTTCAAACCTCACAAAACCTCATGAAACTTGTATTTCAACAAACAGGGTGGTGCATTAGGCAGTCAGAAAAACAAACATATTTTAAGGGAAATCAGTATCAGTAATAATCGAGAGCTGAATCAAACTTGGATTCAAACAGAAAGCTTCGTGGTAGAGGAACTTTTAAGTTAAATTCTTAAGATTAGGATGCCAATCTCCTAGACCCTGACTCAAACATGATTTCCATACTTTTTTTCATACTGAAGCAAGCTTGGAGTCTAGGATCATATGGTTGTTTAGAGGAGCTACAGTTTTAAGAGCTTTTAAAGAAAACCAGCCATACACAGAGATACACTTAGCATGATAAACAGAATCACACAGGGTTTTAACTAAACCTACTCACTCACCTTTGCTCTTTATTCACACGTTTTCTCCACAAAAGAGAAAACTAAACAGCTCATCAGTAAAACATGAGTTTCTACGCCTTGGATTAGGGTGCTCCACCTGACAGAAAAACATACATTAAGTCAGACATGCATTAGGCAACACCACCCACCCCATTGTATGATGTTTCTCCATAGAAAATACACAGCAATGATAAGCCGTCTATCTAAACAGAAGGCAGGTGAAGCCGGTTTGGGTGGATAGGTCAGGTTAACATTGGTAGTTCATGTGTGGTCTCTTTGTAAAGTGTATGTTTGGGTGTGCCAGACATTGTGAGTCTGTCCTCATAAATAGGATCAATCCTGCACCAGCCTCATCGTGGATCGAGCTGTTAACACGGACACTGTCTCTTTACCTCCTGAACGAAAATGGCTGGTAAGTCCTAAGAGTTAACAACAAAAAGATAAGATTGTTTTTGTTAGACAATATGTGAGTGGAAAATATAACCAAGACATGTAATGGAAACTTTAAAGTGTACACTAGCAGCATTTATCAAAGCCTTATGGTTTCTGGTTTACTGTAGAGCTTTTCAGTGTGATTTGTCTTTTCCCCTGAATTATTTTCAGTGTAAAAGCAAATGCATTGAGATTTTATTTGACTTACATCAAAATCTTGATGTTACTCACGCTCTGTTCATTCCTCATATTTCTATAGGCTCTGTCACTCTTGAGAAAGTCAAAGAAGCCATAGGTGTCATCCTGGACTTCTATGAGCAGGAGGTTGAGGATGGCAAGTTAAAAGACGGAGAGCTTAAGAAGAAAATCGAGGAGCTGAAGACAAACCCTGAGTTTCTAGTAAGAATTTATCCTTCTCCTGGCGACATGTTCATGTAACATCAAATTTTCATTTTCATTTTTTTCTCAATACAAACTCAAGACTTCTTTCACCCTGCTAACTCACTGATGTTTCCCTCAGGCAAAACTAGAACAATGCGAGCGCAAAAAGAGAGGACCCCAGCGCAGGCAGCGTAAGATGCTGGAGAAGATGGATAAAGAAGTCAACATCGGAAAGTACTCTCGCCTCGTCGCCATGATGGTCAGATGCCAGTTCAAAGGGCAGGACGATGGTGATGATGAAGAGGAGGATGACGCTTAATTGAATAATTATCACAGTCTGTAAAAACTTCTTATTAGACTTGTTAACTGATGAATGTGGCTGTCCTGGTACATCCACTCAGTGTTGTTTCCACAGTTAGTAACTCCTTAAAAAGTGTAAGAACAAAATAAAACTATACAGTTTTAATTTGGCTCCTCTCTTTTTATGTTGACACACTGCTTGATATAAAGAAAAGTTACAAACTACACATTTTCTTATTCAGGTTGAAAGTGGTTGAAAGAGGTGTTACTTTCTTTTTGCTGCAAAAACGCTACTATAAGAAATTGATGGACTGTGTTGAATTTGGTGCTCACTGTTAACAAAGCATAAAAAGTCGTCTTGTTGATCATACTTTCTGCTTTTTATTTTTATTTTTTAGGTCATAAAAATGTCAATATTAGTTCCAGTTCAGTTTCACAACCAGCTACAGTGGGGGCATTGTTTAAGGTATTGTGATCTCAGAGGGGAAATCTAATATGATTAAAAACCAGGGAGGGAATTTTCAATATGGTGACAACTTTGGGAAGTTTGGACAGTAAATGAACTCATTTTCAGTCTTGTGAAGCTTAGACAAAAACAGTGGATATACTAAGTCTATTACCTGTTCTAATGCAAGGTTCTTGTGATGTAAAGAGTATGAGACCAAGATAAATCATTTCAGAATAGTGACCAATCAACAGGGAATAAACCTTTGAGGAGGGTTGAGGAGGGATGATTAAAAAACACGTAAATAATAACATATGTGTGCACACCCTTCAACTCTTGCTTTGTCACAGCAACTTTTGATTTTATTCCAGCACTAAGTCTTTTTGAAATGAAATCTGCGTACTCTACCTGATTGATGGGGAAACCTGCCTGTTTAATGATGGTGAGTTGGGCCACTGAGCTCTTCAGGAAGTTGTACAGTGAGTAAGTAAGGAGGCAAGGTGGGAAATAGACTGGCAGGGAGAATAGACAGGTGGATAGGTATATAGGTGGATCTTACTTGAGTCAAGCAGTGACTTGTGTGTGTCAGATATTTCCAGATAATCTGGTTAAACATTGAGTGTCTTCTTGATTTACAGTATGTACTGAGCTAATTCTACCAAAGGTGTGTCAGTGCCAAAGATGTACCTGACCTTACGTTAAGATATCAAAACTAGTTATTGGGTGGTGATAACTAATCGAACTCCATTGAAAACAAAGGATGATGATAAGACTTCTGGCTACTTTGACCCACATGACCAAGCCCTTTAGTACTTCTTCTCATTAGACAACCCATTTGAAGGCACATCATCTATTCGCCTCATTGATTTGAAAACTGGTATTGAGTAGTCCTTTGAGAAGTGTTTTTGCATGAGCATCCTGTGAGTCATAACCAACATCCTTTGGCATACCTCAAGTAACCTAGCACCCGTACAGTCAAGCACGTCAAAACACAGTCTCATGCAATTACTTATAAAACACACTCTCACAAAATGACTTTGTGTTTCTCTGCAGTTGTGTGTTTTCTCAAAATGACTGTATTTTGCAAGGATGTGAATGCAAAGCTAGAGAGGGTTAAAGCTGCAGGGCTTTTAGGTCACTGTACTGTAGCAGCACTGTAAAGAATAGAGCAGACATTTTCATTAATGAGGCGCTGACAGTGATATGCAGACCAGTAATGTCTAATAAAAGTTTGATGAGCCTATGCTTTATTTCCTTTGAAAACAACGACACCAGATACCCAGCAATGACTCATGCACCAATTGCCACGAACAGATGAGGAAGCTCACAACAACTGTGGTGTTTTGGATAGATTTATTTCAGAAAGTATTGAATGTAAAGATATTTAACCAAAACACTTTACATATAGAAACATTACAATCTTTGCACTTAGCTTGCAGGTTCAAGACAAATATTAATGTACCACCAGTACCATCAGACTCACATTTAACAAATGAACAACACTTCTGAATGCAGCATGGAGAAACATTTAGGTTTTGTTATCTCTCTTCTTTAGACATCATCTCCACCCTCCTGTTCCTTTCCTTTACCTTTCTTGCCACCCTTGCCGGTCTTTTTTTGATAGTGGCACTTGGCGAGGACACACACGCACCGACAAAACTCTCTGAAGTTGACCTCACCATCATGATTTTTATCCAGCATCTCCATAGCCTCCTCGATATCATCTGCGCTGATTGTATCCTAGAGGATTTATAAATGCAGTTTAAGCATATAATGCACAAAAGCAACTGGATAATGAAAGAGTGAATAGATATGCACTCTATGTAAAGTAAGAGACTTACTTTCAACTCTGGGCTTTGTATTTCTTTCTCCATCATCTTCTTGAGTTCGTCTTTGTTTAACTGGTGTTTCTTGCCTCCATCTTCAGCGTACTCCATAAATATATCCACTATGTTTGTGATCACCTGATCCAGACGGGCCATGGCTGAAGCTGCATGAAAACATCGCAAACGTTTGAAAGGCAGGAGGAGATTACACCTTTAATAGTTGGAAGATTAAAGGAACATAAAACAGGTTTTTTGGTTTTTATAGCAGTCTATTAGAAACATAAGTTGTAAGATGATCATCAAAGGAAAGAGCACAGGATTTGGGAGGTTTGTAAAGTGGTAGATCAACACTCTAAGTTTCTTATGCTTAAGAAAAGTTGTATATAAAACACTTTATAATGCTTCAATCTTAAAAAAAGTTGCAGCTTCGCAGACCACAATGACATCTCAAAGTATCTTTCATCCGAACTAAACGCACACTTTTTCTTCTTTCTCCTCCCAAAAACTCCACCCTTAGACTTTTCATTTCTAGAATCCCTCACCTTGTTGTTGTTGTTATCCACGAGGTAAATAGAGATCACGTCTACTGGGCCAGCTGTCTCCTGTGGGACTGTTGTCAGACAGCAGGAAAGCCTCCTCTTAAAGAGCTATTTGACCAACCAGCACACCCATCCCACGCTATGGTTACAACCACACACACACACACACACATACCAGCCGTGATTCATGCAGCGAAAATGTGCCTGACTCTGCTCAGGAACCACAACCGTCTGTTACAAAGCAGCAACTGCAGAAAATATCAGCCCCCAGAAAACTAGGTGTTTCTCTTGTGTAGAAAAGTATAGCTGTATTTGTTAACAGTGTATCTGTACTTGTGCATGTGTGTGCACAAGTGTGTGTTAGTGTTAGTGTGTGTGTGTCTGCAAACAGAGCAGGCGTGGCAGGCCTTGTGATGAAGGAGCTGCTCTGTGGAACCCTCTGGAAAAATGAAGTCAGACTAATCGGAAAGTTACAGCAAGAAGATTTTTATTCCAGCCTGAAACAGTGGATTCAAGCCCCAGTCTGTGCTGTTGCTTGGCTATAGTTCTAGACTGGACAAATTCTCTTGACTTTGAAACAGAAAAAGAAAAAAACAGGAAAAAATTTTTTGTACATGTCCAAAAGCATGTGCCTTACTTTCACTGGATTGTGGTCACTAAATTTTCATCTTGCATTTTGATAAAGAGCTAAACGGTTAACAAAGTGTCGATGTTTCCCTCAGAAATAACTAGTCTAAATAAAAAAACAGCAGCAGTGACAACCCTGCTGGATTTGGGTTGGTGTGTTAACACCCATTTGATCCTGAGGTATTCCCATTCAACCCTGTGAACAGTTACGTAACCCCAGTTTCTCTCTCTCTTACCCTTGCTGTGCTCTCTCTTCTTCCAGATCCTTTTACATTTCAGTGACAATCAGCCAGTTCAGAAAGTTCAGGAGGAGTTTGTCTTTTACTTTCACTTATTGAGAGCTATCAGATTCTCCGTGCAGGGGAGGAAATGGAAGTAGAGACAAAGGATCATGTGGTGTTAATGACAGAAGAAAGGATCTTTCCACAATGCTGGTGGTGGTGGTATGAGTTACAGTTTCACAGCTGGAGAGATTTTGTACCTTTGCAGTAATAAGTGTGAATAGTTTTGGCTTTCCTTATTCCTAAATTAGTTGACCGTTAAATCTCATTTAAAGCCATGATTCACATGAAGCAATGCTTTGAATTTGGCATGGTTAATTTATGCTGATAAAAATTAGATCTTAACTTTTTGTATTTTGTTGTCCTGTCTTTTGTCCTGAGTTGTATCATATCTAATGATGCCATGCCCTGTAACCCTGTGGCTCATTACATCATTTCCTGTCATGCTGTAGCATATTTTGCTGGACCATACTTTAGCATTCATATCATATGGTTGTATTTCATGGTGAAATATTTTGTACCATATTATATTGTATCGTATCGCATCATATCAACCAAAGCATCATATATTGTATTATATTATAAAGTATTTCTGACTGTCATATCTTGTCATATAGTATCAGAGGTAGGACATTGTTTCATATTTAGTCAAATCAAATTGTACTGCTCCATACTGTGCCATATCCTTTTGTTTCATATAAAATAGTAATGTATCATGTCACAGAATATTATGATGTTGTATCGTCCTATAATGCTGTATCATATCATATCATATCATAACATATCATATCATAACACAATTTGTTACCCAGTATAGTATTGTATAGTATACAATACTTATGTGCTGTGAAAGTACTTTTAGTCCCATAGTAAAAAGAACCCTGTATGTACAATATTTTCTAATCATCATCATCAACAACAACCACATCATTATCATCATCGTCATCATTATCATCACCACCTCCAAATTATTTTTTAAAAATTTTCTTCAATCCTCAGATAACACGTTAAAGTAATGAGCATCATGTCATATTTTGTGTTGTATGGTATCAAACTGTGTTTCATTGATTGACCCTCTGATTGAACCTCAACACTATTTAAACAGTGACATCTCGTGGTAGATGGGTGTCAGTGCATCATCCACTGTTTTTGTGATCAAAGGCTGAAATGGTACCTGAACTGAGGCTTTTCGGAGTTATACACACTTATACTGATGACAAAAATACAACAAAAAATCATCACTAGTAGAGGTTGTCTATTTCTATGAGGTCATTACCATTTCCATACTTCTAGAACTGGGAAAATGCCAGACAAAGTATCGACAGCAGACTGCACAAATGTTCTTTTTAACACTGTTTGCAACAAAGATACTCCATGAGTTAATCATGTGACTTTTACAGTAACACAAGTTGAGTATTTAAGAAAAAAAAAGATTTTGCATACAGAGAATATGATTGGCATCTAGATAAGAGGTCTAGCTTTCTCTGCAGGGCCAAAATAGAAGTTTATCACAGAAGCTATGAATTTAATCTTTGTGTAAGATCATGCTAATGTTCATTGTTTTAAGTTGTTGGTTTTTAGACTGAAGCAGTAAATCTATATCTTTGCTCTGTGATTGTCCTTGATACTTCACCTCCAATGAGTCACACGGGCACTGCTCCGTTTACGTTGGCACTTTTCATTTCCTCACGGCTGACCTATAGTGGCACCAGGCCTCTTTTTCTATTGTTCTACATAAATTCCTTGTTTATTGATTTTGCTACTGGAAGTTTCCTTTTCTAAATCATTGCCCAAGGGATGACTATTCACTGCTTTTTATTCCAGCCCAGCAGCCCTCCCACACATTCACTCGTAGATTGATATTGTGTGCACGCTGGATGTTTAGTAGTTATGTTTTGTACCAGGGTTTGACTAATGAACTTTCTGGCTGGATTCCATCTTTTATTTAACCATCATCTGTTATTAAGAAACATGAACAGCCATTGTTTATGTTAGCCACACCTGTGCACTGCTAAGAGGACTATATTTATTTAATCACTGAAAGCAATTTTACACGACACATTCACACCACAATCATAGATAGCCAGACCTGCCATGCAAAAACATCACTGTTAACCTTATCCATTCACACACCACTGTAATAGCCATCAGGAACAATTTTGGAGTTATTTCAACATGTGGCTCATACCTGCTGCTGAATTTTTTTTTTGAATGATCAATATCCAAACAGCCTCCTTAAAAACAAAACATCCCATACAATAATTGAATAACTTAGTTTTATATTTTTCTTATGTCATAACTATAGCCTCAAAAATGTACCCACTGATCGTTTGTTCATCACTTTGTGTTCTGTAGCTGCAATGCTCCCATGCACCTTTTAATGTCAAGCTACGGCAAGACATTTTGACAATCAATGTGTGCAATTCGGTGCATGTTACGTATGTCATGGCTTCCTCAGGTCTGTTTTAACTTAAAAAGCCTGTAAGTGTTGCATGAGTGATTAAAGAGAAATGTGCACAAGATATACTCCCACTGATAAATTAAAGAAGCAACCACTGCAACAGAAGTTTTTTTGTTCAAAGGTACTCTTTACTTATGAATCTCATACATCAAGTACCACAAAATTCATTTATAAAAATCAGATATTATTTTCTTTGGTCATCACTTCTTGCCCCTCTTTTGGTGGGAGCCGTAGACCTTTTCACAAGTCAATGAGAGGCCGGTGATCAGGGGGATAAACTCTTCAAAGTCCAATTTATCATCTTTGTTCAGGTCCAAATCTTTCAAGATGCATTCCGCAAGTCTGGGGTTGTTCTGGGCCTGAAAGAGCAACAAAGAGAGATAAAGTGTGTAATTAAAGTTAAAGCATTTATTTTCAAGTGAAGGTACATTTCATGGAAGGTGACTGAGATTTATGAAAGCCACTCACTGTGTTGAAGTTGGGTAACTCAGTTTCGATTAATTTCTTGAGTTCCTTCTTGGTTAAGGTCCTGCAATCACCATCCTGAATGGCATAGCGGTGAAAAATGGCAATCAGGGTCTCCACGCAGCATTCCAAGTCAGTAGGCATGGCTGCAGAGTAAGGCGCTAAATGAGGAAGCAAGAGTTAAGAATATTACAGATTTAAAGGACAGATACTTTCATATTTTTTACCTACATGAAAGCCTCCACCAGTTACTGTGCATTGTTAAAGTGCTCCTTTAATCATATACCTAACGTAAGGAACAATTACAATTAAACTGACAGTTCAAATCAAATCACTTCAGGAAACCATACTTTCAATGGACAACTGATGTTATTTTCTGATAAAGATCGAGGCATCAGCTAAATAAGTTTGTTGAAAAGTGAAGAGTTGCCTCACTGGGTGTATAACATTTACTTACCTGTGCCAATGATAATTGTTTTTATAACAGGGAACACGGTGTATTTTACTCCACTGTATTTATTAGACACCTTAATGTGACTCTTTTCACTCTGGTTGAAAATGTTAAGAAATTTGCAAAAACGTTTGATTTATTTTTCCGAATACAGATGAGATTTGATAAACCTGTTGTTGAATTTTGCATCTATTTAGCAGAAATAACATTACAGCCCATCAATATGCTGGAAGTTAATGTATGAGAAATTAAATGATACAATGTAAAGTTAGTTGAAATGAATCAATCTGCATAATAAGTGGCCCTATTTTCCCTTTTCAACGTGGAGGTACCCCTGTTTTTTCCCCCCTAGGCTGATTAAAAGTAGGTCATTTCGTCAGTACTCCTTTTTAGGTGTGAGTAGTTCTTGCAACATTAGAGCTACCTCATCCAAAACCAACATGCTGTCAGATGAGGATGTGGGTGTTGGTTTCACTGGCACTCAAAGCAAATTCTTTTGCTATCTCACATCATCTTGACATACAACTTAATCTCCTTATCTCAATGCTTCTCCTCCTCCTCCTCCTCTCACTGTATTCTACTCTTCTTCAACAAACTTCATAGCGAGGAAGGGTAAAATAAAAAGACAGAGAAATAATAGAGGACCAGTAGCTACGTGCCACCAGTGGAAAGTCCATGTAATGCGCCAACAACGCCCAGGACCACAAAAAAAGAAATTAATACGAGTTGAATAATGACCAAATCGAAAGTGCGAGAAAAGGGGAAGCTTTGGTATGTCGTTTCAGAGTGTTTCAAGAAACACTGACCCGCTAAGGAAGCAGAAATCTGAACTCTTCTAAATAACTTGTGTTTTTTTGTGTGTTTAAATTCGCGCAACTACAAATACCGCGAGAAAACAGCGGGAAGAGAGAAAAATGTTAAAGATATTTCCAACTTACCAGGACACAGAGAGGCAAGAGCTGATATTCAAGACTCAGTGAAGAGGGCTGGTGATTGCTAAGAGTTTTCTGTAGCGTTTATAGTCGGCTCGGCAACGCCCTGTAATGTTGGGAGGGAGAGGGAGGGAGAGGGAGGGATGAGGAGAAAGAGAGAGCGAGTAATGTGAAGAACAAACAAACCATCCCACCCCATATCTTCACACAAACTTTGTAAGTGATACGGTTAAGTTGAATTTTAACACTTTTTCTATTCAATTGATCAGTTTCTGAAAGAGTTCACCCTCATCTGCTGCCGGAAATGCCATGTAGGCAACCTACATGAAACTTTGACTCATATAAACCGAGTGACAGAAAAATGACACACTGCAGAAGAAAAGCAGTATGAACATGCAGATCTTGGGCGAGTCCGGGCAACACATTTCCTGAAAAAGATCATTCTGGGGCTCTGGTGGCTTCTGGTCCTGTCTACATCTGTTTCCTTTGTGTGAAACACTCAATACAATACAAGTGCTGTAAATCCAATCTGTCCCTACACCACTGCAACACTGTTCTTATAAGTGTGGACTGAATTGATCAAGCATCTTATTATGTACTTTTTCATTTATTTATCTATTTTTTGTCACTTTCACAACATTAAAACAGAAGGCTAATAAGATAAGACACATACTGGTACTGATTATTTACCACCAAGAACATATGCACCCTCTACTCCAGTTTGAGGGGCCAAAGTTTTCCCCAAATTCCCACCATACAGTCGAAATAATAATAAATTTATAATGTTCTCGCATAACCTTCCTGCCGTCTTTCTCCACCCTAATACTCCCATGACTATTTTCCATCAGCTCACAACTTCAGCACACAGCCACACCCAAGAACAAACAGACTGACATCTTCTTCACACTGAATATGTGTTGGTTAACATACCACAGATACACACTGACGCAGCTGAAGGGTTTTTTTTGGGTTTTTTTTACAGAGTTTAATTACAAAAATGAATTAAACAAAGTCACTTGACACACTGATTTAAGCACAATAACATGACTTGATGTTTGAATCTGTCAGAAGCTGGGAGTAAAAATACAGTGGAGAAAGATATATTATCAGTGGAATGTGTGATAACAGGGGCATCTTTAATGAATCATATTTGTAAAAAAAAAAAAGATAAAAGCAAATAGAGAAAAGAAAAAAACCTCATCACAAACTGACCATGAGCTTGCAGAAAATGAACTGGTTTACTTTTTAATACTCCCAAACCATTTGAAGGCCTGCAGAAATACACCAAGAAAGGGTTGTTTTAAAGATATTTTTTCTTTTACAAAATATGCAAGTGCTGTGTTCCAGTGACTATTAGCACCTGGGTTCAATAAATGCAATGAACTAAACCAGTTCATTAATTCTTCCTTTTTCCCTTGCTGGCTGCCTTGGCTGGTGTCACTGCAGGAGCAGCTGCTTGGTAAAGAGCAGCTGATATTTTGTTGATGTAGTACAAGGCGAAGAGGGAGAATATTAAGCTGGAACAAAATAAGGATAAAAGACATTAAAATACATCCAAAAACTTTTTGCTGAGTGTAAAAAATTGAAGTTGGCATTTTGGCTGCATAGATACTGTCCCTTACCATGTGGTGACACAGACACGGTGCACAAGACCGGAGGCAAACAGTGACAGGCACAGGCACAGGAGGACTGAAATAAGAGCGTTTGAGACATTTGAGGATCAGTATGTAAAATTTGATATTTTTAGTCGATTTCTACTGATGCTTGGCTAAGCATTACTAATCAACATGAATATTATGTGTCAGTGTAAGCTGAGCTGATACTTGCCGCAGCATTTAAAGAAGATAAGTACAAGGTGGTGAAAAAACAGAGAGCAACTTACTCTCTGGAAATATCTTGGCTTGGAATCCTTTGCCAAAAATCAAGTTTTCAAGATTATTAAATGCCTGGAAACACAGTTAAGGTAGAGCAAACCTCAAGGAATAACAAAACGGCAAATAAGAAAATAGGTGGTGCAGACAGAAAATGCACTGCCTGGCCAAAATAAATAAATAAAGTCATCACCTAAAAAAAGGTCACACACCTTTTTATTTGGTGTTGGACCGCCTTCAGCTTTTATCACAACACACATTTGCTGTGGCATTGTTTCAACAAGCTTCTGCAATGTCACAAGATTTATTTCAATCCGGTGTTGTATTAATTTTTCACCAAGATCTTATATTGATGATGGGAGAGTCTGACCACTGCACTAAGGCTTCTCCAGCACATACCAAAGATTCTCATTGGGGTTAAGGTCTGGACTCTGTGGTGGCCAATCCATGAAAAAGATGTCTCATGCTCTCTGAACCACTCTTTCATGATTTGAGCCGAATGAATTTGAGCAAAAAAAACTATGGATGGAATAACCTGGTAATCCAGTAAACTCAGGTAGTCAGCTGATCTAATTCTTTGGACACATAATGTTGCTGAACCTATCCTGAGCAACCCCAGATCATAACACTGCCCCCACAGGCTTGTACAGTAGGCACTGGACATAGTGGGTGCATCACTTCACCTGCTTCTCTTCTGACACTGATACACCCATCACTCTGGCACAGGGTAAATGCAAACTTGACCTTCCAGGTTTTAATAATGTGTTGGACAGTTCTTAACCCAAATCTCCTTAGATGATTTCTCTGCTTGATGCATTCCAATGATTTAAACTTTAACTCTTAAACAGACTAACATCTTTTCCATGACCACAGGACGTGCCTTTTGCCATGGCTTTTTTTGAAATGAGAAGTAGCTCATTGCATCATTTGGAGTTAAATAAGTTGTTACCAACTGAAAGATAATCACCCATGCAGTAATTGTCCAATAGGAGGTTTGTACCTATTTGCTTTGTTAAATCCACTACTTCCCACTACCATCTACTTTCTTTTTGGCCAGGCAGTGTAGTATGCATATTTTGTCTTTAAAACTCTGTTACAAACAACACTAGATAACCAAGAACATATGTATGCTATATTGAATGCAAACAGGATACAGTGAGGGAGCAGATGAAGAGGACGGAGCCAAGAAAACCTCCTAGGATGGTGAGCCACTCTGTAGATCCTAGCTGCTTACTGAACATCTGCATCCCAGCAAACACCAGCACAGACAGCAGACTTGACAGCACTAGAGAGGTGCCTGTGTTCACAGCTGAGGAGATAAATGAGTCAGTTTTATTGAATGAAGTCTTTTAAGCACATGAAAATCCAAGTCCTCTAAAATGCCAGACATCTCATCAACAGAATATCAGGCTTGTCTTAACGAAGTGGTGGAGTTGTTAAACATCAGTTAAGCAACGCAATGGCAGACTGTATTTAAAAAACGGAAGTTATACAGATTTATATGTTTCACCTTAGAAGGAATTAAGATATACTATGACACCACATTTGTGGTACTTCATATAACAGAGTCCACAAGTTTCTTAATATGAGTTACTGAGCTAACTCGTTCTGCAAAAACAGGTTGACTTATAATTCAAAATCATTCCTGAGAGATAAAAGTTTAAAGTTTTTGCTGCATTATTTCCCCATGTAATTTAATGGGTAAGGTTTTTGGACAGTGGAAGCGTAAAGAGAAAGTTAAAGCGTCGTTCTCTGTAGAACGTAAAGCCACGTCAGTGTTCATTCAAAAATGCTTCCGATGTTGCTATTAGCGTAAAGCTAAAGTAATAATATCCTCAGCAATTTAACATTGTATTTAGACAATGTGATAAAGTCAAATAATGTGTAAAATTCTTAGTTGAAAGACAGTAAATAGAAGTGATATATGTTTCTCAAATATGAAATATCTATTCTTATGCTTCTTCAGGGCTAGCTTGGCCATACAATGAGCCGCTAATTGCATTCAATAACTCATGATTTATATTTTTGCATGAAAAAAAAAACCTGAAAGGAGAATGAAACTGCATACATACCCATAATTCCGTCTTGTATTTAAGTCCTTGTTCAGACTGAAGAGTGAAAGAGATATAACTCCGTTTGCTGACCGAAATTTTAGGGTCTAGGAACTAAAGTCTCACTACCCGGACAAAATGAAAGGTCGCACCAGTGGGCGGACCATGAGAGTTGGAGGGGAGGAACTGTGTAGGTTAGTTTAGTAAAGTGAAGTCTCAAATATGATCGTTTTCCCTTTATTTCAAGTTTAACTCTGATGGGAGCTATATATATTTTAATTATGTGTTACTCTAATTCAAGTTTTGAAAAATTAAACAAACTGTAGATAAGATATCCACCTCTAATTTTCAAGGAGGTTCATTGTGCACCAAAGCTTGCTCCAACAGTGTTATAACAGACTTTCTGAGATTACTTCGATTCAAAATAATACCGCAACACCTACATATATGCGCAAAAGATTTCCCATAGTCTCTTTTTCAATCTATCATTGTTTGTGCAAATGCTTTGAGGGTTTTTTCTGTTTCATCTTATTCCCAGATTATGACCATTGTAATTGTATCCCTTCACAATCACCTAATGTCATTGTTTTAATAAACAAAGAAACTAAATCATTGTTCATAATAACTTTGAACTGTCACACAAGCCACTAATGAAGTAACAGAAAAACTTGTATGAAAAAAGTACATTGCTTTCCTCATTTGTGTAATGTATAGGTATTTCTAAATCCTGCCATTATGTGCTGCATAGTCTGGAGCATGGAGCATACTATGAAAAGCATAATTGTGTGACAAAAAAAGAAAAGAAAAAAAAAACCTAAATACCAAAAGGTTTGGAGTAAAAAAAGAACACACTCATCGAAAAGGAAAAAGTGGGTACAAAATTTATTTTACTATACTAAATTTCTGGTACAAAAATGACAAAAAGGAAACTGTAAACCAAATTGATGTTTGAATGTGTTTTATCTAAAATAAGTACTTGATATATAAAACAAAAACTTTTATTTTTCAGCATTTAAAGCTATTAAAAAATAAACATACAAAAACTAGACAGAGAAACTTCAATAGAGTTATTTGTTGATGTTCTTGAACATGAGCCAGTTTTCTTTGGTTGATTCTTCTGTGAGCATTGATACTTTACAAACATGCTTCAGCTACACCATCCATTGATGTATAAATGTCCATATCCACTTATGCAGTAAATTCCACATTAAGTCCATCGTTTATAAAGGCTTCTTCTTCAGTCCAAAAACGGCAATAAACAGAAGAATCTCAACAAAAGCAGGAAGAACGCTATAAGGAGAGATGCACAGAGATAGAAATGTATCAAGAAAGATTAGGACTATTGTCACACTTAACTATTTTTAGAGTTGCAATACTCGAATCTCATGCATGAAATACTGCTGTATGAATACGTACAGACAAAACAACCAACCTGCATGTGGCAAAAATAACCCAATATGTCCAGCATTCCCATTTCTCAAACACAAAGAAAGACAAGGATACAGATGCACTGCAGTGGACAGCCAGTGCTGGATGCAATATCAGTCAAGAATAACAACTTGGGGAAAATACACAAACACACCCACACCTACACACGCTACAGGTATGTTTTTTAAACTAACCTGCAAACAGCAAGGATCCACCAGTAGATATCACAGTCCCACTGCTCAAAAAGGAAGAACAGCAGAGCCACTGAGGCACTGGCGTGGACTCCTGTGGCTATATAGAGTTTCAGGTCATGGAATAGAAACTGAAAACTAAATGAATCTTTATAACCTTTTATGTTTGTTTGTTTGTCTTATTTGAGCTTTACTCTATTCCTCCTCTTCATTCATCTCTATATGCATAACTGGCTCCTTGTTTTTTGTCCAGGTATGTATTACAGCCATCTCATATTTAATCTTAATCTGTTGTATTTGCTGATGTCTGCTGAGGTGTATTTCTACAACAGTTCTGTGTAGTTTATCCGTCAAACTCCAGTTATATGTTGCTATAATGGCCCTTAGTAACCCCAGATTGATAAAGGTGCTAAAACATTAGGGTAGTTATCATTTTCCTTTTACACAATTTGTTAAACTAAAGTGTCTTCTTGAGCTATACATTATTTGACATCAATTTACAAGCTCGTGCTGAGGCAATTTGCAAACACAGTCCCTTACACAAAACTAAATCATCCAGTATTTTTAAGGTCAATATCCTAACTGTGAAAGCTTATTAAAACTTATCAACAAGGCTTTACAGAGGGACTATAAGGATACACAGGAGACCTTGGCTGCTGTTGAACATGGACACACCAGAGAAGAACCCAGCCAGCTCTATTGCAAAGAGACCAAGAGTGACTGCCAACCCAACTAACAACCTGAAACAAAGATAGACATGTAAGGAGGATATTAGTTTTGCAGAATTCTTTCAAACTTTGAAAGTTTGTGAGATTTTTAGGCGTTTTCTCACTTTTGGTCTTCATCTTCATATTGCTCTTGAGTGAAATCCAAAGGTAAGCAAGCCCTTACGTTATTTTCCTGTAAAACATGTCAAAAGGTGCAACATGAAAACACACTCAAATAAACTTGGAACACATGATTATTATTATGTGTGAAACAAGTTATCTCTGTCACCTACCCTTGACCAAAAGATGGTGATAACGATAACGAGGTGAGCAATGATGGTCAAAAACCGAGCAGGAACAAGGCTGCTGACAGCTGACATTATCAGTAACTTTTCCCCTGACAAGTCGCGAGTGAATTAAACACAATATGTAATTGTAAGTTTTATGCGGCTGCAAAATTGTTGACAGTCCATGCAATTAAGCGAGAAGGCTTAGCTTTAGCAGTTAGCTTTGCAGCAAAGAATTGGTCTTACTTTGTCCTGAAACGAAAAAACACAGAATGTAAGACCCACAAAATGGGCTCAAACGACAATATCATAATTTCAGCAAAAAAGAAACAATCACGACTACAAGAAACGTCTACAAACACAACTCGTGTGCAGTTGTGCTTTATGGTTGCTATGGTTGCTACGACAACTGAACATACTGAAATCGGTGCATTCTTAATTACATTCCGGGTTGCAAAAATACCAACATTGAAAGGTTCCGAACACGGACTTTAATTGGCGAAGGACCGAAGAAGTGCACATGTTAGCCAGACCAACACTGCCATCTAGCGGCAGTTGTGAAACTAGGCCACAAGCAATTTGCTATGGGGAATCAGGCTTTGTAGACTCGAAAATAACACCCGGTTTATTGTGCAAGCGGAGGTAAAAAATAATCGTGGCTGTTGGGATAAAACAGGAAGGGTTTTGTAGTGTATTTTACTCCAAAACTGCCCGGCTTCAATGGATTTTGAATCAGTTATAATAAAACGTTGTCAAATAACCGAGTAAAAATAACATCAACGTTCACATGGTGTCCCCAATCCCTAGGTGTACAGTGGTTTATATTGCTGATGAGTGTTATTTCGGGTACAGCCAAAGCGACCCCCCACCCCCCTCCAAAAAAAAAAAAAAAATCGTTTCCACGACAGCTCGGTGCTCCGAGTCAGACAGCAAAATATCAGCGTGTGCGCACCAGCACATAGAAGCTAGGAGCACAGTCGACACTAAAGCTGTTTGTTCCCCAAATACAGGGCTTTAGGCTGTAAGACTGAAATTGCTGTTTCACATTGACGCTGGCTTCGTGGAGACATGGCAGAAGCGGAGTTACAAACCTTTACCTCAATCATGGACGCGTTGGTTCGCATTAGTGTAAGTGTGACGTTCATTTTATTATTTCAGCCACGTGAGCCTCATTTTTCGCTTGCTACCCCCCTTTCATCGTGACTGTTTACCGCATTTTACTCAATCCACCAGCAAGCAGGGGCCTCGTATGTAATGAAGGAATGTGAGGGATGTGTTCATTTTTTGCAACATTTGTTTGGCATCAGTTAAATCAAAGAGATGCTGGCAAAGCTCGAGCACCATGGGGGGCTGGGGGGGGGCATAAAAGCAAGGCCACACATTGCACCTAAGGGACATCAGGCCAGTACTGTTGCAGAGAAAGCTATGTGCACTTGATGGTTATAAAATAAAACATATTCGCTAACATTAGCTCCTGTAGCAGCTCCAAATTGCTCTACGGGCCTGACGAGGCGAGAAGGCAGGGATGATGCACGTTGTCATAGAAACGGGATGCTGCGTTTAGTAGTTGTGCCACTGAAAAAAAGATCTACTCTACTAGGGTCGTGTTTAAAAGTGAGGCCCAAGGGCAAAAAACACTCTGGGAAAACGAGAGCTATATTTCTGTTTTATTGATTTAAGAGTGATTCATTCTGCTGTGAAAAAGGTATCTTGTTAGCAAACCATGGCACCCTCAGGACATCTGCATCTTTGTCTTTTTAGATAGAGGAATCTGCTTTAATAGAGACTAGCTAACAGTTGATGTAAGGGGAAGGTTTTCTCTCCTCTTTTGCTGTGCTCCCTGTATCCACCATCAGTCAACGTAACCAGTGTCTGCTGCAGCTCCCTTCCTCCATCCCGACTCCTACACACCTCATATACATTTTTTTCAGGTCACAGAAGGCTCAGAAAATAAAGAACAGTGCATCCTCTGTTTACTCTAGTGACTCAGCCTTTATCCAATCTGACTCCTCACTTCTCTCCACAAACCTCTGCAGTCCAACATGAAGAGCATGGAAAAGGAGCTGCGCTGCCCCGTGTGTGATGAAATGGTGAAGCAGCCTATCCTTCTGCCTTGCCAGCACAGTGTGTGTCTGCTGTGTGCAGCAGAGGTGTTGGTACAAAGAGGCTATCCTCCTCCAGAGCTCCCTCCAGAGCCCAACTCTCCTGCCTCCACGCCCAACTCACGGTCTCCACGCCAGGCACGAAGGCCTGCACCCAGGACCCCTGATCGCTTGGAGCGGGTTCTCAGGACAGGTGAAGGAAGAATCTATGACTTTTACATGTGTGTGAAGCTGAGTGGGAAGAAGTTGACCTCAGCATGAAGTCACTAATGAGTGACGTCATGATTTATGACACAGATGATAGCATGCTACTCATACACCTATTAGTGTCTGAGTTTTACTGATGAGTCGGAGATTTATGAGCTCATCTCATGACTATTTGAGCGCATGTAGAGCAAACGTTACACTGAATGATGTCATGCAGGTGTGCAAGCCAACAATCTGCTTCAGTAGAGTTATGAGTTTGTTTTTCAGATTTTTGATGGTAAAAGTTAGGGACAGAAAGAGTTCTGCTTTTTACATCGTTTCCATGCTTATCTCCTCTACCACTTCTCCACACCTGTATCCTTCTCCCAGTGTGCAGCACTTACCCAGGGCGAAGGCGAAGGGACGCCACCCCTCCCCCAATGCTGTTCCCATGTCCTTCCTGTCAGGAGGATGTGGAGCTTGGAGAGAAAGGGCTGACAGACTGCCTCCGTAACCTCACACTCGAGCGGATTGTGGAGAGGTACACATATGCACAGGCACACTTAGACATGCTGTAATGAACAGGATTGTTAATAATAACAAGTGTAGACAGCTTCAAAACTCCTATCCTATAGATGGCTTATGAAGTAACAAGGGGTTTAGGAAAAAAAACCTTAACCGGTCATGCATACAGTGAAGAATGGCAGTGAATGAAGGACCTGGTCAATGCTCTTTTATAAATGAGACAGAAAATCATTTACTAGATTGAGTTTCAATAATGAATCTTTCCGCTGCTCTTGATCCAAGGCTAGACCTGAGAGCAGACTGCAGGGACAACTCAAAAATCTGCAGTGTACTCCTCCCTGAAAAACTGGATCAGTTTCACCAAAGTTTGTTGAGTTACTTTGTAGTAAGATACTTCTCACCAGCCTTTTAATGTTAATCATCCCCTTCTCTTATCAGTTCAAATAGTGAAGATCAAAGCAAAAGGAGCTGCTCTTGAAAAAAATAAAAGTGTACAGAGATGGGGAGGGAGAGTGATGGGGAGAGGCAGTTTCTCGGTTTCACACGCAGCAGTTTGATGAGTGCTGCTGCTCCCTCCCCAGGCTGTGGTTGTGTTGTTGGTCAGGAAAGTGTGACGGTGCATGTTTTACTGTGCAGGATGCACTAACAAGGCAGCTGCTGGTGATGTATCCAGGTCAGGCTGTTAAAAATTTCAACTCCTCGCAACTAAAAAGGAAGCAGGACAAGCCGGGATGAGCTCAATCTACTCTTACTCAATTTAAAAGCACTCTCACTTTATTGATTTTTTTTCTACTGCTGGGTTTTCTGTAACCTTTCCTCATCACCCTGTCCCCCTTTAGGTACAGGCACACAGTCAGCCTGGGCAGTGTAGCCATCATGTGTGGTTTCTGTAAGCCTCCCCAGTCTCTAGAAGCCACCAAGGGCTGTGCAGATTGCAAGTCAAACTTCTGCAATGAATGTTTCAAACTCTATCACCCCTGGGGGACCCCTCGAGCTCAGCACGAACACATCCTACCCACCAACAACTTTCGTCCAAAGGTTTGTTTGGTTTCACATTTTCCTTCATATACAGAGACTTCACTTTTATTGTCTTTGTACCTTAATCCTTTTTGGTGCTTTAGATCTTAACGTGCACAGATCACGAGCAGGAGAGGATGCAGTGGTACTGTCATAACTGCCAGAGGTTGCTGTGCTCACTATGTAAATTACGTCGAGTCCACCATGGACACAAAGTGCTGCCTATAGCGCAGGCTTATCAGTCCCTAAAGGTGAGTTTTCGGTGAGTCCGATCTTTTCTTACTCAAGTAAAGTGCTGATGATTGTGTGTGTAAAACAACTTTTCTTCTACTCTTAAAGGACAAGGTCACAAAGGAAATGAACTTCATTCTGGCCAACCAGGAGACAATACAGGGTCAGATCACACAACTTGAAGCCACCATTAAACAGATGGAGGTGAAGCATCTTTACTGTTTGCACTTCTTGGTCTGCTTTGTCAAAGCACCCCTTTGCCCACATAGTGCTCAGCATGGATTAGAGATTTTCAAACTAAACTAGTTGTGACTTTTATGTGTATTAGTAGTTTATATTTGAAAAATCCTTTGTAAATTTGAAACCTTGAAAAATCTTTGTTTTTGCTCAAAGAAATTGTATTATTTTGATTGAAACACTTACTTTACCATTAACACCTGTTTTTCATTTTACTTCCTGTAACTCCTCAAGAGCTGTGGTTGTAACAGCCTTGAAGCACCTCTAGCAGATTGTGAGAGCCTGTGGTATTATGTGTCTTTAAGTTAACAGAATCTGACATATCATAAGCTTTCAGACTATTGGGTATTCTTTTTCTTACCTGTATCTGATATGCTTTTTTTTCATAGTCAAAAACATCAGGTCTCTCCTGTAGAATAAAGCTCAATAAATGAAGCCTATTTTGCTTTTAAATACAGACATTCAAAAATAAAGTAGTTGTCACATTGTGGAGCTTTGTGGAACAACTAAAGTACAGGCTCCTTCCAGGTTTTCACTGCTAATATAGGTCCTCATGTGTAGTACATTGGTAAGGCACAACAGCCCCTGTAAAGAAAGCATTATTTGAATTACAACTGCAAGTGAAGGGGTTGATTGCACATAAAGGACCTCTTGAAGCCAGGCACATATAGTTATCATTATTTTTTTCAGTCTGCATCAACTGTTTCCACTCTCCTTAGGCTAACAGTACAGTAGCTCTGCATCAGCTGATACACTGTATCCGGGAGCTGGGAGCAGCCGTAGCGGAGCGTCAAGGGGCTCTGGCTCTGGCCCTAGAGGGATCCCGTAGCAGGAGAGAGGAGGCCCTGTCTGCCCAGGTATCAGAGAGGAGAGGCCTGCTGGAGCATGCTGGGCTGATGGCTTACACACAGGAGCTGTTGAAGGAGACCGACGCACCCTGTTTTGTACAGGCTGCTAGAGTCACCCACAACAGGTACGCACAACATACACAGTTCTTCTGCTGAATCCTAAACATGAAAGGTCAATTTATTAGGTTAGTCTCTCTGCATTCATTTTTCTCTTATGTGTGTCATTGTGACAACATTTTTCTGCACTCACCTTTTTTATCTGTTCTCTTCTTCCTCTCAGGCTGGTGAAGGCCATAGAACATCTCCAGTGTTTCTCTCTTGCTGCTGATCCCTGTTTCAGACATTTTCACCTTGATGCATCCAAAGAGGTGAAGCTTATCCAAGGCTTGGAGTTCATACGTGGTATGTCACTTTTTTTCTGAGAAACAAACAATGTAAAAGGAAAACAAACTACCCAAGCTAACTTCAGATGCATTCTATGAGTGCGAATAGCTCAATGATGTAACGTCTACTTTTTCTGTCCAACTGAACCGGTTTAAAATCCCTTTAAATCAATTTAAATATATCCATTACCCTATTTGGCATATTTCTGGCATGTTTTACTGATACTTTTTAAACTATGAAAATTTATGACCACCCCGAATAACTTTTTCAAGGCTGTCCTTTTAATTCAACTTTAAAAACACTTAAATCTCTTAACTTTTTTTTGCATAAATGCATGTGTACACTGAAATCCAAATATTTGAACAATGGACAAATATATAAACCTATTTTGAGAATTTTAAAACTGGCCTATTCAAAAGTCCTATCTGTCAATGACCCTAATACACAACCTACAGCAAAACTGTTAAAACATACTGTTGTCAAATTGTATTATAGGCAAGTTTGCAATAAATTGATTAATTTCTATCAGACAGCAACATGAGGTTGATGACCTTCAATAAATTACAACTATGCCAAAATGTAGTACATAATCTCTCCTCTGTGTGTGATCGTAGTTGTTTTTGTCCTCTCTGCAGCCCCGCTAGCTCCAGTCATTGACACGCAGAAGACTCTTGCGTACGACCAGCTCTTTCTGTGCTGGCGTCTCCCTCAGGACTCAGCCCCAGCTTGGCACTTCTCTGTGGAGTACCAGCGGCGAGCAGGAGGAGCTGCAGCCACATGGGGCGGCACCAGATCTCCCAATGCTGCGACAGCCTGGCTACGTTTGGACGAAGTAAGAGGGACCAACGCTGTGGTCGATCGCCTGCAGATGGACAGTGTTTATGTACTCAGGGTGAGAGGCTGCAACAAGGCTGGATTTGGAGAGTACAGTGAGGAAGTTTACCTCCACACGCCACCAGCACCAGGTAAGATACAGGCATGCATCATGACAAATCATGTTCTCAATTTTTGCTTTTCATCCATTTGAAAAAAGCCTCCCGCGTAGATACAGAATTTGACATTCTTCAGCATTACCATTTTGACTCAATCAACTAATCTTTTTTTTTCTGTCCATCCTGTCATGTCCTCTGTTTCCACTTGATTTTTATTTTAGCCTCTGCACCAAACTTTGCTTTTTCGTTCAGCATTCCAGTTTCACCAAAGTCAGACTCTTTCAACAACTTTACTCCTTGCTTCAGGTTTGTCTAGCACTTCATAAACCTCCTGTTTGTTCATTTGTACCATTCACTGTTTCTCATGCTGTTACTTTCACACCTACCCGTCACAGAAAAGTGATCATTTTATGTTCTTCTCCCACTCTTATTCAGCTCTATTTACCATTTCATGTTAAGACTTGCTTGATGATCTAACTCCTCCTGCTTCTTAACTCCTACCCATTTTCTTCCTCACCATCCTTTTCCCCCTTTCCCCACTTCCCTGGTGCTCATCTTTTCCCCGTCCTCTCAGTGTTGAGTTTCTCCTTGGACTCACGCTGGGGGCTGCACGCTGACAGGCTGGCATTGGGTAAAGGCCAAACCTACGCTCGCAGCGTGCCAGGCCTCTCCCTCCTGCAGGCCGCTGACCGTACACTCACTTCCTGCCACTTGACCTCTGACCTGCTGGTGGCTGACTTGGCTGTCAATCAAGGCAGACACTACTGGGCATGCTCGGTAGAGCCTGGGTCCTACCTAGTAAAGGTAAGAGGGATGTTTATGTGAAAAGTGGCTGTTATCACAATGTGATGAGCCAGTTTTATGTAACATACTGATGCAAATTGGACATGACTAAAGACTCTTTGCTTTGTCTCTCTCCATCTTGCAGGTGGGAGTAGGACAAGAGGTAAAGCTCCAAGAGTGGTTTCATCTCCCCCAGGACATGACAAGCCCTCGGTAAGTCTCAACTTTCATACGAAGATCTTTAAATAATTTCCACTCAAATGTTTTGAAGATGATTTTATTTTTATTTTTGGGCTTTTATCTCTTTATTTACTTGACAAAACAGTTGATAGAGATGAAAACAGAGAAAGGAAAATGACAACAGGTTGTAATCTTGTGGCCTTTACTTCAAAGACCAAAGCTGATGTGAATGGCATGTGTTTCAACTACTAAACCAATGTGTTCAACAATGACATAATACTTTTACCCACAATTGCTTTAAGATAGATTCGATTAACCGTTTTCACAGTGACTGATAAATTCCTGAAGATGGTACACATCTTGAAATCCAACCAAGCTCAGAGTACCATGCTATGTTAATCTGCCTTTGGCCTCTTGAAGCAGTAAGACAACAATTAACACACCACCTATGACATTTCAAAGATTACTTGAGTGAAACAGGATTGATCTGTACACATAGCTGATAAAAATTAACTCAAAAATAAGTTTCAAAAATAAATGATACATATTATGTTTTTATCTTTTTTTGTATATCTGGGTCATTTAAGAAAAAAAATACCCTTCATTGAAACTTATTTATGTTTTGCTATGCTAATACAAAAGTGTGCAAACCCTACTCACAGGTCCAATAGCAGATGAAAATTAAAAAAAGAAGCCAATGTCTAACATTATGTAGAATATGGAATTTTAGTGTGTGGATAAGAATGTTAGCCTCGCGGGTGTGTTTTTGATTGGGGACTTACTCTATTTTTCATTTTTTCATAAAATCATGTTTTGTTTGTTTTTTACCTTTGTGCATTTTTGTGTGCTAGTTCATATTCAGAGCAAGCAGTCTTAAGAATTTTGGAAATAAAGCATTTCTCAAAGAGTGTTTCAAATTTCAAGGTTTTTTTTAGCAGTACATTTTGTTTTTTCTCTGCCTCTCGTCCTCTTGTCCTCTACCCAGCTGTGACCCAGACAGCGGCCATGACAGTGGAGCAGAAGACGGCCAGGACTCTCCTCCCTTCTGTTTCCTCACAATAGGCATGGGCAAGATCCTGCTTCCTCAGGGACACAGTCACACTCACAGTCAGAGTCAGTCAGAGGGGGCACTGCACTCCCACAGTAGCACCCACAGTAACCTCCCTCACCATTACACAGCCCCTCTTCCCCCTCGGCTGGGTGTGTGCCTGGACTGTGACAAAGGACGCGTCACCTTCTACGACGCCCACTCATTAAGGATCATTTGGGAGACACATTTGGACTGTTCGGCTCCTGTGTGCCCAGCTTTCTGCTTCATTGGCGGGGGGGCCCTGCAGCTTCAGGACCTTGTGGCTAATCGGAGCATCGAGGAGCCCCCGCCTCGGAGGGTGACCATTCAAACATGTGCGAAGAATCTCAGAAAATAGGAAACAGCACACAGGCACAGTTCACTTATAGTTCTCTGTCGAGAACAAGGTGACTTATATTCACCACTTGGTCTGGCGTGATCATTTATTGCCTTGATTCTGTCAAACTCTTATTGGATTGAACTGTCAGAGCTAAATATGGTTGTGTTTTTTCCTTTGATTGTGATTTTTGAAATCTGATGATCTTTCGCATTTGCACTTAGCCTGGAAATATCAAACTTCTCTTTTTTTGGATTTGTTTATCTGATATTTACTCCTGCTTTATCTTGCCTTGAATTTGCAGTGCTTCTATGGAAATAGTAGCCGGAGTGGTTTTAGACTATGCAGAATTCTGTCGACAGGGTGAGCCAAGCACCTTGTAAAAAAATTGAAGAAGTCGGTTTGCAATGTCAAGAAAAAAAATCGCCCTCCCTTTATGCTTGTCTGCATTGGTCCCAGAATGACCGAACAAGTGTTGCATGCAAGTGAAGCTAGGATTCATACCTAACATCCTCTTAATGTAGATAACTGACTGTCGCTCTGTAAAAGCACCTCAAATGTACTGTATGTCTAATTTTGTATCCTTATTTTTTATGTAGCCAATCAAAGTGTATAAAAGTTAAGTGAATCAAAAAGGTACTGTTGGCTCATGCCACCTGTGTCTCGGTGTCTCAACTATCCCGGTTGGTTTTTATAGTCACTTTTTTTTCATTCCAAAAAAAGACTTCTGTGCCAAACATTGCAATTTGACTCATTTTTAAGATGACAGGAGAAAAAAATCTGCAGGATTATGTCTGAATACTTTGTTTGAATCCAAAACATGTGAATACATTTCAGTGTTTTTCATTGTGCAAAGAGCTAAAACTGTTCATGGCCTACATGTCCGGTATTAAACTGTGCTGTTTGAGTAATTTGCACATAAAAATAAGATGTGACGTTAAAGACTGTACTATCTGAAGTAGGTTAAAGCAAAAAAGGTCTATTTGATGAGTTCTGGTTGACTTTCTGTTTCACATTTTTTTCTACAGCTTCTGACTTTACTACCACAGATGCTCATTGATTCCTAAGCTGGTTTATGGTATTTTGGAGGAATGTAATGCAAAAATCTCTATCATTTCAACACAAGAGATTGTAGTAACATTTTCAAATTCTATGTCTCTGTATGCATTTTGATATATAATACAATGCTCTGGTGTGTGTGTGCGTGTGTGTGTGTGTTTCTGAGCTCTGGCTGTGATTTTCACACTTTTAGTTGTGTGTGATTCCTGCCTTGAATGACATGTTGAACCTCCTCTGCTTGTGTGTCAGCACAGCACATGAATGAGTTTAGACTGTAGCATCCCAGAAAATCAGACTCTCTATATTTAGACTTGGCCTTGCAGGCTGGATTTTTCTTTGATGTCAAGGACAAACAATAAATAAATGACTGGTAACCACTTGATGGGCTCACTTTATTGCTAAGTAATTACCACAATGCATCTGAAACCTCAGTTTTCTTGATTCATACATCAGTTTTTAAGTTTTATCATCTCCTCTTATTTTGAAGCCCTGCAGCCAATCCATGTTGTTGCTTAAATGTATTTAACACATAAATGTGTCACATCTTTATTGACAGTAAACAGCAGAAACAAAACTCTTCGTGTAGTTATGAAAGCAAACTCTCTTTGTATCGATGTCATGGAAAGGCTGATGCGTCTGTTAGTGTGCGCTGCCCGCCTGCATGTAATGACAAGTGAGCCTTTAATCACTCGAGTGTGCCAGGGCTACATGAATGTACAAATAGGATCTATTGTGCCACAGGGCTTAAATATAATCAACCTATTTCATACAGTGCCAGGACACACCTCACTTGATACCTGACACAGAACAACAACAGCAGGAGTGTGGGTGTTTGGCTGGTGAGCCAGTTGGACCGGTGTTTTAACAAGTTGTTATCATCATCAGACAGACAGACTGAGTGACAAACATGAATGTTCCACAGAGGTAAAAACAGTCAGGGCATTGTGTAACATCTGAACTGTCATGTGTTTGTTGTTGTTTTTGTCCATCAACAGGAAGATGGTGCAATCAATCCAGAGTATTAGATATGACCTGTCTGCTGTGAGGCTGTGCAGCAGTAAAACTCACCATCAGGTGGCGACATTGTTTGTGCTTCACTGTTTTTTCCCTGTGTCCTGTTATAAAATGTTAGTCAGCAACAGGTGCACAATGTGTCAACAGGACGTGTCTGGTCACAGGTCTTTAATGACAGGTCAAGTATTGCAGGTCTCTGGCTTCTGTTCTGTCCTGTTTGCTGGGTTACACCCTAAAGATTATTGATTGATGATCTTTTTCCTTTTTCTGCTTTTACCCTTTGCAAAATATCCGAATAGTAGTTTGAATGCATCTCTGCTGTTGTAATTGAAGGCTGATTGAAGTTTTGTCTGCAGTAACATGACAGAGTAAACCTGCAAGTTGTCACATGAGTATCAGCTATGTTACAAATACATCACACGCAACTCTATACATAGATCATAAAGAAAGAAAGAAAAACAGTCAGTCTGCATTTACTTGTCATCAATAAATCAACTCAGCTCAAAAAGGAAAAAAGTTATAGCTCTACACAGGCATGGCTTTGGTCCCACTGTGGTTGCATCATTTCCTAGTTACAGCTAAGTTTCTTTACTCATGTTTACGCACAGAGCCCCACCTTCCCACCAACGTTAAGCCTGTTTTGTCTGTTTGCACGCAAGCTTGTCCTGGTGTGAAATTAAGCTGCATTTCCTGAAATAATTTCTGACTACATCTATTTTTGACAAGATCTCCTGATGTGAGGTAGGGTTGGATTTTTAGAAGGTAAATAAAAAGCTTGGAACAAATAACAGGGAAAACAGGGATTAAAGGATTTAGGGGAAACATATGATGTTTCATCAAAAGATACTTTAAGTGGGTTGTTTAAAAAAAAATTTACTGAAGAATCTAAGGAGCAGATTTCCAGATAAATTTTTAGATGGGATTTCCACAGAAACTGTCAGGGATTGTCCAACATGAGTCACTACCTGAGATGAAACTGCTTCAATCAACAATTAAAGCTTTTACAATGATAAAAGAAAGGAATTATTGAACATAATTGATAACACTTTGTGGGCAGGAGTAAAAGCTGCTGAGTTTCATGTGGAAAAAGTTCCACAGAGAAAACTTCAAAATGTGCTCACAGTGCAGGAGGCTGCAGAAATATCTGCAAATGCAAGCACAGACTCCCAGGTCCCCTGAACAGCTGTGCCTCCTGTCTTTCCTCAGCACCTCTGCATATCACTGCAGACATGTATGTCCTACACACTCTCAAACACACGGACTCACAGACAGTAAAAACACACACATTTTTAGCTTTACTGGTTCCAGCTATGGTCTAAACGGAAAGAAAAAAAGAACAGTCTGTAAAACTGGATTAGATCAGTGCTACTTTGAAAATTTGTGAAGCTCCCCAAGAGAAATGAAAAATGGTGTCACCAACTGTACTGAAATGCTCTCACACACACACACACACACACACAAGAAAATCCACTTTGCACGGTTGCCATTCAAAAGCACCCAAATCCACACTTTGACGCCTACACACACACACACACACACACACACACACACACACACACACACACACACACAAATCTGACACATGTGTATGCTCTGGATGGATGCCAAAGTGAGAAAGCGTGCTAAGACAGGACCAAAGCTCCTTGGGCTCTGTTGAGTATTTATGGGTGAGTGTGTCTCATTTTTAGACAAGAAAAACATTAACTCTTTATAAAGGCCTTGTAAATACTGTACCACCTGTTTGACTTGGTGTCAAGTTACTTTTATCACAATCACAATGTGCTTGTTGCTCTTATCAGTTCAAAAGAAGTGGTAAAACAAAAGTTTACAAGGCTAAAGTTGTTTGAGAGTTCAGTATGACTTAAAAAGAATAGTGTGGGTTTTTTTTTTAATTGAGTTAAACTTTTTGTTTGTATGTGTAACTTTTTGGGTCCAGTCATGTCAATCTCAGTTACTGACTCTACATGAACTCTTTCAATGTAAATTGGAGAAAGCCTGACGAATGGTTCGTACAGTGGTGAAACATGAATATTCATCTGTGCGGACAGTGTTTTTGGTCCACAGGTCATCCTCTGACAGCTTAATGACTAGCTGTCTATACAGCATGTCTCTCACTGTTTTTATTTTGAAGGACAGCAGAAGCAGTGGGAGGAGAAGCGGGGGAAGGAGGAAGAAGGAGGCAGTACATGTTGAAGTACATCATAACCCTCAGGACACACCGGAGGGCCACCTGTAAATCTATTTCCGTAGCGGAGGTGCAGAGCAAAGGTCTTTCAGCACCAACTGGTTCCAGCGAACACTGGGGAGCCACATTTTTGTGATCATGTTGTGTGAATGAAAAAAAAGGAGGGTGGTCTTTTTGTGTGAGTTCAACTTCACAATGCATGGAAGTTCTTTTGCTGCTGTTCAGCTGTTCATCCTGCAGCTTCTGCAGAGAAAAGAGCTGATTATAAAATCAAAACAGGAGAAGGTGCTAAAACTGGGAGCAGAAATGCACTTGCTGCTCTCTGCACATGGGCCCCTGTAAATACCTCCAGCAGCAACTGGGCTTATAAACAGGGGAGAGCATGCATATACACGCAGAGCGATGAAAGGTGATGGCAGAACGGCTTCTGTGTAAATGTTAATTGGGGACTTTCATGTGTAGCTCTAAAGTCTAGAATCTGCTGCAAATCAAAGTTTTGAGAGGTATTTTTTCATCGTAGCTCCTGTTATAAAATGAGTGAAAATTTCAGCTGACAGTTTCACCAGGCAGATCTTATTATCAATGCAGAAAATCTATGTGTACAAAACATGCCAAAGAACTCTGTTTGAGGATTTCAAAAATATTGGGAAAGAGACTGCCAAGTATTTAAAGGTAGGGCTGTTCCAATATTGATGTTGTTATTGGAGCTGAAACCATTCTCAACCCATTCGCAAAAACATCAGCCTCAGACACTAAGATAAAGTAATAATATCCAGCATTTTGAGTATTCCAATGTCAGTACAAAAACTAATACTCTGACATGTTATCTGTTCAAAAAGCATGGCAGTTATCAACTTGAACTAACACAGTTTGGCAGTTTGGCTGAGAAATTACGTGGATAATTTCATTGTGGATCCTGTCCAGCAATCCCAGTGTTGACAACAGAACAGAGAAGAGTAACTCAAAGTTACCTGCTCCTCTAAGAAACCAAACCCATAAGTGGTGGTGAGGATATCGGCAGTGTTAAAAGTTGAAACATCTGTCTGACTTTGAAGGCTCAGATTTCATCAGGGTCTTCTCACATCCTGGAAAGGGTTCCACTTCCCGTACATACAAGCTAACCGTACATTATCCCTTACTTAGAACAAGAGGCAAACCTTCACAAAAGAATTTTTTTTTCCACTGTAGGAGTGCAGCAAAGAATGCAGTTTCTTAAATGTCTAATGAGGCTGACCCCATAACGAAGAAGCACCCTCCAGACTAAAAGTTTGAGGCAATGCGCAAGTGCTAAAAACTGCAGTTTGTCAAGTGGCCACTAGATGTCTGCCTCCAGAGATACTGGGAACCAAATACACACCAAGCCCAAAAATAATAAAACCATTCTCCAGGCAAAAATTAACATGTTTACAACCTGGTACAAAATTATGACCCCAGCTTGATTAGGTAACTTCACTAACACAGGCACATGCAAGGGATAGAGGTTTTGTTTTTTTTTTTTCAATTTAGGCAGTTGAGAACATATTTAGAACGAAACAGATGGATGATGTCATGGAGGCTTCGATCATACATTATCATACACTTCTTTCTTAAAAATGTTGGGGATTAAGGGCCGGGTTGGTCGAGTTGATTGATGTTTGCACATGATGGCCAGAAACCAAGATTCAGCAACACCACTACTGGTGGTTTCTAAATAAGCCTAAAGTTTGGTTGAGATTTCTAAATATTTCTTCCAAAACCAATTCTTTTACAGAGGCCGCACCCTTTTTTATACTGTGTATGCTGACAAATGATAAAAATGCTGTGGCATCAGATGAAATACCAGCAGATAGTAAACTCAAGTTTAAGTTCTAAAATCGCTATGAGGAAAAATGCTTTCAGATCATTGCAATTCTGGAGTCAAAAAGAATAACATCAAGGCTTAAAATCTAAAAAACTTTGGTTGAGGGATACAACTGAGAAACCGCCAATAAAAGCACAAGAAGGAAAAAGAGATGATGACAGTGATAGTGTATAAAGAGAAAAGGAAAATAGGATTATGAGACAATTAGGTAAAGAAGTCAAAAAGGGAAAGCGACAGAGATGGTGGAAAGGGTGAGGGGCTGACAGGAAAACTGAGGGAAGCACATTCTTTCTCTCCCTCCTCTTCTCTTCAAAACAGCAGCTGGGACAGGTGTGCTTTTACTGATGGTAGAGAGTGCACAAGTTGCTGACTGCCCCCCAGTGTGCTGTGTGTCTGTTTATATGCTGAGTGAGCATGCTGTCTGGCTGTAGACTGCATGTTAGCAGAGACTTTGTTGTGTGTAATTACTGGGGGAAACAAAACCCATAGATCAGGGTTCGCCCATAATGACAAAAATAGACATCTGAATGCACACATGGTGTTTGTGAGGGGAGGATTGTGGGAGTGTCTGTGCAAGAGACAACACACTGTACAGAAAATCTGTTTATTTCTTTGTTTAAAGGGACGTATCAGTGTGTGTGTGTGTGTGTGTGTGTGTGTGTGTGTGTTGCTTGAGGAGACAGTCTCTACTACAGGAAACAGAGAGATCCTGTTTGTGAGTTGTAGTCATTGTTCCAGCTGATTACCCTCCTCTACAGCCCCACTCCACCAAAGACACACAGACACATAAACAACACATGAGCCCTATGTGAACTTTTGGCTCTGGACCAAAGACGTGTGCACACGAGTATATGAGGCCCCTCTTCCACTCTTTGATTTGGTACACCTCTCCTCAATAAAGCCACAGTTAGTAATGAGGGTGTGTGTCTGGCCAGTCTATCTGACTCCATGCATTGTCTCTTTGACCCAAAACGAGGTCTGACTCTTTCCTCGGGAAGAATAGACAACACCCAATACCTCCTTATCTTCTTCTGGGCTCATCATGCACTGTTGTTTTCTTTCTTGCCCCCACTCCCCCACCCCCACTTCTTTTTCTGCCCTAAATAACTAACTTCTACTCACAAAGCCAGTTTATCTTTGTCTTTGTTCTTTATCAGAACATGCTGGTTTAGATTCCTGGTCCCAAGTGGTCTCAGTGGTCTGCACAACATCGTCCCTGCTTTTTAAAAGATACAAAAATGCATTCACACTTTGAAAATGAACTTCCTTCTTTTTTATCAGATTAAACCAGGCATATCTACAGATTTCTCCTGCTGCCCCAAATTTCTTTCAATTTTTAAAGATAACTCCTACCCTCGTGTTTTCTCTTCTGCTCTCGCATACTGACTCAAGGGATCAAATATCAGACTATTTGTCCTTAAAGCATAAAAGCCTGGGCTTGTGTGGTTTCAGCTGAGGTCATCAAACCTTTAATCACAGGGAAATATTACATCTCTTGATTTGGTGTGAACACGATAATGAACTGATTTTTATAATAATAAAAAAAAATTGTGTTACAGACAGCTCCCAAATGAGATGCTTAACATCTGCGTCTTTCTAAAAGTTATGATGTAGATGTGCTTTAGAGGGAAATGTCCCAAAAACTTTTGTTTGAACTGCCTGTGGTAGAGTTATGAATGATGTTGAAATAATCAGATAAAACATCAATGTATGCTACCTACAGACAGCTGCTTGCACGACTATATGAACTCAATTTTCATAGAATTGAGAACTGATCAGTAAAATTACAGAGGATTAAGTCCATGCAAAAAAGAAGTACATTTACAAGATTAGTCTCAAGAATTTTTGAGAATAAAGTTGTGAATTTATATGAATGGTCATAAAGTTGTGAGAATAAAGTCACACATTTAGGAGAATAAACTCGTGCCCATGTGTCAACCCCCCCAAGCTGCCAGTCATTGCTCCTGCTTGTTTTGTAACTTTTTGCTTTATGACTTTGTTTTTATCTTTGTCACTATATTTTTTGGAAGCAAGTTATTCAATCTGTGCCCTCTTGATCCAGCCCTCAGGGAGAGTTTTTGGACATTTTTACACCACACAATCAAGTAGTTGCAACCCAACAAACAAGTTGGAAAACAAACAGGAGCAAAGACAGGTGGCCTGCATGGTTGACGTATGTGCACAAGGTTATTAACGAATTTATGACTTTATTCTCGTAAGTTTACAACTTTGTTCTCGCAAGTTCATGAGATGTATCTCATAAATGTACTCTTTTTATGTGTGTGGTGTTCATCCTCTGTCATACAAAGAGGTTTCTCCCTAAAGTTATTTTCATTTTGTCCTAGTTTCACAATTTCTCACCTCTGTCTTCTTTGTAGATTTAATGAAACCATGTTTCCATCTGGTCCCCAAAATGTCCTCATGTTTTTCTTCTTTACTCTTTCCACTATAGGTCATTTATCTCCCACCTCAAGTCCTCTCAGCTTAGCTTTCCTAAACAACACTAAGTTCCTGCACAATACAGTGTTGTGTCTGTGTGTTTTCTGTCAGGGACAGGCGCTTTGAGCTCAGGAAGAGAGGCCAACATAACACACTCATATACACACACACACATACATCGGATGAGAACCTCTGGCGAGGCCTTTCCCACCACTGCCCTCTCTGTATCAACATACTCACACAAACAAGCTCATTCACACTGCTGCACCATCAAACAAGCTTTTGTCTCTTCTTTGCACAACTGCCCCAATCAAAGACAAACACAAACTTATCTCCACACATCTGCATGTAAGCTCGTTACTGTGTATAGAACAACAGTTTCACTCTTATGCCACAAATCTCCTCAATTCAAAAGGTCAAATACAGCTTTTAACATCTGAAGAGGCTAAAAATAACATTTCATGTCCATCACGTTTAAAGCCAAACATTCTCAGACAAAAAAAACGGTCTTTTATCATAGGGGTAAAAATTTATTTACATGGCACATTTAGAGAGTTTACACCCTCATCCAGCTTACTCACACCCAGCCTGAATTAGATATTATAGGCCCTCATTGCAAACAATGAACAGACAACCAGTCATCAGAAAAATAGTCTTTTCTGTAATCAATTTTTAAAGTATTGATTTCTTTTCTCATTTCATTAATCCCATGTAAAAGGGTTTATAAAAATATCAATAGCAATATAGGTAGACAGTATTTGATATTGGGCATAAGCCAACTTAAATATTCTGTATCAAATAGACATTAAATATATAAAAAACAATTATGGGCTATATTTATTTACTGCCACTGATACGACCCATTAATCTGTTAGTATGGTGAAAACACGTAAGTACCTTTTTTTTATGAAATATAGTCATTGCCCTATCAGAAAGATAAGAAATATGTGAATCTTTATACTCAATAAATTCGCATATACACATCAGGGAGATGAGAAATTCTGATTGATTGATATCAAAATAGCAGCCACATCTCAACAACAGTTATACAACGTTGTCTGCTGACATGTTAGCCAATAATTGATAATGACAAACACAATCAAATGTAAGGCACTTTAACATCTTGGAGTCAAGACTGGTCTGTCATTAGTTGCTATAAAATAACATTAAACGTTTCACATTTTTCCTCTCAATGTAACATTTTCTTTAGTGTTGTCCTTTTTTTCTTTGACGCCTCTTTCTCTGATTCACAAGCCGCTAGAATGATAGAGCATAGCTTTGCCACAGCCCTCTCACACCCATCAACTCTTCTTATTATCCTCACATATGCATAGACTTATAGGAAGGTGAGCTTTGATTGGCAGATGCAAATCTTCTAAACAGATAAAACCTGATGAGGCTGGTGAGGATTCCAGGCATGTTTGGCACCTGTAATGAACACAGACAGGAAGAAGAAACATCATGAGGTCATTGTAAAACACGGCTGGTATTTAGGTAATAGAGAAACAGTCTTGAAATCTGTGTCAAATCAGCTGCATGTTTGCTGTCTTACCACAACATAGTTGTCATTCAGCTGGAGGCCATAGAGTACCCAGGAGGTGGAAGTGAAGAAGGTAGCTACAGTTAGAGGAAAGGATAAGCATTGGACGTCACCACGACGCACTATCTCAACCTAAAATGGAGGAAACAGCAACATTCAGTTTAAAAATACAATTTAAAACTGCTTTAATTCATGAAACAGAGGTAGAATTCCCAAACCAGACCATCGTAATTCAGTTTGGCTTGACTGGTCTATGCAGGCTACAAAAGTTTGTCCTCAAAGGATGCATCCCCTTGATAAGAACACAGCTTTGATTTTTCCAACTCAACTCAATCCTCATACCAACCAAAATATTTGCTAAGATGTAGGAAAACAAAAACACTAAAAGCAAAAGCAGTTATATGAGAGGTCAGACGATTGGGCTAATGGTAAACCAGCCAACAGTTTAGTTTGGTTATAATTTATCATCCTTTTATTTGATGGTGGATACCAATTACACTAAAATTCAAACTAAAATCACACCAAGTAGGTTAAAGCAGCATAATGTTTTTGCTGTTACTCATTTGGTGTTTTCTGTGACTAATACCAGAAAGTGCAAATGTGAAGATGCATAAACTGTAAGGAAGAAAGAAAATGTAACTGTGGGGATGAGTCAGAGAATAACAGGAAGACAGACGAGAGAAAGAAAGGCAGGAAACTGTAGACTGGGGGTCACTCCAAGCTGCCAAGCAGATGGAGAGAAGGAGACAAACAGGATAACAGACAGAGCAACAAGATGGCACAAAGAAACAAAGGAAATAGAACAAGCAGGGATTCAATCCTTCATTAGTAGTTGTCTGCACGTGCAGCACTGACATGATGTGAGGATACTGAACTGAACAGATGCTGCCTGTTCAGTGATGCAGAAGGTTACAGGGGGAGACTAAATGATCCATGTACAGTTGTATGAATGTAATACTGTGACTATGGTGAGTTTTTAAAAATATATGGGATTACTTCAAAAACCTTTATGCCTGGAAATAATAAAAGCAGTACAATCAGTTTTAAGTTAAATCAATAAATCACTATTGAACCTGTGGGGTATAATTGTCCATTATATTCTGAGTGTTCCGAAGCATGAACAACACACTCTTGAGATAATGGACCTCGTACTATTAATGCAGCACTTGTAAGTGCAATCAACTGCCATTGACTGGGTTTTAATGGAGGGAAACAGCTTTAGTTTACACTTTGAGCTGAGCAATAACTCACTTATGTCAGTGCTCAGCCTCTTGTGCCAGACGGTGATAGGAATATGAATAATGTAGTGAATGTCTTCCAAGAGAAAATCATAAGTACATAAATTAGGATATCATAAAGCTTCCTCTTGATTGTTCTAAATTACCAATGCGATGTGTCACAGGTGTGTGACTAACATGTTTTTTGGTTAAAGTTTTGAGCTCTCTCTTTTATTTTTTATATACTGTGATTAAACAGACAGAAACCTATCAAATGAAAGAGAGGTTCCAGCAAACATTCTCCACACTATCAAGGATGTTGGCGTCTAAAGTTTGTTCTGGTAACACTTTGTTGGGTCCTCCCTTTCTAAGAGGGAGAGAAAACTGGATCATGTTTGTGTGGTTTACTGGATTTCCTGCAGCATGTCTCTGTTGTAAAGAGATTTCTCTTGAATCTCAGAATCTTTTAATCGTATTAGCTACTGTATTGAGCACTTGATAAAATCCTTCTTGGCAGGGTTTGTTGAACCCTTTTTACACCCAGTCTCTGACAGAATGGTGAATCTCCTTCATTTTTAATTCTTAAAGACTGAGACTTGGTTCTTTTTATTCTCAGTTATATTACCAACCAAACAACCCCGAACGTTTTGCTGTGGAAAAAAAGATCACAATGAGCATGCGTTACACACAAAATATAACAGATTTGGTTTCAGCCCTTAAATCTGTGTTCTTTGCTATCTGTAGCTTCAGCTTTTTAAAGATCTTAAAGTGACGGTGAGGAGAATCATATGAAGTGGATTGCAGTGACTCCCTTTCCCCAGAGTACAGGCACAAACTGTTGTAGTGCATTTGTTCTGAAAGTGAAAGGTGATCAGGTCTTTTTTTAGAACAGCTTTTCTTTGTTCGAGATAACATTTTATTGAATACAATGCGATTTAATGTATTAAGTAATATTTATGTAGCGCTTTGTTTGAAACGTGACAACAAGCAAACTTTGTGAGTTCTTGCTATACTTTAGTAGCTGGCTGCATTTAGTGATACTCACAGCCTGGTGCTCTGAGACATATCTGCACCGTGTAATATTAGTGAATCCTGGTTTTGTCCTACCAGTGCTCGTCTACCAAACAGAAAACCTAACCTGGCTCTTCATTTTATTGACAGACTCTGGTTTGAACAGATCACTGCAGTATAAATGCTGCATGTGGGTTAGAACAAACAATATCACAAACAACTTAGCCCTCAGTGTTTTATCCCTTGGCTCTGTCCTGTTAAGCTTTCTTCTACTCTTCTGTCCCTTTACCCTCAGATAGTCCTGTTTCTACCATTATAACTAGATAAATCACAGAAATCAGTAAAGATTCAAAATGATTATCTCATTTTAAGTTGCAGATTATGATCAGTATCTAGATATGAGACTTTTTCATGATCACTTAAAAAGTCCTCACAGTCCCTTTCAGTGACTTGCAATGCAGCAAATCTCTTTTTTTTAATCAACATTTCACACAATAATATCCTATACTGAATTTGTTTTGTAGATAAGCTCTCATCACCCTAAAACCTGCACCAAATTATCTCTAAATTTTCTTAATTGAGTTAATTTGGCTGTGTATGTCCGTGCATGTAAGCTGTACCAGGTCTATGAGGGGGGACATGTACATGCTGACGGTGATCACGCTGCAGGTGAGACCCAGCTGGCTGAGTCGAATCTCTCCTTCAGGTAGAATTGTGGTGAAGTAGAACCAACCACAGGACAGCACCACCCCTGCTGCTAGAGTCTGGGAGATCACCAGCCGCTGTGTCACACATCAAACACACACATGACAAAAAAAAAAAAAGGTGTTCAGGATTCTGAAAAGTAATATGCAAACAACCTCTTCAAATAAAGTCAGGCAACATCAGCTGACCTTTTGTTTTGTGTAGTAAAGATACACGATAATGTAGAGGATCTGCAGCAGGGCTCCTATTACATTGACTAGGAGGATGGTTTGGTCTTTCTTCAGGACACCATAGTACAACCAGCCCAGGTTACTGTGGAAACAAGGCGAGCATTGAGAGGAAAACAGTGACCAGGAAGACAGGATCTCAACCACTCATACTCACTTAAGACACGTGGTGAGGAAAGGTAGAAACTGGATGTTGTCTGCACTTTTGGACTCGTGCATCTTCTTCAGGTCGGTTCTAGAAATACACACATACACACGCACCAAACAAGCGGGTAAGTTAAAAATAAATGGCCCATATGTTCATGCATTCCTTAGCCAGACGACTTCATTGCAGCTGACAGGGGAGGAGGCAGAAAAACAAGCAGAAGAAAATTCACTAAATGCCACATCTTCTTACGTGTTTCTCCAGGCTGCTCAAACCAAAACAGGGAACTAATAATAAAAGCGTGCCATAATAAGAAACTAAACTTACAGTCCAGTCGAGAACATCCCGACTGTGAACACGATGCAGGCCCATGACAGAAGCTGCAAATGATCCATAGACCGAGAGGAAATATCCAGAAGACTATTCGCTTTTGTAAATGATTAAAAAAAATGCGCGCTTTTAATTCCGGATGCTAATGTATTGGGTTAAAGATTAAAAATGAGTTCGCTGTTACACCCTCCCTCACTACCTGTATTTCCGTGTTTGCAATCAGTGTACTTGGCGTTGCTGAGCACTGATTGGCTGTGAGACGAAGAGGGTGGGATAAGTTGACCCAATGAGGTGTTGAAACGTTGAGGACGCTTTTTGTTACGTCATCACGCTGAAAAGTTTGTAGCGGCGGGATGATGGAAGTTAAAGGCCGTGATGAAGACTTTGTAGAGTGGGTGGAAATGATCGAGACCGGCGAGAAAAATGTTTTTTTTTTTAATCATGTTTTAAATTATTGTAAGGATAAGTTTTCAGCACACTTCATTTGGTATAAGGAGGGTATGAGTGTCTAAGTGATCTTTAAAAGGTCTCACCTATGCCTGATCGAAATCTCCAATTCAAAATGAGATTATCAGTGCCAAAATAAGTTATTTCTAAATGCTAATTTCTAGCTTCCTTATCAAGACTGGACAAGTAAGATTAGTCTAAATTGATTTACGGCATGCCAAGGTTTCTGTTTTTTCTATTCTATTTTCTAGTTTTTTTCTCAGCTCAAAATTATTTTTTTGGATATATTAACTTATAATAGTGGACACTGGAGCTGGACTGTCTGACAGAAAAGGGACAGAAGAGCAGAGGAAAGCTGAACAGGACAGTGCCACACCTTCCCCTTGCTGCCAGTACCCCTCAGGTCACACTACTCATATGAACCAGACTGAAGCATGATAGCCGACACACGCATGGACCGCCAATGTCATTTTGAAGCGTCTGTTTACAAACACAGTCTCATCATACCCAGCACAATGGAGAACACACAGAAAATTGTTACAACTTAAGTTACTGTTTTGGCTTGTTCAGTTGTTTTGGACCAACACAGCCCTATAACACCCTGCCATTGACCAGATTATTCCTCATGGATCATGTCAGCGCTGTGTCCGTGCACAGTTTCTAAGCATGCTAGAGCACAGGTGTGTATCCTGTCTGAGTGCAGTTTACTTGTGGTCATACTAGCCAAACAAGCTGGACTTTGGGGTTTAAAGCGTGGTGAAGCATAGCACGATTGATGTTTGTTTTTCGTGTTTGAACCCAGAAACCTGATTTATCATGGCGATCTACTTCCTCTTCCAGGTGAAATTTGCTTGCGTTAAATGCTAAGGCGTACCAAGACCTGCTGATTCCAACCACACTCTAATAGCAACTGCTTTATCTACATTGATATCAATGTTGGTATCAGCATGGCTCTATATTTCCGTGCTGAGATTGATAGTTAAGTTCTGGACTCTCCTCTCTCCTACACACTACATCCATATATTGTACAGTCTGTGGGCACAAGTGTACCTTTCTAATCCTTCAAGGCTTGGCACTCTGCAATCTGGTCAAAAGAATATTCACTTGTTGAACAATGATAATGGGCAAACACTAAACAGCTATGTGTTTCCTGGAGTCTTAAGCCTTCTCTCGAACAAAGCTTTCTTTCTTCTTGTGATACACAGCCACATGCCAAGAAGAAAGAACACAAAATGCTGGACTTCCTCCATTGTTGCCCTTTGTTTATTGTGCCGTGTTCTTCTTCTTCATTGAATTTATTGGCAGGCTGCACAGTGTTGCACTGCTATGATGCCACTCTATTTTGTAGCTGACACAGCTATCGCCCACCTGAGAAGTCAGAGTACACGTAAGCAAGATCAAGGTGTACTGTGCCAAACTTTGCTGAACCAAACTGGGCCCAACTAAAACTAAGAGGGAGAAGAGAAAAGAAAATTTTGTCCAGAATTGCCTTGATCTAACATTTGTTAGCTGTTTTCATGAGGGGAGAAAAGGCATCATTTTCACATAATTTCAGGCCCATGTAATGTTTCAGATGAAACAACATAATAGAGAAAACTTTCTCTTTGGTTGAATTGGCCATCTGCAACCTTAAATAAGAGGCCACAAAAGAGCACTGTTTGTTTGAAGTCCTGTAAACCAGTTGACTGGTGTATCACTTCAAGGAGTATGATTGTGCTTTTCAGAGCTAACCAGTCAACTGCAGGTGCCCTCTTAAAGAAAAAGATGCACTAGCTGTTTCATAGAAAAAGGTGAGGACTCCTACTTGAAATTGTAAATTAGAGCTTTAACTTTCTCCAACTTCCCCATTTTTCTGCAAAGTTCAGGTGAATTTAACCTTTACTAAAAAGTCCTCATTATCTTTATTTTTCTCACTCTCTCCGCCCACCCTCTCATCACTGTAAAAGCTCTTTCCACAGAAACTTTCTTCTCTCAGAAACCTCTCAGACTTGACCTTTAACAACAGTCTTTGATGTATAATTTTCTCTCTTTGTCTGCTTTATTTTTTTTAAGTCCACACTGTGGCTTTGACATTTAATTTTTCTTCACTTAACTTTTCACGTCTTTATTTTTAATGCCATTTCTATAAAGATGCTCAACAAATTTATGTCTATGGTTTATGCACTCGTCTGTGTGAAAATGTTTTCTAAGTGAAGCAATTTGACTTTCTGTAAATGCTATTCAAAAACGATCCATCTCTGTCATCGTGGAAATGTAGATATTATTTGTCCATCAAAGTTATTTTTTTAACATATTCAAATATTTAACTACAAAAAAAATATTGTAGACATTTAGACACTGACATACAGGTCCTGTATGTTTCTTTTATTTACTTTTGTCCCTCTGCCTCTTGGAGGGCGATCTGCTCTGTGGTCTGCATCTATCTGATGGTTCTGTGTACTCCAATTACTCTACATCAGTGACCTGAGTCTGTGATTGGTATCATGCATTTAATCAACATTTGCACATTATTTTATGGCATCATCCAACAAACGGGCCAACACCATGGTAAATACTGCAGTGTTGTGACTGTTTAGTCAGCTGTAGTGGAGCTTGACCTGCACTAACCTTCAAATATATGCGTTCTGCACTGGAGCATGACTTTTGAGGTGGTGAGATCATGTGCATTGAATTTCAGCTGTGACGTGCTTGTGGAAAAACAAACAGCCCAGTTTAATGTCCATGTTTTGAAAATATATGTTATGTGGTTTTACAGGTAGTGGTGACTTTTAACAGTTTTCAGTCAGCTCGGTTGTTCATCCATCCATCCACAGCAGATGGACAGGGCAGTAAAAGAAAGGGGGAGAGAAAAAGGGGTGAAAGACTGTAAGAGAGAGGAGGCGAGAGTGACACCTTCACACCCGGTTGTCAGTTTGCTCGTAGGCCTCCTTCATCGTCCCCCTCTCAGCCCTGGTGTTTGGTTTTTAGGCTGTGAAATCCAAGCCAGGCCGAGCCGTGGCACCGGGGGATGAAAGACAGAGGGCAGGGATGAGGGGATGAGAAAGAGGAGGTTGGAAAAGACGCGGGGGTGGAAATGTGGAGAGTGCGGGAGAGATTTCATCGGATAGCTTTGCTGAAATACTGTCTCACCCATCAAAATCTGAGTGACGTCAGTGGGATTTCTAGATCAGAAGGACGTGCGCAAAAGATTTCACAAGAGTTAATAATAATAATAAAAGCCAGAGAGTTTTTTTTTTCATGACATGACATTTTTTATTTAACGAAATATTTTTCACATCTCAAAACACTTTCTTATAGTTCTCTATGTACAAATTTACATATAAACATTTTATAAAATAATACAAGTGGGTTTAACGAGAAAACAAATGACTGAAAGGATTCTGGAGAGTTTGAGGTTTGACAAAATGCAAGGAGGATCACGTCTGCACATCAGCCAGTGTACCACAATGAAGACAAAGACAGCAGAAGTGAGTGAAAAACCATAAAACTGAAGAAGCTCAGCTCCCCCAAAAGCCCTGTTAGTTTGGACAGTTTCTTTGATCAGTTGCTTTCGATGTTAGGACAAATACAAAAGACTTGTTAGAACGTAAAAAACAATAAATAAATAAAGATTTCTCCGGGACAAAAGAATTCAGATGGACAATTTTAGAAAATAAAATTTGATAAATATATATCATTCTAATTTTTTAATTTGCATGAGCAGAATGCAGAATTCGGATGAAAATGAAAGAAGACAAGAAAGAAAGACTATTAAACTATCTTAGCTATTAAACTGCATCTTGATGGATGTGACAGTGCCTTTAACAGGGAGCTGAGTGCTACACAACAACATGACGAAAATCCTACAACATGTTAACTACTTTGTCAGTAGCAGACAACATTTCCATAACACAAACATGGTAATTTCTCTGTAGAGAAAAAACAAGGTTTGAAAAAAGGGGTTGGAGCTTTGGAAAACAAAGCACTTCTGTACCAATGATGTGGTGGGTTGAAAACACAGGATAACAAAGACAATGAAATCCCATTGTTATTCTCACTACAATATTAATCCATGCAGTATTTTGATCCATCCACTCGAAGTTTTTGTTCATCATGGCTGAAAAAAGTGTCCTTTAATGAGAATTTCCATCCTCATTATCAAGTAATTGAAAAAAAAAAAAAATCTGAGGTCTTCTTCTCGGAACGATCCATGTCCCACAAACACACACGCACACACACGCACACACACACACACAAAATTGTCCATGCTCGTATAAAAAATCTGTATAAAAAATCTCTGAGTGTCCATGGTCCCAATGACCAGCATTGAGTAAGCATTGTCTCTGTCAATGCTAGCTTTATTGTAGCACGAGCACTAATAGGACTGGGATCATTGTGAAGAGGAGTGAAAAGGAGACCAGCTGTGCTCCTGAACTGCCAATACTCCTCTGCACGTTTGGCTCCATCACAGCAGGGTCATCTGGTGAAAGAAAAAGAGAAGGATTAAATTTCATTATTCCAGCTTTGTAAACACACCCAGCTGAGCTCCTCTCAGATACTGGACTGACCGCTGTGACTGTTATGTATCTGTCTGGGATTTTGTTTTGAAGAATCCTCACCTGCTGGGAGCCGGTTTGAAGGGTTGTGAACTCCTCCTAGAGCAGGAAACTTCACTTTTTCTCCATCAGTGCCTTTTCCTGTCTCTTCAGCCTTGGCTTTATCTAAATGGTTCTTTCTTTTGTGGCTGACGACATCCACTTTTAGCCGAAGACAGTCCTGACCGTGGTGATGCATCGGCTTTGCTATGAGGAGACAAAAATGAGGTAAAAGGTTAGAGCACAAAACTAGTCAGAAAACAACAAGCCTGCAAAATATACCTGTGTTTTTGATACTTACAGATATAGTAATAGCTTTCCCCTTGTCTGAATTCTTTTCCCAGGGTAAAGGGAGTATAACGCTGAAATTTCTCAGAGAACTTCTCAGGTACATGAGGAGCGAATGGCCGTGAGCACTCCCATCGCAGCTGGTCAAAAGAGTGCGGTTTGCACACATCGTAGTCTTCTTTCTCCACCATGTAGAGCACGTAGCGCTCGGCTGCGTGCGATGACACCTCGCCTTGGGTGTAGTGGGGGCAAATGATGTCCAGATAGTCGTTGATGTGCACTTCCACCTTGTACTTATCCAACTTGAAGCTGCAGGGAGAAAGAAAAGGAATAGGAGGTTACTGACAAATGCCCCCAGAAAACACAAAAACATCTTATGAAGAGAAACAACCGTTATTTTTTCACACACGTGTTCCACACACACCCAGACGGCTTGGCTCACAAAACATGCGTGTCAAGAGCAAAAGCGAGGCTTAATCACACACACACTTACTCACAAAAGTTACCACACAGGTAAAGCTGCTTGGGTGCAATCCAGGAACCACGTGAGGCTGTATTTGTTGATTTGTTTTTGTAGTATACTTGTGCAAACCCGTCACTGTGACAGATTTAGAAAGACACAGATCTAGCCTGACTTGTTCATTTTGTTTATGCACAAAAAACACACCTTGAACCTCATAAATCCGCACCACCCTCCCTCACCCACACCTTTTTTTCTGCCCTAACCGATGTTTTGCCTTCAGCAGAGATTTCCTCCCCACCTGCTCGCACGAAGATGAGTTTTTAAACGACAGCTTATCACATGCAAATCTATCTTCTCTGCTTTTGAGCCTGTCCACTTTCAAGTCTGCTTAACTGTTTCTGTTGAGTCTTTTCAAACTGTTGTTTTTACCTGGCTTTTTGATTATCAGTGTTGAGCCTCCTGACGCAAATATGTTGTCTAAATCTGTATCTGTCTCCTTCTTTCTCTCTGATTGCTTCAAAGACAGAGAAGAGACAGTCAGACTGTCGCTCTCTTTCTTGCTTTTCATCTTCACCCTCCATTTAGTTTTATGGCTCTTTTTCAGCCTCCCTGTCTCCTCTTTGCTCTTTGCTTGTCCCCCACCCCAGTGTCGTAACAAAGTGTAGAGGTTAAAAAAGCACTCGTTTTTGAAAACACAAAAGCAGATTTCATAAAGTTACCCTGATATATAACCTAGATTTTCAACATCTGGTTAAATTTTTACTTAAAGAGAACAAAATCCAACAAAACCATACTTCAGGTAAGCTGTAACCTGAAACATGCAGCTTGCTAGCATGTTACTGCTGCTAATGATGAATGATTGATACGTGTGTAGCTCCAATTACAACCTCAGGGGCCAGCAGGCTCTAATCCTTAAATTAAATCTGTGTTTGAACTGAGTGACAGCCTGTTTTTCGTGTCTTGTGGTGGGTGAAAGTGACAGGAAAACAGCCCCTGCGTGTCTGCTGTTGTTTATGTGTGTTGAAAGTGTGTGTAACCATCATCAAAGTTGGGACATGGTGCCCCCCCCCTCCTGTTGTTGTGACTCCAGTCAGGACCCTCTGGCCAAGTCACAGACACACAGGCTCCAAACGTGGGCCCCTAACCCCTCCTTCCTGTCCCTGAATGTATGTGCGATGTGTGTGTGTTTGAGTGTGTAAAAGTTTGTGCTAACCTACCTGTCAAAACATGCTTTGTTAGCGAACACAGCTCTGTACTTGTTATCCAGCTAACACTCTGAACACCAACCTCCACTCGAACCACTGCTTTCTCTCTCTGTCTACCTCTTTAAGAAAAGCTTCTTTGTGTTTTCCCTCCTGCGCAGGTGTGTGTGTCTTTGTTTGTGTGTGTTTGTGGAGGTAAGTGTTTCATTGAAAGGAGATGAACAGCCTGTAGCAGCCTAATTGGCTAAATAATCTTTACTCTCATCTTGTTCCTTTCTGCTTTGTTGTCTTTGAGTCAGACCGGTAATAAGAGAGTTGGGAAAACAAGAAAGCTCGAAGTTCTTTAGTCGTTCCCTCTGAAGTAAAAGAGTTTGAATTGAACACTTTTTTTCCCCACAGTGTGTCCTTAGCAACACAACTTGTCAAAAGCTAACAACAACAGACAGATTCTGTTACTAATTTCATTCACAACCCGGGCTTTTAAGAAAACTCTCCTTTTATCCTGCTCATTTCCCCCCCCTCCTCCTCCTCTCACATATTGGTCAGGCTAATTAAAAGCTGTTAGGGGTCTGAGGCCAACGTGTTCTCTAGAAAAGGAGGGGAGGAGGAATGAATAGGCTGTAATTATACCCATACTCTCCCCAGAGACAGAGAGCCTGAAGGCTACAGGGCCCCCAGCAACCTCTGTGCCCTGTCCCCTACAGAACTTTTACTAACTGTGGGAGTTTTTAATAACGTTCTTTTTTTTAATAATGGTGAAATAGATGGATTTGCTCTTTTTTTTTTTGTCCATTTTGCCTTTGCTCTTGTTCATGTACAGACCCTCCGCTCGTGCAGACTCTGGTATCCCCCTGCGTCTCCCCGCGCCTCCTCTAGCTGACAGTTCTCAGGAGGTTGAGAGTCACATTAACGTGATATCTGTGTACGAGAGCGAGGGCCAGGTGTGTGAGATGCTGCAGACCTACTTTTCACGCTGCTTCATTTCCCCGTGTATGTGTGTGTGTGCATGTTTCCATGTGTAAGAGATTCTCTGAAGACCTTTATTTAGGGCTTCTCATGCCGCGAGCTCTTGAGCACATCTGTTAATCAAGGCCTCCTGAAGCCTCTTGTGTGTTTCGAGCTGGTGTGTGTGTGTGTGTGTGTGTGTGTGTGTGTGTGTGTGTGTATTCTGCATGTGGCTAAGGTGCAGGTAAACAGGCAGGGTTGAAGGCGGTTGTAGGTCTTGCTCTGTGCCAGACAGAGGTCATTCCTCACTACTGAGCTACTCTAGCATTTGCGTCAGAAGACAAGGTGTGTGTGCATGTGTCTGGTACCAAAGCAAAAGTAAGCGACTTCTTCCACACTTTGCTTTCTTGTTTAAGCTTTGAAGTCTTGCCATTGTCCTTGTAAGGCACTTCCACTTCTTCTCTTGTCTTGTCTCTCCTCCTGCACTCCTTCTCTTTTACTTCACTCTACACCCCCCCCTGCTGACAACCCCCCTGTCCCCCATTTGTCCCCCGAGCCCTCACTGTTTTCCTTCAAACATCTGACACAGGAGCCCTTGTCTTCCTCCATTTCTCCGGGGAGAGGTTCAAACTGGCAGCCTGGGTCGCAGGGTTAGAGTTCAGGGTCGCAACTTCTCACACTACGAGGTCTAACAACTGAGTCAGCACTGAGGAGATTTGGCTCACACACCAATACAAGGCGAGTCAGCAGCAGCAGCGAAACACAGAACAGATGCATCCACACACACCACCAGAACCATTTGCCCTGCAGGTGATCAGTGGGTATGCCGCATCAGGGGGCTGTGGTTTGGACATTTTTACTGTGTTCCCACTTGCCAAATTTCCACACACACCTTCCCTTACACTTTTACTTTGAGGTGCACACTTAATACCCTATTAATTTACTGTGGTATGGCACATTCACACCTCCTTTCACACCAGCTGAGGAGCTGTCAGTGGGTCTAATGGGTTTAGCCGCTCACTAGTGGGATCCTCCATTATAGCCAACCTAATATACACTGAAAAGTCTCTTCGTATTAGCTTCCAACATAATCTACCTTCATTCTTCTTCCATCTCATTGTGCTGTAATAAGAAACCCAGGAGGAATTCTTCCTCTACAAGGCACTGATGCAATCTCCTGTTTTGACTTGGATTATAAATCCAGCAAAACTTTCTGAGTTTATAGATGCATGCACGGCTTAGTTAAGACGCAGAGATTCTCTCAAGCTCATTGCGACTGCAGTTTCCCTTTCATCAATCCCAAAATGTTCCCCTCCCTTCATCCATCACTGTCCACTCTCTCCTCCCTCTGTCTGCCATCGCCTTTATTCTCCGAAACACCCAACCCCCCTTCTCCCTCTTCTCTATTTTCTCCTGTCTCTTAACGCTGACATAATATACCAGCACTCTTCATCCAGGCTAATTTCTCAACGCAAATCCCTTTCTCCAGCTCACCCCTCTCTCACCCTGCGCCTCTTCCTCCGCCTCTGTGCCCCCCGAAATCTTTTCACCCGGCCTCCCTCTCTTTGTAGCCACCCCATTCTGTCTGTGATGAATAGAGGAAGGCCAAATGGTATCATGCTTGGTTTAATATGTTTGGGGGTCATGCAGAGTTAATCTGTGTGCTAGCGTCTGTCGGTGTTAGTGAGGAAGAAAGAGAGGGAACAAGTTCAGGAACTTCCAAGAACTCACATTAAATGTTGAACTTTACTTATGAGAAAAAAGTTGAACTAACTGAGACAAAAACTCCTGAAGCCCATCTGACAGAAATTGATTGCTAATTTGGCCCTTCAGGGGGCGATCGTGGGCTGTAGAGTGGACATCAGTGCTAAAGTATGCCTGAAATGCTATGAATGAGCAGTGAACACACACACATGCATGTCTGCCCACTCATACTCTGATACTGCTCAGCCTCTCTGATGTTCGAGGCTGAGAGGTGCTCTGTCCTCCTCGGGTGGAAAACTACTGGGGGCAAAAACAGAGGAAGGTCTGTGAGGAAAATAAAAGAGAGGGGGGTCTGATGTGACGAGGGGAGGGGAGGAAGTCTGGACCACAGATAAGAAGGCGAGAGGAAGAGTGGGGAGAAAACAGAGGTGCATGCAGACAGACCTTTAATTGATGTAAACTGCAGATTTGGAACTGAATGTCTCCAAAACGTAGTGTACTATGATGCATGATGTTCCTCATGTACATTTATAAGCCTTTTTTGTAAGAGGACAGTTACATCACAAGGAAACGTACACAATCCCTCTGATATTAAATGTGCAGGATGCAAAGCGAGCCAAATGGGGATGTTCTCGATATGAATTGGTTGTTCTGATTTACATTGATCCTGTTGAGATTATGGTGGCAATCATCCACGGTTACAACTACAGATTTACACATACTGTAACAGTTACACAATAACCCACCTACTCTGATACACAAACATACATACCTACAGATGATAAAGAACTTAATGAAATAGACAGAAAGTTACATCACAGGCTCAGAGGGACATAAACCTACAGAATAAAGGCAGTAGGGTGACGCTGGACTGTCTACAGGTCAGATGGCCAGATTACAAACATGTATAATCTACGTTAGTGTGTATGTGCTCTCATTCTGTTGGGATTAAAGACCCCCAACCAGACGGGACACAGGCTGGGGAGGGGTGAGGAGAGACACACAAAGACAAAGAGAGGAACGTAAATGTATAAAATGTAAAGACAAGAAAGGAGGATAAGGTGGAGGAGTGAACCCCAAATTCACCCTGGAGGCAGTGAAAACGTGCCAAGGCAGGCCCTGACTACTTTGGAGCCAGGCACGGACAGGCGGGAGATAAACAGAATATTACATTACAAACTCCTGATAAGGATATTTGCACAGATACAGAGAATGTGGGCTACTCAAGACGGATGGAAGCAGCCAAATAACACAGTGATAGCGGATATGAAGGAGGGGATGTGTGTAGTGGCATCCAAATCTGGGCAGAAAAAAAAGGGACTGTGAGTGTGTTTAGGCAGGGAGAAATAAAGAAGAAAGGAAGAGTCTCAGCTGTAAAGAGACAGGAAAAGGAGTGAGGGATGGGGAGAGGAGCAGGCAGGTACAGTGAGAGAAACACACACTCATACACACACACACACGCAGCTGACAGAGTTTAGTATAGTAACAGCAGGCTGGAATGCTGGCTGTAGCTAATATTAACACCCCAGTTCTCCCTCTTGCCCCCCTTAGCAGTGTGTGAGTGTTTGTGTGTGTGTGTGACTGAGTGACTCACACATTTATCACATCCCGGTAAAACTCTCTACGGTAAAAGCCACTCCTTGCTTTTTACTCTGTACAAGTTTCATACAATCTGTCTTCAACCAAAACAAAACATAAAAAAAAACCTTCCTGTTAGAGCTGCTAAAGGGCAGCACAGGTTCAAACTCACCTTTTATTTCTCTCTCCCAATCACACACACACACACACACACACACACACACTTGTGACAAGCTGAAACACGTCGAGTAAAAAACAAGACCGGACCGGGGTGGGGAAAACATGCCTCCACACCTGTCACATAAGAAAACTACACACACAAACACACAAACACTCCAAGTACAAATCCTCACAGGACCTGAAGTACAGGATTAAGCTGTAATCATTCAGTCGCTTTGACAAGTTGGTGAAAAGAGAACACACTCGTGCATTCATTGTGTTTAGGGAAAACACACACACACATCTCTCTAGTCCCTGAATGAATGGACTGACTGTTGCCATCTGGTCACTGTCCTCCTCCACCTAAGACAAATCACTGCTGCTCACAATCCCACCAAGAATCACTTAGCATCAATTATCTCCAAACTCTCTGATGGATTAGCATAAAGCGGCACACAGGTGACTGATTGATCACTGAGGGGTGAGGGAGGGGGGATATGGAGCAGGTGGGTTTAGTCAAAGCAGAGAGAAAGAGCATGGGAGATGAGAAAACGAGTGAAAAAAGTGAAAGCGGGAGGGGGAGACAGACAGAATGGGCGTCTGAGAATTAGGGATTATGGAGTAGCATTGAAGATTAGACTGTGAAAAAATGAGGCGAAAAAATATAATATGAGTTGCACAAGGAGGTCAGATGATTATGGTTTCATTTTTGCTTTCAGCCGCCATTATCCTCTTCATTCAAGTTTGTGTTTTTCCTTTGTAGTGGTCCTTTGAGGTTGAGAGGAGTGAGATAGAAGATGACAGAATTCTTACAGATTAGGCATGAAGAAGATGAAGTAGGAATTGTCCTTTTTCTGAGAAGATGAGTGAAGTTCTTCCTGTTTTAGGGTCTATGTTAAGCCATACAGTATTGGGAATTAGTGTTGTGTTATGATTTCTTTGGGTTACACAACTCCCATTTAACTGCAGAAATAGTTTTTTGAGCCGGATTAAACTATTAGACCACACTAGTCTGACTTTTTCGTCATTCATTTCTGAGCTAAATATGGAAGCTTCAATTTCCGCTTTTATCCCCACATGGGATAGGGGACTGTGGTTGGTCACTTCACTCTGTCTACTATTTCCCACCTGGATTGATGGCCTCTCTTTCACTCACTGTGGTGACTCAGATGTAAGATCCAGGTGGGTTGACTCACACATGGACTAACCCATGACACAAGCACTCCTCATGACGTGAGGACTTTTCCATCAGACTCCTCATCCAATTATCAGGACAATTGTTTTCCTTGTTGTGGGGTTCTTATTCTTCTAAGCCCAGCGTCTATTGTCATCCTTAAAGGCCAATTAGAGAGCAGTGATGTAATCAAGACACGACTAAAAGGCTATAATAGCTCTTGCCCTTGTTGTGGATTTTAATCGACCCATGTGGGGGGACCGTCCTTCTGTGTCAGCTCGGGTATAAAATAATAATACTGTCTTTCAAGCATCAGGATCACTCGCTCCACGCTAAAAGCTCAATAAATCGCGCCGTGATATTGCGCGTCTGTCAAGCTCCATCGATCCAACTGAGTGGTTGGATTGCATTACATCTCTGACCTCAGAACTAAATAATCAGCAGTGAGTGCCTCTATCTCACTCTGACACACACTTATCATCCCCATCCAGCCCAATGACACACTTCAACAAACTGGGAATAAATCTGATAATGAAATTAACCGACTGAATCATTGTCATTAATTGTCTTTCCATGACACTAACACAGGTGCAAATCACGCAGACAACCCCACAAGCCAAGTTCATACTTGTCGGTCTACTTTCTACTATTAGACCAGTCTGTGTCTATGTGTTGCGGTTAAATATAGTGGTGAATCTGTCCATCTGTCTGGGCATCTTTGCACTGCTGCATTTAAGCCTGGTCACAAGTGTGAAAGTTTAAATGTGGTGTAAGAGCTATTTAACCGTCAAATGAGCCTTCAATCACCACACAGAGGGAAACAACAAAAAACAAAATTGTATTTTTTTGAGCAGCCTTAGGATCCTTCTAACAAATGAAACAGAGACGCAATACTTGACTTTGTGACAAATTACCTCCACCTCTCCATTCAGACACAAGGGTAAAACGCAGCCACACATTCAGACCAGTGTGTAATCATTTACAACTCCTCACATCATACAACTTGCTGGGCTGCAGGCTCACGCACACGCATGCACAACTCAGATCAGACGCGCACAGAAGCAGAGGAAAACACTTACAGTGGGTTCGTGCTGTTCCAATAGACGCTGTGTCTCTCCGCAGACGCGAACCAAGCACCGATGCTCAGCGCCAAGCACACTAAACACACTACATCCATGGTTCTTCTTCTTAACAGAGATGTCGATGGACTCAAGCTGTCAGCGGTGGCGACGGAATATCAGATGTCGTAGAGGGATGGTGTGCGTAAATACGCGCACAGAAACGAAAGTGAAGATTTTACTCTCCAAGTGTGTTGCACTAGATGTTGGAGTACCTCACTCTGTGTCAACTCGGGTCTGACTCTGTAAAGTGCGACTTCACTGTTTTGTCCACCGGTGGCTCCTCCCGCAAATGTGCCCCCAGCCAATTGGAGAAGAGATAATCCGCTAGTCCCCGCCCATGCCCTCCCTTCCCGCTCCGGCTCGCACTTTAGACCAAATACTCAGACAAACAACTTTACTACAACTATGAGAACATCATGTAAGTGTAATAAACGAATAAAGACTGTTTGGATAATAAAAAAAAAGAATTCATATCCAAAAGAAGTCAGGGGTCTTGAGATAATGTGATGTTGTTTGACAATTATTTTTGATAGCTGAAAAATATCCAGGGTTTTTTATAATATGTCTGAAAGTTGTAGAGTTTCGTATTGGTTTGGGTCATTCAATGCAATGCGTCTTTGGAAAAAAAACTGTTAATGTTCAGATTAAACCTGAAAATTCATGAGTGAGTTTAGCTTTTACCTGAAACTAGTGGAGTTTAGAGTTAGAGTTTTGTTTTTGTATTTGCTTTTTTGTCTGTTTGTTTTTGTGGTTTTGTGTCATTACCATGTGTTGCATAGTTGTGTGATACACTTAAGGTTGAAGATCATGCTATTGTGTCAAGTTCTGAGTTTTACAATCCATTTTGATTATCATCTTGTGAATCTGTGTTCTGTGCTGTTTTTGCATTGTGTTACACTGTTGGATATGATCTCAGTGCACAAAGCTGTTAATTTCATTGCTTCATCAGCAGCATATTGTAGGGGTTTTCACTCTGGCTGATCCATCTGTTGTGCTTCACTCATTTCTGGACCATGTGCATTAAGGTGTGTAAACTCCTGCAAGCTCTTGTTGTGCAGGTACGCTCGTGTGCTGATTATGCTCTGTCAGATAGGGAAGAATTATTACTGTCCTATCAGTCAGTCTGATCTTCTGGTCTCCACTTAGCCGCGTCCCCAGACAGGTACGTTTAGAAAACAACCCCACAGATGGAGTGGATAAAGTCCAAACTGCATGGTGTCAGTGGGAGTATTGCCCCATCAGGAGAGGGCTTCCCTCGGGCAGGGATGGAGCCTGGACTGGATGGGTTAGCTGGTTCAGAGCTCCATAGCTGCGGGGGAACAGGAGGGTGCATACTGTGCATGTTGTGTGTATGTGAGTGTGTGACTGTTGTTGTGTGCAGACATACTGAGTGTCTGTCCCTAGGCTTGGCTGGGCAAGCACACACACGTCCTGGCACTGTGAGAGGATCCCACACACACAAACACACACATGCAGCATACACAGACTGTAGATCCTGTAGGCGGTGGGGGTTAATCACTGCTGAGGGTGCTTTTCCATTCTGTGACGTCTCCCCAAAAAGTGAGGGGGTGAAGTTAGTAATGCATGATGATGAAAAATGGGTCTGAGTGGCCAATTTAAATCTGTCTTTTTGACAGTGTGATTAAAATTCTTGCATAATGAACTCAGATTTGGATAGTTTCACATATTCTGGCATCCCTTTTTAAACTTTTCCCTCTTCTCACAAGTGATACCAGACACTGCTTGTAACATATATACATATTGATTTCCTCTGGGGAATGACTGAAATGCAAATACTGTCCCGCCTGCTCCAAAACTAGCCAATGATTCACGGGGCTCAGACAGCCAGCAACAGGATCCTGTGGCTCCTCTTCATACACAGTGACAATCAGACCAACGCCAGAGGATTCCTCATGATGTGTTCATAGAACACAGAACCAAGTGCGTGGAAAGACAAAAACAGAAATCTAAATTTTCCCAACCCACAAATACACCTCCTCTCTCCTGCTGCTGTAGCTGGGGTTGCTCCTCTCACACATGTACCCAAACACAGGAGAGCAGACGCTTCCTTCTTATCTACAGCCTCTTGTGATGCTGCTGTAAAAACCATGGATGACTCTCATGTAGTGAGACATAGTCCTCCCACAGACCATACAGCCAAAAAGGGAAGACCAGGGATGCTGTGAGTGACAGTAACACGGAGAAAACTTGATGGCTCAAAAGAGGAGAGCTTGCAAAAAAAAAAGTGTTAGAGAGCTTGACAGTTCTAAAAGTGGATTAGGGGAACCCCGGGAAAACCTAACAGCCGACAAACTTTTCAGTGATTGGAAACAGGCGTGTTGATTTCCTGGAACTCGTCTCCAGGCGGCACAATATCTGCTACTAGCTGTTCAGCACGCATGGAAATCCCACAATTACATAACATTTGTAATTACTTACAAAGAAACCTGGCGAGTGTGAGATGCCACCTGTACCTGGCAGTTCCTCATTTCCTATTTATAACTCTCAACTGCTTTTATAGGATGGGGAATTTGATGAAGAATTCGAGGAAGTGAAGAGAAAGACAAACAGTTGATTTCAGAACAAGAAGATAAATATCACTAGAATAAATGTTTTGATAAGAGGGGTTATGGAAATGTGGGAGACAGATATTCTAATACAAAAAAAAAAAAAAAGACAGACAGAATCCCTTCAGACCATTAAATTTTCATCCCTGCTTCCCTCTTCACTCGCCTCCTGTCGGCCTCAGGCAGGGATCAGAGCTGGTCAGGGATCTCTGTCTTGAGATTTGGTGGGGTTTTGTGAGGCACACATGCACACAAATATGATAAAGCAGGGAGAGGAAGGAAGGAGGATCAAAATGAGGTGGAGAGAAACTTTGAAAAAGTAGGGTGTTACAGATAAAAGACGCATGGAAATAGTGTGAGTCAGCCAACCTGAAACGTAACAGAGACCAAACAGGGATGGGATAGAAACACCTCCGGCGGCTGTATAAACCCATCTGCCCAGAACACAGGCATGTGCTTGCATAGATTTTTTTATTGGAGTTAAAAGACGCGTAGGAGTGTACCAATTCCTGCTGCGGTCTATGCTGTTGCTACTTTTGGAAAATGTTAAGATCATATTTGTGTCTCTTTTTTCTTTTGTCTTTATCACATCATTATCTGTCCTGCCCTGGAGCTGGTGTGCTGTTTGTGGTTCTCCTCCTAAACCTCTCCCAAAAAGAGTGACACTGCCTGGCCAAAAAGAAAAAGTTGTCACCTGGATTTAACTAAGCAAATAGGAACAGGCTCCCTGTTAGATAATTGCTGCATGGGTGATTATCCTAGAGCTGGCAACAAATTATTTAACCCCGGCTGATGCAATTATTAACTTCTCATTTCTTAAACAACAACCACAACCATGGTGGAAAAGATGTTAGTCAAATTACTGGCATGCATCAACAATGAAAACATCTAAGGAGAACTATGAAACTACGAAAATTGAGTAAAGAACTGTCCAACACATTATTAGAAACTGAAAGGATGGTGGGAAGCATTGTCTTGGGTGCATCAGGGTAGGAAGGGGGCAGGTGAAGTGATACGCCCATCATGCCTTGTGCCTACTGTACAAGCCTGTGGGGGCAGTGCTATGATCTGGGGTTGCTGCAGTTGCTCAGGTCTGGGTTCAGCAACATTATGTGTCCAAATGAGGACAGCTGACTACATGATTATGCCGAATGATCAGATTATTCCATCAATGGATTTTTTTCCTTCTCTCCTCTTTGTGATGCGCTGGATGAAAATAAATCTTGTGACATTGCAAAAGCTTATCAAAACAATGTCACAGGGTAATTCAAGCTAAAAGCGGTCCAATAAAATATTAGAGAGTGCGACCCTTTATTTTTTGGTGGTAACTTTTTTTTTTGGCCAGGCAGTGTATTTGTGTGTCTCTTTATTTTTTTGACTCCAATACGTCATTTTCCGTCCTTTCCTGAAGCTGATGTGCTGTTTGTGATTCTCCTCCCTAACCTCTCCCAAAGAGAGTTCAATTAACTAGCACTGCAACAAAAGGTCATAAGAAAGATCAACAATATGATACAAAAGCAAGAGCATAAAAAGGCTTAATCACTGTCATATGCTACCAAATGACTTTCGTCAACCAAAGATTGCTTTTCAAATAGCCGCCTTTTGTTCACTTTACCTCTGTCATTACCGTTAGCTTAGTCTTGTTAACACTTGGCATTGTTTGGTCCACACATGGACAGCTTGTCGCCCTGCTGCCCTCTGTCCCTTTATCCCCCGGCTTCCTGCAGGCTCTTGGCCCTCTGGCTCATAGCGGCACACTCCAACAAGCTGCTCCATCTCTGGCACCACAAAGGCATGTCCCCCAGCCCCTATTCATACCCATTCATCTGCATACAGGTGGTCCCCCTCATAAGGGAGGCACACTTCTGTTAAATGACGCCCCATGTGTTTAGATTGCGCCTGGTTTGGGGTGAAAAACAGTGCTCCCTGCACTGACAAACTTCTGATGAGGTGGTGTATCTGTTTGGAGCATTTTTTGGTAGCAAAGGGGGGCACGCTCTTTAAATTTAGAAATAAGAGCAGTGATACAGTCACGTTAAAACAATGTTGCGTGTGTGTGTCACCAGGGGGTAAATGAGCCTCCTCCTTCTGTTCCTGGACTAACACTTGGTCACTATTCAGACCACAGAAATCATTAACTTGCCCAGTCAACAGGCACACTTCACTCGTTCTCTCCCTCTCTACTCTCTGTCCTCCTTTCTGTCTCCCTGGGACTCTCACCACACACACACATTCAGACACACAAAAGCACAAACAAACCCCAGTGAAATATTTAACCACACTAGTCAGCTTGCAATGCCTCCGCTATCATTTGTTATACTGTATCTTCTTGTCCGTCCCCGCCTGTTCTCTCAGCTCATCTGTCGTTTCTGCTGTCTTTCCTTCCTTCTCTTTCTTCTCTTCATCTGTTCAGTTATTTCCACAGAGTCCTCACCAGCCCCCGGACAGAACGTGCTTGCTGCATCTTTCTCTGCTCACTTCACTTTTTTTTTCATGTTTTCCTTTCACATTGACTAGCTCTTGAGCATCGTCCCTTCCCTTCACTCTCTTTTACGCCCTACTGCTCCTTTTCAGTTCTGACTTCACCTTGTCTCCCTGTATGCTGGCTCTCTTTTCTTGCTGCCTCTCCCCTCCCCTCACTTTCAGTCTTTTCTTATCCATGTTCCCCCCACAACTACCTCAGGCAGTGCATTTGTTAGGAGAGAATCCATTATCCTCCCCCATCCTCCCACCTTCTGTCCTCTTTATCTCTCTCTCCCCATCTTTTTCTACATGTCTCTCTGTCTCTCTCTCCTTGCGTCTCCTCACATGCTCCTGGCCTCGGCCCTATATTCATTACCATAGTGTTAATGATCCCAGATGGACTAACATGTACACTATGGGGGCGAAGTGTGAGTGGCTTCTTCCAAGGGTGTGCGTGGGTGGTTGTATGTGTGTTTGCGTGCATGCGGCTGTTGGATACATGTGTGCACATATCTGTGTGCATATGCGTTTGACTGTCTTGACATGTGTATTGGTACATGTGTCCATATGAATAAGAAAGATAATGTTTTTTTTCTCTCCCGGCAGTGGGTTACTCAGAATGATAATATTAATCTCTGGTGGTTTTTCTTTGAAAAACCTGAGTTAATTGACTCACTGCAACTGCACTCTGAATTTTACTCACTAAATTTACTAGATTTTAGAGATTGCCACGTTGATTTTCCATCACTGTGATGGGGCACAACAGCTCTGTCATACCTGTCCGACATAAAAATTGATTTTTGCCAGTAGTTGGATTTTGACACCTTTGGGACTATGCCTCAGCAATAAATTCCAGTCAAATTCAAGTGTTTTATTACAGAAGCCACAAAGCAATGTTGTTCCCAATTTGAGAACTCATCAGCGATCATCTGACAACAGCTTTGGCCTCTGAGGGACAACTTTTGTGGCTTTCAGTGCAGCCAGTGGTTGGCAATGCAGGGCTAGTCTTTCCTGTGCTGTCTGACTTGCTGAGAAACTTAATCTTTGAGTAGATCATTAGCTACTCATACACGCAGACATTTGTTTTAAGAAATTTATCAAAGCTCATTTGTCCTCATATGACTGTTGAGGTCCTGAGATGCCTCAAAGCAGATCATGTTTAGTCCCTTTTGCTGTCCGCACAAACTGTTTTTTCTGAGTACAGCCAATCCCAGCTGAAATGCTTGAAGAAAACACTGTCTTCATATTTTATCAACAATCAGAGCACTTCTTAGACCAAAATTTGGTTGTCTCTCAGGCAGTTGTCATAGAGGGTCATTGAGGGATGAAACGATTGAATTAGCCATTTTGAAAATACTAAAAACAAGGCTATACATTTTCGCATTCTTCAAACATTTGGAATATAATCTACACATGTACTTATGTTTTTAAAAAGAAAAAAGTGAAGAGATTTTTGTGTTCTTAAAGGTGAATTAAAAGGACAGCCTTCAAAAGAGTCATTCGGGGCGACCGAAATTTGTCTCAAAGTCAATATATATCTTGAATACTACTTATGTTTCAATTAATATCAGTAATCAAATAAACAGTTTAAGAAGGACAGGCTTATAGATTTGAAGCTAAAACGTATCATTAGCAGTTTTGGGGTGGTCGCCCCACATGGTACCCAAAAGTGGCCAGTCCATTACAGTAGTTAAAAAATAGGTTTATTTGCAAATATGAGAGAGACTCAGTAACCATCCAGGTGTTTCATTAGGTTCCTTAGATGTGTCTGGTTGTCGAAATACTCCATCCTTGAGGTGGTTTCAAACCTGAAGTCTGAAAATTGTGTTTTTTTGATGGTTGCACTGGATGATATGAACATATGAGGAAAACGTTTGTGTATTATGATGGAAATAATAAGGCAAATACTTCAATAATCTTGTCAGTGAATGCAACACATGTTAGAAATTATGCCAAATAGGACAATGGATATATTTGAATTCATATGAAGTGATTTTAAACTGTTGATCCAAATAGAAGCTGAGGTTGACACATATGATGTTTTGACACTTCAGATTGCAGAAAAATGGCTAAAAATGACTGATAACTAAATTTTTTGGAGAAGTTAGAGGGCTTTTGAATATGGGGAAAGTGTCTTTATGTAGTTTGAGGTTCTTTTTTGCGACAGAAAAGGAGGCGTCACGTCACGTCATTGACCCTAGAACACATTGGCAAACTGTGAAATGAATGAGAAGTTTCCACATTTTCCCAAAAAACCCTGGAATGAAATCAATAATCCAGAAGGCCGGTGCTGAAAATTCTTGGGCTCAGTAGTCATGGCACAAAGCCTCAAAGGTGTGACAGCCAATAATTCCAGGCCTACAGCGTTGCCAGTGCACAGCTGCTCGAGCAAACACTCCCTTATCCAAACACTAGTCATTTTTACAGTCAGCCCGGCAACTTCAACATGCCAAAAATGGTAATGTACGAAAGGATAAAACACGGACAGAACCTCAGTCACATTACCCTGTGGTTTCTGAGGCAGAGCTTTGAAGCCCACCAATGATGGTTGCCACATTAAAAGTGCTGACTCTTTATATCTTTTGGTTAAACAAGTAATCAACAAACAGGTGCCATGACCCCAATTTTACTTGTTTATCTCTGAAACAAATGACAAGAAAATTCAGAGTGCAGAGTACCTGAACGGAGCCAGGCAAACCTAAACTCACTTTTTTTTTTTTTCTAACAGACTGTGAACATGTACTTGTGAGTGTCTATGAGTGATCCTGTAGTAAACAATCACAAGATAATTTTTTTAAATAAACTATGACAATCATGTTGAATGCATTTCCTCATAATGATTTTAGAAAACCAATTTATCATGCTGAATAACTCAAATTCAGGGTTGCCGGTGATTTTCTTTGATGGGTTTTATTTTTTGGCGTTGCAGTAGTTCTTGACTCTGACTGGATTTCATGGGATCAGATGAAATCTTTATTTGGTGCCAACACCTCTAGGACCAAACATCATTGGACTGCTAACTATGGACCAAACATCACAGGCTGACGTCACTAAAGTTTCTGAATGGAATTTTTTCAAATGATGTGACACCTGGATTTATAGTCTGAATGCATGCTATGCTAAATGTTTCTATGGATAGGCCTGAAGGATTAGCAAGTTAGTAAAGGCCAGCAATAAAAAACACTGCTGCTAACCAAGTTTAGTTTCAGGTCCTGTGGTATACACTCACATAAACAGACACACTCTGCTAGGGTTACAATGTTACAGGTGCAAGGGCAAAGTGCATGTATGTGTGTGCCATGGATACGTTAGCATTCTCCAAATGCATACACATTGCCTGACCCCCCCTCCAAATATAGTTTAGTGCATGCTTACAAGAAGCATAAATCTGAACCTTCAAACTATCAAACTAAGCTTCCGTTCAAATCTGCCAGAACACCAAAACACACCACACTAACACTTTATCTTTAAATAATTCTTTGTAATACTTGTCTCTTCTCTCGGTGGTGTTTCTTGTCTTTTCTCAGTAATTCATCCAAGCCTGTCACGCTGTTCTCCCTCTGCCTCCTGTTGTGTCTGTCTGTTCTTTCTTTGTCTTCCATTGGCATGGTCACGCTCATTGCATAATCACACAGTCGCTTAATTATCAGGAACGCTCTGTCTAGCACTTGCGGGTCAGGGGGCTGTCCCTGTTTCATTCCACGTCTAAACAACCTAAAGCCGGGGTGCACACGTACACACACACACACACGCAAACACACACACACAAACACAAAATCAATCACTGACTCCATTCAGAACATCATCTCTGCAAGTCTTGTTATCACATGTTGAGCTGACGGGAGGTAAATAGCTAATGTGCCACTAGAAAAACACCTGTAGATGCAATTACAGATAGCATCTTTCCAATATAACTCAGCTGAATCCACCCACACTCAACCACTCAGACACACAGCTAGAGTAATAATGCTGGACTGTGGGATAGATAATATGTGCAGCTCTTTGTTTCAGATTTTCTTTAGATTCACTCAGCAGTCACTTAGGATGAGAGCACAGATGTGATCCTGAAGGAGATTGTCTAATGAGAGTCTGGGAATGAATTATGTGACCCCAGTCTATCAATAATTGATGCTTTGCAAGTCAAACAGGGAATGAGTATTTGTTGGTGAGTAAACCTCTTGAAAAAGGAGTGGTCACCACCTTGCAGCACTGTTTAATGCAACTATCACGCCATAATTGAATTTCTTGAGTTATTTTCTTTTTGGCACACTGGAAAACTTGGCGTAGCAAATAAAATTGATTGATATAATATTGATGAGCACATCAAGTTGGTTGTGAGCCCTGAGGATATGAAAACAGCAGTCCAGATGGGGAACATGAATGTTCAGAGAAGAGCCAGGAATGCTTCAGGGGGAAGAAAGGTCAATTACTCTGTAACATTTGGGGAGGGGGGCACTGTGCAGTTATTAGACAAAGAACATTCTACAAAACATGCCCATGCTATTCAGTTTTTAAGATTTAAAGAGAATATATTTATCAAAATTTTACAATATTAAGAAGAAGACTATTTGGTTAACCTGCATCTTATGTTGTGTAGTTAAATGACAAGGAATTTGCATTTTGATCATATGTCCAGGAGATTCATTTGACAAAATATTTGACTTATTTGCAAAGTTTGAATGGTGAAGTGAAGATTTCTCTCAAAAAATGTATTACAAGTCTAAAATCTAGATCCATGTATGAAAGTCAAGTTTTGTCTGGTTTTTGAAAAGATTTCCTTGGTGCTTTGTGCCTTTAGAACTGAGTTAAATTTACAATTTGTTCATAGCTGTAACACCATCAAGTGTGCAGCTTGAGTCATGAAGAAACAACAAGAAACAACAAGAAACAATATAACTGCTGGTGAATTATTTAATTTTTTTTAAATCTAATTTTTATAGTTGGTGAGTCCAATGACGAGTTTTGTCTTTACTTGTTTAGAATGGACACTTACTGTCTTATACGGCAAAAATCCATGAAAACCTTCTGTGACAAGTTAGACTTCAACAAGCCAAGTCTTTCACTTCTAACCTCAGTCCAACTCACACCTTATCAAAAGCATTTGTTTACTTTTTTTTCTGGACATGCTAAAGTAAACCAAGGCATCCTCGTAAGGTGCAAGAGCTGAGGTCCAGCTGTTTCACTGGTGGACGGTTATGATGCCAAATTTTTGTGCAATGACACCAAGCTTGTTATCTCTCTGTCTTTCTCTCTCTCTCTCTCTTACACACACACACACACACACACGCACACACACACACACACACACACACACACACACACACACACACACACACACANAAACACAAAATCAATCACTGACTCCATTCAGAACATCATCTCTGCAAGTCTTGTTATCACATGTTGAGCTGACGGGAGGTAAATAGCTAATGTGCCACTAGAAAAACACCTGTAGATGCAATTACAGATAGCATCTTTCCAATATAACTCAGCTGAATCCACCCACACTCAACCACTCAGACACACAGCTAGAGTAATAATGCTGGACTGTGGGATAGATAATATGTGCAGCTCTTTGTTTCAGATTTTCTTTAGATTCACTCAGCAGTCACTTAGGATGAGAGCACAGATGTGATCCTGAAGGAGATTGTCTAATGAGAGTCTGGGAATGAATTATGTGACCCCAGTCTATCAATAATTGATGCTTTGCAAGTCAAACGGGGAATGAGTATTTGTTGGTGAGTAAACCTCTTGAAAAAGGAGTGGTCACCACCTTGCAGCACTGTTTAATGCAACTATCACGCCATAATTGAATTTCTTGAGTTATTTTCTTTTTGGCACACTGGAAAACTTGGCGCAGCAAATAAAATTGATTGATATAATATTGATGAGCACATCAAGTTGGTTGTGAGCCCTGAGGATATGAAAACAGCAGTCCAGATGGGGAACATGAATGTTCAGAGAAGAGCCAGGAATGCTTCAGGGGGAAGAAAGGTCAATTACTCTGTAACATTTGGGGGGGGGGGGCACTGTGCAGTTATTAGACAAAGAACATTCTACAAAACATGCCCATGCTATTCAGTTTTTAAGATTTAAAGAGAATATATTTATCAAAATTGTACAATATTAAGAAGAAGACTATTTGGTTAACCTGCATCTAATGTTGTGTCGTTAAATGACAAGGAATTTGCATTTTGATCATATGTCCAGGAGATTCATTTGACAAAATATTTGACTAATTTGCAAAGTTTGAATGGTGAAGTGAAAATTTCTCTCAAAAAATGTATTACAAGTCTAAAATCTAGATCCATGTATGAAAGTCAAGTTTCGCCTGGTTTTTGAAAAGATTTCCTTGGTGCTTTGTGCCTTTAGAACTGAGTTAAATTTACAATTTGTTCATAGCTGTAACACCTCAGTTACGAGAAAAATGTACAAGTGTGCAGCTTGAGTCATGAAGAAACAACAAGAAACAATGTAACTGTTGGTGAATTATTTAATTTTTTTAAATCTAATTTTTATAGTTGGTGGGTCCAATGACGAGTTATGTCTTTACTTGTTTAGAATGGACACTTACTGTCTTATACGGCAAAAATCCATGAAAACCTTGTGTGACAAGTTAGACTTCAGCAAGCCAAGTCTTTCACTTCTTACCTCAGTCCAACTCACACCTTATCAAAAGCATTTGTTTACTTTTTTTTCTGGACATGCTAAAGTAAACCAAGGCATCCTCGTAAGGTGCAAGAGCTGAGTTGGGTCCAGCTGTTTCACTGGTAGACGGTTATGATGCCAAATTTTTGTGCAATGACACCAAGCTTGTTATCTCTCTGTCTTTCTCTCTGTCTCTCTCTCTCTCTCTCTCTCTCTCTCTCTCTCGCTCTCTCTCACGCACACACACACACACACACACACACACACACACACTTGGCTTGAGTGAATTATTGGGTCTTGGGCACAGACATGATCCAAGTGTACATGGTCATGTTGTTCATCCAGTTTCCTGATGACAGCAGGTGATGGTAAAGGGAAGGTCGGGTCAGATTTTGGAGGTTATTGGGAGAGTCTAAACAGGCAGTGCAAGATATGTCAGTTGAGGCAGTGGTCTCCTCCCAAGCTCCTAACAGCTAACAGATGGTGTCCTCTACCAGAAAGGACTAATGGAATAAAATACTCTGATTAAGTTAGACTCACGCACAAACACACAGTGATCCTGCACGGAAAGAGGCTCACAGGGATCTGAGGGATGTTTTTGGAATCATTCAGATGCAGGGATGGGAGGTGTTTTTTGGAGCTGTCCTTTCATCTGGGACTATAGTCATTCAAGTAGAATGTTCTTGTCTAATGTGGGCTTTTATACAGCTGTCATATGGGGAATATGCTCATGACCGAGGCATTTTAAATGCAAATCGAAATTGATCTGATGTGCTGTTATAAATTTTACATGAACACGTAAACTCTGATTTTCAACAAAGGCAGCTCTTTGGAGATGACTTCTTATTGGAATGTAAGTTGGATGAAATATTAAAGTTGTGATCATATTTGGCTTTGCTCACTACCATTTGCATCACGTTGCATCCAAATGACGGTCAGTGTCACGTTCACATTTTCTGACAGGTGCAAAACTTGGGTGTAGCTCTGTATTTGAAAGTAGATTACTCCATGTGGGGATTCTTTGAGCCTTTCAAGTTGACAGATACTTTAATGAAGCCAACCTTTGTCCAGCCAATAATGTCCATACAATGGAAGCACGTAATCTAATACAGCCCTCCTGTGCGAGGTCAAGTTAGTTTGGGAGGCATTCAAAGTGCGGGTCAGGGGTTACACAAAGAACAGTACTGGACAGGATTACTCAGCTTCTCAAAGTCTCTATTGTTGTTCTTATACGATTAAAAGCAATCCTATTACTGTCCACGTCTGCACGAGGGATGAGGTATGAAGAGGAGGCACTGTTTGTCTGGTTATAACAGGCTTATGGTTAAGGTCCGGTAGCTTTAAGGTGGTATAAATTATTTCTCTTCAGCTTTGATTTTTGACATGTGATCTGTGCGGGACTACATCTCTGATGTCTCACACCTGTATTTAATTAGTATGTAGAGGCAAAAAGGAGATATTTATCATGGGAATGAATTCTGTAGCATCTACTCATGGTGACTTCACTGTGCATGTGGGACTCCTTGAGCTACGTGTTTCCACTTCCGTCAATGGAATCACGGATCTAATCCCATTATTGGGTATTGTGTTTAGCTGCTAGCGTCAGTGACTTTGCCAATCACGCCTAATGTTTGTGAGTCTGTGTGCACATGTTGTTCCGTCAAGCGTGTATGAGCCAAGTGTCCATACACCACAATTGCAATTTTTTAATGCACTCCCTGAGGACACTTCACTTACATCTACGGATTGTTTTCTTCTATATAATCTCAGTTTTTGAGTTTTACAGAACAATCAGACAATGGATGTTAACAGTGGAGGCGGGTATGTTGGTGGTAGTTGGTGGGAATGTATGTTGGCTTCTATCATGTGAAATACCAGAGAAGAATATTGCATGATGTTTTACTGCTAAACCAAACGGACATGTACATGTGGTCAAAACTTTGAATGGGCCGTGAGGACTTTCTGAGTGATCTTAAAAAAGTCTCATATCTAGATATATGTCTGATCATAGTCCACAACTTCAATTGAGATTCGAAGTTCTAAAATGGGTTATTTTTAAATGCTACTCCTCAGGTTCCCAATCGGGTCACTCTGGACTGGATTGGCTTATGACACCTCAGAGTCTCTATGACAACACCACACCATCTGTTGAAGTTTAGCGTGACAAGACAGATTTATGTGTTTCTCTACTGAAAACAATTTCTTAGATTTGTTTAGTGGTAATAGTGGACACTGGAACTTGACTGTCTGACAGATAAGGGAAAGGAGCAGAAGAAAGCTAAACAGAAGAGTGATAGAGCATGGGCCAAAGGCTAAAACACATAATAGGCTGTAGTGCTAAATGTAGCCGGCTACTAAACTACAGTACAAACTTACAAAGTTTGCTTGTTTCAAACAACAGCAGTATGTATGTGTTGATAAAAACATTACCTTGTCACTTTGAGGATAAAGTTGCCTTGAACAAAGAAAAGAAGTGTTAAACGGAAGATCTGATCCCCATTAATTTTTCACAACTTATACATAAGTCATGTCGTCAGGACAGTTTGTGGGAGTCCTCAGCTGAAAAAGTCACTGCAAACCTCTTCATACAGATTCTCCTCACAGTCCCTTTAAGCTTCACTCTCCACAGGAGAGTGACGAAATATAATTTTCATAAATCTCCACATTGGAAAGCAGTTTTGAAAACTTTTCAGTGACCTAAACTCAGTATGCGTGTGGATGGATTACTCAAACAACTGGGAAGAAAAGGTTTAAGTTATCAAAGTTATCCACAAGGAAACACTGATAGAGGTTTCAATAAAAATCTCAACTTCCACAATGCCGGTCTTCACTCTGCATAGTGTGCTTTGGGAGCTAGAAATTAAAAGAAATACAACACAGGGAACCTGAAATTTCATTACCACTGTCAAAGATATGAACATTTAATTAATCACCGAACCCCGACGGCATGAAAAAGCTCTTAAGTCATGTTCTTTCAAGGTTGTCATTTTCTGCAAGGTATGTTTGCTGCTAAGTAAGTCTCAATTGCAATTTCAGATTGTGCAAGGGCATCTTAGGTAGTGTGGTTTTTCACTGTTTAAATAGACTGAAGAAGTGTGGCTCACACTTTGTTGATGTGTTTTGTTGAAGCTGTATGTCCTGTGTATAAGCAGACTGTCTACTCTGCTGTTTTCTCACTATTCTGGGACAAAGCTTAATTGCAGTCCTTGGTTGTGGTGAGCTAACTGTGGTTCATGGTTGTGCTCATGTGCTCACACTACTCTCCCTCTCTCTAACAGGACACACACACACACATACACACACACACACAAGGTCATGAGAGGGATCCCTGCAGGTTTGCATCACCTCTTCTGTGGCCTCCATTTCATCATGACCACACTAGAAGTTACTCCCTGACCACACTTGGCTGCCAACTGAGTTGCCAGTTCAATTCCCTGTCCAGCTGTTCGTCTTGTTTCCCTCTGCTGAAACAGAGCAGAAATGGGCAAAGCTACACTTCAGGTCAGCTCTTACATTTCTAATTACAGAACAGAGTGCAGCAACGAGAGGGCAGTTAATGCACTGTGGTCGGCTCAGACTGACGGCCATAATTACAATCAGCCAGCGTACCAGGCCCCGTCTATAGGGCCGAGGTGTTAAACCACCCGTGGCTCTCATTAGAGGACATGGGCTAATGAGTGCACTCCACACACATAACACGGAGAACACACACAAATGTGTCCACAGCTCACTGTGCCTTTACTGCTTTTTGGCAAGCTTAATTTCACACTTTTGCCTCCAGTGACACACACAGACACGTACTCAGACATACCTACTCTGAAAGGGGTGTGATTTTAAACAGAGTTGTTATGAATGGAGCTGGGAAAGAGCCAATTAAGAGTGTGTAATTCTAATTATGCCATTCATTTTACAGCGCACCAGTTCACAGGGAAACCAGAGAGCAGGAAATGAGCATGGGGAGGAATTTTACTGGAGAAGTAAAACGGTGGAAAAAGGTAAGAGAGGATATCTTTTTGAAGCAGACAAGAAAAAGGAGACTAAAAAAGAGAGAGGTAGAAAAAGAGAGAGGAAGAGGAAGGAGATGACAGAGAGATGGGGTGAGGGTGAAGGGGGTTGTAACCTGATCTCTATCCCAATACAGCAAATTTATTTTGGAGGGTTACAGAAACAGCTCTGTGTCACTACACAGTTCTGGAGGGCCGAGGGTAGAGAGTGAGGAGGTAGATTTATGTCCGCTGGATCCAAAAGGTTCGCTTGACAAAAAATTGGATAATTCCTTGATAAGTAAAAGATTTGAAAGACAGAAATATTCAACTTCAACATTGTTATTCACTTTTTACACTTTACTGGTTGGGGCAGCTTTATGAAACTGGGGTGTTGCTAAAGCCCAGGATCTTTTAACATCAGTCTCTAGCTTGTCCCTGTTCAGGGGTTGTGTATATCTATACCCCATTAATTTTTTACAGGGTGCAGGTAAGGGCAGTTAGTGCACCAGTCAAGGGCAACAAAATCATGGCTAGAAAACTATTTTGTAGAAGTTTTGGTGCTGTTGGCAGGTGCTTTGACCTACTGGAAATTAACCTCTTCAGCAGATGGATTCAGAGAGTTCTCTTAAATCTGGTTGACCACCCCGTTGACCTCCGACCATTAACTGTTTAATACATGAGTCCATGATGTAACCTGTCACCTGTTTTTGAAATGGAGTTTTGTGTCAAATTGTCAGCCCCAAAACCATGTGCGCCTATAAAAAGTAGCCCTTCAAGGTTGAAGGCTTTTTTTGTGCCAGGCTGTTGTGTATGTGGCTTCCTGTACTTCCAGCCACCCCCCAGTAGACATTTAATTAATTGCAGTTTTTAGCACTTCTGCATTAACTTATAATTTTAGACCATAGGTTGGTGCTTAGTTTGGACTGATGAATCATCATCACCCCAACAGACTGTGAAAAAATCCCAACTTGACTTCTGTTACATCTGCCCTAAACCTTGTTACTCCTTAGGACTCAAGGACCTTGATTTTCAATTTAAATGTAAAAGTTCCCAATTGTCCAAAAAGGACTTTGGACCTTTGAGCAACTATTCAGTTATTTTTCTCAGTCCAGGTAAGATGCTTATGACTTCATCACACCTTCACCTTTGTGTCAACAATGTATTAATATGTTCCAGTACAGCACTCTGTATACAGTCAGCCTTTTGAGCAATGACCCTCAACTATTATCAATGATTCTCCAAACACTTTGAGTTGTTTTATGGATTGAGTTTTAGTATGAGAAAACTTCAGACTGTGGAGGTAAGTTTGCCTTGTCTCTTGTAGTGTACCCTGCTTGCAGAGGGTGTCCATTAATCTCTTCTGTATAACTGTCAAGATATCAATCAGTGAACAAATCAATTATTCAAAATTTATTTATGGAGCACTGTTCTTACATAATACGGTAACACAAAGCACTAAACAAACAGAAAGTCAATAATGGTGAGAAAATCAAACAAGGTGGCCAGAAAACCCCCTCCTAACACATACATACACACTCACACCCAGACTCAACACAGTAACACCAAGTGCATAAAAACAGCACAACACAACACAACATACCTCAAATTTGTGCTTGCAAACTGGGGAGAGTTTATCAAGAGATCTTAATGAGGAAACACTGAGGGTAAAATAAGTTAATAAGATAACTAAAAGGCTAAAACAGTAACAGAAGACAAAATTCAATGCAAAAATTTTAAGTATGTTGTTAAATAAATGAATAAATAAACTAATAAATAGCCAAACACAGATGATAAGCTGAATAAATATGAATATGTAACTTCAAAATAAATGAATGAGTTAATAAATGAATGGACAAACATGTTTGAAAGTTGCCTTACTGTAGGTCTTTGGTTTTTGCTTATGGTAGAAAAAAAGTCCTTGACCTGAAGACATAGGGGCTTTTACAGACACACATGGTAAAAGCAAATAAGCTAAATAAGAAGGTTCAACACCTTTAAGACATTAAAAAAAAAAACAAAAAAAAAAACTTTAAATCAACCCTAAGAGATACTGGAAGCCACTGCAGAGACTTAAAATTCAGTGTAATGTGGACTTTCTATCTGGTCTTTGCCAACTGTCTAGCTCTGGGGTGAGTGCTATTTCTGATAGTTTGGTGCTCAGCTTTTCTCTCTGAGCTTCAATACCAATAACTAAAACCTGTTTTGTCCTAGTTGTGCCGTAAAAAATCATCTACCATCCATGATTTGATATCTAAATTACCGTTAAAAAGTCCTTCCTATGATCGTGATTGCTTGTACTGGACTGAACAATAGAAACATATGTCTTCTCTTCTGTTTGAGTTGTCATTTTCTCAAACATTGAGGAAAATATTCCGATTTTTTTAAATGCTATGGCCCATAACCTTTCAAATTAAAATACAGAAGGCTTGAGATGTTTTGGTTCAGTGATTCTGGAATTTATTACATTTTCACTGTCTCAAATGAAGTGAACTTGTTCTGATTTGTTAAGATGCACCTGTAGTTGTTTCAGACAGAAGGGAAGAAGTCTGGTAAAGAAGAGCTGCGATTGAATGGATGAAGGACTAAAACACCTGCGGGATTTTCAGAGGAGGTTGAATTAAGTCAAACATAGCAATAATTACTGCTCAGCCACGTGAACTCAAATGGCTTACAGCAAGGCAACAGAAAAAGCTTCAAGGACAGCTGTTGTTTGAAAGCTGGAACCAGCCCTTATAGCAAAAAGTGATGATGTTTACATAGAGGAATTGGTTATTTCAGTTATTACACTGTGTCACTGAGAGCAAAGTGTACACCCTGTGCAGTCAGAGCTCTGGACATGTGTGCTCTCTGGGGCCTGGGTGGTGTGTTTGAGTGTTTAAGAGGGGTGTGTGTTCTGTAATGTCAAGCTATGAAGTGTTTAACCCTTGTTGATCTACATCTGTGTTCTTGTTGATACTGTTCAAGTTTTATTAGGATTGGTGTTGCCTTGGCTCGAGGGAATGACCTCATATGTGAACACATAGGAGTCATAGTGAGACCAGAATCTCTCATTTTGTGTGCCTGACCCAGTAAAAGAAAACATTTCATGGAAAAAGAAACACAGGGTGTGTGGGTTCAAACAATATGTCCAACTTGGCAGTGTCCACCCAAGGGGACTGCCCTGACCTACATTATACTGTCCATACTTTCAGACAGCTAACAGTAGGCTAAGCCTTACTTACGACACGATATTACAGACACCTCCTGAAGCTTAACAGATCCCGCTCCCCTGCCATTAGTGCAGTGTGATTACAGCTGTTGGAAAAGATGAAGACTGCGCATTTGCATTGGTGAGTTAAGAAAAAAGATGCACAGAGGACAAACGGTATTAAGGGCAGTGTTTTCCAGACGTCAGCCCTGTTTTTTCTGTCCTAAATGCACAACTCCATCCAGTGGGGTCTGCATGAATGAGAGTCTGAACCTGGATTGGACTGCTCGGTCTCTAGAGGGGTCAGCAGGATCAGACAGATTCAGATGGATTGGATTTAATTGACAGATGCTTGAGTGACAGTAAGCGCAGACAAGTAAGCACTCTGTCTTGTATATCTATCAAAAAGGAACATTTTCTTGTTCCTGTCAAGCCTGCGATGAGAGATTCAGAGGATTATACAGAGAGGGGAGGACGGTTGCTGGGTGGAGAATGGGAGAAAGTACAGGGTGCTGGTTGGCAATTATGTTCTGCTTTCCACTGGCCAGTCAGTTCTGGTAACCTTGACAACAACAGGCGCAGCTGCAAACAGACAAAAGGGGAGAGAAAATGAAATATATCACTGCAAGACTGATCAATGTTAAGTGAGCAAGTACGTGAAAAATCACATGCTGCAGACTTATGGTAAAGTGATAAATTGAAAGACTGAGTCACATGTGTAGTGTACGTGCTTCAGCTCATGGCAAACATTTATTGAGAGAATTATTACCCAGGTGTGTGTCTCTCATCTGATAAGAAAGTCGGAGAAACAGAGGTATAAAATAAAAGTGGGAAAGCCTGTGTACGTGCACTTCTTATCTACTCATCAATAAAATTTTTATCTGACAAGTGTGTGTGTGCATGTGTGTGTGTGTGTGTGTGAGTGAGTGTGCAAAGTTCACCTGCTTCCAAAGAAAGGACTTTGTAAGTTAGGTCGTCTAGGCTGACAGAAGATGTAAACTCAGCTCTGAAGCTTTTCTGTCTGAGAAAAGGAGTGAAGTGGAATCCATTAAAGTCCCACAGAGACAGGCACTGTAAAGCTTGCACAGCAAAGCTCACACAGGCGCTATTGTCCCTTCATCAGACACCATTGTCTCCGTTTGTGCATGCATGTGCATAGTTATTCCTCTGTGCACCAGTGTGTGGAAGGCATCTGGTAGTGTATCTAAGCATGTGAGTTTATGTATGTATGCATGCGTGAGGGCATGCCGGCATGTCTATTAGAAACAGGAGCCCCTGGACATAAGCTTTTTTGGGGGCTGAAAACTAATGTGCACTGATGGGAAAATGTGAGACAAAGGGATCAAAAAACATCAGATACAGAAAAACACAAGACAGAAAAACTGACTTGAGAAATATGAGGGTGAGAGTCAAAGGCTGAAGAAATACAGAAAAAGGGACTGAAAGAAAGCAAATGTCTCACTGAATTGTGCTGACAGACTGCTGAAGATAATTAGACCGTTTTAAAAGGGTTTATACTGCAATCCATTGAAAAGTTATTCCATTATTTCAAAAGAAAATTATAAGCACAAAAAGAAAATAAGCAAAGTAGCCAAGAATCCAAGAGGCATTTGGTCTTATCACACATCAAACACAGTGACATCATGGCTGCTGGTAAGGTGGGTCACTGATACTACACTATTTACATCACTGAGAAACACTACTCCTGTTTACCTCACCACCTGCTCCGTGTTACTGCATGTGAGTCAACATCTGACGTGCTGTAATGTGCGCTCTGAAGTGATGCCATGTTGTGGTCAGCTTTTTCTTTCCAGGCAATGAAACCCTAAACCTCCTGATTAGCACTCCAGCCAGTAATACCTGTTCAGTGTTCCTCCACTATTAGCCCTGTCAACAGAAGCCTCTGTGTTCTTGTTAGCTTAGACTTTGAAACCAGAGGATTCATTTGGTTTCAGGAACCAAGCTGTCTGAGTAAACAGTGACTTGAAGTAAATCTTTGAAGCAGCAGTTGCTGTGAGATCCACTGAAAGACAGTATTTCTTTTCTCACTCTGTATCTCTTCCACATAATAGTCAAGGCTGCAGTGAATGACTTGGTTCTGTACAGCCCAGAAGTATCACTCCTCTTGAACCATCAAAATTATGAAACATCTGAATTTATTAAATATATTGAAAACCAAGTCAGGGTCATTGACATGCAGTTTTATGGCTTACAATCTTTTTTGATAAAGCTTCACAAGAACATTTCACATCATACACCTTAGAAAAGTTCAAGGGAAAAGCAAACTTCCTATAATAACTTTCTTAGTGAGAGTTAGATAAATAGTTTTCTACAAGGTGATTAAACTCTTATGTCTGGACATCAGTGTGAACGTTATCTCAGTGGTCAAGACCTGACATACGGCAGAAATATTTTCAAAATAGGGAACAAGGGCCAATCCCAACTGTACCCCTTGGCCCTTGTTTTACCCCTTAGCTCTAGGTTTTGCACATTCATTTTCTAGAAAAGGGGTATCAGCCGGTTATAATTCAAGCATCATATATTCAACATCATATTTGTATTTAACGTTGAGCATAAATGGGCCTTTTGAGGGCTGGACCAAAATAATTGTGGTGTAATGTTGCTTGAGCATGGCACAGTATAGATGACCTCACCCTTCAGTATTCCTAACGGTCCCTTTAAATGCATTTTTTATCTTTTGAAATTTGCATGCCTTTGAATTTGTATCTTTTGAACATTTGCCACATGTCTCTTGAAACAAACATTAGTACCATGTTCTGTATTCATATTGTGTCTGCAGTAAAAGGTTCAGCTTTGTGCAGGTGATTATATTTCCACCTCAAACAGAAACTGTTTTGGCCACCACAGGGTGTATGCACTCATCAGCCATCATGTAAAGCGTTGCTCCACATTCATGCACTGTAACTCTGACACTACATGAACTAGCATAGCCAAGCTTTCTGTTCCAGATCTGATCATCTCCTCCCATCACTTCAGGGTTTCATCTGTGGCCCAATCTCTGTTTCACTTTGCTACCATTTCCTCGTACCACAGAGCACTCTGTGCCCGTCAGAACTGTTTGTCTCTACTCGGTGATTGATCTGAACACAACTCTGTTTGTGTCCAAAGGGAAACAATTAGTGCAGTGTATGTGTCTGTGTGTTTTGCGCTTGGGTTGATGGGTGTGTGTACCCGTGTGAGAGGAGCAGGCGTTCAAGGCCTTTACTGAACAAACTCATTAACCTATCATTTGTCAGAGCTAAGACAGGACCAAACAAGTTATAAAGAAAACAAGACAAATGGAGAGATTTGGGATCATTGCAAGAAGATGACAAAAAGAAAAAGTAACTCAGTGTGCAATGACTGCAAAACTTGTGGTAATGACTTTGGCCTGCTACAAACTTTTGTCTTTTTGGGTCGATAAATGTAGTGATGCAGATGCACACTTGAAGCACACACATGAGAGAAAATGGACTATTGTTGCGAGTGATATGCATATGATGTTAACTAAATGTGACCAATTGTGCTAATAGGTCGCCAGATCCTTTCACACCATGTTCTTATCAGGTTAACATTGAAAACTGATTGCCATCAGTTCTTGCCATGGCCCTTATGTCTGCTGGCTTTCATGCCTAGTCTGACTTTTTGTTATGGAGGAACAAGCCCAAGAGTGTAGAAAAAAAAGGCCTGAAAAAATCTTTATTAAGGCAATACAGAGTTTGATGATGTGATATTAAATTCGAGTTTTTCCGCAAATGTTAAAACCTTTGATTATTTCTCAAGCAGACATTCGAACACTGCTGTCTTGTTTCTTCTGTGCTGTGTGAGCTCAAAGAAACAAATGACCACTCTCAGATAAGTAGGACGAACTGCTAAAGAAGCAATTTGTCCATCTATTTCTGACTCCATGACTCAGTGGTGTGGTTCTCAAGTTGGAAGTGTTTGAACAAAGGCTATAAGTCATAAACTGAGGCAAACATTTGGAAGATGTTCACTGATTCCTTTAAGTTGATATTTCATTAAATATTCACTGAAAATGAACTGGATATATTTTACATAGTTTGTATTTGGCTGTGAAATCTCCCATTTATGATTAATATACCATCACTGCACTATCATTTTTACCTTTTTTCCTGACATATTGCAGTGTTTTTCATGATCAAGTTCTCCATAACTTGGTGTATCAATTTAGAAGATAGCTTGTAGCATCTTTATGTAAAATGTCTGAATCCTGTTTGGATCACTTCATTTTAAAAGACTTGTTGTTGTGCATGTTTGCTCATTGTCACACTATCATATCTATCTGTGACACGAGACAACAATAGACAGCAGAGTCAAGACTGGGACATGCAAGTATGTGAGGATTCAAAATATCTGACAGGTTATGAGGAAATAGTAAAAAAGCTGTTTTTGTGTGTTGGCCTGTGAGACTCACACTTGTTATGTTATGCTGGCAAAACATTAATGTTATCAAGTAGGAGCCCACATGGTTTGCTTGGACTGTTTCAGTCTCATTTTTATGCTGGTTCAAATTGCTGCAAGTAAATGTTTTCTTTTACTTGCAATTGGTGTTTTTGGTTTGTAGCTTAATTTCTAGTTTTGGTCTTCAAAATTCTTTGCTGTTTTAAGTTTGCAAATGAGATATTCATGCTTCCTTTTTTTCATTATTGTGGGTATTAACACACGTTAACAAAAAAGTTCATGCAAGCACTTTCAAGCTTCACATGACTGCATTGTTTTAAAACCTATCTGGTAATGCCAACAAAAAGCTGTTCATTGTTGTGGTTATGAAATCGACTCAGATTAATACTGATACCTCTTTGTATGACTTACTAAAGGAAACCAGGCCATCAGTGACAACAATGACAGTTTCCATGTGACCATTTCAACCACTCAGTTCAGACACTGGGTCAGTGATAGATGATGCAGCTGGAAGAGTGTCAACTTTGATTTTCCCATGGCAAAGTTTCACTATGAGAAGTCAAGCTGACTGATTAGAAACAAACGTCTTTTTTTCTTTTTCCCTTTTGAGATCATAGATTATAATTTACATCTATATACAACTGCTAGATCTTAAAATATAAGCAAGCCTTTCACTGAAAAGGATGTAACAAGTAGAATAAATTTTGACCAAAATATAAAACAGTCTGGTAGGAATAGATGAGAGAACCAACAAACAAACCAATCCAAAATATTGACCAGAATTAAATATCATAGAGAACATAGAATTATAACCACTTACCTTTGGTGTCGGAGAAAAATAAGCATAAAATGATGATAACACATTAAAGACAAAAACACATGTTGTGTTATAAATAAACAACACAACCACTCTTCCTCTCCACCACAGGAGAACTCCTGCTGTTACTGTCATTATCACCTCCACACTACTGCTGCTCACACCTACGTATAAACAATGGTTGGATAAGTCCAGGCATGTTTGTTTAGAGATGGTGAAAGTGGTTCTGGGAGATGTAGGAAAAGACAAGTTGAAGAAAAACAACCAAATTAAAGAAAGTGAGAACAATAAACTGCAGTGAAGGACTGTGAGAAAAGGGGAGACCATGCCTTTTTCTGGGTCATGCGATAACAATAAGTTACATCTGCAGGAGAATGGAAAAATTGATAGTGTGTCTTTTTTGCGTATGTGTGCTGCATGAGGACATGTTTATCAGTGTAAAACACTACCTCTGTGATGGCATGTCCAGATGTTCACAGATTATTACTTTTCGCTCTCTCTATCCGTCATCCTCCAGCCTTCTGTCCTGTCCCACTGACTTACTGCTGTTGATATTTGTAATCCCACCTTTTAGCTTTTTTTCTATCTTTTCCCTGAGCCAAGTCTTCATTATGTATTTGTTTGTCCATCACTCTTATCATTTAATCTTTTTTCCCTGAAATGAGTGATATTTCTGTACTTGTTATGTATCCCTCTTCTGGGGAGGGTGTGAGTGTATTTATAGCTTGTAAACTAGAATGGCTTTAACTCCACATACACATGAATGTGTTTGAATAGTGAGGATGTCTAAATGAATCAAGGACAGCCTGCAGGATGTATGTCAATGAGGTGTTTGCATTTGTTTTAGCAAACCAGAGTTCTGTGTAGTGGTATCTAGGTCTGACACTGGCAACTTCTCACATTATGTTTTCTCCATCAGTGAAAGGGGACCTAGGATTACAGTGAATTTACTGCTTGTTGAAAACTTAAGACATGAACTATCTAGGGTGCTTTGACATCTACAAATTCTTCGCTTAGTTTTGATCCAGACTTTGGTCATTTAGTGTTCTCACTGCATTCTTGTAAATCAGGCCAGTAGCACTATTAAATTACTCTCTCTTTTCCCACTGCGTAGGTAAACAAATGCCATGAGTAATAATCACACTTTTCACTGCCAGCTTCAAGATGTCAACCATAGCCAGTTAGCTACCAACAAAATGAGTCGTGGTTGACTTTGAGCAGCGAGAAGGTCTGATGCCTCATTGACATGTGGGCCATGAGCAAAATCATGGAGTTTCTTATGTTATTAACAAAAATACACAAGTTTACAAACTTTATGAGTCAGAAAATGAATAAGTGCGCTTTGCATAAAGACCAAGATATCTCACAGAAGTAAGGAAATAGAACGAGACCTGCTTTGTGACAGCGGAGGTTTTCATGATGAGACAGAGTTCACAAGTCCAGTGATGTTGCCCCTTCTAACTGTATTGTTGCTGTTGGATTGTAGGGCAACAGTGAGCACTCTTGGTTTATTGTTATTCTTTTGATACCTGTGAGATGTAAACTAGATTGCTTAGAAGAAGCAAGTCCAGAACACCTGTTCAGGTGATGAACTGGACATACTGGGTATTTCCCCGTGGGCAGACATGCTCTTTGGAACAACAGTCCCAACACTTTATTTTTACACTGTTCTGACTGGCCCATGAACACGGTAGATCAGCAGCCTGATTGGCACAATAGCTTGGTTTCCATTACAGATTTTCTCAAAATAAAAGCAATATTCCTAAAATTTCGGCAAAGTATATTTGCGCTTTGAACGTGTTTCCATTGAAGGTTGTTCTAGTCAGGAGCGCTGTAACGCTCGTGAAATATCATCCCATGAGATTTCACTGCTGGAAGCTAGATGCTAGAAGATCAGCCTCTATCTCCTTGTAACACTCTGCATTCCTCTGTTGTTTGCTGTCTAGTATGGCCGTTATGTTTTTTCTCAAAAATAATTGCGAGAAAAGTCTCCGTCTCCTCCTCTGTCCTCCTCTGGACACCATGTTTACTCACAGAGAAGTGATCATGTGACCAGGTACGTCTAGTCCTGTGACGTATATTTGCGGAAAAAGTGTTTCCATTGCGCTTTTGCGATATATTTGAATGTCGAAACGTCTGGAAAAACACCTCATGAAAGCGAGAAAACTTTTTAGCGATATTTTTGTGCTTTTTTTAAATTCAGATGTTTCCATTACCAGTTTTTTATTGTGCTATTCAAATTTTGCGCATATCCAAGGGTAATGGAAACGCACCTATTGTCAGACACTAACCCCTTTTGCTTTGGTGCCACCTGTGTAAAGCATTCTCATAAACAATGTAGCATAACGTTACCTGTTAGGGTCTCCAGAGATGGAGGGGAAACTTGAAGGAAGTACTTTGTACCTGTCCGAGAAAAAGAAAAAAATACCCTCCACGCAAACACTGTCAAATGTGCTGAAATTATAGCCATGGCAGGGCCTTCATCCGACTGATGACAGTGGAGGTGGAGGTGACGTAGATCCTGGCAGTGGCTCTGAACAGGACCATGTAGAACCTGTAGTGACCTGAACTGCTTTGTAGCTGTGCAGCAACATAATAGGTAGGCTAAAGTAACTGAGCCCCTTGGCGAATCTAAAAAAATCATAAAACATCAATAAAATAATTTTAGCTAATGTTCAATGGCCAAGTTTGTATTATAAAGGTGAAACTAGCCAATAACATCCTTATCAGATGTAGCATCTTGTTTCTCATTTCTGTTCTTTCTCTTCTCTTTTCTTCCTCCCTGAAACGCAATCACACACCCAATACTGCTTTAAGATTAATAACTTGAATGGGATGGTGGAGTGTACATTTTAATAGTGTGAATAAATGAAACTTTCTATGTTCATCTGTACAAATAAACCAAGGAAAATAGCCTCAGTTCCTTTTATAAATGATCCCAACACAAATATTAATCTTACAGAACTGCAGCTGAAAGTTCAATTTCTGCCCATGAGAGCAATGGGACACAACCAAAGCAATAACTAAAGGGAGAATTTGATGAGTCCAGATCCTTATTAAGTCATTTACAAAGCGATGAAAATATAGAATTGTCCACATTCAGTGTGTTATCTCCTACTGTGTTATAGAAAGAAATATGACAGTACTACCATTTAAGAGTCACAAATTAATACCTTTTCAGTTGAACCCATGAACAGAGTTTAGTAGTGCTTTAGAGAGATCCCAGTAGGTTTCATGATGTAACATTATCACCGATGATGGGATGATTGTCCATTTAACCACAGTCATGCAAAAGGCTGACATAATAATCTGGGTCATCTTCCATTTCAGTTTATTTTTAATTCAATATTGAACAACGTCCTGACCCATTTTGGAACCATGGTACTAGTATTTAACCCAAAATATTTCTGAGAGTGGAAAATTGTCATAAGAGAAAGTGATTCAGGGCAATGAGATTTTGGTATTTAGAGCAAAACTAAAAAAATCTGTTTTTGCGTTGCATCATTTTGATGTAATGCATTTTAGGATTTGTCTTTCACTGTAATTTAAAACTTTTTATATCCTTCAGATGTCTCGACTCTTTAAAATCCCCAATATTTGTGAAAAAACTACAAGAAATTATACAAACCATTTGACCTGTCTGTTGAGAAATCCCTCACTTTGATTCAGTAAGCACCCACTAGGCTAAAATGTGCAGCAGGTTAAGCTCTGTAGGACCTGAGGCCTCGCCTGGAGACAAAAGATCAAATCGGGGTTAGGTTTGACAGATTTTCAGGTGGAAGAACATTACAGGAAGTACACATACATTCCATACTCCATTAGCACGATATGTAGTTCATTACAAACACGTTCTGCAGGAAATAATGTCTGTGATGCCTCTGACCTCTGGGTAAGGGCATCACATTATGTCACATTATTTTAATGAGAGTATGGACAGGGTACACATTATAAAGTGCCACGACCTGAGAGCACCCATGGCTACAGACCTTGCATCTGCCGGTCAGGCTGAGATTTATCACATAATGATAACAATGGTTATACAATGGTCCTCACAATGCACTCATTCTCATCGTCATTATCAAAACAGTTGGCGTTTTCCAGGCAAGCGATTGATGTGAGGCCAAGGGTCAACTCTCATGGAACCAGCATACAGGCAGAGTTATAAAACCACTGGAATATAATGAGCCACAGGCCATCAATGAAATCTCATTATGATGAGCAGTTTTCATCAACATGTTAGTGAATTTATGCGCATCGTTCAAGAAATGTTGTCTGCCAAATAACTCAATAAGACAAACAGTAAATCTGTGTATTGAGATGTTTTGGTTTGTAACATCTGGCATCTGTCCTTATGACACATCTTGACCCTGATACTTCAACTTTATTTCAAAATGTACAAAGGGCACAGATTATGCGTGACACAGCTCAAGATAAACTTCAAATCCTGGGAGATTTTAAATTTAGCACTTGAGGGTTGATCCGAGGTAATGTAGCATTAAAGGGCGGTTCAGGACGGCGGAAGAACAGCTTTGATAAATCTAAAACATGAAGCTCCTTCAACATTAAGCCTATGCTGATTCGTAATTACATGAGATAAGATGTTGTTGGAGGGTTGATGCATGTTTTGACTGGATGAGAGAGGCTGCCTGTGTTACAAGGGGCATTTATGATACACTCATTTTACAAGCCGAGGCCACTACCCTGTAAGGCCAGAGAACCACCGCTGAGATGACATTTCCTTCTGTCTCCATGTGATTACATGTGCTGACAAATGCACGTGCAATCAAATATGTGAACAAAAGCAAATGATGCACATGTAAACCCACTCAACATGTCAACCCAACGCTATTTCTGCTCATCCATCTCTGTTACCTAACATGCACAATAACCTAAATTGACAGCCTCGGAGATGTTTAGTAATCAGTGTCTGTATAAGTGTTAGTGTGTGAAACACAGACAGGAACTGGCAAAGGATCTTTGGCTGTGAAACAATTTTCTAGTTTGACTGCAGTTGAGGCTCCGAGAACAAGTGTGTAGTAAATTATAGATCTGAAGAGACATGAAGAAGATCAAAAAACAATGAAGAGATTATAATGAATGACTGTCAAGAGAGAATATTTTCAGCTGTTTTCTCAACACTGGACTGAAAAAAAAGCTTCTTTATGCATATAAATCTTCCTGAATTAGGTTAAAATTGAATGAAAGAGAGAAAAATGTGTGACAGGGAAACCTCTTTGAAGAGAAAAGAATTGTGTACTGAAATCACCCCTTGCTGCAGAAACTGATAAGAGCTTTTTTAATTAACTTGTGATGTGAGATCCCTTTAAAAACACTCTACAAATACAATTAGACAGCGCAACATTTTCTCAGAGAGAGAAATAAAAGTCTTAAGTTTCTGTTCAGTTTTGCATTCAACAAAAGGCTCTTTTGAACTTTCTGCATGATGTCAATTCAGATAAGGATAACTCCAACAAGTCTGAATACAAAGGTCAAAGTTTCAGGTGACTTCATCACTTATAATGTAGGTTAATACAGGACAACAGAAGGTTCAATAACCTCAGCAAGGGCTCAAAGACAACATTTCACAGTAGCTGAAAAGCTTAATGCCACAGAGAGAAGTCCAAGGGAAGTGTTATATTTTATGACAGGGCTCAATCCACTTTGGTTGGTGTGTGACAGCTGTTTTGGATCTGATTCTGTAACACATACACACTGTCACAGTGTCCCATCAGGACCGCCTGTTATTTTTTCTTCATTAATTCCTCTATTTGGCCAAAGCAGGATGCAGCATGTTGCAGCACGCTCAGAGCCTCAGTCATGCTCATCAGCTGGTGTGTTTTGGCCCCGTGCCTCAGCTGCTTTTTTCATTTATTGAGCATCTTAAGGGCTTGTGTGGATAGAAATCGGGAAAGGGACACTTGAAAAACAAGAAGTGTCTGTTTTTGTGCATGGGACAGTGCATAACGTCAAACGAGACACATGAGAGATTAAGAGGAGTTCTAGGGACACGGCTGCAGCTGCAGACGACCCGCCATATGCCCCCATGGCCCATTACCCAACATCACTTCAGTGTAGCTTGAACTTGTGTGAACCCCATGGATTTCAAAGCTTACATCAAACAGAAAACAGCGAGACACCATGACATGATGCAGTAAGAAATGAATGAGTTTGTTCTTAGAAGTGCACAAAGATTCATGGTTGTTCCAAACAGAGAGGGTGTGAAAAGGAACCACAAAATTTTAAAGATGTTTGGACACTGAGGACACAGTTCAGTGGCTTGTAAATGATTCAAACTGTACATATAATTGAAAATGGTTTTAGGACTGTGTAAAAAATGTTAAAACTGAGAAGGCATGAAATATTAATGCTCATTTGATTTTTTTATGCCACCAGTATAAATAAACAAAGTGTGGATAGGAGGATTTTATCTCTTTTGTTTCCTCTGAAAAAGTGTTTTGAGTGTTGTCTCATTGTTGCCTGATGTTCTAATATTCTGAGCCCACCCTGAAAAATGCCGAGTGAATTGTAATTTTGGTCATTATTGGGAAGGGCCCACTGCCTGTGGCAGATTCACAGAGACAATGGGTGTAATTAGTTAAGATTTTGTTTATTAATTCAAGTGAGTGTGTAACAGAAACAATCATGGTTTCCAAGGTTATCACAATAATACTGCAGTCATGAATTTCACATTTCCTGAGGGTCTGCCGTGACAAAATTTTACATGTTATTTTTATCCTGGTGCATCATGCTTCACCAGTTTTTCTTACAACGGACTTCCCAAAGGGCAAACTGTTATATAAACAATTAAAGTGTGGCACTTCCTTGATTTAAGTAAAACTTTTTCTACAAGAGTTAAAGTGCCATTATTTATATGAACAGTCCACAGCAGTTAAAAGAATGTTTCATTATTTCATTTATTATAGACATTCAGACATTTTTCAACATCATGCCAAGGCATGGGATTCAGTTATTATTAATATGTCGGGTGGTTTACATGAGCTGTTTTAAGCCTGTGAAGCTCTCACCCTGTGGCAAGAACAAGTTTTGTTATCTATCTTTTTACTCTTTTATTATTGGTATGCCTACATCTACAGTTCCTGTGTATATCAGAGCTTTATGATAACAATTTAAACATGAGTGCAAACGGACCATTCTGACACCACTGGGAAGAAGGACAATACAACAGGTGGACAGGCAGAGTAAGTGTGGGTATGAGGATAAGTTCAGGAGTACAACAAAAAAGAGTCATGGGGTCTGGTGTAGCTGTATTACCCTGGGGTTTATCAGTGTGTGTAGTTAAGTGCAGTCTGAAGTCTCTGTTAACAGTAACAAACAATGACAGCTGTCTAATACAATGAGTCCTCCACAGGCAGATCATGCTCTCTGAAATCAGTGCACTGCTTTTTGATTTTTGGACACAGCTATCAGCAGGGACGCCCTCACCTGTAACTAAAAAACAAGATCCACCATGGGTGTTATTTGCTTTCCATGTTTTGTCCTTTTTGGCAATTTTGTTGGCACCATGACCAATCAAAGCACTATTCATCATGAAACTTGTCGGTCAATTGACAGAGACAGAGACTTGCACCCATCTCAAGTTGTCACATGAGAGAAGAAGTCAGAGTTTTTTAACCACTCAGTACCTCACAGGGTTTGTTTGCTTAACAGTATACCTCATTTTTGAAAAAGCACTAATACAGTCTCATGAGGGAGGGAAGTTATTGAATAGTGGTGGCAACTCTTTCACCTTGTAACATGTAACTGGTTGAATAATTCTTCTTTTTCAAACACCAGCTTCAGGGTAAATGACATTCCATGATAAAATACTTCACTCTGTCTTTCATTCTCCAATATTTTGTGCACACCAGTGTAAAGTGAGCAACTGTCACAGGGATATTTTGGCTCCACATTTGTTCAACCGAAGTAGCCGACATGCATCCATACGGTAATCAGTGGGAATCTAATGTTGTTCTTATTCTATTTTTAAGTTCTATGCATAACAAGTCTTTATCCTTTCTCCTCTTTCCTCATTTTTAGCACTTCAAAGAAAAATACCTGAATCTTGAGATACATTGATAACAGGTTAGTGCTTCTTTGTCAGCAGTCATAGACATATGGTTGTTCACTTTATTTCAGTCTGTTGTTCCAGTTTGGTTCAGAGATTGATAGCCTTGCTGGCTATGTTGGGTCTCTTCCTGGTTTTCAACAAAGAGGCTGCATTGACTGGCAACTCCTGTAGGTAACACACCTAATGTTAATGAGTACTTCATAAAACCCCAGTTCAAAATACAGTACACTGAATTAGCCCTTAACTTTTGAAATATGCCCCAATGTCCCACCTGATTCCAATTCTCAATGGTCTTATCTGATTGCAAAATTTGCATCAAACCTGTTGCATGTTTTAGCGAAAAAATTGAAGTATTCTACGTAGCGATTTTCAATTGTAGCGCTCTTTCAATTTAAGGGACTGTGGGCGATGGTTGAAAAGATAAAAAAACTGAGCTCTATCCACCTCTCAGTGAACAAGACCCACATGTAATTCAAATCCCAACAGTTGTTTTACAAACATTGCTGATCTGAAAGACAATGTGTGTGTGTGTGTGAGTATATTTTTAGGTCATATCAAAACATCTTATGTAAAAAGACAAATAATAATCCTTTAATGAGTGACATTGAAATGATGTAATGTTAAATTAAACTTACTGCTCCAAATCACTTTCTCTTCTGATGTTTTCACAGAAAGTTCCAGGTTAATGAAAACATAATGTGTTCCAGAAAAAGGTTATGAGATTATTTACTATCAAACAATAAAAGCAGCAATGCTTTTACGGGATTATTGTTATTGCATCAGCTTTTTGTTGGGTGGTTAGAAAAATGGAACAACAGTCATCAGTGGTAATATTACAACTCTAAAACCTGTGGGATCTGTTTGAAGCAGGACCACACGGGAATGTTTTGGAGGTCAGCTGGACAGGGCTGAATCAAAGGTCCTACAAACAGCAGGGGAAGGGGTTTTTGGAAAAACTGTGGAAAATTTGTCATAAGATCAAAAATATGTACTCAAAAAGTTAAAGTTTTTAATTTCAGTGCACATAAGTTAATCAAACTGCCAAACTTGTTGATGAATACCAAGCAGTTAGCTATTTTAATGAGTGAGTAAATATCAAAGAGACTTATGAGCATCAGTCATATGTGTAAAAGGTGGTTGTACTGCATGTGAGCACAAATGAGGCATCCCATGAGGCAAAAACCCATCATATGAAGGGCCAAAAATGGTCAAACCTTGTGCCAGCATCAGTGCTGTGTGAGTGTGAGCATGTGCAAATTCGCATTCACGTGTATAAATACACAGATTATTTATGACACAGTAAAGATGATACATGTGATTCAGAGATGCTTGACCAGTGACAGTTGTCTCACCCACTACATGTAAAGCCCACATTTGCTTGAAAGCTTCCTTTAGCGTCAAAGTGTGCATTACAATGAGGAAATGGAATCAAAAAGTTAAAAAGAAATCTTAATTTGGTTTGTAAAGTCCTCTTAGTTGTTTCCCTGTTTATGTGACAAAAAATCTCTGGAAAATTGATTCAACTTTGGAATAGATTTTTTGATCTGTTTTACTTTTTTGAAGTCTTCATCAGATTTTTGCAAGACTTTAAGTGTTTGTTTAGTATTCGGTCTAAGTTTAATCTGCACATGAATAATTCATTACATAGAGTAACTTAGATTCTATCAAGTGTTTTGTGTCAGTTTAAGGACAGAGCAATCTGTCCTTAAACTGACACCAAACACTGTCAATCTTCAGTCTTTCACCTACGATTGGATCACAGGAGTGATATACTTGACTCTTCCATCGATCATATCAGGGAACATACCACAAAAATAGCCCCACACGTCAGACTGAATACCAGATGATGTCACATGCGTCATCTAAACAGGCAAAGCAAGTTGTTGTTGTTGTTTCCAGAAATACAGGACCTAGACTGGAGCCTGTCCTTTTGGACATCCAACAGATAATCCTGTGATTCGAGGATAAAGAGACAGGACGTGTGTAGGCAGAGGCACATTTTAACATCTCTGACTTAACATCCCCTGCACTGCCCACACTGTGATTGATCAATAAGGATAAAATCCACTAAGTGTTTCTAGATACCTCATTTCACCCTAAGAACAGATCCAAGAGAGGAAACACACGTGGTGTTCAAACACAAATATACTTCTGAATGCTCTCATGAATGCAGAGTCACTACCCCTCCGCTCTCAAACATCAATTATAGCCAAACACGTGTGTGCACAATTTCATGAGGATGTTTTTTGAACAGTGTTTTTCACAAATAATTTGTCAGATGTATACATTGTATTTATACCAAGGTATGGATGTAGGCTACAGTTGAAACGTTTTGGTGGACGACACAGCAGACTGTGGTAGGCAGTAGGATTTAACGGAGGGAAAACTGATGTTTGTAGCTTGTAGCTAGGTCATTTTCTCTAGGCTACATTCTCTCAATGAAAAATGTCATATTTATGAATTGAAATATTATATCAGTTTATGTTTCATCAGCAAAAATACTGGCCCAGGTCACACCAACCTCTCAGCGTGAGTTAAAAGATCAATTTAATTTAGCCTGCATATTCATTCTGCAGATAAAGTACTTTTATTTATAAGTCTTTAATCTTCAGGAGGTGTTTGAAAGCCCTTTTTCTGCACCATTAAAGTGCATATATTTATATTGAGAGTAAATTTAACCCTTCCAGCTGTTCGGGCTGTACAGATGCCATCTCAGAAATAGAGGATTACATCTAAACTTAGACAAGAGGCCATATGAGATTAGAGAACGAGGGGGAAAGCAGGGCTGTGACTAACATTACCAGCAGATTTCTGAAGGCAACTGCCAGCATCAGAGCAGCCGTTTGGAGGGAGGATGGTAAAAAAAAGACACAGAGGACTGGCCAAGAAGGCAGTGGGGCCAAACATGTTGCATCAGTGTGAGCAGTTAGGACACAGTAAGGAGAAATGTACATATAAGGAAAGCGGGAGATGTAAAGAAAGGGATTCGTCACAAACCATCATCACATATAATTGGCTTTTGGCAAGAATCGGCCTCAAGCTACTTTCCTCAGATTGTTTGTACATTTCAAGTGGCAAAGTTAACAGTTGACATGTTTCCTGCCTTTTCTTGTCAGTCATTTATTTCATTCATTTCATGTCAAGTTTCAAAGCAGTCAAACAGTTTCACAGAATTGAAGCACATCAGGGTCAGTCTTTCTTGCTTTTGAGAAGCCATCCTGTGTGCATGCTGACTAGTTTTAGATGTTCAGGTGCTATCCTGTATTTGTGGCTCTCTTGCAGCTGATCCATTCCACAGTCAGTCTGGACGCTTGGGAACTTTGTCTTCAATTTTTTTTTTTTTTTTCAGTTTCAGGAGGAGGAAGGTTGCCAGTCTCAGTTGAAAAGTCACTTGCTGATATTACATGGTCACTCATTAAGGATGATTAGTTCTTATTGTTTTGAATAATGAGTGCATACTTTTTGATGAAAAGATAGGTAAAGAAAAAGTAAACAAAGCCTTCTAAACCAAGCAAGTCATAACACTGAAAGGGATACATTAGTACTGTTTGTGAATTTTATTTTTTTATTCGAATCCTTGGATAATCATTGCCAGAGATCATCTTAGTAAGAAAAAGGAAGTAACTCCTTTTGTGTGTGTGCATGTTAGCGTTTTATTTAGGAAGCGGCTTTGCTTTCACACAACTCCTTTCTATGACAACATCATGACAAGAAATCTATGGCACAGAGACAATAAAAAAAGATCCTCTAGTATCCAAAAAGGTTAATGGGCCTGTACTTGCACAGCACTTTCCAGCCTTTCCCACCACTTATGTCATTTTCAACCTTTAATACAACATTTTTGATCCAATAGTACGGAATGCTACATCAGTATGAACTAATATATTTTATGAATAGTCGCACAATGCTTGGAGCAATTTGAGGTTCAGAGTGTTGCCAAGTGATGTTTTGTCATGAAAATGTAGGAGCCGAAACTGGACAGCAAACCTTAAGATGAGATGACCAGTGTAACAGGCCAAAATATGCCCTTCGTCCAGACTAAACCAGGGGTTAAAATGGCCCAGGCCACTTTATAAATTCAGTATACTTTGGCCTTGGCCAGTTTACACCCTCCATTAGATCATTTTTTAGCATTTTATTGATTGTCTAAAATGTAAAACATTACAAAAAAAAAAAAAACCAAAACTTTCAGGTTGGCTGAAATGTTTCATACTTTAATACTCCTGTGTTTCATCCTAAAACCACTGCAGTGTAAACAGCCTCTCGGACTGGAGCGGCACAATGAGGGCGGTGACATGGATAGGTGTTCACATACAAATTATTACCATTTATCCTCTTTAATTTTACTTTTTACTTTTACATCTATCAGTGAAGTGTTGTATAGATGTTATATTTCAGTGTATGATTTTGCTATGAGAAGGTGTCATAGTCTATGTCAAAATGCATGAGTGAGTCTCATAAATTTAAAGTAGTTTTAAGCCCAAATAAGAAAATGAACCTTTGAATTTTTGCATTATGGACATTTGCATTTTTAAAACAGTTTCAATAGTGTTTAATAAAAAAAAATGCTGTGTGCACATTTTTTTATGAGTTTACTCAATCAATAGCAATCATAATTATTAGAAAATAGTGAGTTAATTTAGCCTGTAACACTAGTTTCACTGCAAAGCTAAGGCCACCATTTATCGATCAACCAATTGTCCAACACCATTTACCTGTAACTGTGAAATTTCTTTACTTCTTCAATTAGTAACAGTTAACAAGAAATTTGAAAAACAAGGTTTTGAGATGCTGCAATCAAAATTTCTTCTACGTTGTGACAGTCAGAAGAAGGTGTATCATGAAATCTTTGTCCAGGGTCTCAGCAGAGAAACCACATGTTGAATGATGTGGATCTAAAAGTGTGTCTGCAGATTGGTACAATCAATTGACAGAAAAGGATGGAAAAAAATCAAATTAATTGACTGAAAAGGACAAATGAAATAAAATAAATTGATAGAAAAGAACACAAGATAATCCTTCAATGAGTTACGTCATAATGATGAAACATGAAAAAACAGCTTTTTTAGGTTTTGCTCTATTTACCCTTGAGAACTTACTATTCCAAATCACTTTTTCTTTGTAAGAACATTTTGTCATGAAAAGGTCTGAGGCAAACAAAAACATAATGTGTTCCAGAAACAGGTGATGGGATGATTTGATATTGAACAATAAAAGCAGAAATGCTTTTACAGGATTATTACATCAGCTCTTTTCGTTGTGTGGTTAGAAAAATAGAACAACAGTCATCAGTGGTAATATTACAACTCTAAAACCTGTGGGATCTCTCTGATGCAGGACCACACAGAGCTGGATTAGAGGCCCTGAGCGCAGGTGGAGATTTTTTTAAAACATTCAAATAATTTGACAGGAAAACGTCAGTCATTGGGGTGATATCCCAGAAAGTTTGCTTCATCAAAAGCTCAACAAACAGAACCCCAGGTAAAACAGGTAAATCAAGACAGATGATCAAGCAGGTGTCTCAGTTGGCCTCAAGGTGCTGCAACGTGATCTCAGGGACTCAACCTTCACCTCCGTGGGCCCTGCTTCACACACACGCACACACATATGCACACTTGTTACTTCCCCACTGGAAACATGGGCTACACAAGTGTCATGTCTCATCCGCCCTTATGTTCAGTGGCTTGCCTCAGACTGAGAAGCAGACATCATCTACAATCACAGAATGACGAAAAGGTGTGCAACAGGTTTTTCTGACTCTAGCCATAAGGCAGAGTTGGAGGGTTTTCCTTGCCTCGTGGCTTCACCCGTCACACAGCTCTCATCGCCACGCAGACACATGACTCAAGGAGCACAAGGTGGCGGGCGTGTGTCAACATGCGATCATCATCATCATCATCATCTGTTTCATGATGTTGATGTTTTTCTGCTGCACGTCTTTGGGTGTTGCTGACGGTTGGGTGTGGAGAGGCTGATGTTTTCTCGAATATAAAAACCATATGTTAGAAACACCCCTGAGTTTAATGAATCATTTGTATGTTGTTTTCTTACTGCTCAGGACATGACGTTACTTTGTGCGATAACACTGCACCCACCAAATGATCCAAAACTGATGCAGCATGCTGAAAAGAAGTCCAACGACAGACCGACTGAGCAACTAAAAAATCAAATTCTTAACAAATATCGGCCCCTTAAGTTTAGATGACCAAAAAGAGAAGCCCCTTCTCTCTTGGAGAAAATACCCAAAGATATTCAAAGGCAATGAAGTAGCTTCATAACCTATACTTTCATTTGAAACACTCCTTTACTGTTTGAAGTGAACGCTAGAAAAAATACTGTAAAAAGAAAAAAACATTTCAAGCAGAACAACAACAAAGAAATATAATGAAAAGCTGACTTTCTTGAGATAATTATCATTATTTGCACATATGAAGTCAAAATGAAGTCAAAGTGCATTTCTACTTCAGCACTTTCTGTCTGAGAGGACAGAGCAAACCCAGACATTTTTGGAATTTTTATAAAAATCCTTCCAGACATATTTTACCACCAAAAAGGAGGACTTACCTGGGCAAAAGAGGACGTATGGTCCCCCTGTTTAAGTTTTAAAAATGATCAGACGACCCCTTTTCAGTCGGTGTAGCCAAAGCATCATGAGTGAATGCGATGATGGATGGATTTTGTATTGGTGTTAAAAAAAACATTACACTTTGAGAAGACACGATAACTAAAGGTCAGCTGAGCAGCTGAGACAGTTAATCGCCACATTGACAAGCCTCACAAAGCTCTCAACACTTGTGCACATGCTCAAACACCAGTGAAACAATGTCTAATGCAAACAGCTTCATATTCACAAGCCTGACCATGCATGACATTAGCTCCTCACTAAAACAAACACAGAGAGTGCAGAGATGTTTCTCTGAATCATTGTGATGAATGAATGCAGTCAGAAGCTGCCTGCCTGTTCGTGTCTGGGAGACCTTGAGTTGCAGTGGCCGTTTTCTGAAGCCTCTGATGGATAGTTGTTGCATAATTTTTTAACAGGTTGGTGAAACAGCACGCCCTTGCCCCTCTAGACTTGTTTTCACCTTTGGGGAGTCAAAACATCTCTTCTCATCAATTTACCTGCAATAAAATGTGGGAAAATAAACAGTTATATCATAACCCACTAAAATAAATCTGCATCTTTAATCCTGCTGACACTGGTTACACAATACCCATTGTGGCTTTAATGGATTTATGCCTCCTGATAAAGGATTACAAGGCTGAGGCATCAGGGAGCAGCGCCTCTGCTGAGTGAAGCTGTGACTGAACAACGGCACCAAGTGGACAGCTCTGGATACTGCGTTATGGAAAATAAATGCGAGATTTTTAAGGAAGAAGTGGAAACAGAGCTTTTGACTCTTTGCCCACCTTTGTCATGTTGCTGGGGTTATGTTTCTGTGTTCAACTGTTACCTCCTTGATCAACTAACCAGGTCTGCCCATGTCGGCAGAGGGTGACATTTGTGTTGATCTGATTTTTAAAAAAAGCATTGTGGAGAATAATAACCAGTATTAAACACGTGACATTTAAGCATTTTAATAAAAGTGTCTCTTGACTTGTTTTTAGCCTGAAGTGAGTCAGTGATTCTGGGAAAAGCAGCCTAAGAGTTGCTGGAATATGGTTTGCTGCCTGTCATCCTTAGAGTTCAAGCTTCACTGAAGTGTCTGATTCACCACCTGGATCCTCTTACAGAGGAATGATGACGAGCCTGTCTCCAAATGGAAATGATAAAGATGCATTTTTTAGATAAGCTTCCAGTAACTTCACCGCATACCTCTGAGGAAGAGCCTGTGCAAGTTTTGAAGGACTGTTAGTTCTAAAAAGTAATGAGAGACAGGTCAAACAGAGAGAGGACTCATCAGTGATAGAAAACACAAGAAGCAGAAATATTTGATTTATGTAATATCAGCAAACAACTGGGGGAGCCGTCCAAATTTATCTCTCTCTTGAGTTTACGGATTAAATGCAGCCAAAGCTTTTTGGATCAGATTAAAGTGACACTCAGCCAGATCTGTTCGTTGGGTGTCAAGCACTCCATGGAGAGCTGAAAGACGGTTGTGAAAAGTTTTACAGTTTACCATCAGTACACTGAAAATAATGAATCTGGTCTTTCTGTCTTTCTCTCTTTCATTGTTTGGAATCGTTCTTTGTTTTTGACATCTCAGAAAAATTTGTGCATCATTTTAAAAACTATTCTAACCAGATATCAGAAGCAGAAGGTTTTCGATCAGTCTAACAAGCCCTGGGGATGAAATACTTTATTGTTAATATAATAATAAGTTTTCATAGAAACAGCAACCCTTGCAACTCAAACCCTGACGGCAACTCTTCTGACTCTTCTCCATTTCTTGTTCAACTAGGGCAACCATATTCCAAAAACCCAGAAAGAAGACCCTCTACCCGGCCTGTTGGAGACACTCAAAACATGCTCAAAGACAACAGGTAACTTCTTAACCCAAACATTTGTTAAAAATCCTCTTTTTCTGTTTAAAGTGAACATGTTCTAACATAAATAATTTATAGAACTCAATTCTGCCAGTTCAAAAATATAAACATGCAAAACTGGTTTTGAAAAGATTTTTTTTACACATATTAGGTCAATGATGAGATGAAAAGTCAGATATTCTGCTTTTTATCTTAGAGGTTTCCCTTTTTTCCCCCTTCCTGCGAAAACGCCATAGTGGGAGGAGATGAAGGTACTTTGAAGCCTGAGATTTAATAAGTAGAACTCATGGGTGTCACTCAGTTCAGCTCTGCTCCAATGGAGCAATGGAGATACCAAGGTAAAGGTTGTGGCTCAGCATTTCAGCACTAAGCCTTTCCTGGGAGAAAGCGCTTAAGGTTGAAATGGGGCTCAGCATTTCAACACTGAGCTTTTCTTGCGAGGAAAAGAGAGAGTGTTGAAATGTGATGCTCAGCATTTCAACATCCTGCATTTGCTGAAGGGAAATGACCTCTTTAGTTTTCAGTTTATAATCTCAAAACTTTGACCGTTTTATTTAAAAGATTCAACCTTTCATTTCAGAATTTTGACTTTTTTTTCTCTCCATTTTAACTTCTTATCTCGTTATTTCAATTTTTATCTCATTCCTTTGACCATTTAACCTCGATATTTTGACTTTTATCTCAAAATTACGACTGTTATCTCAAAATTTTAATCTCTTATCTTAGTATTTGACTTTATTTCAATATTTTAACTTCTCATCTAATTATTTGACTTTTTATATTAAAATTTGACTTTTTATGTCACGATTTTGACTCCAAGGTTATGGCATGGTAACATGGGAATGACAACATAAGCTCAGTGAAGCAACTTATTATAAACACCAATGGTCTGGAACAAGCTGAAAAAACCTGTACATTTCAGGCAACTTTGTAAAATCCCCCCTCCCCCCAGACATAATTTTATAGCCAAATAGGAGGACATGTCCGGGCCACAGAGGATGTTTGGTCACCATATGTTCAACATCAATCCCTTGATCCTTCCGGCTTCCAGTAGTAACATTTTGTTTGTCTCTCCTGAGCTCTTCTCGTGATCCAAATTCTCTGTGTTTATTAGCTTCTTTCTGCTGGAGTCAGAGAGGTTGAACAGAGTGTTTAACATTAATTTGAGAAAGGTCATAATCCTTTCTGCCATCAGGAAGAAGCTTGTGAAGATTGCCCATTGAAATGTGCTGCTCCTTTTCAACTTTAACTTGCAAATGATGCTTCAGATACTTTTTACAATCAGAGTTCATTCTGGGTAGCAAGGGAAGTACAAATGTTATAAATCAATACTTCTGTGTGGAATGAAATGTGCCCACATGAGATGTATGTCTAATTTATACTTGAGTGGAGAAAATTTACATCTAAATTTATTATGTAACAAACAATAAAACATGTCATCCTGAATTTTATGAATCATCCTTTCTGATGGTTAAACATGAAAGAGCGTGTTTATTGCAGTTGCCTTCTGATCATCCTGGGAGTACCTGGGAAACGTACCGGCCAAACATACTGTTCAACCTCAACAAAATTACAGTTGAGTAATTTCACTGTGCCGGGGTTCAAGCTTTATTTTCTATCTGTGTGTTCCTATGACCAGCTAATGCCTGAGGACATGTGGTGGCTGTGCATGGAGGAAACTCTTCACAGGAGCTTCAACAAAAGACTCTAAAAAAGGACTTTTCAGTGTAAAGCAGAGAGACAGCATCATCTTACATTTAAAAAATTTCTTATGAACCAATCATGCTTTTTGTTGCTTATTTTACAGCTTGTTTTGAAGCTCCACATTTTTATGCCTGTTCATCATGAGTTCTCCTTCCAGATTTTGCTGCCCCAAGACTGTTTGAGAATTTTACACTGCCTCTTTCATGAGCTGTTTTTCTTAAAGATCTTCTTGATAAGACTTGAATCATCAGAGTCACATGAAACAGCCTGACCTCTATCTGTGCATCTATTACCTTGTGCTTCTATGAGTCAGATACCTGTTGCATAAGATCCCAGACAGAGAGCCCTGCTGAACTCTGACACCAGCAGCGACTTTATCCCTCCATCAGGTGTTTGCACAAACACACATGCAGGTACACACAGCTCCATTGTCATTCAAATGTGTGGCTGCTGATTGAAGCGCTTATCTCTCCTAATCGGAGCAAGTAAAGGTATTACTGTGGGGGGGGGCTGCCACACCAACTCAGACACAGAAAATCACATCTGTGAGCTCCTGGAGCGCTTTATCAACAGAGGAGTGAAATTATTGAGGGGAAAAACGTCTGTGTAACCGCTTTGATTAGCTCCATGCTTTTTCCCTTTTTTCTCAATATCAAAGACAGAGGGAGCAGGCAGGGTTATGACGGATGAGAAATAAAGAGGCGAACACACATGTTGTTAAAAGTAAGATTTGTAAGCTTATTATTTTGTTACCATGATCACTGTTATAACCTCTGTTATGGTTTGTTCAGTTTACAGTTTATTTTCAAGTTCATTTAAAGTCATTCCAGTCGAAGGTAAACATGATTGTAATCGTTGTTTCCAACACTAATAAATGCTTTTTTTGTTTTGCCAGACAACTCATTCACACACACTCTCTCTCTTTCTCTCTCACACACACACAAACACACAGCAAGTTGCTCACTCACACTTTTGCACACTGACACTAGCACACACACACACAAACAGACAGACAGCATCTCATGCTTCAACTCCTGCACACAGACATGAAGTGATTAACAGGTATGAGCTCTGATTCATCCTCCCCTTTTAAACACGCACACGCACACACAATCAGATTACACTCTCATACACACACACACACACACACACACACACGCACACGCACACACACACACTTACTCTCGTGTCTGAGTTCATAAGTGCAACTTCATAAAGAGTGATTTTCCCTCGCGCACAGCTCTTTGCCCCATCAGACCTCGCCCTCCCACCAAGAGCCACATATACACCTGGGTTTTTTTTTTTTTTCCACACACTGCATCATAGTGAAATACTCATAATCCTGTAAAACAATAAAACTCTTATTGGATTCCATAGATATAAACTCTTGTGTCTGTTTAGAAAATACTCTGATACACACCTTTGGGAACTTTAATAGAATAAAATTATGTATTTGTGGTTCTCTATCTGACCCCTTAAAAAGACTGCGGACCAAATTATGCAAAGTCTGGGCAACAACAAAAAGTATGACCCAAAACCAGGTTTGAGTTTTTTTTGTTGTTCAACTAATGAGAAAAATGTGATTATTTTTTAAAGTTCAAAGTCCATTTTGGGGCCTCAATTTTGAGACAAGTCAGAGAATAACTCAAGCTTTCAGCTTTAAGGACAGTGGCCCCTGTATATAGGGTTCAGGATTAACAATTGAGCTAAACCATCACCCTAGTTTTGTCAAGTTTTATTTGGATGTTCAATCACTGCTGAGAGTATCTGCTGGACCAATTAATACCTCTGTGTGTGCTGTGCTAATCAAAACAGCAGAAGCCATTTCTCGGGTAGCTGATGATTGTGCTGATGGCTAGAAGAACAGATTTTAAGCTGTTCCAATTTCAAGCTATGCTCTAGAGATATAGAGAAAACTGGCAACATTGACAAATTTTTTTTTCTCAAAGTTTCAATTAGTTTCAGTGCTCCAGGGATGATCCAGCATACGCATGATGAAAGCATGTGACATTTGTAGCCTAAATAGACATTTTTGGTTTAAAAAGTTTCAAACTAAAGTCTAAAAGTAGGGTGACCATATTCTACAAGCCACAAAAAGAGGGCCCCCTACCCAGCCTCCTTAAAGGTGACAAAGTAGCTTCATAACCCACACATTTACATAAAATTTCCTTTTCTGTTTGAAGTGCACACTTTCTATGATTTAAACAAAAGTAATGTATTGAATAGCCCATCTGGCCAGTGGAAAACATTAGAAATAGAAAAACCGGCCTTGTTGAGATTTCACTTTTTTTTTTGTTTGTTTTGCATAGAAAAATGAAACGTTCAAAACTTAAAATTTTGATTCTTTTTTCTCCAAATATTGACTTCATGTCAAAGTATTGTAAAGTTTGGCTAAATATGGACCAAAAAATTTTCTCAACACCAGTCATAACTATGACAAAAGGGGGTACGACCACATAAATGCAGTTTGTTTGTAACTTCAGAAATTTTCTGAGAGTGCAGCAAAAGCAGTCAGAGAAAACTCAGACATTTTGTGGAATTTTACAAAATCCCTCGGAAATAATTTACCACCAAAAAGTGGACGTTTGGTCACCCCACTAAAAGTCATCTAGGTTATTCAGTGAATGAATTCAAAAGCTGTTTCCAGGAGAGATATCACTTTAAACAGTTTGGAAGTCAAACTCCACAGAGATAGAAACTTAAGTGTATAATTGGCTGAGTGTCTTTCAAAGGGGTCAGCAGCTAAAAAGACTGAGAATCATGATTATATGAATATAATATATGTGCATTTGTATGAAACAAACAGAAAAACATCAACCAGATAACCGAACTTTATGTTGATAATTTTTCTACGAGACTCAGAGTGAAGCCCAAGTTTACATATGGCTCAACCCACCCAGTACCCAGGATCCTCCCTTCCCCCTCAGCTGACCAGAAACACACCATGGCAAACTCAAGAATAAAAAAATCAAAAACCACAAAAATGAGTCTCGAGTTTCTAAAAAATGCTTACGACACATTCCACCTTGGCAAGTTTTAACAACTTGAGAATTAGTTCTTTCTCTGCTGCTGACATTTGCACAAACACTTGAACGCCTCATGCCCCGGTGGATGACCAGCAGTATGAAGTGGTTGCACGTCGTCATCATCATCATCATCATCATCATCATCATCATCATCATCACAGTGACCACTATCACCTATATCATTATGAGTTTCTACAGTAAGCCATGCCTGACTACAGTCCATCACCAGCAGGGTGGGGTAACCATGGTGAATAAGATGCTAGTTGCTTATGGAAATGCTCTTCAGATGCAATCACTTGTACAGTTGAACATTTTGGATTGCTGTATCTCCCCCACAAAGCAAATGGTTTGTATGTATTACTTTGTTCTTTAGTGAATTGATTTGTTTTTTTGTTTTTGTTTTTTGTGAATTTTCTTACTTAGAGGATGTACAGTATGTGGATGTGTTTCAGACTGTTAGTACCATTGAAAATCTCTCAAAGTATCCCAAACACACACACACCACACCATACTCACACAACCCACACTCACACATATATGACTCACTCAGGCATATGTGTGTCCTGCAAACACACACTTGTACAGAAACATAAAAAGCTACCATGTGGCATCTGATTAATGATATTTGAGCTTGTTATTGTCTGTAGATGTTTTGTGTGAGCGGCTCTCCTTCATCCTGTCTCTTTTCGTGTTTCCTCTTCAACCGGACAGTACAGCTGGGTGTCTCTGTGGCTGCTCCGTAGTCGTTGTGTGCTTCGTTAACCTCGGAGATGACAGACGACTGACCCAGTACAAGACAGAAAAGTAACACAGCAACTTAAAACATCAACAAAAGTTTACAATGTCTCTTTCAATGGCACATCTACGATAAAATCCTCCCCCTCCTTCCCCCAATACAATTTCTGTTCAAGTGAATGAATCATGGTTTAAATGCTCTGTATTTCCCCTCTGACCCCTTCAAGTCTGGTTACCTCCATCAGAAAAGTGTTGTTGAAAACAGGATGGCAACTAAAACTGTTGCATTTGAGTTCCAGGTTGTGTTTTTGAACTATAAGCTACTTTGACTAGTCTCCTACACAGGACCAGCGCACATCTTGAGCTGGTGCCTTTTTTTCCTCCTCATGGACCAAGACGAGTTCCCAGCATCAAGATCAACAATATTAACAACAAAAAAGGCAATTTAAAGTTCAGTTCTTCTGAAATCTATTTGATTCAGTTCATTTGAGTTCAGTTTGTTGCAAATAGAAACTATGGCAACTAGCCCTAAGGAAGTGTTTCAGCCAATCAGATCCAGGGGAAAGTCCTCAAATGATTTTCATCAGGGGGGTCGGTTTGATGCTTTTTTTCCCTTCTTTTAAAAAGGATTTCAGCCCCACCTCTCCTGTTTTGGAAATGCTTTATGAGGTGAGCACGATTCAACATGCTCAGCCTGCGGCCTGTTCAGACACACAGACACAAACACGGACAGACAGACACACACACACAGACACACACACAGACTACCACACCTTACTCTTTGTGTACTGGCTGACTGTAGTTGAACTAAAGTTCAGACTGTGTCACCCAGCACCTGAAGTCTCTGATTCCCCTGAAACCACATCCTTTCAAACACTCAGACATACACAAATACACACACACGCACATTCAAACTGTGATGCCTAAAAACTCCAATTTCTCGGTCCTCTTGACTTTTACTCCACTCGCTGTATCTGGAGCTCTCCTCTCCTCCAGAAACCCCTTCTGCCATCCTCCCTCTCCCACCCGCCACTGATACTGTACACCTTCCCAAGGCTAGTTGGCATGGTAATGCCGGTGGGATGGCCGTTGCTAGGAGATGAAGAGAGAGGCCAGAAGGAGCATTGTCACGGTGAGAAGAAGGCGATCCCTGGATGGGCTGCTTCCACTGACGCTCTTCTCCAGTTTGGGAACAAAAGGGTTATACTCATCTGAAAAAAGCAGAAACAGAGAGAGGAGGAGGAGGATAATAAGAAAGTGCTGTCTTCATTTTTATGTATTACGACCGTTTTATTGCAAGATTTATTTAAGTTTCTTTAATTTTGGAAACAATGAACATGAGAAAGTGCATGAATAACAGCACAGGTGTGTGCAGCATGGTGCAGGAGTTCGGTACAGACGGGCTCATATAAAGTAAAACTGCACAGCCTAAACAGGTTTTCAAATGGCATTTCTAAATTAATTTTGTGCAGAAAGGATTCATGAAAAATGAGAACATCCCCTGCAATTTTAAAAAATCTGAATAAAAGGAAAAGAATGTGACATTTTCAAATTCTGACTTTGGAGTCAGATTTCTAACATTTTTTTTCAGGATCCCAAATTCAAAGTCAGGAGTGCAATTTAAGTCAGAATAATAACTTTCTACAAAATTTGAAATTAAGGAAGGGTCTGCAGGATTTTTTGTCACTGTTTGGAAACACAACATCCAAATTGGGCTCAGTGCCAGCAGTAGTGCACGCCCATTGCCTCCAACTGTAGCTCTGAGCAGTAGCTCCGTGAACACACTCACTAGCCCAGCGAGCACCCTCAGCATCACATTTATTCCTGGGAAAGACCCAAAAGCCATGCACCCGACTTCCTGCAGGCAAATGAGTTATCCTGCAAATACTATAATACAGCCGCTATCGTAGCTGCTTTGGATACCTTCTCCCATTCGCCATTATCAACACGCAAAGTCATGCGTAAACTGGGCGCCCTTTGACTGTTAGGGGTCACCATGTTCACTCCCTGCCCAAAAACGTCCTGAGGCAAACAAAACATCAACACACAGGCAGAAGAGGGGAGGTGAAGCCGACACAGGCACTGACATAATGTATAGGATTATTCTTGTAAAATTTGACATTTTATATTTTCAGAAAATCCTGCAGACCCTATCTTTAATCTAAGAACTTGAAGTCATCTTTATTTTCTTTCCAATGTCTGCATGTTTTTACTGACATAAGCTCATTTCTTTTCTTGGTAGTGCTTACCCTTTTCTTTCACGTTAGAATGCAAAAGCAGATTAATTTTTGTTAAATGAAACACTCATTTTGACGGGCTTTGCTCTGCAGCTGAACTTGTGTTTCTTGAAAGTAACAACAATTTTCTTCACACATCCTATTCTTTTTGCTTGTCTCAGCTTTACTGTTTACTAGCAACTTACTATCTTGCAGTTTTTTTCCTGTATTTTTTTCATGTATGCCTCCTGTGAAATATGAGACTGTTGACAGTGCAAGGTGCCAACTTGATTGACTATGCAGAGCTAATTGGCCAATTTAAGAACACCTGAAGCAGAGCAATAGAAAGTCCCTGTGCTGTTTATACAAGCACTCCCATAATGCCCCTTTCCAGTCAAACTGCTTGGACAGAGCTTACCATTGTAAGAAAATAAAATTTCTGACTTAAATGTGATGAAACAGACCGAGTGAACAAAAGGCAGCCAACGGCACAGCATCACACATGGTAGGTAGACAACAGAGCCATTGGAGTCTGCTGCAGCTGTTATCATAGAGCCCTTATTGTTCTAATAAAGTGACACATTCCCAGCCACATAATAATATACCTTTACACACAGACACAATGTGTACTGTAAACTTGGCTCCATGTACACCTGGCGCTTGCTCTAAGAATAGACCTCTTTCTTTTGTTGTTGCATACATGCTGAGTGTAGATGTCTAGTCGTTGTTCATCAACACAAGCCACCAGACAGTTTGCTGCATGCCTACACTCATGAGACACGTGTGCGGCTAGACACGCCCACTGAAGCCACTTGAGTCATGAGACTGAAGGGCAGACAGAAGCACTATTTTCTGTTATGAACTATTGTGCTCATGGTCCAATGGCGTGGAAGATATTCTCAGTGTTTCCACTCGGCGCTGGAATATTTCCAGCTGCTCTGTGGGTCAGACAGCAGAGTAATGACTGGCTGACACCTGGTTTTAGAGATGGCCTCCTCTGGTATGCAGTGCTGGCCAATCTAATGAGGTCCATGCAGCAGCGGAGCTCAGGTTAAACGCTTTGACCGCTCTGTAACCGAGTATGCAGCCAAGGGGTCAGGGCGCTGATACTTTGCCGATTAGTGACAGAGGAATGTGGCTTTGCAGACACAAACAGCAGACCGTGGAGCATCCTTGCAAAACTAGTTCCTGAGTGTTGCTCTACTTATCGCCTCACACACACATCCCCAGTCTCTTAGTGCTTGTCACAAACATCATTTTGGGCTCACGCTTTTGCCGGATGTTTGTGCAGGAGGGCATGTGACGTACATCATGACCTCCTGACGTGTTCCTAAGCTAACATTATGAGGCTGTGTGTTACTGTGTGTTGTGTGCAAGAGGGTGTAGGAGCCTGCCACGTTTGGAGCAGAAAAGCAGACAGCTCCTTCCCGATAATTAGAAAGCTCAGACACCTAGAGGCATCTCTGAAATTGAATGTCATGTTGACAAGAACAAGAAGATGTCTTCTGATTGTGTTTATTAGAGTCTATTTCTGTGCGTTGGGTTTATGTGTGTGCATGTGGGAGAGTGAACATGCGTGGGCGTGTTTGTCAGTATCTATTAAATGATGCTATGTTTCTGTCTGAGCTAGAAAAAGTAAAGTGGACTCTCAGGGCACAGAGTGGGGAATAAAAGTTAGGATGACCCTGATGTCCCATTGCTGAAAGGGGACTCTAAACCATTGAAGCATTTATGGTAGTCCATTGGTGGAGCCAAATGGGAAATTTTTAAGGCTAAAAATCCCTGAAGGGGCCTAAGGACAAAATATATTTTTGAGCATTGATTCAAGGAGTGTGAAAACAAAAACAAATACTGAAGTGCTGAAAATTTACACTGTTAATCTGTCCATTTATGTCATCGCTTATCCTATTGTGGGTGGCGGGGGCTGGAGCCAATCCCAGCTTGGGTTAGAAGCAGGGTACACTGAGTATCAGCCTGTCTGTGCCTTACACCCAGTCAATTATTTGGCTGACACAAACATCAATTTATGCACACACGTGCAGATATAGACGATTTAGAGAGACCAGTTAACCACATGTCTTTGGACTGTACGGCGCTCCATGGACGGGCCTTTTAACATGGGTGTTAATGAGACTTCTTTGCCATTTGGAGCCTCACATTGTTGCACTGGCCTCATTTTTTTATCATCAGAGGTTGATGATTGAATAAAAGATAGACTCACATGTGACTTCTTAAGACTTAGTGTCCACATATGTGGACATTACATTTCTGCCTCCCAGACCCATTAAACTTACTTTTTTGAAACTTTAATCTATTAGCCACAATTAGAGACACTTCTCACGTCATCTTTGGGTGATGTCAAAACTTGACACCAATTTCAGAGAGAAAAAAGTGTGGTTATAAACAATAAAACCTATAACTAAGAACAAATAGCTAACTAGTGGCACTGAAACACACACCTTCCCGTACAAAGACAAAGCTTAGTTTTTATACTTCCCAGGTCTTACTGATCCTAAATGGCAAGGACAAAAAAAATGCCCAGCAGACCAATACTCAGGTCTTGAGAGGCTAAGTTGTGGATTATTATCAGGTATATATCTAAAGATGAGACTTTCTCAAGATCATTTAAAAAGTCCTCACGGTCTCTCATAAACATATGTTTCAAGACATTTATACAAAGTTAAGCAATGGCATTGGTCATTCGAAATTTTGACACCAGTATTTTTAAATTTTACTGCGAATGAATATAAAAAATATCAGTTATCAGCCTCCTTGACTCCTAATAATTGATGAACCGGCCCTAATACAGGCCCTAATAAAAAAACATATAAGTCTATCTCCACTGTACAGTTTGGTTTGTTTTATGGCTCATTTTACAATTCTGTCAGTGACTCAAACATCATCACACACAGATCGGTGATAACAAGAACACAGACACTTCTTCAGAAGTGGTTTTCAAAAAAGTTGAAGTCAACTACATGCTGTTGACTGCATTGTATTGTTCTGAGCAGTACTTCAGGGTTGTGAGATCATTAACTTAATTGATGCACCTGGACAATCAGCGTGCACACCTGGTGTTAATTATCTGTATCTCATTATCTCTTCATGAAGCTTCTGAAGTCAAACCAGAAGCTCAGAAGTGAAACGGTGTTTCGAATGAACAGTTTTTAAATTAGGAATTACAAAGCTAACATTTGTGGGTTGTGTGAAACATCTTAAGAGACAAAGCTCAAACATTAAAAGTGTGATACAAAGTTTGTAAATTAAAAACGTCCTTATGTCTTTTAATGAAATGATTGCTCGCACCACAGCTGTTCCTGCAAATATCAGAGAAAGAGTTCAGCTCTTTCTTGCTGATACTCCACCTGGTGTTCCCTGTGAAGTACCCCGTCCCTTAAAGACATTGTAATTACTACAATAAACCCCATTAAAGAAGACTGTTGATTTCCTCCACTAATGGCCTGACCTGATCATCAGATGTAGAAACCTGAGCCAACAGGGCAGCTAAATGAGTATCCTCCCACTGAAAGCCATCAGTAATCACATGGCTGCACGGGGAGCTGCTCGCACTGTTCCATCTGTGTTGTAAATGAGATCTAAATGAAATCTAATACTTGAGGCTGCATTCAGGAGGGAACCACTGTTAAGCTGTGGACACAGATTGAAAGGGGCAGCGCACAGGAAATAAACTGTGAGCAGTGAAGGGTAGAGAGCCATGTGAGGTTTACAACATGAGCCTGCAACATTCAGCTCAGTTAAATGTTGTTATACACAGTAATCAAGCAGATTTATGTGTTTTTGTGAATGTGCTGGAGTGAACTTTGAATAACAGGAATTAAAAGCATGATGCGATAAGTCTAATAGGCAGTCAGGGGGAGTAAAAACGAGGAAAGGGAATAGGAAACTGTGCAGCTTCTTTGTTTTCAGTTCATTTCACAGCTCCCAGCTGACTTTCTCATTTCCTTTTTGCACCTATTAGTTTAATTGGCAACACAGCACTACAGGTGAAGATGACCCGCAGGAGCTCGGCTAATTTGTGCTCTTTTATTGTGTCAGCCATTTGCTAGATCTTAACAATATTTTGATGGAGTTTCTTATCTTTCTGGTACTTCCAAAACAACAATTTATCTGTGGATATTAAAAATGATACTTTCCATTTCTTTAAAGGGAAGAAAAAGAAGAAAAATATAGAAAAGAAAGTTCACAGGGTGGGATACTTAATGAGAACAGCGACGCATTATTCAAGGCTGAAGTTACAGTCATACAGACTCTTTTCTGTAAAATAAAAAAGTTAGTTGGACTAAAACTATTTCCTTTGAGTCTATATCTTACATCTCTGTGATAGCACTAATGCATACCATAACCCTTAGATTACTATCATCTTGGGGAGGCAAAAATTAACTAGGGGAAAACTCAATTTCACACATCAAAAGGTGAATAAACCAAGTTTTTGTGGCTTTCCTCTCCACTGCATTCCTGCTTGTGCTCTGGGAGAAAAAAAATGTTTAGAGGAGAATTAAGGGGCAGGAGGATGAGGAGGGCATGAAGAAAGGAGATGAAGAGAGAGGGAAATAAGATGAAAGAAAAATGGAGGAAAGAAAAAGCGTCAAGAGGGAGAGGTATCTCAACAGACTCATATGACCTGAAGCCATTTGCTGCAGCCAGTGATGAGTTTTTCTTATGACAGTTATGAGAACAGACTGATTTATTATGCAAGTGCACACATGTAGACACACACACACACACACACACACACACACACACACAGGTAGACTAACAATAACACAGGCCTGTATTTTACAAGCTACCTGGAGAAGAGTGTGAAACTAGACAAGGCGATGATTGATCTCCACGTCTGCTTGTGTAATGTGTTGGAGCTAGCTAGGTCATGCTAACAGTGTATTGTGCTGTCATAACACTGAGAAGTAACTACATGATCATCTAGGAGATTATTTTACATCCTCCTCTTATTGATTTACTGTACAGCTTGTCCCAAAAATCACAGCCAGATTTTGTGCTGTTCCAGACAGATCTAGCATGATTTCCAGGATTCCCATGATTTCGACAGTTGTGTAATCCTGTTGGGAGCACCAACAGAGCACAGAATCTGAACAAGCTTTGGCTTTTAGGCTTTTTTATTTTAACTAACCATGAAACTCTGTGTTCTTTGTACAACTGTGCATCTGGGTGGTGAGTGCACTTGTTAAATGAATATGCATGTCGCCGTTCAGCAGGATCAGCAGTGTGCTATGCCAGATGGTGCTGTGAAGGTTTCTTTTGAATAGTCACATTTTTAGTATATCCTCTACCGGGTGGTGATACTTCCTGACCAGTGAACTGATGTCAGTGAAAGTACAGTGTGTGAGATGTGTGATATGCTCTTATTTCTATCGTTATCCAAATGACAGAAGCTTAGAGTTAAAGAGAAGTTGCTGACTCATTCTTTTAGTTTCCTGACAACATTTGCTCATGTAGTTACAGAGTTTCTTGTGGGTTTTTTGAATTTTGCAAAATAACTTCCACAAGAAGCCAAAATAAACAAAAACCTAGGACAAGATATTAAGCTGCATTAGCTTTAAAAATATGGGGTCTTAACTTTTTTCTGTTCCTCAACAGTGAACCCACAAATAACACAAGTCACCAATGGAAACTAAGGGTTCCATATTTAAGACGATGAAATACAGTAAATAAAGGCTCTATTATTAAATTAAAATTAAGTCAGAACCTTAAAACCTCTGCCCCCTTTCTGTCTCCTGTCTTCCTCTGGCCTCACATCTGGGTTTTGGGATTACATCAGCGCCCGAGAGTAGGTTGCACAATTTATGGGTAGCATTGTCATAGAGACTGCAGCGTGCCATGAAACAATCCAGTCAGGCCCGACTCGATTGGGTAGCTAAGAAGTAGCATTTAAAAATAAATTATTTTAGCGCTGATAATCTCATTTCAAACCTCATACTATGATTAGGCATACATATGAAAATGAGACTTTTTTGTAATCTCTTTCTAACTGCTCAAAGCCCCTTTAAGCTGTCTGTTCTCACTCTTTCTGTTCCTGTGATTAAAATACACAACAACACCTTTGGATGACACTTCCTACTCTGCTGAAAGGTCAGAAGTAATGAACGCTTTTTGTCATCTTCGAGTTGAAACATCAGCGAAATGCTTCAAGTTTCAGTTGCCACCTACAAGCCGAGCATAAAGGAGCAGCTTATCAGAGTAACTGTGACCATGAAAAAATGATTCACACAATTCGAAAATAATGTGACCTGACTGAAAAATATGACTACACGTCTGTTTTTTATGTCCAGAGGGGCCATGAGTGTTTGTCCCACATTCAACCACATCTCCCTTGAGTGAGTCTGTGCACGTGACTCACCAATATCATCGATTTTTAGGCCTGGTCTAAGTGTGTAGTCTGGTTCTGTAGGCTCTGGCTCATCATCCACATCAGAAGCTGGAAGAAAGAAAGAAAGAGAGACGTTAAAATTGAGTGAGACAGAAAACCAGAAAAGGAGGGGGTTAAGTTGGGGGGTTTAACCATTCCTCCAACCCAAAGGATTTTAATTACATCCAACTTGACATGTTGAGAGAACAGCCCAGGGAACAGCAAGGCAAGAGTGTAAGGGTTAAAAAAATCCCCTGGAGCAGACAGACTGACAAGCCATAACAAGGGAGCAGGAGAGAGCAAGAGGAGAGAGAAGGAAGGGAGTGGAGGGAGAGCAAGCTGAAGAGAGGCAGTGTGTGAAAAGAGAAGGAGAGCGATGGAGTCGGGGTGTGAAAGGGAGGAGAGGTTAATACTACAGGGCGGTGGAAGTTAAAAGGACCGGACAGGCCAGGGATCAAAGTCTGTGTTTATAAGAGTGAGCTCTGTGTGATTGTTTATGTGTGTGTGTGTGTGAGAGAGCCAGAGAGGGTTGAGAGATTGAAGGGAGGCTGGAGAGCGAGAGAGCGAGAGAGGTTAACACTACATATACATAGCCACCCACTGACCGCACACAGCAATAAATGGATTCTGACAGGGAGTGAGAGAGGAGGGGTGACAGAGGAGAGGAGAGTGAGGAAGCAGGGGGGGACGAGGAGCCATCAAAGCTGGAGCTGCTCCTTTCTGCTGAGCAGGAAGGGGAAGAAGACAGGGACAGAAAGAGAGATGGAAGAAGAAGAAAGGGGTGAAGAAGAGCAAAGAGGGGATTCTGTGCTGTGAGCGAAAATGCTGTAGGGGAAACTCAGCAGGAGTATTAATAGCTCTGCCTGTTTCAGACTATATTTAGATTGTGTGTACATCTGTATGCAGCAGCTCTGTGTATGTGTGTGTGTGTGAGTGAGTAACAAGTCTGTCTGTGAGTGTGTGTGCATGTATGTGTGTGGGTTTGTGGGTAGCACGGTGGCCGCCAGATGGTAGAGTAGCCAGATGGGTGCAAATACAGTCTGCAAACAGGTCCAAGCATTACATTACTGCAGGTCAGACACCACACACACACACACTCACACTCACACACACACACACACACAGACAAAACCAAACACAGTCACACTCAGCTCACATTCAGACAGTCTGAGACTCACCCGTGGAGCAGCAGACGTACACTCGTAGCCTCAGACAGCTGCGGCCGTGGTGATGGGTGGGTGTTGCTGTAAAAATATAAAATGGACAATAGATCGCACTGTTGTGTGTTCATGTGTGTTACATGCTGTGACACAAATGAGTTATCTCCTCATAGAACGGAGATAAAGTTAAACTTTTGCAGCTGCAAAGTTCTTCAAAGCTAGAAGTTTGAGTTAATATTATTATCTGCATCATTCAGATGCTTTGATAGGTCAAAAGTACCAATCCAGATCACTGTAACTGTAACAGCAGCATTTCACCTTATGACAAAACAAATGCAATTTATGCAAACTATTAATGTTTTCAGCATGGCTCAGAATTTTTTCAGAACACCTAAACTTAAAAAAACCCTTCGTGAAATTTCAAGTATTTGAGAACCAGTGTCGCAAAGTATATTGGATCAAACAGCTCAAAGAGTGGTGTTACCTAAATATTTCTTGTTCCGTCTCATGATATATTTTCAAACATTTTTGCCTTTTTAATTGATAGAAAAGCTAAAGACAGATGGTAAAAGTCAGGAGTAAAGGGAGGGGAAAGACATGCAGGTCAAGGTCAGGTTTCAAAACAACGCTGCTGTAACGAGGACTGAGTCTCCTGTGCATGGGGCACGTTCTAACAGCAAAATCACACCAGTGTTCAAAACCATTTGTTTGGTTATTTTTAATATCCCTTGATGCACTAAGGTAGAAAAACTTGTAATCATTTGTGACTTTAAGTTGTGATATCTTACTGACAACAGTCCTAAAACAGTTTTTTGTGTATTCCTGCCAAATTAAATGGGCCGAAGGATGTTAGTAGTAGTTTGAGTTAAGGACCTTCACCCTCTTAAAGAGCAGCCATGATAGATCTATTACTTGTTTAAGCTTCAAGATGTTGGGTAATGAACAAAATTTGAATAACTGTAGAAGTCAGGCTTTAAAAAACAAAAAAAGACATTAAAATGCTGGGGCACACTCCTAAATGCAGTGCTGTGCCTGAATATATGTGTAGTTCTCTCTGGACACAGCAAATGACTATTCACGTTACAAGTGGTACGACTTTTAACAATCCCAAAACAAGGACATTTGATCAAGCTTATTCACAACACCAGCCCATAAACAGGATGAGCATAAAAGCATGAGCCAAATTTCTCTGATTTACTTTTTCTTCACCTTCAGTAACAAGTTAAGAGTCTCCTGCCAGGGATTTGATAACAGCAGGTTGCTTAGTTTGTTAAGGAATGTCCTCATGAGAAATACATTCATTAATTCTTATAAGTTCAAGGAACAATATAAGTTGCTAATCACCTAACTCAACCTGTCTTTTTCTGGAGTATGGGAGAAAGTTGGCACAGGGCACACAGAAAAAGAAACTCAATGGTTGCGGTTGAGCATGGTAGATTTCTTTTTTGATGTTATAGCATAAAACTTTCTAGAGACTTCCCCCATCATCTAAGAAAACCTTAATGATCACTGCCTCTATCATTCACTGATTTAATACATCAGACACTGAATGTAGGGATGAAAAATTTCATTGAAGATGGTTTGATGACAAACTATAAGTTCATTATTTATACATTGTCATAACAGCATGAGGTGTTGTGAGTTAATTTGATTAGCTCAGAACAAAATTGATGAGCCCACTTGACTATAGCGTGATTTGATTAAATGTGAAACACTAATTTGCTGCCTGAAATTACCTGAGGACAGACACTGTCGACTACACTGAGTAATCATCAAATCCATTTCAAAGGCGAAATGAGAACATGTTTGATCTTAGAGAGCTATCCACGTTACCGCTCTGGTTGCTGCCACTTTGTTTACACTCTGAGGACATACAAAACATTTAATTGTGAAACAAAATGAAAAGAAATGATTTCTCTGGTTTGACTGCACTCACAGATGTAGTAGTACTCTTGTCCAACATGGAACTCGTAGCCCAGCGAGAAGGCGCTGTATCTCTGGAACTTCTCAGAGAACTTGATGGGCGCGTGTGGGGCGTGGGGGCGGTTACACTCCCACCTCTTGAAGCCAAGCTGAGGGTCACAGTTCCTGTAGCCACGGTAGCTGACCATGTAAAGGACGTACTGCTCACCAGTGCCCACCATGCGCTGGCTGTCGTTGTAATGAGGGCAGTAGATGTCAAGGTAGTCGTTGACGTTCACCTGCATCGTGTAGCCCTCCCTGCGCAGACTGGACACAGACACACAGACACACAGATGAAGGGTCAGAATGAGAGTGAAGTCACGAAGCTTATCAAAATTCAATCAGAGGTTTATTCAGGCATTATCTCTTTAACAGGGCATTTTAAACTCCTAGTAGGAAATCACAAAATATTTACCAAATTTCAGGTTAATAACACAAAAAACGATAACATTTGAATAGCTAGATGGACTAACGGCTTGTGCATAAAAAGCCTATGTGTAACACAAGAAAAAAAAAATCAACATATGAAACTACAGGAAGAAAAGACAGCTACTTTGGTTCGCAAACACAACAAAAAATAAATTACAGCAAGTTTTTAGGTCTTATTTTAAGTTTAAAAAAATAGTCTCAGTGTACTTGACATAAGCCACAAGAGCAACAAATTAGAGGCATGTCTTAATTTAGACAGCTAAGGCTTTCTACTGAATTAATTCATTTTTGAAAGCAACTGGAGCATAATTTTTGTCTTTAAAAATCTTAAAATGTGCCATTTTTTTGTGGACTTTTGTGGTGAAAGTGGCTGATATTGACTCAGATTAGATATTTTACTAGAAATAAGACCAAAACTTGGTGAGATTCCAATTTTTGCAGTGAACTTGAATCAGGCAAACGTCTAATTTTTCCACTAGAAGTGTATAAAAATACAAGGGAAGGTTCAGGGGTTTAAGAACAATATTGTATGGTTGTTGTTCAAATAAACACTTTAGAAAGCACACACACACACACACACACACACACAATGAATCTGCAGAATTTCGTATTTTGGGATCATAAGCACTGAAAACACACAGCTCTTGATCCTTCATGTTATGTAGTGCGAGAACTGTCACACTGTCGCAAACTTTGAATTTTGGGAACTTGACCTTGGGTATTCATCAAAGCTGTTAATGTCTATCTGATTATGATAGGCAACCGAAGCAACTTGTTAAGTGTTTTGTTTGCTCACAATGTAGTCAGAGTCATTATATTATTTATTTGCAAATGTGTGTTCCTTGGCTGAATGACAGCGAGCAATGTGTGCATGAAGAGGCTTCTTTGCTGTTAGCTATAATCCTCAATTATGTGAGCAACATTACTAAATAAACAGTTATTGAGGCAAACACCACACACAAGTGTAAAGTGGAGAAATCGCAAATGCAACATAGGTTCCAACATCCTTGACAGTTGTTCTTTGTTTCCAGATCGAAGCGTGTCAAATTTAATGCTCACCTGAGGTCAAACATCCCCACTGAAAAAAGTTATTGAGTTAATAATAACGCAAAGCAGGTGTGTGTAAGCGTGTGTGTATTTGTGGCTTTGAAGAGCTGCTGCATGCGGAGAATGCAGAGCTGGCTCTTCAGCGTGGACTGAAGGCCCCAGGGCCACCGCTCCTTCTCCTGGTGTCAGCGCAGCATTGTCCCCTAACCCCACTGCTCGTACATCAACCTGAGCGCAACGCTGCGCTCACGTCAGCCGTCAACGTCCTGGCCCACGTTTCTCCACCCTCACCCCTCCCCACCCGAAAGCTCATATATCAGCGTCAACCCTAAAAAAGACTCGGCCTGACAGGAAGATAAGGTCTGATTCTGTGTCTGGGAGAAGATGTGTGTGTGTAGTTTGTGTGACAAAGTGAAATAGATTCTTTCCTGACATCCAAAAGCCCTCTTTCTCTCCTCGTCACAGACGCGGCCCGTATCTGTGTGACAGAGACAGGTTGCAGTTGTAAATCATACACACGCCGATGAGCATGTGCGCACACGCTCTCGCACACACTCTGTACGCTGCTATAGTGGTGACATCATAAAATCACAAGGGGGCAGCAGTGTGTCATCCTGCACCTGACGCTGCCTCGCTCCCTCTCTGCCAGTTCTAGGTCAAGTCTCCAGGGAGATTATTATTCAATTATTAAATGAAGATCGAAACTCTGCTCCCCATGTCTCTCTCTTTCTCTCTCTCTCTCTCTCCCCTTCACTCCTTCCTGCTCTCTTCAAATCCATCCTGAATTTGTCTTTCTTCCCCTGCTCTCCATTCCTCTCATCCCTCCCTTTCAGAGTGACACGAGCAGAAGATTAATTGTTCAACATCCCTCCTTTGCTCTCCTCTCCTCCTCCCCACTCCTCACTTTCTCTCATTACATCATTTACTCCCCCTGCAGAACAGATTTACTTCTTGTGGTATTAGTGTTCGAAAAAAAAAAATGCAAGAATGCTTCAAGGGAACTTTATTTATGGTAGATGCAGAAAAAGAAAGAGGGATAGAGAGTGGAGGAGATTGAGCATGAGAGAAGGATGGGTTTGGGTTCCACCAGGGAGGCGTGAATGCAAATTGAAAAAAAAAAAAGAAGACACACAGGATGCCGGGACCAAGCAGACAGGAAATTAAAAAAGAAGCAGTTAGAGAGTTTTATGCTACAGAAGAAAAGCGAGCACTCCTTTGAGAGGATGGGATGATGGCAGAAAGAAAGAGAGAAAAATGAGTGGGAGGGCAACTTGGAGTATCTTGAGTAATCTGAAAACAAATCACTCTGCCAGAATAAAAGCTGGCTGTAGGATTCCCACTCTGAATGTGCATGTGTATGTTTCAATATGTGTGTGAGTTTGTGCTTGTTCATGTTTTAGAGTGTGAAAAAACATTCCTGTGTGAAACATCAAAGCATCTCACCTTAACCTGACAGACACTGACGGTTTATTAATACGGTGTGGCATCTTCAGTGCGCGCACACACACACACACACACACACACACACACACACACACACACACACACACACACAGAGCTTCATTTACTATGAGTTTGTCAAATACAACATCAGCGCTGCATCAAAATCCTTGAACCTTTAGGCTGTCTGTGTCCATGAAGTTGACACATCACCGAAGAGTGAGTTTGTATGAGGACATTTGAGTAAAAGTGATCCATTGCAGGTGTTAACCTGATATTTTCAATGATAAATCTGCTGTTTCATTTGTTAACTTGGACATTGTATCATGCTCCTTTAAACAGGGGTTCCTACATTTCTCAAACTGTGGTCCCCTAAAAAATGATGTTCCCATACACCAGTGTCACCCATTCATAGACACATGCCAGCACCAATCTAAAAACAGACATTACAAGGGACCTTTCACCAATGTGTTATCTTTTTGGTGCTGAACTGAACAAGACACTGGACCCAACACACACAAAGAGGATCGCTACAATATCCTGCATGGCAAAGAAACGTATTCTACTAAACTGGAATCAGCACAGGCCTCCGACACTGAAATTGTACAAACAAACTTTGAATGAATCTTTATGTTTGGTACAACGCATGCATATACTGAAAAACAAAGCAGTTGTTTTTCCTGAGAATATGGCAACCACTTATGGGCCTCTGACATTCTCCAAGCATAGTTGACCAGGCTTGATCTTTGACTCCAAAAGTGATGCTGTATTGTGACCATGGTTACTATTGAAGTGATTTATAATTTTGTTAGTGTTTTATTCTTATATATATTTATTTAATTACTATAACCATTTTTTAAAATATTACATCTTACTTTTTTAAATTTTATAATCTTTATCTCTTCTCTCCCCTTCTTTGACCTTGCTGTCTTGGTTCTTTCTGTCCTGTATGTTTAAAAATGTTGAAAATAAATTAAAAGATAATGGGAAAAAAAACATTACAGCAAAACAAAGGAACACAATGGGCAAATTACATTACAATTTTCACCTATTTTACCAAACAATTCTAAAAAAGGCAAGATAGAAAACCAACCATCTATAGCAGCAATAGCATAAAGAATATACAACAAGCAGACACACAGGTGAGTCACCTGGTAAAGAAAATGAACCTGCTTTTCTACACCTCACTATGTTTCCAGTGTTGCTGCAAATTAAACTGCTGCTATCAATGCTTTGGTTTATCTTATTAATGATTATCATTTTGTCTGGAAGGCTTTGCATGAGTCCTTTATCAGGGTCTTCCACCCCCGGCTGTGGGTACGATGGCATCAGAAGAACAAAGGGAAAAGAAAACCAACACGACTTTATCCAATCCAATCTGCTGGTGGACTGAATTTTTAAACTCATTTCTATTAAGATACTTTGTCTGCTCTAATACAAATGATGACCTTTAAGTAGAACTGATATCAGCTATTTTAGAGAGGCAAAAAGTAAGGTAGTGTGTTTAAACTTCCAAAGTACCCTTGTTGACACTTGTTGCTTAAGTAGAAGAGAGAGTCATGCCAATCCCCTTTCATACAACCACATTTTCAAGTCCACAAAGTGTCTAAGGGATGACTGCTGTCCACTGCAGTCAGTTCTGCTGCTCTGCTGTTGCTCTGCAAGACTCAAAGAAGGGCTCAAGTTCACTTATTCATGCAACAAAATGTCAACTAGAAAATCAATATTTGTGACTTTGAGTTGTTTATGCCATATATGATGAATATCTAGTCATTTAGATTAAAGAGAAAGAAAAAATGTACAATTGGTGTCATCCTCTAGAACTGTTGTCTGCAACTGTAAAGTGGACACTTGGTGTCAAGAGTTTTTTTGTGTGTGACTGCACAGCCATGGTGTTGAGCCAACTCCAGTAAAGCAGCCTACAGTTTAGGCTTCAAATCATCCTCAACATTGAACACCGTGTTCAATATAAATACTATACCCCTCATTACTATGCGCTATGGCTTATAATAATTTAATTTACGGTTAAATTTATTAACATATGCTATTTTAAATTCATTATCCGATGCAGAGTCAGTTTTTACCACCCCCATTCAAAGCCAGTAATCCCTCGATGAATGTAGTGCCATAAATTTTGTATTTAGCTTCCTTTTCTGCTTGTTTTTCATTAATACCTCAGTCACAGTGCATTTTATAGATCATGTTTCTAGATTTCACATGTATTTCAGACTGTGTTACTCTTCAGTTATCATTGTACAGCAATGTCTGACTCTTGAAATGCTTTCAGACAAGAGAAATTTATCTTATCTTAACTGAAATATAAAGATACAAAAAGTATTAATTGGTGTGATTTATCAAAATCCAAAAAATTTCAAAAAATTCAATAGAACAGTGCATGCATTCTTGTGTGCATGCTTTTCATACTGATAACGTGTACTGAGAGAATAAATTTAACCTAATCTAATCAATACATGAATTAAGCTTTAAAAAAGGGACAATTTTATCCTCAAGGGTAAGAGATCCAGGAACTGACAGTGCCCTGCAGTTTAAGATTTAATGTTTTTCATTTAGAGAAGCAGCATGATATGAAAAGTCTGATAGGAAATGTGCCCTTTTCTTTGTGTAAAGCTAATTTGACTTCCTAAAACAAGTCGTGATCATATTTTCCCTTCAAGACAAAAGAGAAAGCAACAGATAGTGTAATTCTAAAACTTCTTATGAATCTCCAAGAAAATTCGTTCTGACTGATAATATCATGAGCTGCATTTTTTTTAACTTCAAACATAAAGCTTCTGTTTCAGCAGATTTTCAGTCATCCTTATTGAGATTGAGTTTTCTATGGAGTAATGCTTCCTAAAAAGCAAATCAAGAGAGATTAAGAGATACAGAAACTAAAAGGTGGAGTAGCTCATGAAATGTCGTCTGTGCTCTCCTGATGCCTCCTTTTCCTTTTGTGTTCGATCACTACAGATTTAGTACCTTCGAACATGATACCTGAATAGTAGGAGCGGTTAAAGGGGGGGGGGGGGGTCCTATGGTGGGAAGTTTCATCAGCGACACACAACAACTCCAAGAGAGCAGAGGAGAGGCTTCCAAGAGAAAAAGAATACGAACAATAGAGACGCACCAGAGGGATGGGGTGATAGAAAGATGGAGGGAAAGGTGGGAGGATTTATGGGATAAGACAAGGGGTAGACGGGGTTAAAAGCTGCAGAGTCCGGCCACCAGGGAGCAGAGGGGTGATAGCGGGAGGGGAGCGAGAAGGAGCAACAGCTAAGAGCAAGATCAAAGTGGGCCTGGATCAATGTCACTACTGTAAAATCACATCAGAGAGTGTGAGAGAGCGGCAGAAAGAGCAGGAGAGAGAGTGTGTTGCCTATATAAATCAGAGGTAGGCAACATAATGCCACAGCGTTACCCCCTGCCTGCCTATTATGTGCCCGGCCTGTTGGAGCACTGTACATCTATAAAACACTTTGACAGTGAGAGCAATCATTCCTTTTTGTAACAAGAGCTTGGAGGAGAGGCTTACTCTGCTTCTCACTGTTAGTAAGACTTTGTTGGGGGGGGGGGCAGTGTGAGGGGGATTGGAGGCTGAAAGACTTAAGCCAATTTAAGTGCAGTTTCTCCTTCAACCATGACAAAATCAAAGCATGGTGGCACTACACCAGGTATGTATCGTTTTCACAAAAACAGGAAACTAAACCACCAAAGTGTTCAGAGTTTGGATTCGACTATAATAAATCTCTGGTCCATTGTCTAAAACAGTGATTCCCAATCAGGAGTATGTGAGCACATTCCAGGGGGTACATGGAAACATTTATTAACTTATTTCCAATTTGGGAGTGCCAAGATAAACGCATCCATCAAACGCTTAGCGTGTGCTACAACTAGTTTCCCCAGGGGGAAACAATAGCCTGTGGCAAAGCCACACCAAAATCAAAACAGCTCTTTACCTGCAGCCAGACAAATATGGGTAAATGGCTGAAATATCCAGTTGCTCTGGATTCAAGGGAGAATTAAGAGGAGCCCTCCAAGAAATGAAAGGAGACCTAAACCTTTTTAAACATTTAAATGACACTTTTTAAAATGTATTCATACTACTTACTTATCTTCAAGGCATCATATTATCTATTTTGTTGAATTTGAATTAAAGAAGAGATGAAAATGCCAGAGAATTAAATTTTAAATCAAGTTCATAAAATAAAATGATTTTTATTCAATAATGAGATGTGTTATAGCCCACTTTTGATGAATCATCAAAATGCATGAGCAAGGGGGCACACAAAACAAAAAAAGGTTGGGAACCACTAATCAAATGTGTCACTCATCACTTGTAGGTTGGGTCTATTATGGCGCCTCCTGTGGTTAATGCAGGACTTTATGTCTTTAATGATTTTGTCCTGTGCATGCTGAGCTAATACTTTCTGATGAAACATCTCATTAAGTGTGTACTGTGCAAGTCACAATGAATCTTAACATGGAATTTTTTCAAAAAGTGAGCTATCATTTATCTTGTCTGACACTCACCCCACAGCAAAGGTGAGAAACTTAGGAAAACAACAATACAAATCGTCAGTCTTCTCTTTGATAGTCTACATAGGGTGAAGTGCTTTCAGTTCTAACAAAACGCATCTATGACTCACACTCGTGTACATGAGCCCCGTTAACATGCGGCTCCATCAGAGGCGATGCACCACGCTCCCACTGTGGCACATCCATGTTGTGTTAGTCAACTGTATGACAAACAATCAAATGCTTTGTAAAAAAAAGTCTAATAATGTTGACTCTCTCAGCAAGATAGTTTTATGATATGAATATGAAAGCATAATTGGAGTCTCCAGGTGAGACACTTAAACTGGTGAATTGTGACACACGTACACAAGAGTTATTCTTGTCTGTGTGGTGTGAAGGCATGCACAGGCCTTTGGGGATGACCACTAATACACTCCTTAAATGTGCGTTGAATATAGGAGAGAGAAGTTAGTTTGGGGGGCTGCATGGTGGCGCAGCATGCTGGCGCAGCGGGTAGCGCTCCAGCCTCACAGCAAGAAGGTCGCCGGTTCGATTCCCCATTCGGGCATGGGTGGCCTTTCTGTGTGGAGTTTGCATGTTCTCCCCGTGCATGCGTGGGTTCTCTCCGGGTACTCCGGCTTCCTCCCACAGACCAAAAATATGCCCACGTGGTTGGGTCAATTGATTATTCTAAATTGCACGTAGGTGTGAGTGTGTGCGTGAATGGTTGTTTGTCTCCATGTCAGCGCTGCGATTGACTGGCGACCGGTCCAGGGTGTACCCCGCCTCTCGCCATTGACAGCTGGGATAGGCTCCAGTCACCCGCGACCCTGAGTAGCAGGATAGACGGTTAAGAAAATAGATGGATGGAAGTTAGTTGGGCACACAGTTGGGTATGTGGACAATGGAGAGGCCACCATCTAGTTTCTAGCAGCCTAAGTTCTGAACAGCACAAAAATTGTTTCACTGCCTTAAAGACTATCATGTCTCGCATGCTGAAAACATTCCCAAAGACTATACTCATATAGTTTGTCTCATGCCCTCTAATAGAGCACATAGAGGCATCAGGACAAATGGGTACAGCCTATTTCATATCTAGTGAAAAACCTCTCATTGATGCTTTAACTTCCTTGTTGTAAAAGGTCATGAAAATTTTCATCAGCAGCCTTTAAGAGACACAAGGAAAGACGTTTATCAGACAAAAGTCAATGAGAGCCAGCTTTTTTGTTGTCCAGTTTAGACAACGTTAAGCCTTGTAGGACTTTAAACCAAATGTTTCTTCACCATGTTTCGATTGTTTGCTGCCAAATAGAAAATATTCCAGGTGATGTTTCACTACAAGACTGTTCATTATACCAAGAAAATATAGCGAAAAAGGACAGACTACCACAAGTCAAACTTCCTGTTGTGATCAGTAAGTGCCTGATTTTGGTGATGAAGCATCTCCAGTTTGCTTAAGTTATGTTTGACTAATTTTGTTTTTAAAACTTAAAAAAAAACTTTGTTGGATTACACCTTTATTTTGTTAGAGTTTTCTTACTGTTTTTAAAAAAAATGGTGGTTCAGAAGTTTCTAGTTTTCCTCCTTTGATGTCCACCGAATAACCCAACGTTCTTACATTCACATACATTGACACTCTCGTTGTCCCTCGACGTATCTTTTTATTTATTTATTGTACGTGCGGTTCTATTTAGTTCCAATGACTTTAGTTTCCTCTGTGGCGACTACCCGTGTTCCGGTGCGACCATTAAAACCTGTCCAGCGGTGTTACAAATGATTTCCAATCAGGACTTTAAAAGCCACTCTGCCTCCTGAGGCCAGAATTCTTAATCCTGATTCTGTTTCGGTACAGAGATGCTAACATTGTTACGGGAGGACTCCAATCAGCCAGCGGAGCGGTGGGTATAATTGAATGGCTCCCCCGCTGAATGGAGACTCCCTGAGATGTGTGGCATCAATACAGCCCTCATTGAACACAGACAGGAGTCCTTCCTACTGTACACTCCTCCTCACACTCCCTCTGCTCTGCCTGCCTTTCTCTCGCTCTCTCTCTTCTTACTTCCCTTGTTCTCTCTTGCTGGGTCTCTGTCGAGTTTTTTTTTGGGCCACAGACAGCATTGTGACAAGAGTATTGAAAATATATACACGTCTCCTGGTGCTGCTATTTGCTCACCTGCTGTTGAATTAGATCACCATCTCTCCTTTTCATGTATGTTTTCATCACCACAGCCTTGCAGGTGCAGCCAATCACAAAGGTGACTTAAGTCGTACTGAGCTTTGCTTGCTGTTCACTCTGACTCTTATCATCTTGATACAGAATGAAAACAGTAACACTGAAAGGAGAAAGAACCCTTTTCTTTGGTGAGGTGAATCAAATACTATAGTGTTATTTTGTTGTATCTTATAGTATCAAATTGTATGTTGTGACGATGCATCCTGTTATATCAAGTTTTTTCATTTTGAATTGCATTGCAATGCACCATTTCACGTTGTGTTGTGTCTACTGTGTCTTCCCATTATCATTTCATGTTACATCCTGTTTTGCCTAAAACTGATTAGATGTCATCCTATTGTTTGGTACTCACTTACTTTCTATTTTCTTTTTTGTTTGTTTTTTACAGAGGTAAACTAATGATATAATCTTTTTCCAACTTTTTCAAGTAAATCAAGTATTTTAACATTTACTAAGTCCAACCATGCAATATTCATCCACTGATCACTCACGCACTATTGCGTCTGTGGTGACTGTCATTTGTATTCTAGTCCAAAGGGAATGGATGACAAACACATCAAAACTAAAGTTTATTTCAAAAGGCAGCTTCACGCCAAAATAAATAAATGAAAGACACACCACTTCTTCTGTCTTTTTTAATTTGTATCCTGTCCAAACCCTCATCTATCTGGATCTCTGCCTAAGTTGTGGGTGGGTAGGGGCGTGTCTGATCGGGTGTACAGCTTGAGTAGGTTCTAAATTTTCCCCGTTGAAATCAATACCTGTCTAGAGTGTGTCCAACAGACTGGAATATGCTGCCTCCTCCCAAGGCCGCCACACGCTCACACACACACACACACACACACACACACACACACACACACACTCACACACACACACATATTTCCACACACACTCACACAGAGACAGTCTTGTCCTGCAGAGCGATGGTTCATCATTGGTAATTGATCAAAGTATTACAGCTAACAGGGTTTCTTGCCAAGCTGCCTCACACACAGCGCTGATGTGATCCCATAACACGAGCAGCACTCTGTGAATCTCTCCCTGTTTCCGCCTCTTTCTCACATCTTCTTTTTGCTGCTCTTGTCTCACTTCTCTTCTGCTTAGAGCACTCTTTTCTCTTCTCTTCCCTTTCCTCCATCCATCCATCCATTCATCTATCACCCTCTCATTCTGCGTTGCTCTCCTTGACTGTATCGACTATGTGGTGTGAGAGAGAGTGCCCTCGCTGCACGAGAGAGGTCCTAATGGCAGCGAGTGTTAGGCCTTTGAACTGAGCTGTCTCACTTTCATGCTGTGCTACAATCAACATACACACACACACTCTCACACACACATACACTCGCATGTACCCTGCACATGCACGTTTCCCTTTGCAATCAATCATACAAGCCTCATGTAGAGGGCTCTGTCTGAACACACATGATGCAGATGGATGGTTGAGAGGAAATTAAAAGGAACAACTGCATGAACAACAGATGGCAGGAAGCCGAGGGCCGAAACACATGCAGAATAAGAAGACAAAGGAGGACAACAAAGCCAAGAGGATGAACGACAAGAACGGAAAGGAGGACAGACAGAACGCTTCGATTAAGAAAAATGTTGTTTAACCCCAGGATAAGACAAGAAGTTGTGGTCTTTACCTTAATTTGTGTGTTTATTGATTTTGTTTTCAACTTTAATTTATCGTGCACTTCACCAGCAGCCCACCCAGCCTATTTTACGCTCGAAGGGGTTCTTTCCTTACAAGCCTTTTTACCTTTCCAAACCCCAAGTGTCATTCACCAAATACCTGCCAATACCAAACAACCTCTCGGTCCAATTCTAACAATTTCACCCCTTCACTGCACCTCTTTCCTCCCCTACATTGTCTTCCCTCTGTGTTCCCAAAGCCCTTACATGAGCAATAGTGGTCCCATCAGACACTGGGCCAGAAGAGAAAGAGAGTGTATGTTCCCTAAGCTCTCCCAATGATTGATAGTGATCCTGTCTGATGGCTGTGTATAGACTCAGCACTCAGCGAGACATTACCCTCTGACCCAGCTATTGATTCCCACATTCGCTGCCCTCACAAACACACAACACTGGTCTTGACCCTGCCTGTGTAAAAACCACACACACACTCACACACACACACACACAAATATACACAAAAAGACCCATAAACGCACACTCTCTGCCCGCTTGTGTGTACAGCTCTACAGATTGATAGTTCGGCAGTGTCTTGTGAGACCTGATCAATCCGCTGCATAACAATCATTCTCCCAGCCCGCTTCCTGGCCGAGTCACATGGCACCCTGTGTGTCCCGTTGACTGATGTGTTTGGGTCAGGGTCTGGAGGCTTGAATATCAGTGCTGCGGGGAAAAAAGGGCTCCAGTCGAGGGATAAGTCGTTCTCAACAATAACAACAACAACAACAACATTACTCAGATCCCTCTCCAGAGCCAAATTTAATAAGGAAGCTGGGGCAAGAGGCAGTGTTCCTACTGCTGAGAAGGACAATGTGGAATAAGAAGTAGTACCATTCATCAGGCACAAAGAGGTCGGATACTTGAGCAAATTATTCTCAATCTGCTTGCACTTCTTTTAACATATTTCAACTGCAAAGTGGGAGGGGGCTACCTAACAAAAGCTATCAAATCCTTAAAGAGAACTATTATAAACTCACTTGGCTTTTTTCCTTCAACCATTTGTGTGTGTTCAGGGGCCAACTTGGCTAATGTGAGAATAAAAAACCTCTTCAAACAGGGTAAAACAAAAGCACCGAATGATTTGCAACCATTATTTGACCCACAACTGATATCACAGACAAGTTAAACAGGGAGAGGATATTTTCACCCATTGTTAGGCTGCCGAGCCCAAGCCAGAAAGAAAAGCGAGACAGAGAGGAGTGCCAACTGAGCTCCAGCCTAATGGGCTTCCAAGACAAAACCACAGCTGGCTTTCAACATTAGTCTCCATGACGACAGGAGAAGCCTTAGCTATGGAGCTATTGTAGCAAAAAAGGGGGCGACAGGGGTTCGGTGTTTTGTGTGGAGAAACCCATCCATCCCCTCTTTATCCAACATCTCTCCTCCATCTCTCCAATAGTTAATTAAGGACCACTTGTTAACATCTCACATTATCACAAATCAGCAACTATCACTGTGAAAAACCCTGGTTTGCACAAGAGTCTTTTTTATTTCATTTCTTATTAAGGTTCAGTTTGGCTGAGAAGTGAACAAAGGCCCTAAGAGCAGAGATGGAGATCAGGGGTGTGTTAGTGAGGACCACAGGCAAAATCTAGACTTCGCCTGCTCTTTAAAATAAGCTACATGTGCCGCACGACATCCACTGTGAACAAACTATGTCTCTTGAGACAAAGTTCTGACAATGTAACATCAGTGACATCGCTTCAAAAGAAGCACCAGTCGTCAGTTCCCCAGTTGAAGTCGTAGCTGCTTAACATTCCCCCCACAAAGCTTTTAATTTGCTCCGAAAGAGACAAAACACAAAGCAACAAGGCCAGGAACAGAAGTAACAGATGGATTTAAGGTGCAAATAGAAGCTGAGACACTCTCAGGGTAAAACAGATGGATAAACACATGCACACACACACACACACACACACACACACACATACACACACACACACACACACACACACACACATACACACACACAAACAAAAGGGCAGTGAGATAAATAGGAGACCTAGTCTGAAGAAAAGGTGTCAGCATGAAGCCTGTAAGTGTTTGAATGCATCTGGCTCATCTTATCATTGTGGACGACATTCAGGTCATCATCTCAAGCATTATGGATGCTATACTAATGCACTGTGACATGGAAAATTAATTCAATATATTTGCATATACGTGGTCACAAAGGCCTCAAATTAAAGCATGCAGATTGAGACAGTGTTAAACTAAGTGATAAGTGCTCAATTACCCATTTAGGAAAATTGTTTTGCTGCATGGAATCAATGGAGCAAAAACAATGAAGGGAGGATAAAAAGAAAGCCTGCACTCAAAAAAAATTAACAATGTTCTGGCTCACTTCATCTCGACAGTTTTCTATTTTTATCCTTTATCAAAGCTAAACATAAAAGACAAGCACGGCACAGATGTTTCAACACTCAGACCTTCCGCCGTGCAGAGGCCAAAGTGATAACAGAAACACAAAGATTTTGTCAGGGGATGAAAGAGACAAAAAATCTATCAATGCCACTTTTAACTCTGAGCACAATGCGCTTACAAGTGACTAGTAGTGCTTCATTCTGCATGTGAACAGCAACCGAGTGCACAAGCTTAAAGTTTCTGAGTGAGGCAATGAAAGCTTTGCCCTTCTCTGCAATTATCCCTCCTAACCAGGCCTGAACAAGGTTTCCACAGGCAGCAAATTCTGCACTCCAGGTCCTGCCTGCTGCATTATATCTCTCTCACAGTCCAGTAAATTACCTGTCAGAAATCTACAACTCTGCAATGCCTGAGAAAGTCAACACACAAAGTAAAACAACATGAAAATGGAGCAAGAAAACTCTAAAAATTGAGTCATCCCAAAATATTTATTTGGCCAGCCGTCGACCCTGAATTTGAACCTGGAGTCAGTGGTTTAGGATTCAAAGAGCAGTAGGATAAAGGCATCACAGCAGAATATACACTTAAACCCAGAGAAAAGAATCCAAGAGTCTTGTGAACTGCACAAGGAATGTAAATTGCAAAAACCTACTTTTCAAGACACTCTCAACTCAGAGATAACCATGGAAAAGTACCACCAAAAATAAAAGCTGAGTATGATGGCAGATATTTTTTACTACATTGTTAGAGCAGAGCAGAATGAAAATTGTTTCCACCACAGGAAAAGGTACAACTGAGAAAAGAACCTGGAAAAACCTCAAGAAGACGGATGCTCCATGAAGGAGACACAATGCTTAGCTGCAAGTTTAAAGAAGTGGAGTGAATTTGGTTGTAAAAACGTGGTATCTTCATTGCACATGTTGGTTATTGCTGAAAAATCCCGAAATACTTCACAATCCGCAACCCATGATCAGTGCTGTAGACATAAACACCAAAACCACAGATATTCTGAGATGTCAATAAATTAAGACATTTGGGCTGAATATATGTTGAGTCCTGAGTATTAAATTCCTGTTTTAAAGTCTTGTATCTTGGTTTTACAGGATTTGATAATTTTTCCAAAGGCTTTTATGTGTTCAAAAAACAATTTTCGTGTTTGTTAAACAACAGAAACAAGGACAAGGTCTGAACAAACAGTTTCAGACAAAAACTGTAAGAGTCAGAACAATTTCTTCAACAGAAAAGATGACCTTCACTCAAAGACAACATGAAGCAATTGTTGACAACAAGTGGGAGAAATAGACCAATACTATGTTGCAGAAGAAGAGGACACTTCTTTCAATTTCAATTTAGACTTGTAGTGAACTTTTGACTCACTATGTGTTTTGATGTAAGTGCACTCTCAGTCCCAATATCATACAACATCATGTAATACTCAAGATATGATGCAATACAATGCAGAATGTAATGATACCACATGCCAAAATGCCACACTGTACGATACAGTAGGAAATAATTTGGTACATTGTAGTGTTCATGCTGGGTTATGGGAAATTGTATAGTATTATGATGTGCTACAATATGCTACAGTTTACTATGATGTGTTATGACACATTACAATCAGTACAACACTACGAGATACCATACTCTACAGTACTGTACAGTACAAAACAATACATTATGTTAGGTTATGATACAATTCAAATCAATATGCAACGCTAGGCTATGGAACATAACATGACATTACATTACGTCATATAACGATATGATGCAATACGCTATGCTATGCCAGGATAAATCAGGGATCAGGAATGCAGTACATTGTTATTGGATACCTGTATGATAAGATATGGTAAGGTACAAAACCATATGCTGAACTACAATGCATTATGGTACACTACTATTCTACAGGTTAAAATACAGTACAGTGTAGAACACTTTCATAAAATACATTAGAATATAATATCATTAATAACCACACAGTGCAGTCCTGTATTACACTGTTCAATGTGTTCTAATGTTCTGGCCAACCCTAAGGACACACAAGCACTTAAATCGTCACTTGTCTGTTTTGTCTTTTTTTTTTTTTTCACTCGGCTATCCTTTCAGCAGGTGTGACAAAATTACTTGTAACTCATTATGATCAGGCTAGAGACAGAGAGAGGGGGGGAGAGGGACAGAGAGAGGAACAGAGAAAGAGAGAGTGTTTGTTCACTAGTTTATTGCTGGCAGAGGGCGACAGCTGGTAAAAAAAAAAAAAGGCCAAAATGGTGATGGAATAAATTTGGACATGCCTCCCAGGTATTGTCATGGTGCAAAACACAACAATTTTTTTTTTTGCATCCGGACGTCTGTATACCTCTATTCAGCCAAGGATGCAGGAGATGTAGTGATGACAAACAGGGGAGGTTAAAGGCAGACCGTGTCCTCTGATATTCTAGGAAGAGTACCAATATTTATGTTTCGTCATCTATGCGCTCTGATTTTCAACTAACTTGCAAAGTACGCTAGATACCTACCTGCCCCAACAAAATGTCCTCGTTTTGTTTTTTGGGGGGGTTTATTTGTCAATTGTGTCTGTATACGCGGAGACAGTTAGTGAAATGAATAGTACACAAAAATAAATTGAGTTCCTTTGTCAATAACAAAGAAACGTGTTTAGCTTACTACTAAAAAAAACAAACCAAAAAAGTACTCATGCAATCTTTCTCGCTGAAATACAAAACAAGTAAACTGATTTGTTGAACGAGGAAAGCTTATTGGTTCACTATTAAGCTGTGATGTGTTCGTTTCACAAACTTGTGTATCGGTGTGTGTGTGTGTGTGTGTGTGTGTGTGTGTGTGTGTTTGGGGTGTCAGTGCCTCATGATGTGGCTGCCTCTCTCCACTGAACATGAGCAAAACTGTCAGACTCGACAGTCTATCAGTGGAACATCCCTCTCCCGTTTCCCTACCCCTGTCTTTTCTCCCTCCCTCCCTTTACTATCACTCCCTCTGCCCTACTCTCCTCCTCTGTCTCTCCATCCTTATCAGTGTCCTTCCATCCGTCTCTCGTTCAATTTTTCATTTCAGGTTCAATCTTTTTGACGTCCTCTCACTCCTCCTTCGACGACACCTCTTCCTTTCCGTTCTGTCTTCCTCCACCAGCCCGTCAATCTCTCGTCCCCGCCTTCCTTTTCTCCCCCTCGCGGTCTCACTTTCTCATGAAATCAATATGCCTCCACATGTATTGACCATCTGTCGATCATCATGTGACAGTCAGGAAAATGTGCACTTATGAGGACCTTGTGGACGCTCAGTTGTTTTTTTTTTTTTAAGTGAAAGCACGAATGCGCATCTTACAATATGCTTTGTACAAGTTCATGGATGATGGCGTTCAGATATGTCTACTTCCTTCAGTAATCCTTTGTCTGAGAATGAGGGTGATAGAATACGTCTAACAAACTGTATTGTGTTTTTGACAAAGCAAATCCACTTTCCCTAAAATGCTCTTTTTTCTGTGTGTTTTTGAGTGGGTGTACTCACACAGTAGCTTTGCTGTGACTTACTGCTGTAATTTAAGTGATAATCCACACAGACCCTTTTTTATTTTTTTATTATATTGGCACCGACTCCTGCGCTAACTTATCATTACTTTCAGAGGATGCTTTCGCTGCACTCCCCTAAAATAAATACATTTCTTCACTGAAATATTGCACCAAAATATGAAACTATGGCATGCCTTTTTCTTTGTAGCGTCTTTGATGAGGCTCGAGTTTCAGTAAGATTTCTTTCATTTAAACTATTGAGCTCTTCATCTGTTTATTCCAAAACAAACAGCCGCTGCTGCTTCTGCTTCTGCTTCTGCTGCTGCCGGAAGCATAAAAGACATAGCTTTCTGTGTGCCTAGGGGTATCTCTCCAGAAAGAACAGGAAATGAAAAAGGCATGGGCTGAATCACTATTGTGTTTTATAAAAGGAAATGGAAAGTAGCAAAGTTAGCGTTTATTCGTATAAAGATACTGCAGGTTATTACTTTTGCTAAACTTCCATCCTAAGTGACATACAAACATGCACCCTGAAGTGATTCATACAACAGGTGGCCACATGGGTGCTTTCAAGATCTGATACTCCATGTGCAACATTAAACTTTATGGATATGTAGGTGTCTTTCTGAAGGGGGTTATGAAATGTGTTGTATTTTGTTCGTACACGGGCGTTTATTCAAAGGGGACAAAGCAGTGGGATGTGTATATGAGCACTCATAAAGTCAGCCCACGTCCCAGTGCAACATCCTGGCCATATAAGCAATGCCTGCTCTGCTCTGCTTTGCTGCTGGAATATGAAATATGCATGGACCATAAAGAGCATATGGACCATCCATCTCAATATCCGCTACAGCAGACCATCAAAAAAGATCATTAAACCTAACACACACCCAAAGGCACACACGCACACGTACACACAAAATGGCACATAAACATGCACTCCCACGTCGTGCATAATGGTTTATCAGTTTCAGTGCCAACTTTCTGCTGACGGTGCACACGCAATAACAGGCAAAGGCTTGCGCGCACTCACACAGACACAGGCAAATGAGTTTAGGGAATGGAGGATATTTAACATTTGTGTACATTTGCTGGCTTAAAATTTCTAGTCCTAATCTAAATATATTACCAACAGCTGTCACACATAAGAGTGGCAAAAAGTCTACACATAGAGAGAGATGAGCATATGTCTCTGAGGCCTTCTTCACCCAAAACACTCATTTAAAACACACTCAAACACAAACATCACATGTGTCAGCCTTGAAGCTGTCACCCTGTCTAGATTTTCTTGAACACACCTCTGTCAGGCTCTGTCACTATCTGGCTCTGTGGCCCTCCACTGCAGAGACTTAAAATTAAATATGAGACCCTGAGAAAGCGAGGGAGGGAGAGGGAGAGAGTAAGAGACAAGGAGAGTGAGTGAAAGCAAGAGTGAGAGAGAGGGAGAGCAGCAAAGTCACAGTGACACTAAATCAAAAAAGGTCCAACTCATGGCCAGCTGGATTTCAGGACAGAGAGCAGCAGAAAAAGTCATTGGAAGTGTTGACAGAGCAGCAGAACAAAGAAAGAAGGGATGAAAGGATGGAATGAACAGCAAATGTGAGGAAGACAGGGAGTAAATTCCCTCACATTTAACAGTAACGACAACTTTAAACACCACTGTATCTAAATCTACCCAATTGTCGTCTTTCATCTCTTCGTCTCCAACCCTCCCCCCTCCTCACCCTCTCTCAGATCCCCCTAATCTCCCCCTATCTCCAGTATGTGTCAGTATGTGTCAAACACTAAGTCAGCGTCATATTCTATCATCCATGCAGACAGAGACGGGCGCACACGCACACAGGACAGCTACAAGACGGGCCTCGTCTTTATCTGATCTCTTTACTCCTTCAGCCTTTCCTCTTCCCTCGTCTCCCTTCCTCCCTTCATCACACTTTCTATAAAACTTGTCAGCACAGGTGAAGCTGACATGTCCGCTTACAGACACTGTCCGCTACTTTGTGGCTGGAAAGTCTTTTTTCGGTCTTTGAAAAGCAACCAGAATGTGGTGAAAATAAGAGCTAAGTACAATAGACAGTTGTACCAAGCGGAGCGATCCACCATTCACCTTATTATCACCTTCACAATAGAGAGGAAAGTTTTGGGAATTCAATCATTGCTGCAGAGTTCTGACTGCAGCTGTAATAATTCACCTTTATATGTTGAAGGACAGAAAGTATTTTTCTCCATGGTCACATCCTGATTTAATAACAGTATAGATTTATGTTATTATTGTCAAATTTTTTGCACACGGTTCTTTTCTGAGATACCATCTTTGTCTATCAATCTGCCATGGTAAAATGTGCCATGTACTACTATTCCCCATGAATCAGCCGCTGTTGCCATGGAGAAAGAGCAGGGATAATCACAGGAAACTCATCACAGGGATGAAAATTCGCACTAGAGTTTCCAAAATACCCCAAGTTGATCCAGAATCTGAGGATGGAGGCTGTCAGTTTAAGAATTATGGCAGGTTGGTTGATGGTATATTCATCATTGGATCACTAACTACTAAAAGATGGCTGTGGCTCAGCGGTAAAGTGAGTCTTAAGAAAGTGCTGCATTTATTGAATTAACTAAACTCATGAGCAGGAACACAAGCATGGTTCACTCTGGAAACAAGGAATGACTCAAGGAGGATCTGAAAAGCATCAAGAGTTACTCATACTAGGCCATAACTCCATTCATCAAAGCCAACCATCCTCCCCTTCCCCACCTGGATACAATAGACCTACAGTTTGCTCCAGTATACATCCAGGCCCCGTTAACGTGACAACATTTCACAACAATGCAAAAAAAAAAAAGCATAGTGACAAAAATGTCTTTACTTGGAAACACTGAAAACACTGACGTATGCATGCCAGACCTGTAGTTAGTGATTACTTTAGCAGCTGTATACGTGGCAAAAGTTTAGAAGCCAAAGTAGGGGTGAGCAGATCATCTGGCTTATGTATTAAATGCATATTTTGTTGAAAGACATTCAGCAGATCCAGCAGCACAAGCACAAAACGGTGGTCTGCCATTGTTACTGATGTTGTTGTTCATGCTTAGAGGTGTAATGCACAAAGGAGAGCATGACGTTAGTGTTTCCACTGAAAACTCTGGCTTGTCATTTACACAACAACGATGGCTGCTAAAACGCTGTTTCCATATAAACAAGATGCTGAAACACAAAAGTACCTTTGCGTTTCATACTAAAACTGTTATCGTATAAATGCCCCCTTAAAATCTTGTGGTCTGGATTAATATTCAAAACACTTTTTTGAAAGTTGTTGTGCTTTCAACTCCACTACTGCAGAGCTCTTCTGACAGACGAACTGTCCCCTTGGAAAAGACATCTTGATTCTACCAGTTTCAAGAGTTTGAGAAGAGACTGTAACATCTTAGTGGTTCGTTGTTGTGTTTTTACGAATAGTAGTGTGTGTCTGTGCAGCTTACTATGGTTCTGATTTCGTATAAGATGGTGAGTATGGGGAGAACACAAACAGGCACAGCTGGCATTAGAAAAAACACAGGAGAAATGAATCACCAGTGTTTGCTTTTTGACATTTTCAGCCCCCCGGCAAGGACTTCCTGCCTCTCTCGCTGTCCTCGCTCCATTCAAACACACTTTCTTTCTCTCTTTTCTGTCTTTATTTGACATCACCTGTTTCCCTCATCTTCTGTACCTCCATGACCTCCCTCTTCTGTCTGTTGCCTCCAATCTACCCACCCTGGTGTAAAGTTGTAATCCTGTCTCCTTTCTCTCCTGTCGTTTACCCTCTCTCTATCTAAGTAATTATCTCTCCACCCTGTCCCCCTCCTTGCATCCTCCTGTCATCCATCTATCTGCCTCTATGTAAAATATCTCCATCTGTTTTCCTTTTCATACTTCGTTTCTCATTCCCTGCCTGCCCTAATCTCCCTGGACTGACCCCTTCATCTCTGCCGTCCTTCCCTCCATCCTTCTATCTCCCTTCCTCTCATCAGTTCTTCCTTCTGCCTTCCTCCCTCCATCTTCCCATCCCCCCTCCCGGTCAGCAGCTGATTGAAATTCAAACCTTAGCTTTATTGTTGGACTGTGCAGTCGGTGATTTGCTTAGCGCACCTTCCCGTGCGAGGCCGCGGAGGTTGTGAGCAATCTGGTGTTAGGAGTATAGAGAGAAGATAAAGCAGCGTCAGAGGCCGCGGCCGCCGAGTTGCCCATCCATTAGTTTGCGTTTATGTTTATCATCTCCACCAAGCCAAAGCAGCAGCGGCCCGCCTGCATGTTCTTATCTGCCTGAACTCTGAACTGAGTTTGTCTCACAGAGGCAGAGGAAGCTCGCTCTAACTGCTTCATCATACTTGCATTTAGTTCGCCTTGTGCTCTCTTCCTCCCTCAGCTACCGCCATCTCTACCCTACTTTCTTCTTATTTCTAATCTTTTTTACCTTTACTGCCCCACTGTGTTTCTCCCCTCCCTTTCTCTTTCTTTATACTGCCAGTGGTACGTCTGATTGAATCTTACACCAAGAGAGCAAAAGGAGAAACGATGGTTGTTACCAAAGGGAAATGTTGTGCATGTATGTACAGACAGAATCGTGCAAAAAGTCAAGAAATAAGATCATCTTTCCCTCATCTAATAGACCGCTTCAAGTAAAGAGACGGATCACTTAACCACATATTCACTTTATCCAGGCATGTTTTTTAAAATGCAACTACATGAGTTAAGCCTTTTCCAGTTTGCATCTCCCTATAGAAATGGATACAATGATCCTCAGTTAAGTTCACAAAAGCATCACGTTAAGTTAGAGACATATTTGCTCTTTCTGCAACTAAACTTTATCAATAAATCCTATTCAGGGCCTGTGTCCAATGGCAGCTTATTTCAAGCTGACAGCACCAATTTCCTATGTAGCTGAGTGTTTCCTAAGCACAAAAGCACCATTGGCTCAACAACAAGATTGTGGCCTACAGCACGCCGTGAAGAAAGCATTACAAGCCTTGATTCTAAACAGCCAACTTCTTATTACTAGCAAAAGGTAACCCTTCAGTGACTGGCTGAAGGTGAATTATATGATCTATGTAGGGTAGGGAGTTAACAGACACATTTTTATTCAGGTAAAATGTTGGGGCATAGATCTGTTTCTGATGCTATGACAGTGTTTTTACCAATTGTTTGTGTGTGTTCTTTGTAATACTTAATAAGATAAGATTTCCAAACAGGCAGTTCTGAAGAAAGAGCAAGCGCCAGGAGGCAACATTTGCCTCGAAGAAATACATTGGGAAGTGTTCGAAAACTAAGGCTGTGAGCCCTGTTAGCTTTAAATGCTCCAAGTGAACATAGGCCCTTGGGAGTGGAGTTGTTTTAAAGCTATAACATACGAAATGCAAGCAAATGTAGTTTTCTTTATCTTATTTAGGTGGAAGGTATAATTCAGGCAGAGAAAAGCTGAAGACCACGGGAGGGTTTTGTTAAAATGTTCTGTTTTGATTCTTTTACTGAGACATTAACTGATGAAACAAACAAACAAAAAAATACATAAGGGGGCTTAATATTTACTAAAAAACAGAAGTTCCTTGTGGCTCTAATTTTATCTGTATCACACCTTCCAGCGAACCGTTTGCAGTCATTACGTAAATGAGCAGATTGCAGCAAAAGCTGTTGTTCCAAACGCCTTTAAAACTGGAGCAAATTAAGGTAAAGCTTTAGTGCCCACAACATTAACAAAGGATAATAAGCAGATGGTGTGAATGTGTGTGCGTGATTGTGTGTGTGTGTGTGTGTCTTAGTATGGTAGGAGACAGGAATGTTTGATTGTTAATGTATGAGAGCAGCAGACAGGTTAGGTACACATTTACAGGTGTCACAGCTGCTCCTGCGGGCGACTTGTCTCCGTGCCTTTGAGAATGTGTGGGTGCGTGAGTGTGTGTATGTAATAGTTAGTGCATCCACATGGATTTGTCTGGCAGGTTTTTGTATGTGTGTTTGTGAACTGAGTTGGTGTGGCACTGTCATGCACAGGACAGCTGCTTCAAAGATGCCAGCGCGAGCTTTTGTGCTGTCTCTTCAATCAAAGTGCTTCCCCACAGCTCGGCCTGCCAGACAAAACCAAAGTCGGCCAACACACCAGGCCCTGAGCTCTGAGCTAGCCGCAGTCAGCCTGAGACACAAACAGAGAGAGAGAGCGACCTGTGGGTGAGAGGCCACAAGGTCTGCTTCTGTCTCTGGTGCAATGTGATGAAACCGGCAGGCAGCCAATCAAACATGACGATGAGCCAACCAGGGAATAACCTGCAGGTCAGCTCACACACACATGCACACACATTCCCCTGTATGTGCTTGTTTGAATCGCAGCGCTGTTCACCCTTTTCTTGATATCAAGTGTTGCATGTAGAAGGTAATTGGATTGGTTGTAATTGGCTTTGGTCGGCTGGTTTGAATAGCAAACGCTGGCTTTGCATAAACACACAAATAACAATCCCTGTTCATGATGTGTGTCTATGTGTGTACAGGGAGCTGCATCACTTCTGTGGTATCTGTTTGTGTGCTGATTTTTTTTATACAAAAGGACCTGGAGCTAATTTGTGTGTGTGTTTGCAGGAGGAGAAAAAAAGATGCCTGTGGTAAAACTTGCAGAAAAAGAAAAGGAGTGAGTAAAGTGTGAAACAAAGGAGCCAGGGATGGAAGGAGGAAGTAGGGGTGGCGAGGGAGGAGGAAGAAACAGAGCAAGAGGCCATGGAGGTCAGGGAGAAAATGAAGGGGAGGGGACGTGTGTGAATGTGTTTGTGTGTGTGAAAGAGAGGCAGAAAGAGCAGGAGAAAGACAGAGGGTGAGAGAGTGACAGCAATTGAGAGGGAGAGAGAGAAAGAGACTGTCTGAGGCAATATTCTGTTAAAATGACTCCACTGCATGTAAAAATGACCACTGGCTCTTCATTTGAATACAATATTTTACACACATGTTCTTGTGAGCATGCGCATGACAGACCTACATGGTAAAAAATTTCATGAACAATACTGATATTAACATATAAGAACCAATACTAATAGCAATAACTATTTAGATAAATAATCTATCATTGACACTGATGTCACTACCAATACTCATTCCAGTTTTTATGAGAAGCTAACATCATCTAAAACTTAAAGCTCTAATGCTAATATTGAAACTGATACTGATAGAGCAATACCAATACTAATATCACTACAGTTACCGTTGCTATTACCGATACTGATGCCGATGCTAATAATGAAACTGATCTTCAAAAATACCAGCAGGAATAAGGATAGGGAGCAAAATGCAACTTGGTATGGATTTGATACCAATGCAATCCGCATGAAAAAGATGATATCATAATACACTGCTCACAACAATGATGATATCATGATATAACAATACTGTGATAACTGATCACAATAAACAATTAATTGAAGAACACAAAATGCCTCTTGCTGGTAAAGAGCAAAATCTATGTTATTAACACCACTCTATGGGGCAAAGGGCAACATCCAGTTTTGAAAAATGAAGATCAATGAAGTGCTAAAAATGACTGTTCATTGAGAATCTGCTTGAGGCTGGATGTAGAAAGACCAGAAACCATGTACACACCAAGTCAAAAAATTGGCTATTGACTTTTAAGCCAGCATCATTTCCACTATGGCCCCTGATGAAAAAACTGCTTCATTACTCTGCATCAGGAAAAGACGGGTCATACAGCAAAGGCTATGTCCATATTCTACACAGTCTCTGTTACAGGGGTCATGAAGATATAGTAACTCAACTCAACTTTATTTACTTACTTAGCAGTTTGAAAACAACCACAGCTGAAACAATGTGATACTCATGTGATACTGTAAAGTGTTTCTGTGCCTTAAATCAGTCCACAGATTCTATGTAACATTTTTTTCACACCAGTCATAATGATTTTATTCTGTTGCATGTTAAAGTTTGTATTTTGTTGCTATTCTATCAACATTTCTATCAACAACACAACAGTGATACAGGAGTAGTCTGAGTTTCCAGACATTTAAACCAAGGTATTGGAATTGGTATCTTGTTAAAGACTGAAAAGACAATCTTCACTCTGAGGACTCTTAAGGGTTTCCTATTTGTCAGGGAATGCACATTTCTGTAGTTATGAAAGACTAAATGAGAAAAGAAACTTGTGAGGTGTAAGATACAAACAACACTTTGGGCCTCCCACTGAGTACAAATGTGCAGTGTCAGCCTTCATGCCTCTGCTTTCCTTTATTAGCCCCATGTCTCTCACTTCTATCTTTCTCGTCTGGTTTATTTTCCTCTCCTCTTATTCACAGCCTCTATCCACTCTCCTGCTCTCTGTGCAGTCGTTATAAGAACAGCGATGTCACGTCATCATGTCGTCCTGGTGTAACTGCTCCTATATGATGTTGTGTACATAATTGGCTCCCTTCCAAGGCTAAACGCACCATTTAACTCTGACGTGACAATCTCACTGTATGTATGGTGTTTTGCTTTTGAGAGTGGTGGCAGTAAAACAGAATTGCACTCTCTTTACATATCCATTATGAATGGAGCAAAGCAGGGCAGCTACAGAGATGGTGTGTGTGCTAAGTCCTTGGTAAACCTTGTTCTTGTGAGTTTCTGTGTATTCGTGTCTCACTCTGATGGGAAAGGTTTCAGGGAGAGCCAGCTGATTATATGAAGGAGACAGGAGAAAAAGAAGTAAATGTTCTATTTTTTTCAATCTTTAACATCCAGCTTTGACTCTCAAAGTTGACCAGGAGCCTCAGTTTTAAAGGGCAGTTCCACAAGTTTTCATAGACTTTGTCTCTCCAATACACCCTTATAAAATTCAGCACAATTTCACGTAACATTAAGTCTGAGTTTTTTTGTTGTAACTTGTTATTATGTGCACCACTTTATGAGTATATGTTGCACTGACTCATCTGCCCTTGCTTTTAGCCTCATATTTCTCCTGCGCCTGCAGGTGGGTAGAACTGAGGAGAAAAGAAACAGAAAAACAAAGGATGTGAGGAGGCATAAAGCAGGAATAAAATGAACAAATAAAAGACAAGCAGCTGAGTTTAGGTGGAGGTGGAAAGAGACATTATGAACTCAGTTCCTGTAGATAATACTAAACTTTTGTCAAATATGTCAAACAATGTAGCAGGTATCTATACTGGATCGCCAACTGACTAGAGTTTGAATAGCTAGTATGTTCATTTTTCTCGGAAGAGATGTTTGACCCTGAGTTCTTACTCCTAGCAGAGCAGGACCACTTTCATCCTGACACTCAAACTGCTCTGCCAGAGAGCAGAGCTCCACTCCAACAGGCATCTGTTGGTTACCAAGCAGAACAGGTTTCAAGAGACATCCCTGCTCAGTATCAGAAGTTTCTCACTGTTTCACAATGCTTTTGCTTGTTTTCCAATTCTTTCGTAACACAGCTGATTGTCGAGCAGGTGATAGTAACAGTTGATTGTAGTTTTCTGGTTTTGAATGTTTTGCCAAACCTCAGATTGTTTTTCCATTTGTGAAGAGTGTGTGAAATTTGTGGGGGAAATCAAAGTGGCTTTGGACAAAAGCATCTGCTGAATGAATAAATGAGCACAATGGGATATATTCTCTCTGCTTTTTATGTAAAAGCTTTGATATTCTGGTTTAAAACAGAATGAATATTATAATACAGGGGTGCCAGTTTAGCAGATTTATCTCCTATGCAGAGGGATTTGCAGAAAGCAGATTCAGCCACATCTATACAGACGAAGAAAAGATTATTTCTTGATTCTCAATTAAAACATCCTTGCCCTCCAACCTTTAACACTTAAATCAATGGAGATGTCTCACTATTTCGGGTGAAACATGGGTGAGAGTAAGAATAATAACATATTATTGAACCTACTCCACATTTATTTTTACAGTGCCATGTTTCACAATAAACATCCTATTTCTGTGGCTAAATTGAATTTCTTGTTTGCAAATCTGTGTAGTTTGAAGCCAGCATGCTGATGCAACACTTAAAAAAACAATTATTGGCTTCTCATTCACACCGACTGATTGCCTTCACTGAATTAGATGTCTCTCGGGCTTTTCTGTGCTGTTTGTAATTGATTGGGATTTAATGAGCCGCAGAGATGTTGCAAGAAGTACTTAAAAATATCTTTAACCATGCATATTAAAATGGGATTAAATGTGAAGGGATGAAATGTGTAGAATTTGAGAAAACATGCTGGATAAGGGCATAAAAACTGAAAGACCAGGCTGTTTTAGACCAGACTTTTAAAAATATCAAAACAATATTTTTTCACAAATAAGGACCATGACAGGGAAAAACAAAACTGAATGTGACAAGTCTTTCATTCAAGGTAACATTAGCAGGCAATGAGAGGAAAGTAAACAGTTTCACAGGTTGTATATTATTGTCAAACTAGAACCTGAGACAACTTACTACATACCAATCAACAAAACTTTGGCACTTCCAAAAAGATAGGCTTAAAAATTAAGACAAAATGTTAAAATAATACGTCTTAGTTTAGCTCAATTTAGCTAAATTAAGATTAATTTAGCTGAGTAAACGTGGAAATAGAAAAAATAGAATGCCTCTCGTGCAATACATTTGTAAACAAAATTGTTAAAACTTTCCTTTTTAGTGCACAAAAGCATAGCAATTGCAGCTCTGTGAGCCACAGTAGGTCATCTATTATAGTAAGTTAATCTATATATTAGCTGCAGATAATATACTCCTGTGGGATCTTTTTTCACACTCCATTATCTTCCCTTCAGTCCCAGGTCAGAAGAGAAATTCTCGCCAGCTGCTCTTAGAGATGATAATTTTATCAGAAGATAAGCCAATGGTCCCAAGATTTTTCTATGCTAAGCTAACCAACTAACAGCTGTGGCTTCACATTTGGTTGAGATGCAGTAAATGTGAACAAAGTTGGTCTTAACTAAAAAAGAAAACCCTTGGGCATGATGCTGATCTAACAAGTGTGACCCACTCACTTCCCCCTTCAAGTTTTGAGCCATTCTTAGAACAAAAACTAGTAACTGATTAAAGTTAAACCAGAGTTTTCACCATAGACTGTATAAAACATGGACGAAGTCTCCTTGACGTCACCCGTCAGTTACTGCAGCTTCGTTTTGAGGCTAAACGGCGGGAGCGGCCATATTGGAATTGGGACGAGTGACAAGTGCCCAAACTCACAGCCATTGGGCACCCGTCAGTCACGTGATCTGAGCTGTGGCTCTGATTGGATAAGCTTGCGATCTTAATATCTTCCAAACGGCCGAGTTAGAAAAAAATTCACCCTCCTCACAGTGTGTGCCGTTAGCAAAATTAGTGCTCCAGAAGGGAGACAGAGTTTGTACCAGGCTTTAAATACGCTAATTTCGGCTCTGAAAACGGCTTTTTTTGGCTTGGTGTGTACGTGACTTCCCGTACTTCCGGAGCCAGCCTCAAGCGGTCACTTGAGTAACAGCAGCTTTTTAGCACTTCCGTGTTGTCTCATTTTTTCAGACCGGAGGTTGCCCTTTGGTTTTCACTCAGGCTGCTTCAGCTCTCATGTCAGTTGACAATGAAATCATCCCACTGATCACTGTTCTCCACTATATTTAAAGACTTTATCAGGATCATTTTTCAGGAAGTAAAATGTAAAAACTGATGAATAAGGATCCTTTATGTGACAGAGAGTGGCAGTCATTAGCAGGAGAGATATATATAGACGGCTATTAGCTTGGGTCGAAGCTCTGTTACAGTTACACTGCCTTTGTGTCTCCGCCCCTCACGCCACTGCAACACCATCTCCCCTGTCCCTCTCCACACAGCCTCAGTTAACCCACTCTGAATCCCTACCTTGACTCATTTTTTCCTCTTCTTGTCTCTCATTCCCGCTATCACTTGTCTCCCTCACATAGATCTTTTCACTACAGACCCAAACCGCTTCCCTGCAGTGTTGTCCATCTAATCCTGTTTTCCATCATTCTGCACCCTCCTCTCTTTTCTCACACACATCATGCTATTCCTCACCATAAAACCCTAAACCAGCTCCTCCTTTAGCCGCCACGCATCATTTAAAAACACATTCTCACCCCTCTCTAACCCATCTTTCCCTATCTCTCTCTTCTGGTCACTTCAGTCACACCAATGCAGACTTATTTGAAGACTTAGTATTCCTTCAACACTTCTTCTTGGAATTTTTTTTTGTTGCTGCTTAAACTTTGCCATTCATGCTGAAAACTGAATACTGCATTTCTCCTCTATCATTGTAAGCAAGGAGTATAGACAAACAACAAACCTTGCTTTACTAACGTAGTTTTCAAGGATGCAATGAGAAGGTTTTCAGTGCAGAGTCATAAATGCTACGTGTTTCAAAAGAGACAGATTGGAGTCAGGGTTCACCACAGCTTCATTCCTTCTTCAGCTTAACTTGATCTTTTCATGTTTATATGACAAGGGGAGTAAGTTTTGACACAGCTCTACAATCTCTTTACTTGTGAAAGCTTTCCAAATGTTTCATTTTTGTGATTGAACCTGTCCTCCTTTTTCAAAACAACATAAAAAACTAAGGTCATGCCTTTGCTTTGATAAGGCCTTGCTCTTCATCCTTCATCAAATGTGGCATCAGCCCAAAACTCTGCCTCCTCTTTATTCCTTGCTAATGACCTCCCTATCCATCCTCTATCTTTAACAAATTCCCTCATTTCTTCCCTATCATCTTATCTCTCTTCTTATCGCTCCTCCATTGTGGAGCTGTGACCCCCAAGAGAGAGAGGTTAAGGGAGAGATAGTCTGAAAGAGTGGGAAACCGAGCATGAGGCAGGTTGAGAGTGGCAGAGGGTAAGGTTTCGATTTCGGCGCAGACAAATAGCCTGACTTTACGTAGGTAACCTCTGTAAATGGGTTTTCGATCCCTAATTCTCAACAGATCTCAACAATTTTGTGAAGACATACGTGTGAGGGACAGGACAAAGAAAACGACAGAGAAGGGAAAGATGTAGAGGATAAAGAAGAGACGGGGAGACTTTGAAACACGCACCTACGTGAAAACTAACAAACCACCTCAGAATTTCCCGGTGGTTTCTCGGTTTCCTCGATGAGTCCGAGAATTTATAGTCCCACTGACTCCCACACCTACTAACACGTAAACAAATCAGCATTTGAACACAGATACACACATATGGTGGTCGCCCACGCTGAATATGGCTGTATGCCTGACCCTAAATGATCCCTTTCTTTGTTAGCTGCTGACCAGATTTTAACAACGCTCTGGGAACAAATCGCAACGCTCATTTGAGACATTGTTCTACTTTAAATTGACTCCAGACCTTTGGATGTGTTTTTGACAAACTTTGGAAATGATGTGTCTCATTAGTGTCCAACGACATTTCTTTAAAAGTGCCGAGAAACACAAAGGCTAGTCATTACTGAGAGGGAGAGAAGCGAACTACTTACCCCTACCTTTTTCACGACTAGGACCTCATCTTTTTGAAGACTTGCTCAGTGCTCCAGAGCTCCATTACACACACACACACACACACACACACACACACACACTCACACACAAAACCAAATTAAGACTGAAGCTTACTCTTTCCCTTAAAAGAGCGAACTACTTTTTCTCATTACTATCTACCTACAGAGAAAAATAACTCTTTCTGGTGTTTAAAAAAAGGTTTTTGGCAATAGGAGCAAAAAAGCAAAAGGAGCATCTATCATACAGCATATTCAACATCTAAAACAAATATCTAGTTTCAGATGTCGACTGAAAGTCTGACTAGTCCGAAGGAAGAAAACACTCTGAGAACCCTTGAACTGATCACAATGTATTTAACACTAACAAAAGCTCATCAATAATTTGACAAACTAACACTTTATTCCAGTGCCAACCAGCAAGAGTAGCAAGGTTAAGGAGGGGTTTTTGTGCTTTTTCCAGCTTTTTAATGTCCTGCTCGTAGCCCTGGAGTCACTTTACATGATTCAGAGCTCAAAAAGTTTAATTTCTAACACTGAGGTTTGAGAAAAACCCTATTTTCAACCTTTGTCTTACATGCTTTGTTTTAATTGCTGTCACTTTATGACTCAAAAACACTTATTTTCTCTGATTGGACAGTCCCCTAGAAGCCTGTAAAGGACAGGGCTATGGGAAGACCCTTGTGTTTGAGGCCCGCACTTCAAACATGTCAAAACCATCCACGGATCCTGATGTGACCTCAGAACTTAAGCTAGTCTAGTGAAGATCGGGGCGCACGTTACATCGCAGTCTCGGCCCCATCCCTCAACCCCAGGAACGGCCGGTTTCCTGCATGTCTTTCCTCACTTTCGCCCAAGTTCCTGCTCTATCCATGGAGCTTTTATCATCTGGTTAGAGGCTTTAAAGACAGATTCACCCTTTTACACAACACATGAATATGTAGCAGTTTAGTCCTGTTATACAGTTGCTTTGTATCCATGTTTGAAACATTAGAAAGCCTAAAAATCCCCTCCAGGTTAACTAAACACATACACACATCCCCACCCAGCAATGCCGAAGTGAAGTACATCTGTAAAAGGGGCTTATGTGTACGAGCAGTTTGACAATGTCGTTCTCTGAAAAGAAGTTCTTCAGGCCACTTTTCTGGAAATTCAGAGACAAATATAACAGCGACAGCTGAGGTTTTACTAAATGTTTGAAGGCAAAACATCAAATAGTTCTCAGTGCATTAATCAGAACATTTTTAAAGACAGAAAATCAAGTAGGACTGAAAGGAAATATCACTTAACCTTTCATCTAATCTTTTCTTGAGAGCGTAAAGAGCTGTATCCTCGGATGGAGGCGGGTAACGCCCTGAACAGCATTCCAACCTTTTAACAATAAACATAACTTTTAGTTTCCACTTAACTCAACATAGAAGCCCAGAGACTGAGGAACACCCACAAAGACACTCAGAAGACCCAGAGAGTGTCTTAGGCTTTTCATGTCACAGAGAAATTTCAGTTTTCATTTTTATGATTTTATTCAACACTTATGAACTACAACGATGAACGCTTTACCTGGAGAAACTATTTAATTATGTCTCTCATATACCTTAGATTCTCCAATAAGAAGATTTCGTACATCCTTGCAGTTTAAATTGAATCACTTTGTGCGCTGGACTTTTCATTAAAAACATCAATCTGAAGACATTGCCTCAGGCTCTGGGAAATCATGATTGCCATTTTTCCCATTTTTCTGACACCATATAAACCAATTAATCTAGAAACTGGTCGATAATGACACAAGTCTTACATCAGGCTGAGAACTATATGCGATTAAACAACGCATTAGCTAGTTTTACAAGTGGCTCATGTAAACATGCAGATAATCACCCAGAAATCTGCTCTCTGTAAAACCAAGGAGATTTTCTCTTTGGTTCTTCAGTCTATGAATCAGCAGATTTACAGGCATACTGACGGAGATTTAGAAGCCAATTAAGAGAGAGATGGAGAAAAAGGTAGAGCTCCCTCTCTTCTTGTAATAAGCCTGATCTGTACTTTCTGTTTATCCCGTCTCACTCTAAATTGCTTCTAGGTGTGGCTCACTCAAAAAAAAAAGTAATTCTCCTCCACCATATTTAATTGTTTTATTGTGTCATTACTTCATGTTGCCGAAGCATTAACGCGCCGTGCATTCCACCATGCCTATTAAACTGTAATGGCTCCACAAAAGCAATATACATTGAGATGTGACGCACACACGCACGTAAACACTATCAAGCGTACACACACTATTAAGCGCCAATGGTGCCAGCGAGTGATATGAGGCAATATTGCAGGCGAGCAATCTGATGAAGTGTGCAGAAACAGTCATTAGCTGAGCCCTCGTCCCTGTTCAGTTAACCACACATTTAACGTCTTAATGACACATTCGCTGCATTCGCTTTCGTTTTGTAATCACTTGCAGAGACACTATCAAAATTATGACACGCACGCACACTTTGTCACTCACTTACGCAGCATGAACAAAAACGTGCAGGGAGTTTTCTTTGGTTTATGAGACAGATCATGGTTGAGATTGAGTCTGAGAACAGGTGCATACATTACAGTGTGTTCAATTGGAAGCTAAAGAGAGAGAAGTCTTAAATGTTTCTGAGAGTGTGAGAGGAAGTAATAAGATGAGTGGAGGAGCGTTTGTCTGCTGAGAGGGGCATGATGGATAGTCGAGGAGAGGCAGGTGGAGCTGAATATCTCCCTACAGCGCCGGTCATAAAGCAAAAGAGCAGCCTCCTCTCCACTAACACAATGAGATCAGATAACCTCCCATGCTCTGAGCAAACACACACACTCACACACACACAGAGACAGTCAGTAGGAGGTGAAAGTAACATCAGTGATGCTTTGCTCTGTTCCGTGACATCAATCATATTCCTGAGCAGAAACAGAGGCAATGAAGGTTTAGAGAAGCCGGACACTCATCCCTCCACTATACTCAGGAAAACACACACACACACACACACACACACAGGGATAAACACACAGCAGTCAGTGAAGTGTGTGGGTGAAAGGAGGTGAAGAAAGATGAACAAGCTGGAGAGGAGGTTGGAGCAGAGGAGCAACTCCAAGTAGGAGGAGGGAGGGAGGAAAACGATCCAAAGTGCTCAAGTGGAGGGAGGGTCACTGATGGGAGAGACTCTCCAGTGCTCAGAGGGGGATAAGGACCAAGTGTGTGTGCTTATGTTTGTGTGTGTGTGTGTGTGTGTGTGTGTGTGTGTGTGTTTGTGTGTGTGTGTGAGTTTGTATGTGTGTGAGAGAGAGAGAGAGAGAAAAGAAGGAATGGCATCAATCTTGCTGCATCTGATCATTACTTTTTTCCTGAACAATAAACCTGTGAGCAAGGAATTTTACAACCAGCATCTGTCACAAAGGCCTTGACACCACCACAGTCCCTGCGTCTCCTTCTTGCCCCCGACAGTCATTAACAGGCCTCTCTGACTCGTTGCTTTAGTGCATTATTGTCTATGCGCGCCCTCGTTTGTGTGTCTCTGTTCATATGTGAGATACCCTATTGCTTTACAATGTGTGTGGAATTTCATGCTTTAATCGGTTGGGGACCGGAACACATGGCAAACAAAGCAGCGCTTACAACAGCGCTCTATCTCTGCACACACACTTAGAAAGCACGTAGAGTTCACATGCAACACAGTGCACTGACACTTACACACACTTACACACACACACACACACACACACACACACACACACACACACACACACACACACACACACACACACCTCCTAGAGAGGCTGGACAGATGTTGTCTTCTTTGAGACTGTGAACCTTGGCCTCCAATGCAGATGGCTGATGACATGATCAGACGTTGTTGATCACGTTGTTGCGGGGTTAAAGGATTACGGCAAAAATCAAAATCACAATTAACCAAACTTTCAATCTCAAGTTCAGTTAATGCACACTCATCCAACTCTCAATGGGCGCTGACCACTAGTCTCTCTCTTTTTTTTTTTTTTCCAAGCACTGTTCATATTGGGTAACACAGTGGAGAACCAAGAGTGGAAAGGGAGTAGAGTAGAGTAGATGAGAGACCTTTGGGCACAGAAACTTTTTTTTTTTGCAGTGTTTGCGGTGCACAACTTTTTACATGACTTCAATAATCTAATTGCGATTATTTTTCAATGGTGTTAGGGTGAAGCGCAAAAGCCTTATTGTGTTTCAGCATCCCGTTTTCATGGAAACAGTGTTTCAGCGGACCTAAAGACAGACTTTTGAAAACGCCCTCCAGAGTGGAATTTTTTTTTGTTGCCCTGTAAACAGCAAACTTGCGTTTTCAGTGAAAACTCTGACACCAAGCTCAGCTTTACGTCTGCGCATTAAACCTCTGTGCCAAGCGCAAACCGAAAGACGACAACAATAGGACCTACCACTTCATTCTTGTGCTGCTGAATGTACCGACTGCCTTCCAACAAAATGTGCATTTATTGCACCTTTCTGCAATCAAAAGAAGAATTTAGTATAAACTCCAGATGATCAGCTCATCTTTCCAGCCTCTAAATCTTTGCTGTATATACGGCTCATACAGTTATATCGCTATCTACAGTCCTGACATGCATTCTACAGTATTTTAAGTCCCTCAGTGTTTCCACGCTGTGTGTTTTTTGCATTTTAGGGTGAAATGCTGTGAAACGCTGTGAAGCGTTGCCATGTAAACAGGGCCTTAGTAAGGGGGGGGGACAACTGGGTAGGGGGGGGGTAACTGACACTGCAGACGGTTGGAAGCACTAAATTTCATTTTCTATCATTTTTCAATCAATCACCCGGCTTTACATTGTGGCCATAGTGATGATGATAGGATGCTGTTTGTTCCTCTGCGACTCTGGTTCCAACACCTGCAGTTTGTAACTGACTGATATCAGGAGCCAATCCCTGAGAAGAACCTCAACAGTCAAAACTGGTACAGATGCTTGACTCGTCTACTATTTGGAATCATTTTACTGTGACTTTTCGAAAAGTATATCATATGCATGTGTTCTAATACACAGTCAAGAGTCTCTTGATTATTTTTTATTTTGAAATGAAGCGGATGTTATGTGTTGTAAAAGACTGGACTGGGAACCAATTGGCCCAGTGTCATAAGACGCTTCCTGTGGTAACTAAGAGTCGCATGAACTTGATTTTGTTGTTTTCCCTCTTTAGTTTAGGACACCTTTATCTAGGATTCTGCTGTACTGATGATCTCACTTATACTTGATCCTACTTGCCATGACGCCTTTCCTGACACTGGTCTTGGTATTTGAAAAACTTTATGCTACCTTCCTAAAAAATTCACAAACAAACAGAGAGAGAGAATAACATGATGCCACATCATAAAAACCTCCACCAGCTAGGTCCTAGGGGGTAATTTAGGATTAGCGTGTGCGATGCTCCAAACAGCCAAAAACATGCTCTCATTGATATGGAAATCAGACCAAACTACCACTGGCACGAATGGCTAAAAACTGTTTCTAAAATGGCAGAGAGAAAAGTGTGTACATGCACACACACACATACACACACAGCAAGATATGCATATGAATGGCATGCGAGGGATCGGTCCCAGAGCTTGGTCGTGTCTATCAAAGGGCCGTCTCTCCCTGAGACCAGTCGAGGCCCAGTCTTACACACTTAGCATTAGAATACATCAATGGCACAGGAATGGAGGCACGCAGGCTTTCATACTCCGAGAAAAACCCACCTTCAGCCTCTATCTTCCCCCTTTTCACTTTGGTCCATCCTAGCCCTCCTCCTCCTCCTCCTCCCCCACTGTTAGTCCTCCCCTATTATCTCCTGCTCCTCTTACTCCCCTCTTCCTCCCCATCTTAAGACCCCACGCTCCCCCTCCTCCTCTCAAGAAGGAAGCCTTTCTAACCGTGACAAGAACTCAGAGCTGCATGGAACCGTGACCACATAGCCATACAACACCAGATAGTGTGTATGTGTGCGTCTGTGTGACTGACATACAATAATCATAGTTAGGCCTGCCACTGCTCAGTCACCCTCAGTGTTGTGAGTGTCTGAACAGTCTGCTTTAGATCCCGTTCAGCTCTGTTTGGCGATCAGAATTCAGACCCAATACCTCACTGACTAACTGACAAACTCCACTTAATGGAATCAAACTTGGCCCATCAAACATGTGTCAGTGCATTTATGTGTGAGTGCGTGTGTGTGTGCCATCACTTGTCTGTCGATACCCAGAGACAGCCTTCAGACGGAGAATAGGAGGAGGAGGTGAGAAAAAACAAGCCAGCTCTCCATTACTCTCTAATTACAAATGACAAACCTGCTACCAGGAGTCGGTCTGGCACCTGACGACGCATGATAACCTCTCAGCTCACTGCCGATACTCTCTGACAAACTGGAGGCTATCCACAAGTGTGTGTGTGTGTGTGTGTGTGTGTGTGTGTGTGTAAGTGTGCGTGACTGACAGATTAAAACAAGAGCACCAAATCTAACGCTGTCCTGCCCTGCAGCTCTGATTTCCAGTGACAAAGCAAGAAGTCTACAGCCAATATCTCACCTGTCTTCCTCATCTTCCTCTCTTCATTGCCCTTTTACTTTCCCATTCTTTACTTTTGGCCATCGATTTTCTTCATCCTTCCTCTCGCTCTATCCCTCCGTCCCTTCTGCAGCATTTTAAAAACCAGGCGTTCTTCTGGAGATCATCCATTTCCTTCCCACTGCGTAATAATGAGGTTAACACTGCATTGTGGCTTGTTCTCTTACTGAGTGATATCTCTAATTGCATTGTAATGATATAAAAGGCCATCTACTGAAAGTGTCAAGTGATATATTATCCTCTTAACACAAGGAAGTTCAAACGGGTACTCATATTACTCTATTTTCTTTTTAAACACACTCAATCTCTATGTTTTGGTTGTTTTCCACTTGAGAGTAGCTGTACTCAACTGTCAAAGATAAAAGAGACACCTGCGTACTGTGACTAAAACAGTATCCATGCTGAGCCTTCGCTGTTGAAGCTAAGGGGGAGCCATTCAGAGCACCATCTTTGTCATACCAGGTAAAAAATAAAAAAAAAGTTTAAACTTCAAGATTCTTTGCAACTAATAATCTCTGGTCTGTGACGTTCAGCTTTAGCTGACCAAAAGTGACAAGCAAACAAAAGTTAGCCTGATGACTGTATATGATTTGCATTTTGTGGCAAAAGCGCATCATTTACTTATTTCAATTTTAATTTCAAATGAGTAAACCTGCAAACTGAAACTGTTTTCACCCACAATAACAGAAAAAATAGTTTGACATATAAGGATCTGTTAGTTTTGCCATTGTTAACTACATAATAATCAAAGTAGCTATACACTGCAAAATAATGAAATCGAAGGTAGTGTTTGTCTTATTTTTGTGGAAAATAGCTTTTTCAGACTACACCTGAGCCACATTAACCAGAGCAACCAAAAAATGTCTAATTTCATGATATTAAAAGCCAAAATGATGTCTGAATTGCTTGTAATGAGTTAAAAAAAACTGCCAATGGGATGCGTAAAATTGCCTGTCAAGTTTCTTGAAATAAGAATAATGTCTAAATACAGGAAACTTTTTTTCTTTACTCACTGATTTTTTTCTTCATTAAAAGCAATTCAGACATCAATTTAGTCTTCTAATATCTTGAAATAAGACATTTTCTGGACTGTTCGGGTAAATATGGCTCATATTAAGTCTAAAGAGATATTTTCTACTAAAAATAAAACAAATATGTGCATAAATCTTATTCTTCCTGCAGTCTACAGTTCACTTATTCTCCAATGTATACCATGCAAACTTAAAACCCCACAAAAGAGTAAGTTAACAGTTATAAAGCAAGTTCCAGTCATTGTAATATATCTCTAACAGTGTTTTAGAAATATGTTACAGCTAAATCCTACCTGAAAATGCTCTGTACACATTTGATTTTGTGGCTGTAATTTTTCTAGAACAAGCTAAAAATGATCTTTCAAACTTGCAGGCTTTATGAAATTTGTAAAAATCTAAATCTCTCTTTCAATCTTGTAGCTAAAGTAAATCTATAAAGACATGAGGAATGATAATGAAACTGCTAATGAATGTTTGAGGATCTTTTTTCCTGAGTTTCTTGAGTACTTGCAGCTCATGAAAGCTCAACCCGGATGTTAGACAGCTGCTAAAAACATATTAATACTTCAAGTTGCTCATAAGCTTTGAGATTGGAAAGTAAGATTTATTATAAGTGAATCTTTTCCCCTGTGGTCAAAGACTTGTAGATGTTCGCATTTCCATCTTCTTCAAATGCCTTATTTAATTAGAGAACTTCTTAAGATAGTGCTTCTCCGTCCAATAAAAGAGGCCAAATGCCTCAGATTGACTCAAATGCCAGATTTTGTCGAGTAGTGGTACAGAAAATTGGCTGAAATAAAATGATAAAAAGTGATTGTAATTCAGAATGGAAACTGAAAGCAGGCTCCCAATGCAGGTTTTAAATATGTTTGCCCAGAAAATTTCCTTAAGTTTTTCATGGATGGATTTGAGAGCAACTTAAAGAAATGATAGACAACATACAGCACAGAGACATGAAGAGCAAGAGAGGCTCAAAGAGACTGGGGTATGCACAGAAACACCAGCTTGAATGAACTGCCAGACATGGGTTCACACTACAGGAGTGAGCTTACACTTCTTCCCATTCAGACTTAGCATTGAGTTAGCATTGACTCCCCACTGAATCGCCGTGTGAAGACACAGGGCGACGCTAACTGGGAGGCACTATCACAAGCTGCCCTGCTCCTTGGCGAAGTAGCCAGGGTGGCATTGACATGCTAATGTCAGGGCCGTTTCAGGGCCAAAGCTTGGGACCGTGGGCGCTCTGTGATCCTCCAAGCCCAAAAAGGACAGATCTCAGGGGCATTGTGATTTCCCCAGTCAAGGCCCTGAGTGATCAGGATAAGCCCGTCCATGCCGCTTTAGTGCTGTCACTCAGCCGCTATTGTGGTCATGTGAACGGCCATTTTCATCACAATTGACCTCGGTTTTGGCAGTACTGTTCCGCAGGGCCCTCCTTCCTCTATTCTTCGCTGCCCTCCCCTCTTTCCCCTCCGCCCTCCATCAATGATTTTTTTTCTTCTGTCTGCTCTTTCTTGTTGTGCGCTCTCTTTCCATCTTTTTTTCTCTTTTCCTCTCCATCAGCAACAAAAGCTAACAGATACGGCTGATACAGAGTTAAACAGGCCTCCCTCTCCCTATCTGCTCCTATCGTGGCAGCCTTTGATTATCTGAGCTGATACTGTAGAAAATTGCACCTCGTGATGCAATACATATGCTGGGATTTAACATTCACCTCCAGGGGGAAAAAAATCACTCAGCCCATGGTGTGAGCGACAATTTACAATACATGCAGGGTGTGGGTGGACTGGTGTCATCATTCCGTTTTATTCAATCACGGGCTAGCAAACATAGGAGTATATTGTGTGTATGTGTATGTGTATGTGTGTGTGTGTGTGTGATCATTTTTCATGTGTGTGTTCTTTTTTCTACTTTTATTTGATCATAGCTGGGAGAAAATAACAATGTGCTCCCTTGAGGAATCTGGGGGAGGTAATGACAGAGCTTGTCCCTGTGAAACGAGTTGTCCCTGCATGCATCTGTGTGTGTGTGTGTGTGTGTGTGTGTGTGTGTGTGTGTGTGAAGAATTGTTGGGGTGTGTCTGTACAGAAGAGGGAAAACATTTGTGAGAGAAATGGAAAGGGAGGTAGAGGAGGTGGCGAGTCAAGAGTATGCATATGTATGGGTCTAATACATGTGGGTAATGTGTGTGGGTGGTATGTTTGTAGGCTGTGGGGCATTCACATGCCTTCCTATTCACTTTTTTCTCTTTTTTTTTGAGCACCACACACACACACACACACACACACACACACACACGCACACATATACTCACATTTGCGCCCATTCTAGAATGGGAGGAGAGTTTGCCTGGCTGCGAAACTCCTGCTCCATCAACACAACACATCCTATTTCACAACATCTCCTCCCACACCTCCTCCCCTCCCCCACCCACCACCTTTATTTCTCTCTCTCCCGGGAAGTGACACAGAATTCTTTTTAACTGCAGTACATTCATTATAACAACCCCTCTTTCTCCCCATCTCTGTCTCCATGTATGTGATTTTTACTCCCCCCTGCTTTAGCACAGAAGATAAAGACAGTGCAAGTATCCTCCTGCAGCTCCAATCCTGGACTTTACGCTTCCTTTAAACCAACGAGCAGAAAAAGAGAAGCTGGCTGGGATGGTAAATACTCATGCATTCTTACTATGGCACATTCCTGCTCTTCAGGGTGTAGGAGCAGAGAGCAGAGCCTACAGACAGCGTGGGTGTGAGCACTGAGGCTAGCCAGCTACTCCATCTCTCAGCCATCCTCTTTCTGTCTCCCTCCATTGACAACCATTGATCCTGTGTAAAGTGCGCACATACAGACACACAAAGAGGCAGCTGTCCTACATGTTAATGTGTGCGCACATGAGAAAACATAACCGAACTGCAAGCCAAAGGTCAAAAACAAGCACACACACACACACACACACACACACACACACACACACACACACACACACACACAGATGAGATAATTTTGGATGAATCAATGCATCCTGTGAGTCGATACAGATTTGTCAATCTCCATCTGCTGGCAAATTAATTATTGGGCTATTTTACTGAGGTATTGGATTATTGCATAGCTGTGATGAAATAACTTGATTTGTATGGTGTTTAATTTTGATGATAAGACAAAAATGACTTTCCTTTGTTTCCTTTGGGTATGTTACTGCATTACAATGTAGTGGCTGGAGGCTACAGTGAATTAAGGCTTCTTCCACAATGGATGTACAAAACAGTTAGTACTTCTTCCACTGTAAAAATGAAAATTTAGAAAAACTCAACGAGTCAATGCAACTGCCTTGGCTAGATTTTTGTACCAAAATCTAAATGTAATCATATAAAACTCTGGTTGTATTTTTCAGGTACTTTGGATTCAGCTTTAAATTATCTTTACACCAAACGACAGCTGGCAAGCATGGTACACCCTTAATATGTCACCAGTGTCATCACAGGGCTAACATGAAACAGACGATCGTTCATACGCACGATCTCACCTACGTGCAGTTTTAAGCTCTGCTTACTTGAACTGTCAAATAAGACCAGCTTTACACACAAAACTCATAAATGACTTCATTACAGTTCTCAAAGAAAATATTATTTCATTTGGTTGACCAAAAAAAACACAGTCCAACCCATAAAAAAATCTTGAGTAAATCTTGTTTGAGCCACAGATTTTTCTCTGATAAGAGCCTGAAACAGAGTGCAGAGGAGGAGTAGGTGTGTTGTTGGGCAGAATTTAAATCCGTATTGAAAAAGATGTTCAGAAAAATATTCTACATAATTTCAAATTTGATTTTTCAAATGAAATATGTTTTAACAAACATAACTATAATTATTTTTCTTATGATCAGCAATGTCCCAATAAATTATCATACACTATCGTAGCTCAGTAGAGCACAGTGACGGCTAAACTGGTCCTTTTCCATTCTGATCAAAAAAGAAACACTGACTCATTTAAGAGACTGGATCCCATCTTAAAAGTCAACATATTTTCTTTGAAAATTTTCATTTGTCAGTGATTGACTCAATGACAAATCAACATATCTTTTAAATTAAATGATTAACAGACACAATGATGCATGGTATACTGCCTTTTTTCTGAAACCACAGCTGTTGGGGATCAACGTTAAAAAACCTCCTGAAATTTGTTTGCAATTATTTCTTGTTTAGTGGCAAAAATCTCTCACAATTTAGCACAAGATTGTGTCTTGAAACAGCTTTTTTGGGAACCTTTAACATGTTGCACTTCAAACAATATGGACAGAGTGGAGGTGAGCATAAAGACCTTGAATCCAATAAGTAAGAATTATTGACTCAGAGGCATTTTGCTAAAAATTGTTTTCAGAAATGATGTATAAAATTCTCTGAAACACACAAAAATCTCCAACTGCGCACAAACTTAAAAGCAGGTAGTCTACATATTCAAGTACACAAGCCTCGAATACACCAATGACCCCAATGACCAACACTACATATCTGAATTCAGCACATCACAAGAGTAAGCCAAAGCAGGGATCCCTTGCAAAGACTAGTATTCCTGCACACACACACACACACACACACACACACACACACACACACACACACACACACACACACCCGCATGTGCACAAACATAGTGAGAGCTCATGGCCTGATCTGAGGAAAGACTTGATAGTAGTGAGGGGATGCAGGGGAGGACAATGAGTAGTGGAAGTAGAAGTGATGACAAGAAGCTGAGCCAACAGAAGAGCTGGAGAGGCAGAGGGAGGAAGAGCAGGGAAGAGCAACAGATACACAGCGCACCACAGAGCGAGCCAGTGAGAGAGAGAGAGAGAGAGAGAGGAACAGGCTAAAACATCCAGAAGAGGAGTGTAGTGTCTGTAGGACACCATCGATCCAATACTGACAGAAATAGACAGCCAGACCAGAACCCATGGAGAGATTTTGAGATGATACACACAGCGGCGCGGCTGATGGTACACACATCTGAACAGCGCCAGATATGCAACTCTACACACACTTTACAGAACAAAACACATACACAAATAAACTCATGAATATACAAGAAGATAAGGACCAGATTAAGAAAAGTTAGAGTATGTTTTTAACACGACTGGTTTCAGACTGAATGATATGTTGCACAAGCTTCAGTCTCAACAGTGTGCACCTGTTTGCCGAGTTTGCCCAACATCACATAATGATTTGTTTTTCCACCCTTCAGGCAGCACATTCTTTTATTGTAATTTCTTTTCTTTCAGCTCCACTCTTAGCCATGTTGAAAATAAGCTACCTTGGTGCTCTATTCTATCACTATTGTAACTGGATTTGCAGACGCTTCTAGTAGTTGAAAGACAATCATTTTTCATGTAGTTAAATTACTTTTTCTGCCTTTTAATGTTTGGTGAACATCTGAGGCTACAAACAATTTTGAACTTGAAAGAACATTTTTAACATTTTTTTTTCCATTGCCCCTCTGCAGTCAGCGAACCTCTTTTGATCAGCCCACCATTCTCTTCCTTTCATCCATACGGCTGTGAAGACATGCCTGGGCAATGCATCAGTCAGAAGAATTGATTATTGCTGTTCAATCAAAAATATTCAAGAAGTTTTTGCATGCTACCTCGAGACATTTACTAGCTTACTGAACACCATTTATAACGTGAGCAATTTAATAATACATATTTAAAAATATTTTTACCATACACATTTTTTTTCCATTAGAGCTATATTCTCCAGCTAGCTGTATTTTGTTTTGCCCTCAGGTAGCTTTGATGAAGTCCAACTCCTCCCAGTTTGGAGTAATTGGTAGCTTACAGCTTTTAAAGTAGTTTTCCCAACACCGCCCGTTAGACCAGGCTAAGTGGGGTTGCGAGACAATTTATGCCCTTGCCATTAACGTAAATGTGTGCACTTATGTAAATGCATGAGCATAAATCCCCCAGCAGGGACCGTAGAGACAAAAGTAACTCCTCTTAGCTAATAATTAACCCGATGATTTGTGGGCACTCGGGCCATCAGACATGAAGCTTCCTGCAGCAAACAGACCTCCAAGAGCGAACAGTTGGCAGAGATCTTGTCTCTAGAAGCTGAATGAGCTGCACTCATTGACACCGTATACAAGGCGGGGCTGAAGTCAAAATCTTCATACCAGTACTAATACATTCTGACATGTTAGCATAAGTTAACATCTTGAATAATGTATATGGGTCAATGACTTCTTGCCTACTCTTTCAGTCCAACTGAATTTTTCCATTGAAAAGAAAAAAGTAATTGCACTAATTTTCCATCATAATAAACAAACAAATATTGTCTGAATATGTTCATATCATCTGGGGCTACCATCAAGAAAACACAATTTTGAGACTTAAATTTTGAAACCACCTCAAGGTCAGGGTATTTCACCAACCAGACACATCTGAGGTACCTAATGAAACACCTGGAAGGTTATCAAGTCTCTCTCATATTTGCAAATAAACATACTTATTAACGACTGTATTGCACTGGCCACTTTTGAGTATCATGCGAGGTGACTGCTTTAAACCGTGAAAAATAAATTTTATCTTCACATCTATAAGCCTGTTCTTCTCAAACTGATTTTTTAATCACAGATTCTTTTTGAACTATTTGTAATGTTAATGTAATACATTAATTTCGAAACAAAATATGGTTGCCCAAATTTACTTTATTTGTGGGGCTGTCCTTTTTATTTTTATTTTTTGCATAAATATATGCGCACACGGCATTCCAAATGTTTGAACACTGGCTAAATGTATATCCTTGTTTTTAGTATTTTAAAAATGGCCAATTCAAAAGTCTAATCCGTCAATAACTCATATTTACTGTTTAAATAACACTGCTCCAGACTCATACTGACGAACAAAAACTTTATGATCCTTGAACTTGTAGTAATTTCCAAAATGAATAAGCTGCATTTTTCCCTTATTGAGGATTGCCTGAGTCCCTGTTTAGCAAATATTCTCTTGTTTAAGTTTTTTAAAAACTAAATTTTTCGACTTTTGTCTTTTTTTACTTTATCATTGTTGACTTCACATTTTAGAGCTGTTGGTTTGATGAAAGCAATCAAGGCAATTTGATGAGGTCACCATGGGCTTGGGGAGTTGTGATTAGCAATTTCCACTCATTCCCAGAAACTACTTAACCAAACAATTAATCAATTAATTAAGAAAATAATCTGAAATGAATTGATAACAAAAATAATGACTGGTTGGTGCCCTCAATCTTTCCGTTTCCAAACCCTGCACAAAAAGTTGGTTTTTAAGATAATTTATGATTTTGGATGTCTACCCACCTGCACATTCATAAACGTACACCTTTCATGCAGATACAGAACACGAGAAACAGCAATAATGTATGAATTATTGGTGGAGTGACTGGTTTGCCCTGACACATCAGACTGGCTGACAGCTTTACTGACTGGTTGCTGTGGCCATCAGGAGCAGAGTGCTTGTGAAGCGAACATTTTCTGCCTCCCTTCGTGGCCTGGCTGGGGCTGATTAAAGCCTTCTGCTGAAACAAGGTCATAATTCACTTAGCCATTTCCCAATTTCCGCATAATTACCCTCCTGCTTCACGAGCACTAACACACGTGGGTACACGCGCATCCACGCACACATACGCTTCCACCGCCACAAACACATTTCCTCTCTGATTTGTGTCATTACTGAGAGGAGAGTGGTTAAAAGGTTTCAGAGTTGGCCTCTTAGTGACAGCTTAAATGGATAAAACCTCAATTAAAGACTCTCCCTCTCTCCGCTGTGCGCTCTCTCTGTAGATAGAATGAGCATAACTCTGAGTCCTCTGTAGTTTGCTGGAAAGAGGAGCCTACCTTTCCTCTTCTGTGCTTAATCAAACCTTCATAATCAAGACTTTCTCATATTTCTCTTGATTGCTTCTTATGAAAATCTCTTAGTGTGATGCTGGCCGCACAATCAGACCCCTGTACAATAAATTTTAATTTCATCCATATTGTAAGACAAGGTTTCTTAATACACACATTAAAAAAAGTCTGAAGTAATAAGAAAATAATAAGAAAGAGAAGCTATTTTGCTGCTTTAAGGTTATATATAAGACACCTGTTGGATGGGAGAAAAGGTATAGGTATGGGTATGGATCAAGGACGCCTACTTTTTCTGTCCAACTGAATTTTTCCATCGAAAATAAAACTCGTACTTAATAAAAGACAAGTTTATGTACAATATTTTTTCCCTTATTTAAAATCACTCTAACTTCTTCAAACATTTTAGTTATTGGTGATTTTTCTGCTATCTGAAGTGTCAAAACATCATGTGGGGCAACTATACAGCTACAACTTCTGTTTGGAGTAATTGTACTAATATTTCCATCATAATATACAACAAAGTGTCCACACATGTTCATATCATCTGAGGCGGCCATCAAGAAAACACAATTTTGGGACTTAAATTTTGATACAACCTCAAGGTCAGGGTATTTCATCAACCAGGCACATCTGAGGAACCCCATCAAACACCTGGAGGGTTATTAAGTCTCTCATTTTTGCAAATAAACCTATTTTTTTAACTTTTTCTTTTTTTGCATAAATGCATGTGTACACTGCATTGCAAATGTTTGAACACTGGCCAAATACATATCCTTATTTTCAGTATTTCAAAAATGGTCTTTTGAAAAGTCTTAGCCATCAATGACCCATGTAACGACCATTCAGTCACGCTATTTTGGTGCTGGTACCTGGAGATTAGCCTAGCTAACAGCTACCCTCAAATAAATCGGAGCTATTTTTTCAAATTCTGTTCTTAGAGAAGTAATAAACATGAAAACTTAAACCATGGGAGGGATATAAAATATCAAAAGTAAGAATAGTCGATCTTGATGCTGTCACTCTTGTTTGCTTTGGCAGGTCCTGGAGAAACAACAGAGGTCATTTCAGTTTTCTCATAACTAGCAAACAAGTTCTCACAGGAGCCTTAAATATTTATTCGTTTTTTAAAATATGTAGTTTCACATATTGTCCTCATATCATGCAAGCCTGCAGTAGACTCACAACTCCAATAATAGGATGTTTATTTCTAGATGACATGAAAATATTTTTCAATGCTGAAGTTCAACAATTAGCATCAGTTCCGCCCAGTGAGCACTTACAAAACGCACTATTTTGACAGTTGATTCCTAGTGTGATTTGTGTAAAAACAGCAGCGTTCTCTAGTGCGACTGTATTGTCCTAAAGTAGAGGATTCCTAATTGTCATGTCTGTAGAGTTTATTAATGCTCGGCCGCTCAGCTCTGTTGTGATCAGGCTCAGCATATGGCCTCAGATTGCCACTACGCTGCTACCATTAGCCACATCACAAACATACCAAATGAGCATCTGGTGTGTGTGTGTGTGTGTGTGTGTGTGTGTGTGTGTGTGTGTGTGTATGCGTGTGTATGTGTGTGCAAGAGATGACACTCTGCATTATTAGCAACCCACCCCCACCAAAAGCCCCAAGAGTTGTAGAGAGGAGTAGAGTAGACATCACACACTCCTACACACACTCACAAACACTTAGTATCACGCACACACATTGAGGCACAAGGCGCTTTGAAACAGCTTGTAAACATCACAGTCTTTTTATTAGCACCTGATTACACTACTGGAGCTTAGGAGGCATCAGCTCAGAGAATAATGTTAATATCAACAACATCCAGCGAGTGTGCATTTGACTCCTTGTGTTTGGATGTTTGTGTGCAACCCCTCCGGCCCATCCCTGCGGGATATGTTCTCAGTGGACAATTTGTTCAAATTTAACACATGGGTGGGGAAGATAAATTCATGTTTCACCAAACATTTTCGCCCTAAAATCTACAGATAACGAGGAGAGACAGTCATTCAGTAATTTGGCCGTCACAGGAGAAAAAAGAAAACGCTATTCATTCCCCTCAGACGGCAGCACTTTAACTTAAATCGGCACAAACACAGCGCGGCTCTGACACAGCTGCTCTTGTTACTGCAGTGAAAATTTATCTTTAAGATCCAAACTGCCCTGAAAAGATCTTTTTAGTGTCACTTTACAGCCGCTACTTAAGTTAATTTGTGAGCTCTACTGTTCTGTTCTCTGCCTCTACATTTTATTAAACAGACGCTGTCCTGAAGTAACCTCAAGCTTATGCAGAACAGTGATCACGGGCCACCAAACAGCTTAAAATCGTTTGTGTGGACGCCAGTATTGATGTGTTTGTATATGCTAAAGCTCTTGTGTGTCTTCACACAATAAAAATAGTAAAGTATAAGCACAACAAGAGGCAGATCTGTCCTTCCTGTTCCTTTTGAACAATGAAGGCTGTATGAAAAGATGTTTCTTGGCACAAAAATAAGTCACCAGTGTGACAAATTATCAGCACCAATTACCGCTGTATTTTGGTTTCATTTTTTCACTGAGATGGAGGCCTGTCATCCATGTTTATATGTAGTCAATGGTGCACAACCACTCAGATCCTCTGAGAAGCCCATTTACTGTATCAGTGAAAGAGGTAACACCAAACAGGTAGCCTATTCATCGCCTTTAATGTACTCCTTCAAAAACAATGACACCTTATAAATCATGGCAATCAAAGTCAAGTGTAACACAGAAAAGTACAGAGAGGTGCAGAAAACCAACATGATGGCTGGCATGGGGAGTGAAGGGTTTAATAGAAAGGCTCAAGAAAAAATTGAAATATTGTACTCAAAGGCAGGGCATCAGAAGATATCATTCCTGAGTTTTTGTTGCCTGAGCAGAGCCACCGTGATCAAAGAAACATGAAGCAGCAGCTGTTACCAACCTGAGGGTAGTGACAAAAAAAGAATTGGCACCTTTAGAGCTCAGCGCATTTTTACAAACATGTACACCTGGCCAGAAGTCAGATTTGGGTCTAAGTAAGTAACACTAATTGGGCTACATAGAGATGCTTTGTCAAAAAGATCAGAGATGAAGCTATTTATTCATTTGAGACTTGTCAACAGAGAGTTAATATAAGTACAGGTCATTTTAATCCAGCAGTCACTATTCTGAGAGATTTAAGTTAGAAATGTCTTCATCCAGGGCATCATCTAGACGAGCACTTTTTGGCATGTGCAACATGTACAGGAGCTTTAGTCCTTGTAGCAGCAGCGGCTGGTTCAAATCTGAGCTGCATGTCTCCCCTGACTCTCTACTCTTGAAATTTCCTGAATCTCTTCTAGCTGTTCTATCATACAAGTAAGAATTACTAAAAAAAAAAAATCAAAGGCATTACTTCAGTGTCATACTGATTTAACCACTTCATTTTGTCATCACACACCAATTAAAACCAGGTAATAGTTTAAGATTACTGTAGGCGCAAGCAAAAGATAGGATTTTTATTTTAAAAATAAGATGTTCACCAGAAACAAGGTCAATTTAACTGACTGCATGTGGTTAGAAGCTGTTGTGAAGTAAAACACCCACATATACTTTGGGGAACTCCACACACGAACCAAACCTGGCAATGTATTTATCTTTTTCATCAAGCATCTCTAAATATAGAGCAGTCCTTCCTGAGCCAATAGTTGAAGTGTGTGTATGGTCATCCCTTAAGGCATCGAGATGAAACCAGCCTTATAAACTGAAAAAGTCATTCTGACTCCCTGCTTCAAGATTTAGCCGAGCAGCAGCTGCTCTAAGCTGCTGTGATTCCCAGCAGGTGGTAAACGATATGATAAACATGCGTGCACACTTTAGCAGATGTGGAACAAACAAATACAGACGTTGCGGTTGTAAAAAAGCAACAGCATACTAAAAATGCATTACAAGAAAGACTGGGTTCAAGTTTTTCTTTTACGATTCCTGATCTTTGTCCAGGACATGATGCTGCATCCAAACAGGTCATTCAAGCTCGACTGAAAACAAAGGAAGACATCAGAATAATAATGCTCCCGAGCCTCATAACTCACACACCTAATTTTCCTACTGCCGGACATGATAAAAATAAGAAATTTTTGCATAAACGTGTAGTTTCGAGAGATCTGTCAGTGTCATGAATCATATAAACAACTACTCCTAGCATTGATAAGGACAGATTTCAAATAAATCCATATTACATTATCAAAACACATCAGCTCTGCATGCATTATCCTTGAAGTTTCAGCCAAATGACACAGACGTGCGCAGAGCATTAAAACAGGCTGACAGCAGTGTCAAAACATCACCTACCCATTATTTTAACTGTCTGTCACAATTAAAAAAGCTTTTCACAGAAAGTGTTCGATGGGTACTCTTAAAATTACTGTGGTGTGTTCATCAGACAAAAAATGCACAAATACTCAGGTTGTCATACGAGTCAATGCTACCTATAAATTAAAATGGTTCAGAAGCCCATACGCGTACTCTTTTAAAATTTTGACCAGATGTAGAAGACATGGAGCATTGACTAAGAAGATGGTTAAAAACACAGCATTCATGTGCAATTCTTAGCTTGTGAACCGACTGCTGCCCACCACACTACACCACAATCTCCCCTGAGGTTGACTTCTTCTAAGAATGTATTCTCAACATGTGGGAGACACCAACAGTAATGCATTTTCTTTTCTTTTTCCTTTTTTTTTTTTTGTAAGGTTTCATTGCTCTAATTTTTTGTGTTTACTCTGCCAGTTCCAGTGTTAGGTCTGCACAAAAGATGCAATTTTAACTGCCTTTGTGACTTTCAGTGGCATCACCCTGCTTTAGACCCTGACTCCTATGCTCCGTATTTCTTGAAAGGGTTGCACAATCCAATGGCACATTTTTTTTGACTGTTTAATACTACGACTTCTGTGGAAACAGCTGGAACTTCAAGTTAGATTTCTTAAAGGGTAAAAGAATACATTACACTGTATTATAATAGTATTGTTTCCAATTGCATGGTATCATATAATGCCATATCAGTTTTTTATCATATAAGCATTGTATCCCATGATCCTGATAAAACACAATGCCTCATTGTGTTGTGACACATTGCATGGTAGCGGGTGGTGTGGTATTGTGTCATATTATGTTGTGCTGTGCCATATCGTGTTGTATCCGTATACTGTATGATAAATGGACATAATCTCTGTTTCTGATCCAGACTGTTGAAGCAAATTGTCAGCGGGAGCCACATTAGAAATGGGGTGGGCTTTGAGCCCCCACACCAACAGCTACTCGGAGTATCTTAATTTTACCCGATAAAACTACCAAACGGCAGCTGTCCATCATCGTAACACATGACTTGAAACTCAGTTTTTAATGTGTAATAACTAATGAAAAAACAACTTCTAAGACAAAATAAGAGCTTGAACACAATGCAGCCAAATAATATCTTCATATCATATTTCTACAAACATTTCTACAAGGTGCATTATTCTTTTAAAGTTTTACCACCCCCAATCTGGAATGAATAAGGAGACAGAGAATTTGACCTACATTGCAAACAGTCACAATTTTTGTGACCTCACTTTGAGCAGAGCGACCTGGTATCTGTGTTTTGTACAGTATGTCGCACAGACTAGTATGCTTTACTGAATTCCAGTCCAAAGTGGAAGCTTTTCTAATGCAGGCCAACTACTTTAATGAATGCTATAAGAGCTCTGATTAAACTTTTCATTCATAACTTGGGTCATTACCCCTTTGAAAAACAAAGACAGTATTTTCTTGTCAGGACTACAATCTGCAGTAAAAGTAGTATTTGTTCTAAGAAACCATTAAGAAGATGTTTGTAGTCAGTTTGGTCTCAGCTAAATAATATCCTTAGAGCACTTAAAGCCTGCTCTCTTTTCATTCAGACCATTACAGTGGCCAGTTAGCCATGGATTCAAGACTGAGTAAACTCTAATGCTAAACATCAGCACTCCATTTTCACAGCAATGCCTCAGATTAGTCGATCATGTTGGTGAGGCATCATTTGAGGAAATGAAAGAGCCGATTAAAAGTCGTGGAATAACACAGCCAGCTCGATATTTCAAGCCTGTCTTTTCCTCAGGATCAGTCAACGTTTTTAATGTGTATATGTGTAAATTTGAAGGACCTGCAAGGGGTAGTGTTCGAGTTAGCTTTGGTCAAAACCTCAAAGTAGAGTTGTGAGAGGGGAAGAAAAAGAAAACCGTCAGAGAGATGAGCTGAGGTGAAGGAAAACCAGGGCTCAAAGAAAGCCAGTGCATTTTCCAACACTGGAAAGATTCAGTCCAAGTTAATTTGACAGAGTCTCACAACATTCACATTAAACTACAGAGCTCCCAAAATATCTCCACCCCAAGAGTGCTTTCCCATCAGGCAATAGGAGGATGAGAGGCAAAGAAAGAGGTGGGAGCACTCTCCTGAAATCTAGCTCATCCTCAAAGAGAAAAAAATGATGGAGGACTAGAAAATAATTCATTTCTTTTGCTCCTTTCTTGTTCATGTCCTTTATTGCTCCTCTCAGCTGGCAGACAATAGCCATCCTATCAGAAAAATGCACCCGCATAAAATTGTATGTGTGTGCCTGTGTGTGTGTGTTGGGGCAATGGATCTTATTATGCAAACAGAAGTCATCCATCACACAGGTGTTCCCTATTGCTTTTAATTAATGACGTCTCTGTGCAAGCCTCTGCGCACCACACACACTCTAACACCCACACATGGCTACGTAAAGCAGCAACCGCTCACCTGTTTGCTATGTGGCCGTATTATTCACTGCTAATGAACACTCTGTGTCTGTATGGCTGTTATGATGATCACTGAGCCTGTGTGTGAGCGTTTACATGTGCTCGTAGCAAACCTCTGAAGCGGCAGGGCAAACACCTATGATAGATGGGCTGTACCCACACACACACACGGGCACACACACAGAGGCATGCCGTGTGTCTTCTGATAGTGAGTGAGTAATACTCTCCATTGTGCATATATTCATAAATGTAAATGTTGTTGTCCTAAGTGGGGCTGGGAGACAGATAGGTTTGTGTTGCTGTCGAGGGGGCGGTTGATTGGCCTGTTTAATCCTCTCGTCTGCGTCTGTGTTTCCCCTTCTCTCTCTCACAAACAGACACAAACTCAGTCTACGTTATGGTGTCTAAAGTAAGGGCTCAGAGCATGGATCAGGCCACTGGTCGAGTGTTATCATCATTGTTATGATGACCCTCCTCTCTGTGCTCTATTATAGTTCGACACGTATATGTTCCTGACTTCCTCTCTTCTCACTGTCTCTCTTTTCTTTCTTCTCGCAGTCTTGCATTATTTCTCTCCCGCCCTGCGTGACGTGTCTCTGCACATTCTGACGAGCCGGATGAATATGAAACAAGTTCCACCTCAGCATCGATTATCTCACATACGCATGTGCATTTATATGAGGAGCAAATTCTGCTTGCGATAGCTGGCTTCATTCCAGTGGCATGCATTGAGGTGGCAATGTCACTGCTACACACACACACACACATACACACATGCACACGCAAATATATGCAAACACACATTTCACCGTCTAATAATGCTTATGCGTTTGTTTTTGCGCAACTAAATCGCCTGGAAAAATATACAACTGATAAATTAAGAGATATCAGCAGATATCCATTATGCAAACTGGTTTACTGCCGCGTTATTAGATTACATGCATACACGTACGCATGCACGTATGCACTCGTGCACGCACACACTCACAGGGGTGGTTAATTGCCAGGTGGTGGAAGATAATGTGTGATTTAACGGACTGATGGATTCAGTTTTGTTTTGGTCACCCATCGATAAGCAGAGACATCTGTAGCAGAGCAAGTACACACCTACAATTATTCTCTTATTCCACACAAACACACACTGTAAAACACACATTCATGCCCAGGGATATCGGTGACAAGTGACTGATAGGCGATGGCAGCAGCCTTTGTGCAGGACGCGAACATGGGAAATGATCCATCTTCTCGAAGTTAAAAAAAGTACACAGCAGGGACATGTGAGTGTGTGTGCAGCAACTATCGTATATGTATTCAAGCATGCTAGCATGGGCACAGACACAGCATGCATACATATATACGTGCATGTGCGTGTGTGTGTGTTTGAAGCAGTTAATCCATGGTAACAGTTTCAGCCTGTCTCTTGTTGTTGATGAGTTGCTCGGGGTCAGGCACTGGTTGAGAAACTGCGGGGTCCTGGGGCTTTACAATGTGTTTACCACTCAAACTGACAGCTATACTACAGCTTATTATTGGCCCTCTAAACCCCCACACTGCACTGCGAGTTACAGAAACTCCAGAGACGCAGATCGCCAACGGCTAGCCACACGCCAGCCAATCCTAGTAATGTCGGAAGCAGTGGTGTTGAGTGCGGGAATTAAAATAAATGGTTGAAATGGGATCATGTGCTGGTGTGGAAAAGTATAGAAAAGGGTTTCAAAGAGTAGATTAGCCAGGTTATCATGCAATGTATCAGTCTTTTGTGAGTCACTGTCCATGGCCTCTTTGTCTTCTAATTCAATAAGTAGTCTGAATGAAAAAGTTATCCCCTCTCACAGTTCATACACTGTCATTGTGTCTGTGTGCAGTGAGAAAGAGAAAGAGAGAGGGAGAAGGAGAGAAAGAGAGAGAGGATCAGGGATGAGGCATGTCCACTGAGATCCAGAGTTCTTTAATTAACCACAGTCTTTTATAAAAGACAGACACACTAAGACTCACACTGCAGGGGCCAAGAATATTCTGCCACTGGGATCAGGAAAAAAAAAATTGCTGGCAGTGAACATGTGAAGATAGAAGGAGACAGAGCAGCACTTAGGTCCTGAACTGGAAGGTTGAAGGTTAGCCAGCTTATGTCTTCTACAGCCCTCCCACAGCTGTCTGAAAAACTAATAGCAGCTTTTACTTTCCTTACTGAACAACAAATATCTGAATATATATAATAACCACTGATAAATTACTCTATTAAGAACAGGTTGGAAGCGTTCATGTTCTGTAAAGCTACTCATACCGAGGAGCACAAGTTCAGCCCTCTCCTTTCATGCCCTCGAGCACTTTATCCACATTTTATCTAAATCCACTTCTGTCTCAGATATAAAAACCCAAGGTGGAATTTTATTAGCATTTATTATTGAATTATTACAAAGCGATAAAGTACAAAATTGAAAATGAGCACCGTCCACAGTGAGAGTTACAGAAAAATTAGAGCTAAAATGTATAAGCTGCACACTATATTAGTTTTCCTCAGTGTGTGAAAATGATTTTCTCACATTTGGGTACACTAATACCGTTTACAGTATTGTACAGCATCTAATAACCTGATGTTTTCAGCTTCTATAATTTTACATCATTCAAGCTTAATCTGTTGAGGGGAGTACATTCACTTGCCTTCCACAGTTTTTCATAGTTAGCCGTAAACTAAAATTGCTGCCGGCAAACGCATCATCGACTCTCCTCCTGTGAAATAACAGTACTTCTTCTGACTTTTCGGATTGTTTACGTCTTTAATAAACGCAGTCGTAAAATCTGTGCCGCTTTATATCAGACTGCACATCTTGGGGGACCACTAAATTGTGCTGGAGAAGTAAACACCACAAACTGAGCTGTTTTGAGGAGCCCCTGCTGCCTGGAATAAAGCAGAGAGGATTCACTGCAAGATAGAGAGAATATAGGAAGGTGTGTGTAAGAGTGTGACATGCGCTCTTGGGTACTTCACACTCTAATGCAGGACGATTTTTGCATTCTTTTTTAAACCAACATTTTTTTAAATATTTAACTGCTGTGGACAGTTGGACCTAATCATGGAATAAGACATTTCATTAGCAAATATTTCATACCATGTTTGTTGTTCAGCCGCAGATTTTATCACATTTATTTCATTTTTTGAGCGGAAAAACAACGCGTGTGAGTTTAATAAATAAAAAGTGGATGGATATTTTACACCATTCTGAAACCCAGGACAACAAAACATTACCTTAGGGGGATTTTTCTGTGAATTAGAAGCCCACAGTGTGAGGCTGCAGACTGATGCTTCACTAAGGATCCAGCAGAAGCCATAGACTTAGTGGACAGTATTAAAAAGACAGAGGAAAAAAAATAAAACAGAGGAGAAAAAAGCTTCTCTCACTTGAATCAAGATAGGGGCGAGAAGTGAGGGATTAGGAGGATAACAAAAAGGCCAACAGACTGAGTGTAAACAAGAAAGGGGGTTAGAGAGGGATAGAAGAAGAGAGCAAGCTGGAGAGGGAGCGCGAAGGAGAGATTGAATAGTGACACTGCTCCAACACAATGGGGTCAGGATGAAGAAGTGCTCCTAATTGAACCAGATAGAGGAGAAGACAGAGAAAGACTGAGAGGGGCGAGTTACATGACAGAGTGAGAGAGAGAGAGCAGGACAGAGAAGAATCACATGTGATTCTCTATTCCATTTCTTTCTGATCCTCGGCATGGCTAAAGGAAAAAAGAAGAGGAGAAAAGTAGGGAAGTATTCAAATATAGCGAGATGCATGGATTGATGTTTGACTGAAGAACAGAAACTAAATATGTCCTGCTAGCTGTGCAAGTGGAGGTGTTGAAAAGATGGTTTGAAGCCACCTTGACTGCACAGTAGGGGTCTGACAGGGCAGACTCAAAAATAGCATTACCCTACGGAGAAACATGAGAGGCCTTTTTTAAATAGTTTTGTGTATTTAAATAATTTCTTCCCCTCAAAACAGTGATATGCACCAGAAAAACAACCAAGTTAAGCTGAAAACTGCAATAAACCAGTGATCAACTCAATGTTTGCACCTGAGAGTCCAAGTTGAAGGACTAAAGGGCATTTTCATCCCCTTTAACAGGTGGAGAATAGAGAGATCAAAGGAAAAGGCTCATCCACACAGAGACACGCTCACACTCTGATCCACATGAGCAGTGGGGGTCTTACTGTATGTTGGAGCTGTTCCAGTACACGGAGTGCCTGTTGGCTGACACCTGGCTCAGGTCCGCCCAGGTGAGACTCGTTAGCGCCCAGAGAGACAGCACCACCAGAGCCATGCTCCCGGCTCCTTTCTCGGCCCTCCGTCCCTCGGGGTCTCTCTCTTTCCGGCCACTCTCTCGGTCCCTTCACCCCACCAAACAACGCGACTCAAACATCCCAGCAAATGCCTAACAGACACACGGGAGAGAGAGGGGGGAGAAAAGCTTATAGCCTGCATACAAACAGTGTGTTCAAAGACTCTCTGTGGTTAATAAGTGTTGTAAAACTCAGAAGTCTATTGTGGGGCTAAGTCACCCCCTCCCCACACCACCACATAAACCACTAACTGCGTACCCCTCACCCTCCCTTGCTACCTCCCACAAATCCTGGGGCTTCAAACAAGGGGCTCCCTGGAAATCCTCTCCTCTCACCGGGAACTGCTGCGCGTGTGCCCGCCAGAGGAGTGCAGGGGGCCGGTAACGGGTCCAAGAAGGGGGTCGCTCTTCCTCCGGGCATGAAGGGCTCCTCTCCTTTGGGAAAGAGTTGCTCTTTGCTGGCGTGAACAGCCTCAGTGAAAGAAAATTAATAGTAGAAAAAAATGTTCGAATAGTGAATGTAAAGCAAGTCCTCTCGTTTTTTTGAACTGTTCTTGTAGTGCGTGCTGCTGCAGCTGCAGTTTTTCCTCTCAAGGATCCGAAGGTTGCAAAGCACGCCGGGATCAATAATCGCTGCAACACTTCAACGAGTCAGCTTCACGAGGTCTTCCAAGACTCTATCCGAGAACCATCGCTTACGGTGAGCTGCCTGCCCACCCGTCTCTCTCCTCTCTCTCCCTCTCCTCCTTCTCCTCCTCTCTCTGTTTGGTAGGCAGCACTCGTTCACTTTCTAACTCCACCCCCTGCGAGCGACAAAAGCGCATTCCTCCAATATTGTGGCCGAATCGCAGCACATCAGGCATCACTGCGACTGAAGTTTTTTTTTCCCATCAACTATTCGACCTCCTCTCCTTTCCTGGTGTAAAAGTAGAAAGCTTTGAGTCTCCCCCTTTGTGAGATATGTCTGCAGCCACCATCTGCAGTCTATTTTTCAATGTTACCCCCAGCCCCCCAATAAAACACACACACACCTTTCTCTTCGCCCCTTGGGCCACAAATGCACGCACACTATAATGACACAGGGTAAAAAAGCAGCCTGCCTCACGCACACACTATACATCCCCCCACAGTATCAGCTCTCCTTGCAAGGATCCCCAGACAGCATAAGTCAATTTAATACAGTACTAATATCATGCACAATCCTCTTAAAGCTGCAGCACATTAACAGGCATGGTCGCGCGCACATGCCCGCGCATGAATTCTCCACTAAAGTAAATACAGCTTGAATTTACAGTGTGTTAGTGTGTTTACTGTGATGGCTTGGAGGTTTGATAAAGTTCTGAAAATCACTCAAGTAGCTTTTATTTCAATTAATCCTAAAAAAAATCTTTCCCATCTACAGAAATTAAGTTTGAGTGATTTTTCATGCAGGTGTGATGTGGCCTATACCTCATGAAGTTTAGAGGCATGAAAAAATGTTAAGTCATTTGCCCCCCCCTCCGTCACCTTTGCTGCCACAAACTGCACCCAAGGTGCGTGTGAAGAGGAGAAGAAGGGCCAGACATGAAGAGAGACAGGAGGACGGGGGAGGGAGTGAGGGAAAAAAGAGTGATAGCAGATAGGAGAAAGATTGTTACAGTTTTCTTGCCGCCTGCTGGGAATGAGTTGGTTAAGGAGAAGTCAGAATGATTTATTGGGAGAAAAAAAGGAGGGAAATAGGGAGAAGGAGAGCAAGAAAGAGAGAGAGATGGGATGCCATTGGGGAATCCCTCTGTCTTCTCCAGTTCTTTCTCGCTCTCTCATGAGCTGTCCATTTAATCCCCCCACTGTCCATGTGTCTCTCTTTCTCCTTTGCCTCTCTTTTTCACCTTATTCTCCCATTTTCTGTGCAAACTTTCTTCTTTCTGCCATCGCTGAAACCTGGCTCTGCTGTTTTGCCCCTGTCTTTTGTTAACTTTGTCTCTGGTGGTCTACCTGTCTCCTCCACATCTCTCTCTCTCTCTCTCTCTCTCTCTCTCTGTTACAGCAGGTATGCAACTTTTTAATGAGCACTACTCTTTTGCCTTCTCTCCCTGCGCCTCTGTCTATCGTTTCTTCTCAGTTTCTCCATGTTGTATCTCTGTTTATCACTACACTGCATGGTGTAGTATCACAGTAGTTCAGTTAAACAGCTGGTACAATTAAATATGCATCACTAGAAGTATGCATGTGGTTGGAAAAAGAAATAATACTTGCATCTCACTGCCCTTTAACTGTCAGTTCACTCAAAAAAACTAAACACTTTGTTCACGTTGAAGCATTGGTGGTGAATGTGCAGAAAATGTTTTTGGGTTTGTTCCTCTGCCATTTTGGTGGTTTATATGACGTTCAAAACATTGAAAGAAAGATCTAAATTTTAACTTAAAAATTATATTTGCTACTCTCAGACTTTGGTCCAAAGCTTGAAACAACACCCACGAAAACAAGATGATGGGTTCCCTCCTCACTTATGGTAGAAGTGTTGGATTACAGCTCACAAAGGCGTTCCAGGTATAATTTGAAAGCTGTAGCTTTACTGAACAAATGGGAGGGGCTGAGGTGTTCATCAAGTCAACATGCATAACTGATTCATTTGGGCATAGATTTTCAAGTTGAAATACATTTTGTAGTTCAAACAATGCTAACTTATAATTAATTATTATCAGAACAGCTTCAGTAATCTTATGTCATATTAACATAGAATAGTGTGAGAGAAAAACAAATGTGAAATTTCGCATTTTACAGTATTGTCTAATAATCCTAACTTAAGATAACTGTTGTCTGATGTTAATTTGCTTTTTCTAACACAAGATGTTCATTATCGGTTTTGTATTGCTAAATTAACAGTTTTCTGCCAGTACTTTCTCAGTGCTATATAAAGCTAACCGTTGACTGTCGAGGGCTTTATATAGCAAATGTCAACTCTCAGTGGGCTCAGTTTTGAGGGACTAGTGAGGTATTTTCATGCTGTCTCGATTCTGGTTACTTCTTGGTTCAAAATCAGTGCTGATTGTCAGGTATGACGACAGCATCTACTGTCATGGCTCTTGCCAAAGTGTGCATACAAATATGGAAGCAAATGAATGTAAAACAGATCTATTCTTAAAGTGTGTTACCACGGAGCATGGATAAAATCCTCTGTGCAAGTAAATAACATGTAAAGTCAATGTTAAGATTGCACAAGATATGAGAATTTGAGAGACACCCTAAATGGTGAAAATTTGTTGACACATATTTTGCAAATAAGGCAAGTTATAAGGACCTGTGATGTTTGATGTTTGATGCTCGGCTCGCTCCGTTTGTTCCACAATTGTGAATAAGCATGGAGATCATATGGTGACATGACTTAACTAACAGGCAGAAGCTCATTCACTTGAAACAAACAGGTCAAAATGAGTCAAGCCTCACCTCGTTTGATGACAATAACCACTGGAGTGACGTTTGACGGAAAGTTTTAAAATGATGACTGGTGACTGGGTTAATGTGAGCTGTTGCTCAACATTTTCTGTGCTCAGCGCTCCTTCTAAAATCATAGGCCTATTGTTGTTTGTGTTTATGAAATCAGAAATTTGTGTGAGTTAAAAGTACGGACAGTTTCTGGCTGTTTGGCACTCTTTTTGAGAGGAGTCCTCTTTGTTTTGTTTTTAGTTTTGTTTTCTTATTAGTTTTAGTCAGACCATTTTTGTCAGAAATCCTTATGTATATCTTATTATTTTATTGAACACCTCTGTTATATCATTACATTGAGTTTATGCTACCTCCTTTTACCCCTTTAAGAACTGCTGGATGTAATATAATTGGGGTCCTGGACCAGCCCCTATTCTTCGCGGCCCATCTAAAAGGCTGCCCTATGGGGCTAACAACAAACCGTAACGCAATTCTTGTAAAATACTTAAAACACTCCAAACAGTTACAAGAGGGATTCATTAATATAAACACCTGGAATTTAAGTGCAAAAACAAATAAACGCAATGCTATCCCAGAACAGGCAGCAAGGCAGCACTCTCCAACTCAAATGCCTCTCTCTCACCACTGTATGTAGCAGTGAGTCTCACCTGGTCTCACCTGAACACAAGCAGAGGAGAGACAGGGAACAATCGGAAAACACAGAGAGCTGCAACAAAACGTACAGGTATAAGGTTACCCATCACTGCCCCGGTGTCATGCATGCTGCGATATCCCACTAAATGTAAATACGGTTTAATTTTCATGTTTTCAACAGGAAAGAACAATTTTGATGATCCTGCTTCATTAGCCATAAGTACAAAGTGTTTTGTAACTCCTGCTGACTTACTTTATTCTTGTGGTAAAGCTTAAGCATAAAAGCATCAACTCTGCCATTTTTTCATGGAAAATTCAACAGAAACGTAAGTACTAAAATCCAGTTCAAAGACTTAATCAATCTTGTTGCTAATGGTCCCATTTGACATGTCAGTGATGAAGAGTGAGTACAAGAGTGACTGTGTTTCAAAATCAGTAAAGCTTCTCACTGTATCTTTAATCTACAGTCAGACAGATATTGATATCCTTTAAATTGCTAAATGAAGTTCGTTGAATGCTTTTAAAATGCAACATATTCCGGTCTGAGCTCAAGTGAGAACACATAAGAAAATATTATTTACTGCACGCCACTGAAAATGATCAAAAGCTGAAATTTAAAAAAGTTCAAGCAGAACTATGGTAGAAGCATCCACCAATTTCCTATCGACCATTTATTTATTTTTTAATATGTTGTGTATGCACAGAATGTGGATGGCAGAAAGAGTTAGCTGCATTGATGGCAGCTAATGTGGTTTTGGTTTAGAGGCATAATGCTCCCATTGTATGAAAGGTCCTATAAGGACCTTTCAGCTGTTTTTAAAACATACTGAAATCATTACTGATGCCTCTTTAGGAGCCACAAAAGCAAACAAGGCCATCAGAAGTAAGAGTGATGATTCCCAGAAAGTTATTTTATGCTTGAAAACACTGCCGCAGGGTATATATTATCCCCAGTGAGTTAAGGCGCACTGCTCAAAGAATTTTTTTTAATTTGCATTTAAACATGCAAAGGTTTACATTTAGCTGATGATCGTCAGTTAAAGGAGGAAAAGATTTTTCTTCACCAAATAAAATGAAATGAAATACTCACATGTACTGTACAGAACCAGCTCAGGAATACGAGGTGCTGTTGTGGCGAGAAGGGTCACTAGAGTTAACACAAAGCAAAGTTTTCTCACCAGAGCTTTACGTACTGTGAGTCTAAAAAAATATCTCTGTAAAAGTAAAAACTGACTGCAAAGATGATTGCATGACTAGAGTCTCGTCTTGCATTGAGAGAAAAATGTGTTTTTGCTATTTAGATGAACTGACCTTTCAAGTCCCAGCCCACAGAGCATAAAAGATTGACTGTCTGGAGATTCCAGGGGGTTGGTTGTAAATCTACCGTGTGGTTACATTTTAAAGGAAACTAAAATCAGGGACAAGAAGACAAACTCTGGATCCTGGACACCAACGGAAGCAAGGACTCGGTCTTATTTTGAATAACAAAAATGCCACTTCACGCTTTTCCATTTTTGTTCCTTTGAAACAGACGCTGACATGTTCTGTTTCAGCAAACGCCCCTGTCAATTCTAATCATCCAGGTTGGATTTTCCAGGCGTGGGTTGCGCTGCTATTGGATTACTTTTGTATTGGGGTTATTATGAGAAACGACCTCAGGGCTGACTGCATGCAGTGACACCGAGGCTCTTATGACATTTCCAACCCAGAGCTGGCCAACAACACATCTGTCAAGTGCTCCTTTCTGCAACCTCGAAATCTAATCGGAGCTTTCTCATAGCACTGATAATTGGATATTAGGCTCCTATAGGACTCACATCTCTCCCAGGGACTGCAGGAAGTGAACAATGCAGATATGAATCCAGTGGGACTCTTGCATGTTTGAACATCATGTGAATATACAGTAAACACTTTTTTCTGTACACTTGTGTGTGCTGCATTTCAATGACATTCTTGGACTGTGAGTTTCTTTCTCACTCCGCCTCCTTCTCGCTTGCTCGCTCTCTGTCTTGGCCTGCTTCGCTGTTCACTGTTGTGTTAGTAAATTGTACTGACACTCCCCCCGCCTCCTCTTGCTCCCCTCACCACCTTCGCTTGCTCTCCCTCCCTCCATGTCCCTCTCTCACCCGACTGACTGACACGAATTTTCAATCTCACTGTTTACCTTTCACTGCTGTGCCTTAAAACAACACTGGTATGGGGGGCTAAGAGCGAGGAGGAGACCAGGGGAGGGAGGGAGGGAAGGGAGGTGGAGAAGGAGTTGAGTACAAGAGAGCATCAGAGGGAAAAGAAGAAGAAGAAGAAGGAGAAGGGAAAAAAAGAGGAGGAGAGGTGCTGCTCCTAAGATTGGATGGAAAAAAGGAGAATGACAAGAGGGATGGGGGATATAGATAAATAAATAAAAATAAAAAAAAACGAAGTGAGGTGCAAAAAGAGAGAACAGGGCTTTCTCTGTGTTTTGGTTGGAGAGGAACCCAAGGGGGAACGGAGAGAGAAGGAGTGAGGGGTTAAGGGAAGGAGGAGAAGAGCTGATACTTGAAAGAGTCACGCGAAGGAGAGTAGAGGAAGGAGGGAAAGGGGAAATGAAAGGGTGGAAGAGAGGGTGTAAGTCAGAGTTGGGAGAAAGAGTTAGATGGGGCACAGAACATTAGGAGTGCAATGAGATATAGAGAGCGAGGGGGAGAGAGAGAGATTTATAGAGGTGTAGACGGAGGGAGAGGACAGCAAGAGTGATGTGTGGAGGGAGAGAAAGAGAGAGGGGGTTTTTTAAAGAGGAAAAGAGGGAAGAGGGCGAGAAAGAGAGAGAGAAAGAGTGAGAGAGAGAGCTCAGAATAGATATGCTCTCAACGGCATGAAATATTGAACGTAGGAGACTGAACACAAGGAGGGGCGAGCAAAATGGAGGGACTGATAAAGACAAATACAATCAGGGTTTTTTGTATGTGTGTGTCTATGTGCCTGTTGTTTTGGAGACAGGAAGATGAGAGAGAAGAAGAGTAGGTGACAGGAATATGAGGAATAGTTGCTAGTGGCTGGAGAGCATCACACACACACACACACACACAGAGCACATACTGCTTTGAGTTTAGATTACTCCAATGTGTGGAGGAGATGGAGCGGAATTTGGTGGTGTCGAAAATATCACACAGCAGAATACGTTTCATCACTTTCTGAACACACACTAATTTCTGCACACACACACGCACACACACAAACTCACACACGCACTCACATACACACTCACCCCCCCCCTCCTTTGATCTCACTTCTCACTGATCTTCTCTCCTTCCATGTCAAATATTTAGGCTGCATTTGGCAGGTTTGACGAAAATTACCATGGAGAAATGATTTTATTTATTTAACTTCCACATCAGAAGTTAGAGAGGACGATCCCAAATTTCAGCAAGAGAAGACGGGCACTGATCCAAAAAGGGGAAAAAAAGAAAAGAAAGCAATCTGCTGAGTGTCCCATTTCAGACATTATTTTTAATGTAGGGAATTTCTTTCAAGACAATTTTGAGGACATGACACAAGCGATTTCTTTGAAAAAAAAAAAAAAAGTGATTAAAAAGTTTTGTTTTTCTTTTTTTTAAAAAAAGAAGTATCTTTTTGGTTTTGACAGTCAAAAATCTTTAATCAAGGTGATGATTAATGAGCCAACACTACTGCTTTCATTATGTCTTGATTAACTGTCAAAATGGTGTTTGAAGCCTCTTATTGGATAAATAAATGTATTTCAATAACAAACTGGAAAGTTGTATCATTCTGACCAAAGCAGCAAAATATCACTGAAGCATGGCAGACACATAGAGGAGCGTACAAGTGTAGATCTCTTTTCATTTTAACTATCTCTTCTAATACTCAAACACAAAGACCTGTATTCACTTCCTCTGCATTTCCTCAACAAAGAACTTGACACAAATCAGACAGAGACAATAACTGCAGAAGAAAATAACTGGAAAAGAAGAGGAGAGACAAAGAACTTCACATTAAATACTAAATTTACCTTCAGAATGAGAGGAAAAATAATAATTTTCATCAGAATGAATATCAAAGCTGTATGGACTGAGCAGAATGCAATTTTTTGCGGAAAAATAAATGAAATGACAGCATTTTCTAAAAGTATTTCATGACTTTATTAATGAATAAGATAATTATTCATAATTTCATAGTTCATAATTTTAATGAATCTCTCTAGCTACACTAATAACACAGGTCAATCAAAAAAGTTGTCTTGCTTTTGTATTTTTACTCTAAAACTAAAGGAAAACTGTGACATATCAAACTAAATGCAGCTTGATGAATACGTTGATGAAAAATTGATGCAAGAGAAAATGTGTCATCATAATGTCACACGGCCATGAGCCAAAAAAGGTTGTAAAAACAGCTTTAAGAGAACTCAGTTTGTTACACTTAACTTTGTATTTTGAAACAATGTGATCAAATATTGTCAAGTATTTGGAGCAGCTACGTCTTTGATCATTCTCTCTTGTCTTGTAATTTTTGTACAATTAATTATTCTAATTAAAACAAGAAAAAGAGTCATATTATAATGACAGATAACAACATTACGACCAGTGTTCACTGAATTTTGCCCAGTGTGCACTCCAGTTATATGAGGAGTGCCTTCTTACTCAGAATCTACTCTGACGTTGTGAGCCCAGCCGACTCATTTAGGTTGCATCAAGTCCTTCTTATAGGTCACAGATGTCATATTCGATATGTGCCTCTTCTCTGCCTCCTGTTTATTCTTGCTCCCATACATATTTTTCTTTATTTTCAGGCATGCCAAATCTTCTGGGCATTTTCTGATATTTTCTTTGCCAGCTATTCATTGTTTAAATAAGTTTGAAAAGGAGTGTACAATGATGCAAAATAAAGCTGATCCACTTTCCTTTGATGCTCTGAAGCAAATCTTGTTATTACTGTACTGAGGGTGCTGCTATAAAAAAGTCAGTCAAAAATCTTGGTGGTTAAAACTCAATGAATCTGTCTTTAACAATACAATCTACGTCACAAATGCGTGTCAATTCTTCAATAACATCATCCAGTTCACACTTTCTGAAAGTGTCTTTGTTATTTTCCCTCTACATTTATTAAAGTTCTTCCAATTTACAAATTACAGAGCTGGCAAGAAAGAAAAAGTTTCTGGCCCGTAAGTAGTCAGAACAATGTGTGCATGTGTGTGTGTAATTGTGGACTTGTGTCTATGCACTGCTGGTTAGACTTTGGGGCTGTTTAGACGAATGTTCCTGAAGCCTCATACATCACAAGTCTCGGCTCTGTATTAGCCCCCATGAGTGTACTTCTGCAGACAAGACAGAAACACTGAAGACAGCAGGTGCGCACACACAGACAGATAGACACACAAACATACCCACCCTCTCTTTTGGACGCACAGACAGACGCACACACATGGAAAAGGAACAGGTGCAGGTAGAAGAAGCCAGCTGCCACACGCTCTATTGTAACATCTACATTTCATCAGCAGCAGCAGCAAAGGTGACGCTGAGGCGCAGTGGGCACTGAGATTAGGTGCAGGGGAAGGGGTTTAACTTGGACTGTCATCTAAGGTCAGATTTGCATTTTCTTTTTATTGTTAAAGGTTAGGTATTCCAGTGGATAAGCTGATCTGAGATCAATGCCTGAAGGCAATTTCCCCCCTTGAGGACAGCTTCACCAAGCATCTGATGGTGACACCGCATCTGTGCAGGAAATCTAAAGGACAGTGCAGGGATTGTTATTTTTTGCCTGTTTTGACCATCCTTATTTGTTGCCTGTCAGTGTCCTCCCTGGCTGTTCCTCTGTTGCTCACTCTCTTTCTCTTCTTTCTTGCTTCCCCTCTGTTTCTTTCGCCTGTAGCTTCCTCTTTGTCATTCCATCTCAATCCCCTCATTTCTGTCTGTACTGCTATCTCTGTCGCCCAACTGCTCCTGGCTTCCTCTTTCCTCTCTGTATCTCAATTTTCCTGCACCCTCTCCTCCCTGTGAGGAAGTGCTGTCAGGTGAAACCCTTCTAGATTAACCTTCGACCCCTCAGTGGGAGGCGGCACCAATTGGCTTGTAATTGCCATCAATGCTGCATTTGTGTGGGTAGAGGTTGAGTGTGTGTTTGTGTGTATATTTTCTCTCCACTCGGGCAGTATGGTGGATATCTGTGCTGGCAAAAGCAGCCAATTTAAATGGTGAGATGCATTGTGGGTTGTGATGGTGTGTTACGGGTCTAAGTCGGCTTTAGTGTGGGTACCAAAGAGGATGAAAAAGCATTTCAGCTACTCTCAGCAAACTGGAGGTTATGTCCAAAGCATATTTACACAAACATGCTAACACACACAGAGACACACACTCTCTCATACTCTATCACACATATACAGCAAAAGACAAAAAATGTTGCCTTTTTCTTATGCTGGCTTTGAATGGCACTTCATTTGTGCAACAGTGAGCACTCAGGGCCCTCGTCTGCAGCTCATCTGATTGGGCATGTGTGCATGGGCGCCCATGTGTGCGGAATATTTACAGCCGTGCTCGTATGTTTGTGTGTGTGTTTGAGTCAGTGTAGATGTGTGTTTATGCAGAGATGGGTTGCTGTGAAACAGAGGCTCTGACTCCCAGCAGTCCTTTGTCACACTGACTGACTGCTGAAAGGCTGAAAGCTGGAAAAGCCATTTCAGTCTGCGGGGCTAAATGATGGCAGGTACTCCGATCTATCCGCTGCTCGCTACAATAACACAATACAGACCAGTCATCAACAGGCCTGTCATCTCCATCGGTAAATGCACTTCATACAGCCCCCATCGTCTCTCCTCCTCCTCTGACTGCCACTCAAACACTTGTGTAACTGTCCCCTAAACCCAATTGGCCCTCTTAAAGCTGAAGTAGAGCCAGATTCTCAGAAATTATCTTCATGGCTCTGTTTTCACGTGTTTTCTTCCTCCTTTTGCTGTCCTCAATTTTTCTTTAAGTTTCTGCTGAATTCATAGCTTGGGTGTCACTTGGCTTTAATGTATGACTAACTTGGAGCAACCATGTATTTCTGCTACTTCTTGAGCCTGTTGATGAAATTAATCACTGGAATGACTAAATGGGCCGTCACAAAACATGACTCTGGAGACGCGTGGGGGTGGGCGGGCTTTCACGCAGGCCAAACGATTACATGTTCAGCTGCAAGTGAGACTTTTTTTTTCAAGGTGAGTCAAAAAAAGGGGGGAACAGACGGAGGGAGAACGCACATGGCCAAAGCATGGAGGTAAAGGGGGAATAGAAGATCGGGTGTTGAGAAGAGAGGGAGTGAGAGAGCATTGTAAGTAAAAGCAGGTCTGGTCCAGGTGGGGTTCAGACAGTCAGTGTGTTATTTTAGGAGGGCAGAGGGAGAGAGGGAGGGCGAGAGAAAGGGATGGATGAAGGGGAGGGGAAGATGAATGTAGTTAATTAAGATGAGCAGGCGGAGGAGACAGTGTGGAATTACACAAACACTAATTAGAGTCTTCGTTAGGGGGCACGAAACGAGAGCAGCACATCCATCATCACAACCCTGCATCCCTTTCTCTCCCTCTGTTCGTACCTCTGTTCCCCGCTGCCAGTGCTCCTGCATGGCGACCATATTTTCCCCTCATGGTTCTCCCTATTTCCCCTGCTGCCTCTTGTCCTCCTCTGCCACTTTCCCCTCCCTCCATTCTCACTTTTCCCTATTGATCCCATCAGCAGTTATCTAAATAGGTGCGATTTGACGTTGGATCATAATCGAAGTTCTTTGTATTTTCCTCTCTCTTCATTTTGATTTTTATTCTTTATCTCCCCTTGATTCCCTCTTCTTTTATCACTACTCCAGGAAGAGTTTTATTGTCACCCCTCCCTTTTTCCCTCTGCAACATGCTGACAAACACACACATGAAGTGTACCATGTCAGCACTATTTTTATTGTCTCTCCAAGCCAGTCAATGCTGCTCCTCCTACTTACAGTATACACAGCCCTGTAAACCATTTATACCTCTTCTTATCCTCCTTTCTCTCCTCTTTTTTTTTTTTTTTTTTTGCACACAAGCCCTGAGCGCTTCTGCTGTCCTCTTTATGGTTTTCTCCTCCTCTTCTGGCTCATCCCTCGTTCTCTGATCTAACAGAGGAGCCTGTCACTGTTGTCGTCTGCATCCCTCTCCCCTGATGAGAGCACAGGGATGGAGGGAATAATGAGGGATAACTTTGGCTGAGGGTGGTCCAATGCTCGCCCTTGTTTCTTGGCATTCATATACGTCCACGCAGCAGGAGGCAAAATCACACCATATGCACTGTCTAGTCACAATGCAAATGATTGTTGAAATGTCCTTAAATGAGCTGAAGATGAACAAGTTCAGTCCTGGTAGTTTATGGAAACTGTTTTTCAGTCAAGTTGTGAAATGAAACTTTGACATAGAGCTAACTAGAGTGAGTGTTGTCTTTTTCTTCGTGATGCCACTGTTGTGGATTTCCCAGATGCGAATTCAGAGAAATTAAAGGCTCAGGGTCAGAATCAGCTTGCAGCCTCTTGCGGGTCTTTATTGAGGATTCAGCACAACACAGATCTCACACATCAGAATAGACAGATGGACAGGACCCCCACTCTAACTCTCCTTCGCGTCTTATAGTGTTTTAACGTCACTGTTTCCTGTCTTTTGCCTATTCATGGTTATGAAAGTTGGCTTGTTATGTCTGGTTCCTCTTCTACTCATTTTCGGAACCTATCCTCGAGATCATTTCTCAGCATTGTCTCCGGGCAACTTGCGACCGATGCGTCATGGCTCTCCTCTTATTTCCTGTTCCTGGTCAAACTGACCCCCAATCTTAAACAACAATATCTCTTCACATACCGTTCCATGTCAGGCTTGGCCTACCTCCCAATATCAACAAATAAATGGCTTGGCCTAACCCATATCATTCAGATTCTACCACACCACCAAAACTTTGTCAGCATTGTAAAAAGAAGCTGTTGAAATTGGATTCAGGATCAGAAAAGTCAGACACAGCTTTTATTCAAAGTTCTCTTTTAGCAGCAAAACATAATTTTTCATCTGAGGTATCAGCTATGCAAGCATCAAAAGAGATTTAGAGGTGCTGCTATCACAATTTGGTTGGGTATTGTGCCTTTGTTGAGAGCTGCAAATGGAGGGACAAAATTAAAAAAGAGAGAGAAAAATCAGATATGTATGTGGAACAAAAGGAACAAAGATCCCAAAAAGAACATGTTGCTATTCACAGTCAGAATCCAAACCAGGGAGCCAAATCAACATTTATATGTTGGTGTTCCCATTAAGAGACACACCTCAGGTGTTAAAAATGAAGCCAGTGTTAACAACTGCAGATCCTTGTGTGTCTACCAGAAGCTGGCTCCAAAGGCTTATTGACGCCTAAACATTGCAGATATTTGTTCAAAAGGCTTTTGATACAACAGGTCGCAAAATATGGAGGGGAACCCATGTGAACCATGGTGAAGATTTATCCAACAAAAGAACAAAAATGCAAAAGCAAAAAAAGAACTTTCTTAAAAATGTCCAACATCGAGGATTAAAGGAATATGCAACGAAATGCATGAGAAAGACTCAATGATCCATCACCACAAAGGAGGGGTATACACACCAAATACACACAGGGTAACAGGCAACAGGTGTTGACATAAGAGAAACTAACAAAGGCAATAAAGATGATCATATCAGGAAGTAAAACTGAAATATTAAGGTTCCAGAGTTTTAGTTATTTTTCAGCGTGAAACTCATACTTTGGCCTCTATCTGATCAATAAAGAGCAAAGCATCAGCAACAAGATAGCCTGTATCAATCTTTATTATAAGTATTATTATTCAAGGTGTGCAGTCTCTGCCACTGAGTCAGTGACAAAAAAGAGGATTAACTGCAGGCTGACAAAAATAGCCTTTTTGCACATTTTCTAAGCAGAGTCGGGGTAATTTGTTTGGCGTTAGAAAACAGCAGGGGGAACAAATATAATGACTCTGGAAGACAAGACTGGCAGAAAGATAGATACAATGCAATTTTCAGAAAGGTTGCCGGAAATTGCATCATGTTAAACATTTAAATTTCATTAAAGGTCCAAATATCTTATTTTGGATGAGAGTCAAGATATGAATGAGAACATACATTTATATTTTTTAGAGTTTTACACACGCTTTCAAAGTTCGTACCACAGGACATGAGCTCAAGTTTTGACGGCCGCAAACATCAAAACTGCCTCTCAAAAAGTAAGAGTGTTAGAATTAAAGAGGAGATGCAGACTGTGTCTTTTTCTAGGTGACTGAGGTGCTACCTTTGTCTGGTCAAATATCAGTCAAAACAGCTCAAGCAAGCATAAATATTGTAAAATGTTTTTCTGCATTCATTTCTTTCCTCTGGGGCTCCAAGTCTGAATATTTATTTCCTACCTTTTGCTCCCTGACCTTTGATCCCGGCCTGAACACTATGTGGGGTTCTCGCTGCAGGGTCAGACACATCGAGCAGTGGACTCCCAATTTCTAACTAACAAGCTGCTGTCTACCTGACCGTCATGTTGAGGCGACCTGAGAACACCTGTGGAATGGTAATGCAGTGCAAGCAGTTTATACATAAAAAAGACGCAACCAAAGCACTGGAGAGCTGGAGGAGATATGAAGCTGACATAGATGGAAAATTTCTACTTGATGTAAAAGATAAAGAAAATTTCAGCATTTTCAGAAGCATGACAAAAAAGAAAACAACACTCCTCTGACCATCATTTTGGAAAAACTGAAAATTTTGTCTTTTGATATCTTAAAACGGCATTTTTCCAGACTTGTCAGGCAAATATGCTTTATATTTAGTCTCACAAGTACGACAGAGTATTAGGGCGACATTTAAAATAATTTTTTTTTTTGCTTCATACTTTACTACGAGATTAAAGTCGAAATTAATTATTTTACCATGAGATTAAAGTCGAAATTAATTATTTTACTATGAGAATAAAGTCGAAATTAATTATTTTACTACGAGAATAAAGTCGAAATTAATCATTTTACTACGAGATTAAAGTTGAAGTAGAGTCGTATTGGAAGTAGGTAAGGAAACCATTTGGTGTTCTAATACTTATGATAATCTGATGCTGATGTACTAAAAGTTGAAGTATCTCCTTGTTTGAAAAACCCAAGTTAAAGTGTAAATTGACAAAATACTCCGTGGTCCTCATTTCCTCCTCCTCGATTATATTTTGACTTTAATCTCGTAGTAAAGCAATTAATTTCGACTTTAATCTCGTAGTAAAATATGAAGATAAAAAAATATTCTTAATGTGGCCCTAATACTCCATCGCGCACAAGATTATTATTATTGTTTTTTATTTTTTTAAACCAAAAATCAGCAACATCCACCTTTTGATGTCTTGTCCTGCCTCTGAAGATCCCCCAAACCATCCATATGTTTGAAAGCCTGTGAAGGGCATGTGAAAATAAAACGCTTCAGGGACAGGGTGCCTAAAAAATTTCTGGAGAAACAGAAGTGAGTTTAAGAGAATTCTGTAGAAAGACTGAAACATGTTGTCAGCGGTTAGGCCGTTATAAATCTTTGGGCATTTTCAACAAATTTCACATCATCGTTTAATATTTCATTAAAGGTTCTCATCCTTATCAGGGTAAGTTTCATTATTAATGTGCCTCCTCAGAGGTCACAGGAGCTGAAACTCCCTCAGCTATCAACAATCACCCGTGACTTCATTGCCACCAGTAAGACCAGTTTGAGCATCAGTCAGTCTTCCACCAGTAAACACATTGAGATTCCTCCTGGCCAGCACAGCAGCAGCATGCTGATTCACTGTGAACCCACCGTACTGTATCCCATCTCCACACCTCTGTAATCCCTGCAGGTAGAGAGATGGATTCCTCAGTATCTGATTGAGCCGCTCTCTAGATGAATAATTGATCCCAAGCTTCTCACTCCCAATAAACACACGAACGCATAAACACCCACTGTTTTTCCAACCATGCAGTCACCAGCCTCCCAGGCTAAACTAATCCTCCAGGAAATGTAATACGTGATTCAATTAGCAGCAGCGTATAGTGCTGGATACCTTCTGTGGATGACACGCTCGTGTGTGTATGAAGAAGCACTTAAAGTTCAGAGCTGAAATGGGTCCATTCATTAATGTTGAACCATTTATGAAAATACGCTGCTTTGTCACATCTTTTTAAGATCCTCCAGCATGAAGAGGCGAAAATGAGGTGCTGAAGGGGAAAGCCATAAGGTGTTATACTAAAAGCTATACTTGTAATTTAAATTATGACGGAAAAAAGGAATCAAAATATGCAGTTTTACTTTTCAGAATACAGAAAGTGCACTCCAAAAAAAACAGCAAACAATAGTCTCAGGCTAATGTTTTCCCCAAATGATCTGTTTGCTTCTCCATTATTCATCATCTTGTTTTCATGCACCCACAGTTGTTTTTCATGCTTGCAGCAGAAAAAGATGATGCCACCGCCTTTCAAGTCCATTTCTAAGGGTCAACTCTCAACTCAGACCCCTGGAGTCTAAGTACACAAACAGAAGTGAGGAAAGTGAAGTCATGATAGAAGAAGCAGTAAAAGTTTCCTCTGACTTACACTACTCAGAATTTAAGAAGTGGGTGGTCACGAATAGTGATTCAGTTCAAAAATGAACATGACCAAAAATTGCAACTTTGAGTTTGTTGCCTGTTTTTGATACACTTGCTTACAGAGGAGTCTTAGTTTTCATTTAATTCTTGAACTGAAAAGACTGAATAACAAACCTAACTGAAACAAAATATAAAAAAAGAAAGAAAGAAAGATTCAACTTTCTGATTTCACAATATCTTTCTTTAGACATTTCACACTTTGATTTTCACCCAAACGAGGAGAAAATATCTCATGGTTTCAAACTATAAACCACTGCTTGTAAAGAAAATACAGATTTACTCTCAGACTTTATTTCTCACAATTGCTTTTTTTCTTTTTACAGTGTTTGTAGTGCCCATTCCTCGTCCCACCAGAGGGGAGGGATTGTCCAGAGACAGAGCTAGATAGTTACTCCATCTCTTTTCATGCTTCTTGAGTCCCTCTGTTACTGCTGGAGTACCCAAAAAGACACACACACACACACACACACACACACACACACACACACACATTCAGGCAGCAAATTCTAGGTCACATACAGCATACTGAAAGAAATAATGAGTATACAGTAAGTTTGTGTGTGTGGTTTGTGGTTATGTGTGTCTGACTTGTCAACGATGTCTCTCTCCTCAAATTAAGTGTTTCAAACAAATGGAGAGAGAGAGAGAGAGAGAGAGAGAGAAAGAGAGAGAGAGGGATAAAAGAGAAGAAAAAAACAGTCATTAAAGAGGCCTGAATCATGTAGCTACTTAACCTCAGAGCTCCCAGCATCACACTCAAACTGCCCCCCCCCCCCCAGCACTGCCACTGTCTCTTTTTCATCACTGCTTTATTTCCATTCAGTAAGAGTCAAACATGCTGACACATTTTAATGTAAAGTAAATGTAATAACTTGGGAATTTGCAAAGAAGGAAAACTGGTGTGTATGCCACATTTGAGCGTACATTTCTCTCCAAATTATTCTTCTGATTTGATTTGATTTAGAAGATCTCAGGGCTAAAGTTGTGTCTTTAAAATGTTAGTTTATCGTGACTGATTGTCTTCAGATGTCTAAAAATCTAGTGATCTGAAATACAGTCAAGCAAAGGATCCTCAGACAAATAAAGTGGATGGATTTTGTGTTTATTTGATGTCGAACAATTAACTTACCAACTAATCTTTCTCCAGCATGTGACAACACTCAACCCTTACACCAGCATGAGGAAGAAACAATCACTCAAGAAAGAACACTCTGGATGTCTGAAACTCAATATCAACTAACCAAAATCCATTTGTTAAGGAAAATCTGATGAATAGATGAATAGATAAGCAGATTACATTAACAATCAATCATTTTTTCTCATTCTCTACTCAATTAAGCTGTACTGCAGCACCTGAGAGACCACCTCTGTTTCATTAACTGGAGTATGTTGTGTTGACAGGTTTGAATATTGTCAACAGAGGAGAGATTACATGAGCTTCTGCAGTTCTCTGACATGTTTTCTTTCATGAGGATTGAATTTATTTGTTTTAAGTTTAAGAAAATAGTTTTCTCACAGGTCCCGTCCTCTTCGAGCTAATACGGCGGCCTCTGAGGGGCTACACTTTACTTCTTTCAAACAGTCAGAAACCAAGAGCAGAAACAGACTTATTGCTCGATAGCCATCTATGCCAGGACACTTTTCTCCAGGTAATTAGATGTAGTTCATTTGGAGTTATGTTCATTCAAAGTCATAAAAACATTCATGATTACTTTGACATCAGTAGCCAGCTGACTGATTCACAGTGATGGTGAATTAACCCTGATTGGCCGGCCTGTCTGCCTGTACTCGAAGTGGATGAAGGAGGGCAGGCATCGGTCCGGCCGGTTTTAGACTCTCATTTTTATCCTCGCTATGTTCTTCTCCTCTCATCTTCTACATCAATTTATAATACGGCCCTCTCCTTGCGTCTCTTCTCCCTCCTTCCCATGCCTTCTGCTCATCAAATCCCCCTCCTCAACTTATCCATTCCCTATTTTTCATTTCCATGTTCTCTCTCTCTCTCTCTCTTTCCTTTTCCAACCCTGTCCTCTCTCTCCCTTTCTCCCCTAGATATTTAGTTTGATTTATTGCCTCTTGTTGGAAAGGTTGGCGTTTTAATAACTCAGCTCCTCCTCACCAGGACACAGAGAGAGAGAATGCACGAGAAGAAGAACTTTAGTAAGCACAAAATAAACGTGCGGACAGACAGCCGGGTTTTTCTGCTGCTTTTTCTTTTTATCTCCGCAGCACTCTCGCACTCTTTCATGTCTTCCGGTTCCTCTCACTGTTCACTCGGGCTGAGGATATAAAAGCTAAACGTGCAGCCAGAAATGGATGTCAATTTGAGCTCCTCTCTGATCTGTTCAGAGAAAAATACACATGTGCGCTCGCTCCAAACAGCTGTAATGGACTGGGGATGTGAAAACTGACAAGCACATACAAAATGGACCATCTGGTTTGAGGGACAGGAAAGAAGAGGACTAAAAAGTAAGACTTTAACCAGGGAACACTGATGAAAGAGGGAAATCATTATGACCATGTGATACACACTGATGAGAAGAAAGTAGAGACAGAAGCGCGAAATCAACAAAGAGGGTGTGCAAAAAGTGGCACAACTCTCCCTGGGGGACAGATCTTCGTGCTGTTTTCAGGAAGCTGATTTAGAAAATATAAATTAAATATTTTTTTTTGCGGCCAAACATCAAGCGGAAACCTCTGGTCTCAAAGTGTGAAGTCTGTGCTAATGTGTTGAAAGCTGCAGTTCAACAGGCATCAGCTGAAGGCTGGCTTCAGATGCACAGGAACCACAACAACAATTTAAAAAGCTGATCTTCAAAGCAAAAAGTTGACATGTTATAGTCAAAATACAGTTGTTGTCCGAATAGCTAATTTCTCTGTTGGCACATACTGTATTTTTGTTTTGTTTCTTGTTTTGTTTTTTGTTTTTTCGTTTGTTTTGCTTTGTTTTAATTTATTTATTATAATCATTATTATTAGAGTTGACACTTACAAGTTTGGCTCACATAAGTGCCTCTAAATCTCATCCTTACCAGAACAAAGCTCGGTGGAACTGGCTAGCAACCATTTCAGTATGGCATCCAACAACTAAAGGTTTCAAACCTTATATCAGAAACAAATGGGTAATATTAAAGAGATCACATTCACATCACACATAATCCACAGTCCCTTTTTTTTTTTTTTTTTTCTTGTTTTTTTAATTAGCATGTTTTTTTAACCAAAGCCAAGGTGGATTATTCAAATGTATCATAATCAAGGTGCTCTGTCTTTTCCCCTGTTTTTTCCCCCTGCAGCTTACAAAACTAACAAAAAGTTAGCCAACACACTTAGCCCAAATGTTTGACAGTAGCCTGTGAAACAAAAATTTCTACCATAAATAAAAATAATTTTTAGCCTCTAAAATTATAAATCAGTCAAGACCACTCATCAAAAGTGTTTTCATCTGTGTGCAGAACTTCACATGGCTCTGACCTGGGAGCTCCATGCAGGACCTGAGGTGGGCAGAGTAATATTCTGCACGCATGAAAAGGTAAGACAGGGAGAGTAGCAGCAAAGACGGGTGCAAACAGAGCAGTTGTTGGAGACAACACATTTGACACTGGTCAAATCAGACACAGCATAAAAGGAGGAGTTGTGTGGTGGTGGATTGCCAAAAGGTTTGCAGGGGGAAGTAACCAGGGTAGGCAAGAAAGCAGATTGAATAGAGGGCAGAGCCTGACTCTTTTGCATAAACTAACACTATTTTTAATATGTATTTCATCAGATGTAACTCTGTCAAGAAATAATTTACCATACATTTTAACATAGTTGTAAAAGTTAAAAGTTGTTTGATTTATAAAAGGGTGAAGAATTACATTCATGGTTTTGAAAGTGACATGAAACTTGAACACATAGAAGTGTGCTTTAATACAAAGAAAAAATATGTTTAATCTATTTGAGTTTGATACTAATGCATCTCTATGACTTAAACAGTCACCACCAGGGATAAGATTAATCATCTTTATATTTTTTTTGTCCCTTTGTCATAGAGTTGGTGTCCATCTAAGCCTCAAACATTGTCCTGAGGAAAGTTTTACAGTGATAAACAGTAAGTTAAACACTTGACATACATCCTAAAAAAGGCTTTATGTTATTCTACCTTGCAGAAACGCACTGTGATACATAGTGAGAAAGTGAAAAAAAGTCAAATTAAAAGTGTGAAATCAACAAAAAAAGACAAGGTTGTGCAAGTGTTGTTACGAGAAGAGGGTCCACTGGAGTCAGAGAGAGAAATACTGAGAGACAGAGCAGGAGATTTCTCGCACCAAACATAGCCTTTATTTAGACGGCAATTATTCACGCTAGTCATTAGAGGACCATATCACTTTCCCTCATTTACTGAAAGACAGTGAGAGAGAGAACGAGAGGGCAATCATTAGGAGATATCACTTTCCCCCATCTTCAGAGGAGAGGAAAGAACGCCACAGCCCACAGTCTGAGAATCCACATCCTCACAGCAATAAGACAGTAAGTAGCAATTAATAATTCAAATCACAAACCAGGAGACAACAAATCGACAAGTGGGAGTTACCAAACCTGTAAAAAGAGCCTTGATACTCCTGTTCATTTCGCTCTAAGTCTGTTTGGATCTGAATGTGTCTGATCAGGGTTATTATGTAGTCTTACGGCTATTGTAAGAAAATATTGTCTGGGCTTTAATAGCATGTCTGCTCTTAATGTGAAAGTGAATGTAGAGTTAATTACAGAGCATGAAGTGGGATTATCGGAAAACAGGCGTGCATCTCCCATTTAATTAAATGTTTGGGGGTATTTATTGTAAACCTGTCAAAGCATGTGATGTAAGAACAGCAGAGAAGAGGGGTTTTAATGACAGAAGACACACACACACACACACACACACACACACACACACACACACACACATTGTAGGGCCTGGTTCTGCAGTAATAACTCACAGAGAAAAACGTTGATGGGAAAAGAAAAAAAAAGTCATCGACAGTGAAAAAGAAAAAATCTGCATTTTTATCCTCAGCCCATAACTCTGAGTGGTCCGGCCTGTTTGAACGCTTCCTAAGGGAACAATTAACTTGCTTTTAGTTCCTACCGTACAAGCATGTCTGCCAAATCCTCTTCAGATTGCTGCTCATAAAAACACACGGTGACAGTGAGAGATTACAGACACAGAGACACAAAATGGAAAGCACTTGTGTGTGCACAACTAATAAAGAAGGCTACAAGCAAGGAATGATTGAATAACTAGAGGTTAAAATAAAGGGAAACTAATTGGTGCTTTCAATATACGAAACACTTTTGTCTGCCAGCTTTGATTCCCACTAAGTGTGAGTCAGTTACAATGTAAGCATTTGACAGCAATTTTTCTATAGTTTTTGATCTGAAGATAATGTGAGGAAACACTGTAACATCATTTGCTGGTTACTCCTGTAAAAGCACAACCTTTTTTTTTTTTTTAAAGGAAGTACCAGTTATTCTTTTATCTCATTTGGAGCTGTATTACCGAGCAGGTGGGGAGATTTATGTCCTTTGATGGGTTCAAACCTTGATGTGTTGTTACGACAAAGTCAATTCAAACATTAGACTGCCCTGCTGACTGGAAATCTCTTTTTTTGGCAACAGAGAGAATTGTTTCTTTTTAGCAACCAGAGCATAAATTGAGATGCCGCGAGTCACAGAAGAGTCTTGGCAGTAAATAGATCAAGACATAACCTTCACTGCGCTTTTGGCAGAATATCAGACTCCATGTGCAAACAGCCGTAGCCTCGTTTATCTCAAAGTTAATTTTACTACAGAGGGTTCATGCGGCCCATCTGGGAGGGAGAGAGGGGGAACAGAGGGAGAGGCAGTACAGTAGGGGGGACAGGGAGGGAGAGGACAGGATGAAATGTGGGGGTGATAAAGGGTGAGGATGGGTGCTGGCACAGAGAGAGACAGCAAAGAAACTGCTGCAGAGAGCAGTGCAGTGAACTGAAGGCACAGAAGGACAGATGAATATATAGAGCTGCATGTGTCCCTTTTTTCCCTCATCTGACTCGACTTCACTCAAGAACAACATGAGAGGACAGGCACAGGAAGAAAGAGACAGGAGAGGAACATGAAAACAGGATGGATGAACAAAAAGACACAAGCGGGGAATGTTTGACATGGGAGTGTTTATAAAGGTGCCATAACCACGGCCCTCAGCCTCTCCTCTGTGTTCTTTGACAGTGAATCCAAAATGTGCAACACAGACACCATAAACATCTGAAAGTTACAGCGTTTAAGGGTCTCTTGCCAGTTTTCAGTTTCAGCTACCATGTCCTGTCATCCCCATGCAATTGCCGTTAATTTACAGCCAGTTTTGCAGTAATGTGCTGTTTTTATGTAATGTTTTTGCGCTATAGTCAGCAATGCATTGTGGTCTGGTAAATTTGAAGAAAAAAGACAAAGACGCAGAACAGTATGCCAATGTTTTAAATCACAGTAAAGTACAGTATTTGTGGAAGAGTGGGTGTTTTCCTGGGGTTGGATGCAATGTGCGATGTAACCATGCGTGAGGAGGGCACACAGTGAAGATGAGACACGGCTGTACATGGATGATTTACATGGGTGACTGTCAAGGTACAGCTATCTACGCTCTGTGGCATTGATCAGCTGTCTTCACCGACCGTGTGTGCTGTGTGGCGTTGACAGCCTGTCTGGTTCAAACTGCCTGCAAGGGCAAAGTCAGCCTGTGTGACCTTCAGAGTTACCTATGTACAACAGGGTATCATGTCCACTGCGTGCCCTCTTCGCTCATGGTCACAAGGTGATGAACAGTAAAATGCTGTAAATTTCTGTTAGAGTAAAAATCTTTTTATTTTGCAGTAATATGATGGCAACCCTGCCGATTGATTACTGTTTTTTCACACAAAAATTTGTTACAGTGCAGTTTTTCTGGGCGATTCATAATATTTACTAGAACACGTTACCCATGAACTCTATGATGTTTACTGCTCTGTTTTTAGAAAGAGTGATATTAAACTAATGTCAGGTTGCAAGTTTGTAAGTAGAACACAGACAGCAGTGAAACTGACCTGGCTCAAGAAAGGCTCAAAGAGGATTCAATATGAAACATAACTGGATGACGGTGCAAGTCTAAATCAGCCTTGTTATGTGATATTTTTCTTTACCAAATTTTTCGCTAACTATCCCTTTTTTGCCCTCAGGTTACTTTCTCTTACAGCAACTATCCTCTCCCTCCTATGTCCATCTCGTATCTATGCAATCAGCAGTAACTTTATATGCAAACACATATTGCTGTTCTTTCCCACCAGGTCCAATGTTTTGGCCCGTCCTGACCTCGTTATCCATCCACTTCTTCCTCTAGTGCCACCTCAGCAATCAGACAACTTATACATTTGCACTAAACTCAAGAAACTACGGCGGTATAAAAAGTTGGCATTGATTTGCCCCGTAAAAGGGTTTTATGTGTATATTTCTGCTTTTCTTAAAATAACACAATAAAAATTATACATTGTAAAACCTTTCTCCAACTTTAAAAGCATTAAACAGCTCTTTATGAGCCCAGATTCATTTTAACATGCAGAATTCATATTTTTATGCAATCTGGTAGTACTTGTTCAGGACAAAAAACTGGAGCTCTGTGTATTATCCTAAAACGTCATGGTCCTATGAAAACTATTCATCTTCACTTTTTATGAGCAAGAAGACATCCACTTTTCAGATTTTCACATTTTTTCCCAATAATCAGATGTTTATTTTATAGTGCTGCACTACAATTTTCTTGACATCGAACATAGTAATCTGACAAAACTCTCTGTTTTTGCCTCACAGTTGCATGTGTTTTCTCAGCTCTGTAACTCAGAGCCTTTGACAACAAAAAACTATTTTTTTCAAACACACGTTTTTGACAGCACTTAATTTTACTGTCAACTTTCATCAAATTGGCACATTTGTTATTTCAAGCTAAACGATGAAACGTAAACGACAGAGAGATAATATTTGTTTTTCCAACTAAAGTTAAGTTTATAAGAAACAGCTTCACTTCAAATCTTTCTTCTACTAATATTCAGCACGTGCCCGTATTTTCTTGCCCCTTGTACCACAAGGGCTATTTTCAGGCATGATTTGATTATCACATCAAAGATCAGCTATTAAAGGATACAGAAGTTGTCTTGACTTTATTCTATCAATACATTTAATTAGTACACCTAATACACCTAATAAAGAGAATGAGAGTGGTAAAAGAGGGAACACAGGAGGACAAGTCGCAGCAGGTTGGTAAAGAGATGAATAGAAAAAAGGTGCAAGCAAACAAAGAAAAAGTGAAGCAGAATTGACACTTTCTGTAATGATGAGGAGAAGAAAGAGGCACAGTCAGAGCAGTGTACTCATCAGGGGCCACTTGTACAGTCAATAGTAATGGATAGCGCACGCCTTAGAAGGGACCATGATGCCTTTTCTGCTTGTATGTAGCGACAACAATAGAAAATCTATGAGACCTGGTCAATCCTCATCTTTTCTTTACAAATGGCAACTCTAGAAGTTCAAGAAAAAGATAAATGAAGTGTAGAGAAAGACATGGATGACCATCAATACGCAGCGAGCAAAAAAAAAAAGAGTAGAGAAGAGAAAGGCAGGTGGAGAGGAGAGGAAGTAGAGAGAGGGTAAGAAAGTATGGTAAAAAGCATTCAATAAACATGTCTCTATAGTAACCAAGATGTAATTTGCTTGGTGAGAAAAGAAAAAAAGACAGAGATTCAGGGGGAGTGATGGAGAGGGGAAAAGCAAAAGCATTTACCATCACTGCTTGAGTCCAGAGCTGTAATTACGGAACTGAGACGCAGCGAGAAAGAGAGAGAAAGGGGGTGGAAAAGAGCAGGAGGGAAGAGGGAAAAAAGGCTGTACACAATGTGCTTTTTTACTCAAGGAGAAGGTGAGACTGAAGAAAACACACAAGTAAAGAGATGACCCTTTAAAATTGGCACTGTTGCTAATAGGTGTGGTGGGCGGCACAGAGGGGGAAAAAAAGGGAAATAGGCAGCTCCAGTAGAAAGAAAATGAGGAAGAGGAAAGAAGGAAAAAGTTTCTTAAGAGGTGCCTTTTGTAAGCCAGCGTGTGCAAAGGAGGGAGTGCATTTGTTTATGGAGCCATCAGAGACAGAACATCGTAATAATCCTGACTGATTTTTATGTGAAATAAAATAAACAGCTCTAAAAGTTTTAGGGCCCTAAGAAAGAAACAAAGAGAGGTAAGAGGAGGAGTGAAGAGGGAGTGAGGAGAGAGAAGAGTGACAGGTGAAGACAAAATCTGACAAGAGGCAGGAGTTCTCAAAAAGTGAGTGATAGACAGGATGAGATGTGCGGGCCGATCAAAACAGTGAGACACCAAAAATATCAGAAAACAGAAAGACGGGCCAGTCCCTGTTTGGCACTGTGTGCATGTGTGTGTGTGTGTGTTTTGTAGTACAGGAAAAGCAGAGTGGTATAGAGAAAGAAGTGTGTCATGCTGTGTGAGGGTGAGTATGTGTGCAATGAGTGTATATTTTTGTGTATGGTAGTGATTACAGCCTTGGCGAGTGGCTGGTGTCAGCCTGTATATGTGGAGATAACAGGATTTAGAGGCTACTGACACTCCTGTACGACACAAGAGGGAGAGGGAACAAGTGATGCTATGAAGAGAGAGAGAGGGGAGAGAGACAGAGACAGAGACAGAGACAGAGAGAAGGATAGGGAACAAAAAGAAAACTGAAAAAGTAAAACATAACACTTGGACTTCTAAATTTTAAGAATACATCTAAGAAACAACATGTAAATGTAAACTTGATGTCATATAACTACAAAAACCCAGAACATGAAAAATTGAACATGCACTGCCCCCAACATTTTCCAGGGTTGCCTCATCACACATTTCTGGTAGAGTGGAGTTTTCAGAGAAGGGACTGGGTTGAGTCTTGGGATACGAGAAATGAGACCAAAAGCATGCTGCAAAAGCCACAGTGGCCCAATCCAGCGTCCACCACGAAGCCACTAAACTCACATGCACTTCTATAGCCACAGTTGTGCAGGGAGTGTGTGTGGGCTTGAGATCTGAGATCAGTTTGAGAAAAGGGACAAACTCAAATGATATAACATGTCGCCTGGAAAAACATGCATTGAAAAAAAAAACTTGAGTATGGGTTTGTCTTGAAGTATTGTGTATAAGGTTTTCATCAAACTATCAGGACCAGATCAGACAGAGATGGGAAAAAGAACTGGACATCACAACAACTGCAGACACTTGGCAGCATATGAGGGAGGTGCAATTGTTTTACAAATTCTTGGACATGGAAAAACTTCTGTTGGAATTACCTGTATGCTTTTTCATAACAGAAATCAAAAACACAGTGGCACCTGTATCTTCTGTTGGAGGTAATATGAAGTGGAGATGGTAGATAATGCTCATGTTTTCTGTTCTTGTCTCTTTACGAAGCCATTACATTTTTGGAAGTCTTTGATGTCTTATCATATTTTGCTGGAAAGACTAATTTTTTGTATTAATGGCCTGAGGGGCCTTTTCATGGCTAAGTTTGGCAGTGTTGGAGTACCTGGGGACTCTGGGTGCAACCGCCTGAAATGTTAGACCCATTGATGACTTTTGAGATCTTGCTGTTGATATATACTAGATTTGCTACATATCTCATTTAGTTCGTATATTCACTGTGCTGGACTTTTACAAATTTAAAAATGTACCATGTAAAAAAAATCCTTGGTTTCACTTTTAGTTGAACATTCACACCCCTTTACCTCAGACATATGTACTGAATAAAAGTGATACCCATCTCTTTGAGATTTTGCTGGTATCAAGTAAAAAGTCCATAATTACATTTTGGCTTCAAATGAATTGCCTCACTGTTAGTATTTTTAATAATATTGTAAAAAAAAAAAAAAAAACCTACACATTCTAGATCAAATTACCTTTTGTATAAGACTCCAAAAAGAATTAGGGGAAAATGATGGGAGAAATGCCGTGTTTACTTAGCCAGGGAAAAAAAATCTGTTCATATGCCTGTATGAACAGCAGGGCTGCACAATATTAGGAAAAATGATATTGCAATATTTTTGTTTCCTGCACTATGTTGGTGTGTATTTACAGTATTTTGAAGGTTTACTGCTTCACTGTTCAGCTCAAAAGTTGGACAGGCCTCCATGAATTTTTAGAAACAAAAATTCCAAGGTTGTTGAATGAATAACAGCGAAAGTAATAAAAGTGGCAAAACAAACATGCCCATGCTGTTACAAAAGTCAAAATGAGAACATTGTTTGGACCACAGGAAGTGTTTTGTTTGGCTTTGTGAAGTCTATTTCAGAGAGCTCATAAACGTGATAATGTGGCTGAGGCTGCGTTAAGAGTGCTTACCAGGAATGTGCCTCTGTTCTGTGAGTCAGTGAGTACAGTTTATGTTGGGCAAGACGTTTACAACAGAGCGGCACATGAAACAAGAGAGGACACTGCTGTGTGTAAACCAAAGGATGTGCAGACACTTTTGCCTTTTTGTCTTGAAACTGATTCTTCTTCTCCAATCTTTGATGTTTCTATTCATCCTGTTATGCATTGTCCCTCCAGGCTTGCACTGGTCACACAGTGTAAATTTCATCACCTTGCCCACCTGCTTTTGTAGAATATTCAAGACTATCTCCAGCTGCATTTTCACACTCAGAGTTCTTGCTGAAATTCACAGTGGGGCTGACTGAAAAGTCCCACTAGGTGAAAATCCCAGCTGTTTGTATTCACATGTGCTCCCTACCTTGAACATTTTGGGACTTTTTCAGGTGTTTTTGCAAATATTAACTGAGCATTAACATAATTACTGAATCCACATGGGGTGAAGGGAGTCATTGACTGCCATGCTTCAGCTTTTGCAACCAGACCAACTTCTGCAATAAGCTCCTCAACTTTCATCTGATCACCCAAAGCAGGAATATATTTCAAGTGGATCGTCTCTGTCCACAGAGCCTCAGAGAGATGGAGGATCTATCCAAAGAATCACAAATCAGAAAGATGTTGGCATCCCTCACACCTGGACACCTTTTTCTTTTCTCTTACCTGGAAATCTGTACAAACTTATGAAGGAAAATTAAAACAGCTGAGCACTTGACTCTTACCCTTTCTCATATACAGGTCTAAAATAAGCACATTAAGCAGTGAAAATGTCACCATTCTAACCAAGAGAAAAATGGCAGATATCATTTCTGACTTTCCACATATGACAGAAAACTGGAGAAAATCAATGACTTGGATTGACATTTTCATGAATTATTTTTAGCTCCATTTGAGTTGCTTAAAAAGCTCTGAAATCTTTTTTTTCTCAATCAGCCTCTCACCACACAGTGAAGTGTAAAAAGTGTACACATTTTTCTGCTAAAGATACAGCAGTTTGGGGAACCCTATTTAACTTTATGCTGAACTCATGTTATTGGGTGAAGAAAGAAGCATTCAGGGCCATTTTTTAATTGTCACTGTTGTGATGCCATTTGCTAACGTTGGTAAATAAGTCAAAGTTTTTGTGTCCTTTGTTTTCAATCGAAGGTAAAGAAAGGGGAATAAGGTTAAGACTGTGGAGTAACAAAGAATGTTTGCTGAAATAAACTGTGCCAAGAGATGGGGAAAACATATTTGAGCCTCAATGAGAGGATCAATGTGAGGAAAGATTAGGATGGATGATGGATAGAGAAAAGGGGGGAAAAAAAGAGGAAAAAGATTCAGGAAGGACTGCCGATGATGATGGATAGCAGACACCTAGGAGGTGAAACAAATACATAAGAGAGGAGGAGGATGAGGGGAGCTGTAAAGTTTGGGTGCTGAAAAATAGATTTCCAACGAGTGTGTGCAAAATGCATGGAGCTGTCTTAATTTAGTGCACATTTCAATTGGTGCTCCCATGAGCTGAATGAAAGCTCTTTTTCTGCAGACTAATCTAAGTCAAGAGGGGAAAGTGGTCAATTTATAGAGTGAGACAGAAAGGTTAGCTACAGAATAGCTAAACTGTTATATTCTGTAGACAATTCCAAATTGAAAGTTTATGACCTTTTTCAGAGAAAAGGAGAGAGAGAGTAGAATTAATTTTCCCAAAGTATTATTAACCGCCAGCACTTACAGAATTTGTTAGGGACTGTCTTGTGTAACAGATCAATCACAATGAGGGAGAGAAGGGGGAGAACCCCACAGAGTGAGCCGCTCCTCTGTGCTTTGCTCCATGTCTGCAGAGGGAGAGCTAGCTCACTGGGGACAAATTAGCCACACAAGAGCACCGAGGCATCATGGGAAATTAATGATCAGGACCTCCAGGAAGTGAGCTAATGAGTCTTGGTAGTGCCACACGCAGATGTAGACCATGAACCACGCACACACTCGATTCAAGACAGGGAAAAGCGTGAGAAGGAAGAGGGTCCTGCAGGAGGGAAATAGCCAAATGTGAGGCACAAGCAGACTTTTAATGGAGCTTTGGCTGCATGAGTGATAGTGCTGGAGCAATAGCAGAGTGAGTGATCTCACACACACACTCAAATGTTAGCACACACACATACTTAGGGAATCAGATAATTAGAAAGGACCACCAATGGCTTTCGCCCATGGAGGCATAGTGATTACTGTCGCTACATCCTCCCCTGGGGCGGCTGACAACAAGCAAAGAATTACACACACACACACACACACACACACACACACACACACACACACACACACACACACCTCATAGAAAAGTGTTACTATAGTTATTTGATAACACATACTTGGTGAACACAGTGTGTGTCACAAAGGTTGAGTGGCTTCCTCCTCTGCCAATCTTGCATGATGGGACCCTGAATTCACAATTTAACCCTGTGATGCTCTTTATTTGGGTTCTTGTCATTCACTAATAGTACTTGTAAGCTCAAAATAAAAAATGACAACGAAATTATGGTTTACTGAAACAAGGCTTCACGAAAGCGCTTCACTGCCCTAGTGCCTTAAAGCAAAACAATGAAACAATTAGCTCAAGATCTGTTTTAACATTGATTCATCTAAATCTGACGACTCAGCTCATCATCAGTCAGGCTATCAGAGGGGAAAAGAGGACAGATGGTCCCAGGCTCCACTGAAAACTGGAACAGTGACAGACGGTCTCCCCACACCAGTCGGCGCACCTCACAAGGATTTAACTTTGCATTACACATTACCACACCCTTGTCAGCTGATTGGCTCAAAGTTTGCCGGGCACCGCCCTCTGCTGAGCGGATCCGCCCTTCCAGTACTCCACAGCCTGTTGCTGCCAAACCAGCTGGCAGTTTCAATGGATAGTCTGACCTATAACTCAAGGCTACACTCGAACCCGTGACCTCTGCAACAAATTTAGCCTCTTTTTTGGTCTGAATTTTTCAGTTTGCACACCCAAAGTAGTTATGCGGACTGTGAGCAAACACCCAAGAATCTTCTGCTCTGGAGGTCCACACCTTCCTCCTTGCAGCCTGTGATTTAACCCTCTGAGGCGACTTTACCTTTTTGACATCATGCGAGACTTCAGCAGAGGATAGCGCACAAACTGGACTCTGTTCATGACTGGGTGAATCTAAAGGGTGAAAAAGTTGCTCACGCGCTCCTCTTCCTTGTCGGCTCTTCTCACCTGCACACGCAACTCCGTAGCGCGCGCGTGCACAGCCTCTCTGCGGCCCCCGCGGCGGTCAGGATGTGGACCCCGGGGAATCTGCCTGCTTGGAAAGCAACGATCTTCCTCTGTAACATCATCTCTGCGGCTGTGGCGAAGAGACACGCCGTGTACTGGAATTCTACAAACACCAGGTGAGGAAACTGTGCGTGATGATGCTCCTTTCCATCCCAGAAGTGTTTTTTTCTCAGGCTTATTCACATCTAAATTTGGGATTTCATTTGAGAGGGTTAAAATTCAGTTCATGTGAACTTACTTTGCATAGAACAGACTTTGCCAGTCTGAACTTGCACTGCCTCTCTATTGCACAACTACCACAATAATTCCTCCTAAATGAGTCAGGCTTTGGTCTGCTTGAAGAATCTCTGCTATGCTGCAAATCACGTCTTCATGCTCTTAATTGAAGAGGGGTGCAGGGCAGGTATGATTATCTCCAACCTTAAGCAACCCTAGAGCCATCAGACAGGTTTCTTAATGTTGACTTAGTGAGCTGAACTGAACTGTGGGGATACAGTGATTCATTTAAGACAGAGTGGCCAGATGTCACCCTCCAGTGCAGGTGGTTATCTTTATCACGGTGACTAACCCTGGCTTTCACCTGTCCAGTGCTGATAATACCACATACAGTGTGTCAGAAGTGAGGGTTCCTTCTCTTAGTAGTGCCCAAGATCCTATTCTGAGCACACAGGTGCATATTAAAGGCTAAAGGGCAGCTGGATATAAGATAATATGAAGTTAGGTAATAGGATGGTGTGTATGTTTGTTTGTGTGTGTGTGTGTGTGTGTGTGTGTGTGTGTGTGTAATGAGTTGATAGGGGCCATTAGCAAGGCAGAGTCAGGCTCACCTGCTGATCCAGGTGTTCCAGTCTGCTTAATTGAAGGGCTGAGGTTCAGGACTTGCAGGGCCAGTAAGGCTACTGCCAAAAATAACACATCCACTATTCTCTCACCAGTTATTTAGAGACTCTTGCTCTCCTTGAGGCCCTAATTCCCTCAACGGCCTTTAAGATGGATGACCTTCTGTCTTAATAGCTGCTGGCCACAGAGACCTCTCCCTAAATCACAGATTCACTTGTGTTTTACATTTCTGGATGCACAAATTGTGGCAAAAATATGACTCCTGGGAGGAATAATTTCCCCGGAGACTCCTTTGTCAGGTCTGCAAGACTTATCCTGTACTCAAGTCAGCCGAGGTTATGCTCAGTGTGCCCAGGCGGGTAAAACCCAGTCCTGTAATTGGGATCCAACAGAAATGTGTTGTAGAGGAACGCAGTGAGGATTAGGAAGCACCTTCTTGTCCCCCAGAGATTCAAGGATGAATGGTCACAGCCTGTGGCAGAGCCACACAGTCGGCTGCAACACCACACAATCACAATGCCATCAGCATCACGGCGCAGTGGTAACCCACTGTGGCAGAGAATCACTCTCATCAGCAACACCACCCAATCACAAAGCTATCAACAGAGCCGTGATGTTGCACCCGGTGCACAATCCCCTGGGTTTAGTGCTAGGACTCTTTTTCCCTCTCCTCTCTCCTCTCCTTCTCTATCCCCTCCTCTCCTTAGTCTTCATTACCTCTCTTGTTACATCCTCCTCTCTTTTTCATTTTTTTCCTCCACACTCACCCACCCCCTCAGCCCTTTTATCTGTCATGGCTCCCTCTTGCCCAGCGATGGATATTGGCGGTGTGATTAGTTGAGCTTCAGTCATTTTCCCATACCATATTTTGTATTAGCTCCTGGCCAGCCAGCCAGGTTGTCCTGAGGCCTGTAAATGTAGCCTGGCGGACGAGGAGAGACCCAGGGAGGAGAGAGAAAAGCTTTTGTTAGCTTGGTGGAGGAGTGCAGTGTCCAAGAATCTGCTCATCACAAGTGGTACAGAGCGCACTCAAAATAACCAGAAAACAAAACACATGTAGCCTTTGTTTCAATGATTAAAATGTTGTTTAAGAAGGTAAAAAGCTTTTGGATCATTTCTTGAGACAACATTAAAGGAATGACTCATGAGTACAGTAGCTCAAACAGCTTTTTCTGTGATATTAGCCCAAAGAAAAATCACATTCCTGTTCCCTTTGCTGTGTTGAACAGTTAGCATCTCTCAGCTAGCTCTTTTGGGCTGACAGCGAGCAAGGTTGCCTTTTTTCATTTTTAATTCTTTTATTTGCCTTGTTTGTAGTCTCAGAAAATCTGCAGCAAGCTACGTGGTCAACACCAAATCAGAGAAGGAAGGATCAGCTTATGAAGCACTTAGCAGAGCTGAAAGGCTATAAGTTTATGGAAAACCCAAAAGGACAAGTAATCCAGGGTGAACTTTGGATATCAAACTCTGAAGTTGACAGGTTGTTGCTTACGCCACATGATACAGGCTGTTTTTTAGGTTTTATTGTCTTATCTTTAACTGGCCTCTTTTATTTTGACCCAGCTCTGGTGTTGCCTTGTAAATGTTGGATATATGGGAACTTACTCTTGTTGCTCTTGAATTAGCCAGAGGATTGTGCGGGGCAGCTTTTGATACCAGTGACCCCGCTGTAGTAACACTTGTGAAAGAAACGGTTTGCTCGTATGTAACACAAATGTAGCTGGTGAGAAAACTGTTTCCTCTTGATACAAAGACTGAAGACATTCTCTTGCCATCACCTTTCCTTCGACATCTAGATTTATGGTTTTAATGAAGCGGGGGCAGTGAAGTGCAGACTGAAGGGCCTTGTTGCTCTGTTCTTTCCTGGCTTATACGGCTGTAACAAAGGCTCAGTGAAACACTTTAACTGGCACACATTTAGCACCCTCCAGATTGAAAAATTGAGCTTTGAAATGAAAGTGATAGACTGACTGCAGGGTCAGCGTTGAACATGGTAGAATCGGATACGCAGGACTCTTTCTCCTTGCGAGGCTCAAGTGGTTCGATTGCCCTCTTTTGTGATTTTATGAACAGAGTTTACGATCGTTCTCAGTTTTATTACAACGTTTCTCTCAGAGCGATAGCTCCTTATTAGAAGAGAAATTATTTTTTACTTCCTGGAGCAGTTAAAGGTTAGTAAGATATTATAACCAGAGGGCTCTAAACTTGAGTATGTGTTTTGTGTGTGCTGACAGTAGACCTCAGTGCTCCCTTGAGTGTCTCGCTCAAGCTAGTTTATAGGTGTATTAAGCCCCCTCTTTTCTACCACCGTGTGCTTTAATACCTGTTGGGCCAACTAAGTTGACTTGCCATATTTGCTGATCTAACAGTGTCTGCTCCTTGTGCTTCATTCATCCTCATAAATTCACTCTGGAGGTGTCAAAAAGTTTACTCCAGAGTTCGCTCCAGAACTTTACAGATTGAATTACCTCTCTTTTTTTCTGCAAGAGATGACTTGAAGGAGGCTTTTACAGTCTATATGAGGGCTTCTCACACACCTCTAACAAGAATAAATGTCACCCAAAGCTGCACCTTAAATAAGCTACTCCATTTCCCTGTCCCCTGACTTACCCTTGTTCTTGGCTCACACCTCTAATACTGCTCTCCTCTCTTATCCGACATGGCAGGAGGCAGACTTGTTGCAACAGTTCCTCTGGATCTGGATCAAACTCGAGACTCCTGCTTCCTGACTCCTCTTGTTTTTCTCTTTCTCGCAGAACGGTGGATTAGCTGGGTGTTAATAACAGATTTAAGAATTTACATGGAGCGGTAATGCACAATAGGAGTATTATAACCAATTTTTCTTACCTGTTTATCTCTCTTGCTCACACTTGTACGCTTTCAGCAAGTTTGGACACACATTTAAAACAAACCCCAGCCCAGTCCAAACCCTGCTGAACTCTCTCTCCCTTTTCTTTCTCTCTGTCTCTCCCCCCTTTCTGGCACAGGCTTAAGCCGAGCTCCAAGCCAGTGGGGCATGTTTAAACGGTGCGTGAGGAGATGAATATTTGTATTGGTTTTCTGTATCTTTATTGAAAGCAGCCCTCATAAGTCTTCCGTGTAATCTCTACTCTGTTTATGCATCATTTCCCTCCGTGTGCACTCATGAATGATCTAGTTTAAATACCAAGGTAAATCACGTTCTGCATGCCACACCTTCACACGCACACACACACACACTCACACATACATATACACACACACAAACTCACATGCAGCGTACAGTAAAGTGAAAGCAGACAGCGTTTGTAATGGTGCCTTGTCACGATGATGATTGCACTCCCAGACTGTTTTCGGTTTTTATATCTTTTTATTATTTCTCCTCCAGCAGCCGGCTTGTCTGCGACTCTTCCTCCTATAGTGTCTGTGTGTGTGTGTGTATGTGTGTGTTTGTGTGTGTGTGTGCATGCAAATGAATATTTTTCTCGCACTGTCTGCTATCTCTCCTCTGTGCGTCTGTCTCTATACTAATCTCTGTCTTCCCCTGGTAAATGATTAACATGGAGAACCTGGCTGAACTATAATCAACAAACTCACAGTGAGGTAATTACCACTTTATTCCCTGTCCTGCTAACAAAGCAGTGTCTTTCTCTCTCTCTCTTTCTCTCTCTCTCTCTCTCTCTCTCTCGCTCTCTCTCTCCCACCCATTCCTCCCTCCTCACCCTCCTCATTTGTCATCACTGTGTCAGTGTCTCTCTCCCTTTTCTGTGTCAACGCCTATTGTCTCACTCACTGCAGCGCTGTGTTCCTGTGTGTAGATCCTGAGATGCGTTTGTTTGCTGATTGTGTACCATATCTGTCTTTGTAAATGTGCTTTGTCTGTTTGTTTGTGCTATTGAGTGTATTATCTGGAGGGCAAACTGTGGATGAGTTAACTGTGTGTACATTTGAGCTTCTTTGTCACTGTCGGAAAACAATGCCGGGCAGTGATTTTGCTGATTTTTGCGCTTGTGAATTGACGTTCAGGGACTTTGTTTCGGGCTGGAGTTGATTTCAAGGGAAGCAATGGCTCCGTGAGGTGTACGTTTATTTGTGTATGTGTGGAAGTGACCTGCTGCTTTGCGTAAAAAGAAACTCTTTGTTCCTTTGAGAAAAAGATGGGAGAGTGATAAATCTCACTTCTGGGGAAAACAAAACCCAGAAATGTAACAGGGTACACAACACTCCAAGATTTGATTCATTTGTGACCTCACACATGATTCATGCTAGTTTTCTTTTCTTTTCCTTTGTTTTTTTTCGTGATTTTTCTTCCGCTCACAGCAAGTTGTAGTGAAAGTGGCTTTGACTGGAAAAAACTAAATTCCGGTCAGCGGTGGAAGCGGCTGTGAGAACATTTACCAACCACTGTGCTGGCCTCCTGCCTAAATAGGTCATTGTTTTGTTTCCACTCATGAGTTGATTTTAGGTGCGACTGAAGTGTTGGAGTGAGAAAGGCATATTGTTGCCTTTGGATAGTGTAGATTTTTTTAAGGAGTGGTGTGCAGATAAAGGATTGTGAGTGCAATTTTCAAGAGAATAGGTTCAAGTTACTGACACTGCCTCCTTTTTTATCTCAGTTCCCCTTCGTTTTACAAGAAAACATAAAAGCAGCATAGCAAATTCTTCTTTATCATTGAATTAAAAGCAGAGATGCACAAACACAGGGAGACATATGCACACTGTGCTGGAAATGAGTTTTGGTTCGAGGCCTAGCAGCAGTCAGGATGTCTGTATTAAAATGGATCAGATAGTCACAGTGCAGCTTGGAGCAGACACGGTGTACAAACATGAAAGGACGGCCGCTCTCTCCTCCTGGTCAGGATATTTAGTCAATCGATACCAATTTAACACCCTGATATTATCATCGGCTTCTCGCATTATCGCTAGACTGCATATGGACCCGTCTCTTTCCCAATTTCTCTCTCCCTTTAGCCGCTGCCCTGTCTGTCTGTGTACACACATACATCAATATTAAGCTGCATTAAGCTGTAATAAGTTGTATTGTATGAATGTCTCCGAGTGAGGTGGAACAGCTGTGGAAGGGAATGGGGTTCAATGTCGTGTCATCTGCCGCTCGCTTGGCACAGCCCGGCCTGGCTCTGGCACAAAATGGCCGCTGTGTGGTATGTGTGTGAAGAGGACGGCTATGGTGGTTAAGGGCTCCAAGCAGGAGCACTTTCATTCACCCATTCACGGCACACAATGAGCTGGCATTGTTGGAAGTGTCAAGCCAACTGTGTATTCCTCTGACATACAAAACAACAATTAAATTGTGGCGTGAGAATATGTAAACTCCAAATTGTGGGAAAGGCTTTCATTTTAAGCTTGATCAAACAACACAATCTGCCAGCATAGTTACACACACACACACACACACCAAATACACACCTGTGTGCACCCTAAAAAACAGGCGGACACACTCTCAAGTACATATAACATCACACAATGCTCTCCCACTCAGCTCAGAAATCCTGCCAAGAGGCAACCTGGGAATTCCCTGAGACAGAAATTGAATTAGTATTGACCCAGCCACAGCAGAAGGCTGGAGCAGAAACCTGGATTATTGTACCATACAAGACCCAGGCTGTCAGGAGGCGACTGAGACATGTTTGCCATCTCACCCCAAGCCTGCAAAGACACTTATGGACTGTTGTTCCAAAAGAGCTTTTCTTATGTCTTTGTGATCACATGGATGAAGTTAGGCACTGAAATGCTGCTGCAAATGTTCCTTGGCTCAGAAAATGTTGATCAAGTACTGGCATAGGAACTTGAATGTCTGTTTTAAACTTGTAGTTTATGTGAGCTTGTGAGGAGTGTGTGCTTTTTTTACTGATTTCAAACTCTGCCTAGAGTAACAGAGAATTTGATGGCAGCTGCATGTCAATAAAGGAGTCCATATTAGTGACGTATGCTTTATTAAAGCTCCTGTGTTGAGCTTTTTGTTTTCTTTACACGTTGGTGCCTCCTTTGGACAAAGCAGAATCTTTCGTACCTTCTTATCCTGCATTGTTATAACCCTCAGATGTATGACTCTGAAAATCCTTGTCCAGGAAAATGCTTTAATAATGCTATTTCTGTAGTGTGCAGTTAATCATTTGACCTGACACCTACCCCTGCCAATAGTTTTAGACTTTGAAAATAGCTTTCTGTGAACAGTCAGTCTTTATGCTGATGATGTTCTTGTTTGCTTTTGTGGGCCATGAGTGGCCATCAGCATGATCTCTGTTTGTTTCATACCCAGTTAAAAACTTCTCCCAGGAGCTTTAAGTTTGTCTGGCTATGAGCATTAGCCAACACATCACAGTTTTTAACTCGAACTAGAAGTGCATTCATGTGATGTTTGTTAGAAGATTGAGAAACTAGAGCGAAAGTGAAAAACACTGACATACCTCTATAGGCGTTCTGCCATGGAAAGAGACGTTGATGGATAAAAAGTGCTCTGCTTTCAAATTAAATTATACAAATTAGATTACAGGGGCTACACTTACAGGAGGAAATGAGACATTCCATAAGTAGCAAAAAGCAGAGAAATAAAAGACACTGCAACATAGTTCGCAAGCAGAAGTTTTCAGCTTTGACCAAGCTAGCTAGCAAGGCTTCATTAAATTTCTAATATTTCTTTTTAGCATCTCCTGTTTTACAGAACAGTTGTTTTTATCCAAAGAGAAGGCACAAGATTGGTGTCTTCACACTACAAGCAAAAGCATTAACAAAGAAAATGTACTTTCTCTACTCTTTGTGAATGTTTAACAGAAAAGTATGCATATTTCTTAACTGGTGTGTGCACTTTTGTGTTGTGTTGTTTTGTCTTGTCAGTGTTTACCCTTAAGTATAGCACTTATCAGATTCACCGTCCAGTATATCATGAGGAACTTATTTTTTGTCATCAGTGTCTCTTAAAAAATCTTTTATATTACATTTTGTGATTCCCAGATGGATTCACATGACAGATTTTGTGTTAATTTTTTGCTTCTGCTATTTGATTTTTTTTTTTGCAGACTTTTCCACAGTGAAACAAAAACTAATATTATTTTGGCATTGCCTCCCAGAAGTGTGGCAGCACAGCCTACTTTTCAGCCCCCCAGTGATGTGAAACACTCACATTCCTCTCCTCTGTTTCATTTTGGGCTGCCATACCACACACACACATTCAATAACACTGCATATGAATACACACATTCTCCCTCTGAGCTTGCTTTCCCCCCCGTCAGCCCCCCAGAGATTGTAAAAACATTAGACCTGCAGTGGAGGGAGTGAGGGATGGAGAATGTGTTAAGGAGAGGATGGTGGTGGTGGGGAAGGAGTCAACAGATTTCAACTCCCAAAACAGTCCAGGATGCCCCCCAGGGATGGAGGGATGAGGTGAGAAAGAGAGAGAGAAAGGGAGAGAGGGAAGAAGGGATGTCAGCAGGTATTACTATCACTGTCACGAGCAGGCGTGAGGAGTACCCCTCTTCCTCCCTCTCTTTTTGCCCCTCCCACTGTACACAGACACGCACTCTGATGCTGTACAGGTGTGGTATACACACACACACACACACACACACACACACACACACACACACACTTACACACACGGCTGCTAAGACTCAGGGGAGAGCCCCAGTAGGAATCACACCACATTTATAACTGACAGGCACTTCTTTCTGGTCCCTGTGTGTGGTTGTGTGTGTGTGTGTGTTACCTAGCACGCTCGTGAAGTTATGCATATCACTCAGTAACAGACGGTAAAAATATGAATGCAGTTTGGGATCTAATGCTAATGCTTACTCAAAATTTGTGAGTGTTATTTTTTGTGCTGAATAAGCAAACTTTAGATATGATTTTTACATTAGGGGCAGTACAACATTTCACTACAGCAGTATATTGTCATTCAAGTTCAGATTTTGCATTGCTGGCACCACAAAATTCAAAATTTTGATTTAGAACGTATTCTGCTCCCTAAACAGATTTGACTCAACAAATCACAACTTTCTGACTCTTCATGGTTGCTCCAATGACAGTGAACTTGCTCTTCATCTTATAACTTTCTGTTGTGTTATCATTTTTATCATGGGCAAGTGAATCAATCATGCCTCTGTTAGTCATGTTAACATGGAGTACTTTTACCTGATTCAAAACAAGCAAACATCCTATTCAAATACAAAAATGTTTAACATTTACTACAATTTTTTGGCAATGCTGACAATGCTGATGCATGTTTTTTGTGCATGTGTGACAGTTTTAGCATTATATATCTTTACCTTCTATGCTTATTAACTATATGAATTGAAATATCACTACCTGTCAGGGCTGATAAGCAAAAATAATCAAATTGCGATTATTTTTCCCTGTATTGTAATTGAGATTTTATTGTGCAATTATTTTTAGATTCTGCATTTTATCTGTTGTTAGACAAATTGTTGTAAATGAGCATTGATTTTAATTAACGCACAAAACAACAGGTGACATTTTTTTGATACGCCTGACTGCTTTTTGCCCATTTATGTCCCTTCTCACACCTGTTTTGCATCATTCGGACCAATTTTTTCTTCTTTCTGACTATTTCCAAAGTTTTCTTCCAATTTTCTTGCCAAGTTTTGCTGCTTTTTGCCACTTTAAACTTATTTTGATTTATTTTTATTTCTACTTCTTGCTAATTTTGGCCCTTTCTACCACTTAGATTGTTGCTCTTGCAAAGGTAGCTTTCAACATATTGACTCTTTGGTTGAGCAGGGGTAAAGCAAAAAACATCCACTGCAAAAAATTATCTATAATCCTGAGTCATTTTGTGTGAAAGAAATGTTGAATTGTCTGGGATTAGAATATTGCAGCAGGTCATATTCCAATTTAATCTAATTTGCGATTAATTAACTACCTGTTCAAAAGAGGGCAATGTGAATGGGATTTGGTCGCTGCTCATGATACAAACATGGGTGCCTTCAGATTTTTTAAGGCATAAAATAATATCAAGTTGTACACTTTGTGTTTTTTTCTGACTGAACTCACTCTACAAGCACATGCATGTTTTAGAATTATACTACGATGACCCTACCTGTGTAAAAATGGCTGAAATATGTATGGAATTTGGTGTCAACCCCTCTAACATTCCTGCACTCAGATTTTGGAGTCTTACTGCAAGAGGATGAGATGTGGTTTGGGGTGTGTTGTGTGTATTTGCCAGCATACGTCAATATGTTATTTTTTGTTGCAATAAGCAGTACCACATGATTTTTCAGCTTGTGCATGAGGCTTGATCCTCCTGACATTTGTGCTATTTCTCCCTCCACTTCCTCATTCTTTGTGCTCCTGTTGTTCAACTGTTCTGAATATTTAATTTGGTCATTTCTTTGATCAACTTGCAGTTTTACATTGAGTTTAGTGTGTTCACTGGGTGTATATGTGCTGTCTGCATACTGAACTGTTTCATAACTCTCAGCGAACACTACTCAGTGTTCAAACAGGGGGATAGACACTCTGCAAACAATAACCCCACTCTGTCCCGAGGTTAGACTGATTTTAAGAGTCTTTGTCACTCACCTTAAAAGAACCAAACTCTACATTTTTGTGTGACTGTCACTTTTTTAGTGAGTTGCCCTCTGCCTCTGTTCAAAACTGTTTCTTCATATTCATCAGAACTGATCAGATGGCTGTAATTCTCAGTCAGAGAGCATCCAGAGCAGCACTGGTGTTTTTTGTGCTGAATAAAAGGGGGGGGGAATCGCCTCGTCCCAAATCTCCATAGCTGTGGCCTTGTAGCAGCAGAACTCATGAATCTCATTGCTCTCTTATTCAGCTGGAAATGGAGTTCTTGTACGCAGCGCGTTTCTCAAAACAGTGCAGCAGACGCTTCCGTGTTTATGATTGTGGCATTAATCTGCGTACTCACCTTAAAATACACCCCATGACAAATGCCTAGTCATGAAAGTCAAAAAATCCCTTACTCGCTGCATTTTCCAACATTAAAGGAGGTTCCCTGATGGATTTTTCTCTGGGAACAGAGGAGCTGTGTTGTTTTAAATAAAAGGATAACTTTAACAAGTGGCTGTGTGATTTACTCTGGTATCTATGGTGCTTTAAGATTAAACACTGTACCTTGTGTGTGTTAATCTTGTAATTTTAGGTCACAGTGGTTCATTACTTAAAGTGGCGGCCAGTCATCTTTAATCCTAAATTAATCAGTTAATCCTGATCCAGTGTCAGGCTGTTGTTATCCCCTGTGTGAGACCGCCGTCTGCACCACTACTCCTGACCCTCGCCACTTCCTTCCTATTCGCTCCTAAACTCCTCCTCCTGCTCTTTTCCTCTTATTGTGACTGAACACTTCACCGGTGTTGTGGAACTCAACTGGTCTTTTCTAAGAAACTCAGGGGCATCTGGTCTTGAGGTGGAGAGTGGGTTCCACTGAAAACAGCCCGAAAAGTTGAAAGCATGAATTTGATTTCACACGCTGTACAGAAGAGTCATAAATTGGAGATGTGTCTAGCTTAAACTAACATATATTCAGCAGGCTTGGAGCCAAATGGAAGAGTTAAAAAAGAAAAAAATGTCAAGAATTTAATTTCTAGTCCCTTTGAGGTGAGTGTGATACTTCTTGTGTGAATATGTGTGGAGTGTGTGCGAGTGTGTGTGTGTGTGTATGTGTGAGGGCGGGGTAGCCGGGTGGCTGTGCGTGACTAGAGCAGGACAAAGCTGGCTGCCTTGAGGGGGAATAAAGGGGACCTTCCATACCCCCCGATGCACCGAGTGATATGAATCTTAACGGTTGTGACGGAGAAAGATGGAGATGGGGTAGAGAGAGGCATGGATCGCCTGTGAGAGAGAGCGAGTGAGGGAGAGAGAGAGAGTGTGTGAGTGTATGTGTGAGAGAGAGAGAGAGAGAGAGGGGCCAGTTTAGACTCCTGGGATTCCAAAGCAGTGACCGTGAAAGTGCTTAGATAAACAGAGAGGAAGACGGAGTGAGGGGAAGGAGGGGAGGGAAGGAGAAGTGGGTGAAATGGTGGTGCTGGAAGAGAGGACAGGAAGGTATAGGCACACTGACAGGGAGAGGAAATGAGAGCGGTGAAGATGGGGTGAAAGAAAGCAGATGGGAGTGAAAACCAAGTGTAGAAGTTTTTTAAATAAGTTCACCAGGAGTCAGAGGGACTGAAAGGGGGCCAGCGGACTCTATTTACTCCTTACCTCTCGTGCCTCGCCAGTCTTTCTCCCTCCATCTTCTCCTTTCCTCTCCTTCACTCTGTTTAAATAATTCAGGCCTGTTGCCTGTATTAGAGCAGGTTTCCTTGACGTGTCTTAAGAGAGCGTGTCTGCAGAAGCGTGCAGATCTCTGAGTGGCCATTTCTCTGCTAACAACCACCAAATAATCAGGTACAGGAGGAGGAGAGCACCTGGGATACGTAGTTCATGTTGCCTATCCAGCATTGACCTTCAAATCACAAAGAGACAGAGGAAAACAGAGTGAGAGTAACAAAGAAAGAGTGTCTACAGCATCAAAAGTGTGACCCACTTACTACATGATGGATTCTCAAAGCCAAGGCTGATTTATCAGCTGAGTGTATTTGCTTTGTGAGCACCCTTTTCACTACACTGAGGAGCGTATCTCAGCAAATGAGCATGCGGTGTGTGTTTGAGAGGTGTTGCTCACCTGTGCTCCTTTAACCCACTTACACAGGTGGGGTCCTGGGATGGATGAGAGTGGTTACAGTAAGACAACATAGGTCATCATTGATGCTTGACTTGATTTACTATTAATTGATATGAAATGCCCAGTTTGTTTAAAATAAAGAACTTTTTACAGCAAAAAAATAAGGGTTAAATTTATTTTTATTCCAGTGTTTGTTTTCAGGAAAAATAAGTCTGTCAAACAGCATTTAAGTGCCACTTTTTATCCCAGTGGAAACTCAAAAGTGAAAGGTTGAAAAGTTTTGTCCAAGATTTTTTAAAAAAGGTTCAAGGTGTCTGAGATTTAAAGGAACAATAAGTAAAATTCATGATACAAAACAGAGAATCATTTCTGAAATTTGCCATAGAAGATGTAACAATAAACTTTGTGAATTAACTTGCTTATCTGAAACATGGTTTTGTAATCTCTTTTAAAGGAGGACAAACATTTTCATTTTCTGAAAATTCAAGGTGACAAAATGAATCATTAATTTCTTTACTTATGGAACATGGTGGATAAAAAGAGCGACAATTTCTGACAAGCTCAAAGGTTAAGGTTAGGTTGTATTTTTTTCTTATGATTAAATTATCATTCGAAGATTATTTTTATACTTAATCTGTATTTTCAATATGACAGCAGCTACATCATGACAACAGAGGATTTTAGTTTTATTAGGACACTCTTTTTTGCGCTGTGGTAGACACAGTTGTTAAATGATTGCCCAGCTCCACCTTAACCATACATCGTCTGTCCCATTGGCGTGAACCCAACATGACCACTTTAAGTGATGTTTACTTCAAAAGTTGACATCAATTTGTCCACACCCTCTGTTTAGCCTGACTTATCTGCTCTGACGCTGTGTGCAGAGCTTAAGGACCCAAATGACAAAGTTGGTACATAAACATGAGACAAATGATGTTGACACAGCAGATCAGCTCAGCTGCCACTTTGTAGCAATACACCCTGATAGATTTTATAGATAGTTTCATTTGTGGCTTCTTTGTGTGTGTCCACTGTCTCATTCCCCAACGTCTGAGCGTTGAGGTAGCGTCACTATATCCAGGTCTATGTATACGAGCCTGGCACCTGTACAGATCAGCCCTGTATTTACACTGCAGCTCCATTTAGACTGCAGAAACATGCAGAGCACTCATTACTCTGAGGTTTAGGCTGTCCGACAGTGGGATGCAGGAAAAAAAAACGACGGATGGAGCGAAGGATGGATGGGTGGGGTGTTGGCTTGGCTCCAATCCCAGCTTCGGATTGGTTGTTGTCCTGGCAACGGCACGTCTGACCTTATTTACCCCCTCGCACACCCCTCACCGTACGCGCTTCGTTCTCGCTCATGCACATCTCTTTTTCCGAACACTTTTTTTTCGTCACTTTTCTCTGCTCGAGAGCTCAAACTCCTTCATGTTTCTCTCTTATATTTTCCTCGCTCTCTTCTCAGAAGTGTAGCCACCTCAATGCATACGAGGTGAGGGTCATGTCAGGTGACATGTTACCTGCTGCCATGCTGGTGATCATACTGTGGCAACATTTTGACCTATAATATTTTTGGTTCAACATTGAAAATATAAACGAGCCAAAGTCTGCAAGGCTGCAACTCTTGTCCATTTATATTGTGGTAATTTCATACCTTCCATGGAAAAGTCACTGGAAAGCTTATTTTAGGATCAGACTAGACCTCACATGGAGAGTGCTGCCTATGCATGACAGAGCTCTGCCACAATGGGAGATGATGGCTTCTGCAGACCTGCAGCCGTATCAAAATGCTTCAGATGGATTGGTTTCCATACTGATGGGTCCTGTGGGCCTGAATCGCGCAATTTTCCTCAGCTTTTGACGGCCAAAGCTATACATCCTGTTGTGCTGCTGAGTCCAACAAAATGGATAGAGGAGGACCTTTGCCATAACAGGCAGAAAATAGGTTCTGTCTTAACCTGAGGCTGAGGAGCCTTTCAGGGCGAGAAGCAGTTGGTGTGTGTTCTTGTGTGTGTATATCTGTGTTTCATCTGTCTGTAAACTGATGTGGATGTATGAGCTGATCATCACAATTTAATCACACTGTGCCTTCTGGTCACTCAACAGACCTGTCAGGGCAAAAGAGGTGCAACCAATCACTTTATCTAGGTAACACACACACACACACACACACAGAGTCAATGAAATGAGAAAAAGTTGCATTGAGATTCTCTGACAGTCGCAAAGGGTATCCCCAAGGAAACTGTTGAAAAATGCATTTTAATTCATTGTGCACACTCAGAACTTACATGTAAGGAACAGTAGACCAAAGTGGAAAGAGACAGAAGAGGGCGGAGAAAAAAGGATGAAAGTTCACATTCCATTCACATATGGAGATTAGGAGTCGTTGAAAAGACAACAAATGATCTTGTATACAGAGAAGGTACACTTCCTGCTGACCTTGACGGAAACACACACACTCTTGCATTGGCATACCAAACAGGAAAGAGTGGATTCCCTTTCAAGCCTCTTCTTTCCTCTCAGTGAGCAGCAGCTGATCACCCTCTACAGCCTCAGCGCGATGACACTGACAATCCAAAGAGGTGGCGTCTGCAGGGTCCAGAGGGATGCAGGGGCGGATTGGGGATGGTAAGGGGATTTTTTTTCGGCCAGCTGGGCAGGCGGGATGGGGACGTAGGGGGGCCCCAGATGGTCAGAGGTGGGGGGTGAAGTCCTTGTTTGTGCGCATTGAGGGGAGTAAGCACCAGGTTAGACACAACATTGGAGTTTGGGCTCTGGACTCAGCATGGCTTTGTGTGGGCGTGGAGGAGGGGGTGAACAGAAACTGAGGGGACGTCGTGGGGAGGGTTGTCCTGATTCTGCTTCGTTTTGCATCCTCGCATGGAGAGATTAAGTAGAAGAGAGGAAACGAGGAACAAAAAGCCTTGAACCATGTAAAATCTTTGGGAAAGGTGGAGTATGAAGAAGATCGTCTCCCCTTTTGCCTTTTCTCTTTGACAGATTGGTGAAGCCCAACAGTTGTAAGATTCCTTTCATTCCTTCCTCTGAAGATTGGATCGCCTGTGGAGCAGGGGAACACCAAAGCTTTGGAGACCTTGTGGAAATGTTCTCTCTCTCTTTGGTTCAGCATTGTTCCCTTTTCGCTCCTGGACTGTCTTTGGGCTGTTTTTGCCATAAACTTTTTTTCACACTTTCCCTCAGTCATTTCTCAAAGTGAGCACTGTTTTCCCATGAAAGGTTTCCAAATCCAGCTTTCTTTCACCTGCATCATAAGTTCACTCTGCACGATGAAATGTACTCCTTTCAAGTTAGACTTCTCTTTTTCCCCTGTTGGTAGTTAAACATAATCAAAACCTTCCAAAATTAGACAAAATAAAAAAGAGTCTGGTTAGACTGCAGTTTTCCAAGAAAGTGGTCTCACAGAAATCATGAGTTTGTCTCAACAGAACATTTTTGGGGAAAAGGTTGGGAACATGATGAGCAGCATCAAATGGCAGGCTATTATTACTGGTGAGGTAACACACACACATAAAACTTTCAAAGGCCTTGGATTCCTTGGAACGTTGTGTCCCTGTGTCAAAGTTCTGTCGATGTAGCCTGTGCTAATCTATGGAAATACTCACCTACAGTGTTTCCAACTCCTGGAATCTGCTCCTGAAAAATTTCTTTCATACTTTTCTTCTGTCTGTGTTTCAAAATATGAAGTATAAATATAGCCTGATCCAAAAGATCCAGATTGCAAGGCAACCCGATTTGAATAAAGAATAAACTATAATAATTTGCTTCAGAGATCTGTTTAGTTTTAGAGCTTTTTGCACTCGAGTTCTGGGCACAGAATTAGGGCCTGTGTCCACTAAAGGTGTTTTTTTTTGTACTGTCAGCATATATTTTTGCCACAAAAGCAGAGCAATTTTTGGAGTTTTATGTAGCTTAATCTCTTTTCCTGATGCTTTTTAATGCTTTAGTTTATTTAATAACAAAATCTCAAAATATTTCAGTTGCACATATTCATTTCTCAATATATGAACTTTAACAACATAACACCACTCAACTGTTTGTCCTGTAACATTGCAGTTGTTTTATAAATTTCTTCAACATGAAAACTGTTAACTAAAATTGACAACAACTTTATAAATTAACAACAAGTACACAGTGTTTTTTCTTAATAATGCACAAATTCAAACACAGCTCTCTGTACATGCATTGCATGGAATTTCACCAACTCCTCCACTCCCTTGCAGGAGGTAACAAGGTCCTGTTTGATTTTATGTGAATCGGTACTGACGCAATTCAGACGGCTCCTCTAAAAGTACCTAATTTGGCACCCATCCCTAACCATGATGCATAGCTGGATCAGTCAATAAATGTTAGAGCCAAATATACCACTGAAAGCTGGACTGTGTCTCAATGAGTGCCTGAGTCCCTGAATTCATCTAGAAACCTTATATGCTTAAAATTTGTCAGTACCGTAATTTTCTGACTATTCAGTGCACCCACTAAATTTATAAAGAAAATTATTTTGTACATATAAGCCGCAGATTTCCAAGTTGTAACATGCAGTATTAACAAGATGTTATACATCTGCTGTGTGAATGGTAAGCTGGAGTTTTCAGTGGAAACGCTGGCATCAGGCTCCACCTTGCACATGTGCAGTTCACTTTTCGTGCTTGTGCTGCTGAATGTACTAGCTACCTTCCAAGAAAATGTGCATCTATTGCACCATTTCTGCTATCAGGGTGGGAGCATTCAATATATACACCAGAATATCTGTCCACCTCTTCTTCGGTCTCTTAATTGTTGTCATGTATTCAGGTATATTGCTAACTACAGGCCTGGCAAGCATTAATACAGCATTTTCAGTCCCTCAGCATTTCTATGTAAGCGCTGATTTTTTTCATCTTTTCTGTGTTTTTTTGTGTGAAACATTGTGGAAACATTGTTGTGCAAACAGGACCTAAACGTATTGGTGGCATGAAGCTTGTTAGCCTGCAAAAATCCATAAATTAGTTGCATCATTGTATAAGCTGCAGGGTCCAAGGCATTTTTAAAAAAGTAGCAGCTTAAAATCTGGAAATGATGGTATTCATCATTGTCATTTTGACTCTGCATTAGCTGCAGCAATAGGCCAGAAAATTGTTCCCTACAGGTCTGGTGAGTTTCTTTGTCAGTGTTGACACCATCGGTATTCGAATTCTCCAACGTTAAACAAAACTTCTTTGTCAGTTTGTTTGTGAGCTTGTCCCAAAGTTGATCCTCTTTTGTTCTTTTAGCATACTGACTCACCTGTCATCTATTTATCTGTCATCATGAGGTGAACCTCACCCTGTCAACTACATCCAAAATAAAAAATACCATTCCTAGAAGTCATCTTCCTTTTTTTTTCTTCCAGTGTTAATACAACAGCTACTGGTGAGGCTTAAACTGTGTCAAGCTAAGCCCAGCCAAGGCCCAGAGACCACATCGTGCTGTGCCCAGTCAGCATACTGACCAAAGTTAGGCTTGCCCTGCTGTGATTGGCTTCAGGAGAACTGAGGCCTTCTACTAAGCCTTTCAGCCTCCCGTCATCACTACAGGAGGATTTTTACAGACTTTGACTGAGGAATAGTTAGCATACTATCACAGGCATAGGCATTTATTAAAGCAACATTTTCTGCTCTATACGTTTCCTGAATTCACAGGGGAGCTGTAGTAAAGTGTAAGCAGGATATTTGCATTTTTTGTTGCTGTAGAATATTTTTTATGAACCTGTGTCTCTGTGCAATAGTTGCGTTTTGAGCCCTAGTGTATTCAGTATGCGCAGTGTGCAGCTGCTGTGCGTGATCGGGTATCTGCTCTGTATTCCTGAAGCTGTGTTTTGGGATTGTTGCTCCTTTAATTATTCTCTCATATTAAAGGATCAAAGGTCTCTGGCACAGTCAAGCCCCTGCATTTCATTACAAGTCCACACATACACACACTCACACACAAATATGCATGTGTGTGTGTGTGTCTTTACGTGCTTCTGCGTGCACACTCTTGAACGCATTGGGAGGACATCGGTTATGTTCAATTTTTGAATTTTGAATGGGATTTCCTGTAATCATAAAAGGATAAATGTTAGCCTTTTCAAGTCCTCTACTGAAGAGCGCAGTGTGTTATTTTTGATTCGGCTCCTTGGCGAGATTTTTCTTTATCAACCGAGAGCTTGCACCATTCTCAGAAGGGTGTCGCCGATCACCCCCTCTGGCATGAGGGTTACAGCATGTCTGATTCTTCTGAGCCACTTTCATGTCCAAATGCGCACGTGTGTGTGTGAGTGTGTGTTTGCGTGCATGTGTCCTCTCCCCTCTGCTCCCTCACAGCAGCAGACCAATCCCCTCCTCTGCTTCTAGATGATTCTCCCGCTGATAGGCTGCTCCAGCACTCTTCTTCTTTTACACCTACAGCTCTCTGGTTCTCCCATGATGCCTCAATGCTGTCACCACTCTGGGTGCATGGTGGCTGGCAGGAGTAGGAGGGGAGGATACTGAGTGTAATTAGGGTGTACCCAGGCCTACCATGGCCAGAGAGTGAGTGAGAGAGAGAGAGAGAGAGAGGAATGAAGTAAAGGAAGAGAAAAGGCAAGATGACAGTTTGACATCAGTGGAGCGCATCGTCTCTGTAATTGCTGGCATGCATATGGCACGAGGCCGAGGGGGAGGGAGGGGTTATGGGGGATAGAGCAGAGTCAGAAATAGGTGGAGGTGAAGAAGGTGGTGCACCCTCTAGGTTTGGGGTGAACATGGTGAGGAGGATACAGGTTGTGGGTTGCTGCAAGTTGACACAGGACACATCTATTATTACACACACGCAGACACACATATTTCCACAGCTGGTGCACCTAAGTAAACATTTCTGTGCTTCGGAAAAGCTTTGGAAAGCATCACAGGTAGCACCAAAGAAAACCAGCTGCTGAGTGTGAGTGTGTGTGTTTGCATGCGCGTGCGTGCGTGCATGCTAACTCAAGCTTATGTGCTTTTGTGTTCCCTTAACCAGACAGTCGAGTGCTTTTGTTCGTCTGTAATTAGCACACGCAGGTAATAGAGCTATCCTGGCCACACACACTCAGAAACACACAATCTTACAGAGACATCCACAGAAAGGGTATTGATCAGGGGAGTGTGTGTGTGCGTGTGTGTGTCCTGAGCGAGCAATCCAGATCGATGGCGTCCTGTCCTGTTGATAGATTGCCAATTCTGCGCGCTAGCTATTGAGCAGGAAGCAGCTTTGGTGAAACCTGCCTCCAGGGTCTCACCTGCTTTTCACACCCACATACTCAGACACACACACACACACACACACACACACACACACACACACATACACATACACAAGCACCCGCTTTCCTGCCTTTCTGCTCCATTATCTCAGTTAGAAACGTGCACCATTGCGCCAACATTCAAGCTCAAAGTTAACAGCGAGCGTGGATGTCTATTTCAGTTTTCCTCCTGGGCGGTTTCTTGTCATTTCTCCTCTCATTGCTCACTCCATCCATCTTTGGACCACCTCAGTCTGCTGCTTCCTGTCGTGTCTCTCTGTTTCATTTCGTCACTTCTATCTCCTCCTTCTTCTCCTTCTTCTTATTCATTCCTTCCTCCCCTCTCTGTCCACTAACTTAACTTCAGAGTACTCACACCGCCCGGCACCTCCCTCTTCTGCCCGTTCCACGCTCCTCTTCCCTCCCATGTCACCCTTCACTGGTTCCCAGCACTCCCTCCTTCCTCTTTCTCCTCCGCTCTGTCACCCCTCTAAAAAGACTCCCACTGATGGACTTGAACCTTCTGCCTGAGCCACATTCTGCCCTTCATGCTTTTTTTTCCTCTCCTGCTCTCCACGTGAAGAGGAGTCCAATTAAAGTTCGCCTCCCCGGTTCTTCTACTCCGATGTTCCTCTCTTCAACATGTGTCTGCACTTAGACTCTCTGGGGTCACTAATTAAAACTCTTTGCTTTCTTTTCTTTTTACACCTAGTTTTTTCACCTGTTCACTCAACTTTTCCTCCTTTTGAGTTGCTTCATACTTTTGGTCCCACCTGTTGGCTCTGACTCATCTCAATCACCTCACTATTCATCCGTCTTCTTCTGTCTTCCACTTTGGCCTCGTCTCATGTCACTGTCACTCCCTGTCCTTCTCTCCATTTGTCACACATTTCACTCCTCATTCCACTTTGTCTCTTTTGTGTTGTTACAATTCACACAAAGTTGCACTGTGGCTCTTATCCGCACGTCCTCACTTCCTCCATATTAGCTTGTACACGGGTAACTCTTTATACAGCTGCTGACAGGAAGTCAGGATCCGCAGTCTGAAGGAGCATGCATAATGCAGCTCTTCTGTTCTAATGATGCTGTCTTGTCCAGAGTTGTTGTTATGCCTAAAGCTAGTCAACCTTGACTGAAGACGAGGTTGTGAATGCACATGCACGTCTGTATAAGTCAGTACACGCCTGCAGAGGGAGAGCGGCAAGCAGAGGGAGTTTATTTAACACTGAACCTTCCCTCAGTGCTTTTCATTAGCATATAAGGAATTGTTGCACCGTCTTGAAAATGTCAGTTTTTATCATTGTTGTTCTGTTAAAACATCTTTCAAACCGTGCAAATCTTTGCTTTATCACCCTGTGTAATTGTTTTGTAGAATATTGATGAACTATCCAGCTGCTTTAACCATCCACATTCCTCTAGGCACAAAGGAATTATGAGAAACCTGTCATCTGTCTTCTTCCCCTCTGCATCTGGGATTAATCACCCCCCACTCTTCCCCTTCAGTCATGTTTCAATCTGGATAATCGTGACGACAAATATTAATGCCACCGTCGTTCTTCTTCACAGGTTAACAGCAGGAGAACTGTCCGTCCAGGTGAATCTGAACGACTACCTTGACATTTACTGCCCGCACTACCCAAACAAGGGAGCTGTGGGGAAGGGGCAGCCGGAAACGCTGGCTCTCTACCTGGTGGCAGAGGCCTCCTTCCAGGGCTGTGTGGAGACCAGGAGAGCTATCAAGAGGTGGGAGTGTAACACCCCCTTTGCCCCGTTTGGACCAGTACGATTCTCTGAGAAGATCCAGAGGTTTACGCCCTTCTCGTTGGGGTTTGAGTTTCTACCTGGGCGGCACTACTACTACAGTTGTGAGTATCTTCTCAGAGGGTTGGGTATTTTTCTCGGATGGTTTGGTTCTCTAGAGTCCGGCAGAAAATGTAGGAAGGAGCAGAGAAAGATCTGCCCTTATGATCTGCCTTCTGTCATCAATTTTCAATCAAAGTTTTTGAGTCTTTACCAGACCGACAACCAATAACAAGATCAGATTGCTGCATCCCTAATTCAACAACTTGGCATCTCTAAAAACCAACAGACATTACCCAGATCAGCCCTTATGAGAGTTCAGATTTCAAGCTGCACAAATTTTCATTGTAGCTCAGTGGTTCCCAAGCCTTTTTAATTTGAGGCCAACTTTTAAGTCTTAAAAATATTTTGTGACCCACCTCAGGCCCTAATAATGAAAGAATATTGGGACATTTTTCAGTGTCCTTTTAAATGTAGCTAAGTTTTAACATTGAAAACATTATTGGTTATTTTATTTTATTTTATTTTTTTGGATGGAGTGGCCTGGATGACTCAATGGAAAGACATTTTTCAACATTCTCTGAAGTTAACATCTATCTCATCCTGCTCTCTCTCCCTGGCAGGAGGGGAATTAATGCTCTGTAATGTATCAGTTTTTTAGAAAAACACTGCATTGTTTCTTGCAGCGAAGTATCTGGTGGTCTAATGGCACAGAAGCGTTGTGATTTTCCTCAAGCTGGCACAGATAGGCCAATGCGCGCATATCAGCATTGGACCAATGATTTTAGATTGAGATCATTTTAAGGGTGAAATCCCAAGGAAAAGCAGTGATCAGGGTAATGTGCTGTGGTCTACTATCATTCCTTTGTCAGCGTAAAAACCAGGAGACTCAAGGTTCATAGTAACCGTCACTCCTGCACATTATCAAAACACATTCGTCCATCACAGCTCACAGTTAACCATGTAAGTCCATCTTTACTATTAAATGGTTCATATATTATTATGTGAATTTTATAGTTTCATTTCGGGTCTTAAATATGTCGCATCACAGTAGTTTATGATCCTTTTGAAAGTCAGTACTTGAGAAAAACTGTTTTTTACTCCCCAAGGAAAATAGAATTTTGATGATAGATTTTTTACATTGAATGCAATGTTGTATTTATATATTTCATGGGGAAAAAAATCCGGGGATTATTTTACTAATGAAAAAATAGATGAATAAAATGTCTTCAACACTCTTCTATGGGTGATGAGAAGATGACATTTTCAAACTGTCCACTGAAGATCACTCTATCCAGATAATGATCAACTACCCAAAGATACTCTACCAACAATGAAACACTGCAAACAATATGGCACATCTTCAGAAAATGAAGCTTTAACTTGCAGATGGTTTTAATTTTTGCTTGCAAAATGACTTTAAGCCCTTGAGAAGCCAAACTCCTGTTAAATATTCATTGCTTGGTAAGTGAAAATCAAAGTCTGAGCTTTGAAAGGAGCAAAAATTGTGAAACATCCTATCCTTAGGTAACCTTTGCCCTAGGAGTTAAACAGTATTAACCATCATGATCCTCAATTATCAGAGCTTTTATTGATTATATTTACTAGTCCATCACTAAAGTCGGGTAGGTTGCTTCCCTGTCGGTAGCACATCTACCTATTTTATATTTGTTGATCTTTGCCTTCAGCAGTATATTTTTGCATAAAGATGAACTCGTGAAAAGAAGTGAAAACGTAGAAACATTTCCATGATTGTCTGTGTTTGACATAATGGAGAAAGTGACATCCAAAGATGGAAAGGTTGAGAGCAGCTTCATCCAGTGTGTTTATGATCCTCTGAGCGTTGGCAAAACACAGCTTATAGTATTAACAGTTACCATAAATTCAAGCTGAATGGCATTAATTTGATGTTTTCTGAAACCTGTAGACTGTTACATTACCATTACACTCTCCTGGGCTCCTCTCCTCTCACTCATTTACTTCAAACCACTGGAGGAAGAAGGGGGGGGGGGTAGGTTGGTGGCTGTAAAATCAGTTGATTATTTTTCCTCTCACTTTTTACAACCCCTGATGTCACTCATGCCAAGACGAAACGGGGTTGGGGGATATAAAACAAGGCAGGGAAGTGAGAGCATGATGTGGAGGAGTGACAAAGGGGGGTGGGGGGTGCAAAGTGAAGGAGGAAGAAATGGAGATCAATACATGAAGACAAGGAGGGAGAAGGCAAAAAGAGGCAGGCTGAGGAGTAGACAGAGGTAGAGGAGCGTGGAGGAGTGACAGAGGGAGAGAGAGAGCAAAAGATGGACGTAGTCTGACATTACAGGAAGAGGGAAGAGGGGGGACGAGAGGAATCCGGTGAAAGAAAAGGGAGAGCAACAAAAGGGATGGATGAGATGAAGGGAAAGAAAGATTCTTTACATAAATTACTGTTGCGGGTCCGAGGGACAATGGAGCATTGTGAGGGCATGAGAGAGTGGGCTCTACACACATGTGTATATGTACACACACAAACACACACTGGGCTATTGTGGCTGCTCAGGCCAGTTCAGAGAACAGCAACAATGGGTGCCCCCCTCTTGGATGAACCACACTGGGGGCAAAACGATTGTGTGTGTTTTGTCCACATCAAAGATAAGGCTTAAAGTTGGTCCAAATGTCTGGCTCTGGGGGTTTGTGTTCTGAATGGCCCCGCAGCACTGGAAACAGAATAATGGCATTAGAAGAGTACAATAGTATTAGAAACACTAATGGTATTAGTTGGCTCAGCTTCTCTCCGTGGCTTCCATTGACTATGACACTGACAGCACAGTGTCCATGAGTCTCTACTGCTCCATGTGTGGATACACGCAAGCAGCCAACACCTTCACTTCCTGTGAGAGCCAGCTGATCCTAACAAGGAATTAAAGAAACATGTTACACAACAGCTAAATTAAGCACAGGAAACAATACAAGTAGTGAAAGCACAGAACAAAACAATCCATATCCATTGGCATGAGTTCTCACCAAAACATGTGTGATCAATTTTATTTATTCATTTTATTTAACTTTTATTCAACTTTCATTTAACCAGAAAGAGGCAAATTGAGTTGAAAAATATCTTTTCCACGACTGTTTGTGCCGAGACAGGTGGCAGCACAGTAACATATTTGTAACAGTCACAAATACAAATATCAGACTCAAAACAGCAAGTGTACATAAAAACTACCTCCAAGATTCACATCACTTGATATATTAGATCAGTGTTTTTCAACCTGTGGTTTGCCTGAAATGTCTCGAAACTGATTAGAAAAATGGCAAAAAGACATAAGTATTTATTTTGCAAAATTAAAACACTGCACACAACCTTGAACAAATGTATTTTATAGTCTCACAGTCTTGAATACAAATCTAGTCCAAATAAAATGCAGCATATAAAACTATCTGAGCTGGTGCATCTTGATTGATGGCCACAATCATGTGACTGCACAGTTACCTCTATCTGAATTCCCTCGCTACAACCTGTATAAGCACAAAACATGCAGTCAGTTGGGAAAAAGGGAAAGCAATAAGCTTTCTTCGTCCACCTGATCTCGCAAAGACAGTTCCATGAGGAACCAAAACGCTACGATGGCATCTTACAGCCACATAAAGAAATAATTTTTTTAAATAAATTTAAGAAACTCAAAATTTTCTAACTCAAACAATGAAAGATTTTTCCTTTTTTCCCACTGATAACATATAAAACACATTTGAAACCAGTGGTGTACAAAGAGGAGGAGTTGAGGAAAAGCACACTCTAAAGTGCCCTCTTTGGAGACAAAATGTGTGCTGAACTGCCTTCTTGGGAGCCAGAACAAATGCTGAAATACCTTTCTGTCAGGCAAACCACACTAACCTGCCCCTGTGGCTGCTTAAACCATGATAAACTGACCTGGGAACCAAAAGGGTGCCAAAATATGTGCTATTTTTGTCTTTTTTTTTTACTTTCACCCCTGCTCTTCAAAATGTCTATGCACACCACTGGTTATGACAGTTAGTGAGCTGACACTGAAAGTGTCCTAGAAGTGAGCTATGTCCTTGCCAGGGCAACGAACATGCAGACTATTGCTGAGACATTTATTCTAGAAAAAAATGTCTTTGGGGTCATAGTAATGTGAAAAAGAAGTCACAGCCCTAATAAGTCTGGGAACCACTGCATTGGACAGAAAATCTGCAGACTGATTTTTTTTTTTTTTGCTCTTGTTACATTTTTGTTTACATATGGTGTTGAGGGCACCTCCCTGTCTGCTACTCCTTCTTGGTTATTGCAGACATTCAGTCAGAGGTGGTCCAAGATGTAAATATTAAACATGTTCAATATTTCTAGTTTCCAAATCAAGGAGGATCTGATGCTGTCAAGAGCAGTGAAATAGTAGAATTTAAACCAGACACTTATGGATTATTTTATGTATGATCAGTTATGACAAGCCTGTACTCAGGTCACACATCTACATCACTGAGGTTGAAGAAGTCAGCCCTAAATCTGACTCAGAATTGTTGAGTGTATGTTGCTCTCCCCAAGAGACTCAGTAAACAATTTGGAGCTACCTTGAGATAGTGTTGTCTTCTCACCTGAAACTGCAGGACAGCAGCCAAAAAAATAACCACCAGTCAAAAACTGCAGTTTAAAAGACATCATGAATCTGAAAACAAAACATAAAAAGTCTGACAGCTGCAACAAGCCGCAGGAGCAAGAGCAGTCAAAAAGTCACAAACCACAAAAACACGAAGGGCAGGTGCACTTGGGTAACCATGACTGAATTTACAGCTATTATATTTTGCCCTCATCTCAGGTTTGTGTTTCCAGTGTTGCTTTGTCTTTGTTTTAGGTGCTTTTTGATTGACTTTGGTTCAGGATTTGTTGCAAATGTCTCTCTCCTAAAGAAACTGTTCATAAGTTATTTTAGTGTTCTGTCTCTGTTGTGGTATTGTGGTTTCTCGATAAAAAGAATCCTATTCTCAAGACATGAAGTTGTAGAAACAAAGCTTGTAAGGTGACCCTGGGTAAGATTTATCATGTCAAACGGAGGTAAACATCATGAGCCAGTCTTAGGACATCATATCACATCATTGTCAGAGTTTCTGCCTTTGGAAATGTTTCCTCCACTTTGGTAAAATGTTTCTTAGTTTCTTTATGTTCATTTATCCCCAAATTATGTCTCCAAATCTGACATGTGAAGACATTTTCCGGGTTTTTATGTCATTGTGAAATGGGCCCTACCAGCCACCAAAGATGACACCTCATCACATCACCCCTCTGTTTCTTTCTGCTGTATCTTATCAGCTGAAATTAGTGATAGAAAGTGAGACAGACTGTCTGAGATGGTGCACTCAGCTCATGTGGAGAGTCCCTGTTGAGTAAGCAGCTGTTTGTGAATAATACTAATATAAAGCCTTTAAACTGCAGTTTCCAGGCAGATTTGTTTTATGAAAGCAATACTGCACTGACAGGTAATTCAGCTGATGTTTGCCTGTTCTCCCATGTGTGCTGTGATCAGTATTGATATCAGAGCAGTTGCAGACTTTTATGGCTGCACTCTTCATTTTGTCTTATATTGTTTTTATGTAGTTGCGCAGATAAGTGTGATGTATGTCTGTTTCTGTGACACAGGGATATGATGTCATTCCTTACTCCCGTCATGAATCACATGAGGCATTATGTGGTGATGGGAACAGAGCTTTTCTGGTCATAAAAACTCTTCAAAAGTACCAAGAGAGTTCTCAAAAAGTAGATTAGAAGAGAGATTTCATTCAAATGTCTCTTTTATTTGACATGTTAGCGTTTTGCAGTGTTTTTAAAGCTTCTCTATGTGTTTCTTTTTGTTCTTTCCAGCTCTGCCCACAGATGAAGGCCCTCCTCTGCCATGTATGAAGTTGCGTGTCACCGTGTGCTGCGAGCCTAGTGAGTACACTCCTCTTTTTATCTGTTCTTCCTTTCATGCTCCCCTTTTTTCACACCCAGAGACTTCTCTCTGCCTCCTTCATCTTTACTATCAAGGCCGGGTGGCACGAAGTTTAGACTGCTACTCATCCCTGCTACTATTCCCTCTGTTTTACACTCTCTTTTCGAACATTTGATGCCTCAGTCTTTAAACTTTTATTAGTGGAACTGGATGTATATTCACTTTTATATCTTTGAAATAACTGTAGCTTAGAAAAATACAACCTACTCCTTAACAAAACTGTATGCATCCCACTCTCCTACTCAAGCTTTTGTCAACATGCTCAGGTGGGAAGTTTAATTACTGTTAAAGTGCTGCTGCACTGAAAACTGTGTAAATGACGTTCTCTTCGTAAGACACAGAGAATAGAGCACATGCAGCTCTGATCCGTCCACACTCCATTGTGTCTTGATTGTGTGTCTACTGGCTGTGTGTTTTTTTTTTCTGTAACTTTAAGAGTTACTGGGGCTGTTTCCAAACCTCTTACTACATACTACATGTGAAAGTAGTTGGTAGTAGGCAGTACCTGATATTGCTGGGTTCCATATTCATATTCTACATTTTTGTCTGTTTAAAAATGAATAATACATCAGAAGTTACTCATCGGTTACTCAGTATTTGAGTCGTTTTTTCACTGAATACATACTATTTTCTAAGTTATTATTTTGAGGACTACTTTTTACTTTTACCTGGGTCATATCATCCTGAAGTAACAGTGCCCTAAATTGAGGACATTTTTGGCAACTCCACCCTCCAATGTGAAACACTAATATGTCCTGGTTTCCAGTTGAAATCCAAAAGCGTCGACAATCCCTAATGCATTTTGGGTCAAAGTTCAGTCCTGAATTGTTCACGTCGATCTCACCGTACAGCTTATGCCTTGCTAACCAGTCATATGGACATAACCTGTAACTGCAGGTGTGCTAGCTCTCATGCTAAAAAGAGGTATCAGCTTTCTTAAGAGCTCCAGGAGACAACTTCCTCCAAAAAGAACCACGCGAGAAATGTGCTGTGATTTTCAAATACACTGAGACTTTAGTCCTCGTCAAATTGTTCTTCTCCCGACCAAAGGCATTTGCTGCACACCTGCCCCTTCTTTCTGCTTCTGCATTGTTTATCTACAGACTGTGAACTTGTGTGTAGCTCTGTTACATCTATGTCACACTCTATTTGGACTGTTGTCAGAGAATTTCCTTACCTTTACTTAAGTTGGTCAGAAATTTGAATTTCTGTGTGCACCAAGGGAAATAGTTACTTTGGAGCATCGGTAGCTTAGAATTGGCCAAGAAGTTTTGGTCTTTTGTTGTACAAAAACTCAAAAACATTGTTAGCAATCAGCATATTCACAGATCGGGACAATAATGATGTGGAGGCAGCAAGATTTTTTTACGTTAGCTGATGTCAATGATTAACTAAAAGCTAATCCAAGATTGTCCCCCTCATTTTCAGCTTGTAGTTGCTATTTAATCTGAAAGCGAAACCTTAATTCTGTGCTGACAATAATTAATCCGCATATGAGGGTCTCATCCCAAGCCTCACACCAGAGAAAAACAGCAATCATATTAATTTGCTCAACTGGTCTGATGATATGTTGAAAAATAAGTCCCCTTTAAAGTACACACACCCCTCCATTCTCCCTCATTCTCCCTCTCTCCGTCTCTGTCCCACTGTGAAATTCCCAGCGTTGATCTAATCCAGAGTGCGCCTGGAGTAATGTTAGTCTTCCAGTCCAGTGAGCTGCCCATTCCGGTTGGGAATGTCGCCCAGTCACTGTGGGAATCTCTGTACAGTTGTTGGAGTGTGTGCGTGTGTATGAGTGTATGTGTGTGTGTGTGTGTGTGTGTGTGTGTGTGTGTGTGTGTTTGGTCATTTCTATGTCCATGGCAGTTTTTTTCTGTTTCCATGCACTTTGTGTTTCTGTGCCTTTATGCATGAGTCTTTTGGGAAGTTGAATTTGTACAAGTGCATGTGTGTGTGTGTGTGTGTGTGTGTGTGTGTGTGTGTGTGTGTGTGAGAGAGAGTGCGTATGTGTGTGAGTGAGCCCATGTGTGTGTCTGAGACGTCTGTCCCAGTTCCCATCCCAGTGCTATCTGCAGGGGGGCTTGTCGTGCCATCCCAGGCTGGACAGATACACACAGAAGAGCTTGTCGTGGGGATGTGTGTGTGTGTGTGTGTGTGTGTGTGTGTGTGTGTGTGTGTGTGTGTGTGTGTGGAGCATTCATCCAATTGTGGCATGTTTTCTAACAAACACCTCATCATTGCCGCCTGGATTGGATATGTATGGCCATGGCAAAGAAATATTAAAAGCTGGAAACAAAAAAACGGTCCCCATCCGTCCCAAACTGTTCTGACGGGAACTAATTTGCTGCGTTATTACCACAGTGAAGGCTGATGACTTTTTTTATATGTTAATTATCCTGCTGTCATTAATTAGAAATACCGCAGATACTACTTCAGCGAGGAAATGCTAATGTCGTCTTGACCTTCTGACAGAATACCCCAAACAGCCCAGCGGAGCCAGAAATTTGTCAAACTATCTGAAATCACCTGGATTAACCCAGACTGTAGATGCTCACACACACTTGACTTTACTGTTAAAGCCCATTACTTCACATTAGGAACACTTCTGTTACAAAGACACACGTCCCTCCATCTACTGTCTCTCTTTCTCATTTTTTTCCTCTCCTTCTCATCCTGTTCTTTAACCAAAACTAATCCTGACTAAATTTGAGGATCTCCCTGTCCTTGTCTTTCACTCCCCCTCCTCCACTTTTTTTTCTTTCTTTTTTAGCCCTCTTTTTTTGTCATTCTTGAAGTGGCACTAATCCTCCCCTTCTCTCTGTCTTCTCAGCTCTCTCCTCCCTTCCTCATTTTTTATGATCTTTCCCTACTGGAGCAAAACTAATCTAGGCGCCATCCACAACACTTCTCTCACCTCCCCTCTCCCATCCAACTCCTCCACCTTCTCAATCTTTTTCTTTTTTTTGCATCTCCATTTTTACAGTTCAGTTTATCCACCTTTCTTCTGTTTCCCTGCCACGTCCCCGCTGTGCCCATGCTGTTCAGTGAGCGCACTGAGATGAGGATACATGAGGCCTGAGAGAGAAGCAAAGGAATGAGATAGATGAGATGAGAGAGGTGATAAAGGATAGTTGGAGGGTCTTCCTCTCCCTCTCTCTTTGGCTGTCCATTAGTGGCGGTTTACCACAGCTGCTGTTGTGTTGCTCCCTGTGGTAACACCTTACATACTCTCTGGTTCCTTCCTGCTCAGGTTGCCTTTTATCTGACAGGTAGCATAGCAGCAGGGCAAGAGTGTGTGTGTGAGTGCATGTGTGTGTGTGTGTGTGGCCCTTGGTCATGGCAGCCTCTCTTGTCCTGCAGCTACATCACCTCTCAAATTCAAACCTTGCATCTCTCGTCCATCACTCCCCACCAAAAGAAGGCCATGTGATTAAAGGGTAGCTCCAAGAGGGGATGCTCTGCTCTCGCTCTTTGAATTAATTACCAAAAAAGACACATACGCCTTTGTCACCCTGTCTGAAGGACAGAGTAGTGACAGTGAGAGGGTCCGTCAGGTACGCTGTCATTGCTCCAAGGTGAACCCCTACTCACCAGTCCCTCTGTCTCCTCTCTGGTGTGTGAAAATGTGTGTGTTTATTGCCTCCATTTAACCCAAGGCAGGACAGCTTCAATGGCAAAGGAAGCTCCTGTGTGTGCATGAGTTTTTCTTTTTCTCTGATTGTGCACGTCCCCCTGTCCTGGTGCAGATTATTTTTGGCTGTGTAGATTTCTTCTTGACGGTTTGATTTAATGTTGACTTCACACACACACACACACACACTGCTGTTGAGACTCATGCCAGATAGAGAGCTTAGCAGAAAGGTGTTGTATCAGAAAACATGGCTCTGAATTGGCATCAGCAGACGGTTGTCATGTGAAATCTCCAACACCCTGCCTGCAGCCCTCTGTGCATCTTTCACCATCTCGCTTTGCCTCTCACTCTGTACTTACCTTTTCCCCTTTTCTGCTTTTTTTAAGCTGCAACTTCTCCTTAAACCTCCTCCTGTTGTGTTTATCTCTCTTGTTCTCCTTGTCGCTCTGCCTCTCTGTCTTTTCTCTTTTGCAGCCGTCCTACTGTGAGAAACCATTACAGACCGACTTCCTCCTCTCTCTCTAATTGATTCCCTTCCTCTCGCCGTCTCTCTTCCCTCCTTTCTGTCATTCTCCTGCTGTGAGCAGTCCATTGCATTCATTTCAGTTTGCAGGGCTTCACCATTTTCCCCAGTTTCTTTCTTTTTTTTCCTCATAGTTTTTTTCATTTCCTTTTTTTTGGAAATTTCTTCCATCGCTGCTCCCCTTTACTCCCTCCACCCTCTTCCAAATACCTTTGTACCCTCTGAACTCAAGACACACAAGGACAAAACTAAAAAGCAGGCGTACACACTCTCACAGCGCTTCATTTAACCAATGTGTCTCATATTTCGAACTCGACACTTTGAATTTCGATTTTAAACCCTCTTCGCCGAGTTGCGATTTTTTTCGCTCACTGATTTTTTTATTTCGCATTCCGCTTTAACTTTTTCTTCCTGTGCTACCGCTCAGGTTTGGTTAGCCTTAGCTCCTGCTCGTATAAAATGGCGGCATAAGTAGAGAGGCGGGATGGTGGAACAGTGTCAGTCTCTGCAGTGGGGCAATCTGCCGACTGGAGATACACACACAAACATACACCAGTTTGTCACACAGTCACACTCACACATTTAGCCATGGTCGTGCATGTACAGTCACACACACTGCATGTGCTTGACTGCAGTGCAGAGGCGGCACTGTGGGTTCTTCTTTTCCCCCTTTTACAGTCACACCGCCATGGACGCCATTTTGTGGCGGAGCATGCAATGACCAAAATCATGATGCTGACACAAACTGGTGACCTCAATGGTTGTTGGGTTTTCTTAAAAATGATGTGATTAAAGACGGATCAAAACACATGGATCACACACAGCCGGGTTCACAGGAGGCATTCGAAAAGAGCGCAATTTGGGTTTTTTCGGTTATGGCGTGCCATCGCTGAAACACTTTTGGATACTGTTGAGAAAAGTGTTTACCGTCTGTCAAAGTCAGATTAAATTATTTTTAGTTTGCAATTGGATTTTTTGCATAGATACGCCTGCAGTATCCAAGAATCTGCGTTAAGGCAGAAAAAAATGTTAAACAAAACCTTCCTTATATGAGGCCATAAGTTTTGTTCATGAAAATAAGAGGCTTAAAAAAAAAAGCATTTTATGGTTTTACTTTTTTTTTTTTTTTATCAAAACGCTGTAAAATTCTAAGTCAATAAAAGGCTGACCATAAATTTGTAGTGAAAAAAGGCTGATACCCTAAATGCAACACTTTTAATAAGACAACCCTTCCTACAAATGGACACAGCATGACCTTTAATTTATTTTAGTATTTATGGGGAACTAATAAGAACAAAAACACTATTCTTTTTCTGTTTGCTTTGATTTTTCCCTCAAACAATTACAATTACGTCCGCACTGACACACAAAAGCTCGCACAGCAGCTCCACGAGAAGCCTGGGCCCAGCGTGCTATTTAATGCTTCGTTAACCCCTCATTGGTCGTTAGTTGTACACATCCTGGGAGTAATTTAGTCCGTCTGTCAGAGCGACATGCTGCTGCACAGGACCTGTAGGTACAAGACGGATATTACAGACAAACACTGTGATTCCACGCTAAGCCTTCATTTAATAAATCCTTTCTCTCCCTCCGCCGTGTGACTCTGCAACAGATGAGCTCGGAGTGTCCCATTTCCTCTCCCGTAATCTCAGTCAATCGCTGCAGGACGTGGATAGGTGGTAGTTTTCCCGGAGACATCAATACACACTTGTCTTAACGTGTGTATGCAGCCGTGTGTGTGTGTGACAGGGAGTCTGTGGGGTTGTGGTGTCAGGGGTAGGTTCAAGGCCGTAAGTCGATTTAATAACAGGTACAATTGCACAGCCTCATCCCTGTTGCCTTTTTCCGCCTGGGCTATAACTGTTTCCGCTCTTTAGTCTCGCTACCTGCATTTTTTTTGTCCTTTCACCCCCTCTCCCACCCCTCCCTTATCCCTCCATCCTGCCATCCCTCCATCCTTCCCTCCATTATTTCCTTTTAGTCCGCCCCCTGCTGAGAAAGTGACGCCCAGACACAAACACCCCCCTACCCCGGCTCTTTCTCTCTCCCTCCCTGTTTCTCTCTGTCTGACCTTGTTTCAATCTTTCCAACCTTCTTTTTCTTTCCACCCAACTTTCTCACTCCGCTCTCTGCTGTCTCCCCTTTCATCCTCTGTCCACTTCTTGGTTTCGCTCTGTCGTTTTGAATTTTCTCCTGTGTTTTTCCTTTTCCCTCGTCTTTTTCATTTCCTGTTCCCCCTTCGATAATCTGGATCATTCTTACTCCTCCTAATTTCCATTACACTATCTTTTCCTGTTGCCGCGCTACTCAAGCTCTTTTTTTATCCGACCTTTAAGAGAATTTGCATAGGGGACATATTTAGGGTTGCACAGCCAGTCAGCACTCATTTTTCATGGCGTTAGGCTTTGAGTAATGGTAAATACCTCCCCCTGGTCATTTGTCTGTTTCTGGCTTCTTTTGTTCCACAGAGCAGCAGCTTTATGAGAAAGTTAAGCATGCAGAAATGACTAATAAGCAACTTGTTCCTTTGCCACAACTTTATCTAAGTCTTCTCTCTTCTCTCTGTTCTGTTGCAGCTTCAGAGGGCTCAAAACAAATACAAGGTGAGATAAAACATTTCCAGCTTGCTCTGCACAGACGTTTTGCTTTACATTTTTATTAAAGAGCATATGAAACCTCTCTGTTTTGTGTCTGTGTGTTCCAAGTTCAGGTTGAAAGGTGGCTTATTTTAATGAGATGTGGACTTTGATGCAAGAAAGAAAGAAGATCAAAAAAATATTTCCTTAGTTGCTTTTTTACTCCTGTGAGGAACACCTCAACTGTTTCTGTCGTTTCAAAAAGACCATGTGTATGCATTTGTCATATATGAAGACAAAGGATACTAGGCATCCCGGTCTGTGCGAACTAAACACAAACAACATAATGTAAAGACCTGTTCCTGATCTGTATCTAAATAAAAAGACTTTTGAAAGAAACTTTGTGAAACAAAGGAAAACTTGAAAGGAACGTATGATTAATCAGTGACTCAAATGACTGTACATGAGTAGGATGTTCCCTAAATGTTGCAACTACACATCTTCTTGGAGGAAAAGTTGAAAATAATGAAATTTTTGGAAATTCACAAAATTTGTGAGTCATGACTGCGGAATCGGCCACGCCTGGCTTCTTATCTGTCTCCATTTTCAGAAGTAATTTTAGGGTTAATAAGTCAAAAAACCAAAGTCCTGCGACCTTTGATGGTTATTCATGGGTCAGTGACATATGAGACTTTTGAATAGGCCGTTTCTAAAATACTAAAAATAAAGATATATATTTTGCCATTGTTCAAACATTTGGAATGTGGTGTACAAATGCATTTATGCAAAAAAAAAAAACCTAGTTAAGAGATTTAAATGTTTTTAAAGTTGAATTAAAAAGAGCCTTGAAAAAAAAGTCATCTAGGGTGACAGTAATTGGTCTCATAATGTGTATATTTTTTAAACATTACTAATTGTTCAACAAGTTTGAGTAATTAAATAAATAGTTTAAGAAGGACAGGCTCATAGATTTTCAGATAAAACATATTATTCAAATGTTTGGGGCGGTCGCTCCTCATGACACCCAAAAGTTGCCAGTTCATTACAGCAGTTTAAGATAGGTGCATTTGCAAAAATGAGAATGACTTAACCTTCCAGGTGTTTCATTGGGTTCCAGATGTGTTTGGTTGATGACACACCCTGTCCTTGAGGTGGTTTTAAAATTAAAGCTCCAAAATTGTGTTTTCTTGATGGATGATATTTCATATAATTAACATATTTGGACAACATTTGTTTGGATATTATGATGGAAATATAACTTAAAATGCTTCATTATTTTGTCAGTGAATGGAAAACATGCTATAAATTATGCCAAATAGGGCAATGGGTGTATTTAGATTGATTCAAAGTGATTTAAGACCAGTTCAGTTTGACAGAAAAAGTAGGCCTCATATCATTGACCCTTATTCATGTTTTTATCAGTCACTTAATTAGATTTTATGCTGCTCCGAATCACAACTAACCCATTTCCACATTTCTCCAAACCGAAAATAAATCTCTAAAATTTTGAGCTTATTATATCTGCCATCAAGTCCTGTGATGTAACTCTTTATTTGAAGTCAAAGCACAAACATAGATTGTCTCATAAAGCTTGTTTGCCGATAAACAGCTGTGAAACTGCAGAAATAATATTTCTGACGGTCGGCAGAGGGTGAAGAGGTGAAAGAGTTTGTCCGCATTTTACAAGAATGAAAAGATAAGAAAGAGGTAAAATACATTTGACGCTGCTAAATAAAAGGGACACACAACCTCCATGGCCAAACACATCACTATGTTGCATCTAATAAAATCAAAATGCAGCACTGTGGGACTATCATCCTCCTTCTTTACTAAAAACAGGAGTAGTAAACACACCCAAACTTTATAACACGTCCTTTATAAACAGTAGTAAGGCCAAATAAAGGAAGGGAAACATTTTTATTGTGATGTATTCATGGTAGGTAAGTGAAGTGTCTATTAATGACACTAAAGCATCACTTGCTCCATAGGAAAATTGCTCCAGAAATGACCAACAGAGTATCAGCAAAGATGAAGATGATTGAGGGGGCCTGGTAATGGTTACAGTATCATCAAAGATTTACAATCTCATGACGAGAAAGCAAAACTCCAACCTAAACCACCATTATTTACTTTTGCCAACTTCCCTTCAACAGGCAGAGAGCTTGAATAGAACCAGACTCACAGGTAGAAAGTTGACTGCTACCTATAAAATGTTTCTATTTCTAGCCGTTTGCTGCAGCGTCGGGTGTTCTGAGGTCAAAGATGAAAATTAGAAGATGGTTCAAATTCAAACTCACACGTGTTCATGTATAAATCAGCATTTCCTTAAGTCTCTTTTCTCTCTTATAGAAACTGCACCTTCGAGTAGTAGAGCCAGCTCATTGAGGACCGTTTCACCTCCCCTCCTCCTCCTCCTCCTCATCTTCCTCCTGCTGATCACCTGACCTCCTGGACCATCCTCTTCACCACTGACCTCAGCCCTCGTCTTCTGACGGACCAGGAAACACGACTCAGAGTACATGATGCGATCTACGCTCTGACAGCAAATGACACAATGTGATTTGTGCTAAGCTATTAGCTAAAGGCAGACATCATCATCATCATCATCTTCATCATGATGTATTTGATTAGAAGTGAAATTCCAGAGAGAATCAGGTGTTTTTGCCAGAACGGGACCACAGTGACTCAGGGACTGACATGTTGAATCACAGTGATTCATTTCTTGTTATTTTCCTCTCCCAAATGTTGTGTAAGTAGAGGAGAAGAAGACACGTGCTAGAGCAAGTCATAGGATTCAGATCCAAGTCTGATCCAAGCCAGAAGAACACAGCAAAGAGCCTATCTGGACAAAGACTCTTCGTTTTGTCTTGCATGTAATATGTGTATGTGTGCGTGTGTAATGTGTTGTGTTTGTGTGTGCACAGTGTGGTCTGTCAATGATTTGAAATGTCCCCCTTGTTTAAAGGTGACCATGTGACCACACACTCTACTGTGCTGTTTGGCTCATCCTCTTTTTTTCCTTTTTCACTTTGAAGGCCACACTTATGTTTCTGAAACATTTTAACGGCCTAATTGGGCAACAATTAAGACAATGGCTTCATCTTCTACCACTAAAAACATTTTGGTGTTTCTGGAGAAATGTGGCGTTTCCTTGACGGGTCAGGCAGGACTGCTGCGCCCCCTACTGGGATTGAACTGGTTTAACTGGAGTTGAACTGGGTTGGAAAGTGGACACTGGATTCTGGTGCTGTGTGGTGACAACAGGACCTTTGGCTGAGTTGGCCTGCTCTAATTGGACTCCCTGTTGTTCTGTCTCTATTCTCTCCTCCCTACGGGCTTCATACTGCAGAGCAAAGCAGAGGGGCTGATGGGTAATTGTCTCGCTCCAATGGATGTCAGAAAACCAGATGTGTAGATATGCAATCAAGCTTTGTTGTTTTTATTTGATTGTTGTGTTGTTGTGTAAGTTGTTTTATTTTTTCTACCTTTTCTATTTTGGCTTTATTTAGTTAATATATTCTACAAAATTATATATATTAACTGCGTGATTGAATATTTTAGTTAGAAATGATCCCTGATGTTTAAGTGAGAAAAAATCAGATGAAAAGTCACATTTTGTGTATGCAAACATTATTTTTTGTTCTTGATTTGTGTTTTTTCTAATATTTTCTACTTGCCCTGCTGCGTTGTAGTCTGTAAATTAAATGATGTAATAACAGAATTAAATTAAATTATCCCAGCTTATTTTTTTTTGCAGAAATTATATTAGTGAAACTCAAGAGAAAATCGAAATGAATAAGCTAGTTGTTTACATTCCTGCTTTTAAAAAAAAAATGATAGAAAAGGTGTACTATCCCTTTTAATAATTATAAAATAATGTTACTATTTCCCAAATTATTCTAGCAAAAAAATCTAAAGCTGAATTGCACAGATTTACTTCCTTTGAAAAACTACGTCGCTAGCACTTAATATATTTGTCTGCATATATTTGTCACTGTAAAACCCACCGGTCATACTGTTCTGTTTTTTTTTTTTTTATTACTATTTGTGTTCCCTTCATGGATGTTAACACCAATATTTGAATATCTGTTGAACGTTAGTGCTGTAGAGTTTACAATAATGTACAACTAGTTATAAGTGATTTCTTTTTATGTGTGTATGTGTGTTTTGCTTTCACATTGTTGTGAAAAATATCGCTTCTTCTGTGAAGAGCCAACTGCAATCTGAGCCTTTTATTTTCCACGGCGATAACAAAATAAATATGATTGCGCTCAAATTCCAGTGGAGTATCATTTAACTTTTCACAGGATTGATATTTTTCTGTAACGGCAGGTCTCACAGACAGCACACACACAAGCAGCGTAATACTCGGGAGCCCGGAGATAAGGAGGCTTGAGGGACTTGAAATGACCTTGTGGTGTAAAGGGCCAGTGTAATGTGAGTAACCAGCTGGAATATTGAGCTGAGTTTTTATCTATGGCCCTAATAACTCTCAGATACCCAACAGACTCCCTCTGCAGTATAAATAGTCCGTGAAGCGTTATTGCCGATACATTGACCCTGCGGAGGTAGCTGTGTTTATTTTCAGTAAACGCAGCAAGTGGAGTTGTTTATATTTTACATATAGAAGTGTGAACCCAAAGTAAGCTGTAAATGTATTTCCATTTATGTTAGCCTGTGATGTAGAGCCGCTCGCCAAGCCAGGGAGGCAATTTCCTGGATAATGGGGCTAATGCTCCTATTTCATGGTTTATGATCTTTTCTGATGACATGTTTGTCACTGTGGAGGCATGTTATGAACTGCCTTTGATTCTGACCTTCATGTAGGAAGATCCAAAGCCTGTGTTTCCCTTCAGTTGCTATTGTGAGTGATGAAGTAAGCATAGTGTTTAGTCGCCTTTCACCCCTATGAAAATCGGCCGACATTTTTAGTCACTGGCATTTCGGTCTAACACAGGTCGAAAAAAATGGTGTCTTTTTCGGTTCGAAGACACAGTATAAGACTACCTTTTTAATAGTCACAGAAAATACAAATTTAAGGTCTGTTCAGTACGAACCTGACTATAGAATTTTTGAGGAAACAGCAAGATGATGTTTTGAACCAGTCTGTTGCATCAGTGCACTACAGCTGGAACTGATTTAGCCCTCCAAAATAAACTTCGTAATTATGGATGGATGCTGCCATGTATCTTAGAAATTTAAAGGGTCATAAAAATCCCACGTCAAAGCCTCCGTGTGGCTTCCTGGGATGACTGCGATCATAAACAATTCCAAAGACGACAAATTTAGTTTTTAACTATCTGTCTAGGAATAAAAAAATCCTCATTATTGCATATCCATATTGCACCACTGACACTGTAATTACACTGTTTCAACACAGCCACAAACTGGGCTGTTTCTTATCAGACCCCAGCTGAGGCTTGGATTTCAGGTGTTGATCACATCTCTCAAGCTTTCAACAGAAGGAAATAATGCTTCACACTTTAAAAGTTACCGTCTTCATCAAAGGGTTTTGACAGAAATACTGAGAAGTAGTGAAGTGAAGTTAAAGGAAGTTCCTCCATTCTTCTGTTGTCAAAAGAAGTGGGATAATACATGCTTTGACACAAGTTTTTCTTCAGTTCAAAGTCTCTCAGCAGGCACTCAACACCTTGACCAGAGAATCATTGTTAGCTCAAGCTTTTCTTTCAGGAGTGAGTATGAACCAAGGTGAGATGAGGTGAAGAACACAACATGCTTCAACAGAAAGTGTCCTTCTGAAAACTTCAAAAAAATTACAGCAGCAATATAAAGAGATCCTTGACATAAAATGTATTGTAATGTTTTCTTTTTGTGAGAAATACATGGGTTACAAAACTAAAACTTCTGGCATGAAGAAAGCGTAGACAATCTCTGTGCAGAAATGGCTTTTTCTTTTTCTGCCACATTTGTTAACAGAACAATGTTTTACTTGGATATTTACTCTGTTTATATCACAAGAGTAACACACGAGACACTTGTCAGCACAGATGAGTGCTTGAAGACAATCTCAGAGTGTCCATGTTTAATACATCATCACAACCTGAAGAGGTGCAATGTGTTCATCGAACAGTGGTTCTGGAAAATAGTATTAACCACAGGGTTACCATACTCCCCAAAAGAGGTCCAGACCAAAGAGAAAGTTTGGTCACTTTAATGAACTGTCAACAAACCATCATGCCATTATCTTTTCGTGACTTTATTGCTTTATTGCAAACCTCCCTCCATCTATGATCTTGACCCTCTTTGGGGTTGCAGGGGGGCTGGATCCTATCCCAGATGTCACTGGAAGAAGGGCAGGCTACACAAAAAGTAATCCCTACATCACAGGGATAACACAAAAAATAACCATCCACTCACATTCATAGACAATCTAAGGTGACCATAAATTTTCAGTCTTTTAATATAAAAGCCATTGCAAAATACCGAGATAAAAGACTGCAGAAAGTCACTTGACATCTCTTGCACGTATTGCATCTACTTTTTCACCACTTTATAATCCGATACAATATACACTGCATTTCCCAGATTGAATATTTGACCCTTCATGTGAAGAGTGAAAATCTGACTTAAGATGCTAAATCTGTGAAGTGGGTTATAACAAGCAGACCTTCTCCTTAAACGCCTTTAGATTCCTGGAGAAAGAAGAAGAAGATCCTTTTTATTTATTCTGGGATGTTTCACTTCACTTCTCCTCTCCAGAGAGTTGGATTCTCAATGTCCCCCACAGCTGGTCAGTAGTTAAATCTCACTTCACCTCACTCTTATACAGAACAGCAGCAGATGTGCAGTTGAGGTTATAGAAAATAAAGCCAGAGAATTTCACTTTTTCAGCTCTTTACGCCACAAAGCTTTGAAGGAGTAAATATTAATTTACTAAAATAAACAAAACATGATAATTAGTGGAGGGACTTTGAATGTCTGCCAGTAATTGTGGAGAAAATCACAAATTTTGAATCATTCATCAAATCGAAGATTTAAAATGTCACAAAGCGAGGCAGTAATTCTAAATGGATGAGTTTATCTGAAATAACACATTTGCATCTAGACATTCATTACTGAAGATGTCACATCACAACACCCCCAGCTTTGGAGCAATCTGTTCCTCTTTAAAACACTATTTGTTTTTTTTTGTTGTTGTTGTTGGGTTTTTTTTCTTTGTGTGTATGTGTATGTGTTGTAATTTACTGCTTCATTTACAATGCGAGTCGTGAAAACACATGGTCTCCAAGCAGGATCCTTTACATACACACTTCTTAATGTGTGATTGTGTGAGAGACATTTGTCTGTGGAAGACTGAGAATTATCATTGAATCCAATTTTTGTAGCCTTGATGAATGCCTGTGCTATTTCAATTTTCATGAGGTAAATTTTTGCTTTTTCTTCAGGTGCGACGACAGTTTCTTTGAATAGATACTGTGCATCCTCTTGTTGTTCTCTAAGTCACATCTCCCACGTGTGTTGTTGTTTATACCCTGCAAAAAATGAAATCCAAGCAAGTGCTTAAGTTAGATTTTTAGTAGAAAATGTCTTTTTACACCTAGTATGAGTCGCATTTACCTTTACATTCTAGAAATGTGTTATTTTAAGATATTAAAAGACAAAAATGATATTTGAATTGCTCATAATGAGTAAAAAAATCTGCTGTTGGGGTAAGAAAAAATTCCTCATCAAGTTTTTTTGATATTAGAATAATACGGAAGAGGATTAGGGCCACTTAGAAAAAAAAAATCCCAAAAAAGAAAAAGTCAGAATTCTGACTTTTTTCTCAGAATTCTGACTTTTTTCTCAGAATTCTGACTTTTTTTTTTTTTTTAGATTTTTTTTTTTTCTCAGTGGCCCTAATCCTCTTCCGTAGAATAATGTCTTAATACAATCAACTTTTTTTCTTACCCCATCAGCAATTTTTTTTTCCCTTATTGCAAGCAACTCGGATATCATTTTTGTCTTTAATCTCTTAAAACCTGAGCATTTGTCTGGTGTGCATTTTTTTTTAAATTTCTCTTCGCTATTTAGGATCAGTAAGACCTAATATGTATAAAAACTAAACACTGTTTTGTACAGGAAGTTGTGTTTTTAGCCTTATGAGTTAGCTTCTAGTTTTAGTTATAGGNTATGAACTGCCTTTGATTCTGACCTTCATGTAGGAAGATCCAAAGCCTGTGTTTCCCTTCAGTTGCTATTGTGAGTGATGAAGTAAGCATAGTGAAATCAGCGGAAAGTGGGGATACTTTTAGCCGGCTGTAAAAATCAGTGACCGTAAAGCCAGATTGTGTCCAGCTTTTTTTACCACAGAAAAAGCCAAGCTTCTGTGTCATATTCTGATGGAAAAATTATCAGTGTCTTTTATGTTTAAATTCCAGACAAGTCATGCTTGGACTGATATCTTAAAAACTCCTTTGTCGTTAATGATGTTTTGAACCAGTCTGTTGCATCAGTGCACTACAGCTGGAACTGATTTAGCCCTCCAAAATAAACTTCGTAATTATGGATGGATGCTGCCATGTATCTTAGAAATTTAAAGGGTCATAAAAATCCCACGCCAAAGCCTCCGTGTGGCTTCCTGGGATGACTGCGATCATAAACAATTCCAAAGACGACAAATTTAGTTTTTAACTATCTGTCTAGGAATAAAAAAATCCTCATTATTGCATATCCATATTGCACCACTGACACTGTAATTACACTGTTTCAACACAGCCACAAACTGGGCTGTTTCTTATCAGACCCCAGCTGAGGCTTGGATTTCAGGTGTTGATCACATCTCTCAAGCTTTCAACAGAAGGAAATAATGCTTCACACTTTAAAAGTTACCGTCTTCATCAAAGGGTTTTGACAGAAATACTGAGAAGTAGTGAAGTGAAGTTTAAGGAAGTTCCTCCATTCTTCTGTTTTCAAAAGAAGTGGGATAATATATGCTTTGACACAAGTTTTTCTTCAGTTCAAAGTCTCTCAGCAGGCACTCAACACCTTGACCAGAGAATCATTGTTAGCTCAAGCTTTTCTTTCAGGAGTGAGTATGAACCAAGGTGAGATGAGGTGAAGAACACAACATGCTTCAACAGAAAGTGTCCTTCTGAAAACTTCAAAAAAATTACAGCAGCAATATAAAGAGATCCTTGACATAAAATGTGTTATAATGTTTTCTTTTTGTGAGAAATACATGGGATACAAAACTAAAACTTCTGGCATGAAGAAAGTGTAGACAATCTCTGTGCAGAAATGACTTTTTCTTTTTCTGCCACATTTGTTAACAGAACAATGTTTTACTTGGATATTTACTCTGTTTATATCACAAGAGTAACACACGAGACACTTGTCAGCACAGATGAGTGCTTGAAGACAATCACAGAGTGTCCATGTTTAATACATCATCACAACCTGAAGAGGTGCAATGTGTTCATCGAACAGTGGTTCTGGAAAATAGTATTAACCACAGGGTTACCATACTCCCCAAAAGAGGTCCAGACCAAAGAGAAAGTTTGGTCACTTTAATGAATTGTCAACAAACCATCATGCCATTATCTTTTCGTGACTTTATTGCTTTATTGCAAACCTCCCTCCATCTATGATCTTGACCCTCTTTGGGGTTGCAGGGGGGCTGGATCCTATCCCAGATGTCACTGGAAGAAGGGCAGGCTACACAAAAAGTAATCCCTACATCACAGGGATAACACAAAAAATAACCATCCACTCACATTCATAGACATTCTAAGGTGACCATAAATTTTCAGTCTTTTAATATAAAAGCCATTGCAAAATACCGAGATAAAAGACTGCAGAAAGTCACTTGACATCTCTTGCACGTATTGCATCTACTTTTTCACCACTTTATAATCCGATACAATATACACTGCATTTCCCAGATTGAATATTTGACCCTTCATGTGAAGAGTGAAAATCTGACTTAAGATGCTAAATCTGTGAAGTGGGTTATAACAAGCAGACCTTCTCCTTAAACGCCTTTAGATTCCTGGAGAAAGAAGAAGAAGATCCTTTTTATTTATTCTGGGATGTTTCACTTCACTTCTCCTCTCCAGAGAGTTGGATTCTCAATGTCCCTCACAGCTGGTCAGTAGTTAAATCTCACTTCACCTCACTCTTATACAGAACAGCAGCAGATGTGCAGTTGAGGTTATAGAAAATAAAGCCAGAGAATTTCACTTTTTCAGCTCTTTACGCCACAAAGCTTTGAAGGAGTAAATATTAATTTACTAAAATAAACAAAAGATGATAATTAGTGGAGGGACTTTAAATGTCTGCCAGTAATTGTGGAGAAAATCACAAATTTTGAATCATTCATCAAATCGAAGATTTAAAATGTCACAAAGCGAGGCAGTAATTCTAAATGGATGAGTTTATCTGAAATAACACATTTGCATCTAGACATTCATTACTGAAGATGTCACATCACAACACCCCCAGCTTTGGAGCAATCTGTTCCTCTTTAAAACACTATTTGTTTTTTTTTGTTGTTGTTTTTTTTATTTGTTTCTTTGTGTGTATGTGTATGTGTTGTAATTTACTGCTTCATTTACAATGCGAGTCGTAAAAACACATGGTCTCCAAGCAGGATCCTTTACATACACACTTCTTAATGTGTGATTGTGTGAGAGACATTTGTCTGTGGAAGACTGAGAATTATCATTGAATCCTATTTTTGTAGCCTTGATGAATGCCTGTGCTATTTCAATTTTCATGAGGTAAATTTTTGCTTTTTCTTCAGGTGCGACGACAGTTTCTTTGAATAGATACTGTGCATCCTCTTGTTGTACTCTTAGTCACATCTTCCACGTGTGTTGTTGTTTATACCCTGCAAAAAATGAAATCCAAGCAAGTGCTTAAGTCAAATTTTTAGTAGAAAATGTCTTTTTACACCTAGTATGAGTCGCATTTACCTTTACATTCTAGAAATGTGTTATTTTAAGATATTAAAAGACAAAAATGATATTTGAATTGCTCATAATGAGTAAAAAAATCTGCTGTTGGGGTAAGAAAAAATTCCTCATCAAGTTTTTTTGATATTAGAATAATACAGAAGAGGATTAGGGCCACTTAGAAAAAAAAAAATCAAAAAAAAAAAAGAGTCAGAATTCTGACTTTTTTTTTTTTTTTTAGATTTTTTTTTTTCTCAGTGGCCCTAATCCTCTTCCGTAGAATTCTGAGAAAAAAGTCCGAATATTGGGCCACTGAGAAAAAAAAAATTCCAAAAAAAAAAAAAAGTCAGAATTCTGAGGTTAAAGTCAGAATTCTGAGAAAAAAGTCAGAATTCTGACTTTTTTCTCAGAAATCTGACTTTTTTTTTTTTTTTGGAATTTCTTTTTTTTCTCAGTGGCCCTAATCCTCTTCCGTAGAATAATGTCTTAATACAATCAACTTTTTTTCTTACCCCATCAGCAATTTTTTTTTCCCTTATTGCAAGCAACTCGGATATCATTTTTGTCTTTAATCTCTTAAAACCTGAGCATTTGTCTGGTGTGCATTTTTTTTTAAATTTCTCTTTGCTATTTAGGATCAGTAAGACCTAATTTGTATAAAAACTAAACACTGTTTTTGTACAGGAAGTTGTGTTTTTAGCCTTATGAGTTAGCTTCTAGTTTTAGTTATAGGTATTATTGTTCATAATTAGACTTTTTTCTCACTGCAATGGGTGTAAAGTTGTGACATTACCAAAAAATGATATGGGAAGTGTCTCTAAATGTGGTTAATAGTTTAAAGTTTCTAAAACTGAAGTTTCATAGGCCTAAAAGACAGAAATGTATTGTTGGCATATGGGGACGCTGGGTCTTAAGAGGTTCAATTACTTGAAACAAGACAGTTTTCTGGGCTGGGCTGGTAAATGTGGCTCATATTAAGTCTGAAAGGACATTTTCTATTCATATTAAGATACAAACACTTGCTTGGATTTCAGTTTTTTGCAGTGTATGTTTTCAGAGCAGCTATCGAAACACGTCAATTAAGACAAAATATGTGACTTTTTTTCTCATTTGCAATCAAAATCCTACACAAGGACACTGTGGAAAAAACAGGTAGGCTAACTTTAAATCCAGGGAAATAAGATGTCAAATAGGAGAGGGAAATATTACCTCCATGCCTGATTTGGGATATTTTGCATTGATTCATACCTAAAATTGGCCTTTGAAGAGGCATGAATGCTTGAAATCCAGTCCTAATCTTTCAAAACGGGTATCATTTCCCATTGGTCAAGCTTTTATGGAGTCAAACATCTCTCATCTTTCTTTCTGCCTGCACTAAGTTTAACATATGGCTGTTGAGTGCAAATGAGCCCCACTTGAGTCAAGCTAAGCTGATTTCTTTCTTCGTTTTGGGGCTTCACAGACCCCCGGCCCTCTTTATATTAAAGCAAACCTGTCTGTGAAAGACCCATTTCTGATTGCATCCCATGTGATGGACTACACAAGCAGGGGGTCCTGGTTGTGTGTACTGGACTGCAAGCTGTGACAAACTCAGGTTTATGAGGCTGGCTTTTCATTTGAACACACCAGAAGCAGACGAGTAAAGAGTCAGTCACACTTCATGTGTGCAAGTAAAGAAACCTCTCTTCCTCATCGTCCCTCCTTTCCTTCCTTTTCTCATTCTCTTACTTTTATCCACTTTTTATCCCTGACACTTTGATACCGAACATCCTATTTCTCATGCTCTGGTCGATTGGCTTTACACGCATATGGGATCATTTGCATAAACTCAAAGGTCTCTCCCTTCTCTCCTGATGCTTTCTGACAACGCAGTGTCTATTCATCGTCTGAGTTAAGTATCTCTCACAGGACTGTGCCTGAATTGCTGTCTCATGCTGCTTCAAGTCTCGTTTTACACTGCGGGAACTACTGAGGAATTGGATTAGGAACATATTCCTTTAGAAGAAAAGCATCACAGTCTGAAATGGATAGTTCAGTCTGATATCAAAGCTCATCATGTGTTTTTTTTTCTTCTTTCTACAAAGTCACACCAGGTGAGTAAGAGTGATCTTAAGTCATGTTGAGTCCATTTCACAAACACACACACATACATACGCACAACCTCTGAATCCCACATGGGAGATTAGAGGAGAAACAGTGGAGTGAGTCAGCAGAGCAGCGAGAAATTATGGGCTTTAATACAGAGGCAGTAACTCATCTTTTCCTCGCATCACCTTAAGTGGCTTCTGTGATCATACCTCCACTGAAAAATCTGTCTTTTGGGGGACAATTAAGTTTAGATATGCAACTTACTCTTAATTTCTGCTCCTCCCTTATTGTCTCCAGTGATGCAAAAGTTCGTGTAGCACCGAAATGTTTTGTTTGCAGTTTTGTTTTATAAGCAAATCTGGTTGATATTTTGCAAAATAAGGCTCATAAATAAGCAATTTAGCAGCAAACATGGCACACAAAAAAGTTTTTTAGGTCCTTAGTCAATACCCATTTCCTCTGGATATGCCACCCTAGATTTTTCTGATTCTGCTTTTCGAGTCAAATCAGAAAAATCTTCAAGAAGGCTGAATAAAAAACCAAGACTCATGAAGGCAGTGGGGAAGGAAGTGGTAACTACAGTCAATAGTGGGTGGATACAGTAGTGGAGCAGCAACAGACATGAAGGATGAAACGGGAAAGTGAGAGTGATGGAGTGACAACTGAAAAGGGATGACGATGAAACTGTGGGAGACAACAGAACAGAAGGAACAGAGGGACAAAGGTAACACACTTTAGAAAGCCATCATACAAATGTCAGCATCAATTTAGCATCCTAGGCACGTCTGTCGTGACAGAGGGAGTCGTCTGATCTTTTTCTGCATCGTGCAGTTGTAGCCGGTCATAGAGGAGCTGGTTACAAATGACACTGATGCTTCATACAATACATTTATAGAGGCCTGAAAATTTTTTTTCCACCTATTATTCTAAGAAGCATTTGGCAGCAAGTAGCATTAGTTCATCCTCTGACAGTATCTCCATAAATATACCTCAATGACATATGAATATTACATTCCTGCCTAAAGTAAAACAACCAAGTGGCAAAGTAGTTTACCTTCACACCAAATGAGTCTTTGAGGACTCAGTTAATGATTTATGCCCAAGGTTTCAGCGTGAAGAAATAACAAAAGAAAAAACATAAAATGAAGTCAAGTTTGAGATTTGAATGTGGCCAATCAGATTTCAAGGAGGCAACAACACCTTTGTGCACCTCATGGATACACCTCTCATGTTAAAAGAAAATGTTTCATCTGGGATCTCCATGATGCTGCAGTGGCCAGAAATTAATCAGTCTCACCTTCAATGCATTGATTCTCTCAACAGTCCAAGAATATGCTTGTCAGATTGATTTGTTACCCTAAATTATTCTCAGATGTGAGTGGTGTATGGATGTTTTATTTCTACATAGAGCTTCTTTTCTTCTCTATAGCATAGAGTAGATTGTTGTTTCTTCTTGAGTCAGTTGAGGAGCTTAATGTTGATGGTTCATTCTACTCACCTTTCATGAAGAACATCAAACTTTAGTGATGGAATATTGAGATGGCAACCTCATTGTTACAAAAACAGGCCAGGAAACGTGGTCAGAAATGGCACTAACCTCAATGATTTTGGCCATGTTTACTCATTCAGGGCATCTCAGGGGGCAAAGGTCATCTTGTAAGACCTTTACCACCATCTTTAGCTTGTGTTTAGACTTTAGCTTGAAGGGAGAAGTTTCATGTAAACAAAGGGGCAGATTAAAAAGATAAAGAAGATTGATTATTCTATCAGTATCTGGAATCCTGGAATGTTGGATGTTTCATGACTATAACAATGATTTCTTTGTTAGATGCATTTGAGTTCAAACTTAACTTCCTCTAGTATCCAAGCTACATTATGTTTCAAAGGCTTTAATAAAGCCCAGGTCATGAACTTTCAGCTATAAACCCAATGATTGCATCTTTTCTTTCTGTTCTAAACTGAAAAAGAACACTAACACTACAACTGTGCACATATAACATGACCATTTGATGTGTAAAGTATGAGATGTTTTAAACACTCAGTTAAAGACTAAATTAGAGTTACCAAACGTCCTCTTTTGCCTGGATATGTCCTCCGTTTTGGTGGGAAAATTATGTCCAGAGGAGATATATGAAATTCCTCAAAGTGGCCTGGTTTGCTTTGACAGCTTTCATTTCACTCTCTTACAGAATACTGAAGTGGAAATGTACTTTTACGGATGATGTGCAGATATATGGTGGTGCCCCTCTTTCTTTTATGGTCATAACCTGTGTCGGGATATTTTCTTTACTTTTTTTCCCCAAAATTTAATAAAATATTGGGTAAAAGTCAAAATTTTGAGATAAAAGGTCAAAAATTTGTAAAAAAAAAAGGTTAAAATAATGAGCTATAATGTCAAAGTTATGCAATAAAAAGTCAATATTTTGGGAAACTAAAGCAATTTTTTTTTAAGATTTTTACAAAAAAGTCAAATTTTGATACAAAAAGTCAAAATGTTGAGATTAAAAAATCAAATTATGAGATATACAGTTGAAAATTTGATATTGTTGCTTTAATCTCAAAATATTGACTCTATATTTGCAAAAATACAAATCTCAACAAAGCTAGGATCTTTTTTTTGTTGCTGCTTTGATTTGTTTGTTTTGGGGGTTTTTGTCTGGCAGAAATGGGCTCCTATACATTTTCTTATTTACATCATATAAAAGATTTCCCCTCTATGTTTCCCCTCAAATAGAAAAGGGGTGTTTTAAATGAATATATGGCTTATGAAGCTATTTTGTCATCCCTGAGTATCTTCGGGTGTTCTCTCCAAGAGGCCGGGTAAAGGGTCATCTTTTTGGGCTTTCAGAAGGTGGTCACCCTAGACCATTGATCCCCAACCTGTGGGCCCCGGAATACTGTAAGTGGGTCGCCAAATCATTTCTGAAATAGTCTGAATTTTCATGGAGGGTAATTATATAAACATACGGATTACGCAATAATGTTTGAAATGTCAAAACTTAGTTACATCTTTGAGTATTTTTAACATCTTAAAACATTTGTAGATAAGAAAAGTCCTTTAGAAGGCATGTTAAAGCACAATAATATTACATATTATGTAACATGACCCCAAATTTAACAAAGCCCTGAAATGTAATAAAACAAAGTTCTGTAACCCAAAAATGTAATCACTGACCCAAAATTTGACAAGTTGTTACATTGTGGGCGAATTGTTTTTATGTTTTTGGCTTGGCATTTGTTACATTATTGACTAGTTATTACATTTTGGGTTATCTTACATTTTTTGTTACATTTCAAGTCTTTGTTACAAATTGAGCTCAAACAAGGCATTATACAGCCTCCATACTTAAAGGGTTGGAGTTGGGCCACGGAAATGTTTGAGACTTAAAAGTGGGCCTTGAACTGGAAAAGGTTGGGAACCACTGCCCTAGATTTAACACCTTTAATTGTATCAGTACCTTGAGTGAATAAGTACTTGCTTTCATGGTGTTCAGAACACAGCATAAGTTGCATGATTTATGAGCAATGAGTTACATGGATAAATTCCTGTATTGATTATGTAAATCTGAGCTGATTCAGAAACAGTAGAAAGGTGCAATGAATTCATTAGAAAACAACATGAGATGAACTATATAAAGTAGGGCTGGTTATTTCTGTGCTCATTTGAAGTCTTAAGTTCATTATTTACCCTGTAAGTTGGGGATCTGCCTTGGACAAATCTTAAATTTGCTGTATCATTTTCTGCCTCACAAATATCATCATTCTAGACAATGTCCCGGCTGTTGGAGGCTCACACCATTACATTTCTACTGTGATTATGAAGCCTCTGATCATTGCCTCTGTTATTACTGTTATTATTAATAAATCAAGCAAGCCGTGAAACTCGGACAAATAAGTTAGGGAGCAGAAAGGGGAGAGGGGTGGGGGGGTGAGGCGGTAATTGCCGGTGTAACAGTGTGTGCAACCCCGCGGTGGCCTCGTAAGCGACCCGCTTTATTAGATCGGCCGATATCGATCCTCTCCGCGCGCCGTTCACTAATCTCCAGGCGGAGAGAGAGAGAGAGGGATAGAGAGAGGATCGATGAGCCTGGATTCAATCATGTCTGGAGACAGAGGAGGTAATTTCTGTAATCACGGCTGCATATTAGAAAAAGTGAGAACAACGCGCCCGTGAGGTGCGCAGAGAGAACTACACCACGGAGGCGGACAGTCTGAGTATTACGGCTCAAGTTAATACGCTTCAGTCTCATATTATGGGTATTCATGTTAGACAGATGAATCAATATGAGCCTGCTGCTTGACCTTCTGTGCTGTGTACACAGAGCTACAAAAACATGATTTTCTCTCCCTGACATCAAACCTTCTCACATTATTTACTAATAGATTTTGATAGAGGTTGTGTCTTCTGGGCAGGTTGTTCTTATTGGATTTAGAAACAAGACAAATGAATTCATGAATAAGATGAATCAAGAAAAAATACTAAAAACCCTTGTCTATGAAAGCTCCCTTAAAATAGTCACTCGACATTGGAAAAAGATGACACAGATTGATGTTTTATTCAACAGCACACAAAGCCATTACGTTAGACTGAAACTAACATGTAGAAACAAACAGAACACTCTTTCTTTTTCTTTTTCCCTCACACACACACACACACACACACACAAACAGATACACACTTCCTTAATCTCAGTCTGTAAATATTCACATAAAGGCGTGATAAAAATATCCATCTTATATTGTGCGTGTGAAGGGAAACTGGGTCTTTTAGCAACAAGTGACTTTAAATCAGGCACGGGAGTTTCGCTCCTCTTCCTCGTTCTCCAGCTGGTAGGCCGGTCTGTACCGTGTCACCCCCCTCTCATCCACCACCTGGAGGGCCACGTTTCGGCAAGTGTTGTCCATGCTGCCCAGTGAGGTGTACCTGCATGTGGACAGAGGAGTTTAAAACCATGAGTGTTGCAATTTTAGTGAGAATAAATGAGGGGAAAGAGAAAGAGTGAAATGGTGTCTCACCCTTTGTCGTAGAGAATACAGTAGGGCACGTATAACATCCTCAGGAAGGACCAGATGTCGTGATACGTCCAGTCCTGTGAGTGTTGACATCAACTTTTATTCGTTTGTGACAGATCATGTTTGGCAAAATCTACAGAGAATCATTCCTCTGAGCTTCCCTTATGCTACATAACTGTCACACAATGAAGTCACCCCATGATGACTCATACTTGACAAAGCCTTCACAGTATGACAGCAGACAACAATTGCATTAATATTTAGAACGAGCCTACATTGACTTCCTTTGAGTGAATCTTTTCATTTTAAACATTTGTTGATAATGTGTCACAAAGCTGCTGACTCACACAGACATTAACTCCAGGATGATGAATAGAAAAACACTGTCAAATTGTACCTGCTAAATTTCTGTGATCGCAGTTGCATAATAGTCCTAACATTATTCTAAGCCTCACCAGTGCAGCATTCCTTCAGGGTTGTTGAAGTGGATTAAACTGTGCAGGTGTTGTAATATTTTGTTCACACCTTGCAGATCTGCACTATGAAACTTCAGTTGAGATGACAAATAACATTAAGTGTAACAAGGGGAAATTGCCTGGCTGGAGCGTTGAAAACAGATTTGTATTAGCAGTCAAATAGCAGTTTCACCCGCAGCTCTATAAATACTGAAACATACAATTGTGAGGAAGCTGGAGGTCTGCTTGGTTCTTGTTTCTATATATAACGTCTACAGGTGCTCTGAGATAAAACATACAGAGGACACCTCAATCTGCGACTGAGTACTTAAAAAATTACATGTCGGATCCCAGATCTTGTCTCATGGCGTTCTTCTGTTTCATATTAAAAAGCAAACACTGTCTCATTAAAATATATGTCTCACTAGCAATGGGTTGACTCTCATGTAGTCTGGCCAGCCGGGATCCGTGGGACACATGGCTGTGAGTGTGTGAGAGTACGGGTCACTCCTCCTGGTCCCCATCAGGACGGCTTTCAGCTCCGGCTTCCTCTCCTGCACCTCATTAAGTGCCTGGCGTATGCTGCCCTCCACCGAGAACAGCTCTAAGTCATATCTGTCAGAAGCACATCATAAAACAGTGAGTTGTTGTAACCTCATGGAAAGAGCAACTTCACTTCTGTAAACGATGAAAAATTCTAGTGTTTGTACGCTCTACAAAATCAATCAGCAGGAAAGATTTAAGAATTTGCGTCTCACCTTTTTATTGTGTCCTGAAGGAATCTCTCCATTTCTGGGAATGGAGAGACAATCCGTATGTACAGAGCCTTCACTTTGTCTTTACCGTCTGGATACCTCCTGAGAGAGGTAAAAGAGAGAACGAAACAAGAGAAAAGTAAGCTTGTGTTTGTCTTTATCTTCATCTTTGCTATCTTTTCCAATTCAGGTCAAGAAAAAGCCCAAACATTAGCCCTCTCGTTTGAGATTTGTCCCTTGTTGCTGCTGGGCTAATTTCCTTTCCTCCACTTATGTCTCACTGTGATGCCCCACTGCACTAAAGTGCTATCATTATGTTTTTAATTTGAATCTCCAGCTCATGTCTTCTCTCTCAGGTCATTTGTTTTGCCCTAGTTAAATCATTCCAACCCCTACGGAAACAGATCTCTCTCCTCTCGTCTTCTCTGTCGAGAGTGTACCGTTTCAGTGCAGCATAGTACAGATGGAGCAGCGCTGTGCAGTCTTTGCCTCCGTTGAAGCCGACACAGACCTCCTCTGTCGAATACTGATCCAGCGCAGCCTCAATCGTTTTTAGAGCAGTCGTAACTTTCTCGCCCAGCGGTGTGCCTGTGGGAAATGAAATCCACAGTGGGAAGAGGTTTAAAAATGAATGGAGTCAAATTTTGTTAGTTATCAGTCTCATGCCGATTTTAATCTCTTTTATAACCAACTATGATTTTACAACTTTAATTACTCTAATAATTCCTTCTTTTATCGGCCCCAGTGCCAGTGTAAAGCCAAAGAGTTCTCTGCAATATTCACTTTGTATTAACTTGACATAGTTTTACAATCATACTCCAAACTCTCTGACTCCCCCTCACCGTTGTTGGCCAGTGTGTACACCTCAGCTGTTGCGATGGACACCGGGTCAGTGATTAAAGGCACCACGCTTCCTTCAGGCAGCTCTTCTAGCAGCTGAGCCCGGGCTTTATCCACCTCCTCCTGGCTGTTAGAGTCAAGGACCAGCCGGACTCTGTGATAGTTACTCAGCCAGTCAGGGTAAGAGCCAAGAGCCACCTTTCGACCCCAGACAGACTGTAGTTTGGTCAACACAGGAGCAATGCCTGCTTCGTCTGCGTCCACAAACACCTGATGAAAAGATCTTGGTTTACTCAGGGCCCTTGTACACTGACAGCATTTTATTCAAATTTATGCACAAAACTTAGGTTATTTTTCAACTTGAGCGCCCAGTGTCTGAAACAGGAACGGCCTTTTTAGTGCTGTGCTATCATGTGATCATTTTTTAACTTCTGAACTACCATGTGCTTTTCTTTCACCAACCAATCAAAATCAAGAAGCAGGAACCTCCAGTATCATCCTTGTTAAAACCAAAGCAGAAGAGACTAAAACAAAGTCTTTTGTGTGTGCAGTTTTAGGGCTAAGGCTGTTTTTTCTGCATATTTTTTTCCAAACATGGTGTCTCTCCTTAGTGTTAGTCTCTATCATGCTGATTTGTGTGCAAGGGCATTTTTTGAAGGAATTATCTAATGTTTAGAAGTTCAGTCAATTAGTTAAGTGCTACACAGTCAAAACTCTAAAGCTGCTGCTGATTCTGGAGCCTCACTAACAGGAGGTATAGTAAGAAAACATTTCAATCTAGGATCTTGATACAAGTATTCCTATATCTAAACACTGTACCTTGATACCAAACGTGTGCTCACGGTTTTACCTCACGAGAGTGGAACGTGGTCCCTGAGCTTGCAAAGATGTGCTCGAGTCCAGCGAAAGCTCTTTCCAATAAAGATGGGATCCCGGGGAAGATGTAGACATTACGCACACTGACCTTAAGGAAGAAGACGGTTCATTGAATGGGTTAGTGAGATATTCAATTTTTTCAAAAAACCAAACATTGTCTCTGGCTGATCCCAGAAAGTTTCAGAGCCTGAAGGTCCCAGAATATACCAGAAAAAAAATAGATTTTCTGTCTCTATGCTGGTGTCCATCTTCAATTAGCCCTACATATTATTACATACAGAGATCCTACTATAAGTATTTAATGTTTGAAGGTAGATCTTTCAATTCAATATTGTGTAATATTTGTTTCAATTTAGAAGGCCTAACAAGGGACAGGAGTTGCGAACAAGGCAAAACTAGACACCTGTATGTGCCACATCTGCTTTGTATTCTCTATGAGGCAACTTTCTATGCATTTGAGCCAGATAAATAAACAAGTAAATAAAATAACATAAAATTAAAGGGATTTATATTGGGTTTTTATTGTGCTTAACAGATGTGTTTTTCCATTAGTTATAATAGAGTAACAAATCACTGTGCAGTTAGTCAAAATATGCATGGTCTGAAGTAAGTCGTATGTTCTGTGTATCTTATTGAACAATCATTTTTGTTTATGGCTTACCATAAACTGAAAAAAAAAACAGAAGTTAACGCAGCTTATGTTCCAATAACATTTTATTACTGGCACTTATTACCCCTATTATTGTTGTTGTTAAGCAGCTCAACATGAAACTGTGTAGATCAACATAATGATGGAAAGTGAAATGATAAAATTTCAGTTGATACTTTCAAGTGTGTATTATTTTACACTACTGTGGTCTGTAAATGGTTAACATGATGATTCTTCCCACTGAGAGAAGCTGCCTACAATCCTGCAGTGTCTGGATTGTAGATGATGTTTCAATCTGTCTCCCAAAATAACCCCAGAACAGGATGGAGGCGACATTATGTGACTGCGGGAGAGCATCTTCCTGAAAGTTGTGTCAGCTTAAGCATTTTATGTTTGCCTGAAAACAAAGACCAGATGCAGCACAGCAGATATTTGGAACATCAGTTTTAACTGGGGCTGTCAGACAAGGAAGCAGAATGATCCTCAGCTGCTTGGATATAATTTGATCCAGTTCATTTTTTTGCTAATATGATCCATTACATTTAACAACCGACATTAAATTAAATACATACACTAATTCTTATAGCCTGGATGTACTCACCAGCGGGTAGCGTAGTGGTTTTCCAGTCTGTGGGTCTGTTCCATAATTGAGTTTGGCTGAACGTGGCACCATGGCCAGTTTCATAGCAGCACTGTTTTTATCCACCACCCCAAAAAATTCCTCCACCAGCTTAGTGAGCTCAGGGTTGGGATATAACTCCTCTTTGAAAGCCATGGCGATGCTTTCGAAGGTGACATCATCATGAGTGGGGCCTATCCCTCCTGAAGTTATGAGGTGTGTGTACTGAGGGGAAAGTAGGGCCACCTCGCTGGCAATGAGCTCCTGGACGTCTGGTATGACTGTTATTCGCTGCACGGACACGCCGAGCTTCCTGAGTGCTTTAGTAAGAAAGGTGCTGTTGGTATCCACAGTGTGACCCTGACAGACCAATGACAAGAGACACTCAAGTTAGTTTCAGTCTTCCTTGCACATAATGCGCTCTAAAATTGCACTGAAAGCGTCAAAACTGCAGACGAGGTCATGGATGAAATTCAGTGACTCACAGTAAACATGTCTTAAGTGCAAGGCATGGGATTGGACAAAATCAAAGGCTTCATGTTCAAATCATGTTACACAAAGAAACAGTGGTGAAGGTTTTGTTTTAAAACTGAGCCCTGCTGCTGCTGCATTGCATAACAATCAGAAGAAGGATATGAAGTGTGGATCCTTGACTGTGAGGCAGAGCAGTGAGCTGAGGCATAATGATGAATTAGAGTGCTATATTTTGATGTATATGTTAATAAATCACACTTTAGGGTGATCTGTCAGTTAAATAATGGGGGCCTATTCTGATTTGCCAACACCCACATGCTCTTTGAGATTCCAGCAAACACATTCAAGGGCTCAATTATAGCTTTAAGAAATCATAAAGAAAACAAGCACCAAATGACCTTGAGTATCTCATCTCCGATGATGAGAATGGCTGCAGTGGGAGCATCCCCGTTGCCTGCAGTGGACGGACTGGAGCCCTGGCGGTCTGTTGACATGGTTGCTTTGCAAAGATGAGCCGCCAGTCTCCTCACACGCACAGTTGCTCTGCTAAGTTTGGAAAAGGCAAGGCTGAAACACAAGGAGAAACGACCACTCATAAGTATTTTTGTCTGTAAACTGCAGCTGTTTATGTAGCAATCTTAAGACAGGTTAAAAAAAACAGACATTCAGTTCTTTTCTGTGTGCTCTTTATCAGATTCAGATTTCAGACCCACTTTTGCAGCTTTACTTTTGGTTAATATTTATTTATCATATCTCCATTTATTCCAGTTGCATAGGTTTTTATATTCATCCATATCTACCAACACTGTTTAAGAGTTTGTGTCTTATTCATACCTTAGCTTTTACCTATTTTTTTTGTGTGTGTGTGTGTGTGTGTGACTGTTGACTGTGGATCATATGGTTGTATGAGGTAAGGGTAGTTGGGTTGGATGACATGTGGTACTGTTTTTACTGGACTGTAAAGCACTGTTTCACATGGTTTATATGATAAGTGCTTTATAAATAAAGTGTGATTTGTTAAGATTACGAAGTAGTTCTTACATTACAATGATTTTATCTGTTGGTGCAACTCTTTAAAAAATTGTATCATAAAATGACATTAAGAATATGAAAAAAAAATGTTTGCATGCAGATGTTAAAATTAAAGTACTCCCGTAAACTACTGACTGTCTATCTGTCAAATGATGCCACATAAATAAACTTTGACTCTTACATCAACATGAAGAACCCACGTAAAGTTTCCCTATTTGTCTCATGACAGTTCAGGCCCTCTTCTCCATAACTCCTGGTCACCTACAAAGGAGTGCCTTGAAAGAGACACAAGGAAGTAGGATATGGAGAGATAATACAAGACAAGGAGAAGAAAATCAGTTTGTGAGCATTCTTAGCACACAAAAGCAAAAAGCAGTGGTTTAGTTCAGTGGTTGATGTAGTATTGTTATTTATGTACATGCAAACTTAGAGTGACATTATTGGGGCGCAGATGGCCTGGTGGATATAGCCGCGCACCATGAGGTTCGCCCTCAAGCGGGTGGCCCGGGTTCGATTCCCTCCTGTGGCCTGTTTCCCGCATGTCATTCCCCACTCTCTACCCCCTTTCATACTCTATCCACTGTCCTCCACTATCCAATTAAAGGCAGAAAAGCCCAAAAAATATCTTTAAAAAAAAAGAATGACATTATCAGCACCAAAAACTGATTCTCTATGCTATTTATCAGCTTCCCCATCAGGCTGAGCAGAACCACATTAATTTGAGATACGTTGAAGTCCCTGTGACTACATGAGACCCCATGAGAGCCAAAATAACTCAATGTTACAATAATCTGTCATTGGCCAATCACTGCTAAATGATGAGCCAATGACAACTGATAATAAAAAAGCTAATTTAAAAAAAGACTGATGCCCATCAAAATGTTAGTATCGGCCAATTATTGGTTTATCCATTGTACACATACTTGGCCAATAAGGCAGATCCAGACTATCATTACTGTTAATGGTAGGAGTTCTAAAAGAAGCAGAGTTTACAAGTATCTGTTTTTACAGCAATGCAGTTTAAAACTCTCATGAATTTCCATGATTAAAGAAAACTCATATTTGATAAGTTATGTCACACAAAGAGGTGTCCAGTTCAAGTCTGTTTTGTTTGAACCACAAAAGGAAGAGTAGACAGTAAATTCAGAAGGACACTCAAAGGTACACTGTGAAGGGAACAGTACTGTTTGTGTCCTCAAGACACTGATTGAAGTTGCTTACTACTTATGTTGACTGCACGTTTCACATTGCTTAACACTGGAAGAAATCTGATGTGACACAATAACCCTCTTGCATGCAAGTTCATCTTTACAAAAATCCCCCAAATTACGCCTTAACATACAAAGCGTCGCGTATCTCTTGAACAAATCTTGACCTGTGTTTTCTCATGTACCAGTCTTTGGTCTCCTTGCTAGGTTACTCAACACAATACTGGGAGCAGTAGCATCAGGGTAGCATGAGCAGTCAGGACACCTACATGACGACCTTTTATGTAGAAACTCTTCTTCTATTCACTATCAAGTAAAAACTCAAAGCTCTGCATAAATTTCGTACATAGTATGGATATCGGACTCAGACAGAGCGAGTGAACTTACTCCTTAGCCGCATTTGTCCTCGTTACGTATCCGTAATTGTCTGTGTCATTCAAAAGACATGTCGTTAGCCGTCCAATCAAAAACGGGAACGGCGGCAGAGGATGTCAGGGAGCCAATCACGTGCAAGGGGGTGGGACTAAGTAGTCAGCCTTTTTATGTACACGGAAGTAAATCTCCTGAGCTGGACTCAAAACAGATGATACGGAGCATCGGTTTTCCTTTAGTCCATGAATAATAAGAGCCAGCTAAGCGAATGGTGACCACAAACATGATCACAAGTCGACAATCTTCAAGCTGACATTTTACATCATTGTTTCTGAAAGCACGATGGCAACAGCTGCTGAGGCACAGCTTCTTCTACGGTGTCACACACTCACAGAGCAGAGCATGCAGCTCACCTGCCCCTGCTGGTTGGAGTCACATCATTACCCCCTGCTCCACAAAATATTAATTATTAACAGTGCTAGAGTATGGATTGTCTGTTGCTGTCAGTGATGAAGCCGGAGGGTGGCGCTTGATAGCATGCCAACAAATCCAGTCAGGAGACTTATCCTGAAGTAAAAAGGAAATGCAAATACTCTGATACCACATTATCTGTAGGGGAACAAATGGTATGGGAAAATATATTTTTAACGAAAAAAAATTACAAAAAAATTATAATAATTTTGTGGTATAACCGTAGACAGTATAGGTATAACTCCTGCAAGGAATCAGCTGGTGCATTTATGTCCAGTCACATGGACAGTACCAATAATCACAGTTGCTTTTATTTGATTATCTGTCTGAGTATTGAAAGATGATACAATAAGTCAGAAGTATTATGAAGATCTTATAATTCACTTACAAATTTGTTTGCAAATACTTTTATAAGGGAGCTCTGGAGTTCTGGAGCTCCTTACAGAAAAAAAACATAATAGTATTTATTTCTGATGTGTCTAAGTAGTATTCAAATAAAGGAAAGGTTTTTTTTGTCATCTGTGTTCGTTTAATGCTTCTGTCGGAAGATATAGGTTAGCTTCATACAGATAGGCCTCTTAAGTTAGATGATATAGTTTGACAGGTAAAGTCACAGGAAGTCTACAAATAAGTTGTAGTTCTTTGTGAGATTCCCTTTGACAGTGTGACAGTGTGCCATGCAGCATGCATGATAACATGACCCCCACACCAGTTTATCTTAAGGAATTTAGCAGTAATCCATTTTAAAGTATGTCATCTCATATATTTTTCTATGGCAGCGGGTCAGAATGTCATTGAAAGAGGACAGTTGTGTTTGTCTAACCCTGATTTCACAGTGCCACAGGGATACCATGCTCTTAATTAAGGACCCACTGGTGATGTTCTTTATTGTTTGGAGTATACAGCTCTCATGGGTACTCTTATTTTTTGTTTGGACTAACCATGCCTACTTGCTATAAAGATACAAGGAGGTTAAACACAAATATCCATCAAATGGTACCAGACCACCATATACAGTCTATGGTTGGGAACCACTGGTGTAGACTACTGCTTTAGTTTTGTCAATGTGTGCTTCACTGCTGCAGCATGGTTTTAAGGATTTTTCTAGATTATGATAAAATTTAAATATGCACAATATACCAATGTTAAGGGTTACGTTATAGTTTCTTGGAAAAATAATGTTTTCAATAAGAAAAATGTGGCAACACAAAGCTGTTTTATCTGTTCTTGCTGAAACTCAAGAACAAAAACATTTACTATTTATTTAAGGTAGCTTTATGATGCTTGTTGCTTCTTTTCAGGGATTTCTCATTTTGCGCAACGTGCAGTAAATGAGCCAGGTGCACAGCTGAGCCAAATACGCACGCGCGCACACGATGACTCACACACGCACACACACACACACACACACAAACGCACGCGCACACACAGGATCCGCGGCCAGATGACGTTGCCATTTGTTCGCGGAAGTGGCTTCTGTCGTGACCGTGGAGGGGGGAGGCAGGGGAGGTAAGGGGAGGAGGAAGGGAAGGAAAGGGAGAGGAAAGAAGAAGTTTAGACCCATCTCCTATGAAGTTGTTGAAAAATTGTAAGACTTCTGGCGGACATTGTCGTCGACTTTGAGTCCTGTTGGATGAACTCAAGCTGAAGTTGTGTGCAGCAACAGTTTGGTGGGCAGGAGGGGTTTCTCGAGGGGGAAAGGAGGAGGAAGAGAGCTGGTAAGTTGCTCGTTAAAGTTGACCACACTTTTTTGGGGCATGGTTTGGGCTCTGTACGTGCTGTGCGTCAAAGTACCGCAGTCACTGTACATGTGAAAAGTTTGAAGTTGTGGATCTGTCTGTGTCTGCTGTGCCTTCAGGGACGCGTTGCTCCACTTCTGTGTGCTTGTGTTACATTAAGACAACGGAGTGTAGTGAAGCCTGTCGGGCTACTGTAAAAGTGTTGCTCATAATCACACTTTGGTCAAATGTTTAACTTGGGTTCGTCACCGCGTTGTCAGACAAATAATATGAGGGTTGAGTATCAGCAATGTCTGTTTGAGCAATGTTTTGAAGTTACTGTCTCTGCTTAAAGTACATTTACACAAATATAATGATAACAAGTCGACTTAGAGGCCTCAAGTGTGCACCTTCTTAATAAAATATCACACAAAAATTACCCAAATATCCTTTAGTTATCTCTCAAGCAGTGTTCTTGCAAAATTGAGGTAAAACTGTGTGATTTTCTTTGTTTTGTCTGATGTTGAACCACTAATATTGGTTAGTTTGTTAGCTTTATTATCCTGGTTACATTACACTGTGTGAGTGACAGTCATTTTGTTTATTTAATTCTGCAAGTTTCAAAGATAAAACAACTGAGAGCACTGTTGGTTTTTGAGTTGGAAATGGAAAGAAGTTTTAATAAAAAATGTCCTTGTGTCAGATTCAAGCACAATATTCTCCAAAAAGAGTCAGTTAGATAAACTCCAGACTCCAGATTGCAGTGATTGGTTTCAGAGTCAACACCTTATCAGTGCACACACACACAAATCTGTACACAATAGACATAAACTTATGTTTCGCTGTTTCCCCTTGGTCGAGTGTATCAGTGGCGACTCATCAGCAAAACACACCCCAGATGTGTTGAAACAGGGTCACTGTGGCAGAGGTAAAGATCCCTGTCAGACAGGCGGATACGGAAACAGGCTGAAGGGTCTATGTGGGATGATTGAGGGGAATGAGAGCAGGAGACTCAAAGTCTTATCAGGGTCAGCCACACCGCTCAGACCAGCAGCATCTGACGTGATATGATTATATGGAGCAAGTTATCTCCGCTGATGAAATGTAGAAGGAAGGGAGGATGCAATCATCAACTGACTCAGAAAAAGTGGTGGATTCAGACACATGTCAGAGAGCTGGACAAGTAAGACACATGTGCACGTACACAAACACACAAACACACGGAAAACTAAAAGACCACAACACAAGCAGGAAGGACAGTCCCGTACACAACCTGTCAGTCAAAGCAGAGCATCTCAGCCTCTCAATCACAGCAATGACACAATCCAAACTCCACTTGATTAAAATTGGATCTGTCCAATTCTGTTGGAACCGCATCAGTCACCAGTGAAGGCTGTAGTCCTGATTGACAGCACGGTGTGACACTTGTGATTGTTACAGCCTTACTTCGACAGGTGTGTGTCCACATCGCCATAAACTCTTTCACAGACACACACACACAAACATTTTAGAAGTCGTTTTTTTTGTACATGGTGAATGACATTAGCCTTGAATTTTTCTTTTGATACCTGAAACTTGCCTATTGATGAAACAGACCTTTGAGATAGTAAGCTGCTTTATACACATCAAAGCTATTGGCAGGACACAATACGTGAGTGTGAATCTGTCCATGTCTACCTGTTTGTCTGGTGTGAAGCATACGTCTGTCAGCCACTGTGGGGTTAAGTGTGTGTGTTTATATATTTGATGTGTGTATATGTGTCTGTGTGTGTATTCTGAACAAGCTGTGGGAGTTTGTTTTTGAGGTCAAAGCTATCTGTGTCTTCCTGAACTGCTCGGTCGTGTGCAACACGCTCACAGGCTCAGCTCTCTCAACCACAGGTGAAAAGAAATTCTGCCCTGTGTGGTTTTTTGAGTGAGAAGTTGTTATAGCATTGGTATAATTTATTTAACTTTACTTATAATTTACTTTAACTGTAAACTGTTAGTTTTGTGGTTCTGACCTCATTCATCAGTATGAATCTGATCGTCGTCATCTGTGAGTTGAGAAATGCCTCATAAAGTATATCTGCATCACTAAATTTCTTCTTCTGCAGGAAGCTGAGATTGCACATTTAGAGGTCAGCTTTTTTCGAAGCTCAGGGCTTCAAAGCTTGCGTCTGGCTGAGATATACATGTTCGGTGTGAGACAGGGGTTGTTCCTCTGACAATCAAGGTCACTTTAGAGCTTAGGTTGATATCAGGCCTGGAGTCAGCTGAATTTTCATTTCCTGGTCTGTACCAGAGACCTGTTTTATGCCCACCTACACTGATTTCAGAGCTGGATAAATCACCCCAAACATTATCATCAAACTCATGACACTGGCATCCCGGGTTGGGACCATATATCGATAATGCAATCTACCACTGGCCTGATTTGTGAGATGACTGACTCCTCAGGGTGGCAAGAAGGACATTCGTCCTGCACTTTACCTCTTAGATGTATTTTCTGTGTTTTTCAGCTTGAATTATCTAAAAGTAATCCTTTTGTTATTTATCAATTATTTCAGACTGCTGTATCAAAGTATCAGTTGTGAAAATCAGGGGTGATGATAATACCACTGTTAAAAATAACACTTTTTCAATTCTTTGTGTCTGTTTCTAAGATGAGCCATGAGATTTGATAAGTCATTTCTTGTAGTGCTTCTCTCTAAATGCCACCTGTGCATGTCTTACCAACTGCATGTCACTGATCTCTCTCAGACATGATGTAAGACTCCCACACCGCTGACATTTTCTTTCAAAATTGACCAGGAAAATAAATCAGTTTCTCCAACAGGGGGTTTCTTCTGCCGAACAACATCCTATTTTTTAAATCAGCAGTTAGGTGCACTGGCTGCCAGAATTAGATTCATGCTACACAACAGATTATGATTGGATACTGGTGAGGGATAAGCCAAAGCAACGGTAAACATACATTTAATTTTCTAACCGAAAAGAGTCAAAATCGAGCGCAAACTTTTTATTAGAGCTAAACTCAGGAACACAGTGTCTGCTGGGCAGCAATGTAACAATGGCGACAAACCAGAGAAGCTTGTCTGTCAAAGCACTTTGTGAACTCCAATTGCTGCATAAACAAAGTTATTACTGTTTCATCATATGAGAAAAGAACTTATTTTAAATAAAGTTTGGCATAAAATAATTTCAATGTTGTTGGAAAGTAATAATTCACAATTTTTGTAGAGAAAAAAGATAATAGTTGATGCAAATTAAGAAGTAGATTTTCCTAAAACTTGTATACGCGGGACACTTGTCATGCAAACTGACAATTACAGCACTTATTCTCAAAAGCCTCACTTTGGTCTCTGGATTAAAATGTTTACCATTTGTATTTTGCAAAAACCCTTGATGGAATCTCTACCCTTCATTTGAAAAAGAAAAACTACACAACCTAAATGCAAAAGATTTTATGTTAAAGAGAGGGTATAGTGCTCTAATAATTCACAAACGGGTATAAAGTAATAAAGCTGAATCCAAACTAAACGTGCAAATTTTCCGTTAAACTGTCTGTTCCAGAAATAGCACAAGATCTTCACAATGCTGCTGAAAAGATGAGGTCATCACTGGTGAATTACTTTACTGATTAATGCAATATTGGGGGGATGGGCCTCAAATACCAAGGTCTGCCCATAGCTCTGCCCCTAACAGGCCTGCAGTGCCCTAGCCAATCAGAGAGAACAGGGTTCATGGTGTAGGGAGGGAAACAGCAGCTAAAATGAATTTTCTCAGGGCATGGTCACACTGACAATCCATACTGTGCTCAAACAAGCTTCACCCCTAAAGTCCAGTTCATTTAAGACTGCTTGGCTATGGTACACTTTGGAGGGGTGTGTTTTTGTGCATTACACTTCATGCACAAGCATGTATATGCAATGAGAACATGACATGCAATCCATGACATAAACGCCACGACTGCTTCTCTCAATATTAATTTTAAACAGTGGTTGGGATGTTAGGGACTGTCGGACCGAAACAACTTATGAGTAAAAAAGTGGATAAAGTCCCAGCCATGTTCTCAGTGCTCCCTATTGTGCTGATTCTGATAAGAGCGCATCTTATAAACAGACGCTTCATGATGATGTAGGCGGGTCATGTGTGTGTTATGTGTAAGTCTGGTTCATATTGGAGTAGTGTGACCAAGAGCTGTACTGATGATGGGAGAAACGCTGCTGCCTTGGGGGGTGTGGGCTGCTCGTGCTTGAATGAGGCACAGTACTGATGGCCAATGTGACCACGCCCTCAGACAGAGGTTGAGACAACGGTTTCCTACAAACACCAGTGTGAGAAAAGTGGGGAATTTTTTGAGCTGTAAAAGCTACTACAGGGTACTAAAGGGACAGTATAAAGCCTAGAAAAAGTAAAGGACCTCCTCTTTAAACACAGGGGAGGCAAACACAAAAAATAATATTTCAAGATGAAAGCATGTGCAAAGTGATGGTTTGGATTTAGAAAATTTGTTCAAAGACTGTTTAAACAAGACCAGAAAAAGTCTCTGTTCTAACTTTGAAACACTTCACAGTTTCAACATTAGATGTGGACACTCAAAGCCTGTATTGAGGAAGCCCAAACCTTTTATTGGCCGCTGAAATGAAGAAATAACTCGGTCTTTTTGACACACTAACCGTTATAGAGCGAGTGGGAAGTTGTAAGAGGAGCGAGGCAGCAGGAAGGGAATGATGGAAGGAGATAGAGATGTGGTTTGAGGGGGTGGCGGAGGGCAGTGGAGTGGGGGGGCAGCACAACCTAAAATAGCCATCTCACATGTTTGCTGTGTGCATGGTGAGCTATGAAGCCAGCAGAAAGGCCTCCTGCTGAATGCCTGCCTAATCTAATGTTCACTCCTGGACCTAATTTTGGGAAATTTGATTGCAGTTTCCCCTTGCAAATATACGTGTGTGTTTGCACATCTCTTCCTATCATGAGGCTTCCCCTTGTGAGTTAATGCCCCCTCCCCCTACACTCATCATCTTCATCATCGTCTGTCTCATCTCGGTAATGTGAACTGATATTAGGCAGCGTCTGGCAAGAGTCCAGTAGGGAAAAGGTCAGTGACTAGACCCGTTTACTCATCTACATTCAGATTTTGGAGCCAGTGTACATAAGAGGGTAAGTGGGACTGGTCAAATCAGATTACACACACAAACACAGGCACACACGTACAGAGAAACACACGGACTGCAGTATGAAATAAGCTATATCAGGCATGGACCAAAGGCATTTAATCCAAGACATCTTCATGTCCAAAATGTTTTCTATGATAACTAGTGATTAGCCACAGCTATTGCAGTCAGTCAGTCCATCTGCTTCATGCTTAGACACAGAGCACATACTTGCCACGCACACTTGGGCAAGCTGAGACACAAGCATCCTACACATGCGGTACTTTCAGTTAATTCCTTTCATTCCACAGAGTGTGTTTCAACATGCACAGCGGATTATCATCCTCCTCCGATCGCTCTTCCTCACTTTCTCCCTCTCCTCCTCGCTCTATCTTTGTCTCATTTCACTGTAATGTCTGTGAGCTTAATAAACTGGCGTCTTTATATCAAGGAGATCCCATGACCCTCTCCACGGCTGATCCGGGGAGCAAAGCATGCTGGGAGTAAAGTAGCTGTAAGGGCTTCATTGGAGGACACTGCGATTGGCCCTTGATTTTGCATGCATGCATGTGTGTTTGTTGGTGTATGTGTGTGTACACATACACAAAGCGCTGATGTGCACTTTGGTGTTTTTAGGGATACAGACTCACAGGCAGCCTGTGTTGGCCGATGGATTATATGGTAAGACTTTCAAATGATTCAAGCAGCTGATCAAAAACACACAGTGACACAGTGGCGAGAGGAATGCTTTATCCACACACAGCACTATATCAAACAGAAAGATCAAACCTTGAAGGTGCAGCATGAAATATGACATAGGGTGAGATGAGGGTTTAGATAAAAGATTACAGCAAGCTTAGCCTCAAAGCAGTTATTATTTGGTCATAGTTCTCATAAATTATGGGCTGCAGGATTATACTAAAAATGTTTTGAATTGGTATTCCTTGGGGTGACCATATTCTAAAAGCCCAAAATGAGGACCCCCTACCCAGCCTTTCTTTGCCTGTGTCCAGGCAAAAGAGGACGTTCGGCTACCCTATATTCATACATCAAAAGACATGTTGTAGTTGGAGTGTATTCACAGGAAGCACATTTCCCACGTTACTAAGGCCCCATCTACACGACAACGGTTTTAGGGTGAAACACAAAAGTATTGTTGCATTTTGTCCTCCCATTTACACGAAAAAATCATTTTAATCGCCTGAGAACACAAACTGTTGAAAACACATTCCAGAAAGTAATTTTTCTGAAATGCTGTTTTCAGTGTTCTTGTGTAAACGCCAAGCCAGCATTTTTTGGGTGAAACGCTGACGTCACGCTCAGCTTTGCGCGTACGCATTACGTCTCGACTGTGCCATGCACCAACCAAACAACAACACTAACAGCAACCGACTGTTTCGTTCCTGTGCTGCTGAATCTACTAACTGCCTTCGAACAAAATGTGAACTTATTGCACTATTTCTGCAGTTAGAGAAGATGTTTTTAATATTAACTATGGAGGATCGGCTCACCTCTTCTTCAGCCTTTATACCGTTGTCATGTATACGGCTCCTACAGTTATATCACCATCTTCAGGCCTGATATGGAAACGTTGTCGTGTAAACGGGGCCTAAATAATGTCTTAGGGGTCTTCTGGGGTCTTTGTTTAGCACCCTTATCATTGCAGTGCAAGCATCCCAGTGTTTTACACTCACATGATGGTAATATATGAATAATCCTGCAGCCCATGCTGATTCTACTGATTTACTGTTTCTATTCACTCACTAAAATGTACAAAGATCAAAAAAAGAAAGCATTCCTTTGCATCTTTCAACCCCAAGCCACTTTGTTTGATGTGTTTTACTAGTTCCTACTTTTGGTGGAGGGGGCTTTCTTTTTCATCCATCACTATGAAAACCAATCACATCCATTCACACCATAAATTTGATGTATGGTGGTGGATCTCACCTGAAGTGACCGTCTAGTTCTGCAGTTGTCTGATTTGGCTCCTTCTTGTCCCTAAATGCACTTCTACCTTAAATGAACACTGAGTAGTGGTCAGATGCAGTACTGCAGGGACTGAATGTATGTTGGGGTGTCATCTGAGGACTTCTTGCTATCCACTCGGCTGGCCTCTTGTGTCACTTTATGGGTGGTTTCCTCTGCTTTCCGCTACTCTGTGGTCTCATCAGATATGCTGGAGCATTGGGTCCAATCTGTAGGATCTCTGCTTACTGTTTGCCACCAAGGATTCACTCTATTGTTATTTTTTGCCTTGTGATAACCTTTCCTTTCCCCCAGAGAGCTGTAGTTGTATAGAAATAGAGGAAGTATTTGTTTGCCAGTCCTATTCTTTGTCTGATTTTGAATGTGTCTGCTTTCATCAAGGTTACATCGAGTGACCTCATGTCACACTCAGTGCAGCACTCTTCCTCAGTCTGTTTATACCCATCCTCCCTCTCTCTCGCTCTCTCTTTTGCTCTCTCCCTCTCTCTTCTTTCACCCTGTTTCTCAGGTTACCAAACATGAAGAAGGGAGGAGTATTGAATTGTCAACATCCACCCTCCTCTCCACACACATGTACACACAATAACAAACCCCCACCCCCCCTTTCATGACTGTGTTTTCTCTCTCATTTTCCAAATCTTCATCTCCCTTTGGCGTGTGTTTTTTAATGTGCAGGAGCGCAGCATCTGTCTGTGCATACACTTGCACGCTGCTAAATGACTGAGGCTGCAGAGAGAAGGTGGGGGGAAGGGGAGGAAACAGGAAGGAGGTAGGATGGAGGATAAGAGGTGGGGAGGGCAGAGGCAGCAGCCACGAGTGTGTGTGTGTGTGTGTATGAGAGAGAGAGAGAGAGACTGTAAGAGAGAAATGGTAGGCAGCATCATCCACCCAGACTGGGAGGAGGAGGAGGGGGAGGACAGACAGCGTGATCGTCCCTCCAACAGACAGAGGTGGAGGGAAAGTGGGAATAAGAGACAGACGTGAAGGGGGAGAAAAGGAGCACAATGAAGGAGTGCCATTGTGGACACTGGCAGCACTGCCATTTCACCATCTGCTGAAAGAGAGAGAGAGGCAGAGGAGGCACGAGAAGAGGAGGCAGCCAAACTGAGGAAGCATAGATGGAGAGGAGCTGCCGGCAGTGACTTTGTGAATTAATCGAGCGGAAGAGCGGATCAGAGGAGAAGCACGTTTTTCAGGGAGTGGACGGACGGAGAGCCAGAAAGAGGAAGGAGAGGACGGATGAGCGGACAGTCTATGGCTGTTTAAAAATTAATGTGCTGCTCATGTGAATGTGGAGCCCAGCTCTAGCTAAATCACCATGGATTATCAACTGTATGCTTTTTAAACCAAAAAAAGGAACTGTTAATGATTTATCATCCATTTGAAAAAAAGAAACTCTTATAGAAATTGATAAGATTCACTTTCTGCTGCAGAATCTAAATAACTTCGAAGTGTTTTTGTAAATATCGACTCTGTGACTTTTGATTTTCTATTCTTAAAAAAAAAAAAAAGATCTAATCAGCAGGATGGTGTACAATCTTTATCTTTGTTAGCTGCTGCACAGAATATTCAGGTTGTTTTTATGCAACTTTTCTAAGCATCAGTGTTGTCTTTTGAGAGTCATTGTTCTGTGTTGTTGTTGTTTCTACTGTTACTTGGAAAGTGATTTGTCCTTTTTTTAAAAAAAAAAAAATATCAGACTTAAACCTTTACATGCCCTTGTTGGAATCAGTGCATGCAGCCAACATGGGATGCAAACATTGATTGGGTCTTTACGGCCGGTGCGATGTTGCTCAAACTTTGGTAATTTCCTGAAACCTATTGATGTAGTTTGTTTTGTTTTTTTCTTCCTGTGAGTTCAAAAGAAGCTCTGACCTGGAGCCATTGATGCAGCAACTAATTGCCGCCGTGTAGTTTGACAGAGCAGTCATCTCTTTGTCGAAAAAATATCTGCGGTTGTCGGGACTTCTCCGCAGGCATCTCTTTTAATGTCTGTTGCCATAGCAACGGGCAGCAGCTGCAGACAAAGTAAGATGTAAAGTTCTTTTCTCTTGTCTTATCTTCTAAACTGGTGCTGTTTCATTAGATAAGTGGGCGATTTTGGCTGATTGGGGACTGTAGTCTTTATCAGGTGTTGCTTTTGTGCAGTTTTTTGGACTTTCTTTCTTGCACAGGGTGTTTTCTCTTCTTCACCAGACAGTCTTTGTCTGAGCGCAGCTCGGCAGAATCAGGGTTGTTTCAGGTCACCTGTCTCCCCCCCCTCACCCTCTATTCTGCGTGTTGGTCCTGTAGCGTCAGCTCAGCCTTGTTTGTCCTGAACTCACCTTTTATCAACGGCCATCTCCATCAGTCCAGCTGATGTGCCATTGCCAGGGCTGACCGGAGAAATGAGATTATCCTACTAATTTCACTTCTACATATCACTCTGTGCAGCTGCTCGGCCTCCAGGCCTCTAATTACCGATCATTAAGTGTTCTTTGTTGGAGACAGTCTCTTCTTTTAGCTGTCTCTGTGTGGGTGACTCAGGATTTCTCCTCATGTAGAGGGTCACCTCCTCTGCAGTCACCTGACCTACACTGTGTTCTGTGCACTTAAATACCCTCGGGCAGCACGAGGGTTAACTCTGCTGATAAAGCATTTCAGCCCCCCTGTGTATGAGAACACACCTTGATTTTCTCTTACATTTGTGTTGGACTTCTTGCCTTTTTTAAAAGACTCTATTGTTGTATTGCAGGAGAGACAGACTGTTTGGTTTATTCTGCATGCTCTTTGATTGTCTGAATACTGGGTGTCTTTTGTGACTTCTCCAGCCATACTTCTTTACAGCTTTCTGGAGTTCAGCCCAGCCTGTCTGGCCGTGTGTGAGTCTGACTGGATCCTTCATGGTGCTTTTTGACCAAGACCAGATGGATGACTAGCAAAGATTGCTAGACAATCCCTCTGTGGTGCTAGACTGGTGTAGGCGACTGTTCCTTTACCATGCATGCAGCGCCCACTACAAGCTGGCCCGGCTGTGCTTTCAACACAGTCAAGTTCTGAATGTTAGCGTGTTGGAAAAAAAAAATCAACCATTCAGTTGGCATTACTGAAACTTTGAAGGCAAATTTTCAAGCCTGTGTAAGTGGTCTAGCAAGGTGTGTGCAAACTTTGCTCTCCCTTTAGCAGATAAAGGTCAGCAGGTTGTAAATTTGATGAGTGCCTCTACAGCACTGAGTTTTAGGCCAGTAAGTTCAGTGCAGCACTGCAGGTGCAGCTTTGCCTCAATTCTGAGGTCAAACTCCTGCAGACAGTTTTGTTCGTCGGACTCAGCAAGAGACTGTTAATATCAACAGACTGTTGTTTGCCTTCTAGGTTGGACTATGCAGAAAATAAGATGTTATGTAGTGTCTGTGCAGTAGCTTGTTTTATCACTAAGAGCTAATCTGCTGCTTGATAAGCCCTGCCTTAGATAAGAAAGGAAACAGTTCCAATACTTGGCTTGTTCATATCATGTGGGTCTGTGTCAACACTGTTCTCTCAGGTAACTGATTAAATTCTGGGCTTGTCATTCAAACCAGGAAGTAACATAGTAACAGGGTGAGAGAAAGGGGCGTAGAGAGACCAGCATTACAACAGAGAGTGGTTTCTATTTGAGCATTTCCAGCTGGGTGAGAGAGTTCACGTTCAACTCTGATGAGCCTCCAGCACCATTCAGGGAACCCTGGGTAGGGAGTTCAAACCAGACCAATCAGGTCGCATTACCATCACAACAAACCCACCGGTAGTCGTCATCAGCCAATGACCTACATTCCCCGGAGTTACATCACCACTGTGTTTCTGCAGTGTACATTACTGTATCAGACACAGACAACATCTCAGATTAATCCTACCACTTTCTAATGGTGCTTCAATTTATAAAAAATATTTAGGTGGTTTCAGTTTTGGTGAACATACTCAAATCTGGGCCACCTCACTTGTTTTAGCCATATCAGGAACTTCTGTCAGGGACCGGGCCCATCTCTGCGGCCCCAGTCTTAAGTATTTACTTTCTTTTCTGATTTCTACTGGTGTCTAAATAGGTGACCATGCCTAGCCTCTAGCCATCTCTTGTCTTTAGAGTCAGAGGGTCAGAGAGACAGGGCTCACATTTTTGTATATTAGGGACTGTTAAACAGGACAGTCTGGAGAACGGGCGAGCACTCGAGGGAGGGGGTGAGGGGGAGCGAGAGATCATCTGGAAGAGGAGAGAGGAAGTGGTGGCGCGGGAGAGGGCGGAGGCATTGGAGAGACAGAGGTTGGCCGAGTATATTGTGTGGAGGAAGAGAGAGGACTTCCAGGAGAAGCGAGGAAACAGAGAGAAGGGAGGAAAGAGTGAAGAGAAAGGGAATCAACCTGCGCCTGAAGTGATTTGGAAGAGGAGAGAAGAAGAAGAAGGTGGAGACGCAGGGAGGGAGAGAGCAAGGGCCATTCAGAGAGGACATGAAACCATTTGGAGGAAGAGGGAAAGGGAGTAAAAGTGGAAACCGATGAGAGATTTGAGATTACAAAGCTCCTGAGAAGTTGGTGTTAAAGAAAGCGTGCTGCGTTGGATTTTAGCCATACATCAGTAAGCTTCCTCTCTCTTCCTTAGCAGTTGTGGGCTTCACTGAGCTCTGTAGGTGCTCGCTGTGGTATTGACCAATCAGAGCTGTGTATTGTGTGTGTGTTGGTATCCTGTTCTTGTGTGCAATCCCCTCGTTGACTGCTAATAGGATTTTTATGGGCTCATGTCAAGAAGGATAGAGCTACCAAGGGGAGCTGCTTCACACATGTGTGCCCGCCAACACACACACAAAGACATCATCTGAGAATCTTTGTGGGCAGGGAAGGTTTATACTGCCTCACATGCATGTGAACACAGCACGTATAAGTGCCGTATAACGTACGTGTGAGGGGGCGTTGAGAGACAATCACTTGTGTTGATTCTCCATGGTGCTGGCGACAGCTGGATAACTGGCCCACACTGAGAGGCTGTTAAACTGGAGCGAGATACTCACAGATATAATCTTACATTGTGGAAAAAAGACCAACATGAACCATCTTTGGAGAGCTAAAACCATCATCAGTCCCTGGGAACACAATGAACAGTAAAGCAGATTTAAAAAAAGAATTGATGACAACATGATCTGCACTGGTGCACTAACAACAAACTTTTTTCATCTGCATCCAGCTATTAACTGGGACACCCCACTTTTCCCTGCACCTTCTCTGATCCTGCTTTTATTGTGGGTAAAGTTCTTAAAGCAGTTTGGATTGGGCTGCTTTCTAATAAGTGGAGGACAGACAACCAGACAGATGGAAGCAGCTCCTACGCTGAGAGAGACAGACAGATGGCTGTATGTCCTCTCAGAGAAAAACTTTGAATACTAAGACAAAGAAACTTTGATTAAATCACTACAGCCTGTGTGGACTTGTGCAGTTAGAAAAAACTGACACTGCAGTTTCATTATGGAGCTTGTCCCAAAAACCAAGTACACCCACTTTCGGAGTGAATCGCTGAGCTCGACGGATGAAACAAACTCCAATCCATCATCATTTCCTCCCTCCAGTCCTGCCACCCCCCTCACCCCCTCCCCTGGTCTACCTTCCTCTCTCTCTTCTTCCTCTCTGACCCCCATCTTGCCCCCCTCCTCTCCACGCCCGGCTGAGAACAGCCCCACCACCCTCTGCTCCTTCTTCCCCAGGATGGGATCCCTCCGCCTGGGTGTCTCTGCCACTCTTCTCCCAGGACTCAGGGCCTCAAACAGGCCTCTGCAGCCTCAGGCACCTCTGGAGTCTTCTGGGGATGACAGGAGCAGCTCTAGCTCCTCACCACCGCTCCATCATCCGGTTCTCAATCTAACCGCTCCTTCTCCTCCTCCTCGACCTCCCCTGCAGGATATGAACCGGCTGGGAGGGGTGTCCAGGAGGGCACGAGTGGAAGGTGGGCAGCTGGGAGGAGACGAATGGACGCGCCATGGCTCCTTTGTCAACAAGCCCACCCGTGGCTGGCTGCACTCCGACAGCGTGGTCAGCACCTCTGGTGTTTCCTACACTGTACGGGTAAGTGAATGGCATGCTCTTCCTGACCTATAACAATAAACAATCATCACTCAAACCTACCACTCAATACTACATCACACTATTTGCTTTCCTTTTGCTTCTTTTCATATTTTTAGAAAATGACAGAAATGAAAACAGGGCCCTGTTGCTTTTTCTCTGTCTGGTTGAATCTGTCCAATGGGGTTGCCATGTAGGAATTGTCTGATGTTAATGTATTGACTTGCTGTTTTCTGCACAGTACATGGGTTGTGTGGAGGTGCTTCAATCAATGCGGGCGTTGGACTTCAACACCAGAACTCAGGTCACCAGGTGAGACGCCATGCTACGATTCGTAGCCACCTTGTGCTGTTTTTCATTTCACATCTGTTTTGCTCAAGGTCACCAAAAGTCCTTTTTTGCCCAGACATGTCCCCTTTTTAGATGGTAGAATTATGTCCTGTGAGGTTTCATAAAATTCCCCCAAGTGTCTGGGTTTGCTCTGACTACTTGCACTGTGCTCTCAGAAAGAAAATGCTGAAATGAAATGCACCATTATAGACCAACTGCAGATAAATGGTAGCACCCTTCTTTTCAGCGTGGTCGTGACTGGTGTTGGGAATTTTTCTGGCCCTTGTTAAGTCAAAATTCTGCAGTTAGAAAGATGAAATTTTGAGGAAAAAAAGGTCAAAATTCTACAAGGAAAGTCAAGATTTTGAGCTAAAAAGTCCAAGTGATGATGAGATCAAAAGTCAGATTTCAAGATAAAAGTCAAAATTTGAGACAAAAAGTCAAATGATGGGGCGCAGATGGCCTAGTGGATATGGCCGCGCACCATGAGGTGCGCCCTCGAGCGGGTGGCCCGGGTTCAATTCCCACCTGTGGCCTGTTTCCCGCATGTCATTCCCCACTCTCTACCCCCTTTCATACTCTATCCACTGTCCTCCACTATCCAATTGAAGGCAGAAAAAGCCCCAAAAAAATATATTAAAAGAAGTCAATGTTTTGAGCTAAGAAGTCAAAGTTATGGGATAAAAAGTCAAATTTCGAGATATTAAATCAAAATTACGACAGAAAGATCTTATTTAAGGATACAGAGCAAAAACTTTGAGATAAAAGTGCAACTTGAAATAAAAAGTCATAATTTTGTGAAAAAAGTATAAAGTTATGAGACAAATATTCAAAGTGAGGAGATAAAAATGTTGCAATTACGAGATACAGTGAAGATTTTGAGCTGAAAAGTCAAAACTATGAGGAAAAAGTCAAAACTTTGCGCAAAAAAGTTATGGTTATGAGAATAGTTTAATACTTTGAGATATTGGAGTCAAAACTCCGAGATAAAATCATTAAATTGAGAAATAGTCAAAATTATGGGTTATGAAGCTACATTGTTGTCCTTGAGAATATTTGGGTTTTCTCTCCAAGAGGTTGTCGAGGGGGTCCTCTTTTTGGGCTTTTAGAATATGGTCACCCTAATTTTGCGTATATGATGGAGATTTGGCCTGTAACCAGCAGACGCTGCTCATTTAGTATGTATTCCTCTGCTTCTTTTCTGTTTTGCTTGCTTGTTTCTTTTTTAGTTACATTATATATGCACATGTGTGAGTGAGAGTGAGTGTGTACGCGCCTGCAGCTCTCCCAGACCCTAAATTAGAATGTTCTGGAATCCTGGTGGTTTCCTTCTGGTTTCCGCAGTGATGTTTGTCTCCTCGGCAAAGAAGAGCACAGTTGCCAGGGATGATAAATTCACCCTTCTCCCCTCCCCTCCTTTATGCCAGATCTCATTTAATTCTCATAATTGTTAGTCAGGGAAGGTGTGAGGGTTAACGACATGTTATCGCAACTCATGTGTGCCGTTAATGTTTCAGGGAAGCCATCTCTGTTGTGTGTGAGGCAGTGCCTGGAGCCAAAGGAGCCCAACGCAGGAGAAAGGTACAGACTACACACACTACATGCACACGCCCTTACAGGACATTACTTATTTATACAGCTTAAGTGGGCGGCAATTGGAAGGTTTTCTGCGAAGAGCTAGATTTAGCCTGATTGTCCACTCTGTGGTCAGTTGGCTATTCTGTCACACACTCCCCCGTACACACACATACTCACATTGACTTTGATTTGGGCTAAATGGAACCTTACATAGTTAGTGTACTCTCGCACATAATTGCCAATCACATTTCTGTTCTCCGTCCCACCCTCATCCACCCAGCCCACTGTCACAGGGGAGGCTGGAGAGGTGGAGTAGCAGCTTGTTTGGAGCCAGTGTCAGACGAGGGAAGCACTCTGGATTAGCAGACACAGCAGACAGCCTGCTGTTTAAAGGCAGTGTGTGTTTGCGAACAGTCCTGCTGTAAAACTCAAAACATCCACCCAAACAGTCCGTAAAACAGGTGGCTAAATCCAGCAGCTTGTTGCTTCAGACTCTTTTTGACCAAGGAATGTCTGGCAATGCAGCACAGCAGACAAAACACAGAACAGGACTCAAACCAGAATAGATTGAACTAGTCTAGTCCCTCTGATTTTGCTGGACTGAGGTTAATGGGGCTGAGCACGTGGATTCAATCCTGATGCCGTTTCTCTCACAGAATGTGCCAAATATTCTGGAGCAGATATGGATGAAAGCCATGAGAGCAGCAGGAGGGTTGGGATAAATGGAGCTGGCACAATGGTGCTGGCGCAGTCTGCGTGATGCTCTTGGCCCTGCCTACAGTATGCACACTGTCCTGTCTACTCCCCATTGGTCACAGTTGGCCTTGGAGACAGGATCACTTTCACAATTGCAGCTGTTCTTCCACTCCCACACACACAGGCATTTCCACACACACACGCACACTCACACACACACACACACACACACACCCCCACAGGCTCATGCAAAGCCAGGGAATACTCAGAAAGACCTCTAGGCCCTGTTTAAGTAGAAAAAAAAACCTCTACATTGTTTTCTGTTTTTGTACCTTGATTGTTTATGACTTTAAGACAACATCCCTTTCTTTTGCAGCCTTCCTCTCGCTGTCTGACATCCATCCTGGGGAAAAGTAACCTGCAGTTTGCCGGCATGACAATCAGCCTGACCATCTCCACCAGCAGCCTTAACCTGCTGGCCTCAGACTGCAAACAGGTAAGACTGATACCAACTTAAACAAGCAAATGCTGTGTATTTCTTACCTGACACTATTTTGTTCTCGATCAACATGTAATACAGACAATTTGACACTGATGTAAAAGTGATTCAGATCCAGAGGTCCGTCAAAGTACTTTGGCAGCGATACGCTTGTTTTGCTGTTATAAGTCACAATTAACTTGACCTTATATTCACAGTAAAGTGGCCTTTTGCATTTTCCTCTCACACAACCAGTCCTATAACACTGCCAAAGCCCCTTTAGACTGTTCCTGTCTGTTTTCTACAGCATGGTCTTGTGTAAGTTCCCCTTCTCTCTTTGATGGTGACTGGTTAACCATGGTTCTGGTTTCTTGTCACCCCTCGATTCATTAAAAATAAGTTCAGCTCCACCCATGATTTTTAGCCAAACAATTCCAAATGCTCTGCCTGGCCCAAAAAAGAGTCCCCACTTCAATTTAACCAAGCAAATAGATACAAGCCTCCTATTGGATAATTACTGCATGGGTGATTATCTTAGAATGAGTAACTTCTCATTTCTTAAACAACAGTGGCAAAAGACACATCCTGTGGTCGTGGAAAAAATGTCAGTCTGTTTAAGAAGGGTCAAATCATTGGCATGCATCGAGCAGAGAAAACATCTGGGGAGATTGCAGAAGCTACTAAAATTGGGTTAAAAACTGTCCAACACATTATTAATTACTGGAAGGATGGTGTCTCCCAGGAAGAAATGTGGTCAGAAAAAAATCCTTTAGTCTTAAAAATAACACAATTCTGTAAGGCTAACTGGAAAAAGGGCTTCAGTTTGCTAGGGAGCATTAAGATTGGACTCTGGAGGAATGGAAGAAGGTCATGTAGTCTGATGAATCCAGATTTACTCTGTTCCAGAGTGATGGGTGCATCAGGGTAAGAAGAGAGGCAGGTGAAGAGATACACCCATCATGCCAAGTACCTACTGTACAAGCCAAAGACAGTCCAACAAAATATTAGAGTGTGGCTTTTTTTTTTTGGTGGCAACTTATTTTGGCCAGCTTGTGTACTTACAGAAAAAAAGCATTTTCCAAGATATTTACATATTTAGCTGCAGCGCTAATCGAGATGAAATGTGTTGATCTCCTTTCTATGGACTGTGTGTGATCTTTTGTCCCTCACACTGCTCTTGCAACTCAGAGTTGATAACAAATGTTTTTGGGTTTTGATCAACCAGAGACAAGTATTTAACACAGTCTTTTCACAAGTATGGAATATGACAGCTGAGTAGAGCCTCGATTTTATCTCCATATTTGATTTAAGTGAATTAAACAGGCTCTTTATCTGCAGGGTTTCACCTAAACAATGTGAAACCACAAATCCCTCGAAAGAGCCACTTCACTGTTTCAAGGAAGTCTCTTGACAAACCAAACTATTTTTTTTCTGGATCGTGACCTTTTCAAACATTCAGGGGATTCCCAGATAAAATTAGAGCCTTCCTACTTTGTTTCCCTCATGCTTACTGAGTGCAGCACAAATGCACCCTCTCACCATCGTCTTCATATCTGTATCACAAGAGAGCAGGAAGCGATCCTCCTCCAAGACCTCTAATGAGTTAATAGCCATTGAAGGATGTTTATTGAAGGATGTTTAAGGATGAAACAGTAGACACAGAGCCAAAAGAAAAAGAAAAACACCATCCACATACTATCTCCATTCACAAATTATGCCTCAGATATAGACCACACATTTAGCACCAGCAAGTGCTAAAGTTGCTATTGATCTGACATGGGCGGACTGTTTAAAGAGGATCCATCCATAGTCCCTGTTTAGTTTTATCTCTGCTGCAGCTCGTGGCGCTCGATGGAGGAAAAGAAAAAAATGACTTTTCTCAGTAATGATTCCACATTTGTCTCTCCAACCACATGCTTTCATATCACTTCCCACATACTTCATGTCACCCACGTGCTCTCCTTCTGTCTCTTCCTCTCTCTTCTCCTACTTTCTTTTTGTCCACAGATAATCGCCAACCATCACATGCAGTCCATCTCCTTCGCTTCTGGAGGAGACCCAGTGAGTCACCAAACACTCTTCTCCCTCTCTCAGCTCAAATCTCACTCTGGCATTTTTCCATCTTTTCTTCAGCCTGCATATCCTTCCTTCCTGTCTTTCTGTCATCATCTATTTCTATCAATACCACTCACTCCATTGCTGCCTCGCTGGTTTGCAGTCCTACTCTTCCAAGCTTGATCTAATCACTTCCTGTCATTTCTCTTTCAGCCGAATGTATGTTTCTAACTCCTGTCACGAGTGCAGCATCTGCCTTATCTCCTCTTCTCCTCTCCTTCAAACCTCAATATCCCTAACCTGCCTTTCATTTTTTTCCTTTTCACTTACCTTACTGTCTTACCTTGTCTCTCTCAGGATACAGCCGAGTACGTAGCATATGTGGCCAAAGATCCAGTCAACCAGAGAGGTGAGCAGAAACAGCTGCATGACATCTTCATCCAGGCAGCGTCAGCCAGAATAAACTCTGGCAACAGTTCCTAGCTGCAAGTTTAACTTTCAGCTTCTTATCCAATCAGATGATTGAACAGGTTGCAAATTCCGTAAATATAGACTTCCAAGCCAGTCTATCAAAATATAAACAAACACCTTGTATTATGAATGAAACATACCACTCATTGGAGCTGAATAAAAAAGAAAACTCTTAATTTACCCTTAAAGAGTAATTACTACTGTGAAGACTTTCTAAGTGATCTCAGAAAAATCTCATTTCTAGATGTGTACCTGATTGTAATCCACAATCTTGATTTGGCTTGAACAAAGAAAAGAAAAGAAGAGTTAAAAAAAAAAGGATCCACTGTCTATTCCTTACCAAAACAAACACCCAGCTGCGTAAGAGTCACATCCTCACAACACTATTGAGCAAGAGCTTACAAGAAAGAAGTACTTTTTCTTGGTTGGTTAAACAACATTTTTTTAAGTGTGTTGGATTCCATTTTAAAAATCCAGGCCCCTGAAACTTTCTTTTCTGAATGTTATGTCTGTCTTCTTTGTAAGTCTTATTTTACATGAGTGAAATGTTCCTGAAATGTTACACTTTGCCTGCAGATAGGTACATGTTTCTGCAGCTTCCTTCTTAAACATCTTTGTCTCCTCTTTTGCAGCATGTCACATCCTGGAGTGTTCAGAGGGTCTTGCCCAGGAAGTTATCAGCACCATCGGTCAGGCCTTTGAACTACGCTTCAAGCAGTATCTTAAAAACCCGCCCAAACTGGTCACACCACATGACAGGTAAATATGAAAAATGTGTCACTCATGAGCCTCGAACACACGCCTCTGTTTGTATTCTATGGACTATATTGAGTGTCCTCTTCTGTATCACCCCCTCTTCTCCCAGAATGGCTCCGTTTGATGGCTCTGCATGGGAGGAAGAAGATGATGAGGCTGCTCCACCCCCTGATGTCCCTTACTATAATAATTTCCCTGGAAAACAGCCTCCCCCTGGTGGCCTTGTTGACATGAGGACCCGCCCAGGAGCCACGCTGGTGAGAAGAGTACTCACAAGCACAGGAGGATGACTACGTCCACATACTGTAACACACCTTCACATTGCTCACACAGCAGTTGAGTGATGATACATTTCAAAAGAAATCTAGAGATTACACTTTGAACATTAGACACCTCAATAAACAAAAGCTGATCTCTGTTTCTCTTCCAATGGGACTCCCTTCTATATGTGTACTCTAAACTGTGCCCTCCTGTGGCTCATTATTTGTTTACATGCCTCTCTGTTCGCAGCCTTATGGACAGCCAGGTCAGAATGACATTCACAAGCAGCCTCTGCCGCCTCTACCAGGTCAGTTCTGCCTTTACTTACCTTTTTTTCTTCTCTCCCTCTCATTCTCTGTAAACCAGACTTCTTTGCTTCCTTGTCTTTGCGCTTTCTTTGATATATTTCATCTGCCCTTTATTTGAATTTCTATTTAATACTCATGGCTGATGAGGAAATGAGAATGTGTTCTGAGGTAACTGAACTCTTTTCTTTATTTTCTCAGTGGGTGCTAAAGAAGGAGGACGAGAACTGTTCGATGACCCTTCTTACGTCAATGTGGATAAACCCCGCCTCCCTGTTGCGGCCAATGGAAATGCTCACAGAGATGCTTTTGACATGAGTAAGAGTCTGATGGATCCTGCATACCAATGCATGCTTAAAAAGTCACTGAAGCAATGCAGATAAGGAAGTCGATTTTTGGGATCTAAAGTAACAGAAGTGTGATAGCATGCTTCCCAGTCATTAACATCATATGGGGGCTCAACCCAAATGGAAAAAAAGAACTTGTAGCTTGAATGTACATTTCACCGTGGGTAAAGAATGGGGGTTAATTAGTAACTAAGGAGACGAACAGAGTGCTGTGCACTGTACATTCCTTATGACGGACTAATTGAAGAGTGGAGCTGCCCACAGGAGGCAGCCTCGGAGGAAGATAAGGGAATTAGAGTGCCTTTGTCCATTACAGGGGCATTTTATGTAACATGATTGGTTGACTGAGTAAAGCTTTTCACATAATAGACAGAGTCCACTATCAGTGCACAGCACACAGCTGCCAGAACACTTTGGCAATATCCAGTCAGTTTGGTCCCACACAGACATTCAGACAAAAGCAAAAGACAGAGAGTAAGCATTTGAGCTTTTTAGTGTGAAAACATAACTTATTCAAATGCATCTGCTTTTTATTTCTCCAGAGCCATTTGATGATGCCCTTGGGGTCTCTGGACACGGCGGCCCAAGCTCAGTGGCAGCAGCGCCCCCTTTGGTGCAGCAACTGCAGTGTGAGACGTGGTTCCATGGTAGTTTAAGTCGCAGGGAGGCAGAGAGGCTGCTGACCCGGGATGGAGACTTCCTGGTGAGGGAGTCTGGGACCACACCTGGGCAGTATGTCCTCACAGGACAGCAGGGGGGTCAGGCCAAACACCTGCTGCTCGTGGACCCAGAAGGAGTGGTGAGTCAGGGAGCAGGGGAAAACATGGCAGTATCAGAGACTTTGAATTCAGACTTTTACTCCTTCTTTTTTTTATTTTCTTATTAATTCAATATTTTCTCATAGGTCCGCACTAAAGACCATCGGTTCGAAAGTGTGAGCCACCTCATTAGTTACCACATGGACAACAGACTACCCATCGTGTCAGCTGGTAGTGAAGTATGTCTGCAGCAGCCAGTGGAGCGCAGGGCCTGATGTTACACACCCACTTAAATACTCCACCAAATACACACACACTCTTTACTCCTGCCGTTTAACGCAGGACAAACATCTACATATGCTCAGTTAAACCAAGCAACACTACACTTTTCATGATCAAGAATACAAATGCACCAACTATCACAAAAGAAGCCAAAAAAAAAAAGAAGGAAAAAAAAAATCACACTTTCTCTGCAAAATCACCCTCATGCTGCTGTTGCTACATATTTCTGTCCTTTCTGGAACTGAAATGAACTGAAACTGTGACCTGCGGTCCTCCACTCCAACAACTTTCAGGCGCATCCACCCATTATGGAGAAGCACTGCTGCAATCTCTCAACAGCCTACTGTGAACCAGGGAGGAACCCTGCGCTCATTTCAGAACAGGGCAGAAAAAATGCAAAAAAAAAAAGTTAAAGAAAACAAAACCATGTGACTTACTAACACATGGAACCATGTAAAAAAATATAAACTGAAAAGTGAAGAAAAGGAATATATACATGGGACACTGAATGCGATTTAAGTGCTATTGAGCATGTGTTCTATCATTTTTGATGATTGTTTTTTTTTCTGTCCATAAACTGTTGCTGGAGCATATCAGGCAAAAAAAAAAAGAAAAAAAAACTGAACAGTTTGATGGTTCTGTATCTAAGGGGCTGAACCAGGCTCAAACATAAACACTCCTTTCATGTGTCACTGGAGCACTTCTGCAGAAAACCTGACTTATAATCCTGCCTGGTGAATATGCATAAAAAAAAAGTTTGCTTCCACTTTTAATCAGGAGCACCACCCTGACCCCATCCACTTCTCTTTTATGGACCTTTGAACTTCAACCCCTGGAGTGACAGCTGGTGATGAGGAAAGCCTGTATGCAAAACTGGGGACTGCTATGCCAATGATCATTTGATATGTTTATTTTTTTCATTTGTTATCTTGGAACTCATTACTCATTGGACATTGTGAGATCAGGGGAATCCAAGCGGCTGTAACTCCCTTATCCCTCTGTAAACACGGATACACCTTTACTGCACACATGGTCTGCACCACCTGTCATGCCAAAGAACATGAACTCGGTCGCTAGCAGAGAAAGCCATGACAACTCTGTTTTGTGTGCTAACAGCATCAAGAGAATATAAGAAAGCAAGAATAGGAAATACTTTTTTAAAGAAGAAAATTGGTCAGGAATAGGGGTTTGGAAATAAAACTAGTATTGATGTCTAACAAAAATTTGGAGGGATACATAGAGCAAAATGAAAACCTGATGCTTTACATTGAAACCTTAGTATGTTTTTGCATCGACAATCGGTGGGTTCCATCTTTTGAGCCTCATGATCTGAAAGTAAAAGAGTAAGCTTCAGAGACTCCTCAAATGACGGGTCAAGCCTCCAAACAGTTTGTCTATTATTGTTTGAACCTGTGGATATAGGAGTGAATCTGGTCAGAGAATGTGGAGAAGAGAGGAGGAGACAGTTCAGGGGGTTGTTTTGTGAAAGAAGGCTTATACACAATGACATATTTGAAAAAGTAGCATGAGTCAGCTGTGCGTATGTATTCTAAGGTGTTAAAGGGGAGGATAAATAACATACATGTAGTGCAGCACACAGTTTACTTCTACCAAAGTTAAATGCAAGACTTTTTAAGAAAGCAAACATTTTGATAACTTGGACCACTCATTTATGCACTAGCAGAAAAAGAGACTATATGTGAAACTGCTCCTTTTTCAAAGTGTATGCCCTGTTTCGCAAAATATAGCCCTGTGAAACCTCTGCTCTGCTGTTATTCTCTGACCGGAAGCATTCCCAGATCTTCTGACCCAAACTATGTGACCTTTCAGAAGACTTTGCCTTTAATACAATGGCCGATGAGATATGTTGAACAGTCTAAGGAATGAATTTCCATCTACAATAATGATGCAAAGTGTCGTAGAAACTGATAATTTAATGTTTGTGTACAGTGATGTTGCTTTATTTTATAATCACTTGAGGGAATAGTGTCTGTTTTTTAAAAATGTTGAAACAGAGTGGGTTGGGGCTTATTGAACACAAGGATGTTTTCAGAGCATTAGTTATGATGAAATGTTAAGCCAAATGTTCCTCCTCAGTGTGCTGTTTTCACAAATTATTGAGGATCTAGGAGGGGAGGAGTTAACAGTTTTTTCCTCCTCCTTCTCCCTCAGTTCATGATGGGGTTTTTTTTTCATTTCTTTTTTGATCGTGCCTTGTTTTTTCAATGCAGTCACATCACTTCAGTGCAGTCACCTTATGTACTTAATTCAAATGTAGTCGACTACAGGAGAATCCAAACACAAGCCGCTCAGTTAAACAAAGACTCTGCAAAAACGACACTCCAACAGACACAAACGGATCCAGTGATGGCAATCTCCTCTGATGCACATACTTGCATTCAGCTTTTAATCACAGATACTTGATGTCACCATTTTTGGGGGATATTTCTTGACCATCTGTAAATAACATCATTCTTTGCCTGGTCAGCTTAGTGTTGGATTATTGCTCTCATATTTGTGTATTTAGTGATAAGCAACACAAAGCCAGACAGCACAGCACTGGAGTAACTCTTCTCAAAGCCAAACAAACTTGTCAAAAAAGATTACAACCAAGCTCTTTAAATGTGAGAAGGGAGCATTCACCCTCACTTTCAACCAGTGCTAAGACCCCCAAGTGGGCTCACATGTAACTTAACATGTACACAGACATGCTTGAGTGTCAACTGGGTCATTGAGACACACATCCTGTTCAGGTGTTTGTAGGTCAGATAGGAAAAACCAGAGCTTTATGTTCTGCCTTTAATATGTGTGCCCGTTTGTGTGTGTCCTCAAACAGACCCATCTGACCTTCCTCATCGTATGTGAACTGGTCCTGTGTAATTATCGCTCATCACAGATGCCTTTGTTGCATGAAAATCTTTTCTTTTGTTTGTTTTTGGTGGTGATGATGTAGTGTTGAAGATGCTGTTGTACTTTTTAATTTTTGAAAGCCAAAGGTTACTTTTGAATAGTGTGCACAGATATTGATTTTTACTTTGTATATGTTCCTGTTTTAATACTTTGTTTTTAGGGAAACATGTTGGTTTACACCTGTATCTGAAAATATAGATTGCAAATATAAATACATATATCATTCATCTTTTATTGTGAGTCTGACTTTTGTTAAGCTAAGTGTATGTTTGGCCTTGATCTTTTTAATAATGAAAAACTCTCTAGATTTTTTTTAAAGTACAACTAAAAAGAAAACTATCTGAAAATGAACTACAAAGCACACACAGCTAGAAGGTATGATCAGCTGTCACATACTGTCCTGAACAAAGAGCAGGCTGCAGTGGGGGGTGCAATGGAGCTACTGGAACTCTCTTGTTTGTGAATAGCTTGTAACATTAGGGGGCTGATTCAGGAGTTATTATAGCCTATAGGGAGATTTTACTGTACAAAAGAGAGGAACAGTGCTTCACAAAGGCAAACAAGGCCTATAATCCATCAGCATGGAACATTGGAGAACAAGCGGGATAATGATAGAGTTGGTGTAGGAGGTTATAAGTAGAGGACCCAGCTGTGAAAGGACTGAGCTGTTTCAGAGACCCAGGCACACCTTACCTCCTGCCTCTCTTCAGTGACAGCTCTCAATTATCACCTCTGCCTGATTATTTGTTTTTACCTCTCCGGAGCCATGCATCCCCAGCGTCCTCTTCCCCAGGCCATGCCCTCCTCCTCTATAGGACAGCACCTGCGGGACATGGCCATGGGTATTGGACGCGGCAAGAACTTCTTGGGGGGAAACTTTGCTTACAGCTTCATCCAGTCTGTGAAGGAGTGCCTCTACTTTCTCCTGTGCTGCTGGTGCATCAAAGAGATCCTTGACTGATGGACTGAGAAAGAGTGCATTGAGTGGTCGGCAATTGATTTTTCCCCTTTTTTTTCTACGTTGGCTCCTAGCAATTAATTTCAACCAACTTTTATTCAATCAAGGATTGAGTGTTTGATAAGTGATGCTGGCAAAGCTTTGGCAGGTATGAATCTTGTGTGACTACAAACCAACACTCGATCTGTAGATCAAGTGATACATGTGACAGGGTCTACACTGCAACCCTACTACTATCATAGAAGTTAATGGATGCTGGATATATCTTTAGTGAATCACTCAAAAATCAAATTTTGTTAAGTTAAAAAAAATACTCTCTGTTATCCATTGTCTATAGGGTGCACCTCTGAGTTTCCAGTGAATACGCTGCTACATATCTGGATGCCACCGTGTACTATTGATCATTGTGAGAGTGGTCAGAGCTCCCTGAAATCAACCCTGCTGATGCAAGATCTGTAGGAATGGCACCCATTATGATCATTGTACAACACAAACTGGTGTGCATAATAAAGGAACTAATGAATAGAAAAAAAATAACCTTTATGTCTGCGGTTTTGTTCATTTTGTTGTCATTAATTATATGGTAAACATAAAGTGCTTAAGATGAATCAGTTTTCTGTACGTGTCTTTCAAGTATTGTACTATTTTACCAATTTAGGTTTTTTTGTATTGAGCAGAAATATATACAATATTCTGTAAAGATGGCAAAAAAGCCAACTCTTACTCAAATGTCAACTTGAGTAAAAAAAAAAACCCAACCCTATGGACTCCCTGAGTGAAATGCTAAGGACTTCAGTTGGGGGTGTGTAAGAAAATCAAAACGTATGTAGGATGTATGTTCTACATACGCACCATCACCTGCGTCCGTCAATCATCTTGGACTCTCACTCAGTGAACTACAGTGAAATCCCTGTTACCATTGGTCGAGCTGGGAGGCTAAGGGCGGGACACTGGCTGTGATTGGACGATTTGGACGTCAATCATGCAAGCTAAGGAGGCACGTTCTAAGTTCTCAAGTTGGATGGAAAGATTCAGAAGTGTTGTGCTGAATGTGTGACAGGCCGTGGAGTCTGAAGTACAGCGACCGACCACGGTAAGGATGACCTAAATTTCTCACTGACTCTTTCATTTTATTTCGAAGCTGTAGCAGTTTTTTCTGCCCTTTTGTTTGATGCTGAATTATGTTGACAGCGTCGTTTTTACTGTTTTCCTGGTTGCTCGGCTGACTCTTAACGGCCCGAAAGTTTTGTCATTGACGTCTGTTGCTCTGGTTTTATCTGAGAATTGACCGTTAACATGACTCTCTTGGCTTCAGTTGGCTTGATTTAAGTAATATTTCTCATTTTACTCGGTTTAATGTGTATTTTTTTTAATTGACCCCTTCGTCATGACCTGTCCTGTCTCACGCTTCACGCCCCTTTCCCCTTCACTTGAGTTGAACTAACATTTTGTGGAAGTATTTTGAGCTTGCTTGGTGGTCCCGGTCTTATTGTGTATGGTGCTTTAGCTGACAGCTGCTTTAATGGCCTGCCCTGCACTTTTACTCTTGTCCTTTTTTGGTATTTTTTTCCCTGCTTAGACCAAGATAATAAGGCTAAGCCCACCACCGTTAGATCATTGTGTGGCTCTGTCTTTTGTTCAAGATTAAACACAAGTGTAACCATTAGGTTGGTGCTATTTTGGGTCACACATGAGAGAACTTGAGAGCAAATTGGTATGAAAATATGTACTAAACTAGGATCCAATAGTGTGAAGTATAGAATTATTAAGTTAAGGTCAGAGCTCTTTTTATTCATGTTATATTCAGCTGGTATTTTCTCAGTTCAGAGCCACCAGCTCTGTGGTGCATTTAAAACAAAATAATCCTTTGAACACATTGCTTCCTGTGTTTTGTTCCCTCTGGCCATTTGCTGCATGCTCCTTCTTTCTGTCTCTCCTCAATCTCTTGGCAGCTATATTTAGCCAGTATCTATTTAAGCCATTCCACTATATGCTCCACAATGCTCCCAGGGCCCAAGGCTGGATTCAGTAGACCTCTCTTGGGACGCACTCGATTAGGAGACCTAAATTGTGAAGCTGGGAGAGAATTGAATTTGGGGAATGAAGTGTGTCATTACTCAGACAGTGTGATGTTAAGTTGGGTGGGTAGTTCTTTTTGTATCCATTGAAGTGAGCCAGGTTAAAAATAAAAGGATTATATATATAGATATATAATATGTGTGTGTGTGTGTGTGTGTGTGTGTGTGTGTGTGTGTGCGCGCATCACTGTTCTGTGATCTTGCTGTTCTAGAGGAAAGCTCAGTATTTGTATACAAGAGAGTCGGTTGTAAAATAAAAAACCTATAATGCTGCTTGAGTGATCTTGATATGGAATAAAGCTGATCAAGCGACAGCAAAGTGAGAAACTTCTTAGACATGTACCCATTTAAATATCTATAAAAATTGATGCAGTTTGTATCTGCAATCAATTTTAGGTTTCCAGTTTTATATGTTGTCAAAAAAAACCTTCTCATTTTTTAAATTCTTGTTTTGAGGGAGAAAAACTCATACTCGAGAGAGGAAATAAGGATTTTTGTTGCAGAAAAAATATCTACAGAAGAAACTCAGTTTGCATAAGCAGGTATATCTAAAATATTTGGGACATCATGGAAAAATTCAATTTTTTTGGTCACTCATTTCAAAAAATGAAACTTAGATGGTACAAATTAATTATACATAGAGTGGATGACTTCAAGTATTTATTTCTTGAAATGTTGATAATTATGGCTTACAGATAATGAAAAACCTAAATTCAGTGTCTCAAAAACTAGAATATTATTTAAGCTAAAAAAAGAGATATTTTAAACATAATTGTCAGGCCTCAGGAAAGTATGTTTATTTCTATGCACTCAATCCCATTTTTGCTATTCCTGACTGCTTTTTGCCCTATTGAGTCACGTTTTTTTTTCTTTTTCACCACTTTTGGGACATTTATTGCTTTTTTCTCACTATTTAACAAATTTCCGCCTATTATTTTTTGTCAATTTTTGCTGGTTTTTGATCATACTTACCACCTTGAACTTGTTTTTATTATTTGTTGAAGTTCTGCCACTTTACCACATAGTTGTTCCTCTTGCAAAGATAGTTTGTAACAATCTGGCTTTTTTTGTTGAGTAGCACAAGTGTAGAGCATGAAACATATACTCTTAAAAATTATATCTGGTATTTTGGTACAATTCAGGTTAAGGAAATACTCTGTGATTAGAATAATTCTGCTGGCCATATTGAGATTTAATCTCATATGTGACCAAATGCCCAGCCCTAGTTTGAATCCCTATATATTAACAGAGCAGCAGCTTTTGAAGTAGACAGCCCATTCTGCTGTCTGAATCTCCAGAATGGAGCAGGCCTTAGTTACCCATGTCTCTGCCAAAACATGTTCCAGACTAGTCAAAAGCCAGGGTGACCAAAAGCCCCACACCACACACAAACTACTAATGAAGATCTGAATGGTCCCAGGGGCCTGGACTTCCTGAACATACGTTGCAAAGGTTACAGTATATTACTTTATTGGCAGAGAGGGTGAGGCTAAAGAGAAACCACATGTATTCAAATAGTGTGCGTGTGCAAACAGGGGATGTAAATTCTCCTTGGCTGCAGCTCTGACACCGTCGCTGTAACACAAACGAGTGGACGGCCTCAAACAATACTTCCACACACTAGGGCTGGATAGGTGTCTCTTCAGGAAGTGCAGTGTTGACAGATCCTACTTTTTTCACACAGTCATGTTGGAGTTTGGTAAGAGGAGCATCACATCTCCTGAGAGTAAGAGCATTTGTTGAATTTAATTCCGTGAACTGCTCTTGATTGTGCTTTCTCTTCTGCATGTTCCTCGTGTGTTGCAGGAGACAGGCAAAGCCTCTAGGGGGCCATGTCTGGCGGCAGCAGTACCAACAACAGCTGGACCATCCTCACTCCTGAGGTAAAACTAACCTTAACGTTGTGATACTATGATGTTGGAAGTACGCGTCATCTTCTGTTATGATTAAACTATCACTCAGGATAGTTTTGTTATTGATTTAACAGGCTCTGGCTTAAAACCTAGTCACACAAATACCTTGTATACCCAGAGCCTTTCTCCTCAGCTCTTTGGCAGTAGCTGTTTATCAGGCAGTGATATTCGCTCAATATCTCAAATGACTGATGTGAAGTCTGTTATTTGTCTCATTTTAGGAAACTGTTGCTGAAACCCTGAAGCCTTTAGAAGAGGGGGCAGAGCATCATGAAGAAAGTCTCAAATCTGCAGCAGGTGTGTTTTTATTAGGGCTGAAGGATTTGCAAAAATAATCTAATGTCAATTATTTTACCCTGCATTTTATTTTGCAATATTTTTTAGGTTTCCTGTCCTATGTGTTATCAAACAAACATGTTTTTGGAAATATATATTGACAGTCATTACAGTATGACAGCAAGCTGTGACATATTTTTTTGATACTCTTGACAGCTTTTTGCCCATTTTAGTCTCTCTTTTTTTTTACCACTTTCAGACAATTTTTTTGCTCCTTCTGACTTTTAGTCCGTATTTTCTCCCAACTTTCTTGCCATTTCTGGCGGTTCGACCATTTTTCCACCTCAAACTTACTTTTATTGCTACCTCTTGCTGTTTCTGACACTTTTCATTGCTTAGAAAACATATCTGGTATTCTGACACATTTCAGGTTAAAGAAATATTGCACTGTCTGTGATTAGAATAATGCAGCAGACCATATTGAGATTTAATTCAGTCTGCGATTAATTGCCCTGACCTAGTTTATATAATGAAAATGACAGTTTATATTATACAAACGTGGTCTAATATGCTTTAAGATTTTTTTCTTAACTTCTTTGTCTTATTTTCTTTTTATCATAAACCAAATGAAACATAGAGATAGTGTTCCACTTTGCCGTAGTCCTTCATTTAGTTGTGCATGCACTGGAGATTCGTAGATTGAGAGTCAGAAATATTTGTTACCCTTTTGACCAAAGTCTTCCCTCTTGCCTTCTGTTTCTGTGTTAGTTGACCCAGGCTCAGGGGACAATCCACCTGCAAATGGTGAAGAGTCTGCAGAGGGGCCTCCTGTGGAGGGCCACCTGGTAAGGAACCAAAACCCCTCATTTGCTATCATGTAATGCAATATACATAGCTGTTGTATTTTAAGTTGTAATTCTATCATGTTTTGGTATTCATCTTTTTGTTCCCCTGAGAATATACTGTGCATTTATAATAAGGTCAGCACGGTAACTTGACTGTGGTTGGCTGGTGAATGTGTCTCCACTTTATTCATTTTGTGACTGAGTACTCAAACCTAGAGGATGACCCATTTCAGCGGTTTTCAGGCCACAGTTATCAAATTATGATAATAAAATTCTATTCAAAGAGCTTTCTTAGTCAGTATGCCCTCATCTGATTTCACAGACTGGTGTCTAGACCTGTGAAAGTATTCTTTCTAAACCAACCAGCATCAACTGTGAAAGATGCATAAAAGCCTTTGCTTTGTTTGTTATTGTATGTCAGCTTTCCAACAGATACTTTGATAAAGTGCCTCATGCACAACATGAGTGCTACCATCACACATCCTTCTATTTATAGAGGGATTTTAAAGGTTGTGCACTTGAAAAGTATGATCAAGGAGTCTTATCAAGGGCAGAATAAATCAAAATAAAAGCACAATTCAAGTAAATAAATGTACATCATGGAAAGAATATGTATGAACTTTGTGCACAAGATTAATTAAGATTATTATTGGAACAGGCCCTCTGTTTCGAGGGCCTGTTCCATTAGGGAAGAAAAAATCCTTCGATGGAATAACCTGGTCATTCAGTGTATTCAGGTAGTCAGCTGACCTCATTCATTGGACACATAATGCCACTGAACCTAGACCTGAGCAACTACAGCAACCCCAGATCATAGCCCCGACATGCTGTAAGAAGATGCTCGTAGCTCTTTGCTCCGTTAGATCCAAGTGGTGACTTCTCTTTTGCCCGGCAGTATCTTAAATGTCTAAAGCTACAGTTAAAGGACAAATTGATGTTCCGTATTCTATAACTTTTGGTTGCCATGGATTACTCAGTGGTTGCCTGGCAAATGACCCTTGTTAGCAGCAGGTTTACATGAAGGCTTCAGCAGAGATAATGAGAAAAAGTCAGGTATTTATAGTAACTTGATAACAAGTGTGTTGCAGAGGTGCTGGCTGGTGTATCTTGTTTTTTCTGGATCCTTGCTTTCATTTTGGTACTAAACTAGGCCAACTGACCCCTGGCAGAAGCTAATCTTCAGCCCAAAGGTAGAGATAGTATTAAAGTTCTCATCAAACAGCTAAAGTGTCAAAACTTTGCTTACAAGTTGAAACAAAAATGCTTAAGGGAGATTCGAAATCTTTGACTGACAGTGTGATGCCTTGAGGAGTTAATTACCCAATTCCTTGACCAGGTACCGGAAAAAGAAACTGCCGAGCTAAGTGGAGACACCAGTGCAGAGCGACACACTCCTGTCCCTACAGCTGTCACTGATGCTCCCGTTCCTACGTCTCTGGAAGCCTCCAGCAGCCTGGGCCTTGACAGTGATGCACTCAGCCAGTCTGAGGGCCTACCTGAGGGCCCGGCACAGCCCAGCCCTGACCCTGATTCATTCTCTGACTCCTACACTCACATAACCCCCTCCCCTGAGGAGCCCCCCGCCTCACCGCTGAGCACAGAGACTCTGGGTGGGGGCGAGTTTACACAAGAAGAGGAGGACCTCGCACCGAAAGAAACAGTTTACCCTCTTAATGGGGAGGAGCTACAACATGAGGCGGAGGAGTCTGACCTGTTGTCAAGGACGCCTGATTTAGGGAAACAGGCAGGTACGAATGATAAGCTTCAATCTTCTCATAACCTTTGCATCTGTTTGGATCCTCTTCTTTATTTCACTATTAAGTGGTGTGTACCATTTGTGTTTGAAGTGTACTTGGTGGACCAGCTGGTTATGGAAATGTTCAGTATCTGGGCCAGGAGGTTGTCTGGAGAGGCTGTGGTTGGTATGAGGCAGGGAGCATGATGTGACAGGATTTTTTAGTTGCATGACACCCTGCAAATTGGCTTCAGAGGGACTGGGACCTCTTAAGTTTTTTGCAGTGTGGTATTTTTTGTTCTGCAGACCATTTTTTCTCACTACAGCACAAAAAAGTGAGTCTTCTATTGCTCTCTTGTGCAATTTTTCAGGCACTTTGTTTTTACCAACCAAAGTTCAGTGTCAGTGAGTTCATTAATGGCAGCTTATCAACGATAAAATATCAGAGAAGTTTAGAAACTTATTTGGAGTTGCAAAATTATGCATTGGAAGCACTTTGTTTGAGATTGAAGCAGTAATTGAGCAGTTTAAGGGACATAGTGAATGGCAATGGAGCAAATTAACAAGCCTGTCGTGCAGAGCAGAGTGGATGTAGACACATGAAGGAATTTTCTCTGAGGATTTTGCTACTTAAGAGAGGTTGAAGTGTCAAAGCTGCTGTGCTATCTAACATCAGTTGGGCAAGCATAAGAGTGAAGTTGTGCCCTTAAATGTGCATATGCTTTGTTTTATGATACGCAAGAAATAAGATTTAGCGTCTTTTAGATCCCAAAATATTGATTGAGTATGCCTCAGAGGTACCTATGAAAGGGACAAAACTTGTAAATCATAAGCAGAAGTTAAAGTATACTTCCACAACAGCTTCTCACACCCTCCCTCTCTACTCCCCCAGACTCCCATGTGGATTCAGAGGTGGCTGAAGAGCAGACTGAGAAGCTGGGAGAAGAGGGAGATCCAGAGGTGAGGAGAAGGAGGTCTCTCTTAGCTGCTCTGGAGAGGATCGGAAAAAAAGAGGAGGACGAGGAGGAAGAGTTTCAGCTGCCACCGCGTGAGGAAGATAGCGGGTTCTCTCTGAACAAGTGCATCCTGGGTGCTGTCATTCTTTTGGGCCTTGGTACCATCTTTATCTCTGGTAGGTACACAAACATGTTATCTCTGATGTATTTAATGAAACTCAGAGAGGTTAGAAGTCAGAGGAGAGTTATGAAGCACTAAACTACATGAGGAAGCTCTGAGACTGAGGTATGTTGTACCTGCAGGTGTCTTCATGGACCTGGATGAGGGTATGTTCTTTGGTGCATTTATCATGCATGTGCTTTCCTGCCACACAGCTTGGGTTGGATGTGCATGCAGAAAAATAACAAGTTTTGCATTTTGAAACTATTCATTGAATTTTAAATGCAGTGCAAGCTTTTAAAACATGGGTGAGTGAGAGGGAAAGAGCGCAAAAGAGAGATTTATACAACTTGGCAACACAACTTTTTAGTTGTTGTTTTGGGAAAATCTTGTACCACATCACCATAATGAAAAAGCTTTGGCTTGTACACCTACCTTTTCTTTTAGGGCTTCATTTTTGTTTTTTCCTAAGCTTCTCCTCGTTTACCAAAAACTGATCTGATGAGGTAGAAGCTGAAACTAATAATGAAAAAAAGATGGATGCTAGTAGGAGGATTTCAACTAGCATTTTAGTGAGAAAGCACTGATTTCTTTTGAGAATAAATGCCTTTATTTCAGAGAAACGCAGCTGAAGTCAAGCAACTTCCTGTTAATTTGACTGTATTTCATTTACATGAAAGCTATGTCTTGTATCATACATTTGCAGATAGTGATTACGCTACAAGGGAGCTTAAAGATGCAGAAATGCCAGTAAAACAGGTCAGTCTCACACTTATTTCTAACATCTTTTTTGTCTCTCCTCTCTATGGTTCCACCTGTTTATCTTAATGCCTCTTGTGTACCCATTTCACAGCACACTGAGTACCACCGTTTAAATCTTTAGTGTGATTTGCTCAGCAAAAAACCACCCACAGCACTTTCAGAGTTTCTGCTTTTGTCTTTGCAAACTGTGTTACCCTGGACTTTTGTTCTTTCTGGTCTCATCTTTTACTGTTCTCATGCTTCACAATTACTCTGTCCGCTGATGATAATTCTGAGGAGTCACTTAAAGTCTTGCTGCTGTGTTGTACTGAGTGTGCAGTTTGTTGACAGGAGTGGCTTAATCCAGAGGCTCCAGCAACCCCAGTGGATGCTGACAATACAGAGCTTCTAAATAAGTTGGCCACAGGGAACCAGCAGATTTCTGAGCTACAGGCTCAGCTCCAGGTGGGACTCCATTCTGTCTCTATACTAATCTATCCTGTGGTCTTGTGCTTGCGTTGTATTAACCCATATTCACTACATGGCCAAAAATTGGTTGCCAGCAAAAATAAAAAGGTCACAGTCTGATATTTTGTTGAACTGTCTAAAGCTTGAATTACAGCACGCATACGCTGTGACATTGTTTAAAAAAGCTTCCACAATGTCACAAGATTTATTTCCCTCCAGTGTTGCATTAATTTTTCACCCAGATCTTGTATTGATGATGGCCGAGTCTGACCACTACAGTAAGGTTTCTCCAACACATCCCAAAGAGTCTTAATGGGGTTAAGGTCTGGACTCTGTGGTGGCCAATCCATGTGTAAAAAGGTATCTCATCCTCCCTGAACCACTTTTACAATTTGGGCCCCATGACTCCTGGAATTATCATCTTGGAATATGCCCGCACCATTAGGGAAGAAAAAAATCCTTTGATGGAAGAACCTGGTTAATCAGAATATTCAGGTAGTCGGCTGACCTCATTCTTTTGGCACATAATGTTGGTATGAACCTCGACCTGGCCAACTGCAGCAACCCCAGATCATAGCTCTACCCCGACAGGCTTGCACAGTAGGCACTTGGCATGATGGGTTCATCACTTCACCTGCCTCTCTTTTTACACTGATGCGCCATCACTCTGGAACAGGGTAAATCTGGACTCATCAGAGTACAAATGAAACTTCTCCCATTCCTCCAGAGTCCAATCCTAATGGTCCCTAGCAAACTGAGGCCTTTTTTTGGTGATTAGTTGTTTTTTAAGGCTACACAGCTGTTGAATCCCAGTCCCTTGAGTTCCCTTTTGCATTGTGTGTTTGGAAATGCTCTTACTTTCACTAGTAAACATACTTCTGAGTTCTGCTGTTGTTTTTATTTGATTTGATTTGGCCAAATGTTTGAGTGGTCACTGATCACTATCATTCAGGATTTTTGTCTGACCACATTTTTTGTGGGAAGACAATGGTTCCCTTCCATCCTTGCAGTTTTTAATAATAAGTTGGACAGTTTTTCACCCAATTTGAGTAGTTTCTGCAATCTCCTTAGATGTTTTCTCCATTTGCTGCATGCCAATGGTTTGACCCTTCTTAAACAGGCAAACTTTTTGGGCCAGGCAGTGTGTTATACAATAAACTGTTTGTAATTTTTATCACATGACCTGTTTTTTTCCTTTCCTATCAAATAGGCACAGGAAGAAGAGCTTAAAGTGGCCAAGGAAGCAGCAGCAGTGGGAGAAAGGGAGCACCTGTACTGGGAAGAGGTGGAGAAGGAAAACAGTAGGTTGAAGAAAGAAATCTCATCCATCCCTGTCCTTCAGAAAGAAAACGAGAGGATGAAGAGAGAGCTGGAGTCTGTCGTGGCCCTACAGAAAGAACTAGAAACACTGAGATCCACTGTGACTGAATTAAAACTCTCCCAAGGTACAAAGGGATGAAGGGAGGATAGGGAGGGTGAAAATGAAAGAAAAGAAGGTAGTTACAGTGATAGCAAGGGAGATAGCAGCCTCCTTTTCTTCTTTTCTGTAATTGAATCTTGTATGTCTTTGTTTTTTACTGACTTTTGATGTTTTCTTCAGCAGCTAAAGAAATATCTACACCGCCCCCCGGTGGACAAACACAGGACAGCACCCAGGGCACAGACGGATCCCCAGAGAGAGTGCACAAGAAACCATGGGATGACCAGATGAAGAAAAAGAAGGATATGAAAAAGGATGAAAAATACAAAACAGAAAGAGAAAAGTCTGGAAGGAAGGAAGGAGATAAAACAGAGTGGAAAAAAGGAAAATATGAGCAAAAGTTCCATGCTGAAGAAACAAAACAACGGAAGGAGAAGGACTGGAAGAAAGATAAGGCTAGAAGAGGTGATGAAGGGAAGTCATGGAAAGACAGAGAAGGGAAGAAAGAGTGGAAGGATAAGGATGGGAGAAAGGAATGGAAGGAGGAGAAGGGCTGGAAAAAAGGAAAGCATGAGAAAGTGAATGAGGGTAAACAGTGGAGGGGTAAGGAGGAGAAAAGGAATTGGGAGGTAGGAAGAGACCATGGAGAGAAGTTTAAGGGCAAAGAGTGGAAGGGAGAGAAGGAATGGAAGAAAGGAAAGGGAAGTGGCAAAGAGAGATGGGACAAAACAGACTGGAAAGAAAAAGGGGAGAGGAAAGAGTGGAAGAAGGACAGTGATTTTAAGAGTGGAGGTAGTAAAAAAGGTGAAAGGAAACAGTGGGAAGAAAGCAGAAGTCATGGTAAGGACAGGAAGGAGAAGAATGAGAGGAAACAGTGGAATGAGAAAGAATGGAAAGGTAAGAATGAAAAGGTGGATAAGGCATGGAAGAAGGATGAGAAGAAACAGTGGGAAAAGAAGGAAGAAAAATGGAAACAAAAAGAAAATAAAAACCTTAATTTTAATCATGGTGATGAAGAGCATCTGTGGGGAGACAGGAAGCCTCCTCACTCACACAGAAAACCCTCCCTGGATCAACCTGAGTACTGGGCCCAGCAGAGGGACCATCTCCAGCACCTCTCCAAACCACCACAGCATTGTAACACACCTGAGTCCTGCGCCCAAATGGAGGGTCTGATCCTCGTCACCCTCCCTGAGTTTGAAGCCATCCTCCAGACTTACCTCACCAAGGCTGAGGACGCAGGAGTGGATGAGTCCAAAAGGGAAGAGCTCAAAAAGCTCACCGCTGAATTCTTCAAGGACGGAGTCTTTGTTCACGACCAGATGAGCTTCCAAGAATTTGTCGAGGACGTGGGCGATATTTTAGAAGACATGGTGGAAGGCGATGAAGATGAGGAAGAAGAGGACAGTGCCTTAGAGGATGAGATGGAGGGGTTTGAAAAAGAAGTCATGCAAAAGTTTTCAGTACCAGAGAAAGAGGAGCGATCCAAAGGAGAGTGGAGGAAGGAGAGTGTGAGAGGACATGGCTGAAGAAAGGGCAGAAAGTTGATGGATGTGTGAAAAGAAGCCTGGAGAAGTTATAACAGATTAGAGTTTATTAAAGGGAACATTTTATATTGGACTACAAATGCTTTCAAGTACACACTTATCATCCTGTCACTCTTGTTACAGGATCTCATTTCCCACCTTCCCCTTGTTGTGTTAAACGATCACCTTATAAATTGATATCTTTGTTTAAGGTCATTTTATGTATGACCTCAAACATGCACACACATGCTGTACTGTAGAGAAAAAGCTTGCCTTACATCACATTTCTGGATGGACTTCAGGGAAAAGAAAAGACTGCAGAGGCTTACACGTGCTATCCTGTGTTTGATCTTTGTTCTGAAACTTTACCTGTTGAAAACTCTTTGACTCCATTTTAACTTTGCACATATTGCTTCTTTCTCTTTGCGTAGCTGAGTTTGACCCAGCTGGGATTCTTATTCAAGAGCAGTTACTGTACAGTCTTAATCATGCACCACAGCAAACAGCACTGAGCACTGTTGAAGTCTTCTTAAACGCTGAGCAGCCCTGCGGCCCCAGGACCTCATCTTTGTGTATAATAATTACTTAAGCTTGATTCTTATTTTATCAAAGTTATGTTTTTTTAAGTGTGGAGTGAATTGCTGAAAAAAAGCTTGGCTTAGGGATTCAAGCAAAATTAGAAGAATCTGATCTATTTAATTTTGAATGTTTGTACATACTGCTCTGCATTACATCATGGGTTGAAGAACTGTGCTGCAATACATTAAAATATTATTAACTTATTGCATTTAAATGATACATAAATATAGTTTAAAAACACTGTTTGGCACATAAGATTTTGACATGCGGTGTACGTTTTCTTTTCTTTTTTGGGTGTAGGACTTATGTTGTGCACTAAAATGTCCTTAGTTTCGAGATCTTAATGAATGTAGCATTTTTTTGTTTGATTTGTCATGACACTGTTTACATACTTATTAAGTATCCAGATTCACAAGCCTGCAACCACTTAGATGTGTTTTTTAGAGTTAGGTGATGCAGATCTAAATGCTTTTGCTTTGTTTTGGCAGAATTGATAGGACTTTTTCTATGACTGTGATGTCCATATTTGCCCTTGACTGTCCTATGAGTGGAATAATAAATTTGGTGTATCCCAGTGGAAAAAAATACCTTGAAATTTGTCATCTCTTCGCTGACTTTTTAATGATATCTTTGACACATACCATGGGGAAACTTCCTTTTTTGTTTTTTTGTTTTTTGTCAAAATTTCAAGTTTGCATGCTTCATCTGGATTTGATCCCTTTGAGTGTACAAGGTTAGAAACAAGGTGAGATGTTTTTTTAGTATAATTTGTGTTATGTAAAATTTCAGAGCGAATTTGTAGATTCATTCAACATGTTTGGTTTTTGACAGGTTTTAAAAGTTTGGCACAGTCAAGCTGGTACTGCAGACTAAAAAGTAGTTTGTCTTTACTGAAACTGATGTTATCGTCTCCCTCTTTCCCCATCACTGTGCATGTACTGAGTCCCCCTGTATCTGGATCAGAAGCAGAACTGAGTTGGAGGCAGAAGAGGAAGAAGTCAGGTAAGACTGTCAGATCACAGAACTGCTTGTTGTATCAGTGATGAATCAAATTACCTGGTTGGAACAACAAACTTAGACTTTTTTTCCCATGAGCACTGTTTAGAGGTGTAGATGCGGTCAAATATTCTACTAAAAATCAAATGAAGTAAGTCATTCTTTGCATTCAAGACAAGTCATTGATATACCCAGCCACTCCCAACAACCCAAGGGAGGAACAATCTACACTGCTGCTCTCTAGAAACCAACATTTCACACAGGTTTACGTTCCCTCAGCCACACATCTGTAATGATTAACTAACTGATGAAGTCTGTGAAAGGGGGTGTGGTGAAAAATTGGTGTAACACTACTTTATTTCAATGAATATAAGGTTTTTCAACACTTGTGATTAACCTCTGCGTTTTCAATAATGAGGGCTTTGAGCAAGTGCTTACCCTGTCAATCCAAATGCTCATTCTTTTCCCATTTAGCCTAAGGATTTTTGATGGGTCTGTTCTGAACCAACACATGATACTCCAACAGGACCATAGGAATTAAACATTTCACATAAAGACTGTGATGCACTACAATAAAGGCGAATCACTTAGGATACACTGTAGGTACAGTGTATCATTGATCACAAGAAATTGATTATAAGACAACCAGCAACATCAGCCTATGGAAATCATTGATTCTCTACACCACTGTGTGTGATTTCTCTGTCCTTCCATAAGCTATGTACCAGTGCGTGTTTATAGCTGAACTCTTTCCTCAATGATGGCCCAGGGAATGGAAGCAGAAGAACTGTGCTGTTTTAGATGTGGGGGATATATGTGGGGGATATATGTGTGTGTGTGTGTGTGTGTGTGTGTGTGTGTGTGTGGCTGAGACAAGAAAACAAGATCCGCAGCTATTTGGATGATAAAGGCACAGTGCTTGTTCGCATTAACTGTCCCCTTAATACGCCAATTGTGCACATCCTGTCCAAGCTTCTGCTTGAATAATAAGACTTTTCTGAGCTGAAACCCAAGTGCCTCATTCTGAAAAGTTTGTGCTACACAGACTTTATAATTAAGCCTGATTTAGAGCTCTCTTTTTGCTCTCTACAGCATTTTGCCTGCAGTTTCACGTTCATACACAGCAAAGGAAAAATGCAACACCATTTTCCAAACATTGGTATGAAGTTAGTGAAACATTAAATGATTGTTCACACACACTGTAATGTGTTACACCTATTTTAACTCTGTTTGTCAATGTGAGTTAGTCGAATGAGATGATTCATCCAGTAATGTCCAACTTCTTCCACATATGAATGTTACATGCTGAAGTTTGCCATCATGTCATGGAAAAATGTGGGCAGTATTTGGTTTAAATTTTTACTGGTTGCACTAGAATATGTACTCCAACAAAAACTGTAAATAGGTAAAGAAGTGAATGATTTATCCTCCTCACCGGAGGAGGCTAGCTACAAAAAGACCAGGAGGTCTTGTACTCACTACACACATCCAAAAAGGTGAGTCTACGATATGTTGCAGATGAGTTGTAGTCAAAAGGACTGTACCTGCTGCATGTGAAGTTCAATGATGGTTTAATTATTTTTATCCCTTTCGATCAAAGACTTTACCTGTTCATCTCTGGACTAGTGATGGAGTCTGCTATCGGGGTGCTGGTGTCCCAGTTCAAGGCGTATGCTGGCAGTGATGGTTCCTCGGACACTCTGAGCAGGGATGAGTTTCACAGACTGGTCAAATCTCAGCTCCCAAATTTTGTCAAGGTAAAAACAGAAACTTTCAAAAACAGTAAAATGGAAGTACATCATCTTTTCTCTCTTACTGCTTTAATCTTTAGTATATTAAAGTCTTATCATACCTTACATTTATCTTGAATGAAATATTTTCCACTATCTTGAATTCAAGCATTTTATTCCACGTTCAGTGTTTCCTAAGTTCATGCACACCATTGTTATTTATACCTCGTTATTCACTTTAAATGGACTGGGGGGATGGGGTGGGGTTAATTGTATTCTTAATTAATTAATTAATTTTTTTATTTTATTATTTTGTTTGATATGAAACTCAGGTGCACAGAGAGCAGAGGGGTGTGTGTAGCTGCAACATGAAAAGCCGGATACATTTTTCCTGACTCAGCATATTTAGGCTTCAAATCAAAATATTTACAGAGGTAAATATTTGCTGGAGAAGGATTTACTTTTCCTGCATTCAATTTCTGTATTGTTTCTCTTTTTCCTTTATTTAATTTGTTTGAGCATTTCCTTTAGTTCTAACAGTTTTCCACTGAAAAAAGCATTTTGTCCAAGCTTTGATTGCTACTCTATCATTTACTAAAAATATATCCATCCGCTGCTAAAAATAGTTTCAGAAAAATGTACTTCTCTTTAAAACATTAGGAGACAGCCCAGTGGCTCAGCCTTTCAAAGGGATGAGGTTTGTGCTTGTGTAAATTTTTAACTTAACTTTTTTCATCTGGTCATTGGAAAAATCAAAGGACAGAATGCACCAAAAAGAAAGTTTGCACCATCAGCCTTATCTGTAGATTTTGCTATGTATTATTGTGCATTCAAAGCTTTGGGAGAGTCACCTACAATCAAAACATTTTTTTTTTTTTTTTTTTTGGGGGGGGGGGGGCAAATTTGCTCTGAATCTGTTTACCAAGAGGAAACTCTTTGTCATGACAGGGGATTGTTAAAGCGATGGCCTTCATCTGGATGCCACATTGAGCCATTTTGCTGTGACCATATAATTAACTGTTAGTCATACTTGTGTTCAAGGCTACTTCTGCTCTTATACGTGGGAGTACAATAAATGTGGTCTGTGTGTACTTGTGCTTCGAATAACTCCTCGAAAGAACATTTGAAAGATTTTTCCCTCTTTCCTCTACTGCTGTCAAATTTGACCAGAAATGAGAGGTTACACCTCACAGTGGAACAGGAAATTTCTCCATATTTAATGCATTCCATAAAAACAATGGATTTGTCACCACGGAGGATTAACCACCCTGTAGAGAGCTTCAAGTTTCCATTAAGTCTTTTTCAGAAGTAGTTGTGTTGACAATGCTCTGCGGTTTAACCAAAGAACAATGGTAAAAGTTATAGTTCCTGGGGCTCAGCTCCAAAAAGCAAGGCACTGCCTTTTCCAAGTGTGGAAAATTCCATGTATTTTCAGCCTTTATGAAAAGTTGTTATAATCACAGTGGCCACTGGATGGCGACAGAGCCAACAGTCCTGGTGCCAAACCACCTCTGCTGATGTTGCATGGGCAGTTCACTGGTGTACGTGCCAGTGGTGTCAGCTTGCTTCTGTCTCACCCCCCTCACACACTAGCATTAACACCATAGTTTCTGCACAGTGACTGTCACACTGTTTTCTCAGAGTTAAATGTATTATCTTCCTGTTTTCCTGCAGAACAGTGGCGACCCCAAGGCCATTGACCAGCTCATGAGCTCATTGGACATGAACAATGATGGAGAGCTCAACTTCCTGGAGTTCTGGCAGCTGATTGGGCATCTTGCAAGCAGACATGGAGGGTTCAGCCAATAGTTGCGTCCTCAGATACTCCGTTACAGTTCCAATTGTTTGTCACTGACTTGTCTTTGTGCCATACAGTCAGAAAAAAATTGGAAAACAGCCAAATGGAAAACACCCTGAAGTCTGTTTTAAATGCATGGTGCTGTTTTTATCAATAGTCTGAACTTCTTCTCACCCAGCAACTGCCAAACTGGCACACACTCTGAATACTGCTGAATTATTTCAGAAATATTAGAACCAGTCCTAGCTGCTTCCCAGCTCTCTCGCTCTCTCTCTCTCTCTCTCTCACACACACACACACACACACACAGCTGCTTGTGCTTACAGGTCCACAAGGGTGTAGCAGAGTGGGAATGTGTTGTCTGAAAACTGAGAATGTGTTTCATGGCTTTATTTTCTTGGCTTGTCTAATTCTTGGAACACACACCTTGTGCTGTTTATCACCTCCCTCCAGGACACAAACAGAGGTGTGGTTTTGGCAGATTAACTCGCAAAATAAAATGTTGAATAAATGGTGAAACGCGTGTTTTTCATGCTCTGTCCATCTTATCGTCTAGTTCAAACTTTCTTTTTCTTGAACACCATCCCTCCATTCTTACACAAGTGAGTAAAGTTTCAGGGTGTGGCACGAGGACTACATCTGTCTGTTAGGAAAGCTTTGAACACGCGCGCTCAAGACATGAGCGCGCGCCTGTTGCTACATGTTGAAAAAGTGACAGCAAAAAAAGGGAGAAATTAACCCTCAAGTTTAGAGCTTAACTGAAAATAAAATAAAGTAAAAGCTTTAGAACAAATCTTCTGTTTTCTTAAACAACAGTTAAGTTTTCAGAAAATGCTGCTAAAAATCTGCCGTGTTGCTTAAGCTGCGCCTCTTTCCACATTCCTCCTCTCCCAGGCACACGCCCTATGACAATGAAAAAAAAAGGTTGGCTGGAGAGAGAAGTTAAATCACGGAAAAGATATGTGTTGCTGGTTAATCTTGCTCGAGACTGAAGAGGAGGATCTGTGAGAAAGGAGAGCAGCCTCTTGTGAAATCCTTTTGTTGCGTTTCCTAACGGTTAGTCTGCTTTTTTCTCACTCTACTTATTGTTCTGAACCTCTCTGCTCTGAATTATTAGTTTATTGAGAAAGCGGTTTTCATGTTAATACAGTAAGTTTAGCTTATTTTCAGCACTGTGTCATCAATTTTGCATACTTAGCGAGCGTCTCTATTGTCATAGTCCATCTTGGTGGCCGCGGGGATCAGGTTCTCCCTCTTAGTAATCTTACCCCAATCCCTTTACACTTCCAAGGGAAACCTGAGTCTCGAGTCGGGTTAACTTATTTATTTGCCCTGCCTCTAGTCGCTCTACAAATTGTCAGGATTAGTCCGGGCTAAATGTAAATGTGGAAGCCCCTGCCATCTCCGTTACGCACGGCGCTGACTGCTTTTGGCATTTGCGCAGACTGAAAGTTTTCGCCTCGTTGAACTATCATAGATGGGGTTTTGCAGCAGCGATCAGATTTGACTCCAGTCGGTCTGAATTATTTACCTCATGATAAGACTCTGAGTGCGGGACTCGTATAGCCTCACCCTGGTGTAGTTAACGACGCGGATGGAGATATGCCGACCTGGGTGATGACAGGTAACATGGAGGATGTGAGTCAGTCACACCTCACACAAACAGAATCAGCAGGGTGGAGCTGATCCACATGCGGTCACAGAGGTTAATCAATGCTCATGATCTAGGCAGTGAGTCAGGAAATTTATGTTGCCCTCTGGCTCTGTCAGGGGTCAGTCAGTGGAATGAAATATACACTTAATTAAAACAAATGCATCTTAATTTTAGTACTAAAGGGTGGCTCTACCTGACTCACCTGTAAACCAGTTTGTACTTGTTGGACCTTACAGCTGCTTGCAACACTTACTAAACTCTCACTGGTGTCTGAAGACAGTTTGATTAATTAGGGTGGCACCACTGTGGGAATAAACATGCCGATAAAGAGCTTCCTTTTCACCTGCTCTGCCCTGACGCAGTGAAACATGTAACACAGTGTCGTATGGTGACAGGTTGATTTAGTATCAGGAGTATTTATTCCAAATTAACTCATCCAATCAGGGCTTTCGCCTGGTTCACTGAGCTTATCATGGCTGTCAAAAACAAAGGGATATATTTTCTGGAGACCAGGCCAGAAATAAAACCAGAGTAGTGGCAGAAAGTAAGGAAAACAATAAAAGAAATAACAACTTGGGCAGGGCAATTAATCGCAAATTAAGTCTAATCTCAATATGACCTGCTGCAATATCTAAAACCACAGACAGTGCAATATTACTTTAACCTGGAATGTGTCAGAAAACCAGATATTTTTTTGCAGTAGATGTCAGTATTACTAAACCCTGCTCAATAAAAGAGACAAACTGTTGGAAACTATGAAAGAGAAACAATGCAAGTGTTGAAAAGTGGCAAAAAAAAGGCAAGAGGTAGCAACGAAAATAAATAAAAGCAAATTTAAGATGGCAAAAATGGCTGAAAAAGAACAAAAATTGGCATGGAAATTCAGAGCAAAATTGGAAAAAGTCAGACATAAGCAGAGGATTTTCACAAAGTGGCAAAAAAGGAGTAAAAAGTGACTAAAATGGACAAAAAGTTGTTATGAGTACCAAAATAAATGTCATGGTCAGTTGTGGTGCTGTAATTAATGACTGTTCATTTTTAACTATGTGTTTATCTAACAACACATAAGATGAGGAACCTAAAAATAATCGCAATTTGCAACACAGGGGAAAAATATTGCAATTAGATTACTTTTGCAAACTGTTCAGCCCTAATAACAAGCCTGAGGTATAAGATTACCAAATTCTTTAAGTGTTTTTTAACCTTATAACCATCAAAACCACTGTCATGTGCATATTAAAGCTAGATTGTGCTGGACTGTTGCAATTTTTGGTATATCTTGTGAGAACAGTACCTCATTGGGGTGATAAGAAAAGTTTGGGGACCGTTAAAAAAAAAAAATAGTGAAAATATCAAATATTTATCTCTTTGAGTTGTACTTCTTATCTTTGCCACTTGAGAATCACAAAGTATTTCCAAACTCAAGGCCCTAAAGACACTTTTTTGGCAAACTTGGATCTTAATTCCACCAAATCAGTACAATCAAAAGAATAAGTAATGCATATCAAACAATGGGTCGACCCTCCCACATGTATTCCTCAGATCTGAGTCATTATAACTGTATCCATGTGGTGAATCATAATGGAGTTCATGTGCTGGGAGAGCTCCATGTGTATTCAGCAGACACAGCCAGTCCACCTTATCAGGCAAACCAGACTACATGCTCCTTTTTTTAAATTTATGTCTTCAGCTGTGACCCAAACCTGATGTTCATGTCATGACACTCAGAAGAGAGTAATAAAACAAGTGACAGACGCTCTGTCAGACAATTTGATATATGCATTATGAAAAAAAGATTTCAAGTTTCAATCTTTCTTTTCTTTACCGTTGTCCGAGCTTGTCGAGGATGTCCAGAAGGTGTTGGGACAATTATAGTAACCTTTGAAATAATAATGAACATCATGCTGATGACAGATGTTCTCCTGTATGTGGGGTCACTTCTTGTGTGTGCGCATGCGTGTAGATGCTGGCATGATTTGCAGCCATGAAACAGAATCCAGGGCTTGGGTGCCTGTTCCCCGTCACCCAGTAATTAGGTTAATGCAACGCAAGTCCTAATTGGTGTTGTTGTTCTTGAGGTATGTGTATAGACAGTATGTGTGTCTCTCTAGCTTTCCTTATGTTTACGTGTATGTATGGCGAGCACTGAGGTGTGACATCTGTGTCAGATGGGAGGTTTACCTGCTTCTACAGTTACAACACAGCTGAAGGCCCCCATCATCATTAGCTGTCCGCAGGTTGTTCTGCTGCCTCTTGGTAATTTCCGAAACAGGCTGTAAGTCCTGCAGTGAGGCCCAGCACCACAATGCTGTGATGCTCCTGCACTCTACTCAAGTATCTCCACCATTTATTCACCCCTTTTGTTCTCTCTGACAAGATACTTCCCAGATCCAGTTTGTTGAGACAACAGAAAGCTAAATGGGAGCAAAGACCAAAGAGTATTTACCCCTGTGTTGAAATATAGTCTGAAGCATGAGGTCAGAGCTCTAGGAGTTTTCTGCTGTTAATGAAATGAACTGAAATCAATATTAAAACTGCTTGGGGATCTAAAAAGCAAAGACCATCAGACACATGGGTGATTATATATATTGTTATATCACTTTCATTTACATGCCTGACAAGCTTGCAACAGACACAGCTTTTTAAACATTTTTAATGCAAGATTCACTTTTAGTTGCATGTTTTAAATCAGTTAAGTACATAGAACCTTTGATATAATCCATCGTTGGCTGATTATTGGCAAAAAAAAAAAGGGAGCTGCCAATAAGCGTCAAAATTCCAATATCGGTGGGGAATAAACAGCCCAGGCAGGTTATTGGTTATTGGCCAATAATAATAATTTTCTATTTACTTCACAAGGAAAAAGGGTCAGCATCATCCTTTTTCCCCCAGGGTTGGAAAAATTGGCCCAAGCCAACAGTTTTGCTCGTCCTTTAAACAGTCAATCAATCTTCAGTTGTTTGCAAAAAAAAAGAACAATGGATGCTATATCTAGATGCTTCCTAAAATGAGCAAGGCTAGACTTGCAATGGCCCAATATTATACAAGAAAGAGTTTTATCTGAAACCAGCATTAGTGAAGGACTGAACAGGATTTTGAAAATTACTGAGGCAACTTTTAACAGGAAGAAAGCTTGAGCAGGGTCAGACTTAAGTTTGACACCCATCTTCCTTAACTGTAAACATGACTCAAGCCAGTATTGTTCAGTATTTATATCAAAGTGTACAGTTTGTGTGCCAGTCTGCCATTTTTCATGTCTTATACAGAAGTTGTCTGCCAAAAATCTGTTTATCCATCTCTAAATTTGGACTGTGCAGCCCAGGCATAACCTTCCATACTATTATGTATCAGTAATAAACAGTGCAATGGAAGGCAATCAGACAACAGCTGTGTGACATGATTTAAGCATCCACTCATGTCACACAGCTGTCTCCTGCACAGCAACTGTCACAGTTCGATGCCAAAAAGTAGGATTTATTTGGTAGGTTCTGTTTGTTGTGGTGTTTTCTGAGGCTGTTTTATCTCCCCTCGTAATTAGATGTGATTTTCTGCAGCTGTAAGCACTTCTTCCTTTGTGCATTGCATTGTGGGAGAAAAGTGTACATCTACCCATCAGGTTCAGAGTTTTTTTGGTTTGCATGCTTAGGAATTGGAATTTTAAATGTATTTATTTATTGAACCAGTTGCATCATAAATGAGACTCTGACTAAGCCAAGGTCTATTTTTTATTGTTATTAGACAGTTTTTTTTAAATGCCATCTTTCTGCACTATCTTGTTGGTTTTCACAGCAGTCATGCTGACTTGTCTGAGCACATATAGCAGAGGTGTCACATTAACAATAGCTCCATTCTTTTCAAGTATCTCAGTAAGTTATGACAGTGTGTCACAGAGCCAACGCCTGGAGCCTGACACAGGAGCAGCTGAATGGAATTCTGTCATCATTCATTTTATTATTTGCGCCTCCGTTTGTCTTACTGGGACATTTTGGGTCAGCAAAAAGGCTCACGAGTTGTTCTCAAAAACACTGAGTCAATGATTGGAGTCAGGATGTTGTGTATTTCTTCAGTGTGATGAGGGGTGTGCAGTAGCAGACAGGCAGCAGGCTGTAATCTGAACCTGTGGCCTCCTGCTTGCTTCTGGGGATCAGATGTCCTCTGTCAGAGATCACAGCTCCCATTGTGTTTACCTCAGAGACTCCCCTCCACTGAAACCTTCCATCCTCGCCCCTCTCTCACTCTGTTTACCTCTGAGTGCTCCCAGCCTCCCCTCCCTCCCTCCTCATCCTCTTCACATCTTTTCTTATGCTGACATCATTTTTGTGTCTCACCTACTCTCATGTTTGTGTTCACTTGACTCACATCTGTACTTCAAAAGGATGGTATGTGGATAAGAGTAGCCTAAGTAGTTAAACTTGGAGAGCTTTTTGACCTGAGTCTTCCCATAACACATTTTGGTAACAATATAAAGCTGCAGTTATTAACAAAGCTGTACCATTGATCAAATGAATGAATGTATTAGCATTTAAGTCAATCAATCAATCTTCATTTACAGTTGTGCTTAAACGTTTACACCCCCTTCAGCAGAATTTTCTGATTTTTTTGGCCTTTTCTCAGAAAATATGAATGATTCTGTCACTCATGGTTAGAGGTTGGGTGAAGACATTTATTAACAAACAACTTTGCTTACTTTTTTAAAATCATAATGACGACAGAAACTTCAAAAATGACCGTTCATTTTTTTATGCACACACACTGATTACAAGCAAATAGATCACAGGTGAGGATGGTTACCTTTAGTAGACATTCAAACACATTTGTGTTAACTTTTGTGCATTTATCAGGACAAAACCACCAGAGTTGTGTAAACTTATAAACAGGGTCATTTTCGAAGTTTCGGTGATCATAATGATTTAAAAAGGGTAAACTTTTTTTTTTTTTTCAATAAATGTCTTCACCCAACCACTAACCATGAGTGATAGAAAGGATTTTGTGTTATTATTCATATTGTCTGAGAAAAGACCAAAAATCAGAAATTCTGCTGGGGTAAACTTTTGGGCACAACTGTACATAGTGCCAAATCATAACAAACATTATTTCACAACACTTTCCAAAAACATAACCAGGTCTTGACCTATCACAATTAATAAAATGTTATTTTATTAACAGAGATCCAGCATCAAGAAAAGATAAGAGGTCTTACCTCATCTTGACCCACCATGAGTACAGAACTTTGCAGCATTTAGCAAGTAACAATGACAAGGAAAAACTTGCCTTTAACAGGCAGAAACCACAGACTGAACTGGGCTCATGTTAGACAGATATCAGCCTCGACTTTTTGAAGTTAGGGAGAGAAAGAGAGAGAGAGAGAGACAGAGGGTAATACAGACAGAAAGACAGATAAAGAGAGACAGACACAGAGAAAAGACTGGTGAGTCTTTAAAAGTCGTAGCAGCTGGAGTCAGGTAGGCCCATGGCAGCTGGCAGTCGACATCATGATCATTTTGAGGTGTAAAGACTATTCTTCTGCCCAAAATAGATGTTATCTGCCCCTAGCCTATATTAATTTTTATTTTGATAGAATTTAAGGTCACTGGGCCCAATAACAGGGGTCTAAAAGATACAACCAAATCTGCTGTGGCTACCTCCTACATTCAGTTAATCTTTTCCATTTTCATCCCTTTTTCTATAGAAATGGAGAAAGCCATTGAGTGCATTGTCACCACATTCCTTTCCTCTGCCAAGGGAGGAGAAAACTTGTCCAGCAGTGCCTTCCAGAAACTGGTGAAGAAACAGTTTAGTGGGATAATGGAGGTAAGGAACCAAACTTTTTCCTAGTCATTATGACTCTTTGCTTTCCTTATAAACCCAACTTGGTTTAATTCTGTCCTCATAATCTGCAAAATCATAACTAATAACAGCTGATCCTGCCTGCTTTTGGCTATCTCTTTCTGTGTTTAGGACACGGACTCCTCCTCAGCCATCAAAGAGATGCAGCGTGGGCTGGATGACAACAATGATGGAAAAGTCAGCTTCCAGGAATATCTCACTCTGATTGGCTACGTTGCCAACTCTTACAGTCAGCGAAAGACTGCTTCAAACTCGGACAATTGCTAGATGCTCAAGAACATGTAGTGATGGTTTCTTCAATAAATAAACAGCCTTTTTTATTTTCTAACATGCCCTCTGAGTAGCATCCTTCCTTACAGTATAAACATTCTGCTACAACAATCCATAATCATTTTTCAGATGTATCGTGCTCTGATTTTCTCTCCAATGCCTGATCAGTGCTTCATTTTTAGTCACACCATTGAGCTCCGCTGTTGTAAACATTGAAGGAATCTGACCTGTTTTTATACCATTTATAGAGGATGCCTACTGTATTTTGAAAATAAAGATTTAATGTAACAAAGTAGCAATGGTCCTTTTTTTCTAAAGCCAAAGTCTGTGGGGGATTGTCCACTTGCATTGATTTTGGTGCCTGTATATTATAATATCTTGCTTTTTTTCAGCAGTCCAATGCATTGCGCATGTATTGTTCCTGTAGCATACTGTCAAAGATTTCCTCTGGCACCGACCCTCTCATTAGTGATTTCAGGCATTAATAATTACTAGATAGAGAAAAAAATCAGTCGCAACTGAAAGTCTTGTTTGTTTTTGTAGGTCATACAGAAGCATTTGTGCTTGTTTCAGTCTGTTCACCCTAACACTTCTCAATAGCTTTAAGCATCAAGATCCAAGTTACAGTGCAAGTATGGAGACATGGTTTGACACTTTGACTCAGTCATAGTCAAAATGATACCTGCCAATTCTGCAGCTGGCAGAAACGTCAGCCTATAAATAGCTGTGACATCCCCAAGCATTCAAACTCAGCATCCTTTCTATGCATTGACAATTGCAACCAGATCCTGACATACAGTGTTCGCTTCCTATTATGCAAGCTCCTCCACTCTGCAACACTATACACATATGGTGCGCATACACTATGCAAACCCCGCTCATTTACACACGATCCTGTAGCCATGACACATAAACACAAAGATGAATGCACAGGATGGCAGCTCAAACACACACTGCATGTAAATAATAGAGGCATGCACGGGTCTTTGCTTTTTTCAGCATGAAAGTCCCACATTTATCTCACTATTCTCTTTGCATCACTTTCTGCAGTCTGGTGGACACTTTGCTGGGAGACACTTTGTTGCAAAATTACAAAAGATAAGCTGGAAGAAAATTTTGCAGCCCAGTAAACTTAAGACTGCAATGAGAAAGATGTAGGTTTATCTACTGGCCTATGACTTTGTGAGATTTTGGAGGATACTGATATACCATTGTGATCTAGGAGCAAAACAAAATAAGAATAGCATAAAGCAGCTACTTTGCAACTAAGAGCCTTTCAGGGTGAACAAAATAAAGTGTGATTGCAATTTCATGAAACACAATTAGCTCAAACTGAGACATTAATTAGATCAGATATTCTTTGTGCCTTTCCTTAAATATTGCTTCATAATAGCAGTTATATATATTTTAACCCAATAAAAGCAACCTTTTGTGTTTCACCCCTTCTTTCTTCCTAAGGATCCTCAAAAGAGAAAAGAGATAAAAAGGGTTTAGTTTAAAGGGACATTTCTGACTGAAAATACGATTGATATACTTGCAGATATCTGACTTTTTCAAGTGATGCTGACAGGAATGACCCCAGAGTAGGTCATCATTGAACTAATCGATGAAAACAAGCATTAAGTCAATATTTCTTGTTAAGTTATTTTGTGTTCCAGCATTGGTTGGCTCATAACTTACTCCAGCCTAATGAAGAAAAGACAAAAATGCATCTTACATTTTGGCCCCTGATTCTCATTCCCCTCTCAGCTTACACCAGACCACATGTAATAAACCTCATATATGAGAGAGATCCAAGCCTAAACAGGTGAGTAAAGGCAGTTGCCAGGTTCAACTTCTTTCAAATTTTAAAGAAACAAAATACAGGTATTTGCCATCATGCACTGATCTGAAAAGAGTCAGTCCTGCACTAATATCATCCAGGCTGGACTGTTGTACCTCACTCTATTGCTGCATGGGTGATATAAACTCAAACTTGTGTGTGTAGAGATGGTATTTTTCTGCAGCACATGTGAAAGTGCTTTCCTTTCTCATCATGTCCTCCTTTGTGTTCTTTTTTAGTACTGAGTCTTTGTGTCTTGTGGTGATTTCTCTGCATGGCTGCCAGGTGTGAAGGCTCCATTCATCTCTGCTGCTCCATTCCTCCGGATACTGTATCACACATGATCAACCCTTCCCTTCATCCAGTTCACATCACACACACACTCCCCAACACACACCGCTGCTTAAAACTGTGCACACTTGAGGAACATCAAGTTATTCTGCTTTCTTATGACATAGTATTTATTTAACCACTCCTTCCCTGCCTTAGTATTTGACAAGGAAAGAAGTTGCACAACAGGGCAAGTCAATGCTAGTGTCGCTAAAGCTACTTAAACACAGCTGTGCTAAAAGCTGATAGTGAGTTAAGCACCTTAATGTATGGACACATGTCTTTCAGATTCAGTATGTTTGCACTGCAGTCTGCAGTTACTGAACTAGTATGCAGGCTGTCAACTGAGAAGCACTTTTACAGGACACAAGGGACTTTTGTGGTGCCTGTGGTCAAATTAAGGGTACTTCAATTTACTTAACGTCTCACAGCAGTTACACTACCATTAGTGTTATTTGTCAATATGACAGAAAGTGTGTGTTGTTAATGCTCTGTGTCTATTCAGCGGATGGCAGGTGTCTGATGCGTAAACAGAGAAGGATGAAAAGAGGGGGTGCTGGGGGTTGGGGGTGTTGAGCAACAGGTGGAAGGAGGGACAGAGAGGGGAGGATGGATGAGGTGGGATGGGTCGAGTGAGGGGTGTATTTAAGACCGCTGTCCTCCTCCTCATCCATCCACATCAGACGCTCTTACCTCCTCTCTCACAGCCCTGACCAGCAAGCCAGCACTCCTCCTCCACTCAGGTGAGAAATGATGCATATGACAGCTGTGCCTGTGTATTTTCATCTTTAAAAGTAGAGATGCAGGTAATGCATGGTGGATTCTGTAGAACTACCTGATAATATGCATTTTGCATGTGCAAAACTACAACAAAGGCAGGAAAATCTCTCTCTTTCCGCCCTGATAAGATAAAGACACATCATTAATGTGAAAAAGTTTGCCTAGCATCCTGTTTGTTATGTCTGATCCTGCTGTCTCATGGCAGTTAGGAAGCTATCAGTGATGTTCTTTAAGATGTGATTGTGGTGAGGAAAACTCCTCACAGTTCAGAGGTGATGTAGGTTAAAAAAAAGGCAAGGACCTACACCTGTATCCCGTGTTTTCTGCCATCCGGTCTGACTTAAAGTAAAAGCTGGATCAGGTTGCCTCTGTGTGTCCTGGTTACATCTCTCCTCCTCTTCCTCCTCTGCTGCTTTGGCTGTTTTATCAGCTTAGAGTTTCACTCTTATCAGCTGGCTCACATGTCCTGCCGCTGACTGTGCTTGACTCCCAGAGGTCCTCTCAACGGGGCAAAGCAACAAACAGATAGAGGATCCCTTTATCAGCAGCACAATCTTATCAGGACCACTGGCAGGAAGGAAACACTCCTGAGGAGCAGGGTTGCAGGGTTTCCAAACTGCCCAATACCTCCTGTGTCAGTAAATAGATACGCTGAGATACAGCATTGTAAATAAGTTTGTAGCTGTCAGTATTGTTTGGATGCTTGCCTGTACCCATTCTTTTTTCTGTCAGCAACTTTGAGAAATAAGACAGTGGGAGCATTTAAGGAGCTTTAACCTGTATTGATTTGGAACAAACTTGTCCTCTGCGCTTCAGAGAGCAGAATTTTGCAACCGCAATACAGACAGCATTGTCTTTTTTCTTCTCCAGAATGTCTCTGCCCAACTCAGAGAATGCCTCCACCCTGGAGAACGCCATGCAGCTCATGATCCAGACCTTCCATAAGTATTCTGGAAACGAGGGCGACAAGTACACACTGAGCAGGGCCGAGCTCAAAGAGATGCTCACTTCAGAGCTTGGCAACTACCTGGGGGTAAGGGGACGAAGTCTTAGCAACTCAAGATGCATGATACACACATGTGACATAGATCAAGGACTGTCATTTCTGTTTTCCTTCTCTCAGAATGCCCAGGATAAGGAGGCCGTGGATAAGGTCATGGGAGACCTGGACTCCAACAATGACGGGGAGGTAGATTTCACCGAGTTCATCATACTGGTGGGAGCTCTCACAGTGGCCTGTAATGACTTCTTCCTGGAGTACAATGACAAGCAGGAGAAGAAGAAGTGAACACAGCCTCTGCGTCCACTTAGCACACAGGCTCACACACACTCACACACACACACATGCTCCAGGGAGGAAACACCTAAGGCAGCGGAGATGGCGCTCCTGTCATGGAATTCACAAACACACACATTTGAAGCCTTTTTATCAGCAGTTGAAATGTTGAGTGTTTGTGAATTTGTTTGTCCAATCAGTGTAATACAAACTGTTTTTACTGCTATGTGAAAATCTGGAGGGTTGAAGTCAGTTTCAGCACTTGGCATTGCTGAATATGTGAATACATCTCTGGTTCTTTTTCTTCTTTTGTGTTTTGTAACTTATCAAAGCAAATGAATGTCTCCCTGGAAAGAATAAATGTGAACTTGAATCAAAGATTATCATGTTGGTTGGACTGTTTTTTATAGCATAGAGGGGCAGGAACACATGATAAGCACCAGGTGGCAGCAATGAGCTCAAGATGAATCTCATTGCTCTGTCAGAGGCTTAGTTTGAGATACTGTGGGTTCATATTTTGTCTTTGTTGTATTTATGAAACATACAGCAGAACAGCTGATAGCTACATATAAGTTGATACTGTTGTGAGTTTAAGTTTATTGAATGAACTATACACAAATTCTTACTTTTTTCCCTGCAGAATAATGAGAACTTGAAGCGGCCTTGGCTGGGCCCTACACCCATGGTTGTTCAAAGCAAAACAGAAGCAGTGCAGGAGTGTGTAGGTGTGTAAGTTTGTGTGTGTGTAACTGTACAAAAAGAAAGCTTCCTCCACATTAGAAAGCCAGGAAGCATTTATTTCTTTTGTTCTATCCGGTGGTGTAAAATTAATGGGGGGGGGGGTGAGTTAATACAGTAACTTGGGGAATCAAAAACACACCACACAGACACACAAGTTTGTTAATCTGAACCTACAACCTTTATTGGACTGGTTAAGGTGTGCAAGGGAGCAGATTTGAGAGTCAGGGAGGGAAAGGTGAAAGATGGGCTGTTGGAAGAGATGAGAATAATGATAGAGGAGGTGAGAGGAAGGAGAGTGGAAAGGTCAAAAACAGAAAAAGAGAGGGGGAAAAAAGAGAGGACAGCAGCACTATTTTTTTTTTTGTCCATGTGGAGTTGTGCCGCCTCCAGTTTTTCACAGGTCTCTGAGAGGCTTTTTGCACTTTTTTTCAGGATCTGTCGGGGATCCCCCTCTGGAAAATCCCATCCATCGGTGACAGAAGGAGAGAGATAGTGAGAGAGGGAAAAGAGAGGGAGGGAGAGCTTCAAGTCCGGCACTTAGCTGAGCTGCAGACTTGACCGCACGACCGTAAAAAGCCAGGTAACTCACTTTAAGTGACAGTGACGGAAGATTAGAGCAGTTTTCAGAGTTTTATTATGTCTTCTATACGCAACAACAACAGTTTCCAGTCTCGGCTTTCATCCTTATTCCTGGTTGATCTTCCTGTGTTTCTTCCATTGCTGCTACATCAACATAAAGTAAAAAAAGAGAACACTATCACTCGCTATGCTCAGCCTTTCATTTCCTGCATATGATTTTGCATCTGAGCCCCATCTGCCTGATTCTACTGCTTCAGCGTCAGCACTCTTGTCATTTCTCTCTCTTGTTTATTGAAAATTTAATTCATCTCTCTCCTCCCTGCGTGCCTGGAAAAGGCCTTCTGCCTCTTGCTTGGTTGTCCCTGTGAAATGAAGGAATGAGACAAAGCAGCCAGTCCATGATGGGAAAAAGGAGAACTGCAGTAATGAATAGGTGTATCGAGAATGCAGGAGTTTTTCTTTTAATTGGACTAAATGTCAGAAATGTGCTTGTCTGTAGAAGACAAGATAAAGGGCAGAGGACTGGAGAGAGTAACAGAAGGGAGGGGGGAGATGCATATACAGTATGCGCCTCTGAACACTGTATCTGACAGATGTGATAATGCATCAAGGCATGGGGCACGCATTCACACACGCACACACACACACACACATGCACACCCACACCCATGCATACTTGTATACATATGCTCTGAACATTACATACTAAAATATGAAATTACATATTAATACACATAATACTGTAGCTTTGATTCCATGATAGAATTTCAATCTTTCCATCAAAATAACACCATTTAAATGATCTAATACTGATCTATCCTCCATGTAAACTGACCTCTAAATAATTCTATATCACTCCGTGTCATAAAGGATATCCCATCAGCCATCTTGGCTTGGATTCCTCAGTTTCTCCGGCACTAAACTCATCTGACTGCAGCTGAGCAGACTGAGCACTCCGGCACAGTGGGCTGCTGCTTCTGCTGCTCTCGACTTAATGTGCACAACTCTCTAAGCAAAAAACTGTCCATGCATGATCTATGACTTTATCCCCATGACTTTCATTTAATAACGCAACCTGACTCTCTCTTTGATTCACCCGTCCTGCATGTATTTCCCACTGCAGTCTGTTGCCTGTACACATAATGTGCCACTGTGCGCATCGCAGGCTGTGAAACAGTTTATATCACATTCTTGTTTAATCTATACAATCATACATAGCCTCTCTACCAGTACCAGACCCTTGCATGAGCTAACACATAGAGAAATCTTAATAATATATTCCTAATGCTATACTGTGGTAAGTTGCTATGCTATGATAAAATATACTGAATAAGTTCACCGACATTGTGGATTTCTGAAAAAATAAAATTAATGTATAACAACCTCCATCTGAACCTCCCCTCCCTCTCTGATTGGCTCACACTCATATCAGTCAGTTGAGGGCGGGCATTTCATGTGTCCATCAAGCATCAAGCGAGAAAATTGGCTGGCGTGAGGTTCGACAAGGAGTGAATCGGAGCATCCTCCCCCCGATTGGCTGAGGAGGAGAGCAGGGAAGGAGAAGCCTTTCCGCCATAAATGGGGAGGTCAGTCCATGAAACATCTGGACAAAAACTGCAGTTTAGAGTATATGATGGTGTTTTCCTCCATTTTCATACAAGAAAAACTGTTGTTCGTTGCAAAAATCAGTACTATAAAGGTAATGGGCGTGGTTGCCGTACAGTTCCAGTTCTGGTTCCAGTCCAAATAGAAGCGATAAAACCCAGACCAGCACCCCCAACCACCACTAGCTCATGTCCTGCTGATTGGTCAGGGGAGCTGTCGGCCAGCGTGTGTCTGAGCCCTGAGTGCGGTCAGCCTGGTGGGCTGGTGATGGTCTTAACTGTGTAATTCTGGAAGAGTGGCTGCATGAACATGCCCAATGTGCCAAAGACGCACACAAACACAAAGATCCACAGGAAGAGGCGGTCAATCACCATGGCAACGTACTTCCAGTCCTCGCTCACCTGTGGACAGAGACGGACAAAGGGAGAAGACAGATTAAGGTGAGCAAGAATCCTCTGACTGTCTCTATCTCTTCCTCTGCCACTCCCTCTGCGGGGGTTAATAGAGGTGAAGGGTTAATGTGAGCAGAGACTCGTTGTGCCGCACAGCTCTGATGAGGTCACGCTCAAGTTGAGGAGGATGTGAGGGACGAGCGAGAGGGAGTGAGTGATGGAGGGCCCAGAGACAGCGGGTGTGCTGACACTTGTAACCCTGCTGATGATGACTTGGGGAGAAAGAGGCAGGGGGAAGGGAGGGGGGGTGACGGGCTGCAGTGCCAGGGGAGGGAGGGATTATAAAGTGGTTGGCATGGCAACGGGGAGGTTACTATGTGTATGATGGACAGAGTTATAGAGGATTGTTAATTCCCGTGTCAGTTTCTTTCATTCCAGGAGAGAGGGCTGATCTCCTAAGATGTCTTGAGGGTAGAGCGATAAAGCGTGCCACTCTCACTCTGTCTGGGCTCCTCTGTTCCAGTTTTGCTCGTTCCCTATGCTCACGTCATCCCGCTGCTATAATTACATGTCTGCGTTGAATATTCAGAAGGCTGGGGTTGCGTCACAAGATCAGTCTCCTTTCCTCATGCTCGGCTGTAGTCCCCAATGTGTTTCTAACGGCGGACATAAACCACTTCATCACTACAATAACATGATGTGACACTGAGCGGACCGACCTGTGCTGCATATGATGCACTTTATGTCGCAAACATATGCAGCACAACATAAGATGAATTATCCTGGGGTTTCATACACACAAATACATGATCATAGTCTTTTTTTATATGGAGGAGAGCTCATATAGCAGTACATGGGCAGGATGGTATTGTATGGTGACATCTGTTTATCACTGATGTATCTGTGTTGTTGGCAGGAAACAGCAGAGCGGTGAACTGCTGCAGCAAAAAAGAATTTGTTGGCAGAATCACCTGCCTGTGAATTTCACCTCTTATTTAGAGGGTCGTAGCAGATAAAATTTTATTCTATTTGCTGTATTATTTAAAACGTCAGCTCCAACTTTCTCACAAGGAAGAAAAGATTCCAAAAATAGAAAACCTCAACAGAGTTGCACAGTTGATACGGGGGATGAGTAAGTCAGTAGTTGCTCTTTTAAGCATATGCCAGCCACAGAGCAATATTATTTTGTGTCTATGGCTACCTAAAAATGTAAGTACAAACTTCTGCTAATGACTGTGTTTCACTTGCTAAAGTAAACTGCTGAGAAAAGCAACGGTCAATCCAAAACAGCAAAGTTAGGAACAATAAAATTAAACCATAATGCTAAATGAATAAAGCCAGGGTCTGGTTATTATCCTAGACTAACATAGATTGGACATGGACAGAGTATATGTGACATCACCCATTGGTTCAGTCGACAAAAAAAACAAGATCAATTTGCATGGAATGACTGTTTAGACTCTCATGTGCTGAAGTGGACCACCAAAGCCTTAAGTGAGGAGAGCACAGCTCCTCCTTTTTCTGTGCATACACAAAAAGCCAAGGCAGACAGAGCAGCAGCATAGACTTACAGGGATGCAGATCGGAGCAGGCATAGGTGAAAGCATGCACTTGATGGTCTACATCTAATATGAAATACTTTTTAGCTTTAGTTTAAGAATATTGTTGTCAAACATGAAAACTTGCAAGCATGAAAGAGAGTTGTTCAGTCTCTAAATGATCAGACGGTAAATAATACTGTGAACAGTACCAGACAGTTTATATAATACTTACACTCTGATCATCATCCTCGCTCTTCATGTGGTTTGCGATGAAGCGTACTCCCTCCACGGCCTCCTCAAAGCCTGGACAGGCTTGAGCCAGCAGGGCCTGAGTCAGAGCGGGGCCTCCTCCTGCCTGCTTCCCCCGCGGCATGTTTCCAGCCCCTCCTTCCCGGCCTTCCCTCACTCTGTTGAGCCCATCCATGGACCCCCCTCCTGCACCACCCAGATCTCCTCCAAATTGTTTCACCGAAGCCCGGTTCACATAGCAGGTGCAAGGGTCACTGTCCTCCTTGCCAAATACTCCTGTGGATCCTCCCCCTCCATTACCTCCTCCACCACCCAGGCCAAGGCCCACCATCAAGGCCCCTGCCTCCCCGCTGCGCCCACCCTCTTTCTGTTCCTGGGCTCTTCTCCTTTGGCGTAGCCGCTGACGCTCGCAGCTGTTTCTGGGCTGCCGCATGAAGAGCAGCGCAGGAAGCTTGTTGAGGAACACTAGCTTTACCCAGGGGGGCATAGTGTGTGTAGTGGGCGAGCGGTGGTGTACATTGAGCACACATACGCTTGTAACGATGGAAAAAGTGACAAGGACCATGGTAAACATCAGGTACTTTCCCACCAGAGGGACGTCCAGTGAAGTGGGCGGGACAATCTTGGAGATCAGCAGCAGGAACACAGTGAGAGCGAGTAAGACTGAGATACAGAGAGTCATCTTTTCTCCACAATCGGATGGCAGGTAGAAAACCAGGATGGCCAGCGAGGTGATGAGAACGCACGGGATGATGAGGTTGATGGTGTAAAAAAGAGGTTTCCTGCGAATGATGAAGTCATACGTGATGTCCACGTATGTGGGGTCACCCGGGTTCTCGTTCCGTCTGCCTGGTAGAGCGATGATGTCCCACTCACCGCTAGGCGTGAAGTCGTCCATGCTGGCCACATCAGCACGCAGCACCAAGTCGATCTCCGTGCGGTCGTAGGTCCAGGAGCGGAAGCGCAGCGTGCAGTTCTGCTGGTCGAAGGGGAAGTGCTTGACCTCGATCTTACAGGCTGACTTATAGATGGCTGGGGGAAGCCAGAAGATGCTGCCATCATAGGAGACCACGGCATTGGAGTAAAATGACACCTCGTACACACCGTCAGCACTGAGAGTCAGGGAAAGAGGGGTTAAGAGGAGAAAGTAGGAATAAATGAAGAAAAAGGGTCAGAAGCAGACCTTTGTGAGAAGAATTAATTTAAGATAACTGTTGTAAACAGGATGTCTACAAAGAGACCTCATTTAACCACAGTCTAATGACTCGAGAAACATGACGCATCTTATTATGTAATACAGGTCATTACAGAGCTCTAGGACACACACACACACACACACACACACACACACACACACACACACACACACAAACACACACATACACACATGAACACACATGAACACAGAAACCTTGAAATATCTCAGATAAGGTGGGTCACACCTGCCACAAAAAACACAGGGCACAGGATGAAGGCACAGTCTAGACAGGAAACATGGCTCTCAGGTCACTTCAGGTCGAGTTAAACGGCTCAAATTAGACTCTCAAGTTAAAAGTCAGCGGACAACATGAAAGGTGTCGACTGAATTTCTACTTTATAAAAGATTCTGGGTGGGAGAACTTCAATAAGAGCTTATTGTACGTGACTTATGAAAGAAGGGTTATGTTTAAGTTTCACATTATAAACCCAGCTTCTTGAGGAGCAAGCTACTTTTTTCGCTAATCTATGCACAAAATCAACTGGGGTTTCTAAATCAAGCATGTTCCTCCTTTTCAGTGAAAGACAAGGGTTTAAAGCGATGACAAAGACTTGAAGGATTTACTTTGTCAACCTGAGGTTTGTGGGATTAGCACGATCATTTTACCCAGGGCTCAGTGGGTCAGGGATCTTCAGTAAGGTAGAGACACGAGGCAGGGAAAGAGGAGAAGGCCAGATCACAGAGCTCAGATCAGCTGACTTACAAACAGTAGGCTGACACTCCAGTTTCCATTACATTGAAACGAGTGGTCTGCAACATCCTTACCTCTCTCAGAACTGCAGTCTATGACTACAAACTAAGAAGAAGAATTTCTGCTCATTGGACATAAACTCCTTTTTCCTGCACTGCATATAACGAAAGTGGGTTTTTGTGTTTTCCCTGTACCTGATGGGAATTTGAGGGTGAAAAGGTGCACGCACTACACAATGCACAAAGGATGGAGCTGTGGATGGGGATCAATAAGGGCTCAAAGCAAATGTTTGTCCCTAGGGCCCCCTTATGAATTCATCCCAGCCTACACTGCAGGTATGGCAAGCTGCAGGTTTCATACTGGAGTAACACAAACTGCTCTAAATATCAGAGAATGTAAAACCAAAAGTAGTCCTGAGTGCAGACCCTGAATAAAAATTCAAGGGTGCTGAGTATTTTTGCACGCAGGAACAAGTTTCAAAGGAAAGTGAAGGAGCTGCGTTTGAATCTGAGTGTGTGCAAGCTCAGTGGCTCATCTACTGTACATGTAACAGCGCTTATCTATCTGCGTGTGTGGAGTGCAGATGACTCCATCTTTGAAGTGTCTCGAGAGACCTGGAGGTACTGTATAGTAACATGGCATGAGTGATGTGAGCAGATTACAGCAGACACATGCAGTCATGTGTGGCTGCCTGCATTTATCATCTCTGGCATGTAATTGATGTAATTATTTAAAGTGACTAACACGCTGGCAGCTGAATCACCACACCTGGGAGTTACTTTAAATCATTATTTGTTTAATGTGAGCATCATGTGTGTTTTATGTGCACATACATGTGTGTTTTTTGAGATGGAGACGGTGTTGGGAGTGACTCACTTGTTGTAGAGAACCACGTCAGGAAGCCAGATGTGTTTCGAGGGCAGTCTGACCTTCATCATTCCATCAAACTCCTCAGGGGCCCAAGTCAGACGATAGTCCTGCCACTCCTGAGGGCCAAGAAAAAGAAAGTGCTTAGTCACACATCCACCAATCACACAGTAAGGAAGGCATCTTAACACAGGGATCTGTACGTCCATCTTCGTCCCTCTCTGACTGTGTGTCAAACAGTGGTCAATATGACACATCAGGAGCTACGTGAGCCTGAGGAACATCCTGTGCTGTCTTTTATTCACTTACATCATTCTTTAACTTGACATCAAAGAGAGAGAGAGAGAGAGAGAGTAAAGCACTCATGTCCCCCCAGATAAAAAAAAGCAGCCAGACACAAACCAATCATCATAATTAAAATCCGTCTACATTGGGGTTGCTACTCTGTGTGTGTGTGTGTGTGTGTGTGTGTGTGTGTGTGTGTTTGTGTAGGCATCAGGACCGTCCTCTGTGTAACCTTTCGTTAAAGACAGCATTATCTTGTTCTCTCTGTAATGGGTGGGTTATTGTCAGCAGCTCTGTTTGTTTCCTCTGTTATGGCTATGTTAGAGCTGTCCTGCACACACTCGGTCCTCTGCAGTAACCGTGATGCATTGTGGCCATTACAGTGTGTCCTTGGCTCCTCCACTTACCCATACCAAGGGATCCATACAGCACTGATAGCTGTTCCACGCTCTGTTACATGTCATAAATCTTAGCCTACTCAGGTGCCAGTTTTTTGTGTGTGTGTATGAAAAAAAGACAGAGAAATGCACCTTTTGATTAATAATGTAAAACACAGCGCCCAACTGTCACTTGAATTTGATTCATCTGAATTTGCATCCAAATTGAACATATGCCTGTGGATTTGTTCTCACACCTGCTCTCAAAAGCGATCACATATGTTCTCAATGTGTGTAGGTGGATTTATTTGTGTACCTAATGTGTGTAAACGTGAAAACACCTACATGTTCCACTATGTAAGAGAGCTCAGCTGGAAAGGTACAATAAACAAGGCCTACGTAAAGACGGGTCACAGGCGGGTCAGCGTCACATTATCCAGGTTACACAGGTTACAGAACGTCTCAATAAAACTCACAAGTAGCCTACTTCACCAATTCTCCAACAGCTTCACCTGTAAAAAAACAGCTTGGAGATTATACATTTTGATGTAAAATCCTGTCAGATTCTGTTTTTCTAGTATTATTTGACATCTCCCTCTGTGTCTGACACTTTTACCCTGCATCTCACCCTTAAGAGCTGCTGCTCCACATGAGAGGAGGTAGAATTAAACTCTGCTTACTGCAAACACAAAAACCAACTGAATACAGGGCTGTAATTTTTCTCCTCCACTAACCACACCCTAGCTCATGAGCTTATGTGTTCTAGTTAAGTCTACCGGTCTACAAACACTCCAACCTATAATTATTTACCAGCTTGGTGGTAAAACAATGAGATAAATAAAAAAAAACACTATTATATACTTGATTCTTTATCAATTTAACATGTTTGTTTTATTCAATTATATCTGTCTGGTAGAAAGTTTGCTATGAGACGTCGAAAGCAGAGTAAGAAGTCTCACCTGTGTTAGCCAGACGTTGGTCGTCATCACCTGCTCTCTTTCATGCTGCAGAAAAAGAAGACAAAATTTCATGAAATAGTAGCCTAATTAAGTGATTAGAGCACACTGAACATGTTGAAAATTGTGACAAATAGTTAGATGAATTGGGATTGGCTGAAGGAAAGTAAAAATCATTTTCTTTGTTCAAGACATATTTCCGTATTTATCAACAGTTATGTAGTACTGTTTTTTTTTTTATTTTAAATGTAACAACAATCAAACGTTGAGAGTTTGTACAGTAGTAGCCAGCTATATTTAAAACTACTCACAGCCTGGTGCTCTGAGATGTATCTGTAACATGTAACACTGGTGAATCTTGGACATGTCTGACAAATGCTCATCAACAAAGCAGAGCTAATGTAATCTGGCTCCTCATTCGGAATAAACATTAGCACAAACACCTTAACTCTTGTTTTAGCATTTAGCGTGTGCGCCATCACTCTCCCATTTAACTTTCTTCTGCTCTCCTTCCCTCTTCTGTCGGACAGTCCAGTTCTAGTGTCCACTATCATGACTAGATAAACTGAAGAAATTGTTTTCAACAGAGGAAAATACAGATCTCTCTTCTCACTGCTTTACAACAACAGCCAGCGTTGCAATGACATAGACACTTGGGTGAGCCGTGGATCATTCCGCTTAATTGGGAAACTAAGAATTAGCATTCAGAAATAAGGTATTTTATCATCTCATTTTAAGTTGTGTATTATGAACAGGAGTATATCTAGATATCAAATGCAAATATCACTTAGAAAGTCCTCACAGTTCCTTCAAAGTAGCTGAGTTTTACTGAGTTCAGCCTTGAAGTGTGGAGCTAAGATGTATATACCCTGGATCATACACTGGAAAAACTAATTGTTTATTTCCATTGTATCTGACGGAAAGGCTTTAAATGTGCAAAATAAATCCTGATCTGACCCATCATCAGACAACAAAACCAGACATGACTGACCATAAAGTTAGAACATGATCTGGGAGCATTAACCTTTTTTTTCAATTCAATTTGAATTTCATTTCAAGTACGAATTGTGCACAGATAAGAGGATGATGATTCAGCTCAATACAGTACAGTCTTGGCCACTTTGACTGACAGTTTTAAGAGTTAATTCACACATTAAGTGTTTTTTTTGGCACTGGCTTCAGCATAGAAATGTGCTCCCACCATGCGCAACTTGTAAAAAATGTGTAATTACAAGATGTTGTTTTCTCTTCTACCACTGCTTGTTCATCTGCCTCTAACAAAAACATGAATATATATTTATGAAGAACTTCAACTGCTTGGGCCTGGGGTGATGAATAAACTGACATAAGGTTTGCTGAGATCTGCATCACTAGACAGCTTCATTTTCCAGATTTAACCACGTGTCTTGAATACAAATCTGTTTGCAGGTTCAAAAAAATCAATACAAAAGCATTCACAAGACCATTAACATTAATTAGCATAAAGAATTGTTGTTTATAAACCCACTTCAAATGTAATGATGATTTTTAAACTCTTTCTAATTGTAGTAAAAAAGTAGAATGTTTGGTTTATTAATGCTCATTCTTGTGCTACAGTTTTAAAGGTGAAGCAGATTTAATCACATGATCCCAGGGGAGTTCACACTCACCACGCTGATGAGTTGGGCCAGCGACACCATCAGCTGCACAGTGACCAGCTCAGAGCCATTAGTTGCAGGACGAATCAGTTTATTATAATGGGCTGGATTCAGAAGATGCTCCACCAACCGCTCCTCTGTGTCGGCCCCAAGGCCGCCTGGAACAAGAACACATTACCATCATCATCATCATCATCTGCCACTGTTAAAAGGCAAAAGTGTTGCTGCCATCTGCGTCTCTCTTGGCATTCTCAGCACTTTTCAAAGACAAGAACGGGGCAGATTTGTCTGGCTTCTGCACACACTTCAAGCTCTGGCTGTACATAACGGCACAAGGGATGTGCAAGATCCCCTTAACCATGAGGAATGACAAGACCCATCATACCTAGACTCTCTGTAACTGCGATAAAAAAAAACACAATCAAAGCAGTGACATGTAAGTGGAGACATCAGCAGTGCTCCATCCATCTCATTGACCTTTGTTGCTGTTTTGCTTGAGAAATGTTGTGTGATGTAGGAAAAGCAAACAAACACTACTCCAACATTTTCTGTTCTATGAGTTACTAATAGGGTTTGGTCAATTTAGTTATTCCCATAAACAGCTAAATAAATGGGTATAGTCTCTGTGCCATCACCCGTCTGTTTCTTTTCAAACTTGTGATCTTAATATCTTCTAAACAGCCAAGTTTGAAGAAAAATCCATCCCATGAACAGTGTAAGCCGTTAGAGAAGTAAGCTATGTAGACTTAAGTCATGTCCTGTATCAGGCTGCAAACATGTTTATTTCAGCTGTATAAATTGCATCTTTTGTCTTGGTGTGTATGCAGTTTTCTGTACTTCTTGAGCCAGCCTCAAACGGGCATTTGATAAACTGAAAGGGCATGTTGTCTCCATTAAAATCTTTCAGCAGAGAACAAACTCATTACAGAGTAAACACATTGGTTTGGCGATCAGATTTGGTGTTGAAAAAAATAGATACTTGTCAGTCCACGCAGGACAAAATCCCATATTTTCCTCACAGATTTTCCATTTTAAGATATATGCAACTTTCACCAGTACAGAACAACTAATGTGAACTTTTCAAATGTGCCTCCTCAAAAACACAATGCATTGTGGGTAGCTGCTAAGTAACAGTAAGTGTTGCAGTCAGTGTTTGTAATAATGTTGGAATTTTTGCAAGAATTGGTAAAAGATGTGTTTTGCCGGACCCAAGTCACACTTATTTTCGGGCCACCAATTCCACAGGACTGTTTCAGACTGTTGTTCACAGTTTTTATGCCTTTTTCAAGTTACATAACCTAAAATGTGAGGAATTTATTGTGCTTAGTTTTACATACGGTTTTAGTTTCCAAAAATGTACCCTCCATGAAAAACACGTGTTTTTTTCTGTCAGATATCTTTGTTACCCGCTTCTCACTGCTCCCCCCATCGTAATCCTGTAGCATCCCTGCTGATCCATGTGTATTGACTATTTAAAGTCTTGGAACCACAGCATTACTCATCACTGCCGACCGTATCACGTCAGCACGGCTCGATACACACTCCATACAAGATGTGACATCATAAGAGTGAGTCAACTAGTCTGGATGTCTCTATCGTTATCCTTCCTGTCTCTGCCACTCTCTCTCCAAGCCTCCGTCCTGTCCTCCTCTATTCTCCTATGCTGTGTTGCACTTCTCCCCAGCTGCCAGTCTTTTATAGCTGTGGGTTATTTTCACTTCATCTCACCCTGTCCTCTCCCTGTCTCTTCCTCCTTCCGTCTGTAGCAGACTGTAGTGTCATCTGTGTGATTGTGGGAGTTCAGATAGAGCTGTCACAACACCACACACAGAAGGGGAGGAGTTTTGCTGCCCTGTTCCTCCTTCTTCTGTTATTCTCTCTCTGCCTCACTGGCATCTACTGGCTCCTGAGCTGCGTCTATCCCCTCTCAGTGTTCCCTCACAGGTTCCCCTGAAGATAAACACAGGCTGCCTGCTGCTGCAACCTTGGTACCACTGTTGTCACCGTCAAATCTGCTGTCAAACAGAATATCAACACTGCAGGAAAAACATGTTAAAACTGATCAGTAGGAAATTAACATGTGCGTATTATTTTAATTTTTCCTGAAACACTGACCTTCTGGAATTATTCATTTTTTCACAGAGGTTTTGTACAAAAAACAATGAAGACCCCATATTACTGACAGTAAGTTGATGCATACAGGACATTTAGAGGTACACATTGTCGAACAAGCTGTATATTAACATGCAGAGCAATCTCATTAAAATAATCTCTGTCAACATATATCACGTGAAGCGAGCGTCAGTACTAAATGTGGATTCATTTCAACAAGAGAACTGAACAGAGATGATATTTCTGACTCATAGTGCACAGTTTTCTACTTTCGTTTTCTAAATGAGAAAAATAGGTATGTCCACACTTTAGGGTGTCAGTAGGGACAGCAACTGGGTCACAACCAGTCTAGCAGCAGAATCACAAGCTTAGAAGGAACGGATGGTTCTGGTACACAGCAAAAACTGATATCCAAGTGAGTGTTTTTGTCTAAATTTTTGGTAAAAAAAAAAAAAACCTTTTAGACTTAATATGAGCCACATTCACCAGGCCAGTCCAGAAATATGTCTTCTTTCAATTCATTTAAAGATAAAAATGATGTGTGAATTGCTTGTAAATAGGGGAAAAAATCTGCTGATGGGGTAGGAAAAAATGACTTCTAAGTACTTTTAGTTTCTTGTATTAAGGGTTTTGGAACTTCAAGAAACATGACGAGCAAACTTTTGGCAGATTTTTTTTACATGTCAAAATCCTTCTGCTATCATTTTTATCATTAATATCTTGAAATAAGACATGATTTTGTACTTGTCAGTTGAAAGTGGCTCATATCAAGAATAATAAGAAAAATGATCATATATTTATATGAATGACATCAATGCTTGCTTAGATTTCAGTTTTTGCAGTGCGCACACAGATATTTGTGCACAAGCTGGAGGAAATCTCTTTGTATTGACTTTCTGAGTTTTGTATCCAAAGGTGGGGTAATGTCCTGTGAAAAGGTCTTAACCTCCTTAACTATGGTTAGTGACGGGAAACACTGTCCAGCACTAGTTGTGAAACATGGACTTTTAGCAGGAAGTTATACTGCTGCAATTTCACCGAGCAGTCTAGCATGTAAATATCTCCATATGTGACCCTCTGGGAGAGTAAAAAGAAACAGAAAAATGAAAGTAAAGAATGACTCAATGGATTGCCCATTGGACACAAAACTGATAAGTGAAATTACATGATGCAACTCTCAACTTCTTAAAAATTGAGCTAAACTCTACAGATAAAAAGGGCTTTATGTGAAACATCCACAAAAAGTACAGATGCATCTTAGGTGAGCAAATAAGTCGGCATTAGTTTCACCACTGACGTGAACAGTGAACATGAAATGAAAACGGTACACATGAGTTGAACCACAATGATGCTGTTTCTGCAAGTCTGGAAATGTCTCTCACCTCTTCTCTGACACTGTCCTATCTCTCCCTTGATCTCCCCCCTCCCTCTCTCCCCGGAGCGGCTGTGCTCACTGAGCAGGAATGATGGCCTCTGTCTCTGGATCAATGAAGTCTCTATTCATGCCTCATAAACTCAACACGCAATACCTCACTCCCACTTTTGTAATCTCCCTCACCTTCCTGAGCCCCCTCTCCTCCATCGTCTTTTCTTTGCACTTTCTTTTACGCACTTTTCCATCATCTGCATGGGCATACATTTCCTTCTCACTCCCCTAACTGTCTCCATCACTCTCTCCTTCCTGTTATCTCCATCTCTCCATCGCTGACAGCCACTGTCCATTTATTGCCCCTTCCCTCACTAATCCAACATCATCAATACGCTTCCTGTCAGCACATGCGTGTAGCACTCTGCCTGTTTATTGAGCACGCCTGTCGGTTGGCTGTGTATTTGTGTGTGTGTCTTTTTGTGCACTCATATTCATGAGGGAAATAAGCATTGCTGTCTGTGTCTCTGCCATAGGAGTAATGTATATTAGTCCCTGAAGCACAAAGCAATAACACAGAGACAGAAAGCTAATATAGCTCACTTAAACAATGATGACGCAGAAAAGTAGACCCTATATATCCACATATCTTACTTACAATGTAAACCAAGCTTAAAATAACTAGATTACAGCATCCCTACCTGGCTACACTGCTCATACAACATTTAGTTTGTAAAGATAAGTTAAGTTTTAAACCGTATTTACATCAGTCCTCTTGAAACAACGTACCTGGAAAAAACAAAGGTGCAAGGTCTTCAAAACAGCACTTTATCTTTGGATGATCACACAATTTTCATTTGAAAGCAACATCATAGAAATACAATGATTTACAAAAGTACAGAAAAAGCAACGAGGAAAAGCTCCTTGGTTAGTGACTCAGAAGATGACTAAGGCTCACTTTACAAGGAGCCATGACAAAGCCTGAGGCCAAAATGATGCAACAACTATTATGTTTCAGAATTTTAATTCAGGCATGTCTCCATCAGCCTTAGCTTTTTACTAATTTTATGATAATTCACCAACTTTATTCTCTGGAAGGTTGCAGGATTTTTGTTTTGCAACATCACAGTGTAAGTTGGAGCATTATGACATCAAGACAAGGACAAAGTAAAATGGGAACCTCTGACGCAAATTTTCAGCTACACATTTGTCAATGGAGATCAGAATATGATGCTGATCCAACCACAAAACATTCAGTGAGAGTATGCATGTTATGTCAGAATAATACATTTTTGTCATTTCAAATGAGTAGTTTATGATAATTTATGGCCAGGATTTCAGTCAAGGGTGGTCCAAACAAATTTCAGAACTGTCTTAAACTATAGAAGTTAGTAGATCACTATTTACCATCCCGTTAAAGGGAAATTTTTCTTTGCCATTGCAACTTGCTCATGACTGCAAACTGCTGTACTCATGGTGTATTAAGATGAGATGAGATGAGACTTTTTATCTTGTCTTGATGCCAAATATGTGCTAAGAAGACAAAACGTTAAGACCGTTCACAGGGTCAGACCTGTTAAAGCTTTTGGAAAGTGTCTTGAGGTAACGTTTGTTATCATTTGGCATGGCATAAATAAATATTAGTTGACAGATATCTAATTTAATAACAGCTGACAGACATGCTCCTGTTTCTAGGTCTGGTTTTAAAGTGGATTTGGTTTCTTTTGATCCTTTAATATTTGATTGCATTTTTATAATGGTTTTGTGCATTCAGATGGATCCAGATGGATCTACCTTTGATTGCTCTCCATGGTACTGACAAAAGAGTCGTACTCTAACACACCAGTGGGCTGCACTGCTAGAGGTTTCCATTCATTGTAGGCTGTAAGAGCGGGGACATTAACCACGGTTAAAGACAAAAAATCCATAGTCTTTCCCAAAATCATTCTCTGGTCACGCCCATATAACACAAGGCCGAATGTTTCATAAATCTACTTGAATCTTTTTTTCCTAACAAGATAGAAAGATTGAAAAATTTTGCCCTCTTATACCAGTGAGTGTGAAGTGAACCGTGTTTACAACAGGGTGGGCCTGGGCCCATTGGGCCTATCCATGACACAGCCCCTGGCTTATGCACACCTGAGGATAAGATTCAGTATGTGTTAAGATGCATATGAATAGTCACAACCTATTCTAAACAAAATCACAAATTTTACCACCAAAAAACCAAGATCTGACTCTTTGGCTGTCTTTTTTCCCACTAGAAACTAGATTTTTCCTGTGCATGCAATATTTTTCATGTATTAGTCTTCATCCTGTCACTAGGCTAATCAAACAAAGCACACTCACTGGTCTAATGTTAGGAGTATGTGTGTGTAAAAAAAAGGTGTCACTGACTTCTTAGTTGGTAGATCATGTTACATTATCGACTGTGTCAAAATGTAAAGGCTTCTTCATGAGTAAATGAAAGCAACTTTTATTGGTTAAGTCTGTTAATACTGTATTATTGCAATAAAGAATCATTATGATATATTCCTTTTATGAGAGCCTGAACCAATCATACATCCCAGTTTTGTGTCTCACTCTGTTTTAGGTTTGGTTCAAATCCAACTTTTACAATCCTCACTCATAATTCCCTGTATTCCTGCTCATTTTTAGTTTTCCTAAAATAAATGCATGCACACACCCGGGATGAAAGTCTAGACTAATAATTTTTGGCACTGAGACAAATTAGAGATTCAAACAGAGAGCGATAGTTTATTCTGGTATTCTTATCTCCAGAGCAAGACTGGAAAAGAAAAGAAAATCATCCACTCACTCCATCCTGATCGCTGCACAAACATGCTGACCCGGTTGCTCATCTGCAGCACTTACTAATGCCTCTAAACAAAGACCGATCTCCCTCGCTGGCTGCCTCCACATATGAAACTCTGTCATGCCAAAGGCTGAGCTGAGTGGTTGTAATGTTGTTGGTAGCTCCAGTTGTATTCTGGTTGTTTTCCAGTGCAAATATTGCAAACTTAATGTGACACTATGAATATTTCAGCTGGGTTCCCCATTAGACTCTGGAGTGGGGGAAGTTACGTACATGAAAACACACAGAGACGTGACGAACAGACAAGAAGGCAGACGTGTTCAGAGTGGGACTCCTCTATGTCTACATCTGTCGCTCATCTAATGGCCCAGAGGAAGCAAGTTAACAGAAACAGAAACAGGAAAAAAAGCACTGTTAAAAGTAAGTTGTTTAATCACATTAAACATCAGTTGCTCTATTAGTGTTTCCAGTTTACAAAGCTACTTAAAGGCCAGTGAGTCTCCACACACCGTAAAGACAAATGTGGAGAAAATGAGGGCGAAGCGCGAGCTAAATTAAATTATCTCGCTAAGACTATTACAGTGATAATCTCGATTTATACAGCTCACTCAGAGGAGAAAAGGTTGGAGGAGAGGAAGGGTCGCTCTCTGCTCTCCTCCCTGCGCTCTGCCAAAGAGGCTTTTTGGCTGCAGTAGGGACCTTTTATACTGAAATATTCTTAAATCAATAATGGAGAGATCCATTGATCTACTGGCAACACCCAATTGGCTCTGTAGTGGCCATAGAACTGAGGTATTAATATTGATCCTACATTCAGCCGCAATATCACAGCACTTTAAACACAGAGCCATCCCAGTGTGGACAAATCCAGCGTAGGTGCTTTATGGTTGCAAAGCCCAACAAAGTCTACCATCAAAAAAATCTAAACATTACAGACTGTGCTTATATAATCTCAAATATGACAAAAAATCACAGCTAACAAACAGACTACTTTGGTGCATCTAAATCATTACCTGTTCTTCCTGTTGGAATGATGACTGAACTTACATTTGCAGAAACAAATTGAAACTGGAGTAAAATGTTCAGAAACTAGGTCATAATGTTACTTAATACTAGAGATGGGTATTGATAAGACTTTATGGATATCAATACCCTTATCAATTCTGCTCATCAGCCCAATTCTTTATCAATTCCTCCCATAATTTTTCTGTGTACAAAAAGTAGCTTAACAGGTTTTCTGTGTCAATAACATTTTATTGAGTTTATAAGTCAATAAATATTAAATTAGTCAATAGATTTAGATAACTGTCAACGTAAATATATAAAAACAAGTAAAATTCGAATATCAGGTGATGTCCATGCATTGTTTTGTTGAATGTTATTGATTGAAGTAGGCCACTTAATATCACTTTGTGTTGTTTGGAACCTTAAGTTTGCCGTAGTTATGCTTTAGCCTGCTATGAGTCTGCACTTCCCGTTTGGGAAACATCCATTTGCTAGTATTTTGACATCCTAGAGCTTTAAGTGTTGTTCACAAAAAATCACTGTGAGGAAAGTAGAAAATTTTGTTTTAAAACCAAAGTTACATCACTGTATGCTAACCACTAGCATATCGATGCGATTTCATTTATACATTAGCATCAAGCTAGTGCTATGTTTTCTGTATTGTTTTTGGTACATAACATGTTGACTGCATTGAATAGGAACCTCTTAGGAGAGAATAATGCGCATTTCTTTGTGTGTTCAGTTTGAAAGAGTTTCTTAAGTAAAACTTCAAGCGGAAAATCCTAAATCAGAAATCTCTTGGAAAACTGACATTATCTGCTAAGCTAAGACATTTGGGGCAGAATATTTGACGTAAGGTCTGGCCACATCGGCGTAACGTAAAAGAATCCATAAGGGAATCAAGAAGGATAAATGCTAAAAATGTCGATGGACTGAACCATTTCTTATCGATTCTCTAACAGGAACCAGCTGGGGAACCCATCTCTACTTAATACACAAAGAAAATTAAACAAACAACGTGGGGGAAATTTCTGATAAGAACAAGGAACTGACAAATTTATAAAATGATGAAGCTTCTACAAATTTCTTTTATTGGCTTCAACTTGATGGCCCAAGGGTAAAACATTATACAGCAGAGCCACCATGTTTATAAACTGATGAGTCAACATAAATACATCGTCTTGATAAATATGCAAAGTCAGTGAGTCAAAGAGATTGTAGTCTGCAGACACATCTTAATCTGGGTAACAAATATTGCAGAGTCAAGTATTTATTCAGATAGATTGGAATAATATATATTTACTTTTATAGCTTGAATCGTCTAAGCTCTCTTCTTTACTAAAGTTACCAAGGTTGTCAAATCATTAAAACACATCCCTGAATGATCTTTGGTGAAAAAGCCACTCTATGATTAAAAATATTCAGAACTCAGTGTTAAGGAAATGAGTAAGAGTTTATTTATATAATACAATTTCTTTACAGCCCAAGGACCTCGTCTGTTGGATGAAAGGCGGTCTGGCTTTCTAACTATAGTGGTTCATATTTCAGGGAAAGCAATAAAATCCATCATTTGAACTGCATAATGCCTGTCATAACAGCTATTATTTGCTCTATTATTTGGAAAGCCATAAATCTAGCTGCCGTGTTATCACCAGGTCGATGCCAAATGCTGCTGTCTGAGAATAATATGTGCTCATTGTGTCTGATTTCAACACATGGATCTTGATCTGGTTTGTTCTTTAGTCTCATCTTGCAGAATTATTGATTCTGGTTTAGATTTTAAAAATTTGTAATTATTTTCACAAATTCTTTCCACTAATAGTATATTTTTGTATTTTTGAGACTGCTACATTGTAAGATTTGCAATTATTAGGGCAGTAGTGTGATAAAGTGTTACCTTTCATACCACTGAGAGAGCGAGCTGTGTTATATTCAGAACAATTCTTGTTGCACCAGCACCAGGGCAGCTAAGCACAGCCCTACCTTTATGTAAGTCCACTATTTTTCTTTTTTTAGTTATATATTCTTGGAGAGTCAAAATTAAAACTCTAAACTTTCCAAACGTCTCTTATCTGCCTCTTCTCCTCCTCTGCTTGAGTTTCTATTAAACTTCAGTGCTCTCCCTCTGCTTCTTTCTAATCTCCAGAGCAACACCACGCTGCCGTGCTCTTCCTCTACTACAGCTGCACACACTCACAGTCCTGCACAAAGAGCACGCTGTTTAACACACCGAATCACACACGTTCCCACATACAAAAGCAGGCCTCTGCTGTGCATTTGTAATTGCAGATGCAGCCAAATATCCTGCGATCTGATCCCGTTGCTGCTGAGTGTTGGGATCCGGTCCAAAGAGATAGGGACGGAGGGAACGAGAGAGAAAGTGAATGAGATAGAGACAGAAAGTGACAGAGAGAGAGAGAGAGAGAGAGAGAGAGAGGGAGGGAGAGACAAAAGAAGGGCTGTTGTAATGTGCAGGTAGAGATTCTGCAGGGATCAGTGAGCTGGAACGGTGCAGCAGAAAAGTGATGACAGGGTAAACCAACTGAGCAGAACTTTCCAGACTGTGGCACTGCCAAGGAAATTGTTAGTTGATATTCACTTAGTGCAGGGACAAAGACTAAGCACACACTCCACACACCAAACACATCTGCTTAAGGATGAAGCTGATATAAGAGCGTCGGTAAAACTAATCCAAATGTACTTTTACGTCCTTGCTTGATGAGACCGTCGCACTCCGTACTCCATATCCAGTAACCCTCACATCGGGTCAACGTGGCACCACAGACCTGTTTATTATGCATGGCCTGCAGGGGAAATGACAAGAGGTATCCTCGTCACACAGGATGAGGGCCGCATCCTCACGGCACCGCTCGAGACAGGTGGTGAAATGTCCGTGAAGTGTCCTTGCACGGCCATTGAATTCAGACTCCTTTTGTGCATGTTTGTGTCTTCCTGAAAGTCTTATGTAACACTGTTGTAAAGTTATGACTTTTCTCCGCCTTATTCCATCACCACCAATATTCGCTTTCCCACATTTTATTGAGTGTGTTTGTGCGTGAAAAAGATGCATAACAAATGTCTCCTCTCTTCTGCTCCTTGTATAAGAGAATGTGAAATGAAGAGGTGCCAACGTGAGCTAATGTGAACAAATGTGCACGGCAAACAACTTAATGTACTCTGATGTCGTCCTCACTACATGTGTGTTGTAAAGTATGTGTTTTAATATGTCTTTGTGGGGAATCCCTTCAAGGTGCAGTCACAAACTTATGCTCCAGGTGTACACACAGCTATGTAAGAATTTCTTACAGCACGTTAGTGTGTTTGTGTGTTTGAGTGTGTAGATCGAGTTTATAGTCTCTGAAGATGACGCTAATCAGATTTCCTTCCTCAAGGGGAGATGACTCATTAGTACTCCACTGCTTGTGAATCTCCTTTAAGCGATATTTCGTCTTGGCAGCCTTTTCTGATTTAGTGAACGCACCCCCGTTTGAACTCAGGAATCATCAACCAACAAAAACTAGACACTCAGGGAGGGAGGCAAACATGCAGCAAGTTTAAAGCAGCGTCATAAAAACACGACACATTTCTGTCACATTTGATATTCTCTCAAAAGTGGAAGCAGGTTTGTGCCAAGTAGGTTTTTGGATACAGAGAATTTGCTTGGAAACAGTTTTATGAGTAAACTAAAGTGAAAATTAAACAGTAAAATATTAGGATCCTTTCAGTTCTTGGAGCTATGTGGTTTACAGTCTCATAATTATGATTTTTTGCTATGATTGTTTTTACAATTCTTTAATTAAATGTGAAAAAAATCAAAATGATTGCTTTGATTGATATTTTTATTCATTTATCTGACTTCTCCATTAGGTAAGTTGCATTTGTCTTTCTCTCTTTTTCTATTTCCTTTTTCACTTCTTTCTTATCTCTTCTTTTTGTGGTAGTTGGATTCTTGAGCATCCTGGTTGTCCTCTTCTAACATATTAGTTTTATGTATTTAACAATATTTTTGGTGCCCCCGGTAAGGTTCTATTGTTTCACTGCTTTTTTCATTCATTTTCATCTTATTTTATTTTATTTACTTTGTCATTTTTGCACAAGAACCTCCTCTGTAAGAGCACTTTGTAAACTCATAATTTTGAAGGTGCAATATGAATTAAGTTATAATTATCATTATCATTATCATGTTGTCGTTATTGTTGTTAAAAATCAAACAAAAGTTTTCTATTCCATGTGTTTCCTCTACATGTATGTTTATGTGCGTGTGTGTATGTGGTTGTGTGAGTATGTGAGTACGTGTTTGGTTTTGTGTGTGTGTGTGCGTGCGTGTGTGTGTGTGTGTGTGTGTGTGTGTGTGTGTGTGTGTGTGTGTGTGTGTGTGTGTGTGTGTGTGCTTCTGTGATCTAATGCTGACACTATAAATTGCAGGTTAGTGGAGGTCAAAGCGTTTGATCCTTCTCTGTAACATGTCTTTGGGATTGCTACGGGATGTTTTGCCATGATATGTGAGGTATGTAGCTTTGTGAGTGTGTGTGTGTGTGTGTGTGTGTGTGTGTGTGAGTGTGTGAGAGTGCGTGTGTGGGTTTGACATAAGAAAGGAGTGTGTGTGTGTGCATGTGTGTGTGTGTGTGTGTGTGTGAGTGACAGAGAGAAGGCAGGGGCATGTTGTCACCATGGGTGATGATGAACTGTTACTCAGTGCAGGGCAGATGGCCAAGCATGTGCGTGAATGTGTGAGTGTGTGTGTGACAGTATGTGTGTGTGTGTGGATGAAGGTGTGTTAGGGTGTGTGTGTGTGTGTGGATATGGGTGCTGCTATACAGACAGTGACAAGCAGTCTTTTTGCTCAGGGGCAGTGAGCTGGCCTCTGTTCTGTCATTACTACAGCTTGGTTGAAAATAATAAAGCAGCTTTGATTCAGCCAATCAGCTGATGCGTTTCTTCCTCTCTGCTCGAGGCAAACTCTCACTGAACAGAAATTAACACTGCATTAGAGCCAACTTAGGGAGGTAAATTATGCCCAAACACCCTAATAGCTTCACACTTAACAAATACCTCATTTGCTTCAGTTTCGCCACAGATGCACACTCGTAAATAAGTCTCATCAGAATTCACTTTCTGCATGAAGATGTAAAGATCTTGGATCACTTAAACCTGCTTTAGAGACGCATAAGATTTTCCTTCGCTGCTTCATGACAATTCATTTGTCCTCTGATGACAGGATATTGAAGTTGTTTANGTTTATAGTCTCTGAAGATGACGCTAATCAGATTTCCTTCCTCAAGGGGAGATGACTCATTAGTACTCCACTGCTTGTGAATCTCCTTTAAGCGATATTTCGTCTTGGCAGCCTTTTCTGATTTAGTGAACGCACCCCCGTTTGAACTCAGGAATCATCAACCAACAAAAACTAGACACTCAGGGAGGGAGGCAAACATGCAGCAAGTTTAAAGCAGCGTCATAAAAACACGACACATTTCTGTCACATTTGATATTCTCTCAAAAGTGGAAGCAGGTTTGTGCCAAGTAGGTCTTTGGATACAGAGAATTTGCTTGGAAACAGTTTTATGAGTAAACTAAAGTGAAAATTAAACAGTAAAATATTAGGATACTTTCAGTTCTTGGAGCTATGTGGTTTACAGCCTCATAATTTTGATTTTTTGCTATGATTGTTTTTACAATTCTTTAATTAAATGTGAAAAAAATCAAAATGATTGCTTTGATTGATAATTTTATTCATTTATCTGACTTCTCCATTATGTAAGTTGCATTTGTCTTTCTCTCTTTTTCTATTTCCTTTTTCATTTCTTTCTTATCTCTTCTTTTTGTGGTAGTTGGATTCTTGAGCATCCTGGTTGTCCTCTTCTAACATATTAGTTTTATGTATTTAACAATATTTTTGGTGCCCCCGGTAAGGTTCTATTGTTTCACTGCTTTTTTCATTCATTTTCATCTTATTTTATTTTATTTATTTTGTCATTTTTGCACAAGAACCTCCTCTGTAAGAGCACTTTGTAAACTCATAATTTTGAAGGTGCAATATGAATGAAGTTATAATTATTATTATCATTATCATGTTGTTGTTATTGTTGTTAAAAATCAAACAAAAGTTTTCTATTCCATGTGTTTCCTCTACATGTATGTTTATGTGCGTGTGTGTATGTGGTTGTGTGAGTATGTGAGTATGTGTTTGGTTTTGTGTGTGTGCGTGCGTGTGTGTGTGTGTGTGTGTGTGTGTGTGTGTGTGTGTGTGTGTGTGTGTGTGTGTGTGTGTGTGTGTGTGTGTGTGTGTGTGTGTGTGTGTGTGTGTGTGTGTGTGTGTGTGTGTGTGTGTGTGTGTGTGTGTGTGTGTGTGTGTGTGAGTGTGTGAGAGTGCGTGTGTGGGTTTGACATAAGAAAGGAGTGTGTGTGTGTGCATGTGTGTGTGTGTGTGTGTGTGAGTGACAGAGAGAAGGCAGGGGCATGTTGTCACCATGGGTGATGATGAACTGTTACTCAGTGCAGGGCAGATGGCCAAGCATGTGCGTGAATGTGTGAGTGTGTGTGTGACAGTATGTGTGTGTGTGTGTGTGTGGATGAAGGTGTGTTAGGGTGTGTGTGTGTGTGGATATGGGTGCTGCTATACAGACAGTGACAAGCAGTCTTTTTGCTCAGGGGCAGTGAGCTGGCCTCTGTTCTGTCATTACTACAGCTTGGTTGAAAATAATAAAGCAGCTTTGATTCAGCCAATCAGCTGATGCGTTTCTTCCTCTGCTCGAGGCAAACTCTCACTGAACAGAAATTAACACTGCATTAGAGCCAACTTAGGGAGGTAAATTATGCCCAAACACCCTAATAGCTTCACACTTAACAAATACCTCATTTGCTTCAGTTTCGCCACAGATGCACACTCGTAAATAAGTCTCATCAGAATTCACTTTCTGCATGAAGATGTAAAGATCTTGGATCACTTAAACCTGCTTTAGAGACGCATAAGATTTTCCTTCGCTGCTTCATGACAATTCATTTGTCCTCTGATGACAGGATATTGAAGTTGTTTAAGCTCAACGTGCCTCTCATTAACCTGCCCACTCAATGCAGGTCCTCAGTGTTAATGAGTGAGGGAGACTGAGAGAAAGGGGAGAGGGGGGATAAGAAGGTGATAAATAAGATAAATCCTCCTCATTAGCCTTCTTTGGCTGTACAGTATACAGAAAAAATGTATGGAAGGTGCTCTAATAAACAAAGACTTCTTTGTTGTGTGTGTTCTTTAATAAAACTAATAAATGTTCAGCAACTTATCAGCTAGATGTAGGTTTAAGATGCCTCTGAAGTCACTAAACGTGTCATATTTAACTTAATCTGTTGTCAAGATTTACCTGAAGTATGAATAGGAAAACAAATAAATGAAAACAATAAATATGTTTTACAGTAATGTTACATGGGTTTAATATCACATTTTTAAAAGCTGTGGACGCACCGTAGTAAGAAAACACACCTGAAATAAATGGTGTTATAAACGCTAACCGTGCTAGCTGGTGCACTTGTTTCTGTATCACACGAGTCCAATTTTGAAGGGGTAACGTTTCTCTACTACATCATTTCATCGCGCGCTCTGCTGTTATGAGAAATATGGTGACACAGCAATGAAGAATCATTTCCTCCACCTCTGCTTCTCCTCCGCTTTCAGCCACTCCTTTTGTTACATTACTTTAAAGACCCATGTTTAAATCCCCCTAATGCTCTACGCTCGCTGAGGTGTGTTTTATTTATGGCCCTCAAAAGGTGACGATACACACACACACACACACACACACACAGCCGCGCGTCGATGGAGCCATTACACGGATAAGTTACTCACCTCCCGCAATGGCGAGAAGAGCCAGCGGCAGCAGCAGCAGCGGTGGCCGGCCGTCCATCATCTTACGTGCGTTGGAGCCCGAAAGGTGTTCACCGCGAAGGAGAGGCCACCCCAAGCACACCCGCAGTTTTCCTCCACCTTCTCCACCTCCACCTCCTCACGATCCAAGCACTCCCTTCAGTCTCTACCTGGCATGGTGACGTCAGGGCTCTCCGTCCAAGTCCTCACGTCTCCTTCGTCCAGGCGAAATAGTGGGTGAAATATCTGGGGTATCTACGCGGAGAGGACAGGTGAGCTGAGCGCTAGGTCGTGCGGTGCGGTCCGGTGCGGTGTTCGCTGTCCGTGCTGAACATCGCTTAGCGATGCGACGCGCAGGAGAGGCGGGGGCAGGGCGGGGGAGGAGGCTAGGAGCTGGGGAGGGGAGGATGTGGCATACCTCAGAGGCTCCACCACAGCTTGACTACTGAGATGCGTTAAAGGCGTGTGTTCCCCCTCACGAAATTACGCATATCACACAATCAGCACACCTGGGCACGGAGACAGCGTGATTTCCAGCGGCTTATTGTGTTTTTGTCAACTACAAGGCTCCTTCAGTTTTCATCTATTAGGATATTATTGCCTCTGATTAAAACGTGTTGTTTTTAATTGACTGACGGGTTGATTGATTTGCATCCTTTTAACAAACATTGAAAGTAGCCTTAAAATTGAAATAAATTCTAATTCTAAGTAAAAGAATTGACACAAACTTAAAAAAAAAATTACAGTTAAAGCACCTGTGATGAGTTTTGAGCTGTATAGTGAACTGAATACAGTTGGTACTGCTGTGTCTTCCGTGACCTTCAAAAGCAAACAAGAACCGTTTAGAGACATCTGGAGACAATATTGACTAATACACTGCCTGACCAAAAGAGAAAGTCGCCACCAAAAAAAAGGGTCACACACCCTTATATTCCAGTGGACCGCCTTTAGCTTTGATAACAGCACACATTCGCTGTGGCATTGTTTCAATTAGCTTCTGCAATGTCACAAGATTCATTTCCATCCAGTGTTACATTAATTTTTCACCAAGATCTTGTATTGATGATGGGAGAGTCTGACCAGTGTGCAAAGCCTTTTCCATCACATTCCAAAGATTCTCAATGGGGCTAAGGTCTGGATTCTGTTGTGGCCAGTCTATGTGTCTCATGCTCCCTGAACCACTATTTCAGATCATAGCACTGTCCTCACAGGCTTGTACAGAAGGCACTGCAAGAAGAGGCTTGTACCTATTTGCTTAGTTAAATCACCAGTACACCAAGACACCAGACATGGTACCATTTTCTCCATTATCAGGTTTTAATCATGTATTAAATATATATATGTATAAAGTGGTATGTATTGAGGAAATAACCATCTTCCTTGTTGGTTTGATAAAAAAGCCTCTTTGATTTAAGACAACAAGTGACCAGCAGAGGGGGATGGTACAAATCATTATGAATTGGTGGCTCTGTCCATTCCTAAACCACTTCAAAGATTATTGTATAGGTGATACCAGATGGTACCAAACAACAGAATTACACATCTTCATAAAATCAACCCTGACCCCTGGGGACAGACCCACAGAGGTCTCCGAGATTAATACAAATAAAAAAAATGGACAGTTCCTTTGAAATCTCACTTACACCACCCAGCGTTATTGTTATCATTTCTTTAACTTCTTGACTCTTTACCTGCTACACATCCTTCTTTTCCTTGTTTATGAGCTCTTTTTGATTTTTTTTCACCCTTAAACTTAAAAAAATACCGTCCTGTGTCATTCCCTCAAGTCAAATGAAGTAATCTCTAATCCTGAACCAGAAAGTCAAACAGCCAATGGTAGGGAAAAACCAAACAGGTAGGTGGGGGTAGGATACTCAAAAGCGAGTGAATAAGTTGATAGAGAATGATGATGCTGAGAAAAATAACAAGTGATTCTGCTGACGTGTGTCAGAGGGAATGCAGCAAATAATGAGGGGTACAGAAGGGAGGGATGGGGGTCAAAACAAGCGTGGGAGGTGTGGGGGAGGGATTGTTTGGGGAAGAATAAAGTACTGTAAGCAAACAAGAGTGCGGGATAAAGGGAGGAGGCGGTTGCCTTGGTGACTAAGAGAAACCAGAAAGCTCAAGGAGGAAACGACCTGTTTCTCCTTCATTTTTGTCTATTTCCATCACACACACACACACACACACACACACACACACACACACACACACACACACACACACACAAAGACTAGGAAACATGCACAGCTGGCATACACACTCACGCATGTATGCACACATATGCACGCACACACAGGCAAACTCTGACTCTGTAATGTCTTCCTCTCTCATGCTATCTTTATCCACTCTTCCTCTCTCCCGCTCTACCTCTGCTCTGCAGTGAATGAGCTGACCTGACAGTGCTCCTCCTCTGCACTGAGTGCTGTGAGTCTCTGCCTGAATTATTTAAAAGCTGGGACCCCCACAAGTGCTTGTCTTCTCTAAACACCCCCTCACGCTCTCTTCCTCTCCTTTTGCCTCTCTGTCCTTTCCTCTGCCGATGTCATTCTGTCTTCAGGTGGCGGGTATTGCCCCTCATGGTTTCCTCTTATCTGGGGGAACACTTTGGCTGGCAGCATTTTAATCTTGTGTAAGAGTCACAGAATGATCAAGGCTGGATACATTCATGAGGTGAAGAGTCTCTTTTCTATCCTTCAAATGCAAGAGGAAGCTTTCAGATTAACATCTAAAAATACAGCAGTCATATAAAATATGTACATTTAGTGAGTCCAGGGATAAAAGTCATTTAAAGTAGCCTAATATCCAACAGATACAACTCAAAAATTCTGTTAAAAGCAAAAGCTAATTTAATCATCACAGTATATCTCTACATATAATAGACAACATAATCCTCCAAACTATCGCAGCGATTCATACTACACATCTACATCCAAGAACACTTGAACAAGCAACCAAGATTACACGCTAGATGGTTGCTAAATGCACCGTTCCTCCTAAAATAACAGACTGACAAGCACAGCAAGTATCATGTGTCCAGCACTGCAGGCCTTTTGTTTGTTTTGACCTACTTTGTGATTTAATTAAGACAACATAGAGGATCTCACCCCAACGGATCACACAGATGAAGGGAGGGGTGATGCTTGGTGGTGCCTCTTGTTGTGTAACATTGCCATTTGTGGTACACTGGGTTGCAGGAAGGCCAAGATTAGAAAAGGCTCCTCAACCAAGAAAAACGCTGTGTTCACATGTGGCCTGTAAAAAGTGAGCATCTGCCTCACTGAGGCATCTTTGAATAAGAGTCAGGGTTTTTCTGAAACCAAACAAGCTCTTTGACCTCATGAGGAGACATTAAAAAGCAACACAAAATGTGGTTTCTGCCAGAAATGGAGTGAGTTATCATAACTGCTAACTTGTGTCAATAATATCACAATGCATTTAGCCTTGTTCACAAAACAAGCTAGCAGGCTAATTCTACAGGGGAAGCTACATGCTACTAAGACACTATAGCCCTGGTTATTCATAGCTCGCTTTTATATCGCTATCTATCTCTCCTCCCTCTTTCTTTTTGTCTCTCCTCCCTCTACCCATCTCATTCCCCACTGAGATGGCCCTACCTCACGTTAACTAATCACCATGGCAACCCGGTAATCCCTGAACAGAAAAATTCTGACTTCCTCTCTCTTACTCTCCCTCTTTTTCTTTCCCACTCTTTATTTTGCTCTCACTCAAACACACAAACGTAACAGGACTGCATGCACATAAATGCACACATGGTTGCACATATGGGCACACTCACCCATGCACACACACAGACACACACATCCTCTCATGCACACACTCTCCCCATGCAAAGCACCACACTGGTGTTTACTGGTAAGATATCTTACTGCAAACACATGCCTCCATGCGTCATTGTGTGAATAAAGCTTCTCTGTTTGTGGGAAGCTTGGTTTGTGTATGTGTGTGTGTGTGTGTGTGTGTGTGTTGGCAGGATTTAAATACTCTACCTTTTTGTTGTGAGTGTTAATTCTATTTGTGTGGACACTGTCCATGTATGTATTCTGAACGTGTACTTGTGCATGCTATTTCTATATGCTTTCTGTATGTTTGTGAGCTTGTGTGTGCTGTATTTCTGTACCGTAAAAAAAGTGACTGTGAGTGCGTGCATGAGGTTGCATGTGTGTGCTTATTTGTGCGTTTGGTCATAATTGATTTCACACTCAGGTCAATGGGTTTTCAGCTACAAGAGAAAAAACACACAGCAGATTCACACGGGTTACTTTTTCTCATCTCTATTTCACTGCCTATTGCCCTTGGCCTGGCATGACTAATAATAATGACACATTTTGTGGACAGTTAACATACATTTTATTTACTGAATTAAAGTCTTACAACAGGAACAGCTCTATCATTGTGTGGCTGACAATCATTTCTTACATACAGTTCACATGCAAAGGTACGTTGAAGGGTGAAGCAGGCTTCTTCCTTTGACATGTAATTAGATTGCAATTATCATCAGAACAATCTTACGTGAAGGCATGATTTAAAATATTTATTTGACACACTCAAGCAAATTTTGCTGACAACATGCTCTGCTGTTATAAGACCCCTCCCAGTCCACTAGTTCTAGTCACCTAATCAATAAAGCTCTCTGCCTTGTTAGGCCCCGTGGACGGCAAATAAGCTTGATTTTCAGGATGGATCAATACGCTGACTGACATGCCAGATAGATGAACAAATATACTCCAATCAGGTGTATTGATCCCACATACCAGGCCTAACTGTATGGCATGGTGCCAGCATGTCTGGTTTGTTGTAAATGTGTATTTGGTTACAGTAAGTGCAGTGCTTGGTGTGCGTTGTTTCAAGGAGATATTTTGATTCGAAAGTTGTGAGTGTGGTATGATGATGACAGAGAAGACAATGACAATGACATGATTGATGAATCCTGGGATGAATGGCTTCAGCCACCAGGTCACGCATGGCAGCACTTTAAATACGTGCACTTTTCAAGGCAGTAAACAGCATCATCCCAAAGCAGCATATCTTTCAGTGTGTTTTTACACATGTATGGAAAACAGTTGATGCATTTGTCTGTGTGAGTTTGTGCATTATGATGTAATACACGTCTCTGTGCATGGGTTATATGTCCCAGTGTGTTTAACTCTCCCTCGTTCTCATCTTTAGTGTGGCCGGGACACAGGATGCTGCAGGGTCATGTGCTCTGCTCCAGTGAAAGGCAGTCTGTGTGAGCGATAGTGATGGACCAGCTCGGGGATACTGGAGAACACACAGCTACTCTGATCCAGGGTGAAGCCCAGGCCCTTTACGTTCTTAGTCTGGGCCACAATGATGTGTACACAACTCTGACTGGTCCTGATGCAACAAAACAGAGTGAGAACACATGATAAGTCATGCAGGTTGAGTAAAAAACAACAAAAGTAATAGCCATGACTTGAAAAATACTGAAGAGTCAACTATTTGTTCACTCGTCAAATGAGGCTGTGCATATTCCAAGCTCAGTGAAGGCGTAAATGAGGTTAATGATGTGAACTCGCAACTGAATAAGTAGTCTACCACAAATGTGCACTGAGGCGCATGCACAGAAACACACACAATGGCACACAGGATGACAGCCTTTATCCTCGAGAACCTGCTCCTGGCACTCTTATCACTACTATCTGCTTCAATGATGACACACATCATCATGCATTAGCGCCTCAGAGGTTGACACCACATTAACTCCCGTTAAATAATACCTTAAATGTTGCCAAAAGGAAGTTGAATCACTTCTCATAGCAAAGTCAGAGGGAGCTAATGCTGAAATGTATTCGGTTCATTATATACATGGGGAACACAAGATAAATATGCTCATGAAACCAAGCTCCTTTTTTAAAGGGGCAGGCTAAATATGCAATTTACAGCTACGGAGACGTGTGGTGGTATGGAGAAATGGTCAAAATCAAGCACAGGCTTTTAACTTTAAGACTGTGGTTTGCACTGACATGGTTAAAACTCAACTGAAGAAGACAGAGACTTAAATGCAGCAAAATAAAAGGAGACAAAAATAGTGCCATGAACACATAGGTACATGTTGCATTATACAGTGTGTATGTCCAGTGTTCAAAAATCATACAAACATTCAAAGGAAGCACACAATTGTAGCCACACACTCACTTCAGAGCAATGGAGTACTTGCTGGTTCCTGATTCGCTGTCTCTCACCAGGAAGCTGGCTTCCCTGCAGCGCTGCAGCTGAGCCTCAGCCTGCTGCCGACTCACACTGCCATGGTACCAGCTTGGAGAGGAGAGAGGGGCGCAGGGGTTGGGGGAGGGTGCAGAGAGAGAGAGATAGATCACTGACATATAGACACACTGACACATGGAAATGAGTCAGATGTCAGGTTAATGATAGGTGATGATGGTGAGAGGGAGAACAAACAGAGAGAAAATGCTCCAACACCATCAAAGATTTACAGTCCTCATAAATCAGACTGATTTACGTTGGAGATTGAGCCAGTTAACGGTCAACTGTCAAAGGTGAATGGGGGAGGCCAAAGACATGAATAAAATGGTCCAGTGGTCTGTATGTATGTTATTGTGCTGAGTGTCAAGTCCATTAGCAGCCAGGCTACAAGTCGGAGCTGTATGTAAACATGCTGCATGTGGCCTTGCAGGCAAAACACACTCACGTTCAGCCACAACATGTGATGAACAAACGCTAACATGCTCCAAGCAAAAGCATACACATGTTCCCTCTGCAGAGAAAGGCAGCACTTAATGAGATGAGGACAGAAGGTTTACAATTACATTGAATATCTCCCATCTATTCTAGCCACACCTCACATCTCCAGTGTCTACTTAAAGCACTCCGATCTTGAGAGTGTCCTTGAAGACCGAGTCTGTCTAATGTGCTCCATGATGGATGCCAAAATTCACTTACAAGCCTTCCATGAGTGCCAAGTGTAAAATAAATATGAAATTTTGGCCAAGAAGTCTGGCAGCATCTGCACGGTCCTGGACCTATAAGAGACTATATGTGATGTAAGAGGAAATCTTCCTGATTGCTTTACAACTTCACCAAGTAAGGATTGATTTTTAGCCAGAACTCGGGAGGGTGCCGCTCTGCCTAAAGGAAAAAATGCAGTCCTCCACTGTAAAAAAAAATGTAAAGAGTGCAGCACAGACAGCAGGCAGGGGTCGAGAAAGAGTCTTAAACTCTGGAAGGCTTTTGAGAAACTTGGTCTTAACTTCAGATGTTTGACCCAAAGCTGATCTTCACCTCATTTGCTTAATTCCATAAGTCTGTTTACTTTGTTAAGTGTGCAGTGTTAAAGGGTAACTCCATCAAATAACTGCAGGAGAGGCTCCTGGCTGTCATTTTGATATCTAAGGGTTTCTAATTTACCTTGCATTTATGTTCATGGACATTAACCCTGGAGAGTCTACCTGACCCATCCAAAAATCACCATATTTTTTCTGGACACTGAGAAGTTTATTAACTCTTATAACAAAGTCCACAAAAAATATTCCTCAATGATTTTGTGTCTGATACATTTTTAACATTACATTGGACTTATTTTTTCATTTTGGCAACTTCTTTTTGTGAAGTTTTTAATAAATATGCAGAATATACTTATTTTCAAAATGATTTGCAGTTTAGATGTATTCTTGTATCAACATCTTAAAAATTAGCAATAATTTTCCAGAAAGGATTTGTTTTGAAAAGGGCCATAATAAAACTTCAGCCACCTATAGTGGTATGATAATCCTCAAGGTGGAATACTTTTTTATATTTCTGACAGGTTTTAATGAAAATTTTTATCATGTTGAGATGGAGGTTTTTGATCTGTATGTAACAAATGCTGCAAAGAGACCCCCAGAGTGGTGAAGAAATCCAGCTCAAAGCCAGCTAAATTTTTACATAAACAGTTAAAAATTAACATAAACAGATTGATTTGTTCTTTAGAGGTATATGCTGAATGGACTGAACGGTGAACATGCCCCCCTTTTCTTACCTCTGCTTCTCAAGTGGCAGGTTAGGCTCCACTTTAGCTGCCTCCCCATCCAGCTGGGCACTGGAGGAGGTTGGAGATGGAGGGGAAAGTTTGTTGTTGGAACTCGAGGAGGGGGACAGCTTGAGAGAAGGGAAGGGTGGAGGTGAAGGTGTCAGAGGGGAGAGTTTGAGAATCGGAGAGGAAGGAAAAGAGGAAGAAGAGGAGGATGAAGATGAAGGTACAAGTGTTTTGTTGTTCCAGTTCTTCTGCCTCAGGGTTTGTGTCTGCTGTGTCTGTTGCTGCTGCTGCTGCTGCTGCTGTTGTTGCTGGCGCAGAGAGGTTGAACTGTTCTCTTTGCAAGGAGAACAATCCACTGTCTCGAACTGAGCTGAAGGAAGCAGGACAAGCAACATCAACCTTTCATAATAAAAGTCTATAAAATCATGCCAGAGCTACCAAAGTAAACACATCTGGATATCAATTCAGCAGGATTGTTTTGTTTCCCCTTTAAAGCAAAGGCTAGATTGTTGTGGCATCACTGTGCAAATAAAACTTGTCGCATCCTTCCTCCACACCCTACACCCCCTCCTTTTCCACCCTTCCCCTCATGTCTGTCTCCCTTTCTCTACCTGACAGCGCTCTCACAATGTCCTCCTTTCTCCACTCCCAGGGCAGTTCGTACTCTCCGGCGGGACGGACGTCAGACTCGGGCCGTGTGACAGGGATCCACACCCCCTCAGTGTCACCTTCCAACCCGCCCTCGTAGGGTGTGTCGTATATATTTGGAGATGTGGGTTTTGTCTCCTCTCCCTTTCCTTCTCTCTGCCCTCGGTCCAGCAGGACACATACTTTCAGCAGGTCTTTGGAGCCTCGTCTACGAACCTCTGCAGTAGAAAGTTCATCTGATTAGTATGACAACACATTTAAGACCTAAAGGAAACAAAGCTTTTCACAAAAGGTCTTTTATCCCTCCTTTAAAATGTTCATTTTATTGATTTGAATTGTTTAATACTTGTAGTTGTCTACACTAAAGAGTTATAACAGAATTTTCAGAATTTTCAAGGTCCAGTATGTAGAGATATTGATATCAGCAGTATTTAGCATTCAGGTTTCCGTGGCCTTGTAGGGATAAAAAGCTCCTGTAACGTATGCCAAGTGGTTAAAGAAGTTTAATACTGTTACGACTTCTGCCAAGTCTGCTTCACTAAATGTCACAGTTTTCTACAGACTGAAGATTTAATTTTCTAATCTGATTAATTTTATGTTAAGGCACTAAAACCATGACACAAAAACACTCCAAATAAGAGAAAAATTATACAGTTGTAAATCATCTCCCCAAATTATGGATTATTTGAGATTTCTATGAATCATTCAGGTGTCAAGGCTTGGTTATGATTGTCAAAATAGATTTTAAGTTTTAGCCCTATTCTTGTTTGATAAAACAGATACATTATTCAAATCTTTTTGTTTTTCTCTCTAAACTGAATTTGTTATGACAGGTTGTTAATTTTGGGGGAATTTCTCTTGTTGTGTTTCTTTGCTGTCAGACAGGTAGCCTGTGTGTCTGCACTATTGTGAGACCAAACAATGGAGCTATAGGAAGAAAAGGTCAACACAGCCACTGATTGGCTGCCTGACCAGGCCACTTCCTGGCTGTTGGGAAGTGATTGGGTGAGACCAGAGGGGGGGTCATGCAGGTTTTAGGAAGGGGCGAGAGGGTCTTTCAATTCTTTTCACACGTAAGGGATCATAAAGTACTTTGTGTCTATGTGCATTGAGAGGGGGGGTGTACAAGGGGCCAACTTCCCTTTAAAGAGAATGGGAATAGGGTGAAGGAAACAGAGGCAGGAGACAGGAAGCTGGAAGAGGAAGCTACACCCATTGTCCCAGTGTTCCTATGGCAACCGCCAGTGAGGAGGGGAAGTTAGTGGAGAAGCAGAGGGTCTAGTTTGGCTCTGTGTCCCTTCAAAACTGCATTTGGCAGGAATGTATGCAGAATTCCTGGTCTCAGTGCAAGAAAATATAACTGTTTTACTCATATGAAATTTAGTGTGCTTTTCAAAAAGTAGAAATGAAGTGATGTAAATGCCCTGGGTATAGTATATATACAGGGTCAGTTACCACTTTGACCACTTTTTCAAATAAAGATTGTATTATGATGCTATAGATTCCAGCCGAGTCACCAAAAAGTCTCAGCAGTGGTCTAAAGAGATGTGGTACCTTTCTACATCATTACCATTACTTTGATTGAGATCATGACTCTGAGCTCACCTGTGATAATGACCTGTGCGTCATATGGCTCCATATACCCATCATTCACTCCTGCTCTCTCAGCCTCTCTCTGCTCCTTGGTTTTCTCTGCATCAAAAGGATCTGCATAGTCCTCCAGGATGATCAGCTGTAAAGAAGAAAATAATAGTTAACACATCAAGGCTGGGATGCTTCACCTGAAGAGATTTACATCTACCTGGAGACAACAGAGCAGCCTTGGGGATTGGGATCTGATACACAATATGTGTGGGTGGGTGAGTGGGGATGTCCACGACTGACTGACGACTAAAGGAAGCCAAGAAATGATGCTCATAGAAAGAGGTCACTTCATTGTGTTTGCCTGTTTGATCTGTCACAATGAAGTGAAGCTGCATTGTGTTCTTTGAAGGCATTTGAAACTGGATATGGGGTTATGAACTGAGGTGGGGGAAGGGAAAAAGAAAATCCTAACCACACTGACATTCCTTTTTTTGCACTGTACAGAGTAAGAACTTTTGTTTTACCTGTATGTATTTTTTTTTTCAGATTCTATTCATAAACAGATGAAATATGTAACTCACCGTTGTTTTAATATCAGGCTTTCCTTTCTCATTCTCTGGCAGCTTCTGCTCACTGATCCCGTTGAGTTTTTGGGTTTTGTCTTGTTTATCCACTTTGATCATCCTGCTGATGTACGCTTGCGCCAAACTCGAGGTCCTGACCTGGCGGTTCTCATCCGTTGCCCCAGTCTCGACCTTGGAGGTCTTGCGACCTTTTCCATTTGCGAGAGTCTCCCAGACTGTTCCAGTGTGTCCTGCATTGTTCCTACCCAACTCTGTTGCTGAATTTTTCCTGTTTCTCCCTGACAATAAACCCCCTACACCACTATCCTTGCGCTGATTTCCCTTTAGACTGTCGCGAGAAAATGAGGGTTTGGGTCGAGTTTGTGGACCAGACTCAGAAGCTGAGCGAACCCTTTCGTTTCCGTTCTTCAAATTGATTGGGAAATCTTTGAACCATTTTGCCATTGCTGCAAATGTATTCTACGTTTTACGGCTTTGGAGTTTCTTTTTTTTTTTGCTCTCACTTCAGCTTCTTCACTCAAACTTAAATTGAACTGTGCGCAACAGCTCCAACTTTACGCACAGATATTTTACGCACGCTTTGGCTGAAGTAACTGAAGTTTCTGTAGTTAAATCATCAAACCCGGACAGCCCACTCCATTCAGCTTCACGTAATTTCTAGCGTCTGAAGCTGTCTTCAAGACTTCTTTCGTGTTTGAAAGGTCAAAGTGTGGCGCCCTGCACCTGCTGTGACAACTACCCCTGTAGTTTGAAAAGTAACTTTTGCAGAGCGTAAAATCGAAAGAACTCGAAGTTTTTCTTTGAATCCAGTTTAGTTCCCATTCCCGGAGCGTGAGATTGTGCGTCCAGTCTGGCGACCAGATGAAGAGAGGAGATGAAGAGAAAAGTTGTGTGCGGAGATTATGGGAAGTCGCGGGACTTTAGGGAGGGGCTGGGAGCCTGGGCTGGGGTGGGAGCTTTCCCTGAAAAAAAAAAAGAAAAAAAATTACAATAGGAAATTGGGTTCTGAAACTTTGGAATGTTGCAGTAGGTCATCTGATGCCAAATTGTAAGTTGTAAGTTATTATCTACACATCCAAACTATCTTACGGAGCGATTTGAAATAAGCTTTATTTAGGGAAAGTGATAAGCTAATAATTTCTTATCATTTCATCCTTCATTTTAGTCCCTGTCAGGTAGAACAAACAAAATATCAGAAAACCACACAAAATATGATATGTAATCAAAACCGAACAGATATATCCTTTAAGTGAAGTAGATCAAAGGGAATCGAGGACAATGCTTCTAAATACTGAAATCACAGAGGGAAGCTTAACAACGATGCCAGCATCATTACGCAATAAAACTATCATCACCATGAAGTATAAAACTGAAAGTTCAGAATGACTTGAATAATCTGTTTTCTAATAGGTTATGGACATACACTGTAATATATACAATGTTTAGGACCTTTGTTCATGGCCCCCGTGTATTGATACCGAGATGCCCTCTGGAAGAAAGTTGCGCCATCTTTTGGTAAGTTTGGAAAAAATATGACAGAGAAGCTTCAGCCTCAGAGATTCACTACTCTGATACTAACTTCAAAATATTCAGTCTCAACTTGTTTCGCGCTTTTTCTATTTTTTCCCTCTGACCCCTGAACTAGAATTAAGTTCCCCGTTTGAGTCAGAGACAAAATATTTGTATTTGAATGTATCAAGGGTGAACAAACGCCCTTTTACACGGACATACCCTGCTTTTTGATGGTATATTTATGTCTTGGGAGATTTTATAAAATTCACCTTAATGTCTGAGTTGCTCTGACTGCTTTTTTGGCCCATACCAAGAAAAAAAGTAAAATTTCTGTGATCAAAGGTCGATTATTATTATTTTTTTTTTAAATTGTTTTTTCAAAATATCAAAACTATGAGACAAACATCAAACCTTAAAAAAGTCAAAGTTCGGAAACTGAAGACAAAAGTCAGATTTTGGGATAAAAAGTCAGTTTAAGATTAAAAAAAGAGAGAGAGAGAGAGAGAGAGAGAAACCTAACATTTGATATAGCTATAGATTTTTAGCTTAAAGGTCAAAGTTGTGAGCCTTAGAGTCACACTTCGAGATAAAAAGTCAAGATTTTGGAAAAAAAGACAAAAAAGTCAATATCCTCCGATAAAAAAGTTTCAAGAATAGGGAAAATCAAAGTTTTGAAATAATAATATCAAAATTTTGAGTAAAAAGGCAAAACTCTGAGATAAGGAAGTCAAAGGTTCGAGTAGTCCAAATTATGAAAAAAAAAAATGAAATTTTAACTTGCCACCTCAAAAATCGTGGCTTTATTTGTGCATAAAAAGAAATCTTAATGAAGTCAATTTTTCATTTTCTTTGTTTTCTGAAGGTGGAAATGGGTTTCGATACATCATTTATAATTACGCTATAGAAAGTTTTCCCTTCAAAAAAAAAAGAGGGATTTTTAATCAAGTAATGGGTAAGCTCCTCTGTCGTCCTTGGGTATCTTTGGGTAGTCTCTCTAAGGGGCCAGCTTGGTGGTCTTCATTTGAGGCTTTGAGAATTTGGTCACCCTATTATGTCTATGGTTTCAGTGGTCCAGCACAATGATTAAGTGACGGAGAGTTTCCGCCAATAGCATGCTCAGCTGGTGCCTAAAGTCCCGCCCTCAAGAGCTCGATGATCCAATCACGGCGCTCCCTGAGGGGAGGCAGGGCGGGACGCTTCCATCCCCGACAAAGGTAACAGGTTGCAGTCAGAGCAGAATGAACTTGTTGCTGTGTCGGTTTCACTAGAGTTGATTTTCTAACCACTTTTCTTTCTGTGTGGATTTTTTGATGGATGTTTGTGGACACTTTTGAATCGACACCGACTCAAAGGAAGCGAAGTTTCAAAGAGGAGCGGGGGGAAAACTCGGGAGAAGAAAGAGGTAACTTTACGGTTGGTTTTGGTTCACTCATAGCCAGTCAGCTAAACCAGACAGACACGACCTGTCAGACAGTTATGCTCTGTGTGGGAGGTTAAGTGTAATGTGAGTCGCAGATTTGTTTTCTTAAGTTTGTTGAGTAATAAATCCTTCAAGTATCGAGCCACTTTGCGTGTTTCTGTGAGCGTGTTTTCCTTGGAAGCTAATGTTAGTTTGATGGAAAAAGGGCTTCCAGCTAACGTAAACAGTTCTTGGAGATAACTTTATTTTCCCATTGACACTCAACAAAATAAGTGTCCAATGCCTTAAAATGTCCCGTAAGTAATTTGAGGCTCATCTTACCATACTTTATGCACAGTATAAGACTTTAACTTATCGTTTTGAATCAAAATTGAATAATATTTGTGACATATTAAATTCCAAACAGAAAAAAATGACCTTTGAGCTGCGTCTCACTCGATGCTTCCGGTGTTTTCCAGTGTGAAAAAAACTTTGCTTTCACTAAAGTGGAATCTGTGACACAAAGCTTCAGACTTCAGTGTATGCTGGTGCATTTCTATCCTTTTAAGAGCTTGAAACGCAACATAGTATTCAAATAACCTGACATGTATCCTCTGCAAACTTCTGGGGGATTTTAAAGAGCAGGTGCACAATACACAGCTCTGTAACTTTAAGCCGAGGTCAGATAAAACTGATGATGCAGCAAGAATGAAGTGCAGATGATAGTTTTGAAGGTGAGCTTAAAAGTTAAATCATCATAGCACTGGATTTCTTAAGCCCCTGAATGTGCTGACACACTTTCATATTCAAACAGAGAGGACGCAGCAAAGAAAATCTAACCCTGCTGAGTTCATATCTCTGGACAGAGTGATAAAATCCCAGGAATCACATCTACCCATGCAGAGACACTCGGCCTGTGTGAGTGGAAGTACAGAGAGAAACAAGTGTCAGGAATGTGGGATAAGTCAGGGAGGGGCGTATTTATGTGCTCCTAATATGGTGTCATTTGTGCACTATTTGGTAACAGTGAAGTCTCTCTTTGTCATGCCAATGAGGTTCTTTAGGTCGATAATGATGAATAATGGCTGTTTGTTTGGGTGTGAAAGAAGAGAGGGGGCAGGTTTGGAGAGGGATTGACCGCTGGAGAGAGGAAGAAGAGGGCTGGATTTGAAGGGAAGAATGCAATGGAGAAGGAGAATACCCTGAGGACCAAGAGGCAGCCTGTCCTTTATTAAGGACACAGGGGGCGTGAGCTACTGTTTGTCCAGTACTCTTACATAAACCATTAAGGTCCTATTTTCAAGGTTAATCCAGAAAACACAATGAAACAAGGGGGAAAAGAGTTTAACTGCAAATTAAAAGTCTGTGTTGACTTTGTTGGATTTATCTGAGTACTTGTATCCAGGCTGAACAATGTGAAAAAAAATATGAAAGACATTTTTTCCCATATACATCCCAGTTTATTGCATGATTATGTTTAGGTTCTCCGTCTTGTGTTGCTGATATTGAGTGTTATATTGAAGGAGATGATATTTTTTTGTATTATTCTTATTTTGAATGAGAAAAAAAATGAACATATAGGAGAAAAGTAGGATGTAAAAAGAAAAAAATCTATGAAAGCAACTGTTTTGTATTTTCACATCTCAAGTATAGGAATATCATGAAAAAGTGAAATAGTTTTTGTCTCTCATTTCAGAAAGTAACCCCCAGCTATTATAAAGATTAATCATGCATAGAGTGAATAGTTTCAAGCCTTTATTTATTGAAATGTTGATGATTAGAGCCAGCAGATAATGAACACCCAAAATGCAGTGTTCCAGAAAACCAGAATATTGCTTAAAATCAATGAAGAAGGGATATTTTAAACACAATGGGCCTCTTGAACGTTTTGCTATTTTCTGACCATTTTCCAAGTTTTGCCCCCTTTTTACCCATTAATGCTGCTTTTTGATCCTTTGGGCCACCTTAAACTTATCTGTATTGCTACTGCTTGCCATTTTTTGCCACTTTTTACCACCAAGATTGTTCCTCTTGCAAAGGTAGTTTTCAACAATTGGGCTCTTTGGTTGAGTAACACTGGTGTTGAGCATAAAACAGCGACTGCAAATTTTATCTGATATTCTGACACATTTAAGGTTAAAGAAATATTGCACTGTCTGTGATTAGAATATTGCAGTAGGCCATATTGCGATCTAATCTGATGGGCAATTATTTGCCCAGCCCTAATTATGATCTTAGCATGAATGATTATTAGTGATAGATCAAAAGAGAGCAGTAGTTTGACAAAGAAACTATAACTAAATTAACTTCATCTCTTTGTCACCTTCAGCAAAGACTGGTGGACTCCTTTAGAAATGTTGAGGTCTTTTAAAAAAAGTAGTTTTCCTTGTTTCTGGTATGCCATTGAGTAATTAAGCTTCTTATGTTACAAGATGTTTTCTGAAATTGGAATTGGACTTTGAAATGTGCAAGTTTGAATGCATTTGCATGTTAAAACACATTGTCATGATTTGGAAAAAATTTAGTGCGTAAAACGGACATAAATGCTTGTTATACCGACCACAGCACAGACTGCACTTCAGGCCAGGAGTCACCAAAGGTGTTTACTCAAATAACCATCAGACTTTGCTGCTTTCTTCAACTGTATAATTTGTGGCTAGAGCAGATCAGATCCCATGAACTACGACAACTCTGAGTCAGCAGTGGCACCACCATGACTCCACACATTTCCGCTCTTTATTTCCCCGCACACCCGCTCTAATATCCTAAATATATTTCCCACCCCATCTCTGATCTTAACGGGGAAGCTGCTCCGATTCAATTTGCCGTGCGAAAATTCAATTTGAGGCCAGAGGCTTCGAGTCCGTCAGCATAGCTGCAGGCGGGAGAGCATTACCGGCAACAGACAAAAAACACCAGTGACACTCTTCGCTGGAGAAGCAAATCTGAACTAAGCTGGGCTGTTGTTTGAGTCACGTCTTGTTTACAACAAAAGTTTGAGTCTTCCTTTGAAACCTGTGGCCTGCTTTGAACTGCAACTATCACATGACTCTACAAACCAAAAAATCCCTGTCATATTAACTCTTCAAATCAGGGATTTTTGTTGTCCAATTTCCTTTGACATTCAGATTAAAACCTCTAATTGTTCAGGCTTTATTCCAAACTAAGAAATAGCGCAAATATGACTGACATGTTAATTAAACAAAACATGTACTCAAGAGCCAAATAGATACTGAAGAACTTGTTTGCTATCCTGCTTTCAGACTGAAAAATGATGTTTATTTTGGAGAGGTGCGTAACCAAATTAGCTTCAGGGAGCAATGTTCAAGTAGGACAAAAAAGTCAGTGTTGAAACAAAGATATTTAATCAGATAAATAGTGTCAGGGCAGGAATGATGGAGCATGGGATCATTTTAGCATTCCCAGAATTACTGCCCTCATTTTCCGCCCCACATCAGTAGGACAAAAGGATGGATTCCCCCTCACCCCTGCCCCTCTGGGAGAAGGATATGCACTCTATTTTAGCGATGTAGAAAAATGAAGATTACAAAAAGGTGCAGACGAAGATTGGACTTAACAGATCGCTCTGCTCCAGATCATCATTTCCCCTCAGATCAATGGATGTTGTCTGCCGTGCTCCCCATATGGCGTGTCTGTGGTGTTTTTTTTCAGTGCCTGACATGTTTGCTTGACCTTGCAGTGAAGACAGTTGGCTCAGGCTTCATGCTCAACTTCACAAATGTGTTGTGACACGGTGCTTCCTCTGCGGCCCCCAAAGGGTGGAATAAAAATCGACCTCACTGTGCGGGTCTGACAAGAGGGTCTGTCTGTTGATGATGCTTCTGCGCCACATAGATAGCCTCAAAGGTCCTTTGTGTCATGATGCTTTTCTCGCTGCCAGCTGACATTTTTCTCGGCCTGTTCTCACTGTACAGAAAGTGAAGATGTAACTTCCACAGCACATTTAGGATTAACACATCTTAGCTCAGTATGCTGACTCCATCTCCTTCTCTTCTTCTGATTTCTTGCTCCCAAAATCTGTTCAGAGACATCATGTGTGTGAATGCATTTAATAATCTATGAAAACATGTATCAAAGCAAGGCACAGTTTTCTGTTTGATGCTCACCGTTGTAGTCAGCCCTTTGTGAGTATGTGAAGAAGAGGTAGTGTGCAGGATTTTATCGCACAAGCCACTGATAAGAGAAGAAAGGCTGAGTGTTTCTTTTCACTGTCTTTCTCTCTCCCCATTTGCACTCCCTTTCAGCTGCTCAGCCTGTCTCTCACCTTGGAAAGCTGAGAGAAGAGAAAGAGAAAGGTGCAGGGGCCAGGAGGGAGTGCTGTAATGGGTTTGGAGTTTGCCTAATGAGCCGTACAAGTGTAATAACATGTGGAAAAGGTCTCGCAATGTCACACAAGGCGTGATCGGTCAAGGGATGTAACATCAGGAATGTGCAGTTTGATTTTGGAGCATTGCTGGTGACAAATAAGGTGGATCATGGACTATACAGAAGGTGTGATCATTCCAGATAGATTAGACATAGTTTCAGAGTGACTCATGGAGGGCTATCAGAGCATAGAAACTGGGAGGGTCAGGGAGTTGGGAAAACTCAGATTTTACAGGAAATAAGTGAAAATGACCACACTAGTTGCGATGCTACCTGCCTGTATTTGAGCAGGCCAGTTTAAAGGAGGGGAACATCTGGCAGAAAAAACTTCCAGAAGTTGGGAAAAGCTTTAGGGAAAGTGATACAAGTGTGGGTGTGTGCTTTCAGGTTAATGACTAATGTAGTGCACTGAGGTTAAAGTCCATGCGAGCAGAAACCAAGTGTTGCTGTTTGTGAATCTGTGTCCATGTATTTGTTAAAGTAGAACTGCGTGTGACTGCCAGAGTTTTGACATCCCAGGTATGCTGTGTTTGATTCCTTATCTTGAGAGAAGTGTTATGGTGTGTTTACCTGGATGTTAATCATATTGTAGCAGGTTTGTTGTTGTTGTTTTTTTTCATCCTCCTACGGCACCGCCTCAGCCAACAATTAGGATAAAGAGACAATCACAACAATGCAATTTAAGAAGTTCATTATAAAAATTAAAGACCAGGGGATATAAACCAGGGTAAACAGAATATGTGACCCCATTTTCACATCAAAAATGTATGCGGACCCCAGAGACATTTTCTCTAAAATTATTTTTCTGTGTTTTTTACTCTGTTCTGTAAATACAGAGTCATCATCCTGATCAGGATTATTTATTCTAAGTGAACTATCAAATTCAAAAAACTGTATTTATCCCCAAGGGACAATTGAAAGCACATAAAGCAGTTAACAGTGTAAACAACTGTGGACAAAGATTAGTAACAAATACATAAAGTTCAGTATTGTAAATTCAGTTTACTGCTTAAAATTCTACAATACTGAATCCAAGAAAATAAAAAATAAAAAACAAATAACTTGCATACTAAAATATTTAATACATACATGCTACAATAATAAATTACTTGATAATAAAATACTAAAAATAGCACTGAAATACTTCATGATAAAATGCTAACTAAATACTAAAGAATACAATTGTTTAGTGTGTTGTGTTTTAACTTTAAGAATGATAATGATTACTGAAGGAAATATTTTTACCCATATTTTTTTTGTCAATTACTAGACATTTCAGGGGGCTCTGTTTGGATTCTAGGCGACCCTTTTGTGGGGTCACGACCCCAAGGTTGAGAAACACTGCTGTAGCCTGTCAGTCTGCTGAGCCTTCTCTCTGCTCTGTTCCCAGCATGAGCGCCCCATCCTCCGGCCGGAAGACCCCAGTGGACTACGGCGTCCAGATCCGCTTCATCAATGACCTCCATGACAGTGGCGGGGGTCAGCCTGGATTCCAGGCGAAACCCAAAACTCAGACCAGCTCAAAGTACGGTGTGGCAGTCAGGGTGCAGGGCATCGCTGGGCAGCCCTATGTGGTCCTGAAAGATGGACAGAAAGGAGACTCGTATGGAGTTCAGCTCAGGACCAATTACCCCTCTGGTTACAGCAGTCTCCCCCGGAGGAGAGAGAACACAGGGACTCAGGGGGCTGATGTAGGAGGAGGAGGACAGGGGGGGGCACTACGCCGTGCTCAATCTCATGGTTCGCTGCTGGAGAGGGATGGAGAGGGAGGAGCAGGCAATGAGGAATTCCAGCTGTCCAGGCCTCCAGGGGATGGGAAATCTGGGAGTTATGGAAACCTGGATGGAGGGATTGGAGTGAGGGGGGAGAGAGAGCAGACCCGGCGTGTTGGTGGTAGAGAAACAGACGTGGAGAGGAGCATGTGGGAGGGTTCATACAGAGCTGGACTGAATGGGTCAGTGGGGTCAGTCAGGAGTGACCACTCGTACCCTGATTATCCTCAACAAATCAATCACTCCAATCAGAAACCGACTTCTGTCAATAGACTCATCAACAGGTTTGATGCTGGGAACAATGGAGGCCAAGATCCTCGAACAACATCCCCTCTCCTCACCCCCAACCCCTATTCCTCACCTCCCTCCTCCGCTCACAGCAGCCTGGGACGAGGCCAAGGTGCTGTCACTACATTACCTGCACACTCGGCCGATCAGTGGACATCAGCTGGGAGATACGTCGCTGTGGAGACATCACAGGCCATTCCAACTGAGGCAGTAAGAGCGAACACTGAATGAAATGTTCTGCATTTATATGTCATAGTTAGCTCCAAACACAACAGCATGCAACATTGCAAGAGTAGCTTTCTGATCTGTATCTTAAGGTGACCCCTGACCTTTTGCTGGACCAGGGTCAGAGTGCAGAGATGAGCAGGGAAGAGGAGCAGGTCATGCAGACGATATACAACATCCTTAGACAAGGGTATGACCTACAGGCTATCTTTTCAAAGTTTAACCAAGTTAAATAAGTGAAATTGTTTATATTAATTTTTCAATTTTCTTTTAGGTCTAACGAGAGCGACGTTGTCATCAATCACAAAGCAAGAACCATCTTTCAGAAGACTCAGAATCTACTGGTTTGTCCCTTTTTCTTAAATTACTCTACAGCCACTCTGTGTGTAGTGCTTTCCCCGCCCTGTCTCATATTCATATTTTACAAGTGTGTCTATATTTACCTTTTTTACAACAGCCTAAAGACAGAGCTCAGGAAGATTGGATGAGAGAAAAGAGGGATCTTGAAAGAAAGGTGGTGGAACTACAAACTGCCCTGCAGGCAGAGAGAAGGGTAAGGAAAAGGCACAAACAAAGATTTGTGTGTACAATGTGTTGAAAGTAATTCTCATGAAAAGAATGAAAACGACAGCTCGTGTTCATAGTTTTCTTGTATTGTTATAAATGTCTGACAAGTGCTCAGAGCAAAATAAAATGCACAGCAGAAGGTAGAGAGGAAAAGACATTTTTAGACTGTGTGCAGGAGTACAGTGTATGTTACCGTAGCTTGGGGCCTCAGACGCCCCACCAAACCTCTCTTAGTTCTCTTTGCTGATTGGAATACTAATTGCCTCTAGAGGGTTTTAATATTGGGAGATTAACCTGCCACTTCAAATCAGCTCTCGATTTATGGTTACCTTTCAGTACCAACACTTAAACACTCCCAGTTCTTGTAAAAAGAGAGTGTCAGCTATTAACCAAATGAAACTGGCTACTTGGAGTAGGACACTGTTCTCAGAGTTTTTATGTAGTTTTAACTCATCTAACCAGGAGGGCTGGGGGTTTCCTTGGAGTGTGCTTCACATTAATCCACAGATTAATCCTTAAAGCCCTCTGGGCTAGTCAAAGGTGCACACACACACACACACACACACACACACACACACACACACACACACACACAATAATCTAACTCCAATAATGACTCATTATATGTCAGTCTAAAGAGGGTGGGCAGGTCTTAATCTCTAATAGACCCTAAGAACTTAATCCCTCATGCATATTGATTGCTGGGCAAATGCAGGTCCGCTTTAACATTTCCTCAAAGCCCATTGTTTATCCCACCAGAACTACATGATGTCTAAAGTTTCCCTGCTCTCATTTATTCATCATGTCTGCTCGTGTGCAGGACTCTGCTAGCAATTCTAATCCCACTCTGAAAGCTGAGCTCGAGTCCTGTTTGGATGAAAATCTGCAGCTCCGAGAGATGCTGGACCGGAAGAAGCAAGAACTGAATGAAACACATTCAGAGTAAGGGCACAAAAGCATACAGTGCACGTTTACACACACACACACAATCACTGAGGGAAAAGCAGGAAGGGGCTGGCACTATTGTCTAAGAGTCTTGCTTGGCTGGAGTAATAGAAGAGCATGACAAACCCACTTTGTTTTCCAGAACACACTCCTCACAATTTCAGGGAACAAGAAGTCAGTATAACTAATTCACATGACACAAGTATGCCGGGGTCATTTGAGTACAAAAAATCATTGTGTTGTGTGTATGGGTGTGTGTCCTCTTTTCCTCGCAGGCTGACTCAGCTGCGCATGGATAGGGAGAATGCAGAGGCGCAGGTACGAGATATGGAGGACCAGCTGGCCGAATTTCAGGATGAACTGAGGAGAGAAAGCGGCAGCAAGACGGTACACAGAGAATTACACTCTAAACAGACACAAGAGCTATCACCTCCCTTACACCGTCACATTTTGAAATAAAACATGTCTCCCCCAGCACCTTTTCTCCTCAAAACCCATTTCATCACGAGTTTATAGTTGAATAAGTTTGACAGCACAGAGTGTCTGCTAAGACTTCAGCAGTATCATGTTCATACTGTATATATTCCTGCAGGATCTGATGTCTTGTCAGGCTCAGCTGATGGAGGTTTGCCAGCTGAAACAGAAGCTGGAAGAAACACTGAGACAGAGGGAGAGGGAGCTGACTGCTCTGAAAGGGGCGCTGAAGGAGGAGGTGGCCACACATGACAAAGAGATCGAGGTGCTCAGGGAGCAGTACAGCGTTGACATGGAGAAGCTCCGCAGCAGCATGGAGCAGGTGTCTCAGGTGTGTGCACCACTACCTTATAAACAAGTTCAGAAAAGAATAAAATCATGTTAAATCCATGTGATGAAAAATCTTCAACAGTTTAAAGCCTAATGTCTTCAGGGAGATCTAAATAACTGCATGCATTATTGTATTTATGAAGTAGTTTGAAGATCATCAATCTATGTTCTCCCTTCTGTTTTAGTCTCATGCAGGGATTGAGGCTGAGCGTCTACGCGTAAATGCATCAGTTCGCTCCCTTCAGCAGCAGTTAGAAGACTGCAGAGACGAGAGCAGCCACTGGATGGAGCAGTTTCACTCCACCAGAGACGAACTACGCACAACAAAACAAGAGTGAGTTTAATGAATACATCACACTGTGTGGAAAGACTATTCAGTTTTACTTGTGGATTTTATCATCTTCTTTTTGTGTTTTCTTCTTGCACTTTCTTTACTACTAATGTGTGTCCATCTCTTCTTTTTCACTCTACCTGGTTATGTTTCGCCCTCTCTTAGAGAGCAACCCAGCAGCCCTGAAAGACTGTGAGAGTCACTAATGAACAGCATTTGTGTTTAGCTGTGCCGACCTTAGAGCCTGTAGATGTGGGTAGTTGTGCTAACAAGTGATTGTCTGTAGTTTCATGGTCATCCACATCTACATCCTGACTCAGAACTTTATAAACATACAACTTTAAATGTGGGCCTCCCCAGCTCAAAGTTATGCTGGGAATTTGGGCCTTATTTAGTTCTGTAGCTGAACAAAAATCATTCTGTCACAGCCTGAAGCTGAGAATGACTTGTCACTTTGTAAAACAGAGACAGGGGTGTGGTGTGGATGGTTGAAAGTTTCATGTTTAGTGAAAGTTGTGTTCTAGACTTGTTTTGTTTGAACAGACCTGACTTCTTGCCCCTAACTGAAAATGCTGATTAACTTATGATCATTTGAAGATTAAAGAATGACTTTTTTGTTCATTGACTTAATTGGAGTAGACTAAGGCCATGATTTAAATACAATCTAACTCATGCTCATCAGATAACAAAGCTTCAATCACAACACTTTTTTTTACAATGAGTTTTATTCATAAAATCTCTTTAACACATTTTTTTCTAGACTCTTGCAAGCCCGTCTGGAAAAAGAGGAATTTGAGGACGAGCTAAATGAGCTGCAGGAGAAAGTGGGCACCATGAAACAACAGATACCTGACCCAAGCGCCACACTGACTCTCAACCAGGTGCGATATACAACCCTACACACTCCTTTAACGGCAAATGTTTGTCTTAAAATATATATGCCAGTGGAGTAAAAAAAGAAAAAAATGCTTATTTGGTGTCTCGAATCAAGACATCACCAATAAATGCGTCAAAATTTTCTTACAAACTGACTGGTTTTCTTTTTTTTCAGGAGCTTCAACGATGCAATGCTGACCTCCAGAAGGCGAAGTCTGAGGCAGAGAAGCAGAGGACAGAGTTGGACAAGAAAGTCATGGAGGTCATCTCCATCAAAAAATCTCACCAGAACCAGGAAGCAGAACTCAAGTATGAGATAGACAGGCTGAAGGACCAAGTTCAGAGGGCCAAAGAGGACTTTGTAAAGGCGCAGGAGAAAAACAAACGGGTAAGTATCAATCTTTCAGGAATAGATTACCTAAATTCGTCTGTACATTACAGCAAAAAAGTTACCTTGTACGTTATACAAATTTTTAGGTAGTTACCCTAGTAGTTAAGATTATAACATTAAAGACTGTTGAATTAATGAGTTTTTTTAATCCTTAAATTCTCAATCTACCCTTGTGAGATTTATTGAATCTGTTTCCTTAATTTTCTGTTCAAAGCTCCCAGACCCTGCAGTCATCACAGAGCTGGAGCAGAAGCTTGATGAGTTACAAAGTGAGACTAAACAGCTCAAGGAGAAACTGTTATCAGCTGAGGAGGAAGTTAAAGCCACCACCACACGTTTGAATAGAGCTCAGATGGACATCGGATCTCTCGAAGACACCCTGCAAGAAAAGGATGAGTCCAACACACGTCTCAGAGACAAACTGTCGCGTTTAGAGGTAGGTAACGTCCTCTCATACAACGCAGACTCGCAAGTGTGTCATACATGTTTCAGCGTAGTGATCTGTCTTGTGTGGTTTTCTTCAGGCCCAGCTGCAGTCCAATGCCACTGAGAGCTCAGAGGCAGAGCTCGCCCTCCACACTGAGGCTCAGGCCCTGAGATCTGAGCTGGATGAAGCCAAGAGAAAAGCTTCCAGACTGAGCCAGGAGCACCGTGAGCTGAGCCTGCGCCTGGAGGACACAGTGAAGGAGAAGGAGATTCTAAAACAGACCATCAACCAGCTGGAGGAGACTGATCGTCAACAGACAAGAGCTCTGGAGCAACTCAACAAAGAGGTAACAAACAAGAAGGATTTTATTAAGCAGTCATAAACAAATGAGAGACTCTGCAGATCATCTTCTCATCGAAGGTTTCAGAGCAAATACAAAATACTTTCACCCTGTGTGCTTGTTTGTCCCTGACAGTACGAGTCTCTGACAGTGACCTCCAAAGAAGAGGCTCTGGCTCTTAAGATTCAGCTGGAGGATCAGAAAGAAAAGGCACGGAAGGAAATGCTAGAGATGCAACGTCACGGAAACGACGCTCAGAGTGAAGCAGAGAGAGGTCGCTCAAGTCTGCGGAGACTGGAGGAAGAAGTGTGTGTTACGAGTGTTTGTGTACATGCTTGTGTCTTGCTTGTTTGGTCTGTTTGTTGTTTGTATTATGAAGTTCTGGTCTGTTTTCAATAGTTGTGACAGATAATATTCACAGTGCACGCTTGGATGATTGCACCCACTTACCCACATGCAAAACAGTGAAGTGATGATCAGTAAGTCTGACATTTATGATAAATCTAACTAGATGTCACGGACCAAGAAAGAGCTTCTGCTGGCGTGTGAGGAGAGAGACAACCACCAGCTGGATAAAGAGCTGCTCTCAAACAGACTGCGCCACCTGGAGGGAGAGATGGAGGCTGGAAAAAACAGCCTGAATGAGAAAACTCGGGAGATTCGCATCCTGGAGGTAAAATATGTGCATGTGTTACATCATAGGAGCGAGGAAACCACTTGGAAGTAAACTATGGCTACAGGGCTTTCTGCTGTTACTGTAATAACTCTGCTCTGGGTGCAGTGTCAGAACAACACTCTCTTCTTCTGCATAATTTTACTTGCATTTGTGAATCAAACAAATATATTAATTGGTGCTTTCGAAGTAGTGGAATATTAAGTGTTGCATCTTACGATTTCACTCTGACTTCAAAGTGTAAGTTATTTCTGAGCCTCTAATAAAGGTTCATGTCATGGTATCTTCATCTTAAGGACAAGCTGAAGCGTTTTGAGCTGGAACTGGAAGAGGAGAGGAGCAGTGCTGAGATGATGACAGACAGGGTGGCAAGGAGCAGAGATCAGATCGATCAGCTGCGCTCTGAGCTCATGCAAGAGAGATCATCCAAACAGGACCTGGAGCTAGACAAGAACGCCATGGAGAGACATGTACGTACTCACACAAACACAGACTAAAATCTGTTCAGATATTTCCTCTAAAATACGATTAAAGGTTACACTTGGGATTACTCAATAATACAAAGTAATAAATAACTGTTTATGTGTGTCTGTCCCTGCAGCTGAAGGAGCTGAGGAGTCGAGTGGCAGACATGGAGGGCCAGTCTCGCTCCTCAGCAGGAGTATCCCAGCTGGAGAACAAGATCCAAGAACTAGAAGAACGCCTACGGAGTGAAGAAAGGTACATAAATGGAGAATAGATCATTCCCAGTCCAATTTTTTCCCCACTTTCATGCGTCTTTTGACCGCAAAGACTTAACAGGAGAATGTGTGCCAGTGGAGTTGGCAGAGCTGTGTGTGTTCATGTGTGTTTACCTACCAACAACCTGCAACACAAGGGTGTGAATGTTGTGGAGCATCAGTGTTGTTGCAAACTGGCATTATGATAAAGGTCATTTATGGCTTCAAGGGTCAGAGCAGGGAGCTCTAGTCCTCAATGCACCAGCAAAATAAGCCTCACCAAAATTGTTGTAAAATTTAGAATATTAAGGATTCTTATTGCTTTACAATCAGGCATTCTGCATGAGAGTTTTTTCCTTTCAACTTAAATATTATATGCATTAAACTCTTTATCCTACTTGACATTTTTGAACCTGTAGTTATAGCAGAAACAATATTTTGACATGAACAATTAGTTTGACCTTGCTTCCAAAACTATTGGCCCTCCTGCTTGTAGAACCAAGGATGCCTTTATAAAGCTTTATTAACACTTTTCAGTACTGTATCTACACCTCTGGGTTATGTGACATCAACATTTTGGCTTCAAATTCCAATAAGAACTGAGGGAGCCAATATCTTGCCGTGGGGCAATTTGGCAAAAGAAAGGATGTAGAGCCTATTACTCATTTACCTGCTTACATGTCTCACACTCTCCTTCTCTTTTGAATGTGAAGGGAGAAAAACTCTGTGTTAGGGTCCCAACGACGTCTGGAGAGAAAACTGAAAGAGCTCAACATGACTTTGGATGAAGAGCGACAAACACACACTGAGCAAAGAGACCAGGTGACACATTCATTGTCTATTTTATGTAACTGTTTGAGCATAGGAAGGTGTGTTTCAAAATTAAAACACTACTAAAAAAACTGTTTCTTTTGTTGCAGCTTGCTCTGAAGGTGAAGGCTCTAAAGAGGCAGGTGGATGAAGGGGAGACTGAGCTCGAGAGGTTAGATGGACTGAGACGAAAGGCTCAGAGAGACATGGAGGAACAGATGGAGCTGAAAGAGGCTTTGCAGGGCAGAGTCACCGCTCTGGAGACTGAGCTGAAGTGAGCATTTCCTTTTCTTTCTCTCTTATTTTGTTACTCTCAGCGTGGGCTTTTTGGTAATGGTTATGCAACACGCTTCCTGGCAGCCAGATTAACACAGCCAATGTGTGCAAGAGTGAGCGAGAGCGACATCGTCTTCTCCTGTATTGTCAGAGTGAATAAAACTGCGCGTACATGACGCGATTAGCGGTGAACCCGGATTCCACAGCTGTTAGACACTCAAAGAGACACCTGGTAGAGCCTCACACAGACCCCCTCAGGGGCCGTATTTCACAATGTGATACGTCTACAACAGATCCACAACCAGCTAAGTGTGAAGTGCTATTTCATTAGACTAAATCAGCTCATTGCTCATGTACCGCAGGGAAAAATAAGCCTGCCTGTTGAAACAGTAAACGTGTTGTTCTGTGATATGACAGCAGGGGGAGCACTTCTATCACCTGACAGCACCACCTCCTGTTAATACAGCAAACAGAAATGTGTTAAAACTTATGGGACTGTAAATGATAATATTAATGATGATTGTGTATCGTAGGAGAAAAACACAAGCAGCGATGCGGCCAACTTTGGATTCATCAGCCCTGAGCTCAGATGATGATGACAGCCTGTACGATCCCTCCACCATCACCTCCATCCTCACTGAGAGCAACCTCCAGACCAGCTCGTGTTAAAACAAGCACTTCAGGGACAGGGTAAGGGTGGGAAAATGTAGCACTGTGTAGGGATAAAATGAGGGAAGTGTAGCTTAGCATCTGTGTAGACTGGGAGTACAGCCAGAAGGCAGAATGATGAACATTACACCAGACAATGAAGGACCTGGGTGGTAAAGGACAAACTGTAGAATTTAGGAGGGGGGTGATTTTTCCACAATGGAGTGAAAGGAAGCAAAACAATGTCTACGTGTAGAGGAATTTCCCTCAGTGTCCCACATACACAGATTTACTCTAAGGCAGAGTTGGAAAAAACAACATAACACTAATGCAATACTAAAGTAAAGGTACTTAAAAAAAACACTCAACAGGGTCAGGGTCAGTTACCGGATTACAGAGTAGTTTCAAAATTACACTAATAGATAGTGCCTCTTTCACCTTCAGGTATAAATTCAGTCAGACCATTTCAGAATTCAGATTCTTGGTCTCATACTTGCGGTGCCAAGTTTGGATGTGACTGGATATTCTCCTATGTTAAACTCTCGAACTGGATTGTTTTACACACATATTTTAAGTTTTATCAACCTTGCATCCTACTTTCTACTGCACAGCTTTGAACTGACTGAACTATGCGCCCTAACATGCACTAATATAATGAAGCACTACTGAAAACATGCCCCTAACACTGACACTGCTTCACAATTGCACAAGTGATTGAAAGGTGATCCATAAATCTAAAGTTTTTATGCTGGTTTCTTATGCTGGCCTTACCAAATCAGTGGTTTGATACTGAAGATATTTGTTTTTACACTTATTTACGAAAAATAAATATATTTGTTTATGTATTTGTAAAGATGGATTCTATGTCTAAATGGCTCATGATGGTAGTTTATTCACCACATCATCGAGTCTTGTATGTACTACACAGTGTAACAGAATGAAAGATATGGCACTAATAACATCACAGTTCTTTTTTTCTGCACAAAGACACAAGACTAGACGGTACTTTTGATAGAAACCACTTTTGGTGTAAATGTTTGGATTAGTTTGAAGTTTTTATTCACTGTATCAAAAGCTGTTTCCTGAAGCAGCAGGCTGTCTGTTTTTATGTCTTCAAGAACAGAAAGGCCCTTTGTGAGAATATTGCAGACTGTGAGAAAGTGGTTTTCAGCTTTTTCAAGTTTGGAAAAAGGGCAAAAATGACTTCCTGTCCGTTATAAAACATTAGCAGGTCCTTCACAATCTCTATGCATTTCCTCATTTGTAGTCACAGGATATATTCTCGTCATTTCAATTTGATGCCTTACAATGAAAAAGAATTTTATAAATAGCGTCTTGCTCTTGATTTTTTTGAAAATGTATTTAACATTTGTAGCTTATTGAAATGATTTTTGTACACATTATTGTTTGAACAATCAGACAGAGTTGAAATTGTGTTACTGTTGCCTGTAATTTAATGTTTATTACTTCATCTTCAGTGAAACTGGAAAATGGTACTGAATATGATTTCTTAGACTGTCGAGTGAGAAGATGTTTTTTTATGTTATGCTGGTACAAACATTGACTGGAGGAATCATACTGTGACTGTGTTTCACATTAAAACTGCTTTTTTTCCATGGAATATGAATTTAGAAACAATAAAACAATCAAATGACATTTTCATGTTTGCTAAAAATTGTTGATGGCTTTCAGGTAGTTGAACCACATATGTCTCTCTCTTTAATCAGACCCTTAAAATAGCTGGTGACCCTCTGCCACGGGAATTCACCAATAGGTCCATCCAATCCAAATACAAACAAACAAAAAACTAATCAATTTAGCTTCTTGGTAGGAAAATGGACTGCCTACACTGTAAAATACACCTAACATAACATTTAAAGTCAGGCCTTCATATCATATTTTTACGTTGAAACAAGAAGTTATATATAACAGTGTATGAACAAATATTGCTTTATTTCTTACATTAATCTGCCACCACTGGTGTCATGGTTACCTTTTCTTAGTCTCCACAGGGCCTTTCAACACAGAATTATGGAAAATGATTCAAACTGCTGATTGCAAAAATGAAACCCTGATATTGTTTTTACCTTTTTTAAAAAAAAATGATTCATGAGATTCGCAATCGTTTTTTTTAATTTTAATTTATTTTAGGGGGTATTTTGCAACCATCACTTTGGGGACCACTGCAATGGGGAATACAATTTCCTCTAAGGCAGGAGTCTCAAATTACTAGAGAGCTGCTGAACATCTAATCTTGTCACAGGGGGGGTCACTGCAGGTATTCTATAAAAAGACAAAAAAAAAACCCACAAAAACAAAAAATGGGACTTAAAGCTGTTTGAAAAAATTGTAGTCAACATGAACAATTTGACAGTCGACTCTCTCAGTGAATTAAATTGATATCAAGTGGGTCATGAGTTTGAGACGCCTTCCCCGGGGTATCTTCGACAGTAACTCTGCTTCATTGGACATAAACTACAACAGAACTTTCCAGAACACACCCATCTTCAAAGGAAACTCTGTTATGTCATCCTCATGTGTTAAGAAGCATGCAGAACTACTCCAGAGGAACATGATGATGAAAATGGATTAGGACTTGGCAGCAGGGCTGTGCTTGTCTGGAATTTTGTGATCGAAGTCTGACTTACAGAGAAGTGTGTGGCTCATTGAATGAAAACTACAGGAGCTCACTAAGTCCATAATAGTTATTATTCGCGTGCAGACAAAATAGGTGATGAAGGCTTTGTGTTTCCATCTCCAACCCAGAATATACTTGACATGTAATATGACCTGTTTTTGACGGAACGCTTTCATTACTGTTTTTCATATCTTACTCACTGCTTTTCAACAAACATGTCATTAATCCAACAACATTTATTACAGGTCCCTCACAGTGAGTCACATGTATTCTGCGTTATCCTTAGAGTACACACACTGTGTGAAGTTTACTGTTACGTGTCTATAAGCTGATATGATGATGACATGAATGATGAATGATGATGACATGACCATGTCACATCATTGTTTTAGACTCTAATTTCTTGTTGCAGAAATGTTTGGCTCAGCCTAACATTTCAGACTTGGTGGTTTGTAAAGTTTGCTGCTTCTGAGAGCTAATTAGCTCTTCATTGTCTAATGTTAGAAAGACTAGACTGTACTTCAGCTTTAACTGTAATAAGAAAGTGCAAAATAGATGTAGGAAGCTTACTTTTCCATATGTGTATCTTTGATTCAAATCCTCTCAAACCCAGACAGACAACATCACAGCAACAAAAAACAAATAGAAATCTAAGCAAGTGTTTATGTCTTAATTACAGTAAAAAGTCACATTTTTGGCAATGGCAATTTTTTCTCAGATATTTTTACTCATTAGAAGCAATTCAGACGTCACACTTGTCTGGAAGTATCTTGAAATAAGACATATTTCCGTACCTGTTTGTTAAATGTGGCTCATATTAAGACTAAAAAGACACTTTGTACTAAAGAAAAGACAAACACTTGCTTAGTTTTTAGTTTTGGCTGTGATATAACCTCCTTTTCTTCACATACAGACAAAAAATATTGAAAGTGACCATCAAAACCATTGTTTTGAATTTAAGGCTCTCCAGTTAAGTCTTTATGTCAGATTTAAAATTGTATAATTGGAACAAAGAGTTCTTCCAGCAGCTCAGACCTGTCCTGTGTAGTTGGCTCTGTGGGCAGTGATGGACAGTTTCTGCCAGGAGCACCTCAGGGTGAGCCACGACAGGAATGTGCTGGGTCAAATGAGATCCATGTGAAACAGGCTGTAGGAAAAATTTGAACCCCTGCAGAATATTCTCAAATAGATGATGACATCAGAAGATAATCCCATCTGTAACACCTCAGACTGTTGTTCCAGTTCATGTCTGGATGTCAGGAAAATCTCTTAAAGGAAAATGCTGCAAAACCTTTAATCTGCAAACCAAAACATTTTTATGATTTCAGGTCATTGTTTTCAGGATCAAAAAAAGACTGGAGTCCTGTGTTTAAATCTTATCTGACATGTTAGCACCTTTATGGGACCTTTGTTGGACTATTTCAGCTTCTGGTGTGACGTCTGTGCTTCAGTAGAGAGGTGGTCTCTGGCTGGTTTTGACAGACTTACAGTACTCCCCACTGTGCTATTGTGTGACTGATCTTCAAAAGACCAGAAGAGGCCCCTTCCCCTCTTTTGGTCCCGGGGAAGTGGACTTTAAATTCTTTCCTCACAACAAATCTCTTTGCATACACAGTCACACCTTCAATATTTGCAGTAAAACCAGATGCTGTGTATGATACTAACACCTCCTCGGCAGTGTAACCAAACCTGTACAGTGTTTCGTGTGCTGTACACTACCTGTTTTGCTGGACTGTAACTTAACAGCGTACATACTTTCCATGGGCGTAATCAGGTTTCCATACCATTCCAGATTTCCTTGCATAACTTCGAACCCAGGGGATGATGAGCAGAGAAAAGGGTGTGTTTTTATTTTGAAATCCTGGTCTGTTTGCTGTATGTTAGTTCATAGAGGAAACACCCTCACTACGAAAATATTTCCATCTGCCTCAGGTAATTCACGTGTGGATATACAAGTCTCAGAAACTGGGCCAAACCTGTCTTTGTTGTTTCAATTTGTAAAGAATAATAGTAAGTTAATGAGGGGGGGATTAGTCATTTCAATACGTCAGTGCTACAACTAATATTTATTCCTAAGTACCACAGCACATGAGCTTTGGAAAATGTAGGCCAGGATTTTAGAAAAACTGAGCTCACAACCACCTTAAAAAGTGTATTTCGTCATTTCTGTTTTTCTTGATCTTTCACAGTCAATTTCACATTAGATTTTGTAAACTCTGATTACAGATGAAATGATGCACTTTGCGGAAAGGTTCTCTTTTAACACAATGGTAAATCAGGATTTTCCCCCCTTTTATCAAAAGCTTGATTTATGAAAGGGCAGGAAATTATTTAGCGATAACAGTTGAATGTCCCAAAAATTCAGCTCTGGTGAGACTTATCAAATTAAAACCTACAGAACCTACACTGGAATCAACATATTAAACAGTTTATGTTTAATACCAGTTGTGAGTGTCTGTGTTTAGATTGCTTCACTTCCTTGGTTCACTGGAAAAATGGCACAGAAATTAACTCAGAGTTCATAAAAAAAGGCAGGGCTCTGAGAATAGGGAAGGAGAAATGATCAAAAGAGGAGTGTCTTGAGTGACGGTCATGTTGTTGAAAAATAATTAATGATTTCATCCATAGTTTCATCATTGTTTCTAGAGAGATACATCACTGCATCAACCCCACACTGACTGTGTCACTTTACTGCACTTTTGACCTCTGACTATAACTAATCAAGTGACCAACATTTGTCTTTTCTATTTTTTACCACTTACTGTTCATTTAAATTGTTGTGGTTAAAGTCAACTGATTTTTTTTTTTTAGCATACTGATAGTCCAACTCTGATGACAAAAAAATATGGAAACGTTTAGGTGTCAGTGTTTCTCTAAAATAGCATTTAATTTTTTGTTTAAAGTAAAAGTAATTTTGTCCTTATTAATTCAAGATTTGAAATTATGATTTGCTGGAAAACTCCTTTTCATTTGTTTTGAAAATACCCCAAGGTGTCCATTACACAATCGTGGTTCTCTACATTCAAATAAAATTAACCTCTTAAGACCCAAGCCTTTTTCTGATGTGCATTTTTCTATTTCTCCTCGATGTTTAGAATGAGTAAGACCTAATAAGAATATAAACTAAGCTTGGTCTTGGCACAGAAAGTTATGTTTTTAGTGTTATTAGTTAGCTTCTAGTTCCTAGTTATAAGTGTTATTGTTCCTGACAACACTTTTTTCTCACTAAAATGGGTGTAAAGTTGTGGTATCACCAGAAGATGACATGGGGAGTGTCTCTGAACGTGGCTGATACATTGCAGTTTTTAAAAAAAAGGAAGTTTCGCTTGTCTGAGAGGCAAAACTATAATGTCCACATATGTGGACGCCAGGTCTTAAGAGAGTTAAGGACATTCTTTGCCACCTCCTTTTTATGGACAAAAACAAAGCAAAAAGGCTGATCAATTATCATTACAATACTGCATACGTAATAAATATACATAATTAATATAGACAAGAAAGCATTAAAAAAGCATTTTCAGCTCAGTTGGTTGTCTGTAACTTTTGGATTCTAATCTGAATCACTTTTAGGCACAAAACATGGTTCTCTTCTGTTCTCGCTGCCTTCTGACACATTCCAAGTATTTCATGAAGCATCAGCACACACTAAGATATTTACAGATACAGCACACTTAAACATAATGCTACAGATTGAGCTCTCAAACAAACTAACCTTCCAACAAGGTGTTAAAACTCAATCTGTGTGCCTAAAAACACTGAACAGCAGAGTTCTGACTCAGAACATCGTCTTGCACATTGAAGTGTGAAAACACGTCTCACACTGTCTGCTGTCTGATCCGTGGATCAGTGTGTGTCTGAATACGCACAGCAGAGTGATGTAAACATATTATTATGGATCACTGCGGGGCACACATGATGACATATTGTAGTGAGGTAGAGGTGTGTTGTGTTCGTGTGAGATAGTCACATTCCTTATGTGAAATCAACCTTTAAAAACCACCCAGTGTGACATAACTGAAAATCACATTTCCTGTTAAGGAATGAAATATCTGCGTGAAAGGAATGCTTCAAACATTTAACAAGCACATACCTCTGAGACACATGCTTCAGGGGCGTGTTTCAGTGTGTGTGTGTGTGTGTGCTCCTGCTTCACGATCATTTAGCATCATCCCATGTATGCCATGTTGTTTGCAGCTCAACAGCCATTAATGCCATTAAAGTCTTAATTCAATCTGAGGTCTGTGCTGTCCAGGATCAGCTGTTGCCGAAATCAGCCTTGTGGGCAGAGAAACCCTGGACCAGTAACACACTTTGTTATCTTGCTCCTCTCTGAGTGACTCCGTAAACACAGGAAATATGCAATTTGTCTTGTCTATGATATAATAACACAAGACCTTTTAAAAGTTACCTTTCAGAAACTTTTTTGAATCAATTTTCATACATCGATTGATCTAAATTTTGTCTTCTTTGAGCTTTTTAAGGTATATTTTGTGTTAACCTGCATGTTAAGCTGTATGAGCAAGTCTGCACTATTTTTAGTCAACACTGCAATCCATCTTGAGGTTTATTGTTTTGAGTACAGACTGAACTGAAAAGTGTGTGCTGCTTTAACCACAGTGCAAATTTAACAGAACAAAGAGTAGCTTGGTGTTCACTGTGGTAGATATCTTATCTAATTTCCATATGGAAATTAATAAAAGTCCGCGCCCCGGTGAAATAAATGTAGATAACTGTTTGTTTGGTTTAGGGAGTGTGAAGAATGATAAGTGCACTATTACCTAAGATGAATAGAGTTCAACTGAATCCAAAAAAACCCTAAAAAGGACCCCTTACCTGGCAAGATACAAAAACACCAAAGTAGCTTTGTCACACATACATTTATTTTTAACAGTCCTTTACTGTTTGAGGAGAAATTTTTCTATCATGCAAAAATCAATAATGTATGGGAGCCCATTTCAGCCAGTTAAGTATACAAAAACAAAAAACTAGCTCTGTTGAGATTGTTTTGCCCATATTAAGTCAAAATTTAGGATAAAAAGTTAAGTTTGTGAGCTCAAAAGTCAAAATTTAAAAGTCAGACTTTATTTCACAACATTGACTTATCTCAAATTTTTTACTTTTTTCCTCATAATTTTGCCTGAATATAGGGTGAGCATAAACTTAACACGCACAAAAGAGGTCCCCCTACCTGTTAAAATACTCAAAAATAACAGAGCAGCTTCAGCACCCATACATTTATCTAAAATGATCTTTTTCTGTCTGAACAGAAAATTTCTACGAGGATGTATGGAAGCCCATTTCTGCCAGTTAAAAATGCAAAAATGAAAAACTGTCTTTGTTGAGACTTTTTTTGCCTATGTGAAGTCAAAATTTTGAGATTAAAAAGTCGAATTCATGAGATGAAAAGTCAAATGTTTGACTTATTTTCTTGTAACGTTGACATATCTCAAAATTCTGACTTTTTAATCATGTAATTTTGACTTATATCCATTTTTTTTCTTTTACTCTTGAATTGTACTCTCAAAATTGTAACTTAACCCCCCCCAAAAAAAATATTTGTATAGAAAGAACATATTTTTCTTTGTATAATTAGTCTGTAGAACAAACTGTGAAAACCCTTATTAGAGATTATTTAAAATATCATTTATATATCATGTATATAAATACATCCTCCTAAAATCAGCAGGAACCACTGAACTGAACACTTTGCTTTATCTTGCTTTGTCAGCTAATAGCAGAGCTTTTAAAGGCTCAGTCAGGGGTTAAATCTCCAGAATTAATAATTTATCTGTAAACTGAGACATGTGTTTCAGGACTGTGCCCTCCATGGTTGAGCAGAGACAGTTAAGCGCAGCGTTTCGACCCTAAAAGGTCTTTAATAACATCCCTGTCCTGTTATCCTGTTTAAAAAGTGTCTAAAGTCCTTTTTTGTTCCAGTCTCAGGTACCTCCAGCTGCTCTCCCTGCCTCACCCTCCCCTCTCAGTCAGTCTCCCTCTCTCGCTCTTTCCAGTTTGGTCCCTATTTGGACGTTTCGGTTTTTGTGGGCGGGGCGGTGACGTCACTATAAAGTTTCTTTCACGGTGCAGAAAAGAGTGAGCGGACTCACGATCACACCGGTCTGAGAGAGGAGAGGGAGACACTACAGGAAGTCATCCAAACAGAGATCAGCTCGTTTATCAATCATTATTATTTATTTATTTCATTTCTGGAATATTTATTGTTTAACTATCAAAGATGAACGGAGTGACGAGAAGTCTTTGCACCTTTGAGGACATAAGAAGTCAGGAGTATAGGGTAAGTCCTGAGATAACTCACGCTTTGATATTTCTTTCCCAACTATATTTTAGCTTTTTGGCACCTTTGTGCTGGGTTAACTTTTCTCAGAAATGCTCATGTGATGTACATTTTATACAGGGTGTCTATAAAGCCTCTTTACATTTGAAGAAATTTATAAGAAAAGCAAATGAACAGACATACATGTGGAAACTGTTTCACATTAAGGACTAGATATATACGTTTTTTAACATTAAATCAATGGGAGGACTATTTTTTTTTTTTTAGAAGAACACTAAAACGCCTTTAACCAACATTGTTGCTGTCGTCATTAATTTTTGGTGTCCAGCAAAATATCACTGAACTGACATCTCTTCCATACTTAGTTCTGTAGTTTTGCTTGGTCTGCATCTGATTTGTTTCGATAAACCATGACACATATGATGCCCTTTTCTCTTAGAGAGGCCATTTTTTGGAAAGGGTTCATTTCACAGAAAGTTTTTTATTAACAAGAAACGTGAAATGAACAAATGCAATTTGATTAAAAACTGACTGATGACTGCTCAGTAAATAAAACAATTCTGATCCAGATATTTCATCACTTGCCCTATATTTTTTGGATTGTAAAGAAACTTTGTGGACACCCTGTACATATTTTTTCTCTGCTTAACATATCTATCATGCTTATTTTCTTTCTCAACTCTTGTATTAGGCTCATTGAAAGCCACTACTCCTGTGATTCCCCCCTAACAGATTATCAGGCTTCATTTTCTCTAAGTGTATAAGTCTCTGGCCTTGTGGTAATGAGAGTAGCTTATTAGTCCAAGTCCCACAGCAGCTGAGAAGCTGTCCAAACAACATCTGTGCCTGTCACAGGTGCTTCTGTCTACATCTTTTCAGGACTCACAGTTGCAATTGTGACAGACAGCAAAGGCAGCTCACGAAAAAAACCTGTTGAAGATCTTTTGGGCATAATGTGCACCACCTGTGCCTGTAAATGTTTATTCAACAGGATTAGACATCAAACTTCCTTGATGTACAGGTTATGCTCTGTCAGTTCTAGAGAATAAGATCAGTCATTTTCTCATGCAGCAGCATAATGTTTAATCATTTACCGAGCCTGGAAAAGCAAACTGTAAACCTGTTCTGAGGTTTATGAGGTTACGCAGCAACATGACACTTTCACCCTTCAACAGCCTCTTGCTTGGTCCAGTACCTTCCAACAGCACAAAGCTCATATATCAGATCATATTTTAAAGAGAGGCATAACAGCGATCAGTGTCAATCATGGTCATGAATTTTTAAAGTAAACTCTTTATCATTAGAGCCAGATACCAGAGTCAGACTCTACATTTGTGCCAATAGTCTAGACTCAGAAATCAGTTACTGTTGTGTAACTGTAGCTTTAAGTGCCACAAAGGTCGAAGTGTAGAGAGGGCAGCTCCACACACATAATAAAACTGATAATTTGACTTGAGGAATGTGCTGTGTAGCAACATGTAAAACTCTGTGAGTGTGAAACCTTTATTTAAGTAATCATACATTACAATAAAACATGGAACATTGCATAAGCTGCCTACAGATATCCCAGTCATCCTCATAAAAGTCACATCTCACAGTCAAATAGTCCCCAGCTGCAGTATTTACATATCTGACATGCTAATCAGACAGGGTCACACTTTTCACTGTGACATGTAACATTTTATAATGACACATTTACAGAAAGTGACTCCCTTTACTGTTAATCAGAGAGAATGTCACCAACACAAGGACGTGTGATAAGAGGGAGTGTACCAGATGTACCAGAGGAAGGCCTTCAAAGAGCTTCAGTAGTTTGTACATGAGCGTGTTCTCTGGAAGTGAGATGACAGGGTCTGAAATTTGGAAACAGGAAGAACACCCAGGCCCAGCTTTGAAACAACAGTTTCAAATGAATCTTGGACATTTTCTTGGAACTTGTGGTACAACATCTCCTCCCATACATCTAATAATGATATTTCTCGGTCTACAAGGCCTTTCTTACGATAATGCTACAATTACCCTCACAGTTGTTCAGTTTCCCAGATTTGTGTGACTGAACACATTTCTCTCGTCTGTCCTCATCCTCAGTCAGCATCTCAGTCTTGAATGTCTGACGTTTTCTGGGAATGTGCCAAACACAGTCTATAGATTACAATGCATTAATCCATTTCGTGACTCAACTACAACACATGAGAGCACACCTGGCTTGCACGCAACACAGAGAAGAGAGAGACAGGTGAATATTACTGACAGTGAGATGTTTGTGTCTTCTCTATCACTGTGTGGTTAGTTCTCATGTCATGACTCTGGTCCATGTGCCGTGAGATAACTGTTTACCCTCAGCGTTAACTTGCTAATTCTCTCACATGATGACAACACACACACACACACACACACACCCAAATCCTTTTCCAACTCATCCTCTGCTTGTGTTTTATTGTTGAAGCTTTCACATCCTTTAACTTAACCCTGAGGTTTTTAAAGAGAACTGAAGGGTAAAGTCTGACAGTCACACTCAGGGATCTAAAGCCTTAAACTACAAGATTAAACCCGAAGAGGGAACACGCATAAAGCTGGCGCTGTCATACAAATGATTATCTGATCTAAAATCTTATATATCTATTTGTAATGATCTGTCTCCTTGTGGTGATAAGTGTCTTTTTTTATGTATTTGTCTCTTTGTTGCTGTTTTGGTTATTTAGTTTCCTTTTTTGTAGTTTGATTCTTCCTACAGTTTTTTTTTTTTTATTTACTGTCTAAGTTCTGGATTTGTTGTGACTTTGTTTCATAGCTTTTTGTTTCTGTTCGGCTCCCTTTGAAGTATTTTTCTTTTTTTTTAGTTTTTTTTCCTCTTTTTTTGTTGTTCATGTCCCCTTATGGTCTTTTTGGTCATTTTTTTTTTTATCGTTGGCGTCACACAATTGTGATCTATGAAGCGTCTTTGCAGTTTGAGTTTCTTTGTAGTTGTTTTTCCCGACTCTTTAGAGCTGTTTTAGTTGATTTGTGGTCTTTTCATACATCTTGGTAGTTGTTGTGCATCTCTTTCCTGTGAACTGAATACTTGCTGGGAAGTGAAAAAAATGCTTCTGCTGAACTAACTGATAAGTATCACAGTTTACATTAGTAAAAATGTTTCCTTATCTTAGTTTTAATAAGAAGGTCAAGACTATTTTCAGCTGCTGTCTGTATGACAGTATAATGGTAAGGAAAGAAAATATGTTAATTGTCCTTATTGAAACGTACCTGCAGCTTTGTAAACTCACATCCGTTGCCTCACAGACTGAGGTTTAAAAGCTGGACATGAGACAAAAGTGACATCTGTGCAGCAGGTGAGAGAGAAAGCAGTGCATAAGAGGGTTTGAGTGATTTAATACACATACGCACACTATCGTGAGCTTCAGGAATGCTTGCGTGGCGTGCAGGTACTACACCTGGAGGCACTAAAAGATGTTTTACTGCTTATGGCAAAGATCCCTGCAGCTGCCTGATTGTAAAGCATCTGAACTATTCTAAACCGGGAAGCACAGCTCCAAAGAACATTTTGTATTTTCAGTGTTTGTCAGTTATCTTGGGGGGTAATTCAAGGCTAATTTAACCCTGATTATTTACACAGTTCCTGATGCCAAAGGCCAAAACAAAAGCGTCTCCATCCCTTTTGAGCCTCCCAGTCATACCAGTGTGATCTTTTGTCTGTGCACCAGGTAGTGTGGAGACTTTGTGTATGTGTGAGCTTAGTGTCAGGTTTCTCTCATGTTAGAAAGGTAGTGCGTACTGTACTGTACTGTGTGTGCTTTCCTTCATGCAAAACTTTGTACGATGTGGGCAGACGTCACTGACCATGGTCACATCCAACTGGTCTTTTTGTGTGTCCCCGTGATGTCTAGTGTTACAGGTTGTCCTCAGAGGTGGCATTTCTGTGTGTGTGGATGTGGATAAAAAGAGAAAGCAGACAGAGAGTCGAGTGTGTAAACAGTTGATGGCAGAGGGGGGATTAGTTGAGTCTTTGTTTGGTTGTACATGAATGGCTGCTGAAGTTGTCTAATAATGGATTCCTTCTTGACAACCATCTCTCTGTTCTTCTTTCCTTCTCCCCCTCTTCTCTCCCCCTCCTCTAATCACTGTGCCCTGTTAAAGCTCTCAGGTGTAATCTGAGCAGAAAGCATGTTGAAGAGGGGAATTCTTTGCTTTCATTTTCCTGAGTTTCCATCTGACATAGTTGGATCACTACCACTGCTAATGGGATATTTCCTCTGTCTCTCTCATTGTTCTTGTAGCTGCTTGGCGCCCTTTACTCCGACTACTCCTGGCCTTTTAATTCCAGCCGTCCCTCTCTGGTTTTCTCTGCGTTTACTGAGCTTCCTGGACAGATAAAAAGCTAATCATACAGACCTACTATTGTCTAGTGAAGAACACTTCTTTTTGTGTGCTCTCACCGCTCTTTATCAAAGTGTTATGCAACACAACCCAGTTCATATCCTCTCTGTCTGTCAAACATCAAGGCCAGGACATTCACTTTATCAGTATAAGTGGGAGATAACATGAGAGTTCCCTTTCTTTCACCTCAATTGCCAATCTGGCTTTAAACTGCTGACACAATGAGCTTCAAGTGTTTTCTTTATCCTTGAGCTATTTTTACTATTTATCAAAACTTTGTACCATGAAGCGATCTTTTTTTTTCTTCAACCTACCACCAACCCAAAAGATTTCAGTTTATCCGCCCTCAACACAGACTGGTGGTTCAGGAGTGAGTTTTGTCCTAAAGTGTTTAACTAAACAGAAATATTATATCTAAAAAATTGAGACTTTGTTTCATAAATTTGACTTTTTCTCTCATAATTTTGACTTGATATGGGCAAAAACAAATCTCAACAAAGCCAGTTTTTCACTTTTATACTTTAACTCACAGAAATGAGCTTCGATACATTATTTATGTTTACAACACAGAAAATTTTCTCTTCAAACAGAAAAAGAGTGTTTTGGATAAATGTATGGGTGGTGAAGCAACTTTGTCATCGTTGAGTATCTTAACAGGTAGAGTGTCCTCTTTTGTTTTGTTTTTTAAATATGGTCACCTTAGCATAGATTCAACATATAAATCAGAATTTCAGAAAAGCAGACATAAATAACTTTTTTAGCCAACTAGCAATACTAGAGCTGGTGTTAAATTGTATGATTGACTAAACACATGCATTCCTTATTTGCGGTTTAAACCCTTTTAATGTCACAAAGTGTCTTTAAACAAGACTCAGAAACCTGAATTTGCTCAAATGGAAGTGGAAATGTATGCTCATGGGTAAACTCTGCCATCATCATTTTGATGCACGAACGCTATGAATGTGGCATGTCATGGACTAGAAAAGTGCTGTGCTAACAATACGTGCAGTCCTTTTACCATTTATCATGGTAAAACAATCCTCACAAATGAAGGCAAGGGTGCATTCTCATCCTATCATCTTGTGATCATATTACATAATTTCACATAGTTGAATTAATTGTTCATTCCAAGTACTTGAAGTGATTTTGTCCTTGATTAAACTCAAACATGTTTTTCCACAACAGTTAATTTAATCTGCCAGCAAAAATCATATGACATGACAGCAAGCCTCATAAAAGTCACAATCAGACAGGCAGTTTTTAGTCAGCTGAAAAAAAAGTGTCTGCAGGAGTCCTATCAGGACATACAAGGTAAAGTGGGGAAGCTTAGCTGTGTATACACTGAAAAAACAAAGAGAACAAAAGTGGTGGCCAAATAGGGACACGCACACACCCACTTTAATACATCTGCACACACAAACACACACAATCATGATCACTTGACAAATTCCTCAGAAGACTCTGTTACTTATTAACAGGTTATATAATTATAATTTGATACATCAGCAATAAATTTGATAATGCGGGTGCATTCTTTTTAACCACAACAGAGCATTGTGTACATTCCTTCTCTGCCTGCTGCGTCTCTGAGTTGACATGAGTTTAGACACAAAGGGGACCCACTGGAAAATAAACAGAACAACTTGTTATATAATGTCTCTGACCTCCTCCCTCACATCCGCATACTTACACACACATACACACACACACACACACACACACACACACACACACACACACACACACACACACACACACTCAGCTCTGTATCATCATGAGGGGTTTCCCTGTGGTGGACGCACAAACACACACTCACACACACTCACAGTCACGTCCCACTCCAGACATTTCCCCTTGGTGTGACTGCTCCCTGATGAATTAAAGATAAAAAATGCAAGGACGGTTTGTTTGTATTGTGTCTAGAAGAGTTTGAGTCGAGTGTTGAATCTGTGCATTATTTTTCTCTGGCAAACTCCTCACTCTCAAGTGCCAGATTGTTTATGGCCACTGTGAGGTTTTGTTGCCATGGTAATGTCTCTCCTTGTTTGACAATACATTATCTGCCCGCTTTCCCAGAAATCCAGCGGCTGCTTCTCATTGGCTGGGAGCGCCTGGAGAGTTTCCGCCTTAAGTCCCTCTGACGTCTATAGCACACAATTTAAATCAAACAATCTGTCCGTGTGCAGCTGTGAAAAACTTTCAACTTTCACTCTGACGCTCAAACCCCCCCACCCCTCTCTCTCTCTCTTACCGGATACTCCCCCTGTCTCTCTCCCTCCTGTTCTGTTTCATTTAGTGAGTATGACTCAATCTCTCCTCCTCTTTTTCCCCTCTCCTCCTCAAAATACTTCTCAATCTGCCTCTCCATCACATAACGGTCTCTTTGTGGATTTACTTCAGCATCTCATTTCTCCATCGCTCTTTCTTTACAGGACGGGTGCAGGCGACTGCGGCTCACACTTCACAGCCAGGGCCCGGCAGAGAGGAGCACTGAGCAGCAGCACAGAGACAGGGTAAGCAGAACTTCCTGCATCTTGATAACTGAGGTTGAGACCAGGGTTGAGTTTCTATGAATTTAAGTTTGAGAAATGAAATTTTTAAGGGAATAATCTGCAGACAGTTACATAAAAAAATGCTTGGATTCTTAAGTGAAAGATTATGTAATGAGATTTGAGGAGATTCTTTAATGGAAACACTGGGAAGGCTTTATTATAAGACATTAGGATAAAGAGCTTCTTTCAAAGGAAGAAAATAGCACACTACAGGTGAAGATACTCATCACTCACACCATATTAGGATCTGAAAGTCCTTACAGTCAATCTTCTTAATAACCTGAGATGTAACCCCATAGCGAGCGCTCACTCACGCACTGACAGCACCACATTCCTGCACTCAAACTCTACAAGGCATTTATCTGCTTGTAAACATGCCATAGCTGCTACCAGCTTTTCATTAGCTTGGTTCCCACATAAGGCCACTCAAGACATCCATTGTTCAACCAAAACCAGTGCCAAAGTTAGAAAAAAATAGTAAGACCACCAGAGCGGCAGTTACATAACATTTCCCTGCCTTCTTACGCATGAGTGTATCTCTACTTTTGGTTATGACCAGCTCTGACTACCGCTTCTTAAATAGCTCCAGATGTTTGCAGGTCTGGCTGCATAGTGATTATGGCTAAGTGCTTCTGCCTGGTAGTTATGACTGACTCACAGTCGGTCGCAGGGATCATACTCATCAGGACTCGGGGATGAAGAGTGTCCCTTTTTGACTCCTAACAGTTAAATTGCATCATTCATTTTAGACGTTCCAAACAGATGTTTCACAATTATTGTCTGAGGAAGTACTTCTGGCAGCCTCATTAAGCGTTGTGCAATCTGTGTGAGAAACGTGCTTTAACTCTTCCTCTGATGCCAGAAAAACACTGTGACTTCGCGCATTTGCGCATGTGGTAATAATGGGAATGTATCACACCCATCAGCCTAGATTCAGAACAATAAAACAGCACGCATAACTCTTCTGCACTTAATCTCCAGCCCATCGGACGAGCATTTGCACTGGTGCAGCCGGCCAGCGACAGGACATCTTTTACCCCAGAGCCGGTTAAATCTACAGAGGAGCAAGTGGAAGTTATCAAGGTAGGCGCGGCATACTTACCACTGTTTATTTGTGAGGGAATATATGCCATGTTTGTTTTGTGATCACGTATGTTTGTGTTTAACATCCGTGTTTGACGTCCCTCCCTGTGCCAGGTTTATTTAGAAGCCCGCAAACAGGAGCAGCAGAAGCACCAGCAGAGTTTAAAGATGCTGTCAGATGAAGTCTCTCAGATACAGGAGGTCAGTGTGCGCACAGTATGATCACTCTAAGACATAAAACAGAGTCCATGTTATGTTACAATTTGTATTTTTGCATCATGTAAATTCCATCCTGCTCTTTGCCCATGTTCTCGCCACACTTGTTTCTTTCTACGCTGTAAAAAAGCATTTTCAGTCGTCTCAGGATTCAAAATATGTCTGTGTTTTGTTTTGTTTCTTTTAGGTGAGGTACTGTCTGAAGACACTAAGGGAGCAGATGGCAGCCAAGAGCAAGGTAGGTCTATTTTGAGCTGTTTTTTGTTAATCTTCCATCCTGTGCACTCCACGGCATTTCCTCCATTGATGTGCACCTTCATGTTCCCCTACTTCCTCACTAACTTCCCTCTTTTCATTTTCCAGCCACACACAAATGGATGGAAAGTTGGTGTCCCCTTCAAAAAGAGCGGCTCATCTGCTAAGAGCAGCACTAAATCCGAGGGACAGGTGAGCAGCCAATGTTGTATCAAACTGTGTGTACAGTATTTAAGAGTCTTAATACGAGTGTTTTCGTGCAAAGCTATCACCCCCTAAAGGCACAATGAGAGCATAAGGTGTCAGGTGGAAGAGAGAAATTAGATGAAGCAGAAAAGAAAAGGATTAAAATGACAGTGAGACAGTAAATGTGTTCACAGCACCCTGAGGTGCATGTAAATGTGTGAGAAAGCTGTTTGGGCACACGGTGTTCTTTTCCTCTCATGAGCTTTTGTGTTCAAGTCTTTTTGATTGTTGCCAGCATTCCACAGATAGCTGTCCTTTAATAGTTTTGTTGCCTTCTTTAAGCACTTTCAGCAACCACTACTGTCTGCGTGTCAATACTGTTTGTGTACAAACACAGCAAACAGGCCTGACACTACTATCCACGCTTTAATTGGTTGAGCTACCTGTGAGTCACGCGATGTTCTCGCTCGCAGAGGTGCTGTAGAAACTGGAGGAAAACTCTCCTCAGACTTCTCCAGTGACGCACAGCGACACGCCTGTTTTTCTTTATGACAGCCTAACCCACTGAGCTCATTCGAAACGAAAACAAGACTGCAATTACATCAGTATGAAAATATCTGCCCACAGTTTAACCAGCCATCCACAGTGTCATGGTTTTAAAGGAGAACATAAAAACTTTTAACAGTGTGATTTCAGGAAGAAATAAAATGTTTTGGTTTTATTGTTTAACAGGTAAAGAACGTAAAGTTGTATCTTTTTAGCCACTGATTAACTGTACAGTGCTTCTCACGTGAAAGTGTAAAAGGAGTTCTTAGGTTGATATAAATTGAAAGGCATGTAAAACATTGTTTGAAATACTTAAATGGAAAGAATCTCCTTCTGTATGTAAGAGAATTAGGTCCACGGAAACAGTTTTTTTTGGTGAGCAGGACAGAAAAAGAAAAACAATATGACTTTTTTAAAATCCTGACTTTAAAATCAGAATCCTGATTCAGCAAAAGTCAGAATTCAAATATCTAAGCCTAGATGCCCAAGGGGAAAATATAGTCCTGACTTTATGTTTAGGAATTATTTAAGTCAGAAGTATTACAATAAAATGCTTAATTTTAAGAAAAAATTCAATTCTGACTGTATTTTAAGTCGTCTGACTTGAGAGTTTTTCTTCTTTCTTTCTAGGAATTTACTCAGAAATCATCACAATTTTGTAACTACTCTATGGCTGTTTCAGTTTATCTGTTAGTTATAAATAAATGAGCACTAACTTCTGGGTATTTTTTCAGTTTTTCTTTTTTGGTTTTATGAAGTAAAATACAACCCATGGCCTATTTTCCTTTTTTATATTTACACTGATTTCTTTATTATCTATGATGACTGAATATGTAAATGTCTCTAAACTAAATAAAAACAAATTATCCCAATTTATAACAAGTATCTAAGACAAATAATTTGTTTACACAAGTGTCCAACTGCCCCAAGTCAGGTTTTAGCTGATACTCTTTGGCAGCACTCAGTGTTGATTCTCAGCCGGCTTTGCACATCAGGACACAGCTGGATTTGAAGTCAACACCCTTTTGCATATTCTCCATGGGACTGAGATCTGGACTCAGGCTCCTCAGGAAATTAAAGCATCCATCTGCTGATCTAACCCGCCATTCTTTCTCTTTCAGGAAGCAGATGAAGAAGCAGAGAGAACCAAGCTGAGGGAAGTCAGCAAGCGCTTGTATGCACAGCTCCAGGAGGCAGAGAAGAAGCACCTGGAGGAGAAAGAGAAGCTGCAGGTAACACACAGGAGCTTCTTTACATGTGCACTTCTGCTTAATGTTGACTGCAGTTCAGCAGAGTCAATCATTTTTCTCCAAAATGTCTCTTCAAGGCGGAAGGCAACAAGCTGAGAGAGCATCTGAGCAGCCAGGAGCAAAAGCTGAAAATCACAGAAGAAGCCAGCGAGAAGAAAGACCAGCGCATAGAGGAGCTGCAAAGGCTGCTGGGAGGCATGGAGCAAGAGAGCGCCACCCTGCGGGAGGCAATCCGCAACCGGGAGGAGGAACTCCGTGAGCTGAAAAAATTGAGAGAAGAAGGCCAGAAAGGGGACCAAAGGTTAGCACACGCACATCGAAACAGACACAGAGTAAATTATAACAATCAACTCAGGATCAATGTCATAACTCTGTATGTATTTTTAGGGCTGAGCAGCTGGAGAAGGAGGTGGCTGTTCTCAAAGAAAAGATCCACCATCTGGATGACATGCTGAAATGCCAGCAAAGGAAAGTCAGACACATGATTGAGCAGGTGAGGTGACATGTGCGGGACTCAGAAAAGCAAACACATTGTCTCGGTGTTCATATTTGCAGAGGGGTTTCTCACAGTCTGACTGTGTGTTTGCTCTGTTTTCAGCTTCAGAACTCTCGCCTGGTGATCCAGGAGAGAGACCGCGTCATCAAGGAGCTAGAGGAGAAAGTCGCATTCTTGGAGGCTGAGGTGAGAGATACTTGTAGTCTTGAAGTTACTTTTGAAGTCGAATTAATAATTTCAGGTCAGGATTACCTAAAAACATCTTGCAGTTTCAATTATGCAAAAGCAAAGAGACTCTCGAGGGAAAATGCAGCTATTTTTTACTGATAAATATGTGGACTGATCACTGACTTCTTGTGTGTGCAGAACCGAGAGATGCATGACCAGATGGACTACTTCCTCGGAGGTCAAAGGTCAAATTCTTACCTCTCATCAGAACGCAACCCCCAAATCGTGTACAGGTAGCTCCTCCCTCCCTTTATTTTTAAGTTGCAAGTTGTGTGCACAAGTTGCAAGCTTTGCATTTCCTTCAGGTGGTAGAATTAATCAACAAGATCATGAGTAATCAGTTTGTGTTTGTTTTTTTGTTTTTGTAGCAAACAGATCAAGCCTTCCACCACATCCAACAAACCGCTCCCTTTTATCAAAGTCATCGAGATTAAGTCATGAAGGAGAAACACATAGAAAGTCTCCAAGGGACCCGAACCACCAAACTGTTTCACAGCAGACTGAAACCAAACGGCACCACATCTGATCGCATGAATGTTTGAGATGTCAGAGTGGAGCTCCCTTGACTGCAACCATACCAACACTTAACATAAAAGTGGTCAAACCACTCACACTGTAGAAGGAGACTGCATGGTGTTTGTTGGCACGTATGTCAGCTTTAATGTAGATACACTAAGCGTACTGACTCAGCAGAGGTGCATTTGAAGTTTTACATGTTGTACTGAATTCTTTAAGTGTGTTTTTCCGTGTTTTCCATTTCGTTTAACCTTTGAGTTTACAACGTTGATGTTATGTTCATACAGAAATGTGGAGCAAAGTGCAGTTGTTTTGCCAAAGTGGGTTGTAAAGTCATAATCAGGAATGTAGCAAACAAAGCTAACTAAGCTAGAGCTTCATGTAAAAATCATTAACATTTTGACATACATCCTGCATCTTTGTACTCATTTATGACTGTTCACTTCTTAGAGTGAACTATAAATTGCTTTTAACGTGTAAATAAAGACTGTGGCTATCTTAAAGATTTACAACTTGCGAAGAAAAGAGCTGTGTTAAGATATAACTTTTTGTTAAGCCCCAAACAATACGGCACCTTGTGAAATTGTGAGGAAGCAGAAGAAAAATGTCAATGTCAGCAATGAAGAATTTAAAAAACGGCTACATAGAAGTGTCTTCTATTTCTTTCACATCTTTCCTGTAAAGCATTTCAGTTCCTTGCTGTTGTGTATAGTCATGTTTTGTACATATTAATGAAAATGTTTTGAGGTTTCATCTCCTGCTTAACGACTTCCTTCTTTGTATTTATTTATATTAAAAAAAAGTTCTAGACAGATTGTGTGGTAGATTTCTTTTTTTAAGTATTTGATGATTTGTGGTTTGTGGCTCAGAAGAAATGGCTTCAAATAAATCCAATGCCCTGCTTACCTACCAATTAATGCTTTACTTGGGAAGTTTTGAACTGAATTGAAAGGACAGGTGCGCCCTCTGCTGGACACTTAACACAAGAGATGAGCACATTAAATCGACAATGTGAGAAGACCACAATATTCAGAAGGCATGTTCTTGTTTTATTTGAAGACATCTTGCAATAAAAAGAAAAGAAAATGAAAACAATAAGGCAGATAAAAACTTTCAGATAAGACCATAAATGCAGAGATTTAAGGGCAAGTCTTCCTTTTTCCAAAAGTCAAAGGAGAAAGAAATTTCCCCAAGTTCAGATAAATTAATGCACAAGAATACTGTGTAATCACTGAGATAAAATCAAAAAAGCACCAAATCAAAACAATCATTCAATTAAGTATTGATTATGGCTTCTTTAAAATTCAACATTGAAGTCTAAAAAACAAACTGTCACAGTGACTGTAGACAGCAGTGGCACTAAGACAAAAACACAAGAGAAATTAGCAGTGCAAGGCAACCAGTAACACTTTTTCTTTTTTACAAGCATGTTCTCCATTTAAATACAGTTGGTTATTTCAAATAAGTCTGCATAGGCCATTACATTGTGCAATAAATACTGATTGTCTAATGCTATTGCATAGCTTTTAGCTCCCATTTGTTTTGGTCAAATCAACCTTTCTTCCTATAGACACTTGGTGTAGTCAAGTTTTCTCTGGCACTCATACGCACATGCATTCATACAGTGTATAAGCATAGGCTACTTTTAGTTTAAGCACTATACTGGTAGTCTGATGTGCACTTTATTCTAAATCAGGCAGTATATGTTAGTATTCAAAGGCACTGTTCATGTCGCTTCACTTTGAACTTTGTGGCTACAGTGACAGTAAATCCCTGGCAGCACTGTCTTGCCTTGACCTTTCTTGAGGACAGGATCAGTAGATATTCAGAACGTACTGTCCAGGGTGTTGTAGTTATCTTTGAAGTTCTTCAGCTCCAGAAAGTTTCTGGGCCGCTTGCTGCGCTGCTGTGCTGAGGATGTGAGGTAGGTGGTTTGTGTTGGGGAGGAAGATGAGCTTGCAGGCTCCACAGTGCTCGTCAGGTCTTTGGCTGCAGACTGGTGGTACTGGCTCGGAGAGCTGCCGCTGCTACTGTGAGTCTTGACCCTAAAAAACAACAAGTGAAGAAGCAGATTGTTTCTGGGTGCATAATTATCATTCCATGAAGGGATTAGCATAGAGAGGAAAAGCTGTGAGAGAGCGCTTAGAGGAAAGGTTTGTACTCACGCAGAGGCCAGATCAGTAAGAGCTTTCTGGAATTGTGAAAACTCTGCTTCACCAAAACCCTGAAGACAAAATCAGATGCAAATGAAATACATTGGTACATCTGTCAGCTTGACAAAAACGACACATTACACTTATCAGCCAAAACATTTGAACCATGAACATGAAATTGAGTTGGAACCTCTTATACCACAAAAACTTGATTGGTTTGTTTGTGGTAAGATGCTAAATATTTGGCACACAAACACACAGAAACAAAAACACTGACCTCTGCTCCATGCCGTGCTTTATTGTACCCGTCCAGCACTGAGTCAATGAGGTTTTCTGGAAACATGTAGGCTGAATTTCTCAGCTGAAGAAGCCAAGTACGAAGTCTTTTACCTGTCACAGCAGTGGAAGTCCCACCAAGTTCTCGGAAAGGGAGATCTAAGAACGGTAAAATTCAGGTTACATTGTAAAAAGGGAATGAATCTATTTTATGACAACAACAGCTCACCTGTGTCCCTGATGGCATCCAGTGCTTTCATTCTGTACAGATAATCGTAGGAACCTACAACACACACTCACCAGATTAATATACACAATAAAATGTTAACTTCCCCTGTATATATGAGCATTTGTTGGAGTTTTTTTGTGACTCTCTAACCTGACTGTTCAGTGTTGTTTAGCCGGTCATCATTTGAGGACAGCAGACGTGGCTCAAAGTGGATTTTCTGAACCAGGCCAAGCTTGGCTTCAATTTCTTGTCTTAACTCCTGCAGGATCAGAAAATGTTATAATCATATCAGCAGAACAGCAAGGCAGCACCACACTTCTGGTTATTGTGTGTGTTTGTTTGTGTTTGAGTGTGTGTAAGTGTGTGTGTGTGTGTGTGTGTTACCTTTGGAGCATTGTGGCCAAGGGGAACATGTGGTCCTCTCCTAGACTTCATGGCTAAGCGCATAATTTGTCTTTTCACAAAGATAAACAGCAAAACAAACACCTGGAGGAAAGTAAAGAGTTTTAAGAGCCTCAAGAGGATAGTTAAGAACTTTGCTGAATGATTTTATTATTGTTTGGTTAGAGTGACCATGTTTTAAAAACACAGAAAGAGGACCCCTTATCTGGCCTCAAAGAGGATAGAGATACTGCAAAGTAGCTTCATAACCTAGACATTAAATTAAAACACTCCTTTCTGTTTTAAGGGAATTTTTTTTCCTTGAATGTATAAATAACTAATGCATAAAAGCCAACTTTTTGACAGTTGGAAATGTAAGAGTGAAAAACTAACTTTGTTGAGATTTCCAGCCCATAACAAAATATGAGATTCAGGGTAAAGTCAATGGGTAAAATCAATGAGCTCAAAAGTCAACATTACGACTTTTATTCTGAAAATTTGACTTTTTCCTCCGAATTTTAACTCAATATGAGCCCAAAACATACTCAACAAAGCCAAGTTTTCCCCCTGTTTTCAAGACTTTTGGTCACCCTATGTTTGATGCAAAGATTTTCACAATATTGGGTCTGATACCCAAACTTTATTATTTATGTTTTTATGACCGCTGATTTTTGAATGCACGTTTCAATTTCTACCTCTGTAGCACACAGAAATTCTGCAATAAAAATAAGAAAATTATCAAATAATCATGTGACTTCATCTTCTTGGGTATTGGTGTATTTTTGTATTTTACTATAACACAGAGACAGACTCACCAGACTTCCGTAGGCCATTACAAGCACCACGTTAATGCTTGACAGAAGTGAATCGCCCCGCATTTTGACACTTAACCAACTCGACTAACGTTGACAGTTGCCGAGCGATGTCGTTAACAACATCCCGTACATTTTCACGGCATAAAGGTCCATTTAAGCCTCATTTCACCACCACATAACACCCACACCAGACTAAGGACAAAGGGCAGTGAACTACAGTAAAGTTAGACGCTCTTGTTTCCTACATTTTACTGGCTTGTTGTCTTCCGTGTTAATCACGTGACAGGTACAGTCTCGGGTGACGTAGTTGTGACGTTAAATTGGTCTCTGCTGCCGTCTACCGATGACACAGTCCTCGCGACAACACACCCGATAAACAAATAAATCAACAAATAAATGGGAGAGTCAGAAAACAAAAAAGCCAATTTCCACCAGAAAACCAAAGACACATAAATGAAAAACTGGCATTATTCAGATGTTTTTTGTTTATTTTTTTCCCCATGTCAAGTCCATATTTTGAGATAAGAAGTCAATTCACGAGATTAAGTCAAAATTTTGACTTTTTCTTAGAACGTTGACTTCATTATCCTAAATTTTTGAAATTTATCTTCTAATTTTTATAATTATTATTATTATTATTATTTTAAATCTTGTAATTTTGACTGATCACAAATTTTACCTTAAAGCTTGGCATTTCTACTTTTTATCTCAAATTTTGAAATAAAATTTCGAAAGAAATGAATATATGCGCTGCCCAGCCTGAATAATGGCAGTACCTGGATTGAACTAAGCAAATAAGTTATTGAGGTTTTTTTTGTTTGTTTATTTTTTACCCACGTTAGGTCGATATTTTGAGATAAGTCAAATTCACATTATCAAGTCAAAATTGTGACTTTTTTCTTAGAATTTGACTTCATTATCTCAATTTTTTTAGTTTTTATCTTCTAATTTTGATTTTTATATCTTGTAATTTTGACTGATCACAAAATTTTACTTGTAAGCTTGACATTTCTACTTTTTATCTCAAATTTTGAAATAAAAATTTTGAACGAAAAAATGTCACCACCTGGATAGAACTAAGCAAATAAGTACTAGCTTCTTATTGGATAATTACTGCATGGGCATTATCCTTCAGCTGGAAACAAGTTATGTAACTCCAACTGATGCAATGAGCAACTTCTCATTTCTTCAACAACTGTGGCGAAAGACACATCCTGTGGTCATGTTAAAGATGTTAGTCTGTTGAAGAAGGGTCAAAACATTGGCATGCATCAAGCAGAGAAAGCATCTAAGGAGTAACTGTTAAAATTAGGTTAAGGACTGTCCAACGTGTTATGAAAAAGTGAAAGGATGGAATACATACCTGAATAATGCAATGATAAGTACCATGCTTTAAATTATTTTTTTCATATTTATGGAACTAGCTGTTTGCTTTGGCAACACCTCTATCCATTCATGCAAAACACCCAGGAAGCTTATATATGATCAAGTGTCCTTCCCTTTAATATCTGTCACATTCCTGACATAATATGAGGGGAGCAACTGTTATAATTGATGTTCCTTGAATGTAAATACTTATTCTACAGTAAATTTTCCAAACTGTTTTCCATAGCAGCTGTGTGTGGAGTAGGAAAGTGATGTTCTACATTATACCAAAGATGACTAGACAATAAATGCACAAAACAAGCAGTTATGCGTAGGGTGTACTGAAAAGAGAGCTGTATGGTGTTTTGAAATGGGGAATAAACCTATGGGTATAACATTTACTACTACTTTAATTTCCAATATATTTCAATTTTTCAGAGAAACTTAGGCCATAATAGCAAACATAAGAACAAGCTCCAAGAAGTCCTTTCCTAAGTGTCCTGTAAGTGTTTGATAAATGCTGAAGAAAACCAACTTCATCACTGAGGGACTGTATAAGTAACTGTATAAGTTTACTATTTATATCCACTGTGAAACTGTCCTTCCTCACAAAGTCCTCTGAGTCCTACACCCTTAAGAATGTATTGAAAGACCCAGTGTGCAAGTGAGCACAGCACTGATTTGCATCCATCCTGCAAACACACTGAGTGCCATTCTTCTGTCAGGAACAAGGGTGGGTGTCTGTGGTGTCATACTGTTGCTATTTAACCCTAATAACAGAGTTTCTCTGTCCTGAGTAGATCATGCAACCACCTAGACCCCTGCCTGTTCAAATTCTTATTTATCAAATCAATAGATTAAAGAATTTCCCTTGTTTCAGTGTTTCTACCCATTTTTTTTTCTAGTCTCTGACAAGCTCAGTAATAAGTTGAGACAACCCCTTACTTAGCCTTGCAGCATTTGGCAACCACAGTTTCCTCTTCTTGTGCGGAAGACAGTAGCAGGTGCATGCAAAAAAGTACTAACATGAGCATCCAAGAGCACATGTAAAGCAGTAAGTATTATTTTTATCTAGACGTCTAATTAGTGTTCTCTGGCTTTAAGGGTCTAAAAGACAGTATCCAGTCTCTCACAAAGAGTTTTTTTTCTTCTTCCGGTTGAAACCTTTCAGCAATCTCAAATATGTTCCTCCTCCAGTCTACATTACAGTCCCACAGATTCACAACAAGTATGTTTCCAATTGAGCTCTGTTAGGTTGAACATGTGTCATTTGAGAGGTGTGCTTTTAACAATATTTATCCCTGCTGGTATTTCTGGGTTTGCGAGATCTCTTTGTTGTTTCTGGTCTCAATTAAAGGTGCACTGTTATTATGTATTCTGATACCTGCTTTACCTAGATAATTAGACGCAGGTTTGCTTTAAGAGGGGTGACCCAATGTCATTCTTGCTCCATTTCACACAAGTGTAAAAGCTGTGTCCCTTCTCCCCCTCCAGCTATGAAGTGTTGATTTGAAGATGGAGTTTGAATTTTCTTCAGGGCGTGAATGTTAGCATGTGATGTGATGTGTCTGGTGTGTGTGTGTGTGTGTGTGTGTGTGTGTGTGTGTGTGTTTGTGTGTGTGTGTGCACTCCCTGTCCTGTTCAGCTGTTAAGTGGGTGACACATTGAACTGAAGTCAGGAATGCTACCCTGTGAGGAGAGGAAAAGAGGGAGAAGACAACAATGAGAGGGGGAGGAGAGAGAGAGAATGAGACGGACAGAGAGAGAGAGAGAGAGACAAGAGGGAAAACCAGTGTGGCAGGTTTGCGTCAGTCTACACACTCCATCATGCAAAGCTGGTGTGAGGAGAAAAAAGACAGAGAGAGAGAGAGGAGTTAGGAGCTGATGTCATAACAGAGAGCTGCTGTCAGTGTGAATCTGTGTCAACGCCGCGCTCTGAGACTTTTACAGAGGTCTCTCTTAGAAAAGGTAGGGGACATCTTTTTTTCTGAATACACAATTTGACTTTAAACTAAATTATGTGAGGAAGAACGCGTGAAATTTTGCCCAATGTCTAATGAGTGCATTTGTGCCTCTCTTGTTGTACTTGTCAGCGTTAAAAACCGTCCAGTGTTGCCCCGGTTACCCAGATGGGAGGCTTTGTGTTTGTTTTCAGAACAGGTGTTTCTGTAAACCGACACTGAGCCTCACCTGTGTTGGAAAGCACCACAGAGACTGCTTTCCCAGAGTTAATGACAGACTGGAGCATAAACTTTTGAAAATTGTACAAAATTCTTCATGTAACTTAGAAAGAGCTCTAGTTCCTTCATGTTATTGTGTACAGTACACCAGCATTTGGCTGTGTATAATATGAGATTAATATCAAAAAGGTGGTGAGATGATCTAATCCTGACCTAGTTTATGATCAAAAATTAAATTTAAAAATGTACTGTACCCTGACAGTGCGTGTTACTGTTTGTGTGTAATGACAGATATTTTTGATGAGCCACTGTGATCAAATCAGTCACACTATCAGGTTCTCATAACGCAGCATGTCAATCAAACTAACATTCATCTCATCTAGTCTGATGGTTTCTCATGAATCTACAATTTCAAGACTTTGTTTCATTACTGTCGTCCATTGTTTCTATGAGACTGATACAGGCTGCTCAGAGACTGATTGTGACACTTTAATACATTGTTTTTCACTGACTGGATTGCTGTTCGGTGAGTTCTTCCAGTTTTTGTTTCAGGTTTAGCTGACGCTGACAGGTATTCATGAGTATGTTGCTTGTGTAAACAGTAGTTATGATACGTGTGTACAACAGAGAGCATTATCTGAGTCTCTGTGTTCTGTGAATGGACTCATTGAGTGTCGTGTTAGGGGGAATGTCAGGAGGGCAGGGGTGTGTTTCAAAGCAACATAACTGACAGGGGTTTAAAGTGAACGTGCTCTGGTGTTTTTGTTTGTCCTGCTGTCATCCTTCTTCTTTCATTTTGGCTTATCCTGTCTTATCTATTTATTCCCTCTTTGCAATATATTATGATCACTGACCTTAAGCACTCTATCATTGTGTTTGACGATCATTGCAAATGCAAACCACAATCCACATATCACAACATTCCAGACCAATATACTCTCAGGGTAAAAATCTGTGCTTTTTTTTCTTCTTTTTGCATGGCAGGCAATGGGGGCTCTTCACTAAAGCTTTGCTGGGGAATCAAACACTCCATGAGACAGAACAGCAAAGACTCAAGACAAGGTGCAAAGAGGAGTCTTCACTTCTAGACCACAAGACAAACCACATGCAGGAGCAGCTCTGACATACCAAACTTTGCTATCAAGGATTTCTTTCTGTGCAAAAAAATACAAATGAGGAAACTATAGTGTTCCAGCTTGAATGGTTTTTGCACACTGAAAATTGCAGCACTCAGACAAGCTACTGCCAGAGCGCAGTGTTAAAGATAGTTACTTGGAATCTCTTAAATATCAAGTTCACTCTTCCGTTCCCTTTTTGGGATTTGGCACTTCACAGGTGGTCATTAACTCTGTTTACTCTCGGACAATGGACTTGTCTTTGCTCCCTTCTCCAGCGAGTGAGTACAACAAGCAGAGGGCAGGAGCGCTCTTCACTGTCCGTTCAGCTAACTCTCCGTCTTACAGCCTCACACGAAGACCGGGTGTTAGGAAGCCCAGGGGTTTCCTGGACGAGGACGTTGGAAAAATACAAAAATATGGAGTCCAGACTGGTGCATATGGATCAGTCAGTCTGGAGAATCACAAAACTGCTGGTTATGAAGCCAGGCCTCGGAGACTCAGCAGTGTATTAAGTCAGCGTGAAGAGATGGACACACTTGGTTACAAAATGACTACAAAACTGGAGCGGAATGAAACAGCGGAGAAAACAAACACAGAGTTTGGAAATGATAGTAGTGGGAGCCTTGCATCTGAAAACCGCGGCAGGACAGAGCTGAGGAAGTACAACCTGCCAAATAGAAGTAGGAGTTTGGATTGGAAGACCAGGCAAAGAAGTCCTGATCGGGGAAGAAGAGCAGACATGTTCAATTCATCAACTAGACTACCAGGAGATTGCAGCAGACTGGCAGGAGGCTTGGATGACAGGACAGGAGTTTATAATGCCAGAGGAAGGATGAGGTCTTCAATACAGGCGTATTATAACCCTGCAGGGACAAATAACATGACCCAAGAGAGAAACCCAGTCAGTTACATGGGTCAGGCTTTGGACAGAACCAGTAGAGGACACTCTCTACCCTCCAGATTACGTTCCCAGTCTGGACCTTGCTCGAACGGAAGAGTGACATCTGCTTCATTTGGGTCCAAAGGTGGGCAGAGTATTCTGGAGCGAATCGAGAAACTCTATGGGTCAGCTGGCTTTGGTACGATGGAGGACCCCACCTCTTTGACCCCCTGTTATAGAGAAACAACCAAGGACTCCTTCAGCCTTCCACAGCCAAGAACATATGACTGGACGTCAGGGGGAACGTTCCCCAGGCGACTGTCACTGGGACGAACGAGCAGCCTTAGTCCAGTACAAAGCAGAAGTTCATTCGCCTGGACTCAAACAGATAACTCAGATTCTTTACTTTCTTCGAACAGGAACAGAGAGAAACTTCCATTAGGACAATGGCATGGATCAATCCACAGTATCAACTCAAGTAGAGGATTGGGAGATATTGGCACAATGTCTCTGGATAGGGCAAGGAGCAAGTGCACTGTGGCAGCACAAATAAGAGCCGCAAGAGCTGCGGGTGAAGTAAGTGCCCTTACACAGCCAAACACTTACTTGGATGAGAGAAGTTCTGTCTATTTTCAGGATCAGTCCAGATTAAGAGAGAGACGATTAAGTGAAGGCCCTGACTGGAGCGGAGCGACCCATAGGGAAGAAAAAAGTGACAATCTAACGCATGGGTTACCAAGAGCAAAAGAAAAAGTTGGATACAGTGTTAGCACTTATGAGGATGTGTTTGAGTCAAACCCAATAAAAACCTCGATGAAAATGACAGAAAGGAAGAAATACACGGACAACTCTGCAGCCAGTGTGAAAAATAAGATCAGCCAGTTCGAGGCTCTGTCACAGAGATCTCAAGGTTTGGCTACAGGACAGGTCATGATGCCGAGACGAGCTTTCTCTGTGCCAACACAACTTGGCGGGGCTCATGGTGGAGATAGAAAGAGTGTGTCAACAAAAGTATTGAAAGACAAATGGGGAGGATTCAAAGAGGGAGGTGTAAAACCAGAGGAGAGAGCAGAAAAAAAGCTTGGGTCAGAAAGGTCTTTATCAGTGGACGAGGTTGGACTCAGATTAGGAAGGGAAGAGAGAGAAAGGGAAGACATGGCTAAGAATGAAGTAAAAGAAACTGACATGGGCAACAATAGTGCTGAGGACTTTGAGAAGTACTCCAGGGTCAAGAGCTCCCTCAAAATCCCTATTGAAGGAGGGAATCAAAGAGAGTGTAGAAACTTCTACATAGATGAGTCAGATTTCTCCAAACTCTCAAGTCCAGAGGAGACAAGTGAGAAACCAACTTCTCTATGTCAGCCCAACTCCAGCGACACTCCTGATGGTGTGCAGAAAACCACAACCACGGTGGTCACCTCACCTGACAGTGACGATGACAAGACCCCAACAAACGATCCAAACCACTTACCTTTCCTCTCTCCAACAACCAAACCAGAAATCTCCTCCCCTGCTGAGAGCAGAACAGAGAGTGAAAATGAAACCACTCCTCCTGCCCCAGTACAGGACGTCAAAACACCAGAGGCAGATGACCCACCTCTCCCTCACCTTGCCACCACTTCATCCCCCAGCAGTCCCCCGGTTCCTGTCCTTCCAGATGTCGATGAAGTCTTTCCGAAGGGAAAGAAGCAAGTGATGGACCTGGATGCATGGGTAGCTGGCTTAAACCCTACAATTAATGTCTGGAATGATGAGGATTATTACGAGGACGATGACGATGAAAGCACACAGAAGGATGACGATTCAAACTATGACTCTGACTCTGGAGAGTCCTCAGTTACTATAACGAGCAACATGAGCCAATCAGATCGTAAGAGTTTCTGTGTCAGGTGCGTTCTCTATGTATCTCTAATTGCTTTATTCGACGGAGACTTTCATTCCACCATTTAGTCAAACTTTACCCTCTGAAATCTCTTTTTTCCTCTCTGTAGTCTTTCGGACCTGTGTAACTTTGCCGGAGTAGACTATGAGTCAGATAATGATAGTGATGAGTGGCAATCTATGGGCCGGCGATCCGCCTCCCTGAGCTCAGACATGTCTGCCATGTCTTATGTGTCTGTGATGCCCACTGAGGAGCTTGATAAGCTGCTGGAGGATGTCAGAAGCCTGGGAGACAGCACTTTGCAGGTAGAGCTGACTTGGTATCAGTGACTACACAATCAGCTGTGATTTTTATCCTATTTTACCACCTTGGCCTTGACTTTGGTCACTTGACGAATATTCACTTTATTGACGCACCAGCCATTTTCCCTCAAAGCCATTTCAGGATGAAATGCTAAAATGCTGTTGCTCTGTTGAACTGCTGTGATACAGTGTTAAAATGCATTTTGGAAAATCAAATTTATTTAGCTCCTCCCTATCCTCCCGAACAGTAGTTCCCACCATTTATAGTGACTTTAGGCCACATTTTAAGGTAAAACACCATATTTGATGACTTTTAGGTGCCAACAAGACTACAGCTTATGTTGACAGGTGTCACCACACATTATTGTTTGATGTTGTCATATAGTACAAGAAAAGGAAACGGTCCGTTTGAAGCTGAACTAACAGTCAGGTCTTTGCTGGCTTTCTAGCATAGGAGGCTACAAAAATGTGTACATTTTCAGCAAGTATTGGAATTATTAGTTATTGGAATTATTTGAAAATAAAACTAATTAAATTAATTAATTAATTAACTAACTAAAAAATTTGTATATTACACAAAAGTCAGTTCTCCTCTCCACCTTCCAAATAAAATCTGGACTTGATAACAGGTAAAAAGAGCTCTATTGTTAACACTGTTTACCTAATTGGCTTTTTTTTTTGGTATTGAAAATCTATTTTTTTTCATCATTTCAAACCATTATGTTTATTGTTTTCCTCTATATGAATACTTGACCTTCTTTGTCTTGTGTTAAAATGTAAAAAACTTCATTTAAATCATATTCCCTGTATGTCTTACCTTTCTTTGCAGGACTACAACGATGTCCAGGTTGTTGTTCTACATAAGGAGGTGGGAGTGGGACTGGGCTTCAGTTTGGCTGGAGGCACTGACCAGAACAAACCAGTCACTGTGAGGAAAAACCTGCTCTAACCTAAATATATATATAAAAAACCTCTAAAGGCAATGTCCTTAGTCTTTAACATGTTCTGCTTGTTTTTCTCTCAGGTTCACAAGGTGTTTCACTTAGGGGTAGCAGCCCAGGAAGGTTCAATACAAGAGGGGGACCAGGTCTTGTCAATCAATGGCACAGCTTTGGGGGGTTTCGCCCATTGGGAGGCTGTGAGGGTCCTTAGAAGAGCAAAGACGCGGGAATTGGGGGTGGTGGTCCTGAGGAGAGCAGGGATAAACAGTGTTAGTCAAGGAGAAGCACAGACAAAACATCAAGTGCCAACAGAGACGCAGGTCACTCAGACAGGTGAGCATTCCTACTCAAATCTGAAAAGACATCAGAATGACTCCACTGCAGTTCCAAGTCAGAGGTTATGAAATCTTTTTTTCCTTCTTTCATTTTTCTTCCCTTTTCTTCCCTTTTCCTTTGGTGCTGTCTTAGGTGAACTTGTGTGTGTGCGACTAGAGAAGAACAGTAGGGATCTGGGCTTCAGCCTGGAGGGAGGAGTGGGCTCCAGTCACAAAGACAAACCACTGACTGTACAGAAGATTTTCCAGGGTAAGATATTTGGTGTAAAGAGGTGAATAAAAACATAAGCAGACTTCAAGTGTGTAGAAACCCAGTTTTCATCTGCTGTCAGAAAACAGACGAATGATAGTTTTGTACATGTGGAATAAGTGAAAATGTAGTGAAAAGATGAATTTCATATTGGTTAATTTTCCCTTGAACCTACCTTGAACAACAACAGCCTTGTTTATTAAACCCCAATTTCCCTTTAAACCTTGTTCCTTCAGGAGGCCCTGTTGACAAAGTGCGTCCTGGTGATGAGGTTGTGGAGATTGAGGGTGTGAGTGTGGTGGGGATGAGACGCCTGGAAGCGTGGACATTTATCAGAAGACTTCCCCCTGGGCCTGTGGATGTGGTGCTGCGTCAACATCAAGAAACATGAAGTTTGTTTAAGGCTGAAAAGTAACTAAATGCTATCCTTGTCAGACACATTGTTGATCCCGGCATGTAATAAGCTATGTATTCAGCTACTTTGGGCTAATGCCTTGAAACAATCCAGCTATTAGTTTTTAAAGCCCTTTGTATAAATCCTTTATGGGAATATAACCTTGGAGACCAGGTCAAAAGTGTTTATTTTCTCACGCTATCCTCAAGATCTACCTCAGGCGTGGATATTTCTGTACCAGCCATAATTCTAGTGCACTGATTGGTAATGCATCATTAAGCCAACGTTTGTTACTTATAGTTTGGTCAGTTGAAAACGAGTGATGTTACACCTGTATATGCAAATACATATTGTTATATATTGTAAATAGAAGCTAATTCCATTCAGAGTTTATATTGCTTTTTAATAAACCATAACTTAAATGGGTGTTTCTCATTTTTTAATCCAGCAGAGGGAGATTGTGTGGTAAAACATATCTTTCAGTTTTCACTCAAAGCTCTGTGAACATCACTTGGAAGCAGGTTAAAGGTACCTGCCCTCTTACATGTGACAAAACAGATAATCCTCAAAAGTGGATGTGATAAGATAATATATCAAAGGCTGTAGATGGGACCAGTTTTACCTCCTAGAAAAAAAAACCTTTTGAGTAATTATGATGTGGAGTCAAAAACCTCCTTTTACTCAAATAACCACAAAATAGTCTGTCTTTTTACAAAGTAAAGGCCGGAATGATGATACTTAAGTTTTTATTTCCTCTTAACAGCAAGTTAACATACCATTCCCTCATTACATACATCTTATCTTGTGTCATCACCTCTCTGAGAATTATCAGCAGTTAAAGATACTTAAGCATTATTCTTAACTGTACTGTCCATTGTTTACGTTACATAATGCATTAGGAGTCCAGAGTTTACTCAGAGGGGTTATAGTGACATCGTCCCTGAAGATGAGCCAACTCTAACAACCGCTTTTTTTTTCACCACGATAGTTGTTATATAACTCTTAAAGTTGTTTTTGTACAGTTTGGGATTTGCTCCTTAAAGCCTCTTATGGGCTTTGAATAGGGATGCTTTGAAACTTATTCTTTTTGCATTGCATTGCAGATTTTGCAGATTTGTGTCAGAAAGATTTAAAAATTTCTTTGTGGTATCAAATCTTACATATCCTCTAATGTAATGTAATGTAATGTAATGTAATACCTGCTGTTGATTCTGAATTTAGCGCAGATTTCTGATTCATGAAGAGGACCCTAAAACATAGGAACTGCTTTCATGATGTTCAGAACAGTTCAAATAGTGTGTTTGTGCAGCATACACATAATCTGCCACTTTATGGCCCCCGTTCATAGAGCAACTGAGGATTATTACGCTCTTTGCTTCAGCCAATCATGAGGTGTGACATTACAATTAATGAGTAACAGTGTTCGGCCTACAGCAACCACAGAGAGGTGAGATACAGTGAACAGAGTCACAGATGCTCAGGTACAAGCTGTGACCAAAAACTTATGTCTTTGAGACCAACTTTTTTTTTAAGCTCCTGTTCAAACAGACACACAGCGAAAAACCGGATTCATAAAAGAAAGAAGAAAACAAGGTTCATCGTGAGCTAAAGGGAGGGATTTGATTCCTGCAATGTTAAAGAAAGGTGTTCGGAGAGTGAAGAATGCTCTGGTGAGAGAATGCATGGCAGAGTTCCTGGGAACTTTCATTTTACTGGTGAGTGATACAGATTTTTAGGGTTGAATTTTCAAGCTACAGACACGGTTTTTACTGCTGTTTAGTTTATTTGAATTCACCAAAGAGAAAAGAAAAGATGGAAAAAGGCAAGAAAGAACACCTATTTTGAAAATGAAACATCCCGTTTTATTACATTTTTAAAATTCACCCCATCAGTTATTCCAAATGTACTAAATCATTTGGAAACGTGTTATCTGATTTATTCTATTGCAATTAATCATCAGGTAGATAAACAAAAATCATGCATTTTGCCTTCAGGAAGAACATTTAAAACATCAGCTTTACCAACACACAATAATGGCTTGAAATGTTTCAGCTATAGAATAAGGATTGTCCATATTATACAATTTATTTTAAAGGTATTTCAGTGATGACAGAGCAGACTGGATTGTTTTTATATTCTTATAATTTTCAAATATTTTTTACCCTTTAGTTAAGGGGCCAGGTTAAACTATTTATAGAAATGAAAAACTGTTTTCCCACAACAAAGGATGAAGATGTTGCTTATGAAGCGAAATAATCCACATAATGTGTTGTATTATACTAACATATTGAGTTATTCAGGAAAAATGGTTTATATTGCTCCTGAATAACATAACCTGCATCAGTCATCATTTCTCTTGCATTTCAAGCTGTAATCAACACTTTTATTATACTTTGCAAGAACACAACCTGGTTTAAATGTTCATAAATCCATGTGCATACAACAATGTCAGTCAGTCTTCATAAAACCTAATATGTATTTGTGGGAAGTCTTGCTAAAGGTGCTATCTATCGACCAATTTACCCATCTATGCACATCTACCTGATGCTTTCTTACACTCTCCTCTTTGTGCGCTGTGAAGCTGTTTGGCTGCTCTGCTGCAGCTCAGGTGAAAACGAGCAGAGACACCAAAGGTCACTTTCTGTCCGTCAACATGGCCTTCTCTGTGGGAGTGATGTCAGCTATGTACCTCACCAAGGGCATCTCAGGTAAGATCGATGATCAACAAAGTGTCTTACCTTTGAGTGGCATCCTTAAAAGATTACTCCTCCATTACTGCAGCCATTCACTGATCTGAGCACTCTAGATTTATAACTCTAATATCTACCGCTGTCTGCCCAGACACCTACTGCAGCTCTTCAAGGCCTTCACTCTGATTGATACCCACCAGGATGCAGAAACTCTCGGCTGACACATTATGTGGCTACAAATAATCTAAGATTTCATTAACGTCTAATGTCACTTGCAGTAATTCTCCTCCGTCTTTTTCCTTCCTGTCCCCCCCCAATTTCATATTTTCTTATAAGGTGCTCATCTGAATCCAGCAGTCACTCTGAGTTTTTGTGTGCTGGGTCGGGTGCCCTGGGGACGCTTGGTGCCTTATAGCCTCTCACAGCTCCTGGGGGCTTATGTGGCCTCAGGGCTCGTCTACACGGTGTACTATGGTGAGTCTTTCTGGAACTTTATAAGCAACACACACACACACACACACACACACACACGCAGGTTCGTAACATGGTTTTTGTACTAAATTACCTGTGCTGCTGCCTCAGATGCAATAATGGACTTCAGTGGAGGAGTGTTGACTGTATATGGCAAAAATGAGACAGCATCTATATTTGCCACTTATCCCTCCGAGTACATATCTTTGGGCAGAAGTTTTCTTGACCAGGTCAGTGAGAGGATGTGTGCAAAATTTAATCTGCTCTCTTATATTTGTTCCTTTATTAAACTTTTTTTTTCTAACTTTTAAAAAACTTCCATCAGATAGTAGGCACAGGCATGCTGATGTTGTGCATCCTGTGCTTGGATGAAAAGAGAAACACTCCTGCCCCCACAGAGCTGATTCCTGCTATAGTAGCTGTGATTGTCCTGGGAATCTCCATGTCCATGTCTGCAAACTGTGGAGCTGCAATAAACCCAGCTCGCGACCTGGGGCCACGCCTCTTTACTCTGACTGCAGGCTGGGGAACTGAGGTCTTCACGTAAGTGTCTTATCTTACTTTAACAGCACACATACACAGCAATAAAAACAGAAAAAAAATTCTCCACGCTGATCATTTATAGATACATTTTTATCAATTATGAAGCATTTAGGACTTAGTAAAGCCAAATAAACGATTTGAACTTTAAAACTACAATTTGAAGATAGTTACATTTTCATCTTGACTCTGTGTTTCTTAGAAAACCAGGAATGACAGAAGTTATCAGGCTTAGAGGCTGTTTTCTGCAGGATTAAAGGAACATGAAGTGTCAGCTTGTTTTAGAACATCTGATTATGATACGGTGAAGTGATTCATGATGCAACCTGTTGCTCAATAAGGTCCGGATTTCTGGAGTACAAAAACTGTGTGTCACATTTAAACACAGCTCAAATGCAGTAGGAAATACAATTAACCCACAAACATTCTCATCCTGAATTCTCTCTGTCTGCTCTCAAGGTGTCACAACTACTGGTTCTGGGTGCCGCTGGTGGCCCCACCTATCGGAGGTGTATTAGGATCTTTAATGTATTTGGTCTTCATTGACTGGCACCTGCCTGACCCAGACCTTCCAGAAAGTCTCTCGCCTCCTCCCACCACCAATGGCAAAATGACTCCACCCAGCATCACATGGGAGGATGGGGCAGAGTTAAAGGCAGCACATCTATAAATGTTACTGGAAATTCTCCCTTGGTGAAAGGGCTTCTTTGCAACTGTCAAGGGGCACAAACATATCTTGCCATCTACTTCAAGAAACACAATTCACTTTTGTACTTTAAATACTTAAAAGTCTCTAAGGAGGCCTGTCACTAAAAAGGCTGTGAGACATATCAATTGTGAAAATATTGTTTATATTAATGTTTATATTCCTTACGATATTGATAGTCTGTTAAACTGTGTTATATTTATACTTACAAAATGCTGTGCTGAATATTGGTAGTTATCACTGTTTTCTTGAGAAGACAACATTAATGTCACTTTTCATTATATCTGATTTGAATACAGGATTTTGATTACAAATGAGAGTTGTAGATTGCGTTGAAATGTACAAAATGAGTTTTTTTCCTCTTTAGAAATACAAACAAGAAATGTCTCACAAGCTACTTTTTATTGTAGTTGATATCTGTTCGTTTCATTATATCATCGTGGACTTTGAGTGTCTCTTTATAAGTTTGTTTGGAGATTTTCTCTGCAGCTTGTCAGAAATACAAGGTCAATTCAGTGACCCAAATAAAAAAAAACAAGTCTTCATCATCCCTGGATCTATCATTATGTGAGTCCTCTCATCAGTGTTGTAGATTGCAGTAGTCTCTTGAGTCCACTACACTTTAGACATGATTGTGAGATTATAGAGTAATCAGCCTTAGAGGTATGTTCAGGAAGGTCAGGGCTGTATGAAATTGTTAATTGGTGTTTTACAATTTCTCAAACTAGCACACAACATTCACAGTTAATAAAATAGACAAGGGGAACAATGACAAAGGTAGTTTGGTAGTTGTTCCTCAAGCTTGGACTATTCCATGTACTCACTGAATTCACATAAAAATCACAGCTATGATTAATTTCTACAGACCATCCACAGATGTAGTTTGGCTTCTTTTAGTGATTGTACAGTAATGTGGAGTGTAGACAGTGCATTGCATTAAGCCAGTGGTTCCCAACCTTATTTGGGTGCATTTTTACATTCAATTTTCCAGCGACATTTTCTTACTGGGATCAATGTCTCAGCAATAGCATCTGTCAGTGCCCACTCACTCTCTGTCACAACCAGTGGCCTGCACAGACATTTTGAAGAGCAGGGGTGAAAGAAAAACAAAAAAAACAGGTAAACACAGTGCACATTTTAGCCCCAGAGGACACTTTCAGTGTGTGTTTTGACTCTAGGATGTCAGTTTATTATGTCCTGACCAGCTAAAAGGATAGATCAGAGTGATTCACCAACTAGTGAGACACTTCAGCATTTGTTTTGGCTCTCAAGAAGGCGCTTTAGTGTACATTTTGTTTCCAGAGAGGGCACTTTTAGAGCACCTTTTTTCATCAACTGCCACCCCACTGGTTTCAAACATGGTTTTTATTTTTATTTTTCCAAAGTTGATTTTCTTGGGCTTTCGTGCCTTTATTAGATTTACTAGATTTATATTGGAGAATGTGAAAGTATAGAATACAGTAGCATCATTGCCATTTGCAGGCTTTGCATGGGATTATGGGAATGCTTTTGTACACAAATGCTGTAAGTTTTCTAGCCGTTAGTGAGTTGTTGTAGGTTATGTTTATATTGAAGTCAACCCAGTAGTGACTGAGGTTATATTTCTAAAAGAAAACCATGAGTGAAGTAGGTTTTGTGAGTAGTTCGGATCATAGGAATGCAATGTCGTGACGTGTTTCAATTTTACAAAGACGAATGATTCTTAGTTCATTCATTACAGGTGGCCCCACAGTTGAAAAACTCTGCATTATAAAGAAGTTGCAACAGATTAAAGAACAGGTAGTGTTAATAGAACAGTAGATGGCGCCATAACATCAAAGGAAAAAGCAACGTGCTGCTGATGAATGGAGTGTAATGTGTGGATGTGTTGAAGCTTTCATGAATGAGGGATTAATTTAATTCAAGTTTGAAAAAGGAAGTGAAATGTAAAAGCATGTAAAGATAAAAATAAATTGAATTAAATATTCTAAAGTTCCAAAAGTTAGGTAATAAAAATATCAACTGTGAAATAGAAGATCAGCTCTGAACGTGGAAGTTTTGAGTGCTGGTCTTTCAGATGGAGGTGCAGGTGAGAGAGAGGCAGCTCCTCCTCCCCTCCTGCCTCCTCTTTCCTCCTTCCTCTCCTCTGATCTGAGCTGAACCCTCCCTCACCTCGACACCGTGCTTTCAGCAGCTCATCCTCGGTCCCTCATCCTCCCTCCCTCCTCAGTGATCGCCCCCTCACTTTGGGCCAAGTCGTGTCCTGAAACCTACCATGACCCCGGCGCGAGGAGGCACGAGCACGTCTCCAGCAGGAACAGACTCATAACGCTAACTTGAAAAGGTAGGTGTTTCCTGAACTGTTTCTGCGATGGTTAGGCGACCCCACATCATGTTTCAGCTTGGCTTTATCAGCTGAAAGTATTGATGTGTGTCTCGGTTTTCATTGTGAAGCGTTCAGCTCTTATTACTGTATCTTACCTACATGACATACGGTGAAGCTGCTCTGTTCGTACTGTACACAACCACAGCTCTGAGTGTCAGGGGGTTTCACAGTTTATTGTTGTGTGACATTAGTCACAACATTTTCCCAGAGTCAAACTGAAAGTTAGCCACGTACTTGTACTTTTCTCCAGTTGACGTAAACTGTATTTGTATGGTTGGTAATGAAATGTGTAATTAGAATTGTGCCACCTGCCTTCAGTTAACATTTCACTTTATCTTTGGTTTTATGGTTTCACTGTTCAAATGTTGCTCTGTGCATTCATATGAAAGAAGCTGACCCTTGTATGCAGAAACCACAAACTTAAGTATCTACTAATAGACCATAGGAGACAAACAATTACCACTAACACCGCCTGTATTAAAAGACTACATGTAATGTTGTTGCATAAACCAAGCTGAGTGCAAAACTCCTGTGTGGACTTAAGCTATGAAAAAGACTGATTTACAGAGATGCTTCTTCAACTTACCTCCCCTCATGATAACTGACTTTAAAGTTAGACAGAGCTCATGTTCTGTCAGAAAAAGCTTATTGTGCAGGACAACATAGACAAACATGTGAGGAATTACTTTGTGCTCAGATTGCACCACAATGGATGTATACAGAAAGTTCTGAATGGAGCTTTAGCATCATGACAAATGATGAGCAAATTAACCATTTGCGGCTACTGCCAAACTACTGTTGTTTTTTCAGCTAAATTGATCTTATGTTAATAAATTAGAGATTTGATTTCGAAAAGTGATGGCTTGAATTACCTTGTGTCTGCTGTGTAACCCAATAACTTGATAGTTTTGGTCAACCAAAGAAGTTATTCTTGTCTGCTGCTTTGCTGCTCTTTGCTTCTTGAGGAGACCCACTGTGAGCTTGTAGATCATTTTATCAGTATGAAGAGATCACAAGGAACTATGTGTGGATCTATTTCTGGGAGTATTTGAAATTGTGATTTAATTACACTTCAAAAAATACACAACCATCCCTGAGGTCAGAACAAGTACATAGTGTGTCCCTCGTTATTTCCTATTTTTTTAGAATTTCATTGTTAGTTTAATGTTTTGCAAATCCCTTAAACCAACGCTCTCTTTATTAAAATCAGAGAAAAAAACAATATCATCAAATGTGAAAAATGGAAAAATTTTACAAGTTCATGCCTATAATATGCTTGTTTTACTTTAACACCAGCAACATATTTCAAACAAGCCAGAACAGGTATAAGAAAAAAATGTCAAATTTGTGTACTGCTTACAAGAAACACAAGAAACACATGGATGCAAATCTCCCAATGGATGAGATCATTTTGCAACAGCTTGACTGGGTAAAAAAAGTGGCACAAAAGAGAGGCTGAGTACATCATGGTGGAGTACGTCTCTCAGCATAAGATCATTAGAAGATCCAGAATTTTTAGAGAAATCTCAGTAAAGAAGGTACATGGCTGAATAGTGGTGCTTGATTTATACTGGCTGTCATGTGGAACTACATCAAAAACATTTTTTGCATCGACAAATGAAGATTAAAGCTGCAACATGCAAAGAGGAAACCATATTAAAATATGGTTTAAGATACACTGGTAACTTTTCTATAAATCATCAAAATAAACACAAACCAACAATTTCTCACAGAAACTTTCATATGGCATCTAAGAAGACAATGCTGTTCATTTCAAATACTCTCAGGCTACCATCAATAGATTTTATGCAAAAAGACAAAGACTGTTATACCATTGAGCATAAACCTGGGCAGAGTAAGCAGACAGTCGGTAAAAAAAAGACAGTTGTCTTATTGCCTTTAGAGCAATGACCTGATTCACAGTCATTTCACAGCGAATGATCCTCTATGTTTCTAACAGAGCTGTAAAGTTGACACTGCTTGAGATGTGCCCCCATTTTGAAATGTTGCAGATTCAAGGTAGTGAGTTTCATGTCGTAGTTCATGTCTTCTTCTTCTTTCAATTTCTCGAAAACTTCTCGTGAGGGACATGAAATTAATTTTGCTCAGAGGCCCAAAAAGGTGCTCAGGTACTCAGTGTGGTTCACTCCCCAGGCTGCATGCTTTGCTTCATAAAGCTGCTCCAGGTCTATAAGGTTATACAAGAGCACGCCGCCGATGGAGAGTGAGAGGAAGGGAGGAAAGTGACAACTGAGAGACTGAGGAGAGGAGGGTGGTGAGAGCACATGGCAAACAGCCCTCATGTGCACAGTCTGTGTTAGATAGATAAAGATTCTGTACACTGAGCAGAAAGTGAGTAGATGGCATGCAATAAAAGGAGGAAAGTGTATGGCAGGGAAAGAGACGACACTGGAAACTGAAGCTGAAAGCTGATCAGCCAAGTTCAAATGGAGAGCTGCTGTATCTCAGGAGTATTGATCATGGGCTCACTGCCTTGAGCTCATGTCTGCCTTTCTGTTTGTACCTTCTAGTTTGTAAGAAAAACACATGCTACGCCTTTGCTTTGCAACATCATACCTCATCTTTCAAAGCCTCTCTGCAACGCTACTTTGCTTAGATAAAACATAGCGAGTGAAAACATTTAGGTTTGTGATATTAACAGATGAGCATAAATGGAAAGAGAAGAGACGAGAGTATGGGGCAGAGAGCAAAGAGGGAAAAGAAAATGCTCCATTACCGTTTCCCATTTGTTGTAGGAGGACAATAAATGGACGGTGGATCTATTCGAGCCACCAGTCCCTCTAGACACTGTTTGCCACAGAGAGCCCTCTGCATAATGTCATTTCCTCATTATGTCTCTAACAAACCAAAGATGGCCCTGTTTTGAAGCCGATTTAATTTCTGATGGATTGTAACCTTCTCTCTTTGAGGCAAAGAATGCTAAGCCCACCCTGAAACCAAGGGACAACATTGAAAATTGCACTTACTTTGTGACACTTAATATCAGAGCTGAATGCATGATTGTGTTTTCCTCATTTTTTCTCTTCAATAACCACTTTAGCCTCCCTCTATCCTCTGTGCCCTTCTTAATTCCTCTCCCCTCAGAGTCTCTTTACACAATAAATGCTCCTCTTCTTCCTCTCTGCAGACTGTCTCATGGGCCAGAGCAGAAAAACACCAGCAGAGTGGAGATGTTCAGGAAGAGGCCTCCTCCAGGTTGGTACCAGACATAAAAGCCACAAATCACTGAAACGGTTTTTCAGATAGTGTAACCCTGACGGCATTTTTGCCTGAGTCATTCTTCAAGGTTTTCAGAAAAGAAGACAAAAGACATTTTTATGTATATTTATTACTTTTTAAATGCTTATATTATTGTCACTATTGTTAACTTATTTTTTTATCTTTTTTTTTTTACTAAAGCAATCATGTTACAGGACTCTCAAAATAATTTTTTTTTAATTTTTTTTTTTTTTTTGTTCAAGACTATTTCTTGCAAGATACAAAGTGATGAGGTAATGTATTGATTTGTAGTTACGACGCGCTATTGTTTGGATGTGACAACAAGCAAATTATTTTATTTTTGGTAGTCCTCCATTGGCTTCATTATATTGGTCCATCCCAACTAATCCCAATCAAGGAACTAATCATTTGGAAATAACCTATTTCAGCACTGATAATCTAATTTTAGATTGGGGGTTATGATCAGACATATAACTAGACCTCTTCAAGATCACATGGAAAGTCTTTATAGTCCCTTTAAAATGATGCAGGAGTTCAAAATAAATTTCTTCACCAATATTTATCTGGTTTCATGACTCTCAATTGTGCATGCCTCAGTCTTGGAGACACACTTAGTCAATTATCAAACCACGTGTGCACGTGTTGTTTTTATAATCAACACTTAGGTTTGTCCGACATCTATAAGTATGTGTGTACTGTGTAGAGGGGGTGGGTGTGTGTTTCCTCAGTGTGTGCCCGGCATTTTTTCATAAACCGGCACGGGGCTCACCGTGAAGCACGTGCTCAGGCACCTGCCTGGACCTGCCCGGACCTGCCCACTGCAGTGCTCCTTCTCTTTTTACACGCGCAGGATACTGGGCAGCGTCCTGTAGATCCAAAATGGCGTCCAGTTTCTTATCCGTGTCCAGCCTCTCTCTCGTGCAGCTGTGAGATCCCTGCAGAGGTGGTTGGCATGGCAACAGCTATACGTGATTACGTAATGCCCAGAGAGGACAGTGTTTACATTGAGGATGCAAGTTAAGTTTATGATGGAGTCAATTTGCACATGCACATTTGGTCACTTTGGTTGAGAATAAAGACAAAAAGTGCCAGAAAATTTCACAACTGTTTGTATATTTGACCTCACGAGCATCATAAATACCGCCTGTATCCTATAGCCATATTCTGCCTGTTTCTATTAGGGAGTGCTGGCTGACCTTATTACAACAGTGACCTCAGTTTTTCTGCAGCAGGGAAGAGAGAGAGAGAGAGAGAGAGAGAGAGATGCTGTTAGTGTGATTAAGAGCGCGCGCGTGTGTGTGTTTGGGGAGGCGCGCGAGGCAGCACCAGAGGCAGCAGAGACGGGACGGTCTGCGCTCAGTCCAACTTCTGAGTGAAGTTGAGATCGATGCCGCTTTGACGCGGAGATGCGTCTTTCTCCAGTCACAACAAACAGCGAACGTTTAACAAGATTTCTGACGGTGACTGTTTAAAAAGTCAAGATGACTGTACTGAAAGACGTCCCGGAGAAATGGTTCCCTCTCGTCCTCCCTTTGCAAAGAAAGAAACAGAAAGGACTAATTGGAGCCAAAGCGAAAAAGAGCCGGGCAGGTATGAGTTTGAGTGATCATTAAAGCTGATCAGCTTTACATTGTCGCAATCATCATCATTATCATCATCATCATTGTTCAAACGGCGCCTGACTTGTTTCCACATCAGTATCATTTGTCATCATTCAGACTGCATCAAAGTTTATATCACATCTGTTGTCACCCATATTCATCTACCCACTTTTTATCTATGTGGTGATCCTGTATCATCAAGTTTTTTTTCTTTCTAATGAGAAGTAATGACAGGGAGATCACAGCTGTTATCACTAATCCCCATACACAGACTGCTGTTCGTACATCTTCTCACCAAACAAGTGTCATTTTGCTATTAATGTAACATTTCCTATAGGACTCAAAATAATTAGTGCCAACTGTGGATCTGTGTTTACTTGACTGAGTTTGTCTGGGTCTGAATATTTTTTTAGATAAGTGGGATGATGTCCTTGCCTCTGCAGCCTGAGACACTGATCAATCTTGCAGGCGCCAGCCTTTGCTCTTACTGCACTGCCTCATCTGTATCCTTATTCCTTAACAGTCAGAAATCACTGCATGTGCACCTTCAATTGACCTCCAGCCAGGCTTTGTCACTGTGTCACCCGCATCCTATTCCAAATTACAAATTAGATCACTCTTTGTTTGAGAGTGTGCCTGAGAGTATGAGCGCATGACTGCAGACTAACCCATCTTTATTTAATTAAATCAGCTGCAGTGAGTGATGATCACTTCTGCACAGCTCCTGACTTAGCTGAAGTCATGGCAGGGATAAGAGCTTTTCCCATAGTAGAGTCTGACTGTGCACTTTGGTCATGACTGTTCTGACTTCAGTCTGTGTTCACCGTATTTCTGGAGTATGTGTCACTTATGGAGACCTATGGGGAGCTGTGGCACGTGCAGTCACATGTCCAGACATGGGGGAGAGAAGGGGATGTTTTAAAGAGACAGGGGTGTGGATGAAAGATTATAGATTTATATGAAGTGTTGTAGTTTGGATCAATACTTTGTGTCTCAGTTGTTTATGTAATCTCTAAATCTGCAGCAGAGTAAAGCCCACACCTGAAAGTTTCTCAGTAATGGAGCTTTATAGATTTATTCAGACTTGCTGTGCAGCATCTGGTCTGCGTCAGGGCTTCTAATGCCCTTGAAGCTGTCAAACACATTAAACACTTAATGGGCAGTTTGCTAAAGATCTTTGTGCATTCAGGTTGGTCAGCATGCACAGGAGCTGCAGGGACAGACACCACCTGCTCCTGACATCAGATGCTTGGAAGCCTGAGAGTCTCCTTGCTAAGCTGGCACGAGCCTGTCTTCATGGAGGGTTAATGCAGATTTGGCATGGCCAGGTCACTCTGCCCCCAGGAAAGCAATATGACGTCCTTCAGGTGGGCAGGAGAAGTGCCAGAGGATAAAAGAAAAGAGGGGGATTGGAAGGGGTTCAACACAGTAAACTAGGAGGATGATGTGCACTTGATAATTTGACAGATCTGATATTGTTTTATGGACCAGTTTAGCAGGGAGGAGATATAAACAAATCAGAGTTTGGTTGTGAGTGATACGAATTTGTAAGTCCAAACACATTCTTGTTGTTTGCTTGCAAAGGGGATGAAGGAATTTGCCTTTGGCTCATGTGTGAACAGAAATCTGCAAGAAGCATCCAGATATAACTCAATACAACACAGCTGTCTTTGCTTCTTACGTGCATGCAACTATGGCTCAACGTCTAAGCTATTTTCATTTCAAACGATACACTCAGTTTTATGATGCACAAGCCAATCTTTTCACTGAAACACAGCAAAAAGCAATGAAATGATCACTTTTTTTCAACTGCTTTATTGATCGTATTTTTTTATTCTTACTGCTTCTCTGATAAGGTTTGTTGTAGTTGTAGTTTGTATTCGATCAATTACACGCATTTCAGAATAATTGTGCTACATGAGGTGGGAGCCTATGTCGCTAAAAGTCGAGTCCAATGAGATTTAGTGTACTCAAAAGATTTCGTTTTCATATATATGCTCATGGCTTCCTGTGGCTTTTTGATTTCTGTCTATATGATACTGTTGCTACCTTCCAATAGATGAGTCACCTTTTGACACTTGCCTTTTGTTTCATATCGTTTGGTTTAAGCAGACTAGACACATGCTTATGTATTTTGTCATGTTTTCTGTTGTAACTTACCCTCTTGAGTTCTTAGGTGTCACTTTCTGTTTCTGGTCTCTGACTAGTCTGATTTGCCTCATCTATGTCTTGTTAAGTCGACTCATTGGGTGCGTTCAAATTCAGTTATCTCTCCCCTCTGTGCCGATTTTCCTTGTTTCCTTGTGACAGCATGCCATTGTTGTTCTGAACTATGCTTAGGATAACCAAATGTCCTCTTTTGCCCTGACGTGTCCTCCTTTTCGGTCATAAAATTATGTCGGGGGGATTTTACAAAACACCCCAAATGTCCAGATTTTTCTCTGCTTGTTCTCCAGACCATTTATATCAGAGCTGCACTGGTTCACTAGTGTTATTCAGATTTATTTACATGTCAAGATATGAAGCATGCACTGATTGATTGCATGTGCACAAAACCTGATTGAGTGTTTAACTTTGCTTATTGCTTATAGGTTTTGCATTTACGTCTTATTCTTGATTATGTCTGACAGAAATATTTGATTATGTCGGGTATTTGACATGTCCAAAATGCTTGCCTGTTTGTTTTACAGAATAAAAACGCCCTCAAGAGAAAATGTGCTTCATTTGCAGAATAATCAAAATATATTGCAAGATGTTTATCAAATAGTGTGGTAGTTCAGTCAAGCTGTAGTTTTATTTAATCACAGAATACAGTAAACCCATGGGACAACAAACACTTCACTGGATGATGTTGCCGAAAACATCCTGTTACACTTCTTCATCCTTTAGCTCACTCGCTGCCCTTAGGTCGTCTGACAACCTGAGAAGAAAGCACAGCACTAAAAGGTCCTTATTTGTTTGGTGGAGCTGAACACAGCAGACATCAAGCTGGCTTCACAGCAGAGCAGAAACACAGGAAACCACAGATCTTCTTTATTCGCATGCATGTGATTGAATTGGCAGTGGTCTCTGGTTGTGTGATGTCCGTTCTGCGGCGCCTCATTGCCTTGCAGTCATCAGTCAAACGTGTGTTAGAGATTTTATGGTTTCAGGAGTTGCTCTTTGCACAAAATATGCTTTGGACCTGAATTTTATATCCGTGGGTGTGGGCGTGCATCTGAACTGTGTACAGCCCCGTGCAAAACAGGCCAGTCATTTCATTTAAAAAGCTGTCTCATCAATATTAGAGGAGACAGGCCTGGTGAAGGAGGAAGAGGGGGGGAACTCCCAAACTCCTTTGCATCAGCATAAACAGAAATCTAAATAACAGCAATGAGAGAAACAGCACGGTCAGAAGAAGCTGTAGAAGTAGAAATCACAGTTTTTCTTTTGTATTACTTAGTGTGTAAGTCTTTAAAGATGAGTTTTGTCTGCTTGTATGGTTCTTTGTGATTCACACTCATTTGAGGAAACGTGTTGTGTACCTGGCCTAGATTACACATCAGGGCTTTAACAAGCATCTGTTGATCAAAGGTCAGAGGAAATTGGTCTGCTGATTAGTTCTGCGGTGTGCCTATATGTGACAGACTAATTGTGTGTGACAGTGTGTCTGCACTGATTATACTCAACCTCCAGCAGACACACCAGATTTACTTGTTTTTGAACAAATGTTCAAACACCTCAGACCCTCTTCTTTCTGTTTGTCAGTCTTCTTTACTCTCTGTCCCTGTCATTGATATTTAAGTCTTTTACAAACAACGCATGAGCCTCCTATGCACTTTAAAACATATGGAGGTAGCGGCTTTCTGTCTCCTTGTTGTGATGTTTACGAATTATTTCTTTCATGTGTTCCAGCAGAGGAGGAAAGAAGAGTCAGAGCCAATGACAGAGAATACAATGAAAAGTTTCAGTATGCAGTAAGAGAATTTCCTTTATACCGTAAATATTCAAAGATTGCTTTAACGAAAACCATGTTTGAAAACTCCTCAGTGTTTGATTTCCCTCTTCCTTATCCAGAGTAACTGCATTATGACATCCAAGTACAACATCATCACCTTTCTGCCCGTCAACTTGTTTGAGCAGTTCCAGGAAGTAGCAAACACCTACTTTCTATTCCTGCTCATACTACAGGTAAAATCAATGAGTTCACACCTCTTGAAACATAAAAAATGTTTTGACCCAAAGTTTTGCAGTTGCAGTTATTATTTAGTGATAGTTTTATTTATGTAGAACACTTTTTTATTTCAATTTCCATTTTTGTGCATTTCTGTCTTTATTTTCAGCAGAAGTCTGCAAGAAAGACAGAAATTTGGGAAGCAGATAGTGAAAGTAAACATGCAACAAAGGATTGTGGCCAAGCGTTACACCAGAGCCACCACAAGGATTATGACTTCTGTATATGGGACATGACTTCAAACTATTAAACTAACCAATGTCCCCACTCTATGTTTGTTCTTTATTTATTCAAGTTAGACTTTTTGGTCTTTTATGTCTTTTATTCGGGATAACAGCAAGAGTGGAGGTTGGATTAAAATTCAGGTCGACTTTTTGAGGTCTAACCTCATGAAGTGTGTGACAGAATCACGAATCCATACTGGCGTCCTTCTGATTTTTCTCTGGTCCATATCTGTTGGCAGACATCTGCATAAAAGTGCTATTAAAAATACTCAACCCTGTATTTGAGCATTCTCATTTTATTTTTCATTTTATATTAGCACACTCTACAAAAGTTTTTAAAGGTTTGTACTGACATCAGCAGACAGGCAAATATTTTACACGAAGGTTTTTTGGGTTTTTTTGCAAGTCCAGGGTCTATAGCTATCTTTTTCACTCAAATATAACTGTCATGTATCTGTTCAAGTTAACCTTAAAACCATTATACCCTGTTTGTTTCTGTTTCTTTCCAGTTAATACCTCAAATCTCCTCCCTCTCCTGGTTCACTACCATTGTGCCTTTAGCTCTGGTGCTGAGCATCACCGCAGTAAAGGATGCCACTGATGACTATGTAAGCAGGAGCTTTTTACCACCCACATGCTATACAGCTCTCACTTTGGATGGATAAAATGAACACAGGACTCCTTATTGACTTTTTCAAACTGATTCTGTAGGCGCCCTCAACTCACGTAAGAAAGTTCACACTATCTGTCTCTTGCAGTTTCGCCATAAGAGTGACAACCAAGTGAACAACCGCCAGTCTCAGGTTCTCATCCGTGGCTCGTGAGTCTGTTGTGTGTTACTGAAAATAAATCCTCACCAGGACTGTTGCTTAAGTAGTCATGGGTTTGTCTTAAATCTATGTTTGTACTCTTCTCTGCCGTCACTTTTTCTGTCAGGATACAGAATGAAAAGTGGATGAATGTTCGAGTGGGTGATATTATTAAACTGGAGAACAACCAGTTTGTGGCAGTAAGTGTTTGTCCACAATCACCACACTCATGCACCATCACAAATACACCTGCATGGCTTTCACACGATGTTGTACAGAAAGTCCTCTAATGGTAAACTGATATAACTACAAGACAATCACTGCTGCTTGTAGTTGCTAACTTTTGCATCCACTCTGTTAGTCACCATCTTTGCATGACTTATTCTACTCCTGTGCCATCTGTGAATAGGATGTAAACCTCAGCTATTGTTTCTATTTCAGGCTGACCTACTCCTCCTGTCCAGCACCGAGCCTCATGGGCTCTGTTACATTGAGACAGCCGAGCTGGACGGGTCAGGAAACACACCACACTTTGCCATCGACTCACAGTGCCTCCAACTCTGCAGAAGCAACAGGATACTATATCTAAACTGCTGTGTGTTGTCACTATCTTGCAGAGAGACCAATATGAAGGTGCGTCAGTCTGTCTCAGTGACATCTGAACTCGGAGACCCGAACAACTTGGCTTCTTTTGATGGTGAGCTTTGCGAAACTGTTGTTCATTTCTCAAGACCTTAAAGGTCAGCTATTTCGATCCTTCACACCCTTGCTCAGAATCAAGTCCACACAAAACATGCCTACACACACACACACACGCACAACCACATACATTTTCTGCACTGTCCTCCTGCCAGTGCTGAATGACAACCTTTTATCACCCACCCACTAGTACACACAACGCAAGACCTCTGTGTCAGCACAGTGCACCCCCCCCCACACACACACACAGTCCTCACCTGCTGTGGAAAATGCAACACAGCAGCAAATCCACACACACTTTGCCTCATATCAATTTACAAAAGCTGTGTGTTTCTGCCTTTGGGTTTGCGTTTAAGTCTGGGATCATGTCAATAATTAATCATCAATCGAGGCAATGAATGACTGAAAACTGCAAAAAGCATCTCATGTTGTGTTTTCCATGATCTATGTGTGTTTGAAAGGTGAGGTTGTGTGTGAGCCCCCCAACAACAAGCTGGATCGTTTCTGTGGGACTTTGTACTGGAGAGAGAAAAAATACACCCTGACCAACCAGAGCATGCTACTCCGAGGATGTGTCCTTCGAAACACAGAAGCCTGTTACGGCCTGGTCATCTTTGCAGGTCTGTGTGTGTGTGTGTGTCTGTGTGTGTAGGGGGTGGGGTGCTTGTGTCTCAATGCATCTGTGAGGAGTGTAAAAAAAAGTCTTATTTTCCTCTTCTCTATGTTCCAGGCCCAGATACCAAGCTCATGCAGAACAGCGGTCGCACCAAGTTTAAGCGTACGAGCATCGATCGTTTGATGAACACTCTGGTCCTCTGGGTAGGACAGCCCAAACCTCTCACTTTCACATACAGTAACTATTTCAGGACATGATCTCAGCAGCTTCAGTCCAGTCTCATATATCTCCTTTAATAATGTATCCCATCCAAATACGGCTTCAACTGACCAGAGAGCCAAATGCGAGATATCTGACTGTACATTCAGTGACCTCACTCTTGTTATTCTGCCCGTAATCTTCATCCCTCTCTGTGTTTGTGTCAGATCTTTGGCTTCCTGGTGTGTATGGGTGTGATTCTGGCTGTAGGGAATGCAGTTTGGGAGAGAGAGGTGGGTTCCTTGTTTCAGAGCTACCTGCCCTGGGACCCTCCTGTGGACAACTTCCTGTTCTCAGCCTTTCTCTCCTTCTGGTCCTATGTCATCATTCTGAACACCGTGGTGCCTATTTCTCTATATGTCAGGTGAGGACATGTGTGAGGCTGAAAAACATACTATGCAGATAAAAATACAGAAAGACAAGGCTTTATGAGACTGTAAAAATGTTCAGGTAGATGAACTTTGTAGTATCCAAACTACCAAATTATATAGAGCCAAAGAAGAGAGCTTTTTTCTGTTTTCAAGACTTAAGAGTAAATAGATCTGCACAAATTACAATCGCCTTACCTGCGCTGTCTCTTTCCTTCATTCACCTGTGTGTGCACCAGCGTGGAGGTGATCAGGCTGGGTCACAGCTACTTCATCAACTGGGACCAGCAGATGTTCTGTTCACAATGTAACACAGCAGCTGAAGCCAGGACCACCACTCTGAACGAGGAGCTGGGTCAGGTGAGCATCTCCTCTCACTCAGACCGGAGATACAGTCTCTGGGTGATACATTCACATTCAATGTGTGTTTGTCTCCTCTACATTTAATTAATTCTGGTTTTCTTTTTCCTTTCAATGCCCAAAGTTGAGTTTGATTATGTATTTTAGGACCTCTTTCGGGCTGAACGATCTGCAAAAATAATCTAATTGCAATTATTTTTCCCTGTATTGTAATTACAATTTATTGTGTGATTATTTTTAGGTTCCTTGTCATATGTGTTGTTAAAGAAATACAAGCAATAGATCACTTTATTGCGAAGAGCACCATGTTAGATAAATAAAACTAGGAATAAAAAAAAGGCTTTTTCGATTCATATGGAAAGTTTTATCTAAACAGAAATGAATGATACTTCTGAACAGTACGTCCATTTCTATGCCCACCATGCCGTGTTTGCTACTCGTGACTGTTTTTTGCACATTTAGCCTCTTTTCATCCTGGTTTTAGCTGCTTTTTAAACTTTTTTTTAGATTCTTTCTAGCATTTTTCCAAGTTTTCTCTCAATTTTCAGCCCTTTTCACTCATCTTTTCCACCTTAAACTTATTTTTATTGCTATATCTTGTTGTTTTTGCCGCTTTTCACCACTTGGATTGTTGTTCTTGCAAAGGCAGCTTTGAATAGTTTTTCTCGTTGGTTGAGCAAAGTTGGTTTAGAGCATCAAACATCTACTGCAATAGATTTTGTCAATGTCTTCCCATTGACATGTGAGCACTATTACTTTGACTTTTTCACCTTTGCCTTGACCAAACCCATAGCTTTAAAATGTTTTTATCATTTGTGTCATTTAAGATTTGTTCTGAACGTTAAGTTTGTTCCCATTAGGTTGAATACATCTTCAGTGATAAGACTGGTACCCTCACTCAGAACATCATGATCTTCAATAAGTGCTCCATCAATGGACAGACTTATGGTAAATTCACACAATTAAAAAAAATACTTGTCACTTTATTGTGTTAAATTGAGAAGATTTTTGCAGTGTGATGCAATATTTTTCAACCAATAAGGCTTTGAAATTCCCTCTTAAAGAGGATTATTGCTGCTCATGCATAACAAAGCATACAGCAAGGTCTCACAAGGTTTGTTTGTTTCAGGTGAGGGGACAGACCCATTGGGACCTCAGCAAAAAGTGAGTAAATGATTATGATTCACTAAAACATGCTCTCACTTTCATTCATCCACCTTTATGTGTAAGTACTTCTGTGAATGTATCCTTTATAGGATAAGATAAGCTAATATATAATAATACAAGATAAGATAAGATACTTCTTTATTATAAGGATGCACCGATACCACTTTTTATCAAATCAAGTACAAGTACATACATTCAAGTTTTCACCGATACCAAGTACCAATCCAAATACTTAATACCATCACTGTAGTTCTAATGTGACTTTGAAAATATCTTTTCCTTCTACACTCGCATTTTAACATACGACAAAGACCATGATGCACCTGCACATGTTGCTGACATTTTAACAGTCAACAGTCTTCTACTTGGGCAATGACAAGCCAACTTACTTATTGTGGTATTCAATGTTTTCGTACTCCATGTACTTTTATGATTACTTCAGCATGGTATCAGCTGGTATCAATACTGGTACTTTATTCATCCTGTAGTTGGGAAATTCACAGGCACAGCAGCAGTGCAAGAAAATGTATAGTGTCAAAATTCCAAGAACATATAAACATAATAATATAGTAAGTGTCAACTAAAAAAGAACAACAACGATAGAGCTGCTGCAACAAGCTGCCACTGAGCAGCGCTGAGAAAAGTAGAATAAGAAATTAATGAATCTTTTGGTTTATCTCCAGAGACTGGACTTTACCCCCTTCAACCCTCTGGCCGACCCTGACTTCTGTTTCTATGATGACACCCTGCTGGAGTCAGTGAAAGTGGGAGACGCTCACACTCACGAGTTCTTCCGCCTGCTGTCCCTCTGTCACACCGTCATGAGCGAGGAGAAGAGCGAGGGTGAGCACGAGGAGCTGAGGGCAATCTGTGAGGGCGTTAACTAACCCTGACTCTAACGCACCATCTGTCCATGATTTATCATCTTTTTATGCGTCTACCCAGGAGAGCTGGTTTACAAGGCTCAGTCTCCAGATGAGGGCGCTCTGGTGACAGCAGCTCGAAACTTTGGCTTTGTGTTTCGATCCCGAACACCTGGGACGATAACCACAACGGAGATGGGTCGACCTGTCACCTATACTCTGCTCGCCATCTTGGACTTCAACAACATACGCAAGAGGATGTCTGTTATAGGTATGCAGGGATTTTTATATACAGTTTTATCAGTTTAGTCTACAGAAAAGAAAACAACAATGTTATTAATTCTGAATGGTAAAAAAAAAAACAAAGAGAAAGACGAGAGTGTTTCCACATTTTTGACCGCCAGTCTTGTATCCAGTACTTGAAAACAATACTTGAGTTAAAGTACGAGTGTCCAGAAAATGACTTTGGTAGAAGTTAAAGTCACCATTTAGAACATTACTTGAGTAAAAGTCATGAAGTATCTGATATTTAGTGTACTTAAGTGTCAAAAGTTTATTCCTGATATAAAACGTACAGAAGTATTAGAAGCTAATGCATTTTTGAAAAAAATGAGCAGATATAATTTTGATCCTTAAATTTATTGTGGCTTCCTTACAGTAAAAGAACGATATCTAAGCACAGGAGAAACAGGCTCGAACTTCTTCAACATTAGAAATTAAACTTCTGCCATCATCGTTGGTGACTGTCTCTCTCTCTCTCTCTCTCTCTCTCTCCCTCTGAACCTCCCTGAGTGTTTCAAGGACAAACTGTCTTTCAACAAGCATGAAGTTATTAACTGAAACTAAAAAGGTGTCTGTTCATCTTTAGAGGAAGTTAGTTTTCAAAGTTGTGAGAATTCGGTAGTTTCTAAAAGTTTACTTTAACTCCTACCAAAGTCATTTTCTGATAAGACACTTGAACTTTTACTCAAGTTTTGTTTTCAAGTACTTTATAAAAACTGGTTTGCAGTAGAGCCAGCAGAAGCTGCTTCCAACAGTAATGTAGACGGCTAGGGCTAATGTAGTGGAATAAAAGTACACAATTTATTTAGGAAATGTAGTGGAGTACTAGTAAAAGTTGTCAGAAGTATAGAAGAATAAAAGTACAGATTTGTGAAAATCTTACTTAAGCACGGTAACAAAGTATTTGTACTTCATCACATTACAAAACTTCTGGCCACACACCACTCAGTTTTAAGTCAGCTCAGTGATCAGGAAGCCGTGGCCTGATCTGACCTGAAATCAGAAATATTAAACATGTTTAATCGTGCCCTGGTTGAGCTGCCTCCAACTTAATAACTGCGAGAGGAGAGGAGTAGACAAAGTGTCTGCAACAAATGTTTCAGCTCATGAGCATGGCAGCGACCACAAACAAAAACTACACCCAGAGAAAAGTGGAAAATTTGAAGTTATGCTTGTGACATTATTTACCCATAATATTTTCTTATGTTTTTAGTTTTATAACATTACCAACAACAGGAAGGCCAGCTGACGACACTGATAACTGTTTTTGTTTAGCCTCTGAAGTCACGTTTGGTCACGGAGGCTTCTGTGAGATCTCATGTCTATGGGATTGTTGCCCTAATGTCAAGTTTGAAGCCCTGCGATATCATTCAGCTTGTGTGATCCATTGATTGTCATGTTTAACATTGAACTGAGCTGTCTTTCCACAAGTTCAGATCTTAAAGTAGTTAAGTGTGTGGCTGATCTGAACTAGTCACCCATTGAGATTTCTTACTGCTACTGAACAACCTTTCTATTTTGGTCTTTTTACAAATTTTCTTTTATGCTTTGGATCCCATTAACTCAAAAAAGCATGTAAAATATTCTTAACGCTCGAATAAACTGACAGGAATAGGCCATCATTCATGGATTACACTTAATCCCTCAGTGATATTTCACTTGGTGTTCCTGTGATTAGTCTTCTAGTAAGGTGCTGGAAACCTGCCCAGAAATCCATGTTCATAAATCACTCCTTCCTTAGCAACAACTTTAGTCTAGCAACAGAGCGGTGAGACCACAAGGCACCGAGCGTTGGTTCAAACATCAGAGCCAAACAGACAGGCTGTGAGACTCACTGTGTGAAGGAATGATATTTATCAAGCTGAATAGGAGAGTTCTGTTTATTTGTGGATTGTAGATGCGGTTGTGTAGATTTCTTGCCCTAGTTTGTCTTCATTTTAGTCTGTTTTTCATTTAAAGTGCGTAACCCAGAGGGCAGGATCCGTCTGTACTGTAAAGGAGCTGACACCGTGCTGCTGGAGAGGCTAAACCCCTGTAACCAGGAGCTGATGAATATCACCTCAGACCACCTTAATGTGAGTCTCCAAACACTGACTCTGACTCTGAGAGCTTGAACGGAGCAGTGCTGCCACCTAGTGTCTTCATACATGCACACAAAGATCTTTATCTACAGACAAACACTTACTCAGCATGTACTCCTCCCTGATCAGATCATGTGTAACATATCACCTTGACATTTGATGACATCAACATTTTTCCAGCCCAATACCTGAAAACAAACTGTGAAATAAAATCACATCCTGCTATCATATCTATCTTTCTGTTTTCATGTTGGATTTCTGCGTAAAAATTTTTCAATGCATCTCAGTGAAGAGTGAATGAATATGTGTTTGGCTCCAGGAATATGCAGCAGATGGTTTGCGGACCCTAGCGCTTGCATACAGAGATCTGTCAGAGGACGACTGGGAGTCATGGTCAGAAAGTCACCGCTGCGCTGACAAGGCCACCAACTGCAGAGAGGACCGACTGGCAGCTGCTTATGAGGAGATAGAACAAGACATGATGGTAAGTGACAGTGTGCATCTATGTGTGTGTGCATCTGTGTGTGTTTGCAGTGGGGGTGAACTTTGTTTGAAGGTGGGCCTTCAGTGACAACCTGATTTTTCCCTTTTTTCTCAGGTTGGAATATAAAACCGTTAATCTTACACACAATAATGTAGGCTTTTACAGGAGCTGTTGAATTCATATTTTGAAGCTAGTCAACAAATCGAAATCTTCACAGTACAGGATGGTGTTTAAATGCTGTTCACCAAACGGATGATTTGTGGTTATACATCATGTGGTCGACAAATTTCTTACGCTCTCCTTTTATTGATAGAGTTTATCTTAACTTGTTGTGAAGACTGACCTCTTATGACCAGACATCATCCTTTTTAGTCGTACAATTATGTGCAGGGGCATTTATAAAACTCCTGTAAATGTGCAGGTTTTTTGCAGCTTATTCTACAGACGTGACATATAATAAAGCGCAGAACTGGCCTTCTGGCATTATTCTGATTCCCCAATGTCAGAGTCAAAATTATGTGATAAAAGTCTAGATTCGAAATAAAAGTTCAAAATTATGTGATATAAAGTAGAAATTTAAAGATTAAGTCAAAATTTCTAAATAACAATTTCAAATGTATGAGATTAAAAAGTCAAATGATACAATAAAGAGGTAAAATTTTGAGAGTAAAAGTCATAATTTGACAAAAAAGTCAAAAATTTTCTGAATATAAAGTAAAAGTATTATGAAAAAGTCATTATTTTAAGAAAGTGTCAAAATTATGCGAAAAAAGTCAAATTTGCAAGTTTAATATTAACAATTTTGAGATAAACAGTTAAACTCATGAGATGAAAAGTCAAAATGATGGAGTAAAAGGTTTAAATTTTTGTAGATAAAGAGTCAAAATTGTGAGGTAAAGGTGAAAATTTTTAGATAAAAGGTTAAAATTATAAGGTACGGCGTTGTTATACTTAGTTGAAAGTCAAAAATTTTAAATAGAAAGCAAAAGTCAAGCGACAAGATAAGAAGTTAAAAAATTGAGATTATACAGGCAAAATTATGAAAAAAGCCAAATCTTATAGATAATGACAGAATCATATCATATCAATCCTTTTTAATTTTTCATATTTTCAGCAGGCAGAAATTGGCTTCTATACACTGTCGATGTTTATGTTATAGAAATTTTTCACTTTGAACAGAAAAGGAGTGTTTTGATTAAATGCATTGTTTATGACGCTACTTTGTCGTCTTTGAGTATCTCAAGCTTGGTATTTTTTCAGTGTCTCCAAGAGGATGGGTAAGAGATCCTCTTTCGGGGTTTGTAGAATATGGTCATCCTATTGTTATGTAATGTGTGTGCATGTGTTTCTTTTTCTCTCTGTCTGCCTGCATTGCTAGCTCCTGGGTGCCACAGCTATAGAAGACAAGCTGCAGGAAGGAGTCCCAGAGACCATTGCTGTCCTCTCTTTGGCTAATATAAAGATCTGGGTTCTTACTGGAGATAAGCAGGGTGAGGTAGCACTTCATCGCACTTAAGAAGGTTTCATCCTCCAGTCTTTATTCTTGCTTGTGTTATACGTCCCTTTGGACAAAAGTATCTACTAAATGAAATTATAGAATTATAGAGACGCACACTTTTAGACACACTTTCGGAGTTTGGATACTCAGACCATGTCATCTGTGGCAGCATAACCTCAACATTCAATATTTGTTTCACAACTGTTTCCCATTGACGAGAAACAAGCAGGAAAGCCAGACAATGTGTGATGCTTTCTTGCTGCAGAATTGTGTGCTGGCTCATCCTTAATTATTAAAAACACTACACAACATAGCATGGCTAGCTTTGAATTTACATATGCAAAATGGACCTCCAATAGATAAAAAAGTGCATCTTAAATGCATAACCTGCCTTTCAGTAACCCTCTCTTTTCATATTCGTGTGTAGAAACGGCTGTCAATATAGGATATTCTTGCAAGATGCTGACAGATGACATGACAGAGGTGTTCATCATCAGCGGACACACTGTGCAGAGTGTGCGACAGGAGCTCAGGTCAGTCCATGTTTCTCTCCACCTGTCAGGTGTTTCTGTCTCTCTACAGTGCATGGATCAGAAATAAAAGAAGAAAAGGCAGGTGCTGATTAGAAACAAATACTTGGTGTGATCTGGAAACTTTGGTGTCACTATCACTGTTAAAAAAGCTACAAAATCATTCCCAGTTCTTACGCAGTGCTTCATTTCAATTTCTTGACTTTAAGCTCCTGTGAGGAGTCTTTATCTGGTTGTGAAACAAATTGACATTTGCAGTTTGTTTTTGTGTGTTAATGATGTAAAAAAGCGAACAAGACCTTTAATAGTGGAAGTGGCTATTTCTGTTTGTTATTTTTATTCTGTAGCCACTGGCTGGGGTTAAATGTCAGACCTGGTGATAAACCACAAACTGCTGATACAGCTTTCTAACCATGATGACCGTTATAGTAAAAAGAGCAGGATGGGATTTTTGTTGAGAAACACTTGTAAAACATATAGGAAGAAATCTGTAAAAACGTATTTAACCAGAAAACCAACTTTATCAAAAACAATTTTAAACTGAACTGAGGTTGAAAACAAAAAGTCAGAACAAAATTAAAGAAAATGCAGAACTATAGTATTTTGGTACAGAGTGCCATAAATATTTAGGTGATACAAAGAAATAAAGATGGCATGTATATAAAAACACTACTCAGTTACCTCCCTGATACCGCTGACTTCATCAATTTTCAATTTCAATTTTTCTACCCTTCAAATTTTGTTGTCCCACTCTCTTCTCTTCCTGACTGTCATGTTGTGTTTTGGGTCTGATGTTGTGCTTTGGAAAACCTTGATGTGACACAGAGTTTGTTTGTCTTCCTCCCCAGGAGAGCGAGGGAACGGATGATTGAGCTGTCAAGAACCAGGGATGGAGGAAAAGAAGAAGGGATGGAGGGTTGGCGAGAGGCGAGTTTCATGAGTTATGGGTTCAAAGAAGGACGAGAAGGAGCTGGTACAGAAGGAGGAGATGGAGGGAAACAGCTGGAGTGTCCTCCAACCCCTTCACCCCCTCCGCCTCCACCCCCAAACCTCATGGACAGCATCTCTGGAGAGTTTGCCCTCGTAATCAACGGCCACAGCCTGGTAAACATAACAGACACCTGTGAAAACCAGGCTGCCAAGAATTGAAATGTCAACAGTTAGGAAATCTTGAGCTGCCAGAAACGTGTATTTGTATTGATGAAACATACTTTGTTTCTCCTTTAAGAGTGTTTGATTGTATAACTCTAACTTCTTTAGTCTAACCTTCCTCTTTCCTGATCCTTTTCAGGCTCATGCGCTGGAAGCAGACATGGAGACAGAGTTTGTTTCGACAGCATGTGCGTGCAAAGCAGTGATCTGCTGCAGAGTCACGCCGCTGCAAAAAGCTCAGGTGGTGGAGCTCATCAAGAAACACAAGAAGGCCGTCACCCTGGCCGTAGGAGACGGAGCTAACGATGTTAGCATGATCAAAAGTGAGTTGGGCAGGAAAGATCGATATATGGTAATTGAGAAAAAGAGGAAGTGTGAATAGATTCAGGTTGAGATGGAGACAAAAGAAAAAGGAGAAGTATCTGCAGCTAAAAGAGTCAAGATTTTGTAAACAGATTCTCAGGAGATGTAGAGTAGACATTGTTTACTCCCTGATGTTTTTGGTGATGTAAGCTGTGTGGAAATAAGTGTTGCAGTACATATGCAACATCCAGTCAAGTGCTTATTTCTTGTTTTCTACAACACAAAAATTGCAACCAGCCACTCAGCACCTTTCAGTTTGACAATCAATGTTCAAATTCACAAAAAAATGTTTTTTCTGGCTCCTGTAGAAATGATGACAGTTTCAGAATAAAACAGCAATACTGAGATGAAATTTAATCAATAGTCAGAGATCAAGGATATTTGCAAGAGAAAAGATGTGGGCACTGGAAATATGTGGATCTTGTGTTAAATTTTAACACCGTGTATAGCACATTGAGTCCGATGAAGAGCTGGTCAAAGGTCAAACAGACCTGCAGTCTGTCAGTGCGCTTCAGGATAGTTTTGTTAGCTTAAAGCTGCTTTATGGGTAACCAAAAATAATATTTGTTTAGTCCTTGACCTGTATGTTCTGCTTCCCTCAGTGTTTCTAATGTTCTGTTTTTAAAGCTTCGGGTCATCACACCTATGTCTGTGTTTTAATGTCATGTGAAAAAGTACATTTGTGTGTACTGACTTTTTTTTTTACATGGATTTATGCAAGAACTAAGCAGAAGTTCAGGCTGACGGGTTAATCACGTACTACACTACACATACATACAACTCAATCATGAGCTAATAATGGAGTACTTTGCAAGGTCAATACTGGAAGAGGGAAACAACAGCAAAGAAAGACAGCTTTCTAAAATTGTATAATTTTAAGGTTTTTAAGTTAATTTAATCTTTTACCGTCTCATTTCTTGTTTAGTGCTTTTATTTAGATTCAACCATCACTCTACCCCTTACATTTATTTTATCTTATTTATTGTATTTTGATTATTTTAACAATTCACAATCATAGTTTCATGAAGTATCTTGCTTTTTTTTCTTTTAAACTCCTTTAATCAATATACTTGAGCGGTGTGCTGTTAAATCTTTCCTTCAAATATGTTTTTGTCCTTATTATGTTTTATTTTGTTTATTTTTTTCTGTTTTTTCATGATTTCTTTCCAGTCACTGTAAAGCACTTTGAACTTCTATTTATTTGTATGAAAAGTGCTACATGAATAAAAGTTGATTGGTTGATTAATTGATTACTGAGCTTGGGAGCAAAGATTTTTGTTAAAAAGTTAATAAAGCTGAACTACTTCGAAAATATTTCCCCATGCTTTGTTTTTTTACCGGGGTTAGCCAGGTCAGTTAAGTGTGAAGACTGGTAACATGGGTTACCATGCGGTACAACCTATTGACAAGATATTAGACACAACTTATTTTTACTTTCTTAAGGTACCCTTAGGTATAAGTTGCTATTTTATAAACACACAAGATAATACGATTCCTGTTCACTGTCTTTCCTCCTGCTTTTATTTCCAACAGGTGCTCATATTGGAGTTGGCATCTCAGGTCAAGAGGGGATCCAGGCTGTGCTAGCCAGCGACTATTCCTTCTCCCAGTTTCGCTTTCTACAGCGCCTCCTGCTGGTACACGGCCGCTGGTCGTACCTGCGCATGTGCCGATTCCTCTGCTACTTCTTCTACAAGAACTTTGCCTTCACCATGGTGCACTTCTGGTTTGGCTTCTTCTGTGGGTTTTCTGCACAGGTCAGGAGTACAAATCACATTTGCTATCAAAGTCACGTGTTTGGAAAGTATAATAAGAATTTCCATATTCTCATTGTCTGTGTTTTGTCTCCTCTGTCATACAGACGGTGTACGATCAATACTTCATCACCCTCTACAACATCGTCTATACTTCCCTCCCTGTGCTGGCCATGGGGATATTTGACCAGGTCTGTTTGATTAATAATCATTATCATATATTATTTCTATAGCTAGGACCACATCATATCAGTGTAGTCTTATTTCTGTTAAGATTTTCTCTCCCACACCTCTTTCCTTACTGCAGGATGTTCCTGACCAGAGGAGTCTGGAGTATCCCAAGTTGTACGAGCCCGGGCAGCTCAATCTCCTCTTCAACAAGAGAGAATTCTTCATATGCATTGCCCAGGGCATCTACACATCAGTGGTGCTGTTTTTTGTCCCATGTGCAGTTCTTTCCGATGCCACGCAGAGCACTGGAGTGCCCCTCGCTGATTACCAGACCTTTTCAGTCACCACAGCAACAGCTCTGGTCATTGTGGTTAGTGTTCAGGTGAGTTAGACATGTTTACTTTGTGCTTTGTTCTGCACCAAACTTCTGTTAAGAGTCTGGATCACAACAAAAGCATATAGGAAGATTTGCTGATTTATATTATTGATATCAGGAGGAATACCAAGCTGAATTTTCCTCGTATTACAGTGTGTCCTAGTGTGATGTGAAGTTGTCAGGTTTAAAAAGCCTAATACATCAGAAAAGAGACACAAATGAGGCAAAGACAACAGAATTTTGTTTTTACTTGCAAGGAGAACGCAGAGATGTGCTCAGTTACAAATCTTCTACACTCTGAGTCACATTCAAGTCTGAGGGGATGGGGGAGCATTGCATCATGACGTGTTTCATAAAGTATGAGTATATGTGTGTGTGTGTGTATATAAAGTCCAGCAAATGAGTACACGTAGAATGTCCAGTATCTTCTTATCTTCAATCTGACCTTGACTATGGAAGATTCTCATAGTCTTGAGAAGTGATGCGGCCATTTGCTCAATCAGCCGGGACCTTTTGAAGCCCTGCTCATTAGTGAAATACAGAGAAACTATGTGCTTCACAGAAACTAAGTGAAAGTACAGACGGAATATCAGAATATGAAACTGTGGATAAATATCAGCATATATGGGATAACTTATGTACATTTACGCTAACAGAAGTTTAATGATGTTGTGGTTAGACAATATCCAGCACAGATTTCATTTAACATGGGATATAAATTAAGAACATCTTTCTGTGTGTTTTGTGTTACTTTTGCTTTCAATTTCATCATTGTGTATTTATAGTACACTTTTGCTTTCTTTCATTCCTGTGTGTGTGTGTGTGTGTGTGTGTGTGTTTCTCTTTCTCCAGATCGCTCTTGACACAGGCTTCTGGACGGTTATCAACCACGTGTTCGTGTGGGGCTCTCTTGGCTGTTTCTTCACCATTATGATTGCTCTGCACAGTCAGACCCTCTTCAAGATCTTTCCCAACCAGTTCCACTTTGTAGGTCGGTCTCCTTTCCTCTGTTTGTCTTGTCACAGATGTGCACTCACTCACTCACAGTCACACAATCACTACAGCGAAAACACAGATTGTTGTAGCTGTTATTTCACAGTGAGTACAAATGAACCAGAAATAAATCTGTGTAGTTTCACCAGTTACTAAAGACAAGCCTACACAAAAGTTTTTAAAAGGACATATTATCATGTTATTTATTAACTTTGACACTGTCTCGGTAGGCTTTACAAAAGTGTTTTGAGATTAAATCAGGAATATTAAGTTCAAACACTTCATCTGCTGTTACTTTATTCCATTCTCCAAGTTCCTTTAACATGTTTTTGTATGTCTCTCATTTACTTTTGGGTACAGGTAGTGCCCAGAGCACGTTATTGCAACCAGTCGTGTGGTTAACTATTGCATTGGCAACAGCAATATGCATAGTTCCAGTTTTGGCATTCCGCTTTCTCAAGGTGGACCTGAAACCACAGCTCTCAGACACGGTGAGAAAACAAGCAAATGTGGTTTTTTCTCATTACAGCATACATCAGCCACATCATCCTGACAAATAAACCTGACATAAATCTCAGCCAATGATTAATAGCACACTTACAAGCTGTCAGTTGAGGGCTCCTGCTCAACATCAGTGGCCTCATGCACTGTGAGCATGATGTGCAAATATTGACTTTATCAGTGAACCTAAAAACACTTAGGTTGCTTTTATGCATGGTTGTTAGCTCAGTGTGTTGCCATGCAAGTGAAAAAACTGCGTCCAACTGAAGCCGCAGTCAGGGGAGTGTGACAAAGTTCCTTTTTTAATGGTTTGTTTCAGTTTCTGGTAACTATCTTAAGTATACATTTTAGCAGGGAATTAGTTGGGGGCTTAAAAAAAATCCCCTTTTTGCACATACAGAGGCTTGAAAAAAATGACAAAATACCTCTGCCTAATATACTGCCTGGCTAAAAAAAATTGTCGCCACCTGTATTTAGTGAAGCTATTAGGTACAAGCCTCTTATTGGATAATAACTGCATGGGTGATTATCTTTCAGCTGAACAAGTTATGTTACCCCAGCAGATGCAATTAGTAACTTTTCTTTTCTTAAACAACCATGGTGAAATACACATCTGTTTGTGGAAAATGGGTTCGTCTGTTTCAGAGGGGTCAAATTATTGGCATGTACCAAGCAATGAAAACAACCAAGGAGCTTCTAAATTTGGGTTAAGAACCATCCAGTGTATCATTAAAAGTGGAAGGATGGAGGGGAACCAATATCTTCCAAGATGAAATGTGGTCAGAAAAAAATCCTGAATGATCCTGATTGGCAAACATTTGAACATTTCATCAAATCAAAGAAAAACAACAGTAGAACTCAAGAGTGTGTTTGATGGTGACGGTAAAACACAATGTAACGTGAACTGAAGGGATTGGGGTTGAACCAGCTGTGCAGCCTTATGAAAACCACTTATCTGTAAGGCTTACGCGATAAAAGGCTTCAGTTTGGTAGGAAGCAATCGGACTCTGGAAGAATGGAAGAAGGTTATGTGATTTAATGAGTCCAGATTTACCCTGCTTCAGAGTGATGGGCGCATCAGGGTAAGAGAAGAAGCAGGTGAAGTGATGCACCTATCATGCCTGGTGCCTACTGTACAAGCCTGTGGGGGCAGTGCTGTGATCTGGGGTTGCTTATCTGAGCTTGTTTAAAAAACGTCACAGTGAATGCATGCTGAAGTCAAAGCTGGAGGCTGTCTAACAAAATATTGCAGTGTATGATCTTTTTTTTTTTTGGGCTAGGCAGTGTAGTTTATATTTGCTCAAATGTCAATTCTGGCTCATGTGCAAGGGATACATTCATATGGTATACGTTATACATGGTGTGTACAGGGCGTGCTCAACACTAATTGAAGGAAATGAAAACACCATGAAGAAAATGTAGACGCTGCAGCCTTCAGACACTTTTTAACAGTTAGTTTGAGATGGTTCAGTGATTCAAAGTTAATCCCCCCCCCCCTTCACCGTCAATGTTTTCTGCACCTTGTCTGTTAATTATTATGTCTACAGGATATGGTCAGCCCTGGAGCTACTTTTCAAGTGTGTCAACACCATATCTCAGAATCTAACTGTAAAATCTTTCTCTCCCTGACTCTGTTCCCTTTCCAGGTGCGTTACACTCAGCTTGTGCTTCAGAAGAAGAGAAAGCCCGTGAGTCGTGGCGCGGCAGGTGCGTGGCGTGGGGCGGGCAGTGTGTCAGAGGGCCGTCTAGGAGCTCGTGGAGGTTCCAGGAGGTCGGGTTACGCTTTTGCTCACCAGGAAGGATTTGGAGAACTGATCACCTCAGGGAAGAACATGAGGCTGTCGTCTCTGGCCCTGGCCACCTTTGCCTCCAGACACAGCTCCAGCTGGATCGACACTCTCCGCAGGAAGAAACACACTCACACACACACTCCTCCCAGTGCCTCTGGTGAGTGCAGCCCAGCTCCTAGTAGTTTATCTGGGTCTATTCCACCACTTTCAAACTCCTCCTCTGTTCTGGGTGGCTCACAAGACACACCAATTGAGGAGGAAACAGTTACAGCAGCAGCAGCCCAAAAATCACAGACTGTTCTCACTTCATCGGCACAATCAACACCAGCTTTTGCATCAAATTCAGAATCAGTGGTACCTCTGGGCTCTGCTCAGGTGCCCTGTGCTGGTGTCCTGACCCCAACAGCAGTGAGGGCGAATGGGGGAGACTCACCAGGTGGATGGACAATTACTCTTGGTACTGTGCAGGTTAGCTTTATCTTTGTTTCCCCTTCATGTTATAACACATTTTAACCGCACACAGTGATTTTTTACAGTTGGGTCCTCCTTTTTTCAACAGGAAGCTCTGTTTGGTTGGAGGGTCCGTTCTTCTGCATCCAATAGCCCAGGTCCAGCCTCCTTTGAAGAGGAAACCAGCCAGGCAGAGTGACGGGTCGGACATAAATGAAAAGAACAGTTTATTCACCTGTGACCATCTCAAACAGGACGGGCCTCCTGCTTCTCTGGAGTGAAACCGAGAGCTCATAGACTGTTATGATCAAATCTACCAACACTGTGCTCTTGCCTCTCATCCAAGCTCAACGTTTCCCTACTCAATCACTTAAACTCTAGTCCTTGAAAGAAGTGGTGTATCCTAATACCAGTCAGTGAATGGACTCTAAAGATGACTTGAGTGTATCCACACAAATGACAGCTCTGCTCTTACAGCATTACATAAGGGAAGATTCTGAAAAAATGTCAGGGTAATTTCCTTAAGCTCACCTCAAAGGATGCATTCACCTGTCATTTCATATAGGTAAGCCAATATCTTAAAGTCAATAATGTAACAACAACAAAAGACAAAAATCAAGGTTACTTCTTATCCATGATCTAAAAGATTGTTTCCACTTGTCATTTTCAAGTTTGCTGCCTCTCTCTAAATCAACGATGGGTTGAATGAACGAGCGAAATATCAACATTTTTAACCTTTGAAGCGCAGTTTTCTTATCCAGAAGATACCCTCAAGCCTCTGTGTTGACTATAGTTCTCAGTGAGAACGTTACTTTAAGTTACAGAGCCTGACAAGACTGTTGCAAAACTTTTCCCCTTCATTTACTTACTTCTTATACCTCAACTTTAACTGCATTTTTTTTTCTATTTTGCATCATATTGATGTGTTTTATATTGGTTTTCTTGAGTTGCAACCTGAAGTAACCTGAAAGTTTTTTCTTTTCGGTCTGATAAAAGGCCATATTGTGTGACTGTATGTATAATTTTACATACTATCACAGATTTAAAATGTAGCTAAAATAAAAACTGCCTTTTGGTTATACCTGGAGGAAACTCGAACAGTAAAAACCAGGCTGCAATGAACATTTAAAGATCGTTTGTCTAGTTCTCGGTTATTCAGTATTGTTTTGTGTGAAAAATGTGCTGATTCATACTGTATACATACTGTACCCCCAGTAAAGTGCTTAACATTTTTATTTGTCCATGAATAAAGGTTGAAGGAGTTTGGGGATACTCATGCCTTACAAGAGCTAAAATGTCTTTCTTGCCTGTTTCTTTTTCTTCTTTTAATGACAAGTAACTGCAAAACTACATTCTGTGATGAAAAATGCTCCGAAACACTTTCCCCTGACCTGGACTTGTGTAAGATGGCAACAAAGTTTTTAGATTAGTGGAGTATAAGAAACCTACTACCATTGCAGTATTTGAGAATCAAAGCACTGACTGAAAAACTAGAAAATATTAAGACACTGTGAAAAACTGAGCCAATGTAAATAGAAATTAGGGATAAACTAGGACTTTGGATTGATTCAATATTCGTTTCCCAATAAACAGTTCATGTGAATGTTATCTCATCTTAAAAAAAAAGTATTTTCTAATATTGTTTATACCAGCCCTTGGTTCCATTATTGCAGTTGCTCAGCGGTGGTTGTAGGACATCTGATAGGTGTTTGATTAGGCAATATGAAAATAACGATTTAAATAATGTGAGAAACTTCTGTAAAATTTAGGAAAAAAAACGAGGTTTAAGGCAATTTTTACAAATCTGAAAACAGTTAACACTTGCTGTCAAATAATATATCTGCTTTAAATGTCCACCTGTTTTAGAACTTGAATAATTGGGGGTATTGATATGTTAGCAGTGTATATGTCATCTCAAGCAAAGAGACGTAATCATAGACTGTAGTTAATTAGACTGGAATGAAGTGGACTTAGAAATAATTAGACTATTTTATAGGTCTTAGGCACTACTTTTCGAAGAAGTATCACCTAGTCTATTTTATTTTTAACAACTTGAATGATATGAAATCGTTTTACTATTTAGAGTGTGTGAATTTTTTGTAACCTTGGAATAAATGTTCAAAAAATAAACACCCTTGCATTTATTCTCAGATAAAGGGATTAAGTTGCTTTGAAGATGCTGTTTAAGCCCAAAGGTAAATAAATTATCATGTTCATGCAAAGTATGATGGGTCACACTGATGAATTGTTGAATACACGAGGGTATGACAATTTCTGTGATCACAGGGCAACATTCAGCTCCCATTGGATGTTTGTTTCCACGCTGGGGAGAATTTCCTCTGTGTAACAAGCTGAGCAAGGGGAAGAGACTTTAAATTTCACAATAACGGATCTTACGAGCATTTGCCGAGGCCGCCGGTGTCAACTATAAAAGCTCGACTGTCACTCAGTCTGTCGGTTTTTTTCCTCAGTTCAGGACGGTTGTTTACTTTTTTGAGAGAAAGAAAAGTTTGATGAATGTCCTACTAACTCTCAGCTGATGATGATTTGCATGTCAGAGGTGTTATGAGGAGTCTGTGCGGGGGGATCCATGGCCAAAATGCTGATTTTTCTCCCTTTGCTGGTTGCTCTTCACACCGAACCTGTTGGCAGCTTTTTCGCAGGAGCCTGCCCCCGAAAAGGTAAGATCTCTGAAGTTTGTCTGCGAACCTGTAAGCGAGATTATATCGATGATTTGTCAAAAACAAGCCACGAGTGTCATTCACTGATTTCCTCAAATACTTTTAACGAAACGACTTTTACTGAAGTGTGAAGTGTTACATCACAGCTGCTGAAAAGTAAGTTTGTGACTGTCAAACTTTTATTCAACTTTTTTGATTTGTTTTTTTCTTTTTAGAAAATATTGATGACTACCGTATTTTTCTTCATCCACAACTATGTTTTTTATTCTTAGAGAAATCTGTTCTCATAGCAATTCCTGAATGTTGATTTGACTTGATGTTTATTCAGTCCTGACACAATCTGCGTAATAAAATAAAATCAGAGCATTGGCCGTAAAACCTACATCCAGAACTACAAAATATACACTGTACTAAAAAATCAAAATCAAAATCAATTGATGCAACATACATGTTTGTGTTTATGGGTTTAAAGGGACTGTGAGGACTTTTCAGAGTGATCCTGAAAGTCTATGTACCTGACCGTAATTCACAACTTCAGTCTTCAAATAGGTTATTTTTGTAAATGCTACTTTTTAGCTTCTGAGTGGACCTAGTTAGTTGTCAAAGAGACCAAGGTCTCTATGACAACACCACACTGGCTGTTGAAGTAAAAAAGTGAGAAGAGAGATCTGCCTCTTTCTCTGCGGAATATGGTTTCTTTTCGATATTGGAAATTGAATGTCTGATAGAAAAGGGACAGTTGAGCAGAAGGAAGCTGAACAGCAGAATGATATAGCACAAACTAAAGGCTAAGGCTAAAGCAGGGGTTAAGCTGTTTGTGAAAACGTTCATTCCAACCTACATGCAACAGTTATACTGCAGAGGTCTGTTCAAACTTAAGAGTCAATCATTAAAAGGAAGAAATATGCTACTTTTGCTGTTCCTGGTAGATGAGCACTGATAGGACATAACCAAGATTTAACGTTATCTGTTACAGATACATCTCAGGGCACTGGGCTGTTAATAATGCAGTTGGCTACTTTGGTCTAAACTTACAAAGTTTGCTTGTTGGCATGTTTCAAATAACATTACTATATAACTGTTGATAAATACATTATCTTGACATGTTGTATCTGTTAAAAACTTGTCTGTGTTAAAAGGAAGATCTGATTTCCATTCATTTTTTACAACAAGTACACGTCATCATGACAGTTTGCAGGAGTGCCCCAGCCAAAGGAGTCTCTACAATCTACTTCAAACAGATTCTCCTCACAGTCACTTATTAGAATAGTTGCAATAGCAAGTCATTCATTTATTTGTATGTATATATGTATAAAACTCTAGTTGTTTATCTACAAACACTTTATTCAGTAGGTTTGTGTGCATTTTCCCAGATTTATGTGTGCAGAAGTTGAGAAAACATAAGTTCTGATGTCAGGATGCAGCATTGTCAGGGATAAAAATAAGAGTCTTTACTTGTCTGGTTATGGAAATGTTCAATTCAACAATGGAGATGGTAATGAAAGAACCTGAAGCTTACTGGGCTGACTGCATGTTACATCCACGTTGTGTATTTTAATACAGGATGTCACCTCCAGACATTTCACTCTGTGTCATGATATTATGTGATTGGTTTAGAGTCTCTTGATGCCTCTGCTGGTGCGATAACTGTATCCATTATAAAGGTATAATGACTTCAGTTGTTGATGTAATTTCCTACTTCATAAACTTTATGTAGCCTTTCACTCTATCTTCCAATTTTCTTTTACTTCCTGCCTTTAGGTTTATGATAGGTTTTTAAACACTAGTCCTACTTCCTACAAGCCAAACAGCCTGTCAGAGTTTGGGAAACAGGGGTGACCTCTCCACGAGACATGCTCATACAAACTAAACCTTGGTTAGATCTTCTCTTTCTCCCTCACTGGGCCTGGAGATTTTATCTTATAGTTCTCGTTATGCCATTGGCTGAGGCACAAAAATTGGACATTTCTGTTTCATACATCTCTAAGCAGAGGGTTTTACCTACTGGCACTATGACCAAAATACCCTCTACTGTTTGTATTCTCTGTTCGTACTTACACAAGGCCATCTTTTATCAGTGAATCAGATTCTACTATAACATCTGACTTTGACCTTGATTGTGTTTGTTGTACTTGACTAAAACTACTGAGATAGCTTTGACCATTGCAGGTCAGTAACATGTTTTGAAAGCTTTGAGGCTGCTCTTTGTCAAATAGTTTATGGGATCAATACAGTCATGAATATCGAAGTATAGGTAGAAACCTAAACAGCATTTTGTTTCCAAGCCAAAGAGCCAAACATTTTCCTGATTCCAGGGAAATAAAGAGGGAACTGGGAAAGTGGGACACAGGGAAGAAATGGTTTATTTGGACAACACAAAGGTACCGGATTTAAACCGGTTAGATCAAAAAGAGCTTTAACAATTGTGTTACATTTGGCTGTGCATGAGCACAATTTTAAACAAACGATAAAAACACACGGTACAACAGGAGACAAAAAAGGTCAAGGGGGAGTTTTGTTGCTTTTGGTGATGTCATGTGCGCTCTGCTTACTTAACCTAAATCAAATCTCAAAGGAGGAAAAATGTGTGATTAAGACCACTTGATGAACTGTGTTTCTGTTATCTATTTCCCTGGGCAGAGCCTCCCCCTGGTGTGCTGGTTTTATCTCCAGGCAGTAAGTTACTTTTGACCTGCAGGGGTCATGTAAAGGTCGATGGAGAAACAGTCAGCGTGGCCAGAAACCCCTCTAACTCCAGCAGAAGAGCTTCCAGAAGTTACAAACAGACGATGGAGAGGAGGAGTGAGGAGAACCACCCCAGTCCTACTGAGGCCCATGAAAACAGAGTCATCACCCACACAGACGCAGGATACACTGCTTCTCCCACCACTCAAATGATCCAGAAAAGTAGTGTGAGCGAGCTCTTAAAGGGCCAATACAACTGGGAGACCGAAGACATGAATGGAGAGGATGCTCTTGAGGAGGAGGACGGAGAGGAAGGCAGCAGAGTGACACGTGCTGTAAAGTTTTCATATCAGTGGAAGTGGAGTGGGAAGACGGGGAGGAAAGGAGATAGAGACTGGGGGGAGATCACGTTTGAAGAGCGAGGGGCTACACTGTACCTGCCCTCGGTGAGAGTGGCAGACTCTGGGAAGTACGCTTGTTTCTACAAAGGAAGAGAGATGTTCTCTGTAAGAGTCACTGTTGCAGGTGAGTTAAAAACAAGAGTAAAGCTGATGATAAAGTGATAGAAATGTTTTATGAGATATCTTAACCCACCAATGGATAAAGTGTGGTCATGGTTGATGCTGATATAAGATTTACATTGCCTGGCCAAAAAAAAGATGCCACCTGGATTTAACCAAGTAAATAGGTACAAGCTTCCTGTTGGATAATTACTGCATGGGTGGTTATCCTCCAGCTAGTAATAAGTTATTTAACCCCAGCTGTTGCAATAAGTAACTTTTCCTTTCTTAAACAACCATGGAGAAAGACACATCCTGTGGTCACGGCCCTCAAGGGATTTTGACTGAACAGCTTTGTAACCTTAAGAAAACCACTAATCAGTGAGGTTAACTGGAAAAAAGGCAAGATCTTGATGAAAAATAAATGCAACACTGGGCGGAAATAAATCTTGGGACATTGCAGAAGCTTATCGAAACTAGCCACATCGAATGTGTGCTGTAATCAAAGCTAAAATCCGACCAAATATGAGTGAGTGACTTTTTTTTTGTTACGACTTTTTTTTGGCCAGGCAGTGTATTTGAAGATGGAAAAAAATCGAAAACATTTGATTGAATGAAAAAGTAATGTACTTAAGACATTTGTTAGATCCCCCAGAGACTCCAAGCCTGTCCTGCTACAAAAGGTCGCCCAGTAGTAAAACTCGCTGTGAGGGGACTCCTAGCAAGTGCGTCAGCATCACTCCTGACTGTATTCTCTTTCTCAGTAAAAGGTGAGGAAAGACAATAACAGTATCACTGAATGTGTTATTTTTGTTGAAGTTTATAGGTTAAAAAAAAGACAAGAGATGTGGGAGGGAGAAAAGAACTTGACCACAATGGCATCCACGTATAATAATTTCATATGGACTGTATATTCCAAAAAGGGGTTATCAGGATAAAACTAGCCGAAGGGAAACAACAGTGGTGGTGGTGTTTGACTATTTTCTCCCTTTCTTAATTATTCATTTTTGTTACTGTACCTTTACTTTTATTTCAGAAGAGGCACAGAGTCAGAGCCATTTCATCGAGTCAAGTGCTCTTACTCATTTCGACTCTGCCGTTGTTGGTGTGCTCTGGATTACAACGAGGACGAGCTGAGGACACTTCACAAGGCTTTCCTGTGTGTTACCACCATTGCAGGCAATGCCACCAGTGGGCCGAAGAGCTTTAGTCCCCTGGGCATCTGTAAGTGGGTGTGTGGAAGGAGGTGTGTCCACTTTATGTTTGGATCATGAAAAAGGACCTAAAAATACACTGAATATACCATATATCCCCTCTTTTTACCGCAGTAAAGCCCGAACCACCATCACATGTGTCAGTGCGTCAGGAAGTGGGACAGGAGACAAGGTTAAAGGTCACCTGGAGTTCCCCAAAGTCCTGGAAGTCTCAAGACAACTATTATGAACTCATTTACGAGCTCAAATACAGACCTCGCTGGGCTTCACTTGATAGTGAGCAGGTGTGTGGAAAATGTGGACGTTCCCTGTGTTTGTTTACATTTTCCTCAATATTACTATGTTGCAATGATAACACATTCATCATCACCTTCACCACTGTTTCTTTAGACTAAAATAAATCAACAACCAATACTTACTTGTAAAGCATCAAATCACAACAAATATCATCTGTAGATGCTTTAGAAAAAGAGAAGGCCTAGACCTGGGAATGTTTTGAGATGAGGAGTCTCAAGTCATCTCACTTCGCTGCATTTAGCAAAAACAAAATCCTTTTAAGAGCAAGAAAACTAGGGCACATCCAGACTTGTGTTTGACAGACATGGTTTTTCTGTGTTTGTGTTGGAGAGGGGGACATGGAGTTACAGAATGAGTGAGAGTTGGAAAAAGATAAATAACAATAACATGAATACAGTACATTTAAAGAAAGTCTCGGTGTGTGTCCTGTTTGAATGAACTTCCAGTCAGTGCTTGAGATACTACTGCATTTGTAACAGCTATTAGGGATCCGAATGAATAAAAATAAAGGAACAAAGTGCTACAAGACTGATCTGGATACCTAGGTCTAAAATAATCACTAGAATAATACAGTACAACTGCACAGCTTTTTATGTACTAATTGAATTAGTTTATGGAATATGAAAACTGGATATGATACGAAGAACAACAGCAATATAGATGAAATTACGTCAATATGTTAATTTTCTATTGATGGTATATGATAATTATTATTATCATTATTGAATGATAATGGTAGTAACAAAGACTAGAAAAATCTTGGTACTGTAAACATTATGATAGTATTATAGTATCAATTCATATTATTACTTATAGCAATATTTTTATGGAAGCAGGATACAACTTTACTCCATTTGACAGGAGGAGTAGGGGTGGGACAAAGTTTCAATTTCTTCACGCTTCTTTTTGAGCATCGAAAATTTATTTGTGTTTTGTTCTTTTTTTTTGTTTTTTTCCTTCTATTAATGTCTAGGATAAACTTATCCTTAGCTAAAAAATAGGTTTACAGTTAAAAACAAAATATTGATTATTTTATTTATTATTTCATTTAATATTTTGAATAAACATCAGTGGGACATGATAAAGCTGATTATTCTAACTTCTTTTTTATTACTTTGATTTTATTCTTAGCCAACATTTTAAATCTCAGTGCATCCATCAAATCTTTTGCTTTCATAATGAAAAAGAAGAAAATTTCTGCTGTCTTTTGTGATGATGATCTGATTGTCCCTCCCTGGTTTTCTCTTCCTGTACAGGTCAAAGACATTAAGGAAGATCATCACTTCACTATCTCCGACATACTGCCAGGTGTTGAGTACCTGATACAGCTCCGAGCTAAAGAGCAATTTGATGGTCATTGGAGTGACTGGAGTGCACCTGTTAATGCCAGCAGCTGGATAGGTAACTATGTAAAACATATTCTACAAATCAATGCTATTTCATCGCATAGGCATCCCATGAATACGTCAGAAATTCATGTGAGAGGGGAAGTTATGTAAAAATGTAATGATAGCAGCAGGCGTCCTGTCTCCTAGGTTTTTATAGATGCTGTTTACAGGGAAGCTCTCTCATACATGCATAATTATTCTATTCCTAGCTATGTTTCTGTTCCTCTCTGAAAACATTAAGTTGCTGTGCAAAAAACACATTTACAGAGTCATACTGAAAAACATTTACTTAATTATTCATTCTCACTAAGTAACAGCAGAGGTTAAAAAGACACCTTAATCTTTAATAAGAAAATCTATGAGAAGTTTGAGAAATTTTCTGGTGGTTTGTAAAGATATGGTAGGCCGGCCATGTTGTCCAAACTTCCTCACTCTTTGACCAGCCGGAAACTGATGTCTCGTGTCATCAGCTTCTCTCCCTTCACACTTCCTGTGAACACTTCACTGTATGTTTTAAAAATAAAAGCGTGAGAAAAATGTCAAAAAAAGAAAAAAGAAAAAAAAACAGAACAAGAGCTTCCCACTTATGAACATATCTACATATTAACTCTATTTAAAGTCTATTTACATATGCGCTCTTTTTGGGAATGCACCTTTAACACAGTGCAATAACAGAAAAGACTAATGGTTTTCACGCTATGTTTAGTATTTAACATTCTTTAAAATAATAATAATAATAATGATAACAATAATAACAGCAATAAATTGTATTTATATTATTTATTTAAAGCGGTTTTCTAAAGACTCAAAGACGCTTCACAGAGGATAAAAACATAATGATAAAACAGCACAGTAATAATGATAAAACCTGTAACAAAAACAAAGACAAAAAAAAAACATGGAGTACATTTAAGAGCAGTTAGACATTAAAAAGATTCAAAAAGATGTGTTTTGAGGAGGGTTTTAAAAGAGATTCCCTCATTCTGTTTTCATTGTCAGAAAATTTTTGTTCCTTCAATTTCTAATCTGCAATACTTGATTCCCGTAGAAATCTAACAATCAGTGCATGAAAGTTAAGTTTTCCTGTTTAAGTGTCAATAACGTCATCTGTATGGGTCTCTATCCTCAGCACCATCAGTGTCTGCTCTTATTACTACGACGGTAAGAGTCTTACACTCTCACTTTATGCCATAGGCTGTGCTTTGCTGCCCTTCCAATGTCTTACCCAATTTCTATTTCCCTTTCTCTTACTGGCAGTTTCCATTCTACCCAGAAGGCTCTGGTGCAGATGCTGATTTGTTGGCCGGTAAGATGACAGTTAGGTGTTAGCATCAATTTGGTGTGTGTTTTTGTATGTTAAGAAAGAAATTGTGAAAAACAAGTAAAAGGGAACCCTGAATGTTGTTAGGACTAAGAACTCCCACTGCCCCCCATGGGTTTTAACAGGAAGGTGTGTCATCATAAAAACTGAGGCGCAACGACACAAGCCACAGGAAACATGGCTCAACACACCTATCATGCACACACATTCAGTCACACCCTGTCCAAATGTACTTTCATGAATATTTTCAGTGCATTTCTGATGCCATCCCCCTCTCTTTTGGCAGTTATTGACCCTGTGTTTAGTGGAGTGGGACCGTCTTATCACATCCTGTGGATCTGTGGCACCTTTGTTCTCTTGTCAGTTGCTCTGGCCTTCTACATATTCAGGTCTGTGGGGAAGATGTGGAGTGGGAGTGAGGGTTTTTTTTATTTTAAGGGGAAAAACATTATCAGTTTCAAACAACAACTGAATGCAAATTTTATTTATCATTGGTAAATAGTGGTGTCCAAACAGTAGTCCCCACAGCATGCATCTGTGGATATGCAGAGTATCCAAGTATGAACTAAACATCTGTTAGGATAACAGAGTTAAATGAAATGGAGCAGATTCACCAAAAAATACAATGGGCTTATCTAGCACTTATCTAGTGCCTTCCTGCTTCCCGCAGTCAATGTCAGAGCAGGGCACTTGGTGTATGACAGAAGCAGCTTACTTTGAGCCAATGTTCCTAATTTATGTTTAAAACTACACAAACAAACCATCCTATTTTTCGTATCCCTTTTCACCCTTATAACATTTCTTCACCAAGCTTGCATATGTAAGTATCAATTTATAAGTTGCATCTAACATCATATACTCGTGTTTCCGTTCATCACAAAAGAATGGCAAAATATCAGCTTGCCATCATACAGTCACCACATTTTTTGAAACAATCAATAACTTCTGCTAACCTCTGGAGTAGAAAATTTTGTTTTGATTATTTTTATTTTATTCATTTTACCTATCTTATAAATCACATGAGCAGTAGAAGTAAAAGGCCAGTGACCACAGCATTAGCATTGCATACGATAATCTGAGTGAAATGAATGAAAATACATTTCAGTAATTTTTTCTGATGAGTTTGATTTTTCTTTTCAGACACAAGGACAGATTTATGTCTAAACTGCACAATTCGGGTGTCATTCCCCAGCATGGTGACCCCCCTCAGCTCCAGATCTTAACTCCACTGGCTCCAGAAATGCAGCCTGGGGACGGTTGTTCCCCTCCACGTTACAAACAACCTCCAGTAAGTGATGCAGAAGAGGAAGAAGGGTTTGAGGAAGATCAAGAGGCGGATGATGAGCAAGAACAGTGGATGAGTAACAGAGTGGAAGCCCAACACTTCAATAACACAACTTACTTCTTTATCCAAAAAGAGTGATGATAAGACAGGAGAGAATCAGAATTTTCTTCCACTGAAAAACAGTGAAACAGGACAAACTTTCTTCTGTTGGAAGCTAATGTGGAAACTACTCCATGGTTTGGCTTTCTTTCTCTGTCCCTGTCTTTCATCTTATTTACCTCTAAAATACTTTATTTTTGTACATGTATGGTCTTACCTTTTAGCAAATATTGCCAAACACTGAGGTTGTGTGTTCTAGTTGTATATAGGTTTTGTAAAGTTTAATCAAATAAATCACTCACCATATCCTCTTTGTTTCCTCTCTGTTTTCTCAGGTCCACATAGACTTTTTGTGCGTGTGTATTTCCTGTCTTTGAGAAATGTGTCTATAGCCCTTTCAAAACTGTGCTTTGCTCCATGATGCGATGGAGCCAAACATTAAAAAAAGGGATCACTGGGCATCCACTCAGAGTTCATTGCACTTCACATTCACTCAAGGATACATTCCTGCATTATGTCATTTTTGTGCATTTCATGCACTGCATAAATTAATTAATTAGAAAAATACAATTTATGCATCCTGGCTTAATGAACGTGTAAATCAGGGGAGGGCCTGAGTTACTGATAGCCAAAAAGCTTATTTTCATCCTGAGCCCTTTCAGCATCTTAGTGCAGTCAATATGAGTTCAAAAAAATATTTTCCATAAAAAAATATCTTCTACATTCTTCTCATGAAATTATTGTGATCTGCAAAGGTACATGGGAGTTTAATTTTCATTTTAATGCTTGAAAGACATTGATCATTAAAGTTTTTTTAGAAGACATATATTTAAATCAAAAATAATAAATCACAGTTACCATCAATTCATAAGGAGAGGTGAAATGTTACTGACTTTCCAGGTAAAAGTATATGAGTATTTGTCTTTGTCTCAACGGTTTTTTCATCACTGTACTAGAGATCAGGTTTAAAGCACTTTGTTGTGATAATAATAATAATAATAATAATAATAATAATAATAATAATAATAATAATTTAGTCACTTGAATGACTAGTGATGATGATGATTCTTCTTCAAATTATTATTATTATTGTTATTATTATTATTAGTAGTAGTAGTAGTAGTAGTAGTATTAGTATTATTATTAGTATTATTAGTAATATTAGTAGTATTATTATTAGTATTATTATTAGTATTGTATATTCTTTATTAATTAATTTATTTATTTATTAATTTAATTTTTATTTACTTTATTTTTATAATTATCATTCTCTGCCCGATGCTGCCGCCTCGTGGACGTGATCGTTAACTACTGTGCGTCGTTGCCATAGAAACATCTGTTTCACTAGAAGACGGGCGCTGTGTCAGTAACAGGTGACTGATCCTTTTTTGAGGGAAAAACTTCAAACGTTAGAGATATATGATAGTGCACGTGAAGAGGGGAGCACTATAACCACGGGTGCACTGATTAAAACATGATGGCTGGTAAAGGTGGCGTGACGAAACTGGACGTCGGTGTTTTAAGCGCCGAGCAGCAGGAGAAACTGCGGGAGTTTAAGGTAACACCGGCTAAAATGCTACACTTCCGCCAGAAATTATTCTGTCTGGTTTCCAGCTCTGAAGACACTTTGGTTTGATTCACAGATCAAAACAAGGATCGATAACGAGAGGTATTTGAGGTCGCATCCCGAGATAGAAGTATTGATAGGCAACTTTCTGAGGTTAGTAGGTTTGTTTTTATATATGAGCCGAATCACTGTCTGCTGACCTCAGACAAGCTGAAATGATTGTACATATGTTAATATGAAAAACTGAACAGAAGAAAACAAAGGTGCGTGCCTCAAAGGACGTCTGTCCTAATCAAATCACGGTTTATGCAAACCTAATCTTAGAGTCTTAACCTGGGCCTGACAGGCAAATAGTTTCAGGCAAATCTTCTCATGGTACTACTTTATTCTCTCTACTTCTGAGTTTTTAATGTAGCTGCATGACCTGTCTGAACATATATTGAGTACAGTGTCAAACAAAATAACTGCTGCCAAAAGGAACCGATAATTTTTGGAATCCAGTATTGAATACAAATATTTTTATATTATTCATGATGTAAAATACAGCCTGGGAAAAAATGAAGAGACCACTGCAAATTTTCAGAAATCAGCATCTCTACATATATGACAGTCATTTCATTGCAGTGTCTGTTGAATTCCAACACAAGCACCTGTCTCTACCTAAGAAGGTACTGATGAGGTCATCACCTGAAACAAATCTTATTTAAGGAGTAAATGTATAAAAACCATTGCTGTAGTCATCACTCTCTGTGAAAGACTGGTGGAGAACACGCAAGACACATGAGAGATGTAATTGCAAATGAGGGTTATTCTACCAAATATTGATTTCTGAATACTTCCTAAGTTAAAACATTAGTAATGTGTTATTCAAAATTGAATATGAACTTGTTTTTTTTGCATTATTTGAAGTCTGAAAACAGTGGGCTTTTTTGTGTATTTTGACCATTTTTCATTTTCAGCAAATAAATGCTCTAAATTACAATATTTGGGATATGGGAGAAATGTTGTCAGTAGTTTACATAATAGAACAAAAATGTTCATTTTACTCAAAACAAATACCTATAAATAACAAAATCAGAGAAGCTGAAAAATTTGCAGTGGTCTCTTAATTTTTTCCAAAGCTGTATTTCAATTTAATTGAATACAATGTGTCAACTTGTCGACACCCAAAAGTTAATGTGGAAAGAATCTAGAGCTTGAGTTACAGTATTTGGAGTATGCCCTCAACAGGTCATTCTGAATATTGTTTCTCTTCATTTTTCACATGAGCTGTTCTTTTTCTCAGTGGTTTGCTTCTGGAAAGGCCTGTGGATGTCCGTGAGTTTGCTGCAGGTGGGTGCACACAATTACACCTGCTTGTTTTTAAATCTTATGTCAGAGCACCCCATGCTATGTAATTGAGTGTGTTGGTTTAGTATTGAAAATTAATTAGCATGTGGAAAGTGTCAGCCAACTACACAATGTCAAGGACAAACATTATCATTTTCCTACTTCTGACTGATGTTTTACTCAGGAGGCAGGCTATGGCTCAATTTGACTAAAGGTGTTTTTGATTTTGTTTACATTGTTTGTCTGAAAATAGAAATAGAAATAGTCTCTAACATACATGGTAGTGGCATTTGACAGTAACTTAAGGTACAAGTAGGATCAAATATGAGTGGCACTCTCATGAACGGAGAATTGGACATCATGAGAGACAAAGTTATGCACAGTTGGCTGGTGCGGAAAAAAAAACGGATGTCTTCAATTTTTTTTTAATGTCATTTTCATTATTTCTTAACAATAGTTATATCAAGAGGCACAGGAGCATCATTTTGTCCACAAACCAGTGTCAATGTTCTTTTTCAGATCACTTCACAGACCCAAACCTCCGGGTGGTAATCAGCTCCAAAATGAAAAGAAACACTGACATGGACTGAAACATGTCCACCACCAAACCTGCTGCTCCTCACCTGAGTGTCTCTCATCACAATGTCCCACATGTATGGACTTTATTTTTAAAGTGACTACAGAAACATGAATGCCTGTTTTTCCTTTCCTGTCATCAGATTGTTTATTTTATAGCTTTATGTTTGGATTGCTATCAGACTTTTTCAGCTCATGGGGAGAAATGTAATGAGGGTTCTTAATGAGTGTAATCAGTGTTAATGAGTGGAGGACATCCTGTGGGGACTCTGTGCTGTTAATCACATTATAAACATGACTAAATATTCATTTCTATGTTATAGAATATTCCTTTCCCCTGAAAACTGTTATGATCTCTGGCATCCACATTTGGACCTCACTGACTGAACTCCCCTGCAAGTTAAGACACAGTTTTAGCTCTACTTTTGTATATATTGATGAAGCTATAACAGTAAACACTTTTCTCATGGTTAGTTTTTCCCCACATAGTCCTACCTTTCCTCAAATTTTTGCTTTGCATCGTTTTACTTAAGATGTAATTTTGTGTCACTGGTAATATGATCAACAGTACTTAAAGCTCATATGAGTAATTTTTAGTTTTTTGTCAACCCCTGTGGAAAAAACAATAGATCTTTTCCCTTTACGGCTCTTGTCCAGCAACTTTTTGAACCATCCCATTATCTATTCATCTATTTTACTTTTCAACAACATGTTTTTACACTGAGCCTAAAAAGAAACACACTCCTGACGAGCTAAAAAATACACAAATTTACCCTTTACACTGTTGGATCCCAATGATGTTTTAAGTAGAGATTCAAAGCGCGAAAATGAGGTATGGGAGTGAGACAGAAAATAAAAAGGAATTTAGTGCAAACAATTAAACTGAAATAGGCTGTTTTTCAGACAATGAAAAGTTTAGGACCAAAGCTAAAAACAACTGAAATGATGAACAGATTGTTTCAATTTAATATTGTGTGCAATGAATTGCCTACTCCACTTTTCTTTGTCTTAATGCCATTTCTTCTTTTTGCATTTAATAACTTCACTAAGAACCAAACTGTAAATTATAGCAATTTAACTGGTCTAATAATTGTGTTCAGAGGTGTACAGTGAATTGTACAAAAGGTATACTGGCCCATTTCAGTACACTTTATTTCTTCTTGACTAGGTTTTAAAGCAATAACTGGATTTTTTTTCCAGCCCTCAGGAGTTATCCAACTGGAATGTTGGAAAGATGTTTATCCTTTTTCTTTCATCTTTCCTCAATAAAAAGTTTTATTGTAAAGAAATTGAGTCAGCATATTTAAATGGTTGGTGTTTTAGGATAGAAATTTTACTGTGTGTGAATAACAGGTTGCAGTTTCTAATTAAAGAAGGGTTATAAAGCTTTCCCATATTTAAGACATGGATATAAAGTAACAATTCTCCAAATTCTGCATATTTATATTCTTTAGAAACCTTTGGATTTGTCTGAAAATAGCATCAGATCTTCTCAAAATCTTCGCAAGTAAAAATGATGTGAAAATGTCACGTTGAAATGATCTGAAATGCTGAGAACTGTTTTTGACACATTTGAACTGGGATTTCAAACTCAAATTACCTGAGAGCTGCTAAGCCTCAGCATCAGCAGCTGACAGCTCTCTCTCTCTCTAGAGTTGCAACTTGTTGTGTCCGTTCATCTCCTCGGTACTTTGCATACGACTCTGCATGTTTCAGTGACTGACACTGTTTGCTGTTCTCCATGGAACAGGAACTTTCACACAGCACAATTTGTTGGAGACTCCACAGAAATTACTGTGCGACCACTTTTCCTGAAAAACTCTGTGCCTGACATCAACTTTCCTTTGGAAAACTTTTTAGCTCAAAGTTTCATCTTTTTGTAAAAAATACCACTTTGTTTCTCCGGCTTCTCACTTTAATATCTGAAAATTTTGAGTTTATTATCTCAAAATATTATCTTTTTATCTCAGAGCTTTGACTATTTCCCTTACAAAATGACCTGTTTTCTCGTAATTTTGACTTTTATCTTAAAACTTCTATCACTTATCTTTCAACTGTGACCTTTTGGCTCAAAGTTTTGACCATTTATCGCAGAATTTTGACTTTTCATCTCAAAATTCAATTGGATACGGGCCAAAAAGAAAAAAAAAAATTCATCACCTGTCACGACCACAATGAAAAGAGGTGTAGGACCTTATATCTGCAGTTTGTCTGTAAAAGCGCATTTCCACTTTAGCATTTTCTATCAGGTAGTGCAGCGCAAGCAGTCAGTGAAACCCAGACATTTTGGGAAATTTTATAACATCGACCGTGACATGATTTTACCACCAAAAAAAGAAGAAATGTCTTGGCAAAAGAGGAAATTTGAGCTCAGTTTTGAAGAGATGTACTTTGTACGAGTACACGCACATAATTAAGAAGATATGTCAGTCCTCATTTGTTTGAAATGACGACCTGTACCCAAAATCCATGACTCAATAATTAGTTTTTGAATTTCATCAAATACATTTATAGTGGCAAACCTTTCCAAGAAATTTTCGGCACTTTTAAGGAAAATTCTATAAAATGAATAATAGTTTTTAACTACAAACCAAGGTCTAGAAAATATTTATAGTAACTGGACAAAATATTGAGAGTGACCTTTGCAGTTTTAGTCAAGATATGAAATATACAGTGAATAAACTAAGAAACCTTACTGCACCCCAGATGGTGTCTCTCTCCTTGTGACACCTACTTAGTGATTGTTGTAAACTAAAAACTACTTAACCACGAAATCATCTGACAAATAGATGATATTGTAGGGGTAAATAGTATACTGCTATCCACAGCACTGGTGGTAAGAGTCAGTAAACAGACAAATTTATTCCTCTTTCAGTTATGTATTGTGTCATTCAGGTGTGCTTTTCAACAGCTGCTGCTTTCTATTTGCCAATTTTCTCCAAGAAGAGACTGTTTACACATGCATTGAATTTTTTGTGGTTGGGTTGGATTTTATCACCTATCTGAATTTGTCCAGATGTAATTTCAAACCATGTTCAATCTGAAGGATAAAAATGACTTCCTGTTATATGATCTAAAATATATGATAAGAATCAATGCACCAGAGTTTTGTGAAACTAGATAGAACAGGACTTCTTTGCCTTTTTCATACAATTCACTTTATGTTTGACATTACAAATCATGATTTAAAATACTCGGTAAAGTGCATGAAATCCTGTCTTGAGCTCTGACATACATAAACAAAAAGGGAGAGAGAGAGAGAGAGAGAGAGATGCAAACACAAACAGAGATGTTTGAAAGTCATGCACCTGCTTTGACTCAGACTCAGAGGACAGGTAACCACCCATCCAGCTCTCAGCTCATATGTGAGAGAGAGGCAGAGGATCAACATGCTCTTTCTTTGTTTGTCTACATCCTGATTTCAAACCACATTGTTTCTGCAGTCTATCAGAGAGAGGAATCCGATTCTGTGAGTACAAAGTCATTTTGATTTAAACCAAAACACAAAACATTCTCTTGTCTTTTTTTCTGTGATGGGATGGTTATTTACAGCATTTACAGTATAGTATCAAGAAGAGTTGTAATACTTTTTCAAGAACATCAACGTAGTTGTGCTACTGTGTGTTAAGTAATTGTATTTTTATATTTTAAAGCGTGATTTACCTACTCTACAAAATGTTGTTGGACTTTAAAAGAAAGCAAACATTACTGGGTTGAGTATTTTCAAATGAGGAGTCAAATGAGGGATTAGTAAATTCAATAAAGGCAAATGCAGCATGCAAATTTAAGAGAAGGCACTCAAATGATTAAGGAGCTATGTTTACATCAAGTTGGTCTTGAGGCTGCGAAAATGTTTGTCCTGGCACATTGTGTACATTTAGAGCTTGTTTTTCACAGCCTTTTGTCCCCAAAGTCAATGAAGCCTCCCCCAGGATGACTGATTAAGATGGTAGCTATAGTGAAGTATGAGCTCAAAATCTCAGAGGAGGAAGTTTGTCTGAATGATGGAGATTATATCCAGTAACAACCACAGCCCATCTCACGAAAGCACCCTCACATTCAACAAAATACAGCGAATATCTGCCATGAAAAGAATAGTCGTTGATATAAATGTAAACTTTGACTTATTTCCCTATTTCCAGCAGAGAGGTGGATTAGCCTTTTCAACATGGCTCTAAAAGGAGGAACATTTCTCTTCCTACTCATTATGACCTGTGCAGCTTTGGGTAGGAAACAAAGTCACAACACTCATTATTTACCCTCAAATGCAAAGCTCAGCATAATTATTGATTTCTGTCTGTTCAGCTGTGAGACCTGATAAGACGCAGGGAAAGAAACAGGGTCACAAAGACACGGCCAAAAAACTGGTATGTACCCTCTTGTAAAATGATGCTTTGAATACATAATTTTTTTCCCCGTAAACACATTGATGTTACCACAGTGAAGCCTTTCATCACTTAATTTGCTTTGATAAGGTCACTTCTGTAATTCTTTTCAAGTGGGTGAATTTATTCATTCCAGATATTTGCATTGGAAATCACATCCTGTAATGGCCTTGTTTATCAAAACTTATGCAAAAAAGTGGGATGCATATGGTCTTGAACTGTATTTGAGTGTTTCTTGTATATCCCTTCTATATTTTGGTTTAAAGTATGTATTTTCTGTCAGGTTTTTGAATTATTCAGGATTAATTTAAGAGGTAAAAAAAGAAATGGAGTGGCTGGTATGCATCCCACACACTGATATAGGTTGTGCCTTAAATAATTGTGCTAAAAAAAATATATATATATATATATATATATATATATATATATATATATATATATATATATATATATATATATATATATATATATATATATATATATAATTTATATTCATAGTCAAATCATTTCAACAGGTAGGTTGGAAAAATGGAAAAGACAACAAGCACAACATGCTTTTAATGGCATTCTGTTGGAGAAGTGACTGTGATTTTTGGTATCTAATGTTTCACTTTTGCCTTTCTTTGAGTTATTTAATACCCTGAATGTTGGTTATGATTTGGGTTTATTTGCACATGAGAAAAAACGTGTTTATGTTCACTGCAAAATATATTTTATACATCTTTTTATTCTTGCATATTATTCTGTCAATATGACCACAGATTACTAAAGTTGTTGTGATATTACTTAATTATGAATTGTCATCATCCCAACTATGAAATGTGTTTCTTCAAGTTGAAATTTTATGTCCAAAAAAATCTAGAATGTGTGTTGACTTAACTTGCACCTTAGCCGCCCACCAGCTTTTTAGCAGAGCTACAGCTTTCTAGTTAAACCCAAAATACCTTTGTGAATTGTAACCCATGTTAGTTACACCATGAGTGACGAGGGGACGCAGTTGATGAGACTCTGCTATACATTTAAACAGTTGTGCTTAGATATATCTATTATTTCAAACAGCTACCTGAAGAAGTTAACTAACAAATATAATTTAAATAGAAGAAAGCAGAAGGTTAAAATAATTTGAAAGTTTAATTGAGTTGAAATAGATTATTTTTTTCCAAACAACTACCTGAAGAAGTTAACTGAAAAGTGTATATCAACCAAACTAAGACAAAGGTTGACACAATATGTCTTATTTGATCAAGATAACTTCTGTTGCTGTTGGGACAACCAAGTTTATTTTTGAACTAACATGAAAATTTAAAGCAGCCCGTTACATCATATTTTTTGGTTGAAACAAGTCACACTTAACAATATATTTCACAAAGCGGTTGAAAATGTGAAAATCATACCAGCAATAATATTGTTTCTCTGTCTTTCCATGTCATTAGATGAGACAGTGCCAGAGGGGTAAGATAAAGTTACAGTACATTACTGCTGAATATCTAATCTAATCCCAGTCTTTCTGGCTCACTTGTGTGTTTGTGTGCATTATGAGAAACCTCTATAAATAAAGCTGCAACACAGACATGAAAAATCCTCTGACCAACCTGGCGTGTTTGATTAATGTGTCTGACAATAACCCAAATGCTTCTCATGTAACAGGATACAATGAGCCCAACATGACAATGCTCCAAACAGCGTTCAAGAAGAGGTAATAACTTCAGCCTCTTTTGCCCTGCAGATCACTATTGTGTGTGTGTGTTGTTTTCGTTTGTCCTGCCATTAAAGTTGTTTGACCATAAAGCCATGTGCTGCCAAAATGGACTGTGTTGTATTTCACAGCATATCTAAAACAAATAATGAATTAGTTGCACAAATAACACCTTACATGAAGAACCATTTTTAATAGTTTCATTGTCTTTACTCATAGTGACGTGCCTTCCAAAGACGGAAAAGACTCAGACCAATCCAAAACCCCCCTATCGTCTTTTCTGGATGTCTTCAACTCAATTGTTCCTGTTGAAGGCTCACCTGGACGACGTCCCCTGGATGATACAGATGAGGTGGTGTGAATGCATGCACAGACAAACACCTCATCCATGCCATTTTTTTAAAGATGGAGATGGTCTTTTACGCTTATGGGTGATATGCACTTGATGTCACCGTGGGCTGGAGTCACTGTAGTTACAGTTCTGCTCATAAGTTTACATACCCTGGCAGAATTAATGATTTCTTGGCCACTTTTTAGAGAATATGAATGATGACACAAAAACTTTTCTTTCTCTCACCCTCTGGTTGGGTGAAGCCATTTATTCACAAACAATTATGTTTGCTCTTTTTAAAACATAGCAAAGAACCAAATGAGCCTGATCAAAAGTTTATATACCCCAATTTTTCATACCGTGTATTACCCCCTTTAACATCGATGACAGTTTGAAGTCTTTTGTGTTAGTTGAGGATGAGGGTCTTTATTTTCTCAGATGGTAAAGCTGCCCATGCTTCTTGGCAAAAAGCTTCCAGTTCCTGCAAGTGGTTTACTTTGTGGCATTTGTGAAGGAATGGCTTTCTTCTGGTGACTCGACCATGAGGCCCATTTTTCTTCAAGTGCCTCCCTGTTGTGTGTCTTGAAACAGCCAGACCACATTCTTTCAGAGAGTCATTTATTACAGCTGAAGTTATTTGTGTGTGTGTGTGTGTGTGTGTGTGTGTGTGTGTGTGCGCGCGCGCGCGTGTGTTTGTGTGTGTTTGTGTGGGAGGGGCAGGGTTGCATCCAAACAACTTCCTGGAAGTTGTAGCTGAAATTTTTGTTGGTCTACCTGACCATGGTTAAATTTCAACTGAACCCTTCATTTTCCACTTCTTACTTAGAGTTTGAACACTGCTTATTGACACCTTCAATTCCTTCAATATCTTTTTGGATCCTTTGACAATTCTTTTGCTTTCCCCATGACTCAGCATCCAAAAATGTCAGTGCAGCACTGGATGAAAAATGCAAGTGTCTGTCAGGAGCTCAGAAACTCACTGACCTTTTATACACACTGATTACAAGCAAAAAGATCACAGGTGAGGATGGTTACCTTTAGTAGTCATTTAAACCCATTTGTGTCAACTTGTGCAGGTAATCAGGCCAAAGTCACCGGGGTATGTAACCTTTTGATCAGGGTCATTTTGGAAATTTCTGTTGTCATTATGATTAAAAATAAAGAGTAAACACAGTTGTTTGTTAATAAACGTCTTCACCCAACCACTAACCATGAGTGACATAAAAGTTTTTGTGTTATCATTCATATTCTATGAAAAATGGCCAAGAAATCATAAATTCTGCAAGGGTATGTAAACTTATGAGTACGACTATACATCCACCTAGCGGCAGAGAGCAGAAAGCCTGGTTAAGACCAGTTTGGCTCACATTTGTGTATATGTATCACAGACTGAATAAAACATTGAATAAATTTGACTTCTATTTGGTTATATTTAAGTTGCAGCTGCAGTGACTGACCATGCTGAATTTGAATTTCCAGTGGTACTTTTCATATGAACTTCTCTATCTCTGTTTTATAGAAAAGTGAGATGATGAATCCCACCGATCTTTCAAAACTTATCAAGCGGATGAAGAATTTTCCTGTTGGTACACGGTTTAAAGATCAGAAAAGAAGATTCACTGTTTGAATCAGTGCTGTTTTGATACATGCCTTGTCTTTTATCCCCCCTAGGAGGCATCTGCATGTTACATGAAAGCATTTGTTGCCCCTATGTCCTGGGAAACTTTGAGTGAAGATGATGAAAACAACATGAACCCGGACGACTATGACACACTGTTAACGGCTACTGAACCAATGGTGCTGGATATGCCTCCTTCTGGGGTGAACTTCCCAGATAAAGTGAAGGGAAGAGACAAAGTGAAAAAGTGGTAAGTGTGCTTGTATGAAAATATCTCCTTTAGTGTCGCTCTAAATGTTTTCTCAGAAGTTTGAAGAGGGTCTGTGCTTGCAGGATGAGGATGCTGAAGAGGCTGCACCATCGCATGTCGAAAGAAAAAAGGACCAAGGTGTTGAAATGGGTAAAAGAACAGATCACCCAGGACAAGTTCAGCTGCACAACAAAGCCAAAGTCTGACCAAAAAACAAGTAAGAAAACACTGAAGCATCTCAAATTACACAACAATATTTATGCATTCCTTCCCATCAATTGAGGTAAACTTTGTGTGAATCTAAATCTGACTGAGAGAAAAGGGCAGAGGAACAAGTAAGCATTCAATCAAAGTGTGAAAAAGACTTATCTGGTTTCTAACTGTTGCTAACACTAAAACCCGAAGTTGCAAAGAAAAAGAGCACAGGAAGGTAAAGACAACAAACCAGTGGACTCAATAGGTAAACAGGGATAAAACAAAGCAAGGAACAAAAGTATTATAAAATGTAAAGTGGATGGAAAAAATTGGCTTCATACATGCAACAATATGAAGTTATTAGATCTCGAGATGAAATGCCAGACAGGATGCCAATCCAAAGACTGTTTAGATTCACAGAAACCATGTTACTGGTGGGTCATAACACAGAGAATCTGAACAGCTACAAATGAATGATAGCTTTGTTTTGTTTCTCTGTTTGTTATGAATGTGATTTGTAACAGCCTAGTTTTTTCTGTAGAGCAGTTGCAGCGCTGTAAACCTTCACTGAAATGGCTGGATTCTGATGCCATGGAAGATTTGGGGCCTTTCCTCTCTGATTTAACAACAAGGGACATCGACTCTATTCCCAAAGAGGATGTAAGTCTGCAAAGAAGTATGAAAAGCTCCTGAAACAGTCAAGAGAAGACTTAAACATTGGATATATTTGTTGATAACTCTCACTTTCTTTTTCAGCTGTGTATGTTTTTCCGCTTGTCCAAGTTGAAATCCTTCCTCTGGTCGGTGAAGATGAGGCCCAGCCTGGGCAGGAAGTTTCTGAAAAAAATTAAAGAGTGCTACTCTGACGAGAAGAAATTTGAATCACAAGTGGAGAAGTATGTACTGGTGAACAAATGTGTTTTTGCTTGAAAACTATACATCACAACATTACTGTCAAACGATTTTGCTTTCAATAGCAAACTGTTTGAGTCAAATTAAGTGTTTTATGATTCTCTGATCATTGTATTTCCTCATCTTAGAGACTTCCTCTCCTCTGTTCACTGTGATTGTTTCAGTTCAGCTGGGGATCCTGATGGTTTATTGCACAGCTCTGATCACCCACCTTGATTCAATCACTTGCAAAATCATCAAAATAAAAAGCAGAAAAGAGTTTGCCGCTTTTATCATTAACTTTTAGTTCTTCCTGTCGAAAATGTAGCAAAAATATTAGCTTTTGATTACATTAGTGAACAACATGACAGTTGCTACTCACAGTTGAATCTAATGGACTACACTGCAAAAACTGAAATCCAAGCAAGTCAATAGTTTTAATTTAAAAAAAATATATTTTTATATATATATATTCTTCATGTGAGCCACATTCCACTGACAAGTCCAGAAAATGAAATGTCTGAACTGCTTGTAGCAAGTCAAAGAACCTACTCTCGCCAAGTTTTTTGAAATTAGAAAGATGCCTTATTACAAGAAACTTTTTGAGTATTTTTTTGACTTGTTACAAGCAATTCAGACCTCAATTCAATGTTGGTCTTATCAAGAACAATAAAATTATTTTTACTGAAAACAAGACATAATGACTGGCTCAGATTTCAGATTTTGGAGTGTTTTTGCAGCATAAATAGATCAACGGTAACACCTTTAGATCAAAATTTAGTGCCAACTTATTGCATCTTTTAGTAGGTTGTCAGAGAAAAAAGGACGTTATCATGTATAGTCAGTGAATTAGTGTTCCTTTGCTACCATCTCACTATTCATTATTATTTCCTTACAGTTGCTGCAGATAGGAGTGGGCAAAAACAGAAGAATGCATTATCAAAACACACATTCTGTACATTCATCTACCTGGCATTGTAAAGTACCAATTTTATCTCAGTGTTGGAATAATTATCTCTTTATCTCACCATCTCCTAAGACTCAGCACACTGGCCTGTTATTACAGCCCCTCTCAGAATTTTACCCCTGACTTCAGCAAGAAACTCCTCTCCGTGCTTGACCAATGTGATGATGATGGCAATCGCCAAATCAAAAAGGTAGCATTTCCACCAATCTTACCCTTCAGGGCTGAGGTAATCAGTCTCACAGATCTCTGTACCTTCCTATTGACTATTAAACTCTTTCTTTATCTCTCCTGACTCAAGCTAAAGAAAAAACTCATGGATACTTGGATGTCAAAAGGCAACATTGCCGATGCACTTAAAGAGTTGAGCATCTCTTTCACATCTCTTTCTGGAAAACAACTGTCGAAGATCCCTGTGGATGAAATCAAGAGGGCTCTGAAAATGCTGGGACCTGATGTTAAGTGGACACGCAGAAAGCAGCGAATACTGGCCAAGAAAATACAGGGGAAGGAAAAGGTGAGTCTGTTGAGCTGCTGAGTTTTCTCTCTGGTGTGCTCTTCCTCGTTCCTATCTCACGCTGTCACACTCTGCTTTCTTTCAGTGTAAAGAGATGACGGTTGAGAAGCTGGTAGAATATCGTTCGGTTGCTGGAGGTTTGCCCAGATGTGTCTTCAAGCACATCGACACAAGTAAACTCTTGGATGACACAGAGGGCCTGGAGACTATCAGCAAAGGGATGAGTAAGGGGCATCTAAAGAAGATGTTGAAGCAGGTGAGTCAGGAAAGAGACGCAGAAAATGGCCCTGAAACGACTGATTAAGACGTACTCAGAGTCCCATATCTCTGTATGAGGGACAAAATGACTCCAAAACTCGTAGGAAATTATTATAGTAAAAATAAAAATGTTTGTAACCAGAGTTCAATATTCTCCTGTAGATGCTTCAGGAAGTGGAGCCCTCTGTGCTGTTGGAGAAGCTGCCTGAGTCTTTGCTTCACAGGGTGCCTCTGAACTTCTTGGAGAAAGCAAACATTTCTCCGGAACAACTGAAGAAAAAAACATGGATTAAGGCACAGGTAATACCTACATTAGTAGTTTCAGTTTCTGATCTTTTTTTTTTTTTTTCATGTGAATTGGTTGCTTTTTCTGAAAACAACTTTTTTCCTTTGTTCCTCCAGGCATTATTACTGATGAAAAAGCTGCTCAACAAGAAAAAGTTTAATTTCAGGTGAGGAACTGTAGCTTTGGAGATAAATGGAAAAAAAAAAAAAATAAAAAACAGGGATAAAGTTCAACAACACACCATATTCTAAAAACACAAACTAGGACCCCTTGCCTGCCTCTTGGGAATACTGCAAAAATAGATAAGCAATTTCATGACCCAAATATTTATTAGAAACACCCTTTTTCTGTTTGAAGTGGAAATTTGCTGTGAAGACAACCTAAATAATGTTTAAAAAAGTGTTAAATGTTTTCATTTTTCTTATTAATTTTTGACTTTTTATCTCAAAATGTTGACCTTCTATCTCAGAATTTTGATTTTTTTTTATCACAGAATTTTGACTTAGCATGGACCAAAAAAAATCTCAACAGGCTAGTTTTATTTTTGATGACTAGACCAATTTAACTGGCAGAAATGGGCTTCCATAATAATGCCTCCCCACATCATGCTTAAATAAAAAGAAAAATAATTTTGCTCAATGTTGAGCTTTTTTTTAAGATATCAATTTCATGTCAAAAAAGGAGGACACGTACAGGCAAAAGTGGACATTTGGTGGCTCTAAACAACACATGTGGTCATTCAAAAGCCTCTTAAACAGCTATAAGGATAACATTCTTGCCAACTAAATAATCACTGATTATCAATAAGACTCCCAAAAAAACTTTTCATCACTATCACAAAAAAATGTTTAACTTTATTGTAAGTAGGGTGAATGGCCATATGTTGCAGACTTATGTCAAAACCATCTCTGGCTGATACAGGAAGCTTGGCTCACTTCTTCAAGGAGTTACCTGTAAGACGGTCAAAAGCACATCTATTCAAGACTTGAAAGAAATGGTGCTAGACGAAGAAGAGACTGCACGGTGGTTGCCTAAAGGGGTGGTATTTATACATTTTTATCATTACATACATTTTGTGCTGTATATTCATATAAGAAGTAGAGTAACATACACCTGACAATTATAACTGTCCTTTTCAGATAGGTTGTGCTGCCCGCAAGTTTATTGCGAGCTTGGAAAAAGATCGGCCAGACTATTTCGAAACCATCACTGAGGAGGAGCTTGACGACATTCCCACTGTTTTCCTACTACGCCTGCCGTAAACAATGATTCCCCTCGTCCATCTTTTTAGCCATGGCAAGAAAACTCTTCTATTCAATGTGTCGTTTCTCTTTGTCTCTCTGTATCTCATGAAAATACCCCAGGTCTAAGAAGGTGAAGGATCTGCCTGACTCTGTGTGCCCTGTCCTCCTTGACAAGATGCAAAGTGCCAATCTGAGCACATTACCACCCAGTGCCTCATCTCTCCAGGAACTCACGAAGAAAACTCAGCTTTGCTTAACACAGGGAAACAACCAGGTTCTGCATTCACTGCTCCACTTTTAGTATTAGCATACCATCTACTTCTCCACTTTCAGTACAAGCATACCATATAAGCAACAGTTTCAGGCAGTTATTGTGTCTTTTTCAGGGAACAGACTTATCTGAGCTAACCATAGAGGATGTTGAGAGGCTTGGACCATACTTGTGTGAGCTTCCACCTTCTGAAATGGAGGGCATGGAGCCAGATGTCCTCACCTTCAGCCTTGAGGAGATGGCTCTGAGGTGCAACCACATTCCTGAGCACCACCAGGCAGATCTAGTTCAGCTGGTCATCAAGACATATGGGTATGGCATTGACAACAGATAAAACAAAGACAGAAATAAAGATATGAATCAGTTTGATAATGATTTATTCTGCAGGGATGTATCTGGGTGGACAGAAGAGATGATGGAAGTCGTTGGTCCTTTAACAGCTCTGGATGACAATGTCATATCTGCTCTGCCAAATACGGTATGAACATACACTGCCTGGCCAAAAAACGCTTCCTCCTGAAGAAAAAGGTCACACTGTAATATTTTGTTGGACCCCCTTTAGCTTTGATTACAGCACACATTTGCTATGGCATTGTTTCGATAAGCTTCTGCAATGAAACAAGATTTATCCAGTGTTGCTTTAATTTTTCACCAAGATCTTGTATTGATGATGGGAGTGCACAAAGCTTTCTCCAGCACATCCCAAAGATCCTCATTGGGGCTAAGGCCTGGACTCTGTGGTGACCTTTGCCAATTTTTTAAGAAATGGCCCCTTTAATTTGTTTTTTCTTGAATGATTACTTCAGATTTTTGGTGTCTTGGCATTTGTGAATTCCCATAGAATCTTTCTTCAAATCCTGCCCAATCATTGAAGTTTATTTTCTCACAAACCTAATATTTTCCCTCTCTCTATCTTGGTCAGCCATGGATGATAGATGCTCTGTATTTCCTGAGGTCGCGCCTTCCCCGTGTCTCCACTGCCCTGGAAAAGAAGCTCTTTGATCTGATTGTTGCCGGCACATCAGAAACAGCACGTAGAAAGAGAGCAGGTTTATGAATGATGTTATGAATATTATATTTTCTCAGTGATGCATTTTTTTCTCTAAACTTTTTTTAAACTGGCCTCTTCTGTCCACGTCAGTGAAAACTAGAAGCATTCTGGATATCAAAATACCGACGCTAGATCTGATCGGAGATCTGGACTTTGGCAATGTCTTCTGGCAACCTGCGGAGCTTGACCTGATCACATTGGACGACTTTGCTGTTTCTATGGACATACTTGGGGATGTCCCTGACTTCAGTGCAGACCAACTGGATGTCCTCACTAAAAAGGCAACTGAGGTAGAGTGAAGGAGGGAATCTTATTTTATCTTTCTTTATTTTATGCTACTCCCTTCCTCATTGTTGGCTTATTCACAAAAAAGTTATGAAGGATGGATGATGGTGAATCTCAATGGTTTATTTTTTAATGCTTTCTGTTACTCTGCAGGCCTTTGGTGCAGTGGAAAAGATGGATGAGGATGTGGTAACAGAGCTGGGATGTATAACTCAGGGCTTCTCCAACAAAGACTTACAGACACTCCCTTTCTCATTGGACAACATGGAGGAGATATCCACTTGTGACTGGAAAGATTCACAGGTGAAGTCCAAAAATGGCTTTATGACCACATGACTACTAAACCAATTATATAACATGGTACTAACTTGCCTCAATAGATGGAGCCGGTGTGGCAGGCTGCTGCCAAGCACAACAACCTGACAGCAGAGAAGCTTGATGGTGCAGACTTGGCCTTAATGGACCGATTCATCTGTGGCATGAACTCCAATGAGATGCAGCAGATCAACAAGGACGCCTTTAAGTTTGTGCACCATAAAGAACTTATTTGGGTTTTTATTTGACACATTAACAATCAGAAAAGATAACATACCTCATGGTGTCATCAATTTAGTTGTGATGCATTTTCCTATGGATTGAAAGGGTCTAAATGAAGAATTCTTTAAAGCAATTCCAACATGTTAGATACTGTATGTTGAAAGTTGCACTGAGATGTTGTCTCACAGTCACATAATGGTTGTTGGTGTTAATCACAGGGAGGCTCTAGACTCAATAAATGATCTTCAGTGCTCCTCCGAAAGCGTGCAGCAACTGGGGCATCTTACTGTGTCTGCGTTTGGATCCCCCAGAGATTGGTCTGAAGCACAGGTGGCTGACGTTGGCAACCTCATTGGTTAGAATTTCCCATTGTCTGTTTTATATGCAAGACACAAAAACTCCTTTTTAAGAATTGCACCTAGGTTCTGTAAGCCTTTTAAAACAACTTTTAGCCATTACGTTTGCCATTTGCTCAGCAGCTTGAAGAGTTCTGACATGATGTTTTTCATTCCTCTAAGCTGGGTTAGATGCAACAGAATTGGCGTCTTTGGACCCGGCAGTCTTCTCATCTGTCAGCCAATCTGCCATCCCACTTATACCCCCCTCGTTCTTTGCTGTAAGTAGTCTCACTTTGGACTTCTTTGTTTCATTGTCATATCAATACAAAAAGGGGTTGGACTACTTTTAGTCGTTACCAAATGGTTTCTGAATAATGGTCATGGTTTTGTATTTTATCAACTCGCCCATGAGTTTGGTTGTAAAACTTGATTATGAACCAAAATGGCTGATGAGCACTTGTGAATAAAACTGTGACAGCTCCTACTAAGACAACTGCATTAAAATGCACTGGAAAAATGAAATCTAAGCAAGATTTTATTGTCACTTTTTTGTAAAAATGACATATTAAACTTAATATGGGTCACATTCACCTTACAAGACCATAAAAATGTCTCATTTCAAGATATTTAAAGACAAAAAAATAACACGTGATTTGCCTTAGAGAGTTAAAAAAGGATCTGCTAATAGGGTGAGGAAAACATTCTTGTTGAGTTTCTTGTTCCAAGACTTTCTCATTTCAAGAAACTTGAAAGGCAATTTTGATCTGCCTTATTAGCAGATGTACTAGCAGTTGAGGCATAATTTTGGTCTGTTAAAATCTGGAATCAAACATTTTTCAGGACTTGTAAGGTGAATGTGACACCCATGGAATCTAATGGGAACATTTTACTAATACCACACAAACACTTTCTTAGATCCCAGCTTTCACAGTATGATGCTCATATGTGATCATAACTTCTGTTGCTAAATGTCACAGCTCACTGTTGTGAACAATTCTTTTGTACTCGGGTCAGCTTTTGAAAGTAGGGCTCCTAACTTGTGACAGAGTATTTGTGTGTGTGTGTGTTACCTAACTTTGAAAACTCTTGTTTTCTGTTTTCCCTCCAGGCGCTTTCAGCTGAGCAGCTGGAGGCCCTCGGACCTGACAATGCTGCCATGGTGACCAAAGAACAGCAAGCTGCCTTAAGAAAAGACCAGCTGTCTGCTGTTGGAAATGCCATGGCAGGGACGGTGGATGACACTGGGACTCGCAACCAAACTATGACACCCCCAGAGTCAGGTTGGAGAACACATACACAACCCTGTAAATTCATAAAATCTGTAATCACAATCTGGTTTGTTACTTCAGATCTGCTTTGAAGCATATGCAGCCAGAAAATGTGCATCCTGTCATAAAAGCTGAGGAGGAAACCAGAATCAATCTTTCTCATTCATTTCTGTAAGGGTGGAGAATTTAATTTCTGTTGACTGAGATGGAGCTCAACATGAACACTGTCTATGTTGGATGGTGCTTTCTATGAGTGATTCATCCTCTTATTCATCCTCTGGTCATTCCTTTGACAAAGTTCTTGATTTCAGATCATTGGCTCTGAAATGTAGTCCCGCATATATAAACAGAGACTACACCACATAACTTGAAAAGTACTTAATGTTTCACAAAATATTCATAGTCTCAAAAGGAAGTTGTAATGTGAAGAAGTGTTTTCATTCAGTGTTCATGTCACTCTCATTCAGGAGCTCCATCACTGACAGCCGAGGGGATTTTGTCTGTCACACAACCCTTTCTGTTCCTCCTCATGGGCTTTCTGCTGCTGTGAGAAGAGAGCCAGCCGAGTTCAACACACTCACAGCTTCATTTCTCATTCTCCCATCACCATAGAGCAGTTTGACAACATGTGTCTTATAGATTATCTGAGGTTAATTCTTTTTAGGTAAGGTGTGTGGCTGTTAACTGTGACAACCCTTTGGTTTGATTGTTATAGCATCTTCAAAGAGCCTTGTGTATGAAACTATTATTATTGGTTTAGTTAAGCTTGAGATATTCTGCCTCTATATATTTGCAATAGAGTATATTTTAAGAGAATGAAAATATAAAATGTTTCTTTGATGTCCTTCAGCGTGGGATGCCTCAGGTTTTATGTGGAAATCTGTGATGAGACTATGTAACGTTGAAATCTCAAGGACAAATATTAAAGTACTTACTCAATCATTGTGGAATGAGTTTTAACTGCAAAAAAGACAATATCCCATATTTATTCACATTTTTACTAACATACGGGTTAGGCCCTGAGTAGTTGACAGAAGCACCAGCGGGCTGATGGATGCAGCACATCAAAGGGAGAGTTGCTCTAAAAAATCAGAGGAGTATACAGATTTATATCTCTTTTAGAGATCCTGCTGCAAGATCTGAAAGTCAGTTTATCATGACATAGCTGTTTGAAAAGCAAAAAAAAATGTTTATAAAGGCTAAAAACACAGCAATTAAACCATTTATCTCTATTTACAAAAAAGCTTAAACTAATCAGTTTCCAAGTAGATGCCCGTAAGTAACAGTTGGATTTCTTCTATCACTCAAACAGTCACAGGGAAATGTGATCAGTGACACAAAATATTTCAATGTCTTTGTAGAAAGACTGGGATGAATTAAAAATAAAGAATTCATATACAGGGACATAAGTTTCCATACAAAGGAAAAATAAACATTCTATGTTGGACAGTCATTTTTATTTATATGATGTGCTCTATATGATTACCGTTGTTTTGGGAAAAAAAAACAACAAAAAACATTAATATGCACTGTTGGTGAACTCGCATTAGCCCTGTTGAAGTTATACTTGTAATGGTGTTGGTGATGCATTCCCCTAAATGATTTATGTCTTGTATCTTTACCTGATACACCATGGCTTTCAAGTGCCCCCAAAGATAATCAAATCTTCCACGGTCTCTAACACATAAATAAATGATATATTTTACATTTTCCCGTGTATGGAAACTCATGGCCCACCCTGTATTTGCAAATGCTTTGTTCACAATATTCCCATAAAACTTGGTTTACCAATGAAAAGAGGAAGTGAAGAGCAGTGAGTCTGATGTAAATACAGTACATTGCACTTAGATGGAATCAAAGGTTCATCTCAGCTTTACAACATTCACCAGAAATTTAGCACACTTGAGCGAATGCTTCATCAAATCCAGCCAAGTAGAGTTCAAAGGTCAATTTCACTCTTTTAAAAAGGCATTGATAATATGTTATAGATGCACACAATTGATCAACCACCAAGGGAATACATCTTTTACAGAGTTTGAAGATAAGTTTGTTGAAGAAATGTGGACCTCCACAGGAAATAAAATCAAGTCTTTGTTTTGTTCTCACATACTTTTTCATACACACACACAAAAGATTTAGAAACCAAAGAGTGAATTAGTCTAAGCTAGACAACCAGGTGGTTAGCATCTTTTATCAAAATACACCCTTCTGTCAGATTCCTCAAGCACAGCAAGAAAAACACAAAAAGGTGGAATTCTGACAGCTAACTAGTATTTGGTAAATTTTAAGTTGGTTAAAATAGTCTTCTCACCACTTAAGTGGATACAAGTCAATGACTGCATTTAAAAAAAATAAATCTGAAAGATATGTTTTGTTTGCAGGTGCATTTGCAGACCTGACTTAAAGAGATCCTGCTTAACAACAAATGTGGTTCCATTTCTTTAAAGTTGTGCTTTGAAACACCAACCCTTACACCTTGGGCCCATCCTTTTTAGTTCTGCCATAATTACAGTTTACTCAGAACACTAAACTTTCTCTTGCACAACCTGGTCACAACAATGGCATCAAACACAAAAGAGGACCACAAAGGTGCAGGTTTTATCAAGACCAGTGGTGATGGTCAGTTTTTTTTGTTTTTTTGTTTTTTGTTTTAATCAAAACAAAAGAAAATGAGTTTTTAGGGTGAATCTACTGTAACTGCATGGTTTTGAAAATGGTGGAGACTAAAAGTTTAAAGTTTACACACTCTGTAGTAAATCAAACACATTTTACAGTCATTATTCTCCTACAGTATGACAAATCAAAGGACTTCACGAGGAAATGCCTTGTTTGCATGTTAGAAATATCTACTGTGGGATGAGAATATTAAAATTAATTAAGGTCACATTCCACAGTCTGTTAACATTCATTAAAACAGCTTTTTGTCACAGCAGGATTTGGTTCCATCATTCACAGTTCTCTGTAGGCACACTTTATATATGTCCAGTCAAAATTATTTCACACTTAACACAAATGAACTCCAATTCACTAATCTTTGGTTGAACTTGTGCATAGGCATAAAAACTTAAAGAGAAGTCGATTTCTGCTGCTCCTCATTAAATTGTTTTTCCTGCGTTTCTGGCGCTGATGAAAGCCATGCCATGAGTTCTGAAGTGTGTATTTAGATCTGATGTCTTTTCAAATTGTTTCCCACACACTTTACAAGTCAGCGAGCCTTCTTCTTCCATCCCTGGAGCCACAGACGACGGCGATGCTGGTGCTGAGCCATCGAGAGAACTTTTATCATCTTGGCTCCTCTTGTTTCCAGGGGAAGAAGCCGGATGTGCACTAACAGAATGCTGCTTGTTTTCGGTGAATGCGTTTCTGATTTTGTGTGTGATGAAGCGATGGCGTGCCAACGAGGAGGTGGATGTGAAGCAGGTGCCACATTGTTGGCACTGCAGACCGCCACCCTCCGCCCCTCCTCTCTGGTGCTGGCTGATGTGCTCCAGGAACAACGCCTGGTCCTCTGTGGTGAAGCCGCAGGGGGCACAGCGTAACCCAGACTCAGGAGGGTAGTAAGACGACTGCAGCTTCTTCATCGGACTCACCCCATCTGCTGACTCTTCGCCCGGCTCTTTTTTCACAGCACTTCTGCGTCTCCGGCGAGTTCCCAGATTGCTGTCATGTTCAGACGAACTGTCGGCCCCATCCCCGCTTACCATCAACATGCTGGTGCTTTCTGTGTCCATGCTGTGCCTCAGCTTGACATGTCTCTCCAACAACGCTCTGCTGCTGAATGATTTCTTGCCTTCACTGCAAAACCTAAAACCCCACAAACAATAAAATCAGCAGTTAATCAAGAAAATCTTCAGGGGTCTGCTGCACAGCAATTTGAACTCAGAAATTTCTAGTCTAAATACATCTTTTTAACTCTGTCGTGACCTGCACAACGTATAGTTTATGTAAAGTGACCAAACTTCAACATGCAAGAGGAGCATTGAGATATGTTGATAGTTCTTGAAATAGCCAGAGTTAGGGCCACAGCTCAGTTATGGTACGGAATAAAGATGAAACATGGTGAACTTACTTGCAGCGAAAGCTTCGACTTGTGACTTTGTGTTTGTCTCTAATGTGACGTCTCATACTGGAGGTGGTGGTGAACGAGCTGTCACACTTATTACAGGGGAAATTCTTCAGAATCTGCACACCACAAGCACAAAATAAACATAGGGTTACTTTTCTCCCATGTCAAAACAAATAAATCTGGTCCTCCAGTAAATCTTATGCAAAGTAGAGATGAAGGGCTCCCAGACCCTGCCATGTTGTTGAGCCATGTGGGCAATGTAGTCCTTCCGGTCTGAGTACTGTGAATGGCAGGGTGCACACTTCCACCCAGAGGGGGCCTTTATCCTTTCTTCCTTGGCTTTGTCCTCTTTGTCTTCATCCATCCATTCCTTCCCATCTGAGCTCTCCGACTTCAAGGAAGGTTGAGAACGAGAGGAAGCAGCTAGAGATGGAGGCAGCTCCTTTTTCAAAACCAGGGTCTTATGAGTCTGAGAAAACAGGGAGAGTAGTTTGATGAAAATAAAATACAGCTCTGAAATACAGCAGAGAAAACAGAGCCTGACTCGCTTTTGTTTTTCTGCTTTGACATTTGATATCCCAAAAACATGTGCATACCTTGTAATGATCCAGAAGGGAATTCCTCTGAGAAAACAGTTTGGTGCACTCAGGGCATTTAAACACATGCACCTTTTGATTGGATAGATGAGTGTCAAAGTGGACGTAGAGCAGAGGCTTGTTTGAAAAAACTGTGTCACACATGACACACTTATAAATCAACCTGTGAAAGAATAAGGGGGCAGGTGAATTGATGACGAGACAAACACCAACATAACATGTATCATCATGAGAAAAAGAGATATCTGTGTGTGTGTTTATGCACATTGTCTGTCCATCGGTCACTGTGGGGTGCTGGGAAGTGATGTGGCTCTGTGTGCTGGGGGCAGATTTGAAAGCCATGGGACAGCTGGGGCACTTATGGAACATATCACAGTGAGCCTGTTGGATGTGAGACTTCACCGAGTTCAGGCCTCCAAACACCACCAGGCAACTAGAGCATCTGTACGAATAGACAGAAATATAAATATGCAGAGAGATTTGACATGTTTACAGTACGTCTTCATGTCAGTCACACATCTTGAAGCAGCTGAACAAACAGATAAAAAGATGGACAAACAAATCATGGAAAAACACTCTTTGCTGGGACTGCAACACATCAAGACAAGCAGAGATTTTTAAGAACATCACTTAAGCAGTTTTGAACAATTTAATGTGTAAACCGGGAAGTACTGCACCTGTAACCAATGCGGCGAGCAAAGTGCAAACAGGTCTCTTCTAAATGTGTTTGAAACAAAGGCTGCTTGGTTGTGCCTCCACACTCCGGGCAGACATGAGGAGAACAGCCTTGGTGGATGCGTTGATGAGCTGCTGCACTGCAGCTGTTGGGCAAGAGCATGGGAGGAGAACACTCTGTGCATGACTGGAGATAAAGAGTACAACACAAATTAGTTATGAGCTAACTTCCCAACTGTTTGGAAACAACTTTCTTGGGGTTTTTTTCCCCTCTCCCACTTAAAAAACTCACTGTAGTTTGGGTCACTTTGACTTCTTGGAAATGCTCCGCCACCTCTTCTTTGGTGCTGAACTGGGCAAGACACTCTGGGCACTTATTGCTGATGTACTGCGCCACCTCTGCTCTCTTGTTGGATGTTACTTTATTCAGCAAGAGTGTTTGGTTTGAGACGATGTTGCCTAAAGATGATGCTGATGCTCCTTAAAAAGTGGGATAGGGAGATGGAAAGATGGTGCCAGAGTAATCAGAACCATTTACATACATGGACCGCAACAAAAAAAGAGGAAAAACTTGACAACTCACCAATAGGCATGGCTTCCTGGTGGCTAATCATCTGCTCCACAGGAACAGGTTTCATGACCAGGTGTGAACACTGCATGATCAGGCCTTTCTCCTTGTGCTCCCTGGCGTGTAAAAGCAGGCTACACTTGTTGAAAAAGGCCAAACGCTTGGCGCAGTGATTACAGGTCACCTCAATTCTCAGCGAGCGTCGAGCGTAGTGTCGCACTAAACTCTGCTCCAGTGCAAAGGCGTCACCACACTCCAGACAGCGGTAGCCCTGGTAGTCAAACATTTACGCACTTAAAAAACATCATGATAAGATTTGTACAAAACAATCCATCAACTGAAAATAAAAAAGGCTTTTTGTATGATTAATTGTTTTTCATGAGAAAACAAAAACAGGCATACCTGTGCAGGCAGGGGGAGGCCCCACTCAGCTGGAAGAGGGGAGCTCAGGTCTGGTTTATAGCTGGGCAGCAGGTTCTTGTTGTTAAGGATCTTGTTGAAAGCCTCCACCAGGTTCGTCTGACTCTTGGATATGGTCGCCCCTGTACTGTTGACAATGGAGGCAGGTCTGCTGCCGCTTTGAGGGGGGAGCAGAGGTGAGGAAGCAGGAGGCGCCGCCCCACTGTACACACCCCTCGTAGCCAGGCTGTGCGCACTGATCCCACTTGGGGTGACTTTGGGAAAGGTGACAGAGACTGAGGGCAGGGCTACAGTTTTTGTGATGCTAACTGCTGTGGGGGAAACTTTTTGCTGGGCTTCAGATGACATTTTGTCTTTGTTATCCAGAAGCAGCTGAGAATGAGCCAATTCCTTCTTGGATCTTGTATGATGACGCTCTGGTGAAGGTTTTGAAGCATTCACACTCTTGACAGCGTTTCTTACACCTCTTTTGGGTGCAGCACCAGTCACTGTTCTCGTGATGCTCCCTGTAGATGTTTTGATTTTAACTTTAAGGGGACGCAATGGAGTGGAAACAACCTCTGGAATATCAGCAGCTACATAGTCATCCTTACTGTCGGCACTCCCTTCAGTTGAATTCACTCCTTCTTCATTTTTTCCTTCACCAATATCTTGAGGATCCCCAGAACTTTCTTCTTCTCTTGCCTCAATTTCCATAAACTCCTCTCCAAGGTGACCATCGCTGTGATTTGCAGCCACACTTGATGTCTGTGCACAGCCATGGCTACTGCTATTATTGGCGACTACAAGACCGGTCTCACTGGGCGGTGGGCTCTCGGGCGAGTCCCTCTCATCAATAATATGCTCTAGGTATTTCTCCTCCTGCACTGATCTGGAGTCTGTGCTGACAGAGGGCTCACCCTGGGGGCTCTTTGCCTGTGGAGCTGAGGAGGAATGGCTGGACAGGGTAGGGAGCTCCTTTTCCACATTATGGGGTTCAAGATTTGCAGGTGCAAGAGAAGAGGGAGGAGACTGATGTGACACTGAGCTGGGAGTGGATACAAGAGACTCAAACAGCTTGGACCGTTCTCTTACTCTCTGTTTGACATTTGGAGGGGAGGACATTTCAGATTCTGGACTCTCCTGGATAACTAGTGGACTCCCTAAGTCGGGCTCTGAGTCACTTTCATCTAGGTGCATACCAGTCTTATGAGTCCTGCTTTTTGGTGACATGGGGGAAGATGGATTGCTGAAGGGATGGGCTTTCTCATCCTCGGGGGAACTAGGAGGGTGAGGGCTGACGGCATGATGGCCTGGTGGAGTAGCAGTGTTTGGACTGGCCCTTGCAGAAGACTGAAAAGGTAAAAGAGGCTTTGAATTGCTCACATCAGTTGCGTCCTGGCCCGATCCAACCCCAGCTCCTCTTTCACGTTGATCCTCAATGGCGATCTGTGTGCATGATAACGGTGAAGAACATGGTTCTGTGCTGGATGGTCCTCTTTCCTTGGGGTAAGGATCCTGAACTCCATTAGCAATTTGAGACTCTAAGGCATCAGCGGGCATTTTGTGACTAAGCTGAGATGCGCTGTCGCTGAACTTGACTTTGACCTGAGGGTTTAAACCGCTGCTTAAGGAATTTTCTGTTTTATTCTTTACAGGCTCCTTCATGTCTCCGAAAGACTCTGACTGCACTTTGTTCTTCACAATAACACTGACCACAGGGGGGTCGCTGTGAGAGGCAGGAGGGGAAGGAAAGCATGAGGGAGATCCACTCTTTCTCTCATCACCTCCAGCACCTTTGTCATCATGGTCTTCTTCTGGACTTGATTGAATGGCCTCTTTGGCATCGATGTCAGGGATGTCGAAAGCTGCCAGCAAATCATCAAAGTCTGGGGTCTTCATGTCCCCCATTGCCAGCACGGGGCTCAAATCTAACAGGGTAATAAAAAGTCACGACAACAATGTGTCAAGTCGCAGTGTGAGAATTTTTCCACGATGGTGCTGACAATGTTAGGCATATGATTTATGACTTTGAAGGCACAGCTGAGCCATAAACATGTTATACCCATTAAGATTATAAAAAATAGCGTTAAAACTGATACTACATTCGGGTCGTAACTTGCAATAGAAAGCAGTGAGTCTTAATATGGATTAGTGTCGACTGATGGCGCTGAGTTAAGCAGAGACGAAGTTTTTCCAGCGTGTATACTTGTCATGTTGCAACAAGTGGCTCCTCTCGACGGCTACACTTTAGCATTTCTGCTAAACGTGCTAACCTCAACTTTTCTTAAGTCGTCCAAAAGCCTTTCGGGCAAATCAGAGCTAGCGAGGTCCGTATAACACTAACTTTGTTCATCGTGTTTCATGGTTCTTGAGATTGCAGAATGACTGATAACATGATTTATTAGTTTTATTTACCTGCTGGTTCGACAAGTTAGTTCCGGACTTATTTGTCGGGCGCACAGCTTTTTCGTCATCCAATGCGACGCTGACGTGACTTCCCCCGAGCCTCCTGAGAATTCAGTTTCAAATTAACGGTTATTAACCGTAGACATATAACAGTAATAAACTGTACAATCTCTATAGCTACAGTCTGTGTTATTAAGCCTTGTCGCTGCAGTGAGTCTCAATCTACGGTTATTACGAACATAGATACATGTCTGTAACAAAGACATACGTTTGTATGGTCACGGAAACTTTGAGCTACCGACAAAATTAACCGTTTTTACGAGGACCACCCTGTAGTTTCACCTGAGTTTCACTCAAAAAATGTCAAACATCTAAAACAACATCCTCCTCGGATTTAAAAAGTTACAAGGATGACACGATGATTGGTTGTAAAGTCATGTCCGATGGGGTTTTAGAAGATGATAAATTGTCTGGATTTCCGGTTTCCGTTAGTTTACAACAATTTTTTAAAAAAAAACACGGTTCTTTTTTGTCGAAAATTTTTGAGGCCCATATTCAGTCGAAATTTAACATAATAAATTGAAAATTATGAGATAAAATGACAAAATTTCGAGATAAAATCTCGAAATCTGTGACATCAGGCGAAATTTTAAAATTAAAGTTAACATTTTTAGATAATGGAGTCAAAATTATGCCAAAAAGTCAAAACGTTGAGATCACTCAAAAATCTGTGATTTAAAAAAATTAAGATTGAGACTGTCAAAATTATAAGGGAAAATCTAAAAAAAAAAGTTTTGATAATTATGTTGACTTTTTATCTCATATTTTTGACTAACTTTAAGACAAAAAGTTCAAAAGTTTTTGAATGAATAGCCCAAATGATGAGGGAAAAAAAGTCACATCTTTGAAATAATGTCAGTTATAAGAAAAAAAAAAAATCAAAATTTTGCAATAAAAAGTTGAAAATGAAAAACAAGTTAAAATTTGGGGTTTTAATTGAAATGAATGAAAAAGTCTTAGTTGAGAAAATTCAATAAACAACAAATTACTACTTTGAAATCTGTAAATTTATTAAGGAAGTCAATATTGTTATTGAGTGGTTATATTACAAAAGTTCCAAAGTAAGCATTACTGCTTAACACACGCATACACAAAAAAATCAAATTAGAACAGACTATTGAATGCAAAGTGTGAAATTGTTTACAGTTATTGACAGCTTCCACAGCCACGTAAACCAGAGATAAACAAATAGTTTCTGTTGAAGAGAGTGATAGCCTTACTGTGAATAAACACATGCAGAGCAAATCTGAGGTCTTTTTTTCATTGATCATGTATTAAGTTCCTCAGACTGAGCGTTCATTTTTTTTTCTCCTCGTCTTTTTTGGTATCAGGTTTGGAGCCTGTCTGGGAAGCCAGAGAGCCCATGGCGTTACGGATGGCTTCATTGTTGGGGTCAACCCCAGGAAGGTTTTCCAGGACACTTTGGAGAAACTCTGGGTCCTGCATAACATCGTAGTCCTCTTCATCCTGGGTGAAAAATGAATATTTTTGCAGTTCATCATTAACAAACACTTCATGATTAGATGAAAAATTAAATAGGAACCTGAAGGTTTGAGCTCACCTTAGCCTTACTAGAGTCCATATCAGCTCCTGTGTCCATATCCTCAGCACCAAATTCTGCAGGCAAAAATCGTCAGATATAAAATGGAAACTAAAAGTATTTGTGTGATAGTTTTGTAGTATCAGCAATTGATGTAACTACTACACCAATGAATTTTTTTAAAAGGTGCACCTGTTAAACTTTTTCAGATCATCAAGAAAATTGTCAATTACTAACACAGCAGCATAAGTACTTTCTAAAACTGAGAAGGCACACTGAAAGTAAGAGACAAGTTTCAGATGAACCATTCCTTAAAAGAATGTGAAGAGGTTGCTTTAAGTGACTGTGCTAACTTCTTAACAAATTTATCAATGTGTTAAATTCACAGTCTCCGTTTAGAATCAGGATATCCTGTTAGTCGATAGGAAAGTTCAGAATCAATGTTCAACCTGCTCCAGCTCCCTGCATGGACATCTGCAGAGCGTAGGCGATCTGCTCATCCTCTGTCATGCGGCTGAAATCTGGCAGAGCAGGTGTGGATGATTCTGTATGTGGCACAGACATCTTCAACAGGGCTTCCTCTGACTCTGTGACAGAAAGAGAAAAATATGCAGTGTTAACACAACCAGTTTGGCAGCCACTAACTGTCTATTGAATACGGGCAGAAATAAGTATCTGTGATATCAAATTAAAAGATAGAGTTGTTTTTCTAACCATCTGCAGTCGGGGAGGAAATACCAGCTTCTGCAGCTGATGCAACAGCAGCTCTGCGAGCTTCATCTTCCTGTCGCTGTCTCTGCTCCTCCATAGAGACTCGCAGTGCCTTTGGGGGAAAGAAAGAAAGGAAGAGTAAGAGGAGCTAACCTGTAATACTAAGGAATATCAACAGAAACAATAAAAGCATGTAAAACATGTAATATACAAAAAGATATAAAGAACTTGGTACATCTTTCTCTCTCACTCACCCCAACAACTCACTAACATGAGTCAGGTTCTGCATGAGGTTTCTCTTTTTTAAAAGGAAGTTTTTCTTGCCACTGTAACATGTTAAATGCCTCAAAGTGCTGTATCCATGGTGAATTAAATGAGCTAAGACTTCTTTTCTTATCTTGTCTTGATGTTAGGTCCTGAGTAGAGGTTTGATGTGACACGGCACAACATGAATAAAGATTTAATGATAGATTAAATAAAAAAATTTAAATGCCAGTATAATTTTTAGGTGTTTTTTGGACAAATATAAGACAGCTGTTAATCTAAATGATCATTTTTATACTGTATATTTCAGTGATTGTAGCATCATTTGTCTTCTCTCTTACCAAAGCCAGCTCTGGGTCAGCACTAGGATCCACTCCAAACTCAAAGTCACTGGCACCCAACCCCAACACTGCACCTCCCTCTCCAGCCAAGATGGGTGAGGAAAGCAGGGCATCAGCCAGGCTGGGACCTGGAGGCACTGTGACCAGGTGAGAGCTGGCACCTTCTTTTCCATTCAGTGTGTTGATGAAAGCTGTTAGCTTCTCTGTGTTAGCTTCCTGTACAGTGTGAAAAAGACTTAAGGTGAGCATGTAAAAAACATTATATGTTCAAGAAAGTGTGCAGCTTTGGTTAACAATGACCTCTTCTCCAAAGTTGATGACATCCACACTGACTTTTTCCTTCTTTAGACGCTTCGCCATTTTAACGAGCTGCAAGAAAAACAATTTCATATGCAATGTCAGATACAAACTTAAATTTTTTCATCAGGGGAATAAGAAATTTACAATCAAAGATTTTTAAATAAGAAGAAAAATCAGCAAAAATGTTTAAAAAGAAAAACAGAATGGTAAAGCTGAACAACAATTAACGCCAAGTTCGCCTGTAGAATATCTGATCTGGTGGACATCTTTTCCAGAAAACTTAACCAAATCAGAAGAGATTTTTTAAAGGTTTCATCTGGATCATATTCAGAGAATATATTTTTGAATACTGTATCATGATGTTTAAAGAGTGTGAATGAAAAGACTTAATGAGATGCAAAATATAAAATCCATACATATATTTTTAAGGTTTGAGAAGGTTCCAAGTCTCCTTCATGCTTTTTTGATGTTAAACTCACATCTCTCGTCATCATGAGTAACACACAACACAAATATCATGAAAAACACTCCAAAGTAAACCGTAACCTTAACTTACATCTTTTTCATTGTCCTCCACTGGGCTGCCAACAAAAGCAATAATGCGCATCTTGTGGTTTTTGCCTTGTCTGTGCTTCAGTGCCAGCTGCAAAAAAAAAGAGAGAAGAACGCCAGAGCTGGTGACAAGGTATACTTCTAGAAAATCAGAACTTTTCAGGAATTCAAGACAGGACACAAAAAATTATGTAATGAGTCACAAACTCACATGTGCCACCCTGATGCCAGTGCAGAAACTGATGTTTCCACGGGGCTGCACAGCATGCAGCTTTGACAGTATCCTGCCTGTGTCTGGAGTCAGTGTGGTCAGCACTTCACAGTTGCTGTGGAGACATGTGAAAAGTGCTGTGATGTCTTGATTTTATGATACTCTCAGTAAATTTATTAAAACACTGTGCTTCTTACTTTGCCATGGTAATGAGGCCAACATTGTTTTCGGGGTTGCTACGCGTCTTTGAGTGGCAAACTATATTGACTGCATCCTGTTGGGCTTGCAGCCTGGTGGGCAAGAAGTCTCCGTTGCGCATGTACTCGCTGTTGTCCACACTTGAAGGACAAGAGAGAGAAGCAGTCACAACTTGATAAAATCATTACCCAGTCTGGACCCCCGTTGATAGTTCTGAGCCAAAAGCCGAAGCATTCCAATAGGTACGTGAACACTTCATACACAGTAACCTATTCATTTTTGGTGGACTCGAATACACAACTATGAAAGCCCATTCTGGCCACTTAAAATAGTTAACAGAAAATCTGGATTTGTTGAGATTTTTTTTCTTCCCAAATTAAGACGAATTTTGAGATTTGGAAAAGAAAGAAAAAGGAGATTAAAAGACCAAATTTTAACTTTTTATCACACAATTTGGCTTTCTTTCTCAAAATTTTAACTTTATATCTAGTAATTTTGACCTTTGTCTCAGAAATTTTTTTTCTTCCACATTATTTTGACTTTATTATCTCAAAATTTGACTTCCCATCTCGTAATTTTGCCTTTTTAATGGCAGAATTTTGACTTTTCAATCAAAATTTAGACCTCATACTTTCAAAACTTTAACTTTTATCTCACAATTTTGACTTAATGTAGGCAAATCTAAACCAAACCCCTTCATTATTATCTCTGGTTGGCAGAAACGGGCTTCCGTACAAAGGTAATTCGCCAAGCAGAAATTCCAAACAAACTGACTTCAAAATCCCCAAAGTCAGGAACTACTGCTTTAAATTGTTTCACATCGCAGAAACATGGAAGTGAGCGGTAGTAGTTGTATTATAGACACATGTATCTGGACACAGTGCCATGAAACTGCTTGTGGTAATGACATACAGTGAGTTCACCCTCATCCTGATAGCAGTACAATTAGAATATTTTATTTGATGCATGTTTACTTCAAATTCATTATAACATAAATCTGACACTGTCGATGCTGTAGCAGATTCAGACAAACCTTAGTATCTGCACGGTAAAAGCGCCACCAATGATAAATTATTTTGAGTTACATGGATTGATATGAGTTAGCCAGCTAATGCTAACGTGAATTACAAAGCCAGTTTTACACAGTCTGATGGGTAATTTTGGCTTTGTTCACGGGCTCAGAAAGAAAGGAGCTGAAGAGACATTATTTAACTTGAATAATCATATAAGACGATAAACAGCCATGGTGAGAATAAACAGAAGTCGTTCAGGTTTGCTAACGGTTACAGAGTGACTCAGGTAATACATCGAGCATCTTCACCTTAAAAAACAAACAATGTAAAAAAGACAAATACTACGACAGTTGACGCGGCCAGATGGGTATATGAACTTTCATCAGTGTGAAGCTTTTTAGGAATAAAAAACGTCTTTTAACATTGACTTTCAATATAATTTTTACTCTTACCAGACCATTGTGCTTTCGAGCACCATCTTGACGTCTGAGCGTCTGAGGCTGACTACGTCATCGCTAGGGCTTCTGGGTAATGCTGTTTTTCTTTAGAGCAGAACTATGTAATAAAGTCATAGACATGGTCAGAGGCTGTATAATCAGAGAATCATACAGTTGTGCCCAAAAGTCTACACCCCCCAGCAGTCTTCACGTCTTCACCCAACCACTAACCATGAGTGACAGAAAGGATTTTGTGTTATCATTCATAATTTCTGAGAAAAGGCCAAATATCAGAAATTCTGCTGGGGGGTGTAAACTTTTAGGCACAACTGTACGTGAATCTGCTGATCAGTGATACAGACAAGCTGGTTAAATTAAAAAAAAAAAAAAAAAAAAAAGATAAGGTAGCTTGTTTGAATTTGGATTGAATTAGAATGAATTTGTACTCTCTTCTGATATGTAATTAAATCAGGAGATCTGCCCTCAGGGGCTGTGGCAAATTTACTGTAATGTCAACCCTGATAATGCACTGGCTTGGTGAATTATAGTGTTTGTTGCGAGAAACAACAACCTGTTCGTTGGCTGACATGGAACGATATTAACCTGTTCAAGAGTGTAACTTTTGGGTTGGAAACTAAAACTGAAAACATTCAAATACTGTTTCTGAGCTGATTGTGAAAAAAAATCTGGTTCAAAGCCCTTGCAACAACTGACTTTACTTTGCCTTGCTCTTCTATCATCCACATGCAATTTTTATGATGAAATTCAAGTAAACTGTAACATGCACATGTTTTATTTCACCTGCAGCACTGCAGATTATTGCACCATTAAAATGTTGATTGTGACCTTACTTTAAAAGATAACATCATTCTGCTGATTAAAGGTATATGGACATACCGACAATGTAGGGTCTCACACCTTAAGATTAGATTAACTTAATACAAAGTCTTATGAGAGTTTTATAATCAACATTTTGGGCAAACGCTTCAGGAGCAGTTGATTTAGAGCCACAAGTTTCACCCATGAAAGATTTCACCTTTGCCATTTGGATGGGGAAATAGTCCATAGTGCTCTCTTATGTGAGCAGAACAAACATTTATCTCAAATAAATTAGGGGTCAGCAGCACCAACACAACAGTGTCTACACTTCTTCACAGAAGCAGGCAAACAAGGTAAATGAGACACATCTCAAAGTCAGTATCTCTAAAGTTTCAGATTGTTGTTTGATATTTATCTGCTCCTTCATGCTGCTTTGACTTTTTGACATTTTTCTAAAGTTACTCTGATATTCAATTCCAATCGAACTGTTTGTGTTTATTTCTTATGTTTAAGTAAAATGATTTCTTTGCCATATTTGTTGATGTCAGAAAGTGACACCTGATTTGAATGAACTTGGTTGAAGTCACATCTTGTGCCTTTAAATGTTCTTTAAGATCTATGGTTGATTTTTAAGGATTCAATTTTATTTCAGTAACAATACAAGAAAAAAAATATAACATTGCAACTTGTATTTTGACTTTCACAAATTCTAGATGGAGAGACTCTTAGTTTTGATGATGATGATGTTGGCAACTTGTTGTGCAACACCTCAAGGTATGTAACCTTTATCTCAGGTAACGGTGTATGGATTATCATGAAAAAGGCATCGACCTGTGGTTCATATAAATATTGGAATCATCGGACTTCACTTCTTTGATTCTTTCATCAGTGTGCATGCTCTGTCCTCCTGTGATCATTTTGTTTGTTTATTCCTCTCCTGTGCAGATCTGTCAGGGAAAGTTTTTGTGTTCTCCAAAGAGAACGCTGTAAACTATGTCACACTTAAGACCACAAGAACCGAGTTCAGCGCTGTGACTCTCTGTATGAGGTAAATAACCTGCTATGTCACAAGCCTATTGTGTTCATCAACAAACCAACAAAAAAAAAAAATAAAGTTTTACCCCAGTTTCTCACAGCAAGCCCATTTGTTCAGATTCATGACAGATCTCTCCAGGAACTATGTACTCTTCTCCATGGCAACACCCTCGCACAGCAACGGCTTTGTCCTCTTTAAGCCTGAGTCTTTGAATGTTATGAGGATGCATGCTTCGGATGGAGGCACTGACTTTTTGTCACTGTCATTTCCCCCTGGTTCATGGCATGCCTTATGTTCCACCTGGAACTCTGAAAATGGTCTAGCCCAGCTGTGGATAGACGGTAAGCCAACCATCAAGAGGTTCATCAAAACTGGACCAATAACTGGAGCTCCCATCTCCATTCTGGGCCAAGAGCAAGACTCATATGGTGGAGGCTTTGACGCCTATCAGTGTTTTATTGGTATGATCACCAAACTGCATATGTGGGACTATGTGCTCTCCAGTGCTGAAATAAATAACTACATGGAGGACACACCGTTCACTCCAGGAAATGTGTTCAACTGGAGAGCGCTGGAGTATGACCGGAAACCGGAAACATATGTGCAAGACTTGTGAAGTTATGTAGCAATACGTTAAACCATGTATAATACGACATTCACCATCAAGCACTTGATTAAAATAAGATCTTCAATAACTAACGTGTTTTCTTCCTTGACATTACACTTACACACAAACACTTAACAGCTTATCAGAAAGTAGCTTACTGTCAAAATGTGGACGCAGTGAATGTGTCATTACCTATCTGTTATCAAAGCAAAAAGAATGAATGAAAGTCCTACCACATATTTCAGCCCCGCACTCGCCTATTGAAGATTTTCTTTTTCTTCTTCTTTTTAAACTGTGATAACTTAAACTACAGTTTGAATCTAAGTTGAGTAGAGCCTTTGCTGTTCTTGTCCTTGTGCTGCTACACCAACCACAGGGTCAGTCTCCTGCAAGCTAGTGGTGCAATCTCCACAACCTGTTGCATCTCCTGAAGAGTGAAACTGTCTCTGAGTATGGCCTCCATGGGATATAGCTCAAAGGATCTTTTTTGAAACAGTTGGGTATGTAGGTACAAAACTTAATGGTGTCAAAAACCTGCTGATGAAAAACTTGTTCACTTATTTCTTTTGAAAAATTCTGAATTGTGTCATGCTCACATTTTTGTTCAACTGAACCTCCTCCTGTAGCATCCAATGGTGTAAATCTACTTAAGAGAACAACCAGCTATCCATTTAGGCTAAACTTCGGACCTTTGGATGTTTTTATCAATCTCCTGTACATGCAAATATTTGACAAACTGGGCCACAACAAACAAACCCTGTTGACACCATAAGTTACATCGGTGCTGCACGATTTGACAAAATTGTGAGATTATGATTATTTTGGACTATGTTTCCACTTGCATTTATGATGAATATTAGTCTATATGTTCCAATTCAGCTCCAACCACAGATGTCTGATGAAAATTATATCAGGGCTAATAGAAGGCCACAGTCCAATGTTTTGTTCTTTGCAATTCTTGGAAGTTTTTAGCTGTGTGTTTTTGGTCTTTATCCTGTAAGATGAACCGTAACGGTCTGTGATGAGATCAAGCTTTCAGACACTGGGCAGCACATTTTGCTCCAGAATGAGATTTCATTGTGACATGCACGGATTGAAGACACCCTGACAGATGAAGCAAAGAAGCCCCAAAACATCACCATTTCTCCTGCATGTTAAACTTTAGATTGGTGGTTCTTTTCTTTGTATTTTTCATTTCTGAACCTGGGGCTGATAACACTCCAACTTTGTTTCATCTGTCCAAACTTGTACTGCTGAGAGATGATCTGATCGTTTTCACCTTTAGCATGCTTGTGAGTTAAGTTCTTTCTTAAGTTTGATCAAACTCTCTTTTTAGCTTTCTGAGCTCCATGATCAGTGTGGTACACACCTTGATTCCAAACAGCAAAGTGAATACTGCTCAGCATTTGTAATTTGAAGACATCTGTGGTGGTAATTACAGGACATACCTAACTTTAATATGTCTCTGTGTTGAAATTCTTTCAAATCTTCTCTTGGGATGCCATTATTTTTGTCCAGACCACTAAATTGTTTAGTTTTTTTTCTTCATTTTTTGTAAAGATTATAATAATTCTGTTAAACCATAATTTGAAAGCATTTTCTGATTCTTATCAGTAAAAAATTCTATTATTTTTTAAATACGTTTGTCAGCTTCCAGGGGGATGGGGTTTTCTTTGCTCAGTATAAGGGTATGAACAATTTCCACATGTCGTAGAGGAATTCCAAAACAACAATTTTGGCAAATACTCACAAATAAGAAAAACACAGAATGCCTGAGTTCTGAAGCAAGTATAGGCAACTATGTGTCAAAAAACCAGCATCATCCAGGAAAAAAAACAAAGCAGATATTTCCAACAGTTTAAAAGTTGCTTTCCAAAATATCAAACGTGCAATAAGTGACCACATAGTATTAGATTCCTGACAAGATTCCACCTTTGCTGTTTGGATGAGGAAATAGTCCATAGTTCTCTCTTATGAAAGCAGAACAAACATTTATCCCAAATAAAACTGAGGCCAGCAGCACAAACACAGCAGTGTCCAAACTTCATCACAGAAGCTGGCAAACAAGGTAAATGAGATGTTCATCTCAAATTTGAGGTTTCTTTGAGTTAAAGGGACTTGATTTAATGACCATCCAATACAGGAAGAAAACATTGAATATTATAACTTATATGTTGATTTTTACAAATTTTAGATGGAGAAACTCTTAGTTTTCATGATGATGATGATGGCAACTTGTTGCGCAACACCTCAGGGTATGTCAACTTTTAACTCCTGACACTGTGCACAGGATATCATAAAAATACATCACCCTGCAGATCTTCTAAATATTGTAATCATAGGATTTAATTTCTTTTATACTTTCATCAGTGCGCATGCTCTGTCCTCTGTGCTCTGTGTTTTGTTGATTTCTCTCCTGTGCAGATCTGTCAGGGAAAGTTTTTGTGTTCCCAAAGGAGACTGCCACAGATCATGTGAAACTTCTGACCACAAAAAAGAACTTTATCTCTCTGACTGTCTGTATGAGGTAACTTGTTCTTGTGATTAAAAAAGGAAATCAAATACGTTACCCCAGTTTCTAATACCAAGTACATCTATTCAGATTCATGACAGATCTCTCCAGGAACTACGGACTAATCTCCATCTCAACAGCCTCATTCCCCGATGCCTTTGCCCTCTTTAACCCAGGCGGCGATAATACTCTGGAGATGGATACTGCGGCTAGAGCCACAAATTTTTTGGCACTGTCATTTCCACCTAACGAATGGCACTCTATATGTGCCACCTGGAACCCTTCAAATGGTCTTGGTCAGCTGTGGATAGATGGTAAGCCATCCATCAAAAGGTTCACCACATATGTATCAATCAACAGAAATGTCATTGCCATCCTGGGCCAAGAGCAAGACTCATATGGTGGAGATTTTGACGCCAATCAGTCTTTTATTGGTATGATCACTAAACTGCATATGTGGGACTATGTGCTCCCCAATGCCGAAATAAATAATTACATGGAGGACACACCGTTCACTCCAGGAAATGTGTTCAACTGGAGAGCATTGGAGTATGAAATCACAGGGGATATCTACGTGGAAAACTTGTGAAGTTATGTAATGATGTGTTAAGCAGTGGATAATGAGGCATTCACTGTCAAACACTGGATTAAAAATGATCCAAAGACACTTGGGTGTTTTCTTCTTTGCCACAATACTTATACATAAAAACTTGACAGGTTTGCCATAAAGTACCAGACTGTAAAAACATGTATGTAGTGTTCTAGACGTTACAAATTCATCAGTGAAAAAGAGCCAAAAACGACAAGCTCATCATCCACAGACGATTTAGGTCTTTAACATGACACCTACTTTTTCTGTCGAACTGAATTTTTTCATTGAAAAAAAAAAAACAAAAAACCTCAAACTACAAAAAAGGCAATGAGAATGTCTTATACATTCACCATATACAAAACCACTAACTTTTCTGAACATTTTAGTTATTGGTCTTTTTTCTGCTATCTGAAGTGTCAAACATCATGTGGGGCCTCAACTTCTATTTGGACAAGTGGTTTAAAATCACTTTAAATTAATTAAAATATATCCATTGCCCTATTTGACAGAATGACCATGTTTTGCATTCACTGACAGAGTCTTGCAGAACTTCATGGCCTCATACTTTGAGAACAGGGTTTGCTCCTTGCAAAATACAAATTAAGTACCAGGACAGTGATTTAGAAAATATGTTTAATCCTTTAAAATAAGACATGAAAACATCACCACCACATAAATGGAACATGGCAGGAGGGACAGGCAGCATATTTTGCATGAGAAGGCATTTCCGTGACTCCTATGTACATATACACATTTTATACACAGTAAAAATATAGTAATTGAAGCATATAGGACAACCAGCAATGTTGGCTCTTCAGCCGTGTGAAACATTCATGTAGAAAAAAGCATGGGAGATTAACATCCCAGAATCATTATGGAGAGAATCTATCATATCACAATCTAAACATGAAATATAAAAAGTGAAATTGTCAAACAGTACTCCTTCATGGGCAACATACACTATCAAGTTTCAGACATCTTTCTGTCAGTATACAGTATTTATACAATCGTCTAAGGTATATAATACAACTTTCATCAATTCAGCCGGCAACAATCAGTCATGTTAATAAATATTTTACTAAAAGGTCAAAGGTTGCAGATTGTGGTTCATATTGCATTACTTCAAATACATTGTAGTGTCTATGCTGAGTGTCACCTTAAAAGCACCAATGAGTGATGTTTCTCTTGTGCCATCATGTAGTACATAACAACTGTGACAAAACTGGTTACTTTCCAGTATTTACACAGTACCAGCCAGTTAAGGAAACAACAGCAGTAACACCAAAATTCAGGTGTCATACATATATAATCTGATTTTATTTTTCAGTGAGAGGAGTTTCTCACAGTGTTTTCTTTGGTGGCTGTATCACACTCAACCCTTGAATGTGTCAAAATATTTCATAACCTAAAGGTCAGCATTTATAAGAAACAGATACTACCAAGTTTATAGAACTCCAGCTACTCAAAAGCTGGAACATAACAGGTTCGAGGAGTTCATCAATTGTAGGAAATAAACTTAAATTTCACATGATTGTAGACTTGAAATGTCTCTGGCCACAGTGTAAACCAATTCTCTGACGATGAAAATCTCAATCAGGACTACGATTGTGTTAGATCTAGTTTTTCAAACATGAAATAATTAAGACCAAAAAGGAAAAAAAAAAATCCAGTATAACAAAAAGATCCCTAAACACAGGTTATCGCAGTGTCATTACCATGAACAACATGTCAGGAGTGTCACTATGATTCTCACTGGATCCTGAACCTTCACTGGGTCTCTTTCCTTTATTCTTTGGCACTAGACTGCCTTTAGATACGACGCGGCTCAGTCCATTTTTTCCTCAATCGTGCACAATGAACACAAGAAGTTTTCCTTCTTCTTATATTCACAGCTCATGTTTCCCCTGCTCCCTCTCTGCTGCATAGACCAAATGTGCCTTACAGCAATTAACAGGACTTCATTAAATTAAAAAAAAAAACATGTCTTGGATGTAGACATTTGCTTCAGTAATTTAAAGGGACTGTGAGGACTTACTGAGTGATCTTGAAAAAGTCTCATCTTTAGATATATGTCTGATTGAAATCCATAACTTAAAATGAGATTATCAGCGCCAAAACAGGTCTTTTCTAAATGCTATTTCTGAGCTTCCTGATCAGGTGGAATGGTAAAAAATTGGTTTACTGAGCGTCAAAGTTTCTATGACAACACCACGTGAGCTGACAGTTAGCCTAATCTTGTGGTGGTTGTGGTGGTTTGGACATGGGCTGGACTGTCTTGAAGAAAAAGGACATAAGGAAGCTAAACAGGGGAGTGATAGAGCATGGGCTAAAGGCTAAAACACAGGTCAAGGTGTTTGCAATAATGTTCAGACCAACCCCCAAGCAGCACTTATACTGCAGTAGTCTGTTCAAACTTGAGAGTAAAACGGAGGGTGAGGTTATGATAGCTCTGCTTGGTAGATGAGCACGAGCAGCACATAACACAGATCCAATGGTGTCACACCTTGTAGATATGTCACAGAGCAGGGCTGTGAAGCCAGCAACTAAACAAAGGTATTAGCCAACAAAGTGTGCTCATTGTCACATTTCAAACAGTAGCACCACGTAACTGTTGATAGATACACAACTTCATATCCGGTAAAATGTTGTCTTGAACAAAGAGAAGTAGTGTTAACAGAAGATCCAATCTCCATTCACTTTTCAAAACAAAATGGAAAAAAAAAAAAAAACAGCTTGGTTGGAGCAGGATAGTCATGTTGTCATGACACTGGAGAGCAAAGGCTCATGGGAAGTAGGGTCTTTTTTGCTAACGCTTGCTTTTCAAGAAAGTCTTAACAGTCCCTTTAAACTCCTAGAATGGGTCAAAAAAAACAAAAAGACAGCCACTGCAGTAGCTTGTTTAGTGCCCCCAACAGACAGAGACATGGCCCAAAAACATAAACAGCAGCATTTTTTGCCAACAGTGAAACAAAGCCATTTAACACTACAAAAAAAGTAAAGTAAAAGAAAATAAAACAGCTACACTTGTGTGATCCTAGCTCTGCATGGATGTGTGTAGCTGTCATTTCATCAGTCAGCAGAAATGATAAATAGGATACATACATCCTTCTTGTTTCATTCAGGAGAGCTGAGCTGACAGACCACAGAGACTTCAACTCCTGAAACAGACAACCAGAGCTGGAGGGATTGTGATCGATGCAGTGATTGATTCCATATCATACAAAGTGGAAACACTGATCCTTAGTGTTATCTTTATGATGTGTCTTCACTAAAATTTGAGCAGCTGATGGGTGTAACAGGGAAAAAAGGGGTCTGTTTGTTGTTTTCTCATTCATAAAAGATTTTTTTGATTTAAAAAAGTGTGTAAGAGGTGAGCATTGAAATATATCTGTTTCATTTTGCAAGTAGACCATAAAGAAATTAATTGTTTTAAGAACGCCTTTCATATCTTATAAACTAGTTCATATCTTTATCTTACATCATATATTGATGAGTGCCCTATGTAAAACTGTATCAAAATTGAAATGTTGCAGACCTTGTAGTATCACTGAACAATATTTTGCTGTCAAAAGTGTCCATACATTATTATATCATTACACAACTTGTGATTTGCACCTCTAGTGTTCATGGTGAAATCTGTAGTTGTTTGAAAAACCCACCAGCTGGATGTTTTTTTCAGTCATACAAATGGCAGGTACTTGAACTCAGCTGTAGTGACGGTAAGGCAGGCTCCTCTGTTAGTCTACTACACTAACCTGTAAAAAAACGTCAGTTTCAAAGCATTGTTTGGGGAGGGTTTACATGTAAAAGGCACAGACAAATGTCAGAAGCTGGAAATTGTTCTGTTAGCTTCATAGCTAAACTGCACTTGATAGCATCTACAAGTAATGCCTGTTACTTTGTATTCATCCATTTTCCAGCACATATGGTCAAAATCAGAGGGGGAGATTGTACAAATGTGGTCCTTCATGTAAGTTATAAGACACATTTTGTATAAGAAAAACAACATAACATACATAAAGCAGTCACTAGATCTAGTTGAATCTCTGCAGCACCGCTGTGGCTTCCAGCAGAATAACTTAAAAACAAACAAACAAAAAAATCACCGTGTCGGTGTTTCCACCTTTTCTCCTGCCATTTCAAACAAAAACACTGTACATCCACAATCAGAACAAAAGATAATGCATACATGATTGCAGAGTCGACAGCAGCACGTGTTGATTTGAATAATGAGCTTTGATAGCTTGGAGTGCATAAGGAGTGCTGAGGGGAAATGTATGTGCAGTAACAGTGTCCAGAATGAGAATCACAGAGATGTGAACCCATTTCAGGCTGTGCATGAACACACAAGAAGCGATTTCACTCCTAATAATGCAGACTCTTCCCATCATGTGCTCTTTAGCATATGTGTTCTTGCTTCATACTGTGGAAATGTGGGTGACTTCAGGGATAATGTGACTGCTTCACCATTCATTGGTGAACTCTGCCTTTTACAATATACTGCTTATTTCTTTGTTTGTGGTGTAACCATAGTGTCCTTCATGGGGTGCACATGAGAAATATTTTCTCTCAGATATTTTCATGGTAAAGCTACAAAAGAGCTGCCAATTTAGAGCTGTATGATTCTTTCCAGGTTATTTAAAAAGTTGTTTGGCTTAGGGAAAATTAGGAAAAATCTGTGCACGTGGAGATGGTGTTAATAGCCAGAGCTGAAAAAACACACCGCTTTCTTCTTTGTGGCAACCTCCACTGTAACTCCCGGCTTTGTCCAGCTAATCCTGTACTGACTTTACAGGTGAGAACAACAGAGATGCAGCAGAGGGTCCGTGTCAGACAGGTGTCCTATCTTCTGTCCACCTCAATGGATCCAGAAACATCCTCGTCTTTCCATGGCACTGTCTGTTTTTACTGTTGAAGATGAAACAGAGGCCAGAAATTAGAGGATTTGATAAATGCACAACATTAACAGGCTGCTTGAAATCTCAATTTGTTTTCATATTCAGGGGTGAATAAATCATGATTCACTGACAAAACAGATGTTGGTCTCAGGGACAATGTCTGAGAGGGACACCACATCTTCATTTCCAGACAAGTTGCCTGGATTATCTGCAGCCCCTTCTGCCTGCCAGCTGAAATGAAACATGAATTGGGAACAAATTTAATGAAACAAAAGAAGGATAAAATTTGGTTTGTATTATAATTTGACGAGGCTTTAGTTTTATGAGCTACTACTGTCTACCTGGGAGGAGCTCCTTGGTCAAGGTCTGTGTTTGCTGATTTGTGTACTTCTACCCCGACAGACCTGCAGAGGTGATGAAGATTCAGGGGAGAGATGATAAAAATCAAGCGCAAGAGCAAGATGAATGATTGAATTCACATTATTTTAGTTACCGTAGGGGAGGAGAGCCAGTGGGAACCCCTGTGCTGCCTAGAGATGAGGTGGATAGGTTGGCCTCACAGTCAGCGGCATTTCCCACTGGTGAAGGAGTCCTTGGAACGAGGTCTGGTCTGCCTGATTGCACTCCTAGGAAAAAGAAACAAACGCTGTGAGTATAATTGAGACTTGTGATACAGTTAAAGAATACTTGCATCTTGTAACATCTTACCACAGTCTGCCTCTGAGTCTGTGCTTTTAAAGTGGCTGTGGTAGACTATTCTGGAGTCTCCTGATGGCCCTGTGGCGTGGGAGAGTGGGGTGGGACCTCCTAGAGTTGGGGCCCTCCTTAGACCCCCCTGACCCCCACCACGGCTCTTCTTAGATGGCGATAGTTTCACTGAAGAATTTGAAAAAAGGGAAGAATGAAAAGGTAGACTTTTTATGCCTTGGATTGTCACAGCTGGTAACCACATTGAACCACGTTAGTGACACTTGAAACTTTCACGGGTTTCCATACTCACGTGGAATTTTCTTGAACACTGTGTTGCACATAAACTGTTGGAAACGATCTGCGTAGAAGCCAGGTCTGTGGACTGAAACTGTGTCCTACAGTGGAATAAAAACACCAGAGGTGTTAAAGCCAGACACATTCTAAATGACTCATGTCTGTTCCGTATGTGCATTTAAGAGCAAGTGCAAATTAACCACAATGTGAGTATTTGATTGAAAAATATCTCAGACATTTGGATACATCAGAATAAAACTTAAAAAAAAAAACCTCTGAATTGCAAATTGTGTATGTTCCACATATTATGTAGCCATTGTCTCTTCACACTCGCAAAGTGTTTCATGAACAGTGATATGTGGGTCTTTCGATCATTTCATCCATCAACTGACCTTAGAATTATGTTAACATGTCCAGTAAAAAGGCAGAAAGTTTATCTTATTTCATAAAGCAAAGATGTCTACTTTCTTTAATAAATACTCAGTCGTAAAAAGCTTACAAATGCAAAGATAAGAGAAAGAACAGCAACAATATTTAAAAGCTGCCCACATGGTAAACAAAACTGTTTTAAATCCCCAAGTGATGGACTCTTACCCCATCATGGACCAACGCCTTCCAGGAGTGCTCCAACTTCTTAATAAACCTGAATAAATAAGACATGAGGCGTGGTATTGTTACTATCAAGAATGATTGCAGAGAGAACGTCTTCAAGAAAATCTGCCAAGAGACCAACCTGTAGGACTGGAGGATGTCAATAATACCAATGTAGATTAGTAACCTTTCTCCTTTACTGTTGCGAGATGGAATCCCACCCATGCTGAAAGAACAGATTGAGAGGAAATGGCTCAATGCCTTGTATTCAATGAGAAACTACAAATACAGAGATTCAGCTCTGCTTATGTCGACTCAGCAGTAAAACTCACTGGTCTTCCGAGTCCAGAACCCCCTTCCCTCGAGCCTCCCCCTGAATGGACTCCATGGCCGTGCAGTAAAGACTTTTCTGGGCTTGTGGCCGGCGCTGATCAGGGGTCACTGCTCCCTCTGAACCTCCACTGTCCCCTGAATTGCCCCCACCACGTTCCCGCTCCCGGCTGGCCTGGTCCATATTGTGGATCCCCATCAGCAGGCTGTAATCCATGATTTTGAAACTCTGTAAGAGCTGCATGTAAATACAATGAATTAGTTGAAACGTCCATTAAAACAAGCAAAACATCATCTGGAAGTTGACAAGATGATATTGTTGGGGGATTTTGTTTGGTTTATTTTGAAGCAGTTTTAGCATTTTGAGTACAGAAAGTATGAACTTCACATTTTTTTGTTTAACAAGTTCTAAAAAAATGTGAGATTACTATCACAACACTTTTTTTAATATACTATGACACCTACATCTGTACACCTGAATAAGGAAGGCTGCTGCATAAAAATGTTGCTCAGGTGTGTTGTCTTTCACAATGACATACTTTATTACCAAAGAGCTGACAGCAGTTGCATCACAAAAGAACTGTAAATAACCAAACAACTACAATATCCATGATGGCAACAAAGCCACTTACATAACATTACACAAGAAAAACAACAGCTTATCACACAGAAACAGACTAGCCTCAACTTGACAGAGAGATGTTGATCAATAAACAATGTGTAGTCTCTCTTTTTAAGTTCCCTGGCTTTCCTAAATCTGATAAACAAACACTCATGTAGGATCATTGCTTTCTGTACTTGTCATGATGATAAATGCTGCTCGTCTCTTTCATCCCTCAAAGTAAACAAAGTATCAGCTTGCAGTGTCATGCAAGCTTGAGTCATCTGTTTAAAAGTGAGCAGTCAATGATCCTGAAGTGGTTCTCAGCTGCTCAACATGAAATGATGAGAAAACACTTTAACAATCCAAAAAAATATCCTCTAGACAAAAAAAATGTCCTTTTTTTGTACAACAGCACAGCAAACTGTTAAAGACAAATTTCTTCCGTCATGAACAGCAGCATACTTCAGGAAGGTAGTAGCATAATACAAGTCACCTGTCCATATTGTTGTTTTGATAAAAATGTCTTGAAATTAGCTTAAATAGCTTAAATCAAGGCACAACAGTAGAACAAAACTGACATTGAAATATCTTTTCTGCTGAGATTTTTATTGCATATTAGTCAAATGCCAAAGACCTAGGATGTGATTTAATTTTTAATTTAATGATTCGCTGATCATTTATTATATCGAAAAATAAGCAAAGAAAACATATCAAACATTAGTTCAATGAAAGAGGCGTGCTCATTTTGTATGTGATGCTGAGAATTACCATTGTGTTGCATCAGCTCCTTCTGGTCTTTTGAACATCAAATATCATCTCATTTTTGACTTGTTAAGGATTCCAGCTGCTCAGCTGTTAGGAGTCACATTTTTATATATTTTGTTTCATGATGCATGCATGTTTTGCAGATTGATGAGTCAGGACTGCTGGCAGGCCAGTTTAGGACCTGAACTCTTCTACTGCAGTGCTATGCTGCTGTGATACCTGCAGAAAATGGTTTGGCATCGTTTTGCTGCATATACAAGCCCAATCTTCACAAAAGACATAGTCTGGATTGCAGCATATATTGCTCTAAAACCTGTGTATAAATAGAATAAAGGAGGCTTTCTCATGCATGTGTACTCATATTATGGGCCCTTATACATTTTAACACCATACATACACTGATAAGACGCTGGGTGGTCCCTCTTCTTCTCCTTAGAGCAGAGAGTGAGCTGCTGATTAATTTCCAGAGTAACAAACCCTGAATTCATCAGACCACAGGCTTCTACTTTGCCTATATCCATCTAGAAAAGGCCCAAGCTCAGAGAAGTTTCCAGTGTTGAGATTTTGTTTATAAAAAATTTCCTGTTTGCAAGTCACAGATCATACTCACATTTGTAGATTTAGTGTTGACTGTGTTTGATGAAAATAAATCATTTTTGGGGGTGAATTTGAGCGTGTTCATTGTGTTTCTCTAGAGTAATGTCTATTTTAAACGTAGCCCTTAGATCATAATCATCCAGTCTTGGTTTTTTAGCTTTGTCTTTTTTATGTGTTTACGTTTGACTTGAAATTACATCACATTAATAAAAAAATTAATCAGCTAATAAAAAGTTTCTGAGACTCACCAAGCAGTCCCTTTGTATGGTCTTGCACAGGGCGTTGTAGTTGTCAGCTTCAAGCAGCAGACCATCAGGCATATCCTGAATAAAGTCTAGGTCCTTGTAAATTGGAACAACTTTTTCTCGTTCCTTGGGGGAAGCTCGTCTCTTATACGTGGAGCCCTTCAGGTCATATTTGAGGTGCATTGGGATTATACGAGGCAAGAGATTGTTCATCACCACAATACGGATGTTTTTGCCTCCTGCCTGAACACAATACAGTCCATAGAACTTGGGTAGCAGGGTGCGCTTGTTTTGGTTGATGTTCTGCCAATAGAGGAGATAACAACAGATGAGGTAACAGACAGCGGAGGTTTAAGTCCTCCCAGTCATATTCGCTTTTCATCAGGCTTACCATAAAATATCCTGGCAAGAGTTTCTGAAGGAATTCTGCCTCTTTGTGCTGTACAGTCTTGATGATGAACTCATCATCACTTGACACATAGAAAAGGGATCCGCTGGCTCCAGGGTTAGACAGCTCGATCAGTGGCTCGTTGCACAGAGAGTACTGTAAATTTAGAAAATCTCTCGTTTACATAGTGATGGTTAAGATTCATGATAAATCTTTCTGTGCCTCTTTCTTCTCTTATCAGCATAAAAATTCACAGGCCAGGTGTTGAACAAAGCCCAACAGTTACCCACTCTACAAAGGAAATTAAGTAGCAGTCTTTCAATTCAATAATAAGGGTCATTGCTTGAGGACACAGCAGTGCATATTTGGTATAAATACTGACCAGGTAGTCATCTGGCCGGATGCCGAAGAGTTCTCTGAAGTAGCGAAAGGCAATAGGAGCATACGTCTTGAAGCGAAAGTCACTGTAGTGGTGAGCAGGCGTTAGGTTACTCCCTTCACTGAGAATACAAGAAAATAAAAGACGGACTGGGCATTTATTCCATGAAATAAACAAAAAAAGAAATCCACCATATTCATTTAAGTACTACCTCTGTCACCAACCTTGGGAAGAAGATACTTTCCACCACCACAAAGTCCTGCATGAGAACATCCCTTTCTGCTTTTTGACTTAAGCTGCCAACTGTGTGAGCAATACCCAGCATGATGGCACCTTTTAGGGCCGATGATGTCGTCTAGGAAGGTCAAACAAAAAAACAGTAAATATTCAAACAAACAGTTGTTCTCACACTGTGACTGCTCTTTCACTCTACTTCCAAAGCATCAATGAAGGAGACAAAAAATGTACAACACAAGGTAAACACCTAATATATTTTCCTTTTATATATATATATATATATATATATATAAATATATTTGAAGTTTGAGTATAAAGCTCAAATTTGGAATACAAATATAAAATAATTATGCTGGACATCCTCACGAAATGTGCAAATTTTCAAACCTATGCATATTCATGTGCTTTAGAAATCTCTGAATCTGTCTGTTAACTGGTCAAAATGCTCTGTTCTGAAAAAAGCACGAGAGCTTTGGGGGTAACTGGACAATCACACTTTAGATAGACGGGCCTCAAACATTAAGGTCTTCCCAAAGCTCCTCTTGCATACCCGAGAGAAGTGGGGATTGTGAGAAAATTATGCATTTTACATTTTTTTTAAAGCTGTAAATTCTCTTAAGCTACTACAGGGGTGACAGTACAAAGCCTAAAAGTAAACACAAAACCCCTCTTTAGGTGTTGTGTCTGCCACAGAAAAAACAGGGGTCAGTGACCACCCAACACCACCCAACCCCTAACCCTGTTCCAACCTTTTTATAGGTGGTCTCTCCTGTGGTGGTCTCAACGCCCCGGTGTCCAATGGTCTTCTTCATACTCTGAGTTGTGCCTGAGGAGCCTGGCATCTGATGGAAACGGGGGGAGAGGGCGGGGGAGAAAAATATTTTATGCTATTTCACACAAGAGACAAAGAGCAAGCTGTATTGAAGCCATAAGCAACACTGTGATAAATATCTCCACATGACAGCCATGTCGAGTTGTAGTCACCCAGATAACAGGTTGCTGAACTTTTCACAAGGGTCATCTTAAAATACATGAGTCATGATTGAAAGAATTCCAACTTTTGCATTTATGTCACCGTCACCTTTACTTGAACTTCTCCCAGTGTGTGAATTCATTTTTTAATGTGTTTGGTTGTTTTCTGCCTGTCTCAGTTTGTTGTCAAATAAATTCTCCTGCCTGCAACAACTATCTTTATATTTTATAATCTTGGTGCCAATTATTTTCATAATCCCTGAGATACAGACTGAAAAAGTACAAGAAACTACCTGTGTTCACCTGTGTGTAGACAACAGCTCTGTGTAACTCCCCTTACTTCAACATGTTATAAAAATAAACAGGTGTCTTGAGAAAAACATGCATGAGTCTAAGCTTAGACTCTCTGAACCTGTTCTTCTTCTCTCCTCAGGGCTTCCTAGATCAACATTTGCATTACTACAAACAGTGCAAAACACAGAGGTGTTTTCCAATTCTGTGATGCCCTTACCTCTTGTGGGGCCATTTTTCGGATGCTGCTGGTCCCTAAAGACAGAGAAAGAAGTTTAAAATGTTTTACTGGACAGCAAATGAACTTTCTCTTTAGAAAAAGAGAAATGATTGCCATAAGGAATACTCTGTTTACCCTTTTTGATCAAACTATGTGGTACCCTTGTCGTTTGTAGTAGGAAATTTTGACTCTTAAAATGATTTAAGAATTTGAGGTTGAAAATTTGAGCATGAAAGAATTTGTTAATGAACCCCTCTGATGGCTAATTAAATAGGCTATTTGCAGTATTGGCTGATGATTATGAGGCCAATATCAAACCTAAATGTGGACACAGTTACTGACTGCTGTCCTCTATACAACAGCTCACAGTGAACTGGAACTACTTCTCCCCTGAGTCGGCTGCTCCAGATTCATCAGGTCCCTGCAGATGTGTGTGTTCTCCGCACTGTCTCATTTGAAAACAACAGCCTACTTTGTGTTTCAATGTAACTTTTATGACTTAAGAGAACAATATGTTCACATTGAATCCGTAAAGAACAACCACTTTGCATTTAATGCTGGAAGTACCAGGCCTTTCTGAAGTCGGCTAGAGAGGTGAGCCTTCATATCAAACCTCTCTCTGTAAAGCTTTATTTTTCATAATTTGTCAAAGAGAATATTGCATGTTCATTTTTTTCATGAACACTTTAAATTGTCTGATATTGGCTGTAAAGTCGGTCAATTATTGATTTTGAATGTTATACGACAAAAAAGGCACAAATTTAGAGGACCAAGTGCATGTTTTCAGTGTAGCTGTTCAAAATGTTCTGGTTTACGACACAGTGCCAAGACTTGCATTCTCTGACTTTGTTCTGATCTAATGTACATAAAAGAAGGTAGTAAATAACAGCTGGCATTCCAGGTTAGGTTTATTGTGTTTCCTCAAGCGAGTTATGTAATTTGACTGTTCATTAAGATGGTGAAATATTGCATTTGTGCTGGGTGCAGAAATGCTACTCAAATAGGACATGGAGTCCACTCTTTGCCCAGTAAGGAGAAAGATGAAGATAGCTTTTGTGCTTGGCTTTGTTTTGTGCAGGGTAAGAGACAGGACTTTATTCCTGCATTGGTCTCAAAAAACACAATGGTTTGTTGTTCCCTTTGGGCAGGAAGATCATGTGCCTGGTGATATGATGGAGTTCAGGATGGGATACCAGAGCCAGCTCCTGGTGAGACTGATGGCCAGTGTGGTCCCGTCAATACAGGCACTTGCCGATGAACCTAGCGTACTGAGACGTATCCGTGTCATCGAGACTTTGATTTGTTGTAAATTAATTTAGACTGGGAAGCCAGGAATTAGCGTTTAGAAAGAACCTATTTCAGAGCTGATAATCTCATTTTGATTTGTGGATTATGATCAGGCATATAGAGTTTTTAAAGATTGCTTAAAAAGTCCTCACAGTCCCTTTAAGGATAAGAGCACAAAGCCAGTAACTGAGAACACAGAGCTCTGTCCAAAAACTGGAAGGCAGCATTTATGTGCTTAAGAAAGACTAGACCCCACAAAATGAGGAGCCATGCTCCAAATTACTCTTAATATCAAGATTTACAGCAATTTAAGATCTTTTTTAAACTTTGGGCTGATAAGTAAGCAAATCTGGTCAAGAGCATAGGATTAGTCTTTTGACGGAGAAGTAATATAATTGACCTGCCAGCAAAAACCTCTGCATGAGTGTGAAATGCTGGCTTTCATACAAAAGATAAGAAATGAAATTTAAATACAAGACCCATAGTCATGACTTTATGCCTTTAGGTTAGCGAGATAACAAAGCAACAAATACAGTAGTTTGAGTAAAAGTGAACATAGCGATAGTAAAATAATATTGAACTTGATATCCTGTATCCTTATGTAAACTTGCTGTTAAAAGCTACTATCTCGCCCACTGTGCAAGAACCTCTGGCCTGTAACCAATGGCAACATCTACTTCAATGCTGCAGCACTACAGGTCAATATAAACAAAAGACGCTGGGAACACTGTCCACCTGTAGTAATGATCCTGTGAGTATAAATTAATCTACGCCCAGCAGATTCAATCCAGACTATGCACAGACAGTGAGAGCACACTTCAACCCGAGAGAGGTGGGAGTGTTAATAATGAGCCAGAATCACTGAATGCCATGCATCTCTTCTCAGTTAACAAGGACACACACAGCAATCCTCCAGGAAACAATGAGCATCACTCTGCCCACATTCCCCCCTCATTATGTAAAGGCACCCACTATATTATCACTACTGATGCAGTTTCTGCTCACGCACACAGAACCACTCAAGCACACCCATGCAAGTACCTCGCTGTAACGCTCTTCTCCAGAACTGAGTCCTAATATCTGTGGAGCAGGATGTGACCAGTCTGTTTTTAACTGGTATACGAGAGGCACTAAACATGACAGCGACTTCATGATCACATTATTTTAATCTGAGATACAATGAACTTGGCTGATGGTACCATAAAACAAACGGCTTGGGCTCTGCAAAAATAAATGTAGTTATATGACATTTTTCGTGACACTTAAGAAGCAAAACCATTCATCATTTAATTAAGGGTGTAATTGTTTAATTATTGTGTGACTAAATAAAACCTATCATTAACTGCAGTGCCCAAAAATTCAGGATAGATTTTTTTTAGACAGAAATTATTCAACCCAATTACTTTACAATGACTTGAGCTTGTCAAAGGCGGGCTCTACCACAATTGCTAACCATCTGTTCCTCACTGTATACTAAACAACTCTCTGCCAAGCTTGTTCACATGTAGCCTGCAGCCCACACAAGGCAATAATATGGGATACACACACTCTTCTAACACAATTTTCTGCCACTGGTTCTTGGACTGATATGGAAACAAGTCCAATAAGGGTTGGTGGGGTTCCTACATTATGTTACTGTCACTCAAAGTTCTGTGTGTGTCTATGTGTGTGCGTAATTTACAGAATGCTGTTTCTTGTATTAGTACAGTGGAGGGCTCTCAGCCTTGTGGGAGCCAGAGGAGAGCTCTGTAGCCACTATTTTTATTCACTGATTCAGACTGAGTGGCTGCGAAGGTTGGGGCAACTCCTCTACGCACAGAGACGGTAATAAGTGACGCACAACTAACTGGATTAGCAAAATGCAGCATGGTCATCATCGGTCCTCTGAAAAAAAGAAACCTCTAGAAGCACTTGAACTACCCACGACCCATCTGTGTCTCTTTGGCAACAGAAAAACAGAAAAGACGGATTGTTAAAGCATGTAAAGTTAGAGACTATTAAAAAATCTGTCATTACTTTAACAATGCAAAATAAAGATACGCCTACACAATTACGTAACCATATAAACATCTATTGTTTAATATCAGATATGATGTGAAAATTTCAAGAAGCATCGATTCAGAGCTGATGTAGAAAATGTAAGGTGCATACTAGAAAACTTCACCACTAACCCAGGCAGAGAGAAAGAGAGAAAGAGAGAGAGACAGCGAGACAGAGAGGGGTGTAACAGGCGATAGACATGGTCCTATAGATTAAGAGAATTACAGTCACTTATCGTGTCCATATCGTGTACTCGACAACAGACTGATCATCACGTCACCTCATATTAGTCCGATTAACGGACACAATTTTAAGCCAACGATAGTGACCGGCTTCATGACACAACAGTGAAGCCAACATGGTTCCAGAAATCCTTTCTTTGAATATTACTTGTCCAGATGGATTATGCAATGGAAGAAGCAGGGGCTTCCAAGCAATTATTCATTTAATCAACAATATAAAATAAGATAAGCGGAGCTTTATCATCAACGCTCGGTTCATTTGTCAGGCTCGAGCACCTCGATGCTAACGAGCTAATCGGCTAACCGGTTCTCCAGAAATCAAATGTCGATCTATCACATCATTTTCATCGGCACACAATATCACACGGATCTGTTCAAACGTTCGTTTACAGAAAGAAGGGAACAGTTGGGTAGGCAGTAAATACCTGTCGGGGCTGTTGATCCCGAATCTGCTGTTCCAGCAGTCGCCATTATGATTTGAGTGTTCACATCACGGGCAGCGCAGACTAACGGACAGTTACTCTGACGCTCGTGCCGCAGCAGCACCACAGCGCCCCCAGCGGACAGAGGCGGAACAGCTACAGGCTCGGTTTGATTCATCCAGCATTTAGTGACAGCTAATGTATGGAAGCCGACTCACGCCAGTGAAAAAAGGAATAGTGTCAAAATGAACGAATCAATAATTGAATTGGTTGGTCATAAACGACAAATACAGTATCTCGTAACAACGAGTGTCTCATAATTATAACATAAGACCAGGGGTGGAAGTAATCAATTACAAGTACTCAGATCCCTGTAATTAAGTCGTTTTTTGGGGTACTTGTACTTTTGTGAGAAGATTTTCGAGTCTGTGCTTTTACTTTTACTCCAGCATTTTTTTACATTTTATTTTAATCATGATTGTATAATCTATTGTAACCGAGTCGTTGTAAATCAAGCTTACCTTAGCTTTATTAATCATATTAATCATCATCAATTTCCTGAAAATTCCAGATATTTAGAACCATCTGCGAATTCCATGGAAATTCCACTTGCGATAAGTGTGGTGTGCTTCACACTAGATACTTAGCATTTTCAAAGAGTCATATGATACCTCCACAAACTAATACAGCATACTCTGATACAGCAGGAAAATTGAATCATGCTTCTGTTGTCTTCGTCAAATCATGCAGATGACGAAGAAAACTTTTTTTATATCATGAAAAAAAAATGTGACTTTAAATGAAATAAAATATCTAACACACAATAAGGGATATAGGCGTGCTGTTTTATTATAGCAAAATCAGAAATCAAAAAATAAACCTAAATATAAAATTGAGAATAAGCAAAATGGAAAAAAAAGATGATAAATTAATAGTAGTTTCTTAGGCCTAGATTTCACAAAATAAATTAGCCCTGTATCATGGGTAGTACACAAACCAGTGAACAATATGCATGACTGCATTAGGCTCTAGTTGACCAAAACTACATGACTTTTATCTACGTCATGCTGTCAATTACTTAAATTTCATTTGCGTAAATATCTTAACTTTCTACAACTTTCAAAAACTACATTTTCTACAGGTAAAACACAGAAAATGAATTTTAATTCACTATTTTAATTTTTATCAATAGGAAACCCAGTGGTCACTGGCATTTTTCATCTTTCTTATCAACTGAAATGTTTCTTTCTTGTATTACATTGTATATTTGATTTACTTTAAAGTGTACAGTGTTGTCTATATTAAGCCACAGAACACAGATGTTGAACCAGACATTAAACCACACATAGGCAACACTGGAATACGTTTTTATTACAATAGTTGTATGTCTGATTTTAACCACAGCACTAATATATAAAAAGAAGGTAATTGATTTTGCAGCTTCAAATGCATAAAAAAGATATTGTAATATCAAAAGTGTGAAGAGCAGCTTCCAAACAGAGGTTCAGCAACAGTCTGTTTTATGAACTGAGCATTTTACTAACTTTTGTGTCTTTAAAAATGCTTTCTTGTGATAATAATAGTTGTCATAGGATAAAGTTTTAAATTCATCATTCCCCATACATAGGCATGAAATGGATCCACATTTTGAATATTCTCTTAGACCTCTAAATAAGATTTGTGCCTGATTTATCAATCCTCTTCCTCTTCAGTGACTGAAGACCAACTCTGCTGCTATTTCAACATTTTGCCTGACTTTCCCCGTATTGGAGAGGTCAGCAGCAAGAGGCCACTGAAGTTTAGGAAAGTGGGCACTTCTTTCTCTTCCTCTGACGCAGGACACTTGCTGCTTTGTTGATGCTCCCCATGAGAATATCTGAGATGCAATCTGGAGCATTTTGTGGCGAGGGCTTGCGGCAACAGCGGCGAACAGCCGGAGAACTGGGCTTTGATGAGCACAGGCTCCCTGCTATTTTCTGGAGCTAATTTCACAGAGAGAAAGACCAGATATTAGGGAAAAACTATTCAATAATGTGATTACTTTTTGTGAGGTTGGGAGTATTTCAAACTAAGGTTTAAGTATAACAGGTTTTGTTTTTTGTTTTTTTTAATTTTGGCTTTATGACCATTTTCTTTCCAACTCACCCTTCCATTAAGACAAGTGCTCTTCTCTTCTTCAGCCAGGGGGCAGCATTGGTGAACAAAACTCTTGACAGGGAAACCCACAGGGAACCTAAAACACAGTGATAGTTTGAGTTTTTTTAATTCATCTCATATCATGTCCATTACTATAAGGGACTGTGAGGACCTTCTCAGTGATATTTAAAGAGTCTCATCTCTAGATAAATGCCTAATCATAATCCACAACTTAAAATGAAATTATCGTTACCAAATCTCATTATTTCTAAATTTTATTTTTTTAGCTTCCCAGTCGAGTTGGACAGGGTTGATTTACAGTACTTGACCCCATGACAATATCACTCCAGCTACAAAGTTTAGCAGTGAGAAGAGAGAACCATGTTTTTCCATGCTGGAAATCATCCCTTGGATTAATTTTTTAGTCATAGCTGCCATTGGAGCTGGACCGACAAATTAAAGGATAGAAGAGCAGAAAAAAGCTAAAAACAAGAGAGTGATGGCGCATGGGCTACAGGCTCAAACATGGGCTAAGCTGTTTGGGGTAATGTTCAGTACGACCCACATGCAGCAGTCATACTGAAATGATCTTTTCAAACCTGAGAGTCTATCAATAAAACGAAGAGCTAGGTTACATTTGCTCTGCTTGGTGAGGAAATGACAAGGATTTGCTAACATAAGTTACTGACACGTCTCAGAGCACTGGGCTAAGGGTGACAACAAATGCGGCTGGCTACTGTGCTATGACACAAATTAAGTTCACAAAGTTTGCTTGATGTTAGGTAAGTGTTAATAAACGCATTAGCCCATCACTTTGTACCCAGGTAAAAGTTTTATCGTATGTAAACGTAAAATGTATCAAAGCCAACATTGTGGCTCACCTCCTCATGACACAGTGTGCTTGTGGGAAGTAAAGTCTTTATCCCAGGAAAACACAAGCGTTTCCAGATAGTCCTCACAGCCCTTTTGGGACATATGAATCAGTATTGAAAATTCTCTTATATTTTTTCCGCATGATCACAAAAACAAATAATCTGTTTGGGATCCTCTAGTTTTACAATCAACAAGATACAAAAAATACATCAAATTACACAGAAACTGAACAAAAACAGAGCAAAGAAAAGTAAAACAGAAAAAATGCCTTACCTTTTCTTGATGAGCTTGTGGGTGTCACATATGTTGAGAAGTGAGATCTCCTCGGTGGCAGAAGTTATATTAAAATGTGGGTCAGGAGAAATGCTTTGGAAGCAGTTGTACCGATCATTTGCCTCACCAGCAGCACAACAGTGGAAATCTACCTGCTCACCGTTCTCATCTCGACAAAATTTGTCAAGCTCATCTTGCCACTGAAACACAAAGGAAGAGGGAAAATGAGGGCTGAAAGTGACTAAATACAGCAGAATATCTATGATTGCAGGCTTCTTGGTTTACCTTCCCATCGACACAGTTGAGTATATTCCGCTTGCGTTTGCAGCACTGTTTGAATCCTTTTTCTATACGATTGATGGTCTTGGCTTGGCGAGCCACCAGCTCATAGCCTGAACCTGGGAGACACTTCACATTATAGAAGGGACGCTGCTTGAGGTTCTGGCACAGGGGTTTAATAACATGTTCAGTTGGCCGTCCAGGAGGGAAGTTGATGTCAACCGTGAGGGAAGAGAGTGGTTCCTTCATCTTCTTCCTTTTGTTTGCCCTGACTCGATATGGAGTCATTACTGTCCTGTAATGCATGAGACAGAAAAACAGATTAAAATCTGGCCTCTTTGTACTTTCAACCAAATTTACAGTAAAAGACGCAGGGTTTTAATATGTGGTCCCTCAGAAACACTTGTGTCAACAATTTCCGCACTAAGACCAAAACTAATGCAATAAAACTGCATATAGATCTCAGTCAGCCCTGTTAAAGAAATGCTGCCCGGTCACCCAGCAAGCTTACGTAATTAATTGGTTTGCCACCCTTTCAGTTGGACAAGCACGAGACAGTTGGTGGTCAGGTTTTTTTTCCGTTTCTGATAAGCTGTCAGACTTGGGAAACAAGAAGCTGTTTCTCAAACAGGGTTTCCTGGATCACATCTATCTCCCCATGATGTAGTATAGTGCATACTTTCTGACCCTTATAGTCTTTGTCAGGCACAGCTTCAGTTTAGGATTTAAATACTCTGAGAAAATACAAGCAAGAAATTGGATTTTGAATGAACTCAGGAATCTGCCAAAGTAGAAAGTGAATGAAGGATTTAGCACAAAAATGTAACCATAGTGAGCACAGACATAACTCGCTAGTAAAATGAGTTGAGTGCTTACAGTGAGGAGCTTGACTAAGTTTGAAGTAGTGTTACTCAATCATGACATACATGTAAAACTAAATCGCTCCTTATAATGATATTAAAGACCTTGGTCAGATTTTTTTGAATGAAAAACTAAAGATGACTCTTTGTCACACAAATAATGAAAGGTAAATGAATAAATACCCAAGAACCATGTTGGAGATTATGTTGCCACATGGAGTCACATGCACGCATCTTTTAATGTAAGAAACAGATGGAAACTCATTCAGCTATTCCCAAAACATGTCTTAGGAAATTCTGAGGGAATCTTCATTTCATTAAATAATGTCAAATTTATAAAAAGGAAAACTCTTTAATCAAATTTATTCAACTCCTTATCTTGAGAAATTAAGTTGTGTAATACATTTCACACACCATTGATAAAGTTTATCTATCACAGGTAAGTTAGCCATCAACAGGGTTTTTTTCTTCTGCAGCAAGCAGGTGTTGAAATATTGTTTTAGTCAGAGAAATTATACAAACAGGGCCTTGCAAAGTAAAGAAGCAAAACTGGCAGCAAATAAAGCGTAATGTTTGTGTGAACCTTCAAGTACTCTTTGAGGACAAGGGTTATACTGTGTGCTTATCTACTCTGTTTGGGAGTTTGTTGGGACAAAACATTACACATCATGACACTGGGACTGTGATGGGTAGCATTAAATGATGTCTGTTTATCTTCTGTAACAAAATTGGAATGTACAAAGTTTTATTGTTATGTCACAGTTACATTTTTATAGTTACTAATCAATACATTACATAATCACTTTGCATCCAGGGCAGTTTTAAATGGACAAACCTCAATGAAGTTAAAAAAAGAAAAAAACAATTTATATAATTCATTCATCTGCTTTGAAAACAAAAGCATGATTTGGAAAGAGCCACATCGCTGACCAGTGGATGATTGGCTCTTTAAAGTTATAATTTGCTACTGATTATTTCTGAAGGGTCACCAGAATTACCAACCCAAAGTTTTCCACAGGGCCTTTTTGTGATTCAGGAACTGCAAGATGGGCCAAAGAAAGTCTTTTTACTTATCAACTCTTGAAGCTATTTTTTTAATTGCTGTTTATCAAATATTTCTGCATACCTCTGGCAACTGTTGGAGTCAAAGTTAAAGCTGTCGGTGAAAGGGTGTGATGGCATCAACAGCTCTTCTGTCCCATCATGGTTTGCATTCGGCAGTTCTTCTGTCCCCTCATAATTTGGATTTGGAGCGTCGTTGTCGAAGCAATTTAGCCTGTCACTACCTGCTAGTTTACAGCAGTGATAATGAAAATCCTTTATCGATGAGTCCTCCGTACAGAAGGACTGAGCAAACAGCTCCCACTGAAGTAGACACAGAAATGAACTCAGATAAGACACATTGTATAAACAGAGACCTTTAACACTGGCATAATGTCAGCCTGTGAAAGGCATCAGGATTAAAGTGATGGTTTATTTACTGAACACTCTGAGAGAGGCTTGCTGCTCGCCCTCAGATACCTCCTCATGCTCATGCTCATGCCAAGGCCTGTCTGTTATGTCTGTTCAGCTGGCCTGCATATAATGTGATAATCTACTAGAAGCGCTCAAGGCCCTCAACTTTGTTTGAAAAAATACAAGTGCAGTCATCTCAGCTATGTGAAGAATGTTAATGTCCTTTTTATATTCAGGGTAAATACCGTATCAGGTCTCTGGGAGCATTCCTCCAACTGAGCCATTTCGATGGATAACTTCTTTCTAAAACATCTCAGGCTGGATTAAAGTTTCTTTCACACTGCTAAACCTGAGGCTACTGTCTGAAGAAACTTTGTTGGGAGCGATGAAGATGGAAGCAGCAAAAACTTAGCGTAATCTTTGGCGAGGTTGGTTGTGGGTGGGGATCAGGGACTGGAGATAAGGCTGTGAGCCCGGTACGTATACATGATCATGGAGTTATGAAAGGTTACATTACCAAGATATCTCAGGAGGGGTCTCAATCGAAACCAAAGGAATGAATTTATACTGAACCGACAGTGGCTTTCATTTCCACTTTGTGTGAGAAGATAGACAAAGCACTCATGTATAATGCTGATGGAGTTGAGGCATGTGCAGGAGTTACTTGGCTTGCAGAGCTACAGGACTGATGTGACACCCTTATAGCTAACCAAAACATGCAATTCACTTACAGATTTAACACTTAAGATCCCTGGGGTTGTGTTGACTTGAAGCAACCACTTATGTCTCTGAAAAGACACTTTTATCCTCCTTATCCTGTACAGAACACTACATGAGCCACTTTGGGCGTCACAGTTGTCAATTAATCATCTTTTCCAAATCCAATACCTCATTAAAACTAAATTCCTCAGCAGATGACCTCTTGGATACTGAGCAGTATGACTAGAACAAACGTAAATGGCTGAAATCATGTTTGGGAAAAATTATGTTACATGTATTCTGATTTCATAGTTTGACCCAAGTTCCATCTGTGAACACATGAGGGAGGTGAGGTTCATGAACTACACTGCTGCCAGTCAACAGAGGGATCAAAACAAAAGGAAAATTCTCATTCTTTGTTAGCAAATCAATTTGTTTTGGCATGTTAGGGCAAACTTAGCTTTGCAGCACAGAACAGCTATTTTGACAAGTGAAGCACAATAAGCGAGAAATAAAACTCTTTTTTGTTATCTTCCTGCAGGTTGCATTTTTTGGGAACTGGAGTCATGTGCCTACAGTGATGAATGTGTCAGTCCATCATAACTAACATGATTTCTCTTGCAGTAACAGCACTGCCAGAAGTGGAAAAAACAGGGTCAAAACAAAAGCTATTGACCTGCAGCTCACTGAGGCTGCTATAGTAGAGTGAGGTGTCAGCAGTCAGTGAAAGGTTTTTGTGAACCACTTCCACCACGAAAGACTGTTTAGCCCACAGAGATGAATGTGCACAAAGAATATAAGAGTAAAGAGGTCCAGCTATGAGCAAGATTAGAGTGAGAGAAATAGAACACGTATAATTTAGCACATAACAGGACAAAGCAGAGAAAACCATGAAGGATTAGCTCAAGAATATTCAGAATATCATGTTTTTTTCATAAAGAGAAAAGATGCTGAAATAGCAGTAGCAAAAACTTACTGCCTGTGTGATGCAACACAGTGTCACGTCTGTCCCCTGCGTTTGATTTCCCTTGCAGCATGTGTTGAACCAGGACTCAGCCTGGTTGACAGCACTGGCCCTTCGCTTCTGCTGCCCAAAAGCAGAAGCAGGAAAGTAGGAGACTGGATAGCGGGGACGATGGTCTCCTTGATGACAAATAGCTTGAAGTCTGTCAGCGGTTGGACGACTGAGGGGGAACTGAACAGGATACTGAAGTATCGGAGGACCAAAGGAACGAGGTCCGAAACTCGGTCGACCTTAAATGAAAGAAAATAATGCCATTATTTGATAATTTTACGGTAAAAAATGACTAAGTAGAAATCAAAGAAACGAATACTAACGTCCTCTTGGCGTCAAGATCCCTGGTCTGGAACTCCCTGAGAGGAAAAGGATATCAATAAACAATTCGGGACAAGTGTTTGTATTCATACCACTGCAACTTGTTAACAGCCCACCTCTCTCTCCCAGGGTATCCCGCTGTTCTGGCTCAGGCGCCACTACCTTCTGTAAGGGGAACTCTGGGAAATTCACAAGTGATATAACAAACAATGGTTACAACACCTTTGCTCGCAAAATGTATTACTTGCCAGTCCAAAGCAAGTTGAAGCAGAAAATTATGGGTGTGAAAGCGACATCTTTAAAGTAAACATGCAGCATTGCAATTATGCCACAACAAGTTTCTTGAGATGGGTAAAGAGATTATACCTTCGGGATCAAGGAGCTCTGATAAATCCATCTCTGACTGCAACATGAACTGATCTGGCTGCTGCATTTCTGAAAAATAGGGGTATTTTTTAATCATTCAAACAAATGAGTGTGATTCAGTGCAAAATGCAATAAAACATCATTGTTCAGCAGCACGTTAATGTAATAATTTAGTATCAAGAAATAATGTGAAACTTATCATATTATAATCTAATACTGATATTCTTTTTTTTCTGGCATAGCAGTAATAAGCTTCTGCAAGTTTTGAACTTTTATTTACACACTTTATTTTGTTGATGTTTAAATTCTCAAATATAATGTGCTTATATATTTTATTTCAAGTCAATTTCTGGGTATGGGTTTAATTTAGTAATCTCATAAGAAATGGACAAAAAGACACCATTGGAATAAGTTTCCAGATTTTGAAGATCCCTTTCATATCACGAAGACACTTTAAAGCGTAAAATTGAGCATCCCATGACTTGTAAAACTAAGATATATTTGTAAGTAAGTCAGAAGAGTCCAAAGTCTTGGTTCCAAGCCAAAAACAGCCACTTGAAGTAGTAAAGCTAGGCTAAATGCCAGGGTGAACATCTGAGCTTCTAATTGGTCTGTGCAGAAATACTGCACTAGTATGAGAATACACTCACCTTGCATGATTTTGTCAAGGTCAAAGGTGACCGCACGCTGCTCGAACATTTGCTCATCTGGAAATTTGTACACATAAAGAGAGACAGGGAAGGGGGAAGAGAGCCAGACAAAGTTATGCAACTGTTCACAGTTTTTTATGCACAAATGATGCTGGAGGTCCGCCAGTGGTGGAAAAACATTCCTTTATTTAAGTTAAAGAAGAAAAAACCCTGGGAGAAAGTACTTCATTGAAAGTTAGTCCTTTTCGTACAATATTACTTACTGGGGTCTAGGATTAAAAGAAATATCTGTCTGAAACCATAAAGTCAGTTTTTCATTATGATATATTAATGTTAATCAATAGGTAGAAAGAGTGGAAACATGTTTCCTGTTTCTCGTGCAAATACTTTCATAGATAATGAAATTAAGTGTTGTGAAATATTATCACAATCATGTATTTAAGTTTAATAAACTTAAAACCAGTAAAGTAAATTTTAAGTAAATTATACTTAAAATTGTAGCTGAACAATTCCACCTGGTTATTTTGATGTTAGGTATCAGGAGCAATGTGTTGATAACAACCCTGTAAAGTCCATTTAGCTACACGCAATATAAACGCACTTGTGTAAGCTCAGCCGAACAAACATGGAGCCCAGCTATGAGCCAAGGAGCACATACAACAATTTACTGGCATGAAAACAACAACTCGAAGACGTGACAACACGCAGGCACTAACCCTTGGATGCTGAGGTGAATAAAACCAGGACAAACGCGGTGGAGCAGAGCAGAGCCCGGGACGACCCCATGTTGAGGCTGTCAGTGTGAGTCCGGTACTGTTTGTCCCGCTGCTGCTGGAAAACTGAGAGGGAGAGACAGAGAGAGAGAGAGAGAGAGAGAGAGCAGAGGCCGCCCAGAAAACAAACTCAGCCGGCCCCTAATTGGTCCTGCAGCCGCCGCCGTGCTGTCCGTCTGTGCTACCGGGACAGCACTTTTATGCTTGTTGTGGGGTTGGGATGAGGAGGAGGAGGAGGGGGGAGTGGAAGAGGGAGGAAGGGAGGGAGGGAAGTCTTTCACCATGACTCATGGCTGATCCACACAAATCCTGGGTGCTGGGAAATTATCATCTTCTATTATAATCAGCGCATGTGTAAACAGGATTCTTATGTCATTCTTCGCGTCAATATTTTTTTACCATTTTAGCTAAAAAAAAAACTTGTGCTGTTCGGAAAAGTTTGTTGGGCCAAATGACCATCACCAAAAAAAACCCAAAAGAGGACCCCCTACCTATGGAGGAGGATAAGGGCCAGTGGAAAATAAGGCACAATTTTTATACAGTGTGCCCCGTGAAATGACAACCATGTGGGTTTATGTTAAAAATTCTGAGATTTAAGTCAACAGCTTGACTCAGGCAGAATTCTTAAGTTGTTTTTCTGAAACTCAGTGTCAGAGTGTCACCCTTACTTATGGTGCATGCCATAAACTAGTTTTAAACTCAGTATCCCTACTTTTTTCTCAGATTTCCAACTTTATCTTAAGCTTTGACTTTATCTCAGATTTCCGACCTTTTTTAATCTCAAAATTCTGACTTTAATCTCAGATTTCTGACTTTCTTTTTTTTTTTTATTTCTGAAAATGTGTTTGACTTCAATTTTTCAGTGGCTCTAATCCTCCGCTGTATCTCCCTGGCCTCTTGGAGATACTGCAAAAATAGTTAAAGATACCCAAAGATGATAATGTAGATTTATTAAAAATAATTCTTGGGGCGCAGATGGCCTAGTGGATATGGCTGCGCACCACGAGGTTTGCCCTCAAGGGGGTGGCCTGGGCTCGACTCCCGCCTGTGGCCTGTTTCCCGTATGTCATTCCCCACTCTCTCCCCCTTTCCTACTCTATCAACTGTCTTCTTCTATCCAATTAAAGGCAGAAAAGTCCAAAAAAATTCTTAAAAAAAAAATAAAAAAAACTTCTATAGGTACTTGTGTGAAATCATCAATTGTTTCACCTTAATGAAGCTTTAAATAGAAAAAAAAGAACTTTTTTTTTGTTTGAATGGAAAATTTTCTATGATGTTCACAAACAGTGTGTAGAAGCCCATGTCTGCTTGAATTTGAAAGGCCTTAAATTCCTTGTACTCTAATCAGAGTTTCAGTTCAGGGTCATCACAGCCTTCAAGTTTTCAGTCTGAATCTCTGACTGTGACCTCCACACAAACTCTCCGACTATGTACTTGTAAGAAAGCCAAATCAGAGTGAAGAAGAACTCCCTGTGCAGCTCTGTTTTAATGTCTGCCACAGCTTAAACTTGAGGGATTATCCTGCCTTTAGCTGCTCTGCCTTCAGCTCTTTCCCATCATATACAGGAGATATCAGGAGGATCAAAGTTTTCCGTTGGCGGCTGTATGTAATGGGGGTCCGGAAGCTGTACAGAAATCCCCCAGAGAGATCAGAGAATTGCAAACAAACCCAAACAAGGCTGAAATACACTACCTCCCTGGGAAAAAAAGATCTACCATTGGTAACACAAGTTTTTAGAAGATTCTGCTGTAGACTGTTGAAAAATATTGCTTGAGCTAGCACAGTGCGCATTTCAAAGTTTTATTGGTCCGGGAAGGGAGAAATGCCTTAGCACATGGGAAAAAAATGAAGAGACCACAAGAGGGAAATTAAAGCATGAGTCTTTGGATTACTGTGGGTGTTGTAGTTGCCACCATAAACTGGGAGAAAAACTGTTTACTTCCTTCAAAAGCAAACTAAAAAACACTGCATTTAGAAAGGTGCTTTTAGAAAATAACTAAGAAAAAAAGAGGACAACAACAGCATCAAATATAAGGTTGATGTGGCCTTTTTTCAGAAAAATTGCTCAATTCACCACATCCAACTGAGTCAGTCGATATTTTTTTCATAATTTGGTTAGCAACAGTTTGTATATACAACAACTTCCTACTGAGTCTGCTTATGACTAATATGTCCTTTGAGCAAAATCCTCCAACTTCAGCTCTACAGTATGTTTGAGCTGTTTGTCCAAGCAACGTGTTATTTTCAGGATTTTTCTTATCAGAGCAGAAGCACAGCTCGTCTCTGTCTCACACAAGAGTTTATATTTCACAAAAAGACGTCACATCTGCTCTGTGTTACAGCCTCAGCAGTTTATTAAAAGGTTTGTATAGAGTAATCTTTACAATAACCAAAGAGGACTAAATCCAGGCATACAGAACTTCATGCTGAAAGCTCTCAACATTTCCTCATCACTTTTTGTTTTTACTCCATGTCATGTGATCAATAAAATATATATGCAAGTAACCTGGGAAAAAAACAAAAGTTAGCTCACAGAGGAAGACATTTCTATAGCATCTTCTTTTTTTCTACCTTTAATGCGACATCTTTTCAAAAGCTCAAAATATATAAAAGCCTGCAAGATTTAATTCAAACACAAAGAGAACATTTGAGGAAGCTTTGAGGAACTTTTCAGCTGATGTGTAACAACATCCACCTGAGCAGGAGCATTTATCTCAAGACAAACGGAGTATGAAACCTGCTCCCTCGCCCCTGTTTGGACAACTTTCTGAGGTTAATACAGCAAGGAGGAGCAGGATATTGTTTACAGGCATTTGAAGAATCTGTCTCATGTATGACCTCTAAACATCAACATACCAACATGGAATAATGCAATAAGAATTTGAAGTAGGCCAAGCACATTGTTTTTCAGTCTAAACAACTTGTTGTGACTCTGGACCATCAGAAAAAAGTGGAAAAAGTTTCATCCATAAAACTATTTCAGCCACAAAAAACATGTAATAAAGCAGAGATATCCTACAGATAGAAATTCAGGCGGGCAGCATTATAACTCTTAAATAGCAACACAATAATATAATGTATGTTTTTGGTCTCATATACACTTTTTGCAGGTCTATATTAAAGATTTCAGGAAGAATCAGTCCCACTTGAAGGAAGTGGAAAAAGGGAGAATGGCTGTGAGAGAGTAATTTCCTGCTGAAACAGACTTTTTCAAAAGAGAAGTGAATGAATAAAAATGATCTCTTCATGTGCACATGAACTTCGAGGACAGGTTGAGCAACAGAAGAGAAGTAGGTTGTGTAATTTGATGATGTTATGAAACTGGGTCAACATCTTGAGAATAGTTGCTGAATCAGCTGCATAATTGTGATTCATGTCTTAATTTTTAACATTTTAACATGTCATTTAATTTTTAAATGTTTCAACATCTAAAGTGATGTGGATTTCTCAAGGGGCAACCATCTTAGCAAAATGAACTTCAAACTCTTAACAGTCAGTACATACCACTATAACAACGTTTGATAGATTTTTAGATTTCACATATTTTTCAAGAGTTACCTGTGTTAAATCTGTGACATACTACATCAGCTGCAAAGGAAAGAATCAAAATCCTGAGCAAAAATATAGATCCCACATACAAAATACCATCAGGGAACAACAAAACATGTTTCTGTGGAATCAAAACAAATTTCAGCTATAAAAGTATTGATGTTAAAGTTCGCCACTGTCTATGAAAAACTCCTCTTAAAGTCATGTACTACTCGAAACACTACAGTTATTGTGCCACAATTACTTTTACCCCATGAGGGATTGATAAAGAATATTCTATTATATCATCATTCATGTTCTTTATTAAAAAAAAAGTAGATTGTGACAAGCTGGAAAAGATGAGACTTAAAACGATGTGAATCTGAAGTGAATCCTCAGTGACTGGTCCCTTGCAGGAGCTCAGGCTCAGAGGCAAACAGCTCCTTGTAGAGAGGAGGAAACAGAGAGTGAGCAGTGAGTGGGTAACGCTGACTGAACCAACGCAGCTTCTCCATGTGCAGGCTGCACAGTGAACGCAACACCGCCATCCTCTGGTACAGCTGCACAGAGTCAAAGACACAGAGAGAAACACGCATGAGAAATGATCACTGTCTTTGGAGGACTACAAAGCAAGCATCTGTTCATGTATCTGTTCTGTGACATGTACCTTGTGCATTAGATTTTCTTGGTTGTCACGGTGTAGGATGTGTGTGAGTCCTAATTCCACGCTTCTCTGCACTCGCTGAACTCTGCTTCTGTCCTCGAGACATGGGCGATCTGCAGGGAGAGAAAAACAGATAGATCATTTTCTAAAAGTTATAACATGGCATTGATTTAAATCCTTGAATGCTGTGGGTGTGATTAGTTTTGTGTGGTCTTAAAGGTACAATAATGTCATGTGTGTAAGGACCAAAGACGCGACGCCTATTTTTTCTGTCCAACTGAACCAGTTTAAACTCATTTTAAATCAATGTAGATATATACATTTCCCCATTTAACATAATTTCTGACATGTTTTACATTCACTGACAAACTTATAAAGCACTTGCACTTATATTTCCATCACAATATGCAAACAAATGTTCCAAAACACTATTACACTACACTGTAAACACAATTTTGGGGCTCTAATTTCTAAACCACATCAAGGACAGAGTATTTCATCAACCAGACACATCTGAGGGACCCAGTGAAACACTTGGATGGTTACTGAGTCTCTCTCATGTTTGCAAATAAACTTAATTTTTAACTATTGGAACAAACAAGCCACTTTTGGGTAAAAACTGTGAATAATAATAAGTTTTATCTGCAAATCTATAAGCCTTTCTTTCTTAAATTGTTTATTTAATTACTGATACTTGCGCCATAATTAACAAACTATTAGTAATGTTAAAGAAGTATATTGATTTGAGATAAATTATGGTTGCCCCAAAGGACTTTTTTCAAGGCCATCCTTTTAATTAAGCTTTAAAAACACTTATATCTCGTAACTGGGTTTTTTTTGTTTTAGTTTTTTTGGGGCATGAATTCATGTTTGCACTTCACTCCAAATGTTTGAAAAATAGCCAAATACTTATTTTTAGTGGTTTTATTTATTCATTTATTTTTAAAATGGCCTATTCAAAAGTCTTATCTGTCAATGACCCATGACCAACCTCTGGGGGGCACTACAACTTTCTATTTTGACACTAATTCATGACAGAAAGGACAGGGTATAACTAAGAGCATTGGTACGTGCCAACCAGCGTGACGTCTACTTCTATTTCAACTTAAATTTACAGTTCTCCTAAAAAAAGGGTGGCAGGAGTACAATGGTGTGTTAAAATGAAGATAGGATTTTGCCTAATGCAAAGAGGAAAGCTGAGTTTTCAGGTTAGCCTTGATGTTTGTACACTTTTCAGAGCAGGGACCAGTTCTTTTAAATAAAGGATAAAGGATGTCAAATCAAGACTTTCTTTTCTGTTCGGTGGGTTCTGTTTACACTCTGACAATAAAATTATAAAGCCAGAAGTCGCAAGGAGATAGCAATATTTAGATGCTAGACTTAAAAAATTACATCTCAGTCATGTGACACCAGATAAGTTGCAAGATTGCTTTTCAGCAGCTGCACTGTTTTAATGTTTTAAAAACAGGGATCAAACTAATCATAGCTGATGACTGGTGAGTCAATCTTACCTGCGTTGATCAGCACCAGAGCACTGAAAAGAGCGATCTGCTGCTCTGTGAGTTTCAGAGCACACATGCCATGAGCAAAGTCAAACACTGCTGTGATTAAATCTCCGCAAGCTGTCAGAAAAGAAACCACAGAGAGCCACAGATAAAACTAATGAAAAAATACATTGCTCATTGCATTGTGCACCTTAATGCACTGTGTAGACGCTTAGTGTGCAGAGGGAAGAAACCCTTACCCAAGGACTTGAAAACTTCAGTGCCAGCAAATTTCCCATCAAAGAAGACAGTGTTGTTCTCTGTGTTGAAGAAGCGACTCATCCTAACCAGAACCACTTCCATTGAGCCTGAGATGACAAACAGGGGTCAGGTAAGAGACAAATTTCATGCATTTTCACATTGTGACTGAATATAAACTCACCAGTCTTCAGGAGAGCGATCTGATCGTTCTGGCTCAGCATTCGGAAACCTGGGATGTGCTTTGCAAACTCCACCACAAACTGCACGGCATCCGTTAGTCGTATAGCACAGTGCTGCCACATCTCATCCACCAACTGAGAGTGAGAACAAGAGTATGTAGATTGTGATCATTTCTAATACATGTTTTGGTGACATATCATTCAAATCAGTAAAGAAAACCTTTCTTTTAATTCAGCACTTAAAAACACCTATACAATACCTCCTTGATAACAGTGATAAAACCCTTGTTCACCTGTGCTGCTTAAAAGTAGCTCACAGAGACTCAATGAAGTCATTAACCTTCATTTAAACATTGTCTCTGATCCTGTGTGAACAAAGCAAGAAGAGAGGAAAACAGGGGAATTGATTTAACAACTCTCAGTTTTCTGTTTGATGAATCAAAAGTTGCTTCAGATCTGAGACACCTGAAACGGCACCTTTTGTTTTAAGGTCATACAATGTGAGTAAAAGTCTGGTCTGGCAACCACAAAAATTAGTAATCATCATCATCATTATCATCATCATTGATGTACTTTGTTCTGGTAGGATTGGATCTCTTCTCTGCTGAACAGCTTCCATCTGAGAGTCTGCAGCTCCTCCACTCTGTACTGGCTGGTCTCTCTGTGAGAACGTACGATGCTGGCACACAGCTCATCTGAAAGTAAACAGAAATGCTCACACAAAGTCTAAATAACGACATGAAAAATGGAGAGTTGTCCAGCTGTTTGCTCACCCATGTTTCTCAGAGAATGAGGATAGAGGCTGTACTGGTCCTCTAGAGGGCTGTACGGATGAATGGACATCAGATCACTCGATGGCTGTCTGGAGCTGAATCCTGCAATAGGAGTTTGATAAGAACAAAGATACACTGCCTGCCCAAAAAAAATGTTGCCACCTGAATTTTACAAAACAAATATGTTCAAGCCTTATTTAACCCCAGCTGAAGCAATGAGTAAGTTTTCATTTTTTAAACAACCACGGCAAAAGACACATCCTGTGGTTGTGGAAAAGATGTTAGTCTGTTTAAGAAGGGTCAGATCATTGGCATGCATCAAGCAGAGAAAACTTCTAAGGAGATCGCAGAAACTACTAAAATTGGGTAAAGAACTGTCCAACGCATCATTAAAAACTGGAAGGATGGTGGAGAATCATTGTCTAACAGGAAGAAATGTGGTCGGAAAAAAATCCTGAATGATAGTGACCCGTGACCACTTAAACGTTTGACCAACTCAAATTGAAGAAAAACAACAGCAGAACTCAGTAGTATGTTGAACAGTGAAAGTAAGAGCATTTCCACATGGAAAATATTTAGCCTTAAGAAAGCCACAAATCTGTAAGGCTAACTGCAAAAAGAGGCCTCAGTTTGCTGGAGAGCATAAGATTAGACTCTGGTGGAATGAGAGAAGGTGATGTGGTCCAATGAGTCCAGATTTACCCTGTCCCAGAGTGATGGGCGCATCAGGATAAGAAGAGAAACAGGTGAAGTGATTCCCCCATCATGCCAAGTGCCTACTGTACAAGCCTGTGGGGGCAGTGCTATGATCTGGGGTTGCTTACCTAAGCCTATCCAAACATGCCACAGTGAATGCATGCTGGGGTCAAAGCTAAAGGCGGTCCAATTAAATATCAAGAGTGCGTGACCTTGTACATGTTTGAATGCCTCACCTCTTAAGTCTGAGTGTCCACTGTTGTCTCCCCTTCCAGGAGCTCTTGATGCTGGAGAGACAGAGGAGCCTCGATACATCATTGCTGTTGCTTGCACCTCATTGGGAGAGCACACAAGGTAAGGGTGAACATCAGCAGTGTAGGACAGCAGCTCTGCATCCCCGCCAAAAGGATAAGCCACAGGCTGGAGGATCGACAGTTCTTGACGGAGCTTGGTGGTGGAGAACAGGACGGACTGGGTGTCCCCCTGAAGCTGCTGTTGCTGCTGCTGCTGTCGATGCCGCTCCACTTCAGCAATCAGAGAGTCCCGTTGACGCTTGGACATCCGCCCAAACTTTACAGCTGAGTAGAGTGAATATGAACACATGAACATAAAGAAAAGCTGCACTTGAAGATTGAACTTTGTCTGTGTGGATGTGCCTAACCATCTCTGCTCATGCCCTGTGCCAAACACTTTTGCAGGCGGCAGTGCTGGCAGCGGTTGCGACTGGCCCGGTCAATCTGACAGTTGCTCTGCCTTGAGCAGGAGTAAGATACAGTAGGAAGCTGACTGCGCCGGAAAAATCCCTGAGGAATGAGAACCCAGATATATAAATGTTAAGGCGGACAGCAGTATTGATATTCATTGTTTGATTGACAGTTTTGACTAAAACCTTGTGAAAGATTTGAATTGTTACTAGTGTGTGAAGCTACAGTTACATTTTGAAGTTGAATAATAAACAAAAAGTTTAAGTATTGATGGCGTCACTGGCTCTATTTCGCAAGACAGTGTTGGTCAGTTTTGCTTTTACATATCTGAAATGATACAAAAAAATCTGACATCAAACAAAACTGGTTATTATTATTTTTTCTTTTTGTTAGAGATAGAAAGGTTACAAATTTTGGACAGTGTTGTTTTCTCTTTTTTGATGGTTATACAAAAATACTGATGCATGTTTCACATCAGTTAAGATGGTGTGAAGCTACACCCAACACTTCGATTGGCCTAACTCTGGTAACAAAAGAAGAGTCTGAAAAGTAATTGAAGCTTCATATTCTGTAATTATTTAATTTCTAGAGACTATTCAAACAAAAAAAGAAAGCATGTAAATTGATTGATGAATAGATGGCACTGAGACAGAACCAGATTACAGCGTCAGGTTTTTAGTACCGCTGCTAAGCTAGTAACTGTAGCTTATCTGCATCTCTTTTTAGTCACACACAAGAAATGCACTGTTCTGCTTGATACACCACATGGAAGCATGTGTTTGTTGTTCCCCAACGTATCAAACTTGTTTATGAACACCTATGTTCCCAGTTTGCTTTTTAATGTGGTGTTGTCGTTTCACCTTGCAGCCTTCACAGGTGATAACTCCATAATGAACTCCAGAAGACTTATCTCCACAGATCTTGCAGGGGATAACTTCAATCTGGGCTGCAAAACACAAAAGATAAAGCTTTATGTCAACAGCAAATATTTCAAATATTATTTCCCAGAGCAGCTACTCTTTACGAGCTACACAATAAGTTATCCTGTGGTAAACTGTAGGTGTGTGCAGGTGTTGCATCCAAAGGTGCTCCCTATGAAGTTGATACTGCTCTGGAGCATTATTTGACAGTCTATTGAGATGTTTCTCCTTCAATATTTAATGGTTGGAGCAATCAAAATGCCCTCTATTTTCTTACAGAGCAAGTAGTGAGCAGTATATGTTTTTTAAATTAAGTGTTACCCAGTAAGGAATATTCATCAAGTGAGAAATTATACCAAAAATCTCGAGTGAAGGTCATATGATACACAGCTTTTAAAGACTGCAAACATTTACAGAACATCACAATAAGCGAGCAACACTAGAAAGGTTGCAGATACAAGAAATTTTCAAGCTCTGAGGATGAAGCAGGATTTATTTCTGCAGAAGAAGCCTACGCTCAGTGTGTGCTTGGTGACCCTGCTGGCTGTATGATTTCTGAATGAGAGCTCGCCATCAATGAGAAAGCCCAGATTCTAGTAGTTTGACACTTGATGGGTACACCATGCAAGGTCAGAATTGAAGGGATGTTCCCTGGCAACTCACTTTTGGTTCAAGAACACCATTAATTATGTTTTGTCTGCATTTAGGACGTATTTGAGTTTTTGCAGAAAAGATTGGACCATATTGAAAGCAGACTGCAAATACTCAAAAGCTTGAAAAATTAAAGACAAAACACATTCATAATGGTATTATCTGCGTTAAAATGATAAGATACACTTGATATGTTTTTACACTAGTTGTTAATGTAAAAAGAGAATAAAAGAGGTCTTCAGACCAAACCTTGGGGCACACCTTTTGAGACCTCCAAAAAGGAAGCGCTACAACCATCTAAACACAACGAGATCTACCATCCAGATAATTTGCAAACCAGGATGTTGTTTGGTTAGTTATCAGTCACACAATCTGAAAACTCATAAAACTGTTCTAAAATAAAATTATTTGACAATATAACCAGATTTTTTATATCCAGCTGGGTGCTGTTTATGTGCAGATGACTGCACAATTTCAGCCGAAACAGTTGAGTGCTGAGAGATTCCCACTGTGACAACTGAAGTCTGTTGCTGTACTTTCCCTTGAAGATCATTCAGTTGTTGTGTGACCAGAACACACCAAAGGTATTTTCCTCTCAAGAACTTCTTGCCTATATAAAAATGAGCAAAACAACAGCAAATACAACAAAGTCCTCTGAGGACGTGGAATATTTTCAAATGGAGAAAGGCGGAGAGAACAAAGGTGTCAACCTCAGAGCTCTTTCAAGTGGTTGACTGGCTTCTCTCTCACTCTGACTGTCCCTCTTTTGATGTCAGTTCTCTCTTTGTGAATCCTTCTCTATCTCGCTCACAAAGGACGGGGCTGCCAGTAATATACTCTCTCCTTCATCACTGCCAGTAATGGCAATCCCCCTCCCACCCCCCACCCCCCATGCCCCTGATAGGTGTAAGCTCTCACACCCCCGGCTGGGGTGTGATTTTTGTGAGAAACAGATGTCACTAAATTATTTCATGCACCACAAATGTAAAAATCAGGCATAAATAGTTTTTCAAAAATAGGTATAATTCTCCATAACATTTTAAGAACTCAGTATCAAACTACAGTTAATTCACTATAATTAATAAGTATTATTTCTTAAATCATCTACACACTTTTTTATGCTACTTCCTCACACCATCCTCTAATGAAATGAAAGTCTGCTCACTGATGTTTATATACAGTTTGTTTCCGTGCATAACTGTGCCAGATTTTGTTGCAAGTTTGTGTTAGTGTGTCAGTGTGTGCCCTCTTTACCTTGTGCCACCGTATACAGTCATTGGGTGCCACAGGGACCACCCTGCAACCTACCGTGTGAGATGTGAGACTTTTAAAAAGCTGATTCAGAGTCAAATAGATCTTCAGACTGAACATAAGCAAAGAATCACTGCACTGCTGATAAGGTTGCTGTTTGTAACGATGAATGGTTTCACTTAAGATTTACCATGATAACAATGAGATCTTTTCATAGATTTGATATGGACCTGGCACTGCATGACTGAATTGAGTTAAAAATTAAAAGGCAGCATGTCTGTGGGTGTTTTTGACAAAGTTCACATACGGGGTCTGTGTTTTTCACTATTTCATTTCTGATTGTCAACCTCAAAAAACAGGAAATCCACCGTGACCCACAACCTTTCACTGCTCATAGACACAAGCACTCACATCAACTCAGTCTACACTCACATTTACCAAACTTTCAATGGTGATTTTCCATGCAACCATATCTCTAACAGTTCTCATCATAAGACTCAAACAACTCCAAGATTGTTTTTGACAAACAAAAGAAACAAATATACTTTTCATGATCTTGTGGTATTAACATATTAACACTAGTAGTGTTCATAAATCAAGCAACATGTTGGATCGCAGAGAACCTGTCACCTACATGTTTTATTCATTTCATTTGTTTATTTGTTCATTTTTGGCATGCCTTGTTACTTTGATCATAGAGCAAATCTATCAAAACCATCATCTACTGGTGAGTGTGCATGCAAGAATTAGAACACTGCACTAAGAATTAAAATACTGGCAAAGAAATAAGACACTTTTACTATTCTTTTGTGTCTTTTTTTTGTTAAGTCTTCCTTGAAAGGGGCATTATCTCTGGTTGGCAGTATATGTTGTCCCAAAATCTGTCTTTATTGTACAGTTTCATGAGTCATAGATATGAATGCAGCATGTACAGCTTTGTGTTTGTGCACTGATGGCGAGCCGGCTGGTCTCTCTCCTCTAAAGGGTAGTGCCTGATTTCCAGAATTAAAGTCAAATTTTGATTCATCTGAACAAAGCACGGTTTCCACCTCAGCCTCTTGCTTTGGCTCAGGTCCACAGAAGTCTGTAGTTTCTCTAGATCACAGTTTCCTGTGTGCATGGTACAGTTTTACCCTGCATCTGTAAATTCAGCGATGACCTGCATTCACAATTCATTTGGAGCCCATGCAGTGATTTGCACCGAAGAGTCATGTTTGTCTTTAATGGAATGTTTTTGATAGCTTTGGTCAATTTCATGATTTATGATCATCACCATCACGAGCAAACACTTAAGGTAGGTTAATATTTCGTTAAACTAGTCATCAATACTTCCATTATTGTAGGCCTGAACTGCAGATTGATGAAATCTTGTTGCAAACATGCACAGATGACATAGTGTATCGTAACACAGTTTGACTGTGCTTATTTTGACACAGCAGATGGAAATAGATTTTTTTAACTTTTTACCCTAATCTTTCCTGACTGTAGACCAGTCTTTAGTATTTCCAAACAAGGATTAAATTATTGGAAAACCCATCAAAATCAGTTTCGAAGTTTTTATGCAGAGCCCCTACTTCTTTTGAAAACAGGATTGTAAATTTCCCCTTTTTCTTTTTATGAATTGAGTGAATCTTATGAATCTTTTTATGGAGACTCATTGCATCAATAGTAAATAATTTCTCTTATTGTTTCGATTCTTGGATTTGATGCGTCTATGGATGGAACAAAAATTCATCAAAACTCAGTTATCAACTAGCCTCTTTTTCAAACTAAAAAAAACAATTCTTATCTTCTTATTTTATCTTCTTATCATATCTTAAAATATTGTGAATATTACTGAAAAGGTTCTGAAGATTCTCCTGAACTTTAACATTTAAAAGAGATACACTGCATGTAAGACGAGGTGAAAATGTGACAAGGTGGAAATGTAATGGCTCATACATGAAATAAAAGTATACCACCTCCCACACTTCCGTACATAAAGAATCAAAGACACAGTCTAAAGACGGCTTTTGAGCAATCACTGACTTACACTATGCCATTCAAAGACACATTTGTCTGTGTCATCACGCAAACAATGGTGCAACAGCTTCTGTGCAACAGCAAAGAGAAATCCTGAAACATTTACACTTGAAGAGAGAGACAACTTCCTACACTGAAAGCTGGATAACATTTAAAACAAAAAAAAAAAAAAAAACTTTAGCTTGAAGACAAGCAAGCATAATTGGGGCCTTAAAGTGTTAGATATGAGGATGTGGACAAAAGTAAAAATTCAGAGACAGGTGTTTGATTTACAATACAACTACAAAAAGAATACTGGGAAAAAATAAACCAAAAGCCTTGAGCTCCAGATTCTGACACAAATTCTGTGTGTGTGTGTGTGTGTGTGTGTGTGTGTGTGTGTGTGTAGGAGGTTCAGGGGGGCTGATAACGACTACTACTCAACCCACCACTGTCTAAAATCTCTCCGTCAGCAGTCTATTCTTTGCACTGTAAACGGACAAAAAACCTCAACTTTCCTCTGACGGAAGCTTACCTTTAGTACACACGCAAGCAACGGCGCAATCAAAGAGTGTGTATACAAACACACATACACAAACACACACACATTTGCACGCACGCAGGTTCTTCTTTTAAGCAAATATTCTGTTAAACACTAACAATCCTCAAATAAAAAATTCTTATTAAATCCATAGAGCCGAACAAATGTTATCATAGTTTTATCATCTACAGTCTAAATCCCTCAGATTCTCACCCATTAAGTATTTTGATCATAATATTTCTCTTTTTTTCCATTAAATTGTTTCACTTGTATCTCACTCTACTGTATAATTAAAATACCTCAATATGATGAATTTATCTTGTGTACAAGTCTGATGATTCAAACTGAGATTATCCATCAAAACAACCTAAAGCAGCCTGAAAATTTGGGGAAGAATGGAAAGGACTTAATCTTCATGTCGCAGTCGGCTGATGCATTGCAGCCGACTCTTGCATCAAGGCCATTAACAACAGGTGCCTGCCTATTAATGTTGTGACTGGGAGAAACCTCGCCTTTGATGTTCATTGGCATTAATGAGGAACTGAGTAGATCATGTTATGTATCAATAAAAAAGATTGATTTGCATTCAAAATATACAAGAAAAAACATTTTGTGAAACATAAACGGTTAATACGGCAGGAGGTTAAGTTCTACCATAGGGCAGGTAAAGAAATCATCAGTAATGTCCACAAAAATTCATTAACTATCAGGAATAAAATGGTTTGCAAAAAAAAAAAGAAACAATTTGATAAAAAAAAATATGTAACCTCCCCCAGAAAAAATAACAATCAATACATAAATAAACAAGTTATAAAAAAATAAATGGGGGAAAACTAGTTAAGGTTATCAAAAAAACAGGCAAATCACCCAATGGTGTTAAGTTCACACATGATCATTATAATGCAAAAGACAGGATGTAAAAATGTTCACCTGGTAGTTACACACACCTCCACAACTAAGTTTCATTCATGAAGTCAGTGAGAAAAATACATGTGAGAAAAAAAAAAGAAATGATCAAAGCTGATCTGATCACAAATTAACATGTTTTACTTTGAAGTGCGGCCTGATGTAGGGGATATTTGAAAGAGGGAACATTTTGACTGAAGTAAAGGATATGAATCAACTGTTGTAGATCACCTACCATATTTTGGGGTGGAATGTGTCACCTGCGACTTTGACGTTAGCTTTGATCTCAGAACAACTGCTTTTGCTGCTTTGGAAGTGCGGTGTAAGTTTGTGCACCCAGAGGAACAAGGAAATCCTCTGTGATAAAGAAACTGTTTATGAATCTACACAGGAATCCCCCAATTGCAGCAAACAAAGAACCAACACAGGTGTATGTTTGCTTTGTTTTTCATGTTATTAATCCCACTTTTAGTCTGTAAGCCCTTTCGTACAATGCAAGGAAAGAAATTCGTAAACTAAGTTTCATGTGTTGTTATTTGCTCAGTGTCCACACACAACTGCATGAGTGAGAGGTGACAGACTCAGCGGCATCAGACCAGCAGCTGTGTTCGTGTGTATCATGCAGCTGAACATATGTGTGTGTTTGGATGTTGCAGTAAAGAGAAATAATTTCAGCTACTTGCAAAAACTTGAGTCATGTACATGTATTTGTTCAAATTCTCAGATCTTTGTGTGATAGTATTTGTCTATCCTTTTAGTCACTACATTTTCACAGTATTATCAGCATTTCCTCTGCATCTTGTCTGTGTGTGTGCAGTCCATTCAAACTGATGCATTGTGGTCGTGAAGCATCCTGTTTTCCTCTCTTTCACGTTTACATTGGTTAGAATTCGGTGGAAGTGCTGATGCAAAAGAGTCAATTCTCAACTGTCACATAATGACCAAGTCCTTTTTAAGCTGTAGTGGTTGAAACTTTTCAGTTACAAAACTTGTGTTTCAATATTTGCAGATCACCTGAAGTTTAACCTGAAGGTTCAGACATGCTGGCATTTATCTCTGACATCTTGCACTCTACTCTCTGAATGTAGCTCAGCCTCTTGCACTTGGTGAGTTATACTGTATGTGCGGGAGGAAGAGAGGGAAGAAAATATCAAGGCATGATTCAAATCTTGAATTCATCAAAGGAACTCAGAACTGAGTCAGCTCACCAAACCATAAAACTGAAAAATCAACCTGTGTAAATGCAGCGAGCAGTCAGCTTACAAGAGCGGCACTGTCAAGTTTCCAAACAAACAACATCAATTTCAACTTGTACAAGCATGGGATGTAATATTATGGATTAGTGCAAATTATCTTGCAACTTTTATGATTAAAAAAAGATCGAAATTGTAAACTTGAGAGCTGTTGTGACAGGGAAAGCAGCTTTTTTCTCTCTGCAGTGTTACATCAAAGATAAAAAGTTGAAAACTTGATAAAATAAAATAATAATGTGGCCTGATAAAGTTGGCACATACAAAGACAAAGATGTGTTAGTTTGAGAACTTATTTTTAAAGTTATTTCAAATATTTGCCACAAGTGCAGAAAGATGCAAAAATGCTGAGGCAATATTACCAATAACAAAAATAATAACTGGATCTTTTGAGTGTCAATTTTAACAATTCAGCCCAGGTAGAAGAGAGGAACTTGTCAATGATATAATCAATTGAACATCTCTAAATGTGATGCCCACCCTAATTTTCACACAGACACACAAAGGCTTCATCCCTACCTCGCATCATCCTCACTCCTCCACTCGTCTCAGACGCTTGTCCCACTTTCGCTTACTCTCTGTGCCTCTCACTTTCTTATCACACTTGCCTATTGCTCTTTTCTACTTTCTTCCTTTGTTTTTTTTTTTTCTTATCACTTTGTGTGCCGGATCAGGTGCACTCCGAAGCTTTAGCACACAGACAGTGAGACTTTTGAGTGACAGTCACCGCCTCACCTTCCTTGTCGGCGTGCATGTGTGCATGTTTGTTCGTGAGGGCGAAGGAAGAGATGAAGAGAGAGAGAGAGAGAGAGAGAGAGAGAGAGAGAGAGAGAGAGAGAGAAGGGGGGACTGTCCCCTACTCCTTATTAAGGTACTTTTCCCCCAGACCTTTGTTGTTATCACTCTCCCCCTCACTTTGCACTGAAAGTTAAAAAAAAAAAGAAAAAAAAAAAGCTTTGTAGTGTCGGGGACCTTTAAGAGTCTCCACAAGAAACTAAATCTAACTGTAATCAACAGGATTCATTCAGCGATGCAGTTATATCAAAGACTCAATGAAGCATTTAAGTAAGATGCCATTTCTTCTGTTCTCTAACTTTGAATTTCAACTTTTGATCAATTCTAGCTTTCCTGTTTATGCTCATGGTGCATGTTTTTGTTTTGTTTTGTTTACTGATGCTAAAAGATATTTATTTTGTGAAGTGAAGTTTAAATTCTTTGTACAGCATCTGTGGCTGTAACGATCATAAAGAAACTTCTAACAGTTCAGTTTGATTGTAACGAGCCTCTGGCTTTGTACTTTGATACTCACCATCAATAAAAGTAGCAACATCATACTCTCGTATTCTCTTATTAGCTCCTTTATGCTACGTTTTCAACAAGTAGAGTCAAAAAACTGCATTATAAATAGGGTCATTGTATTTTATCATAATACATGAGTAAAAAAACGATACACTATATATTAGGAAGTTTTATTTATCTTTCATTGAAAAAGATGTAGTTCTTGGTGTGAAACCTTAATTTAACAAGTGAAAACATTGTTTTTAAGTCAAACATGAAGGTTAGTGGTGTGTAACACAGAGCATTTGCACACTTGATAACTCAACCAGGTGTGCTACAGTTGTGGCAGAAATTGTTAAACCAGAAAAGTTAAAATAAGACCTCATGTTATCACTGACATCTGTGTTCAGCTGCCAAAGTGCAAAAGCAAAAGTAGATTCATGTAAATGTTTGTAAGTGGTGTGTGTGTTTGTGTGTTTGTCAGCGGGGCAGCGCAGGTGCATCGCGCAGCAAAACCTTGTGCTGCCAGTGGACCAACTGCATTGCATGTGTGTGTCTGTGTGTGTGTCTGTGTGTGTGTGTGTGTGTGTGTGTGTGTGTGTGTGTGTGTGTGTCTCTGCACAGGTGCAATCTTGTATGTTCAGTAACTACGAAGCAAACCACAATGCATGCACAAATATCTAGCACAAACACAAGCAGTCATTACCACATACCAACAAAAACATGAACACACTCTCATGAACACACACATGTTGCTTTTCATATGGAACTTACTTAAATGAGTTTTCTTGGACACGGACACAGCTCCTCCTGTGGAAAAAACAAAGTAGTAAGTGAATCAAAGCTGTTCGACACCAACTATCAGAACCTTTTAAAGAAGTCATTAATTGAGGTTCAATATTTCTTAACTCTGCAGCACTGGCAGAACACTGCATCCATTTAATATTTATATAGCTTTTAAATTTTCCATTTAACATAAATTCATTCTCCTGTTTATTTTGTTCATTTTGATTTCAGCAAGTCTAAGAAAAAAAATCAACACTTAAACCTATGAAACCTGTGTTTTCTGCTTAAAAATGTAACAGTTTTATGGTGTTTGATATGATTGTTATTTAAGCGTTTAACTTCTTAAGACCAGGCCTCCACATATGTGGGTGTTACATTTCTGCCTCTCAGACCCATTAAACTTAATAATTTGAACCTTTAATCTATCAGTCACATTTAGTGACACTTCCCACAACTTCTTTTTGGGATATTCCAACTTTTTACCTATTTCAGGGGGTGAAAAGTGTAGTGAAGAACAACAACACTTATAACAAAAAACTAGTAGCCAACCAAAAACACTGCAAACATAACTTCTGGAAAAAGGACCAAGTTTTGTTTTTATACTTTTTTTGGTCTTACTGCTCCTAAATAGTGAGGAGAAATAATAACAGCAGACAAACGCTCGGGTCGTAAGAGTTTAAAATTCTACAGTGAATTCAGATTCAATACAGAGGTGGAGCTGCTTAACAAATCCTCGGCTGCTGATGATGTGCGACTGTAATTTGTTTTTCTTCTTTATTTTTCCAACAGATAAGACAACTTAATAATAGCAAAAAGATTGAATGGAAGGACTCATTTTTCTGTTGGGTTTAAGAAAGCCACCCCCCTGACACACGCACAGAGTACATAAAGGCAGCGGAAAGTGGGTGTCTGTGAAGCAATGGGTCCTCTTTTTGTCTGCCTGTTTGACCACAATTGTGAGAAAGACTAAGTTGCACTGCGTGGGGGTAAATGCGTGAAGGGTTTGAACCAGGGTGTTTATTTTTGGAGTTTGTGTGCGTGAGTGTATGAGTGTGTGTGTGTGTGTGAGTGTGTGTGTGTGTGTGTGTGTGTGTGTATGAGTGTGTGTGTGTGTGTGTGTGTGTATAAGACAAAGAGGTTTAAACACAGGGGAGATAAGCATCAATGGAAGACATAGAGCTAGCCGCTCTTTGTCTAGCGCCTGATCAGGCCTTCTGTGGTTTCCACTGTTTTCCTCCCATCATCAAATCAGTTTTGCTTCATAAGCAGAAAGCATGGCATGAAAGCAGTGTGGTGTACGTACGCCCGGAAAATGTATAGAAATTTCAACACTCATGGAGCTTTTCGAGGCGATTGCGAAACAAAATGCTAAAAGAATAATTTCAAAACCTTAAAGTTTTTTTAGACTTCATCATCGGCTGTTTTTAAAAGTTACAGCGACAGGTTTGTCAATCTAAAAACCCGTCCACTGGGGACTATTCAGGGGATTTAAAATGTCAAGCAATTTTAAAAGGAAGGCATAATCTATGTCAGAACAGCTGAGATGGAGAATCTCTCTCTTTCAGTTAGATGAATCTTAAGTAGTTGGTAAAATGTATTAAAATAAACAGATTTTTTTTTATCTGGCAAACAAATAACTGCAGACTCAAAAGATAAAAAAAGAATTTGATTTTTTTCAGTTGCACACTTTTACAGCCTGACACTGTGCAAACATAGTGTGACTGTGGGCAACAGCTTTACACTTTTGCATGAAGTTCAAGGATCATGTTGAAGACGCTGGTGTTCAGTGAATTGAAAGATGGGCAGACTTTTCTTGAAAAAGTTTAAGCAAGAGTTAAGAGAAGAAGGTGTCTGGGTGTGATAAAAAAAAAGGCAGAATTAAAAGTCTTACTGTTGCAGAAAAGCAATAGTTTTGTCAGTACAAAGAAATCAGATTCTAATGAGTTGCACAGTATTCACAGGAGGGGCTCTGTGGTTAGAAATTACTGGAAACGAGTGTTTCTTTTGTCAGTACAAATAAAAGAATTGGAAAAAGGCTTTCTTGACATGTTTGAACAAACAGTGAGACGCTGCAGGTGATAATTTCACTAAAAAGTAGGGAAAGAAATCAAGTCCTCATTTGACACTTTCTTAGATAGCAAATCTTTCCTCAATAAAGTAAAAACCTGTGAGTTGTTTACGAAGGTGTTGTGTTGACTGTTTTGTTGGGAAACAATTTGATGCAATGTTCTGATATTTAAAATTGAACCAAAACTAAAACAACAGGCTAATCAGTGACAGAGATGCAAACTTTTTGCAGCGCTTAGGGCAGAATGGCATACAAAGCAGACAGGGCCCACGGTAGACCCCTGAGGAACACCGCTGCCAGACTTAATAGTTAATCATCAGGTGTAAAATGTCATTTTCAGGATAAGAAGAGAAGCAATATGTAGGACTGACAGAGATACTGACATGGCAATAGGAGAAAAATGAGAAGACACCCACACCAGCCACTAAAACCAAGACTTGTGGCCTCAAGAAAGGCCATCTCAGCAGAACGAAAACTGCACAAAACTGAAACTCCACTTTAACCAGACAGAAACACTGCAACAGCAGTTCTTGATAACTAGGTGGTTTTTTGTTTGTTTGTCTTTCACCCTTCAACTTTTCCCCCCCTTAAGATTATTCAAACTATCCCTTTACGGTCTGACACTCAGTGAAATGTTAAAGTTTCAGGCTGTTCCTGTTGAAGTTATCTGTTGTTTATTCATACTTTTTGAAAAGGTAGAGTTACATGAAAATTTGCGAGAGGCATTTAAACACAATTATTTTTCTTTGGTTTTCACAACATCCGACTACACTGTGCTGGTTTTACTGACCAGAACCAGGACAATGTTTTGAAGAAGTTTTTACAGAAACCTTAGTGTAATCTTAATTCTTAATTATCATTCATAATCTCATATTCACATATATTTTTTATCACTTCTACACCTCGTTAACATTTCTAATCAACTTCAGATTATTGGAGACAATTTTGAGCGGGTTAAAAAAAATTATATATGAATGAGTGTGCCTTTAAATGCTCATTATTCTATGTGACCACAAAAAAATCCTTGCAATGACAGTTTAGCTTCATTACATCATACAAGTGATAGAAAAGGATTAATATAGAATAAAATGGTCACAGTATTGGTATTATTGTCTGAATGGTCTGTAATGTGGACAGTTTCACTGTTTATCTTTGATGTAAATTGTTTGGGAACTAAAATACAGAAATGGCAATACCAAAAAATCCAATATCAATAAGTTATCTAAGTTTTTTTTTCTTTTCTGGTTGACTGAATGCTCATGGAAGTGTCAGAGGTCTGAATAAGAAATCTCAAAAATCTAGAAACTCCAGCCTTAATGAAGGTTTTTTTGAGTGCTTCAAAACAGACTGACATAGACCTTCTAAATCTAGACTATAAGTGACAAGATGAGTTATTCTATAGTTACATTCTGAACCCTTTAAGAAGAGGTACATGTCAGCGATTTGGTAAATTCTTATTACTGAAGCATCCTGAGATTTTCAGTAAGTATTTAATCTAAATTGAGCAAAATTCTTTGTTAGAATACACCACAAGTAGATGTGCAGGACAAAGTCAGAGAGAAAAAGTACCCCAATGTCCACAGGGAGCGCCATAATCAAGATTAATTCAAAGTTCATCATAAGAGCTTTAACTAAATTGCTAAAGATCTTAAGATTTGATCAACTTGTTTAAAAAGATTCAAGAAACTGGATTTTCAGCTTCAGCAGCTTTCTTCAACTGTGAGGCAGGTGTTTACAGATGGTTAGAAAATCATATTATATTATATTTATTTTCATTTTTTTTGTCCAACTTAACACTTTTCATAACATTACCCCACAGTAAAAATAGTCTCTTCTTTTAATCCGTGCTTTCTACATTTTCCTACATAAAAAACTAAGGTGAAACACTTATTTTGGGGTGAAAACTGCTCAAATTTCTCAAAACTGTTTCTGATAAACTTTCCAATTTATATACAGTGTTACAAATATTGTCACATTATGATCTAGTAATGTTGAGCTGAAGGTAATTCATGTTCTCAAACTTTCCTTTCTATTTGACTCTCACTGTTGCTCTGTAACTGTATCAAAACGTGTCGTCATGCAACGAGAGCAGTTGGAAAGGTGTGCAGTGGGTTTGTGTGGCACAGGGACAAGATGTCTTAACCCCAGTGACTGCCAACAGTTTGATTATAGCAGCAGAGAGGCTTTGAATAGACGAGCATTGACCAAAAACAGAAGCATAAATAAGAACTAATCCCAAAGGATTACCCCGGCTTACTGTTATTCTTACCCACTCACAGCACTTTAACCACACCCCTGAGAGAGGGATGAGGAGGGTTACTGGGGTAAAGATGGATGAGAGCGGAGGGAAAGAAGATAAAAGTCATCAAAGTAAGAAACAGAGTAATGGAGTCCGTGGACAGACTGAGGAGAAGAAGTAAGAGGAGGAGGTACATGATGGGGTCACAGAATGGCATGCTGGGAGATGAGAGTTAAACGCAAACGTGAGGGGAACAAATTACCACAACAAACAATGAAGAGTGAGTGTAGACCACACCTGTTGCACCACTCAGAATTGAATCCTCTCACCTGTTTTGAAGGGGGTGTCGGTTTGAAGCACGTCGAGCTCTTCATATTCCATAACTCTCCTGTCAAAACACTGGCTTGACCTACACACACACGCACACACACACACACACCAAACCACACGCACGCACGCACCTCTCTGACGCATAGACAGAAGCTATGTCAGCTACAGGCCAACTCTGTGCAAGTCCAACTTGACGCAGAAAGTCAATAATGAAGCACCTATCCTCCTACCTGTTGTTGTTTTTGTTGTTGTTGTTGTTGTTGTTGTTGTTGTTTTAGCGCCCGGTCGGCGCAAGCATTTAAAAACATGTACAGCCATATCGCCTCCTTATCTCTTTACAGCAGCCCCAAGAACGCAGTTTTCATCTTATTGTTCCAGAGTGAACCTCCTCGTCTTGTGTGGTTGTTTTGAAATAATTGAATTCCCCCTGAGGCGGCAGCAGCAGAGAGGAGAGAGTGCAGCTGGACCGGCCGTGCGCCCCGGTCTCCCCCACCACCCCACCCCCCCCTGCGCTCTGTGCGCCCTGGCTGTCCCAGGCTGGAGTTATGTCACCGGCTCTTACGTAATAGCAGCGGATCGCGTTTTGCTTTGTAGTGCTCAGTTGAGAAATATAATCCCGTGTTGGTGCCACAATTTTCAGCCAGTCTAATCGAGAAACAGAAATTCATGGATAAGGCATTAAATTCTGGTGGGGGTCTGGTCTTAAACTTCAAGGCTTAATGGGACACTTTCAAAATCCTTCTTCTTACACGTGCAGGATGTGCTGAACGAGAACGAAAACTTACATGACATTGTACTAAATGTGGAGGAAAAACGTACACAAGGTTAAGAGCTTGCTTTGTAGATTAATTTGCAATCGCTGTTTTTTTTTTTTAGCTGATTACAAGGGATATGTAACATAAAACGAATGTTTCTTGCGTCTTTCCTGTCAGAAAAAAAAAAAAAAAAAAAAAAAAATATATATATATATATATATATATATATATATATATATATATATATTTATATATAGGTCTCCAGAAGTGCTGGGCAATATGGCAAAAATAATCACAATATAGTTTTCCATATCATCTGATCTAGATTATTATCACGATTTTTAATACTATTTTTAAACTGCAAGTTTTAAAACATCCGTACTGAAAACTAAAGAAATAAGAGGTTGGTTCAACATTTTATCAGCTTACAAAGCAAATAGTTAACCAAAAGAAATTGCAGGTATGCAAGACCCAAAATAAACTAACAGCCTCCTCAAAAATAACGAAGGCTCCTTAGAATATGAACATTATCATTATTAAAAGGAAATTTTACCTGTAATCATTTTTCTCATCTGTCAAAGTTGTTATGTGGCGTAATCACTCCAAAAAATTTCTCATAGTTGATTGCTGCTCAACTCACAAATGGAAAGTGGAGCAGGAAAAGTTTGACTGATTGACTGTTATTACACACATTTTCATTTTATAAATTCAGTGTGCACACAACTAATCATCGTAATCAATCTGAAACTTATTACAACCATATAATCACCCAGCCCTTGTCTCAAGTCTTGTCTGAAAAAGAAATGGTTCTGGATTTGGATCAGGAGATGGATCCTGTTTTTCTCATATTGGGCCTCCCAAGTCAGGGCCAAAAAAATAACTCTGCTGCATCCTTCCCTATGCAGATAGGAAAAACATTTTGCAGAATTGGATGAACGAAAAACTACCAACTGCTAAAGGCTGGCAAAAACTGTTGCTTGATCTGGTGCCATTGGAGCACTTACATGGATACTGCATTTAAAGATAGATAATTTTTACATTTTTTTTTGAAACCTTGAGAATTATTCATTCGGATCTGGGCTAGTGCTTGTATTTTTCTGTTTTATTGTGTGTTTGTTTATTTAATTATTATTGTGGAAAATGTTTCGTACTGATTTTTAACTTATAAAAGTAAAAAAAATAAATAAAAAGTTGTTAGAAAAAAATGAATGCTTCTCAGTTGCATGATACCATTTGCAACAAGACACCAATTTAACACCGTAATAGTTGCAAAAAAGGGGAGGTGTCAGACTAGGCAAGTGACACAATGCTAAAAAAACAGAAAGCCATGGCACAACATATATTCAAAATGGATTGTACACTTAACTGTTCAAGCAAAGCATGACTTAATGTATGTTGGAAAACACAATCCATTAAGAACAGTAGGTTATTAGAGATATTACTGTGTCCACAGGAGGCGCCAATATCCCCAAAATAAGAAAGTTCCCGCCAGGAGCTTGAATATCAGTTTTAATGTTAAACATTTTGTGTGGTAGATGATTACTGTCATATTTCAAATTTGATGTGGACCCACAGTTTCTCAAATATTCACTTATCTGTGAATTTTAGTCTTTGACTCTTTGTGTTAGCTGTGGTTATTTTTTTCCTGTTTGCTACTTCTTAAGTCATTGATTATTTACTTTGTACATTCAGCATAAACTTAAAGTTAAGTCTTTACAGCTTATAGGCCACACATTACATTTTGTCAATAGCAACTACTTTTGATATATACATCTATCTAAAAGTTCTGACAACATTCCTGTAACCTGTTTAGTGTTTTCTCCAAAATGTCTTTTTCATCAGAGCAACAGCCGTAAAAATATGTCCTCATATGTTAAAGAAATGGACAAAAATCTGACACGAAATCATTGTTAGGCTTCTTTTCCATTAAAGCCTAATCATGCATTCACACTTTTCAAGTGCTCACAGTGAAGTCATCTTCAAACGCAGCAGGATTACAAAGTAAATACTGATTTTTCTAATGAGTTTTGAAAGGTTATCGTTTAGCTTTTAACCAAAAGAGTCAGGCCCTGAAGTTCAGCTTGACCACATGACTCTTCAGGGGAAATGAACAAACTCTGCCATCCGAGACACACACACACACACACACACACATTAACCACACACACATACACACAAACGCGCACCAAATAGATGGTGGAGGTTAGAGATGTGAGGGGCCCTGTGAAGACCACCTGGCCTGCAATGTGATGAGTACATCCACCCAGAAACCACACACAGACCAAACTGTGTGAGAACTCTAAATAGACACAAGTCTAAAGCACTTATGCTACGTATACTCCTAACCAATATTTCAAATCACTTAGTGGCACCTGCCTACACTTAAATGTTTTAAACAGTGCGTGACAGGAGTCCATAGTAGAGGAAATAACGCAAGTTGATATGTAAGAATGTGAGGAGGGAATACCATACATAGCTTGACATTAGCTCTGTTATTGTAGTCAATGACTCATAACTAACACAACATTAGTACATAAACTAATTTAAAATATAAGATTAATTACTTTTTTTACATTTAGCCAGTTTAGTCTATGTTTAAACCTCATTACTGTCATTGATTTGGATGATCTCAGATGTAGTTAGTGAGGCAGAGTCAAAAGCTCAGTCCATCGACAGAAGCTTGACACAAGCTCAGTCCCCCAACCCTTTATAAAGGTTACAGCTTTGATTAAAGCCCCTGTAAGAAACTTTGAGCTAAGGTTGAATTTAGAGCTCCTTAAGGACAAAGTTCTGTCTCATCTCTTTTCTGGTTTTGTCCTGTACATGTAAAAACAGTGCTTTCTGACAAAGATGTAATCATGTCTTAATTGTCAAATCAATCACTCTATGAGAACCTTCACGGTGGAAAATTAAATGAAAAGGCTGTAAGCAGCTGTTCATCACTTTTCTGACACCTCATGGTTTTGCACATGAAAAGGTGCCATAAAGATAAAAGCCTTCACAAAGATGGTCTCGGTTTTTTTTTGTAGGTCATAAAGACACTTCAATTTTTTTTTTTTCAAAATCAGCTGAAACTCCTCACAGAAGCTTCAAGATTTTGCATAAAATCCAAAGGTATAATTAACATTGATAAGCTGCAAATCATGATCTTTTTCTTATTTGTGACACAACTTTTAGTCAAATGCTTTAATCTGTCACAGAAAATCCTGACTCTAAATATTGTAAATAAGGCAAAAAAAAAAAAAAAAAAAAAAAGCATTTCTGAGAAATGCATGCATATGGAGACACGAGTTTAAAGCAGCGATTCTCGAAAGAGTCTTTTGCTAGACTGATGGAGGAACTGTGAGATAGCTTCAAAACACATTAAAGTTGAAAAACTTTAAATGTCTTACCTTATCAATAATTCTTCTTCAATTACATATTTTGATAAATGCGAGTCAGACAAATTGTGTGGATCACTAACTTTGTTTCTTGTTTTTGCCATATGACCCCTTAGATCAGACAGAAACACACACAGACGCCACCTGCACGTCTACTTATTAAATATTATTTGTCAGCTCACTGCTGCAGTGAAAACATGAAGAGTGCATGTTTTGTGCATCTGAGTTTTATTTTTTTGATGTTTATTACAATAAACTATGTCTCCTTTTTGGTTTGCTGGTGTCACAGGGTTCTCCATTTGCTGGTGCTTTTACTTTGAAAGTCACACACTGAAAACCTTGGGATGTGACGGTTTCCTCTACTCTAGCAAACGCTTGAATTACTGGAGGTGATACTGTGCAGAGAGAAAATTAATATTTAAATTGAATTTCAGTCCTGCACCTTTTATGAGAAATATCTTACACAATAACCATAACTACCTTAGCACAGAAAAAAGACATTAAACTTTTTATTTCTGAATGCAAACAGTTTTATTAGTTGACAAAAGTATCATTCATACAGTACTATCAGGCACAATTTTTATTGGAGAATATTTACTATTTGTATACAGCCCCTTGAAAGCTCACTTCTAAAACACTTTAGAAATAAAAGTAATAAATATTGCCAAAGTTGTTATAAATAATCCAAAATAACAAAGCTTCATTGTTAATATACTGTATGTGGTCTATTGTTGATAAGTTAGTAAGACAAAGAAGAGGTAGATGAGAACTGTAACATTAATATAGTAATATATTGGCAAGTAGATAGGCATGAATAATAAAAAGTCAACAATACTTTATTAAAGGAAGCATTTCTTAAATCTTCTACATTATAATTTCACTCCCCCTTCTCAAAATACTTCAGAGCAATGACACTCACACAGGCTCACACACAGCTTGCTGATAGTATTCAGGCAGGTGGCAGGCAGGTGTGTTCATGTCACCTTCCCATTATAAGCCGGCTGATATCAATTGACAGGAACAGCGCTGGATGAAAGCAAACACAACGATGACAATACAGTAGGTGCAGAGACGTACGTAAAAACAAGCTTTGACATGTTTGAATATGTGTAGAGTGAGTGAAAATGTTACCTGTTGCCTCTGTGTGCAGTTTTGTGCCATCAGAACTGGTCACTTTACAGGAAACAAAAGTTTTTCTGCCTTCCTTCTTGTCAACAACAGACTCCATCACCACTGTGCTGCCGAGCTGGATGGGGCTTTTGAATGACAAGTGTTTGTTAGGGGACAACATATGTGCACAGTCTCATCTCTGTTGGCTTATCCTAATGCACTTCTAATTAGGGTAGTTAATTGTGTACATGACCCTTGACCCTTAGCTGCCTGAGGAAAGCAAGTTGAAACAAAATGTCAACACTGTTGGATGGTATCTTTGTGTATTTCTTTCTATAACTGAAATGTTGCATCAGTAGATCTGTGCATGTGACTGGCATAGACCCTGTACATGGAGAAATGTGTCCATATAGCAAAAATGCATAAAACTTTTACGGCATAAGGAAAAAAATCCTTTTGATTTGAGAAAATAATAAATTTAATGGTAGAATGTAATGTGTGTTGGATAATAAACACAGTAAAAACACTTTGCTGTACTTTGTGTTACAAAATACACATTTTTTGACACAACAAATAACCACATGTCTATAGTGAATTAATTTCTCCTGTACCTGCGGTAGTCGATGCTGAGATTGGCAGTCATAACAGCTCCAGAGAGGGACGCAAGACACCCTGTTACGGTATCAATCATGGTAGCTATTGCCCCCCCATGGACATGTCTGGAAATACACACAGAGTAAAAATCAGTAAAAGTATAGGCGTTGCTTTCAGTGTGATTACATTTTTAAAACTAGAACAAATTCTTGGGTCAGATTTTTTATTCTCTTTCAACTAATGTGTTTTAACTTGATTGTGAAGCTGATAGTGTCAGTGCAGACAGGAAATGAGGGTGAGGTTAAAGTCATGTCACCAAAGACCTTGGTTTAATGTTATGTCTAGTACTTCTCTTCCCACTTGAAGCAAAGACAAACTTTGTCAATAAAAATACAGTGTATGGGCACAACATGCAAAGACTTTCCAACATAATTCTGTATTGAAGTCATATATTATCTTACCCTGGTGGTCCCTCCAGAAGGTGTCCAAGCTGCCAAATGCCAACACACTTCTGCTCCTCTCTGTTTATAAACAGAACATACTCAAATCCTGCCCCCGGTTCTCTGATGTTCCGGGTAAAAAGACGAGCTTTTGCCTGGATCATCTTACTAATGTACAGTCCACCTAAGGGAAAACAAACACAAGAACAAGTCTTCAGCAAACAGAGCACCCCAAGACAATAGCACATTTAAGGAAAAAAGAGCTCGGGGGGGCGATCATTATTTTCCCTTTTTGATGAAGAGCTAAGTGACGTAGCTCGATCGTAGGCCTGCATGATCTGAGACGTATGCCACATGGGTGATTGTGTAGTTCAACATTAAGCTAAGTTTATTTTAGTTTATTTGTTTTATATTTTTTTGGGCAGTCCCCTCAATTTTACTGCACAGGGGCAGCTTTAGCCTTTGTGGCTTATTTCCAGCCATAGTCCCCGGCCAGTTGTCAGTAGGCAACCTTAGAAGATCTAAGCAAAAGCAAAAGAGAAAGAGAGAAACATGTCCCACAAACTCACACAACTAGAGTTCATCAAAGCAGTTCATTCAATGGAGACATTAATGGGACGAAGAGACAAAAACAATCACAGAGGACACATTTAATGCACATATAAGACATCACACAGAGACAATGACTAAACATACATATCCCATCTGACAAAGATTAATGTGTGGAGTTGTAGTTTTCAGTGAGCCATGTTTACGATGTGTTTTAAAGGTGAAAAATCTGTGTATATCTTTGATGTTGGGCTGTAATTTCCAATTTTGCATTGCTCTTCCTAAATGGAATAACTTTCATTTGAAATATTGAAATAACATTGTTAATACCTACCTGTGATTCTCCATCTTTTACCTATACCTTCTTTGAACTACATTATTTAACCGCTGAATCAAAAATGGCGCTAAGAGTATCCCTTATATCCATGTCTTTAGATTAAAGTTTAAGTGTGAAAGCTATGCTTGTTTACGTGAAAAACATCTTAACTTTGGCCATAAATTCAGACTTATTTATGCGTTGTAATCTCAAAGATATTGAACGGGCAATAACAGACACAGCAATGCTCTCTTATACGGAAAGAAATCACCTTTGTTTGATGCAGTGATATATAAAAATGGTTTCAAAACCTTTCAAGATCAACAAGGTCAAATAAAAGACCAGTAGTGGAAAAGTTTGCACAAAAAGTCCTTGACACATTGATTACTGCGATTCACAGTCTGGACTTTTACCTGTAGCATACTTGAGAAGGCGATTGTAACCTGGTATCCTCTTCCACCTCCCCTCCTTCTTTTCTCCTCCCTCCGTCTCCACCTCACACATGCCGTTATAATGATTGTACAACTGCATCATTTCTGGAGTCCACGTGGAGTTTGGCAGGCTGAAGTCATGCGGCTTCATAAAGGGGATCTGGAACCCCTAAAAAAGAAAAGACAAATATTTAGAAGCTTCCAAACGCTTGAAGTACGGATATCTCCTGCTTTGCAGTAATCTAACTGTAAAATGTATGCATTTTATTTAGTACTTTATGCATTTACAGTGACAACAACAGAATAAATGTCTCATAAGTTTTGCAATTACTCCCAGTATCTTTTAATCTTTTAGGATAAAATTAAGTGGAGCTCTTACTGTTCCAAACCTATATCCCTTCAAAATTCTTATTTGGACTTTCTTTCCTAGCTGATCACTTCCTCTGCACTGGATAAGTCTGCTGCTTTTTACCTGTGTAATGTTACGTCAAGACAGTCAAATTTTACCTCCCCCGAGGTGTATGGCGTGATCGTTTTTGTCTAGTCAAACTTTTTTTAGTGTTTGTTTTCTTTGTTGTCCTAACTTTTAACTCATTTGACATGCAAAGACAACATGGGTTTGCAGTTTATTTTAGATTATATTGAATAAATGTTAAGCTGAAAATGCCTAATCTTTGACTGTCCCTTGAACTGGTTGTTTTAGCTTTTCAGATCTTTTAGTTGAGGAAAAACCATAGCAACTGTAAATACAAAAACTTAAAGTCAACATTGTTCCTATGCGTCCATTTTAAAGAGGTTGTGGTTGTAATTTTAAGGATGCTCATGTACTGTTCTTTATATTAACATAAGTTCTTAACATTGTCCACCATCATGTTTGTAGTTCATCAGGCGAACAACCCATCAATCTTACAGTTTATTATGAACAAAATATTACATTTTAACTGGTAAAGTCAACTTCAATTTTTGCTAAATTAGTGCAATTTGAACAATTTGTTTCAGTTTCCTTGTTACAATGAGTGATACTCTGCTGTACATGGGTACATCACGCAGGTGACACAGGCTGTGCACTCTCTTAGACCAGCTTTAAATGTTAATGTGCACAACCTCAATGACTGCAGTATTGCCCTTATAATATTGTAAAATTTTCGGTTTCCAGATAGTTTTAATAAAACCCTTTTTCCTTCTAAAATGTATGCCTATTTATTTGTTTTCACAGTACATCGTAATCATTGTAACATTTTTTTTCACAGAAAAATTCATTGTTTTCTCAAGTCTCACAATTAATTCAATGTATTTGATATGGGAAAAGGAAATGTTTGGTTTTAAGGCCCTTGATTGTTGCTTTTTGGCAGTGTTTTGCTACAGTTTTACTGGCTTTTTTTTTTTTTACAGTGTATATCACTAACAAAAAAAAAAAACAACCCTCTGAGACATATGCCAAACACAGTGGTCAGCTTTTTATCAATACTACAGCACAGAATGGGAGTAGGAAAAACAGGTATATTCTGTACACCTTTTCAAATATTATTTACAAAATATAAGGCACACATTAAAAATGGCAAACGACTAAGCAGCCCCGCCAATGTCCTTGCTGTAAAGCTTGTAATCCACATTTTCACTATAACACATAAAACACAGTGTACCTACCCCGATGCTCCGAGCCGGAGGTCTCCTCAATGAAACGCTGTATATCGGATGTTTCATGGACCACATGACGGACAGAGTCACAAGTCGTTTAACGCCGCTGAACACTCTACCGAAGCCTCTGGCCATTTCTGCCCCTGAACCTGCGACGATAACCGGGCTCTGCTCCGGTAACAGATGTAACCTGGATGTAACGTTGCGCTAACGTAATGACTGACGTCCACTGTTTTTACTCAACGGCGCCGTCATAGATTTAAAAACAGTGTTTGTTATGAAAGTTAGCGGCTGTAATTCAAACTACCTTTCAAAGATTACCCTGTCCTCTCATGAATCGCTGGGATTTTTCGCCGGTGACTTTCATCTGTCATCTCATTTTCCACCGTCAACTTCCGGCACGCGGAGATACCACCGTAGCGTCATCAGGTCACATGACTGAGAGCGCGCACTGTGATTGGATGTTAATGATAGCGAACAAATTAAACAGATGAAAACTATTTTCCAGAGCTCTGTCCTGAACAACATACACTTACCATATCATTCATACACTGCCTGGCCAAAAAAAAAAGGCTTGTCACCTGAATTTAACTTAACAAATAGATATTAGCCTCTCATTGGACAATAACTGCATGGGCGATTATTTTTCAGCTGGAAACAAGTTATTTAACCCCAGCTGATGGAATGAGTAACCTCTCATTCTCTCAAACAATCATGAAGACAACATGCACAAAGGGTCAGATCAATGCCATGCATCAGCCAGGGAAAACATCTGAGGAGATTGTTGAAATGACTAAAATTGGGTAAAGAACTAACATTAAAAATTGGAAGGTTGGAGGAATACTATTGCGAACTTGGATTCCTTTAAAGGCGCTATATAAATTAACATCATTATTATTATTATTATTATTATTATTATTATTATTATTATTATTATTATTATCTTGGGTGCATCAGGGTAAGAAGAGGCTGGTCAGGTCTAGGTTCGGCAATATTATGTGCACAAAGAATGAGGTCAGCTGACTACATAAATATACTGAACAACCAGATTATTCCACCAAGGGATTTTTTTCCCCTCCCAAATGGGACAGGCATATTCCAAGATCACAATGCCAGGATTCATCGGGCTCAACATATGAAAGAGTGGTTCAGGGAGCATGAAACATCTTTTTCACACATGGATTGGCCACCACAGAGTCCAGACCTTAACCCCATTGATAATCTTTGGGATGTGCTGGAGAAGGCTTTGCACAGTGGTCAGACTCTCCCATCATCAATACAAGATCTTGGTGAAAAATTAATGCAACACTGGATGGAAATGAGTCTTGTGACATTGACAGAAGCTTATCCAAAAAAAAAATGCCACAACTAATGCATGCTGTAATCAAGTTAAAGGTGGTTCAGTAAAATATTAGAGTACGAGACCGCTTGTATTTTGAACAGGAAGTGTACATGACTGTGTATTGAGCTTTCATTTAGTCAAAACAGTGCCATCCTTCCCAGCACACCTGACGAAGGTGAATTCACGTATGCTGGATGGTATTTTATAATTCCATCTTGTGATTAAATTCTTGATTTTAACTACAAAACATAACCCAACGTGATAAATTTCTGATTTTCTGAGGGTGCTTATTGCATATTGCCACTAGGTGGCGCTCATGCACAAAACATCAACATATTGTTACATTCAAACATTATTCCAATATATTACTTTTATTTGCAATACACTTTGCATTTAAAATGTATGATCTTACTTTCAAATCAGGACAAAGCATTGCATTTCTCATCTGTAGATGATGTCACATATACTCAAAGATAACTTAGTATTTTTGAATATTAAAGAAAACTACTTCCATGATTTGTTTATGAAAAATGCAGCTGAAGAACTTATTTATTTGATGGTTTAAAGGATATGAAGCAATACAGTTTTACATCGAGTAAAGGCATTTTAAACCTTATTTTTCAAAGCTGTGACAGTTTTGCATATGTAAATCTCATGGATACCATCCTTGAGACGCTGAAATTTTAAAAGATTTAATTTATCTCATGATGAGGATTCTGAATCCCATGATTATTGTTATTGTTTGCAGGTTGCCTGATAACAAGAACATCCCAAGTCCCCAACTAACTTTGCTACAACCTGAAAGGATAGACAGCACAAAAGAATGGTTGGTTGATGGCTTGATAACTTTAACATTCAACACTCAATTGCAATGTCACCAACTGTAAACTTTTTTAGTCAAGATTATTTCATTGGATCTTAGGGAACATATTAATCTTGAAATCTTCTGAACTGACATTTGCCCTTGATTTTAGAACAGACTGGGTGCAAACTCACTCTGAACTTTTGTCCATTTAGCTGGAACTTATGAGACTTAATAGGAGAAGAAAGTTGAATTCCTCTCTGATCATTTAAAGCATTATGCTAAAACCACAGTTCCTCACTAGGGGGAGTTAGAGGCTTGTGCTAATGTACTCTTCAACTTCGACCACATAACCATGTGCTCAAAGCAGATAATCCAGTTTTAAAACCAGAAACATATCTTTTAATAACAAGACAACCCCAGAGAACTGGAGAGCTTGCAGAAACATTTCTGGATTAATAACTCTTGAAGAATTTAACATTACAGTCAGATGACCTTTACACTCAACTATACAAGAGGATGAGACATTTGCCCATGCTTTAATAAGCATATTTTTTCACTCCACCCAGTCTATTTGATTAACAAATTCCTCCCTCCATACACACGTTGAACAGATGCCTTTATTTTTCTTGGGTGTAGTCTTTCAGGTTCCACAAGGGTAGCAGGCAGATAAGCTGCTCAGGTTGTCTGACTCAGGGGTGTCAAAATGCAGCAAAACCAGTTAAATGGGTGGAATTTTTTTATAGAAATCTCATTCACAACATTGTATCAAAGATCATTTACTTCTCAAGATAAATTACAAGGATGATTTAAGCTTGTAATTTCAATCTTCAGTCACAGTGTTTAGCAGACCACAAAGCTCAATCTGCTGTTTTATACATAAAACATTGAAACTTCAAATGTAATGTAACATGACTTCCCTCCCCATGTCCGTGCATTTTACATACATTCCACCATTTATTAAATACAGTTGAATTTCTTATTAACAAAATGCACCTTCACCACATCACCAGTTCATTGGGAGAATCCACATGTGTGATGAGTAATCCAGAATGGGCCTTATTTAAGTGTTTCAGAGATACCACACAGCTTCCTGCAAAAAGTCAGAAAAGGACAAACTTATTTTAGAGCCCTTGTTTCCTCTCAAGTCTGGCAGCTGTTCATGTATGTGGCCAACTCAACCAGGAAATAGTGGTACATTTATATTGTTGTTGTCTGATGTGCTGGTTCGATTCTTGCCAACTTACCGTGCTTCAGCATTGCTTGTGTCTACAAAGGCACATATGGCTTTGTCTCTATCCAATATCTGTTGTTTTAAACTCTGAATTTCTTCTGCTGCCTTCGCTTTAGATTCTTCATGGCCAGCTGAATAAATGAAAGCAGAACAAAGAAAAACGTGAATGAGGCAGGTGATTATCAGAGTATTGGGTGGCAAAGGCTTGAAATGTTAGAAGCTGTGAGTTCAGCCAAAAAATGTTTGCTTTTTTGTTTTGATTTGGTTTGTTTTTCTGGAAGACAAAAGTACAGCAGTACTCAAACCAGTGGCTGAAATCAAAGCTAGTGCTTGCAGCACATTCAGATAGTGTGTCACATCTAGTCCCACTGGTTTTACACTATTATCTAACTAAATTAAACACATCCAAATTAATCACATATTACAACATATTCTGACTGATGACAGGATGATAGATGATGATAGATTTACAGCATAGGTTATCACAAACAGTTTCTGGACTGGTTTTGGATTGACCTTTACTGTTGTAGGCCCAGATTCCCAATGTGAACTCTGCACTGAGCTGATAATAACAAAGATAAGACAAAGACAACACCACAAGAAAGCTGCCTTACCTTTGGTTTCAGAAACAACCTTTGTCATGTCTGTCTTCTTCTGCACAATTTCTTCCTATAGGACACAGGTGGGAAGCATTTGTCAACGGTGAAATTGCAAACAAAATCAGGACAGGCATGTTTTTATATTTGGATGCAACAGAAGAGGAAGTTAATCCTAGTACGCAAAGATGAAGCAGTGTTGTAATTCATGTGCATGTTTGTTTATGACTTTAGCGTAGTACTGTGTGAACAATGAGCCAGAAAAAGTAAAGTGCGCTCGCGTCTGTCTTGCCTTTTCCTTGTTGCAGGTCTCCAGACTTAGACCAGTTTCGGCGATTGTCTTCGATGCTTCTTCTTTCTTCTTTTTCAGCTCTTCAATTTTGGAGTTGACAGTTTCCAACGATGTTTTCAGCGTCTCTATTTTGGCCTTCACGTCGACGATTGCCTCCTCTTTCTTCTTAACTTCTATCGAGTTCTCCGTCAAGCGGATTTTGGCTTTACGCATTTTTATCTCCTGGTGCACGGCTTGGTAAATCATCCCGACCATGATGACCACACTCAGACCCACCAACGCGACCGCCACCTTCATTTTGGGAACTGAAAGCTTTGATGTGAAGGCAAAGAAAAGCTGTACGGTCACTTGTTGCTCATTCCGGGTTTCTGTCTAGTCGGACACGTTTGTGTCATCTAACTGCATTTCCTCTGAGGGAGAGTTGGCGCTATTCTAGTAACCTGCTCTACCTGCTCAACAAGCAGGGCGTGACCGTCCACCTGTTGGCTCCTGAGATTGTCGTCTCCTGCTCCGGGAGATGAGTAAACAGTTCAGCCGGATTCAAACCACACTTCCACTTACAAAGTGGGAACCCTTTTTTTCATTTACCTCATTACCCATGAGTTCAACTTGAATGTTGGCTTCAAAGCGTTTAACGTGCACAGAAGCACCTCATAATATGTCCACACTTAGTTTGACTGTTAATCTCTGACTTTATAAAGGTTTGTTCTGTCCATATTTTCTGATAGGCTAATCTGTTGTTCTAATTCAGTCATCAGAAAAATGTGATGTGTTTATCATGAAAGTACAGCTGTATATCTTTTTTCTGTATTTATGAAAATGCAGTTGTAAATTTATATTATATGTTCAGTTAGGTGAAGGTTAGTCCCATTAGGTGAATTTTCTTGTTTTTAAGGGAATCCTTAACATACGTACATACAGAAACATGACAGGACATTGAAATATTATTTCTTCACAGAAAGTACAAAACAAGACAGAATATCATAACAGTACATTGCAAGTCGACAGAATCTACAATAAAACAGAAAAAAATAAAACAGGCAGTTGTAGTTGCAAGGGAAGTTTGGTAAAATATAGGATAGAACAATCACAAATTTCATAGTTTCAAACTGTAATTATTAACAAAAATCATAATAACTTTCTTTCTAACTCTGAAAGAAAGGCATCAGTAGAATAACTAAATAAGTTGAGTAAATGTAATTGAAAAACTTGGTAAACTATATGAAAAATGTGTGGAAAGCATTGAAAAAATTGAGTAGAAATAAAGGAACTGTACCAAAGCACTTACCACAACTTGTTACCACGAGTAAGGAGGGCTCACAGTGGACATGAGACCATGTTCAGTTTTCCCTCTAAAGTGTATACCTATTTATTTGTTCATCGTACATCCATTATAATCAGTAGTGCACGTAGTCACACATTAATACAAAGTAATTTATTTACTTACCACAGGAAAGTAATACCATCAGTTCTTCCCAGAAACAAGACCAGGGTTTGGTAAGTGAGTAAAAGGGGATTTCTCAAAGAAAAGAAGAGAGAGGATTTTTTATAAAATAAAAAAAAAAAGTAGGCACGGTAATCTTGTAATTCGGAAGGAAAATCGACCAATTTCCTTCTGAATTCTTAGGATAAAGAAGAAGCAACTGTTGGTGGGGCATAAATGACGTGAGCTATATGAAGTCAGATATTGTTTGAGGTATGGAGGGTAATCATCAGATATATGAAAATAAACTGCAGTCAATACTTACAAAAAAATGAAAACGCATGGGTGAAAATTGAAATTCAAATTGCATCACTGATGCTCAAACACAATAAATTAAGCTTGCAATGTTGAGTGTTTTAAGCCAGTTAGTCAAACACAATATTGAGTTGCTGTATATACTCTTTTTTTTAGGAATAGCTACATCAATGTCACCATTTCCTGTCAACACACAAGTACAAAGTTGAAGTGAACAGCTAGGTTTGACTTGTGAGTGAGCTGTGAGGTACTTTAATGTGGAGGGAGCACTCTGGGTCTTGCTGTCACTCCTCAGGTGTCATGTAGGAGCAGGGCGTGTTTCCGCGTGCACTACAGACCAGGGGAATGTCGCAGCCAAGACCCAACGCACGCGAATCACTGTTCAACCCTGCAGTGGCACAGGTGAGGCACCTGCTTCCTTGATTGACTTTGAGTTTGGCAAACAGAGAGGTGAAACCAGTGGGAGCGGCGAAGCTCCTTTGTGTGAAGCCCGGTGACCTGCTGACTGAATCCCACATGGAAGCGAAACAAGCCGAGCTGTGACACCTGTAGAAAGACGCATTATCACACCAGGAGGGGTTACCGGACATCGAGAAGGCTCACAGGTCCCGCTGAAGCATGAAGGTGCAGCTGTTCTTGCCACTGGCCATCGCGGTTTCCGTCATCACGGTGGGGGTGATGAAAATACGCAAAAAGGAGCACGACAAAGAGGAAAGAAAGACCAGGTTTCAGGAGATCAAACTGCGAGTGACCTACGATGTGCTGGCAGAATACCAGAACGAGAAAGTGACAAAGCAACAGCAGCTGGAGATTGCCGAGAAAGAGCAGAAAACACTGGATGGGGAATTTCTCCAGCTCCTTTCTGAGATAGACACGGCCAAGAAAGACGCAGCTGACTGTCTGACAGCCAAGGTGGGTGAGGGGGGGCTGAAGAACATTAGAGAGGAAAGATGAAAGTGAATTCTGATTTTGTTATACTCAAAGTTGTGATAGGTAAAAGTTATTGAAAGAGGGGAAAAAAGCTGCGAAACTATTTTTTTAAATCAAAATTTAAGATGGGTAACCTGTGTTTTGTGAAGCCACGTAATTCCTCACACAACAACCTCTTCCTGATTTGACGCGTCACGTCACGGTACGCATGAGCTCTATAGAGAACCTGTTCCACCTGGTGACAAGTCACCTGCACATGCAAAAAAAAGCAGGCTCGTCCTGCCTTTCTCGATCAGACATCCTGTTCTAATTTCTTTTGATTAACAATCAGCTTATCATTAGCAAAACCTTACTCTCTTAAAAAGAAAATCAAGAACAAAAAGCAGCTGTTATTACTATGAAATACAACAAGAAGATATACCTTTAATTGCCCATTTAATCAATAGTTGTTGAAAAATAAGAACAGTAAGTAAAGACTGTGATATGATTTATGTCCTATCACCAATACAGTCGAAAAATTACTTTTATTCTGCTTTTAAGCTTATTTATTTTAAATCTATTCATTACTTTTATATAGCAATGACTTTACAAATGTATGAAAGAAGCAGGAATCACAATACCTCACCAAAGATGATATTAAATATTTTTTTTCTTGTTAAAGTGACATGTTTGTGCTATAGCTGTGATGTACCAGTCAGTCTTCTTTGATGATGTATGCATCAATTATCAGGAAAAAAAAAGTTCTTGCATTAAAGTCTACATTTTTCCCACATCTGTTATCAATTGTCAAACTTTTTGGAAAGATTAATTCATCTGAAAAATTGTTTATGTGTTTCTGTTGCAACTCTAGGTGTCTGATGAAGAGATCCTTAATATGGTGGACAAAGAATTGAGTGAACTCAAGGGTAAGCACTGATTGCAGTTCAGTGTTCAATATCTGATACAGGAAATACAATTTCCCTTGAAATTTCCCCTTGAATTTCATATCTTAAGTACACTCAAATGTGACTGTCTAAACATCGCTTGTGATTGTTGATTTCTGTATAAAAACAAACTTACAGGTAGCACAGAGAAGGAAAGAATGGAGTGGGTGAAAGAGACTGAATCTCTAAAGAATCAACTGGAAGCACACAGTCCAGCCTGTGCCTTTTTGAAAGCAGGTTCTCAGTCAGCCAGGTGAGCTATTATTTTTCTTTAATTTAAAGCAAATTCACATGTTCACATGTTCATAATGAGATAAAACAATTCACACTGTTGTGGGACTTTCTCTTGAAGCAAACTATGTGGGATTGAAATGGAGCCCGCTAAAGCAGAGGAGGCAAAGAAAGAAGAAGCCAAAGCTGAGGCACCTAAAGAAGAGGAAGTCAAAGCTGAGGAGCCCAAAGAGGAAGTCAAAGCTGAGGCACCTAAAGAAGAGGCCAAAGCTGAGGCACCTAAAGAAGAGGCCAAAGCTGAGGAACCCAAAGAAGAAGTCAAAGCTGAGGCACCTAAAGAAGAGGCCAAAGCTGAGGCACCTAAAGAAGAAGCCAAAGTAGAGGCCCCCAAAGAAGAAGCCAAAGCTGAGGCACCTAAAGAAGAACCCAAAGTAGAAGCCCCTAAAGAAGAACCCAAAGTGTAGACTCTAAAGAGAAGATGAAGAACCAAAACATATGTACCACACAACACTCAGTTCATTAAAACAAATAGTAGAATAAAATATTTTGGTACACACAGTCTCTGAAACTTTCCTCTGTACCGTAAGGACCTTTGACAGTAGCTGTGTTGTGCAGTAGTCAAATATTTCAGTGCAATTTGTTATTTATTTTTATGTAAAACATGAAAAAAGACCAAAAATGTTCTGAGATGTGGGTTATAACTTTTCTGTTTGTATGTTTTTATCTGCATCTGCATGTTGGTGTTCAATGCTGTATGATAAAAAGTTATTTGTGTCATCATGCAAATATTTTGTGCTTTCCAGGATCAGGACCTCATCCACATTGATTGTATCTGAAAGTAGATACTGGGGGAAAAAATGCCCACCGCCCAACAGTGAAGATATTCTGCCATATCAGTTAAGTTTATGGAAAACGCTGTGAATGAACTTTGTGTGAAAAGATCAGTAACCTGTGGCTATGTCCAAAAATTTGCTGATAATTTTTTTGATGTCAAACTTTAATAAAGAATCTTTTCAAGTCAGCTGGACAGTTATTTATGAGTATCTAATATGCTTGTATGGATCTTAATTTACAAGCAGGATGCATTTGAAGAATCAAAAGTAAACTGACCTGCTGTGCAAAAAATGCCTAGTTTATTTCTTGTGTCTATGATAATTTGTAAACTGTAGCTCTCAACATTATGAAATGTAGCAATAAAAAGTTAATGATTTAGCTACAAAAATAAAACCTAGAAATACAGTATCTTGAAGAATATAACTAAGATGTCTGTATATCATCATATAGTATCAAACAGTGATACTGCGTTTAGACATAAGAGTCATGGATCTATCATTTTAATATATCAAAAAAGGAGGTAAAGGGATATTCTACATCACTTACCCAGGACCTCAGGATTGTAAGGCAACAATAAGTTCACACAGAGCCAATTAAAAATGTGACGCTTTATTAAGAAGCTCTGTTTGACTTGGCCTAATCACAATTCTGAATGACTGATCTTGGGGCTTTTTCTTATTCTGTGTCTGTTCATCAGCAGTTGAAAGCTCTGCAAGAAGAAAGAATAATGTGCACCTCATGCTTTAATATTTCAATGTGTGATACAGTGTGATCTCAGTTCTGTTGCCACTCTGTTGTAACTCTGTTGTCCCTTCACCCGACAGCAGCACCTGAGAAATCTGGGTCACATGCAAAATGTCACGACAGAAGCCTTTGCATCACAAATTAACCTGTCTGTAACCCTCTGGAATCTAAAATAAACTCCTAGAACATAAAAATCAAACTAATCTTGTGGCTGAAAGGAGTATTGCTGTAGGGTCAAGAGATGATTTTTGGGGGTATTGCGTCTTCTTATTCATAAACGTGTTCCTGCTGAATGGTTATTTACAATTTCCACAGAGTACAGTACTTCCTTGTGCTTCAGGCACAGCTCACAAGCCTCAGGATGATGAGATTAAATAAACAGCTACAGAGATGGTTAACAATTACCTTATAACCTCTATCCTGTTTGCGCAGGTAATGACTATTGCACATTACTGAGTCACATGCTAGAAAGACACAGAGGGAACAGTTTTGAAGAAATGTAAACTGTTGTACATCACTTGAAAAATCAAATTTTATTTACACTAAACCTTCACAAAGGCTCTCACCCCTGCCATTAGAGATGCTTTTTAACTTTATGAGATCAGATAATGAATTGCATGTACAAGGCCACTGAGGAATTCAAATACAGATAAAAGCACAAGTATTCATTGCCAAAGTATTCAACAATTCAAACTATGAATTTTTTTTTTGTCACGACTGGATAACTCCTCCGCTCTCAGGGCCAAAGATAGGTATCAAAAACCATTGTTAACCTTGTCTGCCTCCCTCAGGATATTTGTGTGTGTGTGTGTGTGTGTGTGTGTGTGTGTGTGTGTGTGTGTGTGCGTGCGTGTGTGAGGGAAGAACCAAAGCACTGACCAATCAGAGCTCCTGAAGTGTTGTCTGTCACTGCCTGTTAACTTCTCTCTGTTGTCCTGCAGAATCGCTGATTGTTTGCTCTAGTTTACAACTCGGTCATGAGCTACATCGTACTTATCTGTGTAGGAAAAATGGTGGTTTCTCACTTGAGAGGCACTAACAGTTTCCCGTTCCCAAAGATAGTACTAGACTGGGTCCAGCCACTACTTTTCCACATGGTTGTTGCTCGTTCTCGTGGTGGAGCAGTAGTGGATGTTTACCTAATAAGGAGTTGTTAATACATGCACACGCACTCACACAGATAATATCGTCTGCCACCAAGTCATCACTTACAGATCTCCATAGTAACAGTCAAACTTTTCTCTACATCTTAACTTCATACCCCAGTTTCACTTCCCTGTCTAATCTCAGCACATGAACACTCTGTATGAGCTTCCTCATTTTGTATAACGTACAGTTTTCTCTTCGTTCTTACTGTGGAAATCATTTCATTCCTCATTCTGTTACCTCTTATGAACTTTAAACCCTCTGAAGTACATACTGTACAAACACACCAATACATTACCTCAATGAGCACATTTTGATAATATTCTTAGCAAAACACATGTACATAAGCTATATATTCTAACATCTGCTTAAGAGAGGGCTGGTTCAATGCTAATAATTTCAGGGTTTCATTCATTCTCTACTGCTTATCAGGGTTGCAGAGTCTATCCCAGCTGTCTTCAGACGAGAGGTACATCCTGGTCCATCACAGGGCCGGCCATCACACAGAGACAGACAGACTTTCATGCCCACACCCAGGCCTAAAGGCAATTAAAAGTAACTCTTTTACCCTGATATGCATGTGTTTGGACTTTGGGATGTAGATGAAAAGTACCCGTAGAACACACACATGAAAAGGGAGACCATGCAAACGCCACCAAGAAAGGCCCGCCTTGCCTGTGCTGGGATTCAAACTGGTGTCTGTCTTGCTGTGGGGCAATAACAGGCAACCTTATTTTTGTTTGTTCTTTCTTTGGATCATAGTTTCAGCTTAAAAATTAAAAAGTGCTGTAATATTCTAATGGTATACATAATAAAAGGATGAAAATACCCTACATGCACACCAGTACTATTGCCCTACAAATAAGACTCTCTTTACAGGAATACAAGCTATATTATTTGCATTATCAACAGTCAAATAGTTCAGGGAGGAGCAACACAAATACACAAATGATAGGCTTTGAAATTAGATAAACGACACAGTTCCTGCTCTAGTTGATGTATGCAAAAGTGTTGCAAGTTAGTTTCTAATTTTATCAGAGTAAGTTTTGCCAATCTAGTGCTCCTCCTGAAAAGTTCAGGGTAGATAACAATGGATAATATTAAACTTTTTTGTTATTTTACCATCTACAGTTTTTATTTGCACCTAAAATTCCCTGAATTAATAGATTAAGAGTTATTTTTTGACCTTACTTTAATTTGTCATGATCAAAAGAAGTCTGATTATGTACTTCAGAGTTGCATTCCATGCAAGCAGCTTAATGACAGAATACATATGCCAAAATGATTAATGAGTCAGCTCAATCACTTGACCTAGTCTCCAATAAAATCAAAACAGAAAATCAGATTTTTATATCTTATTTGCAAGTGTAGAAATATAATATTTAGTTTGGAATCTAAACTGAATGAAAACTAGCTACTTGTGAGTTTATATGAGTTGTTCAAAACTTTTAAAAAATAAATTTAACTGGACATTATGAAATACATTTTCTGGAATCAACATGCTCTCCATTTAAATTACTTTTCAGCCCACCCCTGCATCTCTCAGTTTTTACTCACACTGTCCCCCATCTGTTGGAGACCAAAATATCCCCCCAGGCTCACAGTTAGGCAATCAGAGGACTATCATTCCGCCCCAATAGGCTCGCAAGGTCAGTGTCATACCAGGAGAGGATACGGAGACAGCAGAGCGGGACATTCAGTGGTCATTAACGAGGACTGTTGTTCATGAAATGCTCTTTTTATTCTGATATACATATAAACAGATTTAAAACAGACATCAAAACGTGCATTTTTGTTGATACATTCAATGCATCTTATCTTATTTACGAATGAAGGAATGATACTGGTGGCATTTCTAAAACAAACTCAAAAACATATACTCATCATCAAGAATTGTATTCAGGATACATGACAACAACTATATTTCTTTCAAAATCAGCTGGTCTACATCTGCATGGTGTCTACTGAAGACAAAAATCAGGACTCACCTTCAGATGTCAAAGTCATATTCCTGGTCAGTCGTCATATCTGACGGAGGACGACACATGTGAGACTCTCACACTCCCCCTCTCAAAGCACAGAAGAGGTGACGATACAATCACCAGTCATCTTCACATCCAGAGGTCACTCTGACAGCCAGAGGTCACCTCTGTCCAAAACCAAAGCTTTGCTCCAGAGTCATTTAAAGTGTAATAACTCTGAACTGAAAATTGATGCTTTATGGTTGATTTTTTTTTCTTGAAATTTTAGTGGTTTTTATTTTTATTTATTTTTTTGTATGTCTGTTTTTTAATATTAAAGCTCCTGCATAGAGTTTTCCTTTAGTTACATCCAGTTTCTAAAATCACTGTCTCACCAATTTAAGTAAAAATAGGCTCTTAACAGGTCTGGTTGTACTGGATCTAATTTGAACCAGTTTTCAACCACCAGCATCATATGAAAAATATTTTTGTCTATTATTAATTTATTCCAATATCAACAGGACTAATTTTGATGGTATTTTCTAAAGTACTTTTCCAGCAGTTATTGAGATCCAGTTCATGCATCACTTTTTTCCACAAATGAATCACAAAAACTGGGCTTTGTAAGGTCACAACGAAAGTCCAGAGGCATTGTGCCAAGAGCAGTCTTAAACCTTCCCTACAGTAGAAACACAGCTGCTCTGGCACCAAGGTTTTTAAACTCCAAATAAAAAGCCAGAAAAATACTGAAAATTTTATCAATAATTAACAACCACTCTTTACATCTCTGATGGTTCTGATCACTGACGAGTGTAGGACTCACATCATCCTATCCACTTTGTTTGAGAGATATGTCTTCAAAATCACTGTTCTGAGACATGATTAATTGCATAACTGGAGCTAATTTGTTAATTGGATTGATGTATACACAGGAAAAAAAAATTATTATTTAACTGTGTTTGATTGTCTTTTCCACAGTGGCCAAAGAGAATTTTATTTATCATTGTTAAAGTTGAATAGAAAACGTAGAGTCAGAATTGAGATATTTTCCCGGGTAAATATTTCCATTAAGTGACATAATTACACATAAGGTGTGGAGAACCAATTAAAAAAAATATACAAGGAACCTCTTTGTTCACAGGGGATGCAAAATTCAACACAAAAAAACTTTATCACGGGAACTTTTAAAAGTGTACAACCAGTCTTCACTTATTCTAAGTTTACACACTGTTTACCAGCGCTGTTTTGAGGTAATAATTTGAAATGTGATGTAATGTTACAACTGTGGCCTGCGAAAAGAGACTGCAAATGAAAACAAACTTTTAGCTAACCCAAATAAAAGGCACTGAATGGTTTACTATAATCTAAGGTTTAAATTAAATCTGTGCTATTCTTTTACTAAGTTGTGTATTTTTAAAAGGATGAACCTGTTGGTGTGTCCATTGTGTGTCCACTTCTGTCTTCCCCTACAGGCAATAACTGACTGTTATTTGACTTTTGCATCTGTGGACGCGTGTGTGTGAGAGAGCAGGAGGGGGAGCTCACAGTGGCATGAACATCACATTTATTGATCAGGCTAATGTAGGGAGGAAAGGCTGCAGGCCACAGCAGCTAATCAATATACCCCTAATTACATGTTGCAGTGTGTGAATGTGTGTGTTAGTGACAGAGTGAGTGTAGGTGGTCCCCCAAACTCACAGGGTTGTGTATATAAATACTGTCCTGTTGAGACTCACACACAGATCGCAGCTCACACACGTGTTTAAGTTGAATCCCTTTTTTTGACTTGAGCCTGTTACTTCACTGAGACTTTGACTGACAAGAAAATGGAAGCTTTGTATTGATATAAGAGGACGGTAAGTGTTGTGTGTTTTGTGTTTGTAAAGGATTCTTTGCTGCTTCTTTGTCATCCTGTTTGTCTCATCAACTCTTGTGTGTGTCTGAAATAAGCTGAGTCACTAATATGTGATCTCAAATGCACACAGGTTCTCTGTTTTCCTCCACTGAGGCCTTTTCTCGGCCCATGTCTGTGTTTTGTTGGTCAGGCTCCAATGTTTTATTGTGAAATGACACCTAAAACTACCCTACCTTTTGTACCACCTAAGCGACAGAGAGAGACCAAAACAAGCAGATGGATACTGGCTTGTTCTGTATTAATGTCACCTCCACTTTTTATTTCTCACTGTGTTGTGTGTTTGATTTTTTTTCTCCAGGTTTTTCCAGTCTTCTAAACTCTGACTGGCTGGAGGCTGTGTGATATGTTTGATATTCGGTTGTTCTTATGCTTTATCCTGTCAACTAAATATCAGACATATTCCTACAGAGTCTGGCATTTGCGTCATTGTCTCACAGAGGTCAGAAGTTCAGGTATATTGTTTTGGTTGTTCATGTCATCATCATCTGGATAAATGTCCATGATTTATATTCAAGGAAAATCTTGTTAGATTCTCATTTGTTCCTTAAGTTCATTGCACTCTCTGTAAAAAATATTGTTAATGAAAGTTTGAACATGATTTTTTAACGTTGTGTGACTGTTCGCTAAGGAAAACAATACACTGGACTAACTTCCAGTTAAAGACAAACTGGTATTTCATCTACCTTTCGTATAATACAGGAACTTAAAAGACTAACAATGATGTGTTAACTGCAAAAGATCTCCAAATATGATAATAAAAAAGCAAAGAAAACTGACCCGGAATAACTGGCATCATTGTTTACTTTCTCCTTTCTTGCTCTGTATTAAACACACATGCACACACCCACATATACAACAATGTTCTTAACACTGCTGCCACCTCAGACAATACAGAGGGTTTTTTCTTTTTTCCTTTTTTTAAGCCAATCAAGAACATCCAGCTCAATGAACAAACATGTTTTTCTTTGCTTCATGTAGTTTGATATCACCAGTAATCTTAGTTAAGTTGAACAAAACAACATAAGTCTTAATCTTTCCAAAGCAGGCAGAAGTCAGTTCACATGCTTCAGCTATTCTTGGCCTTTTTTTCATATACTGTTGAGTTAATCAAGATTTTATTATATATATTGTCCAGTCAAGCCATAAGGATTAACTCATGTGGTATATTAAAATAACCATCTCTGAGTCTCAGCACTATCTCATCGTATCAGATGTAATGGATTATGTTTGAGGTTATTTTTACTCTCTAATGACCAGTTTTACATAAAGAGAACATGCTTTTTCTCTGCGGTCTAATAAAAGAACCTCCATGTCAGTTAACTCGTTCTTCAAAGTGTATTTTGTTATGTAACAGTCTTTTTTCTATTGAGGCATAATAAGTTTCCTCGTTTCATGTGTTAGAGGAAGAGCAGAGGTACTGACTGGAAAGATTGTGTCCACTGATGTGGATAAATGATTTCCTTTCTAACCAAATTAGTGAATTAGTGAATATATGAGGGTTCACCCAATGCACATGCAGCCAAAAGTAAAGTATGGATGGATCACACATTTAGTTATCCCGCACATTTGGATTGTGATATGAACACCAGACTCTTGAGATGTGGTGACAAAATGTGTCAAACTTTTGTTGGCCAATCATCAGACAACTGGACAGGTCCCAGTGCACAAAAGCAATCACACACAGCGAGTGCATCTCACAGATCAGGTAAGCCAGGGCAGTAAAGGGCGTCTGAACCCAAGTCTGACATTATAACACCTCTGAATATTTGATGTCTCCACCAAGTTTTGTTATTAATTTTTAGATGCTGCTACAGAAATATGTCCTGGATTTCTGACATTGCAGGGACAATTAACAGAGTTACACTTGTGGGAACTCTATGACAGTATGGGGACAAAAAACACCCAAAGTGACTCTTTGTAATAAATTTAAATCATTTATCTTTTGGTTGAAGACATGCTTGCACTTAATGTGCGGGCTATTTTTAGGCAAAAGCTAAAGTCGTGTTAAGGGTTAGGGTCAGGATGAGGCAATGTCTCTATAAATCATAGCAAACCTTTATTACGCTCGCTAAAGAGAAGCAAACAAGATGGTATATGTTTGTTTGTGTGTACACATAAGCGTACTTGCAACATCAGTAAATGTTATCAGGGGACTCAGGATGGCTTGGTCAAATAAATCCCTGAACAAAGGGGAAAACATTAAACCCACCACCCAACCATAAAACAGCTTTGATTTTCTTAAAACCCTCAAATGTCAGGGAGGCATTCACCTGAGACCCCTTTGTGAATACACAAAAAAGAATACCAACAGAAAAAAAAACATTCATTACAAAAAGAAGAAAATAGAATTATGTTTATAGAATTGTGTAAAACTAATTGATGGTCGTGACTTTTGCTTGATGATAAACAACATGATGTGAAATTAACCAAGCAAATTATGTGCATTAATGAGTACGATAATTAGCCATGACAAAAATACAGAACAAATTTAATCAAGCACTGCATGTTTGAGCCCATGCTTGTTTATCTTCTCTTCCCTAGTAGCTTTATTTCAGCTTATAGGGTTTCCTCTGCAATTTTAAGTGTATGATTACATCTTTTATGAAATACAACTATTGAACATGTAATAATCTACAAATTCAAATGTTATATTAAGTTCAAACCTTTTACTTTTTATGCACTTAGTAAAATTTGTAGAAAATGATGTCATTTTACTGGTGATTTTCAATTCCAAGAGTTAATCTCAGTTAGTGGAGCAGGTTCCCTTTGTACAAAAAATACACATCACACTAGTCAAAGGATGGATTCCTGGTCCTGGCAGTTTTTATTGCATGGCATCTCTTTCTTTTCCCTAAATTTTCTTCCCCTTTCAAGCTGTCCTGACCAAAAAAGAAAAGAAAAACAAAAGCAGCCAATGTATGAATCCCAGAATTCCTTGATTAATATCTAAAAAGGTCTTATTTCAGTTTTTAGATGCATCTGGAGGTTGTTCAGGGGTCAAAGGGTCACTTTTGTACACACACTCGTGCAGCCCCTGTGAAGGACATTAGGCCACATGCTGGTTGTCCCCAGGATGCTGTCACCAGTGAGATCCACTGATAGGGTCAAAAAGCCCACCATGAAGCAAATGTTATCTGAAAGAGTGCACACTGTGTACTCTAGGGCCAATTCTGTGGAGCAGTAAAAAAGGGGGGTGACAAACATTGTAATAATAATGCTTGCATGCCTGTCATTAAACTGTATGAGTGTGCAGATATAAGATGGTGATTAATGGGGGGTGGGTGCAGGAGGGGGGATGAGAGTGGACAAATAACCTCAAGGAAATAAGGGCAGAGAGTAAGACGTTGAGTATAAATACAGAGAGGGAAATATCAGGGTGAGAGAGGCACTGAGGAGGTGATGAGGAGACGGAAAAGGGAGATACAGATGAATAAAGGCTGAATGGAAGCAAGAGGAGCCCGTTAGAAAAGAGAATTGAGCAAAAAAAGCTTTTTTTTTCTTATAAACTGGGAACTATAATGGGTAAGAAAAGCAATACGGAGCTTCTCTTATTTTGTTATTTGACTGTTTTTGTTTGATGAGTCTGCTGCTTTGGGTTTTGTTTTTTAGAAATGGATGCAGGAGGAGTGCATTTAGTTTTACTCTTGTTCCTGAGTGCCAGTGTGCCATGTTTGTCGGTTTACAACAGTGGGGAGTGCTTCTTCAACACAAAAGGTATGCTTTGTGTGTGTCTGTGTGTCTAAAAAATACCTTGTATTTTCTGTAATATGACCATAGAGGTAACAGGTGTAACTAGATTTTATTTTCCACAATTTCTGCTTTGTGGCAAAAACATATGAAATCACATAGTATATAATTTAAAAAGATGAATGCATTGTGAAATTGATGGATTTATTTTAGTAGTTACTATTTGATTTCAATTTTACATTTAGCTGATTTGCATGTCCTAGAAGTTTAACTCTTCCTTTTACTCCTTGATCTAAAGATGTAAAGACTTAAAAACAATGTTTTAATTAATGATGAATTTTCAGGGAGCTGTGAACACATGGGGAAGATGTATGATATGGGAGAGAGCTGGATAACCAGTGACTGTTACCAGTGTGTCTGCATGGAGCCCTTTGGAGTAGGATGCTGTGAACAGTGAGTTTCTATTCAAGCTGTTTGTCAATCATAATTACTCATTTTCATGCTAAAGATGTAACTCTTACTCTGGTTATCTTTTTAGTGGATCTCAACCTGTAGACTACCCTGATTGGTGTGAGATCATTCGTAAACCTGGCTCTTGCACAAGTGTTGCAGTGATGAAGGTCAATAATAAGCTGCCCTGCCTCTGGGGACGAGGGCGTCTCAGACCAGCCTCAGGACAGACATGGAAGCCTGACAATGATCCTATATTTTGAGTTCAGTAAATGATTAGAAAAGCAAAAAAACCCCACTGTGTTATGTTGATTATAGCTTCAATAAACTAAGGATGTAAGCTCTGTCAAATTCATAAGGACAGTGAGGGTTGCATCAATGATTACATCTGAATAAAGTGTGAGAAAACAACTTATCTTTTGGTTTTCCTTTTTCTTTTTTCTTGTATTGTTAAGTGCTGATTTATTTATTCTTCATCTTAATTTTTTAGGCTTCAATAAAAATGCCATGCACTTTTTCTCAAAACTTTTTAAAAGTTATATGAGCTAAACATGTCATGACTTCTCTGTAAATTCAACAGAGAAATTCATCAGAATAAACATTTTGCATTTTTGATAGCAAAATGCATTGTAAGAAGTAAAAAGAAAATCACAACTCTATGATATCAAAACAAGACTTAAAGGTTGTCTTAAGATAAAAGATTTTAAGCATGTAATGAGAAATATGAGGGGATTTCTAAACTTTGGTAACAGTTGATATACTAAACTCATTCCACATCTGCACAGCTGACCCTAGAGCCAGCCTCTAGTTGGACACTTTCAATGCTCACCTTTCAAGCTTTGCAATATCTGTCATCCACAACTTCAGAACTGATTTTTTTTCCTTTCAATTTTCGTTTATAGGTTCATGTTTAACCTAATGCAAAGTTTGGTATTTTATTTTATATTTCATATTCTCAATGCACAATTTCACAACCCATGCACGGTTGTGTATCATTCCTTTTTAAGTCTGTTTTATTTTTCTTAATTAATATATGGGCGTTTGGGAGGGAGTTTTAGATGCAGGTATTTTTTTATTTTATTTTGGCATGCTACGTCTTGCATCACTGTGTAAGCTGCTTCTGGATACTGTGAATTTACCTCGGGATCAATAAAGTATCTATCTATCTATCTATCTATCTACAGTTCATAGAAAATACCCTGCTCCCAACTATAATGCTCAGTGGACTCTATCTCAGTTTAGGAGTACAATGTAACAAAATATTCCATAGTCTTTGATAACGATTAACAGCCACAGGTTTATATTCATATACATATAAGAGTTGATCAGTATCAAAGAGATTGATTTATTATACACTGCATGCAAAATGTGAAGTTTGCAAAGATTTTGAATTATTCATTTGTTGTGTTTGTAAGTGCAAATTAATTACAAAACTCTATGTTCAAAGATTGCTTATTCCAAAACCAATATTTGACCATGAAATCTGAAAAGTTGAAGTGAATGATCGAGTGTTTTGGAAAAGGAAGAGAAGTTGAAGTACCTTTATTTTGAAAGGGGATTAGTGGCGCACTGATTTTACGTCAACCCGTGGCGCGAGCTGTGTGCCCAGCTTGTTGACAAGATTTATAACCGATTCTCTGCTATTAAAGCGTTGTTTTTTATGAGTCTGGGGGCTAAATGTGAGAAAATAAGAGAAACAGCAACATGTGGATGCTGACACACCTGCAGACTGAAGGTAACTTCGTTTTCTGAGCAGAATGAAAGTTGACGTTAGCTTTAAACTCGGCTAACGGCTGCATGTTAACGCCTGGTTACAGTGAATCAACAACAACAGGAGAATAACAACCAATAATAAACCAATGACTTCATGTACTGAGCTGTCGTGGCGTTTGTTAAGATCAGATATTCAGGAGAGGAGGTTCTGTAAACAGGTCTTGTAAAAAAGTGATTATAAGCTGAAGTTTCTCTCATTTAAAAAGTTACTTTCATTTTCAGTCATTCACAGTTTTCTCCACACTGAGGCAATTTGTTGAAAACATGAATCGACTTTATAGAGCTCTGATTTTCTGCATTGAACTTAATCTTAATTCATCAAATAAGTCGACGTATTATTTGTCATGAACTCAAACGAATATGTATTTATTTTGCACCTTCCAGACAGTAAAATAAGCAGCCCAAAGTGCTTTACAAAATAAAACAGACAATATACAACAGCAATATATGGGAAGAGGTTCATAAGATACTTAAAGGTGACTCTGAATTGGGTTTATGTGGTAATAAATGTTAACTTTTAATAAACTCTTTAAATATTTTAGTTTAACACATTTATTTGTCAATAAAAAAAAAGTTAACAAATATAATAAAAAAAACTGTTTGTACTGTAGCAGCCCAGTTGTTTTAGATTTTTTTTCAACATGAAACCCTCAACCAAAGTTAACCACAATTTATCATATCAACTACTACTGCATAGAGTTTTTTTTTTCATCATGCATGAATTAAACCCCAGCTCTATGTATGGCATTGACAATCACCTTCTACTCCAACCCCTCACAGTCACTAAGATGTGTTTAGATATTGAAACATGGTGATGTTTGATTTTACATGAATCAGAACTCAATACTACTAATGAAACTCAGTTGGTACCAATAAAAGTACCGAATTTAGTACCCATCCCTAGATATAAGAGATCTGATGAATACCTTAAACTTGGTGAAATAGAATAGGGAGATAATGAAAAAGAATGGAATAAAATGAGTGAATTGAAATGGACTGAGATGAAATTATAACTTTTAAAAAATGAATCGAAATTGACTAAAATGGTTTGAAATATGTCATAAGGAAATGAAACAACAGAATGATTTTAAATTAAACCAAATAGAATAAATTAGAAATGAAAAAATATGTGGTCAAGTTATTATGAAAGTGATGGTGCAAGTTATCCCAATTAAAAGCTGAACTTAAAGGTGACTCTTTAGCTGGTTGTTAAAAACGTCCTTGAGAGGAAGACACAAGGAATGTTTGAAATAAAAGCAACTGAGGACGCCCATTAACATCTGTTAACCCTGAATTTCAGAAACATCTACATGACTTCATTCAAGTATCTAAGTTTCTTGAACCACTGGTAGGTTGTATGTTAATGCACTCTGATAAGAACGATCCATAACGCCCACACCAATCATCTTACAGGTGAAACCCACTATCTTCTACCCAGTAAAGAATATGTGGTCGGACGCAAGAACTGTGACATCCTCCTTCACAACGATCAGTCCATCAGCAGGGCTCACGCTCACTTCACTGTTACAGATCAGGTGAGAAAAACACACTGAATGATCACTGCTAGGGCATTTCAAAAAGTGAACTATTTATCATTCAAAAATCTAAATTTATTCAACATGATGTATGGTGCTACAGTGTGACAGTTGACTGAACTGTTATTCTTTGATCCCTACCACACAGAAAGCTGTCTTTGTGAGTCTGTCTGGTTATATCTTAAAAAAAAAAGAAAAAAGGAAAACAGATAGAAAGTTAAAATGACTCTCAGTCATTTGCATCAAATATATATTTATTAAATTTAGCAAAGTAACACAGCATGTAGATAAAAAAAAACATTCATAGTAGTTGCTTAAGATGTCCAAATCACTTGAGTAGCGTTATGTTTAACTGTGTTTGTTAACAGGATCAGTATGTTCGTATGTAGAAAGCTACATTGTCCTTTACTGACTGAGCCAATTGCCCCTCCATAATGCTTAAAAATAGTTTCATCACCACAAACAATAAGCTTGAGTGTAAAAAAGAGCCATCATATCATATTTAGTTTTAAACAGAAATCTTGAAAGAATTTTGTGAATAAGAAATAACACATTAGATCAGGGGGAATAGAAATTGATATGATTAGAAAGTATAAAACTATGAATGAATATTATGCAGGTGTATTAACTTTGAGCACAGCACCCAACTTGTCTTAGGTTGAGCCATGTAAACAGGCAAATATTGTTCTTGCAGAAAATATTTGGTTACATAGTACCATTTCTGTACAGTAGATGGTGCTAGTGCAACTTAACCGCAAACAGACAAACTCCACAACCAGATTTCTGACACGTATTTTATCACTGCACTCCTCAAAAACAATTGACAAAATCTGCATCAGAGAGGTTGAATTACATGTGATACAACTTCCATTTTTATTTGCTGCGTCTAAGTAAGATTCATGCTGCCTATTAACTGTTTTCTTAGACCCTTATCCTGAAAGATACCTCCAAGTATGGCACATTTGTCAACAGCCAGCGTGTGGCCGAGAACACATCGGTGAACCTGAAGTCAGGGGATGAGGTTACGTTTGGGGTTTTTCACAGTAAATTCAGGTAAAGAGCTGAAGCTTGCCTTTTTTATTTCTCTTTAACCACTTAAATTGTTACAGAAAGTTAACCATATGGACAACTAATCTGAACCTCCTTCATTCAACCATCCTTCATCATCAGTGTGAACCACCTGAAGCTGTTGGTTTGCTCGTCATGTTTGGACAACGATGGAAAGGCGTCCCTCTCTCAGGCTCTGTCGCCTTTGGGAGGGAAACTGGTCAATAGCTGGACCCAGGACTGTACCCACCTGGTCATGCCCACCGCTAAAGTTACCATCAAGGTCTGGACCAGGCTGTGGACCCCTTTTCAATCAGTTCATAATGTGTTTGTTCCTGAATGTGTTGATAGTCATGGCCCCTGTTTTCTTCGTTAGACAATATCTGCTCTGTTGTGCTGCCTTCCCATTGTGAAGCCCGAGTTCTTCTCAGAGCTTAACCAAGCGGCTCAGCAGAAACTACCCCTTCCTAAAGCTGAGAGGTAAACACGGCAGATCTTCATGTGTGCAAATCAACACTAAACTAAATGTAATTTGACACCAGTGTTTGTGTCTTTTCTGTTTTAAGTTTCATCCCAGAATTAGATGAGCCCAGCTTAAACAAAGAGGAAGTCAACCTTGGAGCAATACCGCTTCGCAAACAGCTTTTTTGTGGAAAAACATTTGTGTTTCTCGGTGCCAAACAGGTATGTCCACCTCTGTCTCACCATAATTTTGCATGGTTTTCATTCTCTGAAAATAAGTCATAGACAAGCAGGCTCAATGTGGTCATTTTTCAGCAGTCCTTTTAGTCAGTCACCCACACGAGAGTTAGAGAAATGAGATCTTTGTTTAGGCCTCATAATTGCCCCCTTGTTTTCCAGTCATTAGCTGTAAAGTTAATGGAAAGTCACATGATCCTGTGAGCGTTGTGTTTATGAGCTCAACATTAGTTGCCAGGCAGTCTGCAGACTGGAGATCCTATGGGAGACTCTTGACTCCAAAGGAGAGCAGCTACTGATTCATTTCACTACTGGGGAGATAAAGTCAAGGTTGTTTCATTAAGTCATTGAAAATAAGTCTCATTGTTACTTCAATTATTTCACAGTTCATGTACTTGCTCTCCCTTTTTGTCTCAGATAATTGTGCCTATCAGAGTCTCAAAGTTTTATTGTAACATTTGAATAAACAGTGTTAACATCTGATATAGTAGTAAGATATTAATGCTGGATCTTGCCCTGTGAAATTGCTGTGAAGTGAGACAGAAATGCGTCATACAGCTGAGTTCAGGTTCAGGACAAGACAGGTTATGAAACCTTATTAAGAGAGCCATCTCAGTATCTTCTATTTAATCAACAAAAAAAACACAAACGACAGTTTCTTTAACTCACAAGCCTCTAAAAAATTTATTATAAACACTTTTCCACACTGATATTGGAGACTGAAAATCATGCCCATACTTTTAGGATGTCACCTTCCTCCGTTTCTCCCGTTGAGTCAAAGTTGCTCACTTATATACGTACAGGTGTTGCTTTCAGTACATCACTATCGAGGACTACATGTTTTTCTGCTACATATCCCTCTCACTGACACATGCTTGATAGAGAGTTGATCAATTAAGTTCACTTTAACTTTCAGTGGTCATAATGTTATGGCCGATCAGCATATGTGCATCTCAGTGATAGAACAATGTGGAATATCTGCTGGAGGAAATGCTTTTGCTGCAGCTGAAATATTTATGTATCTTTATGGAATCTCTGAAATCATGTGATCTCTTCTTCCAGTGAAATAGTAAAGCTTTTATTTAGTGAGCATTATGTTGCACATTATTCTAGCAACACATTTTTTAAAATTCATTAACACATGCAAGGATCTTTTTTTTTTTAATTGCTCAATACATTTCTCTCCTATGTTGCTTGGGGCTGAGAATGTCAGTGAGCACAGTCTGTCTGTCTGAGTGTCTCTTTGTTCTGCTCACTTCAAAAAATGTACCACATCTCTTCTTTGTCGTCTGCAGGTGAAGCGCTTGAGTGCAGCGGTGGGTTTTGGAGGTGGCAAAAGTCAGCTGTTGGAGGAGGGCCTTCTGCCCCGCGACCTGCTGCAGTCTCCTCAGAGCTGTGTGGTTGATGCTACGACAGGCAGCTCCCAAACTCTGCTCTCCTCCTCTGCTGTTGAGTGGGCAAACTCCGTAAAAAACATTGTTCAAAGGTTTGCATGGAGTTGGGGTTTTTAAATTGAATAGCCTTTAAAAGTGTTTTTTGGTATTTTACCCAATTTTTCATCTTCAATTTTTGTGACGTCTCAAACATTCCTCTATTTCCCAATGACAGAAGTGGACTTAGAATGATAACTGAATCTGAAATTGGTTTGGCGGCTATCTATGCTTCCAGTGCTAACTACTGCAACCCCTCCAGTGTAGTAACAGACTCAGGTAGGTAACTAGACACAAAACACAGATTACTTACTTCAATTTAAAACCGTCTTGTGGTCTTTGATTTTCTTTTCTCTTCCTTTGATTGCACTGCAGATTCAGCACCACATGTGGCGCCCAGGATTCCCAGTGCTTCCCTGTCACAGATCGGGGCAGTGGATGAGACAGCATTAGCTGCATCATCTCAGGATATCACAGCCTTTGCAGCTAACACAGAGACATCCCAAAGGTACTGACAGGCACTGAACGACACATGCCTTCAGATATTTTCTTAAAGTTATCCCAAATTTGTATATGACTCTTTGTTGTAGAGTGTCTCAGTTTGATGTGTGTCATATCATTAATTCACCAGGATGGAGCGGTGTGAAGTCACAGGGGTGACAGCAGTGGGCGAGACTCCTGAGAAGAAGCAAAACAGTCAGATCAGAGGACCCAAACTGGCAGCCCAGAAAAAGACTTCTCAGTATGTAGTGGATGACTCAATGAGCTCACAGTCCAACAGTTTGCAGAAAAAAGACCCAGAGTTGACGAGGACTGAGTCTAAACCAACGGGTAGGTGATCTATGCTAATGCAGTTACTAGGTGTGTTTGTTTCACAGTTGATGTATCAACAAAACCAATTAAATTGTTTAAAAGACAGAAAATAGAGCCTGACTAAATCTACAATTTGTTTTTTTTCTTATTGATCAAAAAATCTCAGTAAGCAACTAAGGACAAATGCAAAAGTTCAGTTGCTAAAAGCTTTTACTTAATTTTTGCACCAGTTAAACACAAGCATACACTTGGGGGAAACACAGACGTGTTCCCTGAACATGGAGTTGTACAGCCTTTTGTATCTTCTTCACTAGGTGTTAATCTGTTGTTACATCTCAGTTATATACATACTCTGGCAGTGCCTGATACAAGCGTCTCTGCCCCTTAGTTCCTTTTCTGTAATGCACCTAAAATGCACCTGTGCCTGACTCATACACTTCTCTTGTACAGCCTTCTGATGAGCAAGTCTAAGTTATATCAAGTTTTGATAATAGACTCATCTGTGCAGAGGACACAGTCCTCAACACAGGCACCCTGGGTCTAAGTCTGGTCCTCAGCCCTGCTACATCCCACTAATTCCTCCAAATGTGTCCTGTCAGTCTTCAGTTGTTCTTTCATTTAACCTAAAAATGGCCAAAATGAAAATAACGATCACATAAATTGATTCACACATCCATTTGAGGCACAATTTCTTAGACACTGATAAATGTGAACATATTGTTTCAGAGGCCTCAGGAAGCTTTCGATATGAAACTTTTTCATTAATGCACACCTATCTGTTCAATAAATGGCCAAATATTGAATGGCTTGATCTGTAGCTACCTAATATAAAACTTCTCAAAAAGTGAGTCTCAGAGGTTCTGGCTAGCAGCCATTGCTACCTATAGACAAGTTTTGCTGGCTCCAGTGCTAAGCTAACAGGCTAAATGTATTTAACAAAGAAGAATCGTTTGGCTGCCTGAAATGCTGTTTTGTTTATATTTTTTTGTTTTGGGGTATTTTTGTAGTTTCAGGCACAGCTAATAATGGCATGAAGTCCCAGCCATCCTTTCCACGGACCAGCGTGGGTTCAAAGACATTCCTACAGAAACCATCTCCACAGAAACAGAAAGTCTCTCCACAAGCTTCCCCACAGAAACAATCAACCCTGACCAACTTTTTTCAAACGGTCAACAAAAAAAGGTAAATGTCTGCTTTTATAAGACCATATCATGGTTTAGTGCATGAGCCACACAACTGATGTACTCAATTGCTTGGACTCTGAATGAGATGAAAAGAAAACACAAAAGCACCTATGAGCTGTATTAGCTAAAAGATGCAAATCCATTGCTTGGCAATACATTCGTTTTGATACTGAATGACAAAATCATCTTTATGTGGATCTCCTAATGTGAAAAACTGCACATGAAACACCAAAAATTTAACTCTCAGAATCAGAGATATCCTCTTCCTAAAATTTGCCCCATAGTTTCTACCGGCTGAACATCTTCTCATCAGACTCTTTGTTTTATCCTGTCATCAAGGCCTTTGGAGGACGATCTCTCTGCTGTTATGTCAGAGCCTAAACGACCCTTACTGGATCCATCGACCAGACTCCAAAAACCACACTCCTCTAAAGAAACGCACTCAGGATCAGAAAGAGTCCCAGCAGCAGCATCCCTGGAGTCAGCAGCAGATCTTTTTGTGGAACCACCACGGGCTGAGTCAGACAGGGTCTCTCTATCCATGCAGGAGAAACAGAGGAGCTTAAAGAGGAAGGAGATGGAAGCAGACATCTCAATGGATGAACTGGAGTCCATCATGTCTGAGGATATGGACTGCTTTGATGAGCAGCCCACAGCTAAAGAAAGCCATCAGAGTTTAAGGCTCAGCTCAGCGAAACAGAAACAAGATTTTAAAACTGTGGAGGCTCCTTCAGCAAGGAAGAGGCAAAGGGTCCATGTGGAAGGACATGGAACCGATGAAAAGTCACAGAAAGGTCTAGAAAAAGAGTCAGGCCTTCAGTTAATACATAGTAAAACAGCTGATAATGATAAAATCCATATCAAGACAGACCGTATAGATCCTTCAGAAAACAGCTCTTCTCATAATGAGATCATTAAACCTCCAGAAATGCCTCAGGCTAAAACTGCCTCGACAAGTAAAGAAATGCAGCCGTTTGAAGATGATGGGGCATGTAAGGTGAGAATTCAGTGTTGTTTTGTTTTGAATACTTTTGATCATAGTTTTGTAGAAATATGGAAAGTTAATCACAGGAAGTGCAAGGTTTTACCTTTTTGACAGTTCTTTTTTGTCCTGATAGGGTTTAGACCAGCTCAAAGAAGATGTCTGCCAACCTAAAGAAGTAAACAGGACACCTTTGAACCCCTTAAAAATCAAACAGGAAGTCCATTTAAGTCCTCTGAACAAGTCTTCACTTCCGTCAGTATTGGTAAGCATTCCCAGAAGGTACAGCTCACCTGTCTGATCACTGTGCTGTTACTGGCTCAATTAATCAAATTCTGTTTTATTCTATTTTCTGTGACATCTCTGTTAAAAAAAAAAACTTCTTCTTGTGCTGTTTTGCAGAGGGAGTCAAAAATTGATGAAGACCTTCCCAAGAAGCTGGTTTTGGTAGAGTTTAGGTCTCTCACTGTGTCTGAACCCACCAAAACTAAACCCCAGAGGATGCCAGAGAACGGCTGCACAAAGAACTTCAAATGTTTTCGCAAGGTCAGACTGTGATGTGACTTGCACAAAGAAACACTGGGGAGTACATTTAAAATTTAAATATAGATTATTAACCTCCTCACAGGCTTGGTGGTTCTGTATCAAGTTAGGACTCTGTTGTACCAACAGATGATGTTTGATTATTTTGTCTCCTAATTGTCATCACATACGTCAGCTCACCTGTAAGATTTAAAACATAACAAAAGATTTTAGTCATTAAAGTTGAGGGATAAACATTAAGAAGGTCTTAAGCAAGATTTTATACAGTCAAATTTTCTGTGCCATGTTTTCTGTCTATAAAGTGAGCTTTGACATGAACTCATTAAATTTGATTTATTACCGAGCCTTAACAAATATGATCTGACTGTAACATTGTCTGAGAAAATTGAAAGCAATGTTTCTTAGATCAAGATCAGTCAAAAACATTGTCATCAACAAAGTACATTTTATTCAATCTAACTTATGTTGTTTTATTGTGTCAGTTGGGCGTGCCAGGTGCACAAGCCTCCCCCCATATTATCCGAGGGTCTGATCTGCTGGCTCACAACAAAGGGAAGAACTCTGATGTGGATGAATGGCTAAAAGATGCAGCTGAGGTACTTTTTTTACACTGCCTCTGTTTTCACCCGTGGTCTCTCTGAGCCAACCTGATAACTTGAGTCTGTGTTTGTTTCAGGAGGAGCGTCAGAGCAAACAGGACGAGACTGTAGGAGATGACCTTTTCAGGTAAGAACCTCAGTCACATTTCCTGAAAGATCCTGAATCTGAATACTTGCAGCATCTGATTCAGGCTCAGGGTTTAATGCGAGAAAGGCTCCAGCACCTATCATTGGAGAAATGAGTAAACCATCAACCTGACTATTAAGAGTTAACCCACAGAAGGGGCTGGGCTACAGGAGGACTGTGTGGCCTTTGAGTCTGCTTAACCTGTGCAAATGACCCACAATGACATCATCTAATTCAGATAGACTCACAAAGAGCCAAATATTCCATTAAAGACGAGAGCAAATAGGTCCTCTGTATGCCAGGGGTGTTTTGCTTGTATTCAAATGAAGCACCAGGCATTCATTCAGCACAGCACATGGCTCTTTCTATGCAAATAAGCCCTGATTTAGAATAACACACAATACTCTAACAGCCATGTGTAGTTAGAGTGATTTTTTTACTATTCATTGAGGCATGTGATTTGTAAGCAGTCACAACCAAACTATAGTTGAAATTTGACTTCTGGAAAACTTGGATACAATATATTTGTCCTAAAAGTCTGTTTCTTTTCGATAACAGTTTGGATAACTACTTGACTTGTTCTTGGTAATTCAATACTTAGAAGATCATAAATATTGTATTAATTTCTGTCTGTGGCTGAAAAATAAAACATTTAGTTTCACATCAATTTCACTTTGAAATAGAAGAGAAATACAGATAATGTCCAAAGTTAATGTGAATGACTTGAAAAAATGTCCATTTCCTCTCAAATAAAAAAGTACAGAAACTATTCCACACCTAAATTTAATCATAGACACCTTACATTTGATTTTTTTCCAATTTCATGTGAATCAATCTGATAGCAGAAAAGATTTGTGTCGTTTGGTATGAATTCTTTTGCAATTTGCCTCTTTGTCAGTAAAATCTCTTTTCTTTTTAACTTCAATCATTACTTCACTTTTGTGATTCCTGGTTTTGTTTTAGTTGAAGTGTTTTGTTGATCTTAGATGCTAAATTTGTATAAAAGAACTTAAATTTCCCCTTTCTGCTTTACTGTTTTCTACATTCTTGTCTAGATGGTACAACCCTGTGAAATAAAGTGTTTCCACAAAGTCTCTGTCATTATCATCAGGCACAGACAGCTTAATTACCTGAAATTATGGATATGAGCCCCTTTGGCTCCAGGTAAACTAATCAGAGCACATCAATTCTTTTATCAGGGAGGTTACTAAGGTAACACGGATGATGTAAGCTGCTACTGACTCCACCACCACCTTTTCTTTGACTAAGCAGAAAAGAGACGGTGTGAGATTGATTTTATGTGTGTGTCAAGGCTGAGCTATTTGATCACTGAGTCATGCTCAGTCAGTCATGCGTAGCCGTAGACTGCCGCTAAGAAAACAATCCGCTACTTTTCGGTGGGTCTAAACGAGGTTTCCAGACGTGGTTTATAGGATGCCTGTTTGCTTTAAGCTGTTCAAACACTGCCCATGTTTTACAGCTCTTCATTTGGGCTGTTTTGGTTGTTTGTTCAAAAGGCTTCTAAGGACATTGAGGAATGATCAATGAGGAATGTTAAAAGCTCACCCTAACATGGACAGACCTATGACATAAAAACATGTTTGTGTGTGTCTGTGTGTATCTCTTTAGGTACAACCCATCCAAACTAACAAAGAGAAGATGAGATGTCTCCTGTTGGTGTCCTGCAGGAAGACGTTTCAGCTATTATAAAACAGATCATTCTTTATTTCTTATGTCGTTAAGAATTGTTAACCAGAGTTCTGTTTGGTTTTACCTGTTTTCTTTCTGTATCTGCATCCCCCACACTAATGAAGTCACTGACAGCAGGAAATGTAACAAAACAGTCTCATGTTCAGAAATTTGCTCAATGTTTTTATTTGTCAATAATAAAAAATGCAGCATACAAAACATTAAAAACTCTTCGATTGTACAGTAGAGAGCATCAAGACTTCACATGCTGAAAGCAGCTTATCCTTCATTTTGAACTTAAGACCAAATGTGTTCCCTACTTTTGGCTGAAATATAAAGTAAGTGTAGGGTACCTGCTGCCTCTTCCCTAAACAACACTCATAAACCAACCCTGCAGGCACTTTACAGATCCGAAGGAACTAAGATTAATCCAAGAATATCTCTGATCAAGGCAAGTGCAATCTAAGAGCTGAATTTAACTCATTCAGAATAGCTTTTGCTGCCTGTATTTTTGGGCTGCAAGAAGAATTAGGCACATTTCCTTTCTGCTTTTTGAATGTGTTCCTTTTCATTTCAGTTATTTGTAACTTTTTACCAAAAAAGATCTGAATTTATTCCTTTGCTAAAGAATATGGGTGGATACACATTCAATCTGTGCTTTGTGAAGCAAGCAGAAAGCTTCTGGATTTGTACACTTTGCTGGCCCTAAAAACAGGATCCTGTTTCCTTAATGCTTCAAGAAAAATAAAAAGTAAAAACTCAACCATTTGGTCATCTTTTTTCCTCTTTTTCATAGTTATCTTTAAAGCACTTTTTCTTCTGCTCACAGCAGCTGCTGCTAGGCAATGGTCCATGCCTGCATGCATATAGTTAATGTTTTCATCGAAACAAAAGTACTATGGAAAAGCTCTGCTGAAAGTCAACATTTGACACAGGTAAAAACATTTCTGCTAGTTCTATAATCAACAAAACAGCAGTATGTTAAACTTCTATGTTAGAGGAAAAAGTAATGTGACTACAATAATGAGTCCCCTCTAAACTTGCTCTGACTCAGAAACAGTTTTTAGGGACACAGAAGAAAATCTTCAAAAAGAGATCAAAGAGTCACAGCTGTGCATGAGCGGCACACAAAATAAATCTGCATATCACATCACACTCTTGCAGACAGAAAGAAACTAAAGAATGGATTGCTACTGTCACAGCTCCAAACTTATCTAAGCTCTTATTTGGCACTTAACAAGTTTGACTGTTCACTCAATTTAATATTAGACACATATGCAAAGTTTGGAAATTGGGGAAGAAAGTTTATCTTGCCTTGTTTGGCAAAGATAAAATAAGAGTGCTAAATAAAGAGAAACCTTTGATATGACTACTTCTATGGTCAGATATTTATCCACATTGCCTCTTAATGCACACATGAGTGAACAGTACCACAGTTGGAGCTTAAATATCAGTGCTGAGTGTTAGTTCTCAGAGATATACAACATGTTAAAAAAAATAATGTTATGGTAATGTAAAATTAAAGAACACTGGAATATACTGAAGTTAGCTTAAATATTCTGGCATGTCCTCTGTCCTGCTTTATCCTTTTCTGTGCTCCTCTCCGTATGTTTGAGCTTAGTTGAGCTGGCCATGACTTAAGCCAAAGTGATGACGAAAGCTGCACTTGATGAAACTGTTGAGTCAAGTTCAGGTAATGGAGGCAAGAGCTGTCACAGTACATTTCACTAGCAATTATATAATGGCATTTAATCATTTAAAAGGGATTTATGGTGTTCCTACTAACTTTCTGTTTTATACTCCATATTTCTAGGTAACCCTTTACATGAAAATCATAACCACATTAACTTTTTCTACCTTTTTGTTTTCAAAGTGAAAAATTCTGAAGTTCAGCCTCATTTGATAGGCAGCTTTCACGTTGAAGACTTGAGCAGACATTTTTTTTTGGAAAACATTGTGTGCATATAGTGATCCTTTATGATCTGAAGTTAATCCTAGCTCTGACTTTAAATCTTGATAAAAGATTCTTCACTTCTCAATATTTACTGAAGTACCTTAAATAAGTTGCTCATAAAAGATAAAGAATGTTAGACTCCAGATGGATCATCTTGACATTCTTGGGTTTCCAAGAAAACATTCAGATCTGTATTTGAGTTGCATAGAAAGCCTGTCAGTCGCACTACACAAAAGCAATGGGTTAAATTAATCAGACTTTTAACTTTTTAAGTAAAGTGGCTCAAACTACCCACACTAGCAGCTAAGAAGCTATTAGGCTCAGAATAATCAGGAACATGATGATTGCTTTGCTATGGTCGCTTTTTCTCACAACAATTTTGTCTTCGTACAAACATTCCCCACTTGATGATAACTCCACAAGAGGACATCGGATCTGCTGTTCCCAAACGTAGCTGTAGATTTATGGAGGAGGCGATAGAACCTTCTTCTTTGGGGAATCCGACGACAGCCATTGTAGCGATAAAAGAGGTGTTGGTAGTTTGATTGAAAGACACATGGTAAACGAATAAATAACCCTGATAAAAAAAAAAGGTCCCATCAAGTCGTGAGGTTACAGATTGACTCAAAAACATTGGCACATGGTAGCTTAGATTTCACAGGACTTCTGATGAAGTCGGACAAGACTCTCGGAAGCTTGTTTCTTTAGAAACTAAAAACTGTACATCCACTGTCTTTTTGGTCTTGGAAAGTCTTAAAAATGCTTTAGCTTTAATGAGAAAACACTGCATCAAGGACAGGAACAAATGAAGCCTCTTGTTTTTTCCTTAACCTCCTACATCTGTCGGTCAGCATGCTTGAAATCTGCGCACTTTAACAAGCATGCACAGCTCTTCTCTCCAACATGTTTTCAAATGAAGTTATTCCCACCGTTGCTGATGAGCTTCCCTTTCTTCTTGAGTCTCTTAAGCAGACAGGAGGCAATGCCCAAAGCGCCCCCCTTCAGAAACCGAACGAAGTTGTCTCCAACAAGAGGGCCCATGGCAAACAGACTTGACTCCTTGGTACACTCAAAAGTGTAAGGGTGGATGTCAATGGGGTTCTGCTTGCAGCTGATTGGTTTTGTCGGATCCTGGCCCAGGTACTGACCATGCCCCTTCAAGAAAAACAAGTTTGGGTTGGTCCCAATCAGCACCAGGGCCATGGAGATCTTGAACGCTTTGAGGGAGTTGTTCCCCTGAAGCAAACACTTCATGTCAGACTGGAAAGACACCACGCAGTGTTCAGGGAAACTGGTGTAGTCAGAAAACAGGCTGACACCTGGATTGCCAGCCATGGTACCCGCTGCAAGTTGGGGCTTTGGGCACATCTTGGCACACACTGAAGAGGCAATACTTACTGTCTGAGGTCTGTTTGAAGCAGAGGTGGGAGCAACATTAACATAGGTCTGAGAGCACATCATATTGTAGACTTTGTGGTACTCTGGGTACAGGGTTTTTGGCAGCTGTTTGAAGATGAGGTCTGGGTCGTCTAAGTTCTTGCGAAAGACATGCAGCACTCTGATGTTGCTGTTACAAGCGCACAGAACTGCGTCTGCAGCGCTTAAACCAGCACCAACAACTAGAATTGGATCAGAGTTTAAATCCAGTTTCCTTTGGCTCACAGCCAAACCCAGGTCTGAGATGCTGTGGAACACAAACGGTAGGTCCTCTCCCTCTACACCCAATCGAACAGGCGAATCAGAGGCACCAGTGGCCAAAACCACATTTTCAGCAAACACAGAGAAGGGGACATGAGTGTCGTTCTGCAGCTGCTGGTAACCCCTCACTTCCCAGAGAGCACCCCCTGCTCCTTTGTTGAGACACTCAACTCCATGTCCTTCAAAGCCTTCATTGCCACCATCACTCACCCCTCCATCTCCTTGTTCAGTGTGCCCATTCTCAAGACCCTCTGTCTCATGCCCTCGGCCGAGTTTCTGGACACAGGTCACATAAGTGTTGTCGACAAAATTCTTCTGGAGGCCCTTTAGCTTCACATAGTTGCGGTAATATGATGAGATCTCCTCGGGGGTAGCTCTGTCACTGGTTACATCCCTGCAGAGAAGAAAATGAAGAATTAATTTCACGTTTTAGCCAGGGGATTTACTTGCAACACTGTCATCTTTGAGTACCTGCGTTTCCCATTGGTCAGGTCTCTGTAGTTCACTCCAGGCAGCTCCATCCAAATGCCAAGACTGATAGTCAGCATAGATCCTTGCATTGCCTGAGGAGAGAAGTGTAGGGATAACTGGACGGGAGGACAAAACAAATTGATTGACAGGAAATACTTATCCGGATTTGGGTTTCTGCTTACATGCCAGGCACCTCCAGGTGTTGCTCTTCCAAGCACCAGATGTGGGATGTGATGCTGCTTTTCCCTCCTCCACTGAAGCACAGGGGGAAACTCGTAGCCAAAGTCAGCATTGGGGTGCAGTAGTGAGTCAAAAAGGACAGCCACTGGGTTCCCTGATCTCCCCTCAAGACCTTCACTTAAATACTCTAAATCCTGCAAAGAAAATTTCCTGTCATAACACACCAGACTGTGATCATACTGTGATCAAACTGTGATCATTTGAAAGGGAATGGTAGTTGTTTTACTTGTTCTGTGATGGGTATGTGCTTGGTCTCCTGGAGTTTCCTGTAGAGAATTGGGTTTGGGTGGACAGATGCTGGATCTAGGTAGGGCTTGTAACCACTGAGAAGGTATGACAGACAAATCCCTGATGGTCCATTGCCTAAAAATGAGCCAGGGTTTGGTTTGCATCATAAGGCAGCACTCAGCATTATTTGATCAAGTAAAACCAACAGAGCTGATGTGAAGAAAACTATCAAGTGTTGGTAGCAGTGTAAACAGAGGTGAGGACATAAAGAGAGAAAGTTTACCAATGATGACTACAGGGACAGTGGGTGGATGCTCTCGTGGCAGGGTGGTCTCTTCCAAAAGAGGCATGGCTGCAGCCTGGGCCAGAGGCGGCTCTGAGGAGAAATGAGAGAAATGTAAAGAAAGCTCTGGACAGTTCTGTGTCCATCCATTGGTCGAACTCGTGAAAATAGGGGCCCTGTGCTCCCTCCGCTTTCATGTTTTGGGTCAGATTATTTGAACAGGTTCAGACCAGCTCGCTCTCTTTGTGTCTGACAATGTTGTTGTCTCACATTAGCTTAGATCCACCATCATCAGCTGACTACAACCGGCACACTGAACAGACGAAAGAAAAACCTTTATCCATCCTGTTATTGTGCTTCCACACACATGACCCCCTCTGTCTGTCTGGGGCTTCACACACGTGGAAACACCCCGTCACAACACTACGTTCCTCTTTGACTTTTTTTTCTTTACAGTCCCGCCAACGTCCACACACCCCCTGTCCTACCAAACAACCGGCGGCAGGGCTAGCCTGTGTTAACCCCGGTGTCGCTTCCCAAACAAAAGGGAGTCCTAATCAGATTTATGTAGGCTTGGGTCTGTTGTGAAACGTTGCCATTGAGCATGTGTAGTGTGTGTTTGTCTGTTACGCGACAGTGCCTTTGTGTGCCCGCCGGGCAGCAAATCCCCCAGATCACTCCTCTGAGTGGGCCCTAATCCCACTGGGCCTGTTTATGTCTTTACCATCCTTTTCAACGGCAGCGAGGTGACAATGTGGTCCTGGCATGCTGACAGACCAAACCATCAGGGCTCCTCCTCTCATACCCAGCAGCCACTAAAACCACACACACACTCCCGCCAAAACATTACCCACTACAGTGCCCACTGCCTCTGTTTTATAACCATGCCCACATAGCTTTTGTCTTACATCCCAAAACCCTGGCTCCCTTCCTCTACACCTTCCCCTCTCATGTCTCCCTGCTGCCAGTACAGTCTGTCTCGTTTCATGCGCTCCCCCTTCCTCCCCTCTCCCCTGTCTGTGTGTCTGAACTGGTTGTCTTTGGTCGTCGGCTTGTTTACCCTTTTCAATGAAAGCACTGGGATTCCACACATTGCCTGTCCTGTTTGGAGAATGCCATGCCCCTGGTTGGCAAGCTGACTCTAGTATTTCCTTAACAGAGGTCAGTTTGACAAACCCAACAGTGCAAACATTTAAAAAGTTCTCTTTCTATTGTTTTTCTCATACTTTTATTTACACTGCAACAGTGCATATATAAATGAGTCTCTTTCTGTCTGTGCTTTTGAATTCACAAACTTTGGGTCTGATTTCAAGCTCTTAGTCTCTCTTTCAGTATTAATCCAAAATATGAATAGCTAAACAATAGCAACTTAAATGTATATAGGTGTTTTTTTCCTCCTCTTTTGGAGCTCTAAGCTGAACATCAATCAATGACCTGGGACAATACTTCAGCAAACTGAAGTATTAACATTAACTCTCCTTAACAGTCAAACTTAATTTTAACTTTTGTCTTAATTATTTTGAACAAGATAACACATCATCTAACCATAACTTGCAAGAGTTGCATCTGATTCTCATTCTCAGTGCTTCAGACAGATGTAAATACCACACAGCTAGTGCAACAGCATTTGTGTTCTGTAGATTTACTTGCTGTATTGAAAATGTAAAGAACTGACATGCTTTACTTTTGATATTTCATCTCATTCCATTAATTTTCAAGATACAGGCCAGTTTCATTTCATTTAATAAGAACATTATGACAAATCCAAAACAAAAATGTGATATCAAAAAAATCTGGATGCATCTCTCTGTAGCATGTGAACCTACATGCAGGTATGTATGTGTGGAGACTGAAGCTTGATCATGTATTCTAGGACATGTTGTACCAAGTAATGTTAATCAGATATGGAAAATAAATTGAGCTGAGTGTTGAGCTGTCAAATAAATCAATGTTCAAGTGAAAATGAAAATGGAACTGGTTAAAATCCCATCACCTTTTTTATTTTTCAAACTTTTTCAAGGAAGCAATTTCACCAAATATAAGCTAACTACATGAACTAAACTACATCCTTTTTTTTTTCTTTCAGACACATTAGAAACTATTTAAAGGTGCTTTTAGGTTTAACAAAGCTACAACTACAGCCTTTGGGTGAGCAGCCTGGAGGAGGACGTCTACAAAATTAGCATTACTTTAGCACATGGCACTGGCTACAGTGAGATGATACAGCACAAGCTAGTGATGGAGCAAAGAGTCACATCATCACCAAACATCCTCCTCATAAATCCACAGATAATTACACACTGCTTAACTCCTCCAGCCCATACAAACATACATACATACATACATACAAACGTACATCCAGGCTCAAGGAGCACATGCGACAGCGGCTGTGTCACCCACATTGCATAATTTAGGTCAGACACACTCGCAGCTTCCACAACACTCGACCAAGATCAGGTTTCTCTCTTACCGCGTTGTGATGAGTCTCTCAGTCTCCCTGTCGCGTCCTCTTATCACGACCCACGACAGCCTTCCTGGCCGTATAAATAGGCAGACATCAGTGGGAGGACCTATGCAACTGTCCGGGGTCTTGCATGAGATAACCAGCCAACATCCCTCTCGTCATCATCATCATCATCATCATCATCATCATCATCATCACAGACACTTACCTCTGTGCTGTTAAATCCGCACAGACCTGGTTCATTCAGGTCTGATCTGCCTGTAAACGTCGTCGCTCTGAGGAGGTTTTGCTTGTGTCTTGATGCCACTGTGTGCGTGTGAGAGAAATGGACAGAGAGGGAATGACTGTGTGAGTGAGTGCGCGCGCGCGTGTGTGAGTGTAAAGAGAGAGGGAGAAACCGGGTCCTGCTTTTTGCTTTTGTCGTCACATGCGCATCTCACGCTGCACCGGCAGCCGTGAGGGAAGAGCGCCGGAAGATCCGGCACCATCTCTGAGCAGCAGCAGCATCATCATCCTCACAGCGCCGCCGACTCTCTGCTGCTCTGCTGCTCTGCACTGAGTGGGCTCAAACTAGGACACAGGGTGTTCAAGAAATGCATCACCCAAACACTTGGGAAAACACAGCGATGGGCAAAGTTGAAGTGTAGTAGACGAATATAGGGGAGACCGGGGGTGGTAGTAACTCTTCTTGTTGGGGCAAGTGTAACTCACTGGTTCTTGTCTCAACTTTTGACAGGTGGCACCCAAATTTGTCTGCTATAAAATGACATACACTTGGACTTCTCCTTCACCAGTTTGTCTAGTGTGCATTTTTTTTTTAATTTCCCCTTTCTATTCAGGATCAGTAAGACCTAGTAGTTAGTATAAAAACTAAATTTTGTCTTCATACAAGAAATAATGTTTTTAATGTAAGTTAGCCATAGGTTTTAGTTAAAAGTGTCATTGTTCATTACTAAAAAATTTTCTTACTGAAATGGGTGTAAAGTTGTGATATCACCAAAAGATGACCTAGGAATCATCTCTAAATGTGGCTAATAGATTGAAATTTTTAAAATTGAAGTTTCATGGGTCTGAGAGGCAGAAATGTAATGTTGGTATATGTGGACGCCAGGTCTTAAAAGGTTATGTGAATTAAAGTCAAATACAAAGATATGAGTTGCTACAACCTACTTCTGAAGTGAGTTGGAACTTTATTGTTTACTCAGCTGAAGTTTAAAAATTGTTTTTTGGAGGGGGTTTCGCTTCATTTTTTTTTCTACAACGGACAAGCATATAAACAATATATTTTGCATATGTGAATATTTATCCTAAGAATTTGTCTGCAAGGTAAAAAAAAAAAATCCAGTTTATCAAAAAAGGCACCAAAGTACTTGCTCATTTTGAAGTCTATTTCAGCCAGTAAAAATAAAAAATAAAAAAAGGTAAGTCAGAATAAGATATTTTATCTTTAGAATCTTTCTCATTGTTATAACTAAGTGTCTCATTATTATGAGATATTATCCCATTATAATGATTTAATGTCACATCATGTTTATTGTCATAATAACAATATACAAACTCATTATCATTACATTCTATCTCCTTGCTATGACATACCAATTTTTTAATGTATTTTATTTTAACACCTCTTCTTTTTTGGACTGGCGCGAATGAGCTTTAACAGAATCATAGTGTGTATCCATAGACTTTATAATTAGAGTGTGCATCACATAAAAATGTTCCCTTGGACTGAAGACCCCTGACTGGTCACAGCAGCTGTCAGTCAAAGACAGAGCCCCGCCCCTTTTACTCATGATCCAATCAGCTGAGGGGAATCCATCACTTCCTGTCCCACACAAACCCAAACACATGTATGAGAGCTGCTAGCTTCATGAAAACGAAGAAAGAAGAAATAAACACCACTGAAGATGGTTCACTTAGGTAGAATCTGCTTCAGAAAGGTAAGTGCAGCGATAATTTTTCGTCTCCTGTTAATTCATTGTATGAGGACTCTTTACCAAACGTTTTTACATTGACATTGACAGACAAGCTAACTTTGTACTGGCTTTGTTTTGGGCTTTTGCTGCTATTACTTTTAAATTATTTCTATTTTGGGCAAAACAATGTGTTGACGTGGGCAGTGTGACGTATTTTCAAAAAATATGTTCACGGTAATTTCAGTAAACAACAGAAGTCACATGTTTGTGTCTTAAAACCTCATAACAACATTTCACAATCCTGTCAGTACCTGGAAAGCTCCAGAGAAACAAGTGTGTTTAAAATGGGACACTGGTGTTTCTTTCTTCCACAGTATGGAAACTTTGTAGACAACCTGCGTCTGTACGTCTCCGGGGGCAGCGGTGGGATGGGTTTACCCCGTCTTGGAGGACAAGGAGGGAATGGTGGAGATGTTTGGGTGGTGTCTTCAAAGAATATGACTTTGAAGAGGGTAAAGGAAAAATATCCCCAGAAACGATTTTTGGGTGGAACTGGAGCCAACAGCAGGTGTGTATCTAAGTATATAATAAACGTGACTTTTCTCTCATTTAAAGTTATTTTTCAGATACCCAGAATGTTGATGTATCATAGATGCTTGATGCTGTTGTTTTACAGGTTTTAATTAAGTGAATATTGTTTTTCCACAGTGTTCGATCCCTGAAGGGAGAGAAAGGAGAAGACAGGGAGATCTGCGCCCCTGTTGGTATCACAGTCACCACAGATGACGGCAGAATACTTGGTGTGTGGACAAAGATCTTTCAGATACTGGAACCCCAGTTTGATTTTCTATTGACCCCATTTTTTTTATCATAGACCATCCCTTAATTGTATTTCTGTGAGGTAGTTAAAAAAACAATGCCTCAGTGCATTGAGTTTTTGAAAAACTCTATTTGTTTTAATAGGACATGTATTCACACATGCACAGTTTGTAAAAGAAAGAAAATTTTACCTTAAAACAGCCAAAAAAATGAGCCTCACTCACTCACAGGACGTACGCACAAATATGCACTTAAACTGTGCATTTGGATGTTTGAAGCACTAATCTAGGATTCATCAATATTGTCTTCTTTGAATTAATTCTTACACTGTGAACAAAAATAGACCATGCATACTCACAGATGATGACAAACTTTCTCAGAAAATGTATGCACACCATCTTTAAACTAAATGCATCTAAACAACTTCAAGTGATAGAAAAATGCTTGAAAAAAAATAAATAAATACAAATTTTAAACTGAATAAATGTATTGAATAACCGCGGAATTGGCACATTTATCACACATATCAAGTTTTAAAATTAAATACTTAGTTTAAAATTAAAAATATGACCATTAACACATTAGGAGCTCACATTCTTTATGTTAATTAAACCTCAACCATTCCCACCGACAGTGCTATGAATTAGCGCACATTGAATGAAGAAATAAAATAACCTGCTTCTCCTTATGACGTCTTATTTTTTCTCAGCAATTCTACTGAATTATTACTGAATGAAGCCCAATGTTATGGTAAAGTTTGAATATTCTATTTCTGTATTTACTTTTGCTCCAAGGTGAACTGAATAAAGATGGTGATCGTATAATGGTTGCAAAAGGAGGACATGGAGGCTCTTTCCATTCTGCGTTTCAGCCTAGTAAGGGCCAAGTTAAACAGATAAGGCTGGACCTCAAACTTATCGCCGACATGGGTCTTGTGGGGTGAGAACAGACACACATAAGCATGCTTATTACAGCTCAAACCTGCACAAATATTCTTCTTACATTGGTTATGATTCGCCCTCAGATTCCCAAACGCAGGAAAGTCATCTCTTCTAACAGCTTTGTCTAACGCCACTCCTCAGATTGCCAGCTATGCTTGTGAGTAAACAAAACACACATCACACTACCCAACAGTAATTCAAGTTGTTTGGTTATTTTTTTGTTTTGTATTTCTAGTCTTCCTAAAACTCTGTCATTTCACAGTCACAACTTTGAAGCCTGAAATTGGCAAACTGATGTATAAAGATTACAAGCAGGTACGGGAATGAAAACAAGAATACTTTATCTCAGATTTTTTTAAAAACCCTTTACTAATTTTCCTGTGACTGAGAGGTGTTTTAGGTTTAATTATTTTTTGTAGATTTCAGTGGCTGACCTTCCAGGCCTGATTGAAGGAGCTCACATAAACAGAGGCATGGGCCACAAATTCCTGAAACATGTGGAGAGGACCAAACAGCTTCTCTTTGTGGTATGTCGACAGGATGACGCCTGTCAATATTTATTGTAATATTCACATTTTTACATACATGTTCCAATGTGAATAGAAAGTAGCTGAAACATGAGTTTTGTTTTTCTGTGGCTGCAGGTTGATGTTTCTGGGTTCCAGCTGGCGAGTAAAACATCATTCAGATCAGCTTTCGAAGCTGTTCAACTTCTGACAAAGGTCAGACAGAAAATTTGGTTGACTCTTGTTAAATTTGCAGAAACACAATAATGTTTTATCAAAAATCTTACTTTTATCTGAAGCTCAGTATTCTCCACATTTCATAGACACGTGTCCTTGATTCTCCACATCTAAATCTTTCACTTATCTTCTCCATCCTCCTCTTCTTCTTTGTTCTACTCATCCCACTCTTCCCTCGGTGTCAAGGAGTTGGAGCTGTACAAAGAGGAGCTGGTATCAAAGCCTGCTTTGCTGGTGGTGAATAAGATGGACCTGCCTGATGCAGAGGAGAAACTAGTAGAGTTGAAGGAGCAGCTACAAAACCCAGATGGTAAATTTAGTGTATCACTCTCAAACTTAGTTCGATTTGTGATACAAAAGAAATAATTGATTTAAATTTAGGCCTTTGTTTTCCACTTGTGTTGTGGATCAGTTATTTATATTTAGACTGCAGTGGCTTTAAGAGTAAAATACACTGCAACTTGAGATGACAAATGCATGCAAACAAATCAAAGGAGAAAAAGCTTCTTGACATTCACAACACGAGAGCTGCACAAAGAACAAAACTGTACGATGAGAAAAATCAGACGGCAAACAACTACATGTGCCTCAGACAAAACAAAATAACCACACCTATTTGCATTCTCTTCAACATGTGAACAGAACCTGGATTCACACTTACCTTGTATTTTTCTATATTCGTAAAAGTAATTTTGTTGTTTTGTCTCTCTTTCAGCGTTTTCTAATTTGCTGCCCGACAACATGATACCAAAGAACTTTATGAGCTTCAGACACATAGTTCCTGTCTCTGCGGTCACTGGATTTGGTATTGAACGTTTAAAAAGTTCCATCAGAGAATCACTGGATGAAAGTGCAGAAACAGCCTCTAGAGCCATCCATCAAGACAGACTGCAGATGCTGAGGCACCAGTTACATTAGGGTTTATGATAAACATGGACAACTGCTTACCTTTTTGTTGTTGTTGTTGCTGTTGTTGTTTTCCTGTCATTTGACAGATGTGTCTTATTCTGACTGATGTAAAAATGTTGAAATGTTGTAGTTTTTAAAATATTTTTCACTGATAAAACACCTGTGATGTCAGGAACTGTTTGTCAAAGCTTCAATATCCAATGTTTAGAGGCTTGAATTTGTCCGAAAAGTACAGTGAACAGGATTACCAGATCAACATTATAAAACTAATGGTAATGAGATGATTCATTGATTCTTAATGCTTCATTTGGTTCTTTTGCATGATGAGTTGAAATCTCCTTCAAACTTCGATAACACAACAAAGCTAAAATGTGGAACTGATGATTTTTTTTTTTACGTACAAATGTACTTACTAATTCATGCCTACTTTGTTTAAATTTATTTACTTATTTATTCTGGATGCTGGAAAATCACATCCTTTACGTCCTCCAGTTGGCAATGAAGTCCAGGTTCCACAGTATAGTGGGCCCCAATTTCCCAAATTTGCCGTCATAAAGTCTGCGTCAGGGCCTATGCACTTGATCATCGAACAGCACTGACACACTTAAAGGCAATGCATCTCAGAGTCTGTGTGAGGATTCAGAGATTGGGCACATAAAAGCTCAATAACCAGTATCCATTGGATACTGACAATAACAGATCAGTGTGTGCTGCTTATTTAAACACATTAAAACGTAAAGCAGTTAACAAAAGTTTGTCTCACATAAGCACTTTCTTTTCTTTTACAGCAGTGTTTTTAAAAAGGTCATCGAAGACAGAAGTGTTGATGAAAGTTTTATTTTATATTAAATATATTACAATACTGAATGGTTAGGAGAAAGGAATTGCAATGGCATTGATCTTTGCATTATCAGTCTGTACAGCATATATGCAAAAATGAATTAAAAAGAAAAAGCAACTGTCGTATTAAACTCGCACATGTAGGGTCCTCATTGTTCCTACAGCAGAGGGCTGATGTGTCCGTCAGCAGGTTGAAGGGGTGCAACTGGTTGGTTGGTATTCTCCAGTACATGAATACATTCAATGCCCTGCTGAGAAGGAGACAGACGGCTCATCTGTGGGGACATTTTTGCGTCATCATGCCTCTGTTGGCCTGACTTTGCGCGCAATTAAATATGCTTGAAAAATCGACAGCTGTAAAACGACAGAAAACACTGTAGCCTGTGGCGTCTCCTCAGCGGTGCAATGTCCATTCGGGAGGAATGTCTTGCTATAGCACAAGATATGATGCTAAAAATATAATCAAGGACTCTGAGATACTGCCCTCTACAGCCTTTTGTAGCCCAGGACACCTGGCTGGGCATCTAAACACTGACAATTCTAAAAGAAGACCAGAGAAAAGAAGACAGCTCTGGTAGAAGGCAAATCATGAGCCTGTATACATCTCATTTACAACATTATGTGTGTCCAAACTTTATATGATACAGATTAGCACATGCCAGAGGGACAGCCCCACTGTCTGCCTGGGAACAAACGTGTTTAAAAAAACCCAACAAGTCTCCATTCAAACTCACACATAATCACAATAATGCACTTAATTACTGTTTGAATCAATGTTGTACATAATGCTGAGAAAGAAGTGGACATTAAAAAGGTAATTTATAATAAAAAAGATACTTGTATCAATATTAATCTAGTATTATGACAGTTGTATTACCTATACAGTCCGAAACATACATGGATGACAAAAAAAAGAGTGGAATAAAAACTTATCAGTAGGATGACAAACAAGAGGCCTTAAGACAACAATCTCATTTCTAACTGTACAAGGAACTTGCTTACGGGAATAATTTAACAAAAAAAAATCCATCTTAAATAGCAACACAGGCATCAGTCAAAGCACAAAAACTCATTCTCAATCATTTTAAATCCCGTCAATTGTCCTAACTTTGGTGACCGAGGGGAGAAAGTCTTTCAGCGACATGCTCTTTTCCCATTACAGTCTCATCAACAGCCTACCTGGAGATACAATTAAATTTAAAATAGGACTGTCATGCTGCTGGTTTTCACAAGCTCAAACAGCAAGCACTGTACAGCATAGTCTATTCATTTACAAGGCTAAATATCTCTGCTGTTACAGCTATATCCAAAATGCACATTTCTTGGTTTCAGGTTCTCACAGATTTCGGCCAAAGACCTCACTCACATTGGTGACTCTAACTCTTATTCATCCAGACGAAGAAGCCTGGTTAGATTCATGAGAACTTAATACATCATAACAATAATCAATGGAAATTTCTCCCAAAACTGCACAAGTGGCACACCTCTAACTACACCAAACACATCTTAGTCCATTCATTTCACTCAGGAATGGCATGTTAAACTATTCAAAGTGTCCTAAATAATACTCATCAGCTCTGCTTCAGCAACTCTTCCAATGTGCCACAGTCAACATCTCTACCCATATGTCCTCAATCATTTCTGACTGTCTGTGTATTCCTCCCAAGTGTGGATAAATGTGCCTGGATAACAAAAAGAAACACGTTTACATTCTGCTGTGGATGGAAGGAGCTATTTAGGTTACAATCACGCAGGAAAAAGCCAGAGGGAGGAAAGAAAAAAGGATGGAAAATAGAATCACAGACAGAAAAACAAGTGCAGGGTCTCTACACTTACCTACAGGAACTGTCTACAACACAGTACAACCAAAAGAGAAAAGGAGACTCCATTTTGTACCCCCTTCAAAATAAAAGCCAAAGCATACTCTGTGTGTATTTCACTGTACATATTTACACACGCTCAAAACGGATGGGGTCAGGTTGGGTCCATGTTATTGGTTATGGGTTACAAATGGTGATACAATATGGGTTACATATAGAGGAGAGGAGGGAAAGCATCTCGGCCTACAGAAGGAGTAAAATCACCACCACCTCGCATGCTCCCTTTCAGATCAGACAACAGCTCTTCTCATCTTTTCAGCAAGAGGAGGTTTCTGATACACAGGGTGGTCTCATGCATACAGTGTCGGAGTTTCTACAATGATTCACGTGCGTCAAAATGATCCAAAAAAATCCAGCAATGCAGTGTAATGACCTGCTCTGTCTCCTCCCTTTTAAAGAGGAGCTCTGGACAGCTCAGAAATGGGCAACAGTGGTGATGAAGGGATGAGAGCTAGGTCAAAGAAGGAGTGACAGGGTTCAAGGTTTTAGGACACAAAGGAACAGGGGCAGGAGAGGAGGGGTTTTCCAGTCCTGACAGGAACAGCTCAGTCTGAGCCCCTTCTGGCCTGGAGTGGATGTGGTGGTTTCTCCGCCGTCTCCTTCAAGTAGAGATCCGCTGAATGACGCTGCCGGGCGAGACAGCCTCGGAGATGCTCGGACACACTCACTCACACACACCGTAGCCCATTTGCACTCCAGTGGGGGTCTCTCTTTTACCTTTTACAGTCAATTACGTTTCATTTTGTGTTTTTCATTTGTAGAAAAAGGAGACACAAGTGTAGTTCCTTAAGGTCTTTTGCAGAGTGGGTAACAGGTGTTATATTGAAGTTTCCCACAGCTGAGGAGACAAAAGGACAGTATGGGAGAAAGAGAGAGAAGAAAATATAAAATCTGCCAGAATCTTTTCTTCTGTGCACTGTTAAAGATTCATGAGAAATCTTCATTACAATCAAAAATTTTCAATGTCTGGGTGGGAGAGAAAAGTCAATCTGCAACCTTCAAGTAATTGTAGATCAGACCATATCTCAGGATTTGCTTCTCCAAGATTTGACTCATCCCAAAATATATTTCGCTGCTTTCATTAATCGCTCAACAATACTTGCCCTGGCGCTCTGCCTGTTTCCTTTCCTCTGGTCATCGGGAAGGGGGGGCATGGGGTACGGGTACCTCCTGCTGGACGCAATAGATCCTGTAGAGGAAGTAGGGGACTTGGCGGGGGATAATGTCCTAAAAAACAGACAATGTGAGATTGTTAAAATATTGCTTCTTCTATGCTGGTAGTTTCAGGATGAAGGCAGCCAAAGGTACAGATGGATTAATTAGGTGACTCTCAGTTTGTTGAGCAGCTTTGAGATCTGTGACTTTGGGCAACATCCTCCTTCAGCTCAGCTGATTATTTCACTTTCTTACAAAGGGAGGTTGATCCTAAAAGCTTTAACTTGTGACTATAACTCACAAAGAAGATGAGCATTGTGTGATTTATTAAAAACTGAATACATGGGACCAAAGCTCAGCTTTTAGGGACAACCTCTGTACACGAGTGCACAGCTCCAGCAGCGGTGTGGACATCCTCTCAGTCTCCTGCAGCTCACATATTGTACTTAACCGTGTTACAGCATTACTTTCTCATCACCGAACTCTGAGACAAAACTTGCTACACTGAGCAGAAATTCCTTTTATCCACATTTTGCTAAAGGATACTTCTGCCTCTAGCTGAACTACTCATCCTCTTTAAAAACTGAACTAGAGCATGTTTAGGTGAGGAATGCTGGGAGCAGCGAGGCGACTGACGGCAGACCAGACCGGAGCAGAGCTGAGTGAGAACAACAGACTGGGAGATACAGAGGGAGAGGATTTGACCAGTGGAACAGCCACTGAAAGCCTGACCTATGTGCAGCAGGCTGTTTACACCACTGCTGTGTGGCAGTCAGACCCAGCAGGGATTGGTCAAAGTAGTGGAGAGAGCTGGGAAGTCGAATACCCACTGGATCCAGAAGTAGCTGTCTAATCTTGATTTTTTACCCAAGTATTAAAAAATCTGGACTGTTCCAAAGAGTCGCCATGAAAAATGAGCTGATTCACTATTTTGATAAATATCTATCCACAAGGAAATCTTAAGTTTTCAAACACAGTTTGTGGTTCATTACATGAGCTGAAGTATGGTATTAAGTCCATTTAAAGTGGCTGTGAGGAGAACTCAAATGAACTGGATTACAGCAACTTCCTTTGGCTGGAGGACTTGCGCGCACTGTCATGATGTATTTGTTTTGGAAGTGAAAGGAGATTGGATGTTCTTTTTAACCCTGCTTTTCTTTGCTCAAGACAAGTTTTTACCGGATACAATGCAAGGATGTGATTTATTCATCAATAGTTGCATAGCGTTTGATTGAAACATGACAACATGTAAACTTTTAGTTAGTTTAGAAGCACTAAGCACTTCTCACAGCCCAGTGCTCTGAGACATATCAGTAGCATGTAATGTTGGTGAACCCTGGTTTTGTCCTGCTAGTGCTCATCTGTGAGGGACAGCAAACGTAACCTGGCTCTTCATATTATTGATGGACTGTCAGGTGTAAACATATCACTGCACCATAACTGCTGCATGTGGGTTGGAATGAATATTTTCACAGCTTGACTCATGTTTTAGCCTTTGACCTGTGTTCAGGCCTTTAGTTTATGTTTTAGCCGTTAGCTCATGTCTGAGCCTGTAGCTCAGGCTTAAGCCTTCAGTTCCTGTTATAGCCCTTTGCTCCTATTTTATCCTCTAGTTCTTGTTTTAGCCTTTAGCTAATGCTTTATCACTCTCCCATCTAGCTTTCTTCTGTTCTTCTGTCCCTTTTCTGTCACACAGTCCAGCCCCTGTATCCACTTTTACTGCTTAATAATTCACAGAAATTGTTTTCTTGTCACCTTATTTAAAATGGGGACTATGATCAGGCATATATCTAGATATGAGACTTTTCAAGATCACTTAGAAAGTCCTATCAGTCCCTTTAAGTGAATAAATCACCCATCAGAACCATCATCATGTTAAACCTGTCCAACTAACTTCAGGAGTATTATTTCTAGCTACGTATTGGCCATTAAATATGCTAATGCTAAGCTAAGCAGTCTTGTGTTTCCACACAGTCGTATTATTGTGCCTTTTTTCCCAAGCAGCTGCTTCTTCATGCCCATGTAATAGTTGTAAATAATTAACTGATGTTTATATAAGAGAGATTAGTTCCATAGTTTAGCTCTGGAAACAGGGCTCCCTGGTGTCATCCCCACATCTCTCCACTCTTTTAGATTATCATTTCCTGCAGTGAAATAACAGTAGAAGGGGAAACAGTGTGTTTGTGGACTCAGTGAATGTCTATAGATCATGGGGCTGCAAGACAATTTGATGTTAGTGTGTGTACGTTTGTGTGCGTGAGCCCATAAACTTTCTTGTGACTAAGAAATCTTTGTAGATTTGCTCTTCAGGCCTTGGATATTCTTAGGGAAGTGGCTTACAGTTTTACTCAGCAGCACAGTGATAATTTCAGTGCAGGGTTTTTGAACATTTGGCAGCAGTGATATCACAATGATGTGAAAGCATGTGAGGTCACTGGGCGCAAGGCAGGGTTGAGACGGACACAACACACAACATGCTGAGGAAATTACAGACTGAGGGGAAGAAGCAAAGGAGAATGTAAAGGGAAATAACTGTATTGAGGTAATAAAATTGGCAAAGGCAGTTCAAGCCAATTATTGTTAATAGCAAGATACAGAAGGTTAATTTGCTGTAAATAAAAGAAACTGCAGACGGCAGATGACTCTGAAAATGAAAATCTTTTAGTTTAGCTTTGTAATGGTCGACAGCAAACCCCTTAAAGGAGCTCCAAGTCCCATCATGTCTGTTGATGATATTATTTTCTCTAAGGGATTTGTTTGGAGTGCTTGTGGGGAAAAAAAAATTGGTTTTGAGCCAATTGTAACTTTCCTTGTCTAAGCAAAAAATGAAACCAAAAGTGAGGGTTTTAAAGAAAAGCGTGTGGGGTAGAGGACATGGTCTGAGGTAATACCTAAGCAAAGGTCCTTGAGTGTTTCTATTCACATCTTCTACCCATTTAGTTACATCATAAAACTCTGTTTTGGAGCGAGGGGTTAAATACCTGTGGGAGGGGGAGGGGGGGTGATGGACACAACACAAGGAAGGAGAGAAGAGAGAAAAGGAAGGAAAAATAATTGAAAAGGACGTAAAATCTCCAGGAAAAAAAGCAGGTGTGGGAGGGGAAAGAGAGGAAGAGGAGATATTTTAGGAAAGCAGAGCAGAGCAAAGATATCCTGAACAAACACCAAGATGCAATCGAGAGAATGGTGAGAAGATGGTGGACAGACCTGTGTGTGGTTTCTGATGAACACGGCACCATGGAAATCACAAACAACTGTGTCGTGTGGTGCAGGCTCAGTTGCATATTGGCTTCATGTCACATCATTCCAAGCAGTTTGCCTTTCGCTGCTCAGTCAGTCACATGCTAGCAGTGAGAACAGGTGCTCTGCAGGACTAATTTGTATGCAAACACCTTCAAACCCACAAACAAACCATCAAGCAAAGCCGGGGTGCAGCCGATGCACACGGCTCATTTACAGTCAACAGGCAGAAATGCAAATGCTTTCGTTTCATAGGTTTCAAGGTAACATGCTTCCTCACAAACCAGAAAAGCAATGTTGGTTCACGTTAAGAGTACCAACATGATCTCACCGACTTGTGACGCGAATATCTTATAAGACTCATCTGTAAACCTCTATTTCTGATACCTGATTTAAAAAAATTGTTTCTTCTTGTTAAATTTAGGATATTAGCACTTATGTTCCTTGTTTTCTTGCTGTAAACAAATCTAATGAAAAAGCCACAAAAACTGTAATTTTATCAGCCAGATGGAGCAAAAAGAAGTTCATTGAAAAGGGTTTGATAAACAAGTTGCTACTTTTGAGGACAGAATAGTATCATTTAAGATCTTCTCTCTCATTTCAATATAATTACTACATTACATATGGTAACAAGTACCCAGCTGCTTCAGTAAATTAATTATTAACAGCATCACCTATGTGGATTTTTCTCACTGTTTCAGAGAAGGACAATCCAACTGCAATTTGGGGAAAAAAACTCACAGCAAGTATCTTGGGAGAACAAAAAAACTTATCTTTTAACACACTGAGAATTTTAAGTTGCCTGAAAATTCATTATGCCAACCAAGATGAATTGAAGAAACATGAAGCAGCAGAAGATGCTGATTTTTTTAACACTGATGCATCAGTGATTGTTTTTGTGCTGATTCAACAGGCCAAAGACAACCCAAAGTGTAAGCAACATGCACTTTTATGACCCTCTGTTCTTGAGGTAGAAGACAAAGAGTTTCGCCTGCTTATGATGTATTTTGAACTGGATCCCATTTTGCTGATACTACCACGACCTCTCATGTACCATGTTATCTCCGCACCTATTCACTGTCTAACCAATACTAACACCAATGAAATAAATTTAACCATACACTGCTGATATTAAGTTCAGTGAGTGTGCTAAGTCTGATGGCACAGGGTAGAAAACTTCATCATGAAAAATCATCACTGTACTCATAAGTGTGCACAGAAAAAGAGTCCGAACTGTTCTTGGTTTAAGTTTGTTTAAGACTCAGGTTTCTTTTTGGTCTTTCATTGGATTCGTTGACATGGTTAGAAAAAAAAAAGATACATCATAACACTTGATAAACAGCCTGATAAGTCTTATTCTTATTAAAGATTTCCTCATTTGTGTATCCCATCAACAATTTTTATTGATTTCTTAACATGACCAACTTACTCTGTGGAGTTGGAGCGAGCACGGAACTTCTTTCCTTTCAGTTTCTTACGGTTTCCACTCAGATTTCCTTGAAGAAACAGAAAACACAACATGCTTTAGAGCTTTGGAGTCTCAAAGACACAAGACACACAAAGCAGCAAATCTGCAAAATTTATTGAGCTTTCTGGACTAAATCTGACACTACAAGAAAGACTGTCAAAGGTTGTCAGTGAAACTCTATTTACCAAGGTTTCATATAGGTGAAAATAAAATTATAAAAGTTTTAAAATCTGTTAATTTTGGTTGACTTGAGGAGACTCTATTTCCTCATTTTCAAATGTGCTGCGGATCTGTGTTACCTTGCCATGAGTTGCTCCTCGGTCGACCATTTTCACAGATGTCTGAGATGTGTTTGGCGTCTGGGATTCTCTCACTCCATGAGTGGGATAGCCCATTAGATCTACACACACACACACATACACACACACATTAAAAATATGAGGGCAGCATACTTCACTTCACTCTTCAAATCTAAGAAGTGTTGCTCTGTTTCTGGCGTAGAGCACACAAGGTTTTACAGCAGATGAACACAGTATGAACTATAAAACAGTGATGTGTGACAAAAGTGCAGCAGTGCTCAAATATCCTAACATGTGAGAGCCATGGTATGAGCACAACATTATAAATCACAAGTGAATGAGATAATGTAACGCATAGCTCAGCAGCAAATGAATGAGTGATGGTGATGATGATGATGATGGTGATGATGATGAGATGGCACACCTGAAGCCAAACAGTGAGATGTTCTGAGAAATGGATGGGATGGAGGGAGTGAAGGACAGAGTGCAAATCTGCAGGTGGGACAGACAGGCTGACCTCTTCTTGGAGCTGCAGCCAGAGTTTGTGCTAACACCGGGGGGCATGTCGCTATAAAACGAGTCTGCGTCCCCAGGCTTTGTGACATAGTCACCAGGAGGCATTTGTCTGGAAATACACAATGGTTGTTTTAATTAGAGAAAATCCGAAAAACTTTTGATATTCCAAGAAAGTAATTACACATTTAATACAAAAAGCATACTACCACTTCTCAAATTTTCTGTTTGCATATGAAAAGGACAAAATGTTAGAAATAGCATCAAAGTGGGCAAACCGGCAGAATCTTCGGTGAACCTCAGACTCAACGTAGCGTCTGTGCTTGTAGCTCCTGTAAAGGCAAACATAAATATTATAGAAACTGTACGCTTTTTGTTTATCATCAGATCAAGACTGGTCAGAAATGTTCTTGTTGTCTCTGGATTCTCCATGTGAGTTTGGGGAACCACAGACAGAAAACATCACACATGCAAGCTGAGGTGACACTCACTTGTAACACCAGGCTGTGACGGCCATGATGAGAGCGAGGAAAAGGATGGAGCCCATGATGGCCCCGATGATGATGTTGGTACTGGTGATACCTAAGACAGAGAAGAGGAGGAGAGGGAGGGAGGGAGACAGGAGCGGGGAGCCGGGGGTGTATTAATTGAATGTTTGGCTTTTCCTGTGTGAATCATGTGGACACAGGGATACACAAACCACAAAACACTGCAGCAGAACAACAAAAACAAATAACATTTAGCAGGGGAAGTGTAAAAGGAGAACAAGGAGGACAAAACTGAGAGGAGCTGCTGTGACCCGCCAGCAACACACTGAGGGGTTATCTCGTGAGCAGCAGGCTCTCGTTCAGGGTAACACCAAAAGACTGGTACTTCCTTCAATACAGTTACTGCCATAATCAATCCACTGAGCTGAGCAGAAGTTCGGGTGAGAAAGGAAGAGGAGCAGGAAAATGACAGGATCAGAGACAAGACGCACACAATGAAAAGGAAGTCAAATCTGACCTCAAGTCACTCCGTCAAAGACATCAGCCTGTCGACAAAGAATGAGTGTGAAAATAATGACAAACAAAAAGAATGGCATGCATGGTTCAGTGAATACAAATGCTGCTGGTTTTAATATGCAGACATGGAGCCAACACAGAAAAGAAAATAAAGAAGAAACGGAAACACAAAAATTCTTCAAATATTCAACATGAATGGGGTTGGTGGTTGTCCCTGAGGAAATGAAAGACGAAGTAGTAGCAAGAGTTTCAACATACACAGATGTGAAAAGCAGAGAAAAAAAGCCAACAGAGAAGAGGTGCAGAAGATGAGAGATTAGGAGAGAAATGGGTAGAGAGAACAAACAGTGTTTGTACCTGAGACTGAGGCAGTTGGTCCCACCACAAGAAAACTGAGAGGGGACGTGGAGTTACAGTCGTCTCCGGCCCAGCCCAGGTAACACACACACTTCAGCTCACTGCTGCACACCTACAGCACAAAACAAGAACAAGAATGTCACATCTCTGGATGGAACATCTTTCCTGCATAAAACAAATGTGTAGCACCAGTGAGAAATAATGGTTTTGTATCTATTCTGGCACCCTTATGTCCAAAACCATGCCTCTGATTTTGTTCCAAGTTTTGTCTTTTTTATTTCATCCAGCTGTCTATTTACCTGTCTCTTGTAGTGTAATATGTCTTGAATATGTCAACAATAATGAATTTACATCAAAGTAACTTATAAAAATGTAACACTTTGAAGTACTGCAAGTGTTTGACCACAGTTTAGTGTTTATTACGATCACTCAACTGGCCAACTTGTCCTCAAAAAATTATGTCACGTCTCAATTTCATGTCATAATCATAAGTCATAATGGCTTTCATATCAGTGGAATGTGTAATACTTTTAATACACTGTTTGACTTCATTATCAAAGATAGAAAGCAGTGAGTATGTAAAATGTACTTTTCTGTATTTAACAACAGTCCTGATAAACATAGCTTTTCTGTGCCCGTTGCATGGACTGGTTTGTTGGAATAACAGTCCACGAGGAATCTGTGAAAAGTTGAACTCTTTTGACAATTTTTTTGTGTTGTGGCATTAACATACTTTTGGCTTTTGCAAATCGTATAGTCATGAGAACACTGAAATCATATATAATGGTAACACCAGTTTGATCCATCAGAAGCAAATGCTCAGCCATGTGTGTGTGTGTGTGTGTGTGTGTGTGTGTGTACCCCATGTCCTGAGCAGATGGTCTTGTCGGTGGTCCCTGGGCAGGTGCTGAAGTTGAACTGTTGGACGGGCAGACATTTGTGGTTGAAACAGATACGGTCTGTCCCACAGGCTGTCCCATCTTCGACATATCCCAGATCAGTGTCTCCATCGATCAGCACATGAGCACCACTTCAAAACACATGTCAGAAATTAACCCAAGGAAGACTGTGCTGAATTCATGTATTAGAGAAAAACTGGACAATGTGAGTGATTTTACACAAGCCATGTGATTGTCTTGCATATAAGAAGTCTGTGAAAAATGGGAATATTCTTTCATCCACTCAGTATTTCTTAAAGCTGGCTTCTCAGTGAAATGTACCTGCAGTCCAGAGAGGCACTGTGACGGGCGACTGAGAAGGAAGTCAGGCCTCCCTGCAGCTCTCCCAGGCGCGGGGCAGGTGAGATGTTGGAGCACAGCAGGTAACCACAGTGAACATCTCTGAAACACAACGACACGAGCAGACAGATTATAGAGAGTAAAATAAGATGTCAGATTTGTCGTGGTCTTGGTTACAGGAAGAACTAGCTCACTGTTTGTTACACTGGATCCAGGTGTCCTTGTCCTTTCCACAGTTTCCTTTCTCAGTCCCTTCGATGTTCAGCTTCTCATAACAGAACTTGTCAGCAGCTGTTGCCTCTGCAGGGACAAAATAAAATCCAATGAATACGTTCTTCTTAAGTTTCAGGAGTTTCTACCAAAGCCCTGAAGCAAAGTGTTGTTTAGCTATGCATATTGTTATGCATATTACACTTACTCTCCCCCCAGATGTACTTGCACTGCCTGTCTTTGGTTTTGCACCTCCCATTAAAGCAACGACCCTACAGAGAGAAATAAATCACAGGGATTAATATTTTCTTCATTAAATATAAAATAAACAAAGTAATAAGTGTGAAGTCGATGTCTCACTTGATCCTTTTCACATGTGTAGCCGTCCATCTTGTGCACATTCTGTGGACACTGAAAATTAAGACAGAGAGAGAAAACTTTTGAGGTACAGCTGGGTGTATTCACTGGGATCAGCGCAATGAAAGCTCACACTCACCTGGCTCGAGTTACCGGTGCAGTTTTCAGGTATGTCACAGTCATTCACTGCATCTCTGCACACGACTCCCATGAACTCCATCTGTGAACCAACCAAGACACACCAATGATAAACAGTGTGCCTGTTAATGGAAATGAACTCAAACAAGAAGTGCCCTCACTCGTTTTTATTGGCATCTGAAACTACCAACTGTCTTTTTTATGAAAGGGTGGTGCCAAGTCATCATTTTGGGTAAATGAGGCTTTTAGAGTGATTTCTCTCACAGGCCACTGAAAGGACTGACAAATGAGGAATTTAGGTGTACTTAACTCAAAGTACTAGTACGTAAAGTATACTTATTGTACACTTGCTCTGCATAAAGACACTGCAGAAAAGTATGTAGATATAGATTTTTCTTTTTTGCAACTGTTTCAGAATGAGAGTGGGTCATTGATGTGACACCTCTTTTTTTCTGTCCAACTGAACTGGTTGTAATCGTTTTATATAAATTAATATATCTATGATTGGCATTATTTCTGCCATGTTTTGCATTCACTGACAAAATTATGAGGCATTTTCAGTTATATTTCCATCACAACTACAGTACAAACAAATGTTGTCTGAATACGTTCATTATATAAAATATCATCTAGGGCGATCATCAAGGCAATGCAATTTTGGGTCTTAAATTCTGAATATTTCTTAACAATCATAATGCACCAGCCACTTCTGGGTATCATGTGAGGCAACCGCCCCAGAACTGTGAAAAATAAGTTTTATCTGCAAATGTATAAGCGTGTGCTTCTTAAACTGTTTATTCAGTTACTGATAGTTGTTGAACTATGAGCAATGTTTAAGAAATATATTAATTTTGAGACAAACTGCTGTCGCCCCAAAGGACTTTTTTTTCAAGGCTGTGCTTTTAACTCAACTTTAAAAACACTTATATCTCTTAATTGTTTTTTAAATACAGACACGTATTTTAAAAAGGTACAGATTCAAGATTGAAAAATAAACCCAAGAGGATGCAAAACAACATTCTTCTTCTTTCAGTTACGTGAACTGCTTTTCTGACATGCAGCTCTAAGAGAACATGAATGTCGATCTGTGTCTTTTCTGTACCTGACAGTTGTTGCAGCAGAGTCCGTTGCTGCACTTTGAGCCTTGTGTCAGGGTGCACTTCTTGCAGCAGGCCTCCCCCTCTTTGGCACACTCCTAAAAGACAGAAAACAGCTCAAAATTGTCAGCTCCGAGTTCCTTTCAGATGTTTTTGTCTCTTACATAACACCTAATCTAATAAAAAAGGAAAAGTTGTAATGCATTTTAATGTCCATCTCTCCGGACAAACTCAAGGATCATGCATTAAATGTGCTGTCTCGATTTCTCAAATGTAATTGGTTATTATCTTAAATTAGTTTTTTACTAGGCAACGTCTGGCACAGCAGGTGGTTTTGTTGTTGGGTAATTAGCTTGTCACTTTGACCCTGCATAATCATCCAGTTTCCCTTTAGAACAGTACATTACAACCTTTTACCATCCTTCTACTCTCATCTACAGGCTGAAACTCACCGCTGGGCTGCCACAGTCGCACTCCTCTCCTGGCTCCACAAAGCCATTTCCACACACCGGTGGGTCCAACAGCTGAGAGGGACAGGACAAAGATTTATGGACACGGAACTTAAGGAGGCACAGATTTCAATGTGTGTTTATTTGTGCATTTAATAGTGTCAGTGTGACAAACCTTCAGGGGTTTGTTGAACAGACAGGATCCTCCCCCACTGTTAAGAAAGTTGTGATACTCCTCCACGTTGCAGTCAGAAAACCTCTTGGGCAGGTAGAAGCTGTTCAACACAAACCCAGCATTTCACAGTTGGAGTGGAAACAGACAGCATTCATGGGTGAAAGTAGGATAGAAGAGGATTTTATAACCAAAACAAAACACAGGGAATAAATACGTGTCTTAGCACACATTTACATGAGTTTGCATGTCTTACATACCATGAACGTTTCAAGTTATACTACAGGTTTACCATACTTACAGTTCAGAGGAGATCCTTACTATAGCAAGAAGGTAGATATACAGAATAGCTACGATTGAGAGGATCACAGACGGAGACAGAGACGAGTAGGATGTCAGTGGAGACACATTGATAATTTGTTTTCGGAAATGAATTTGAATATTTTCAATGAGTCAATAGTGAACAGTTATTGCATCATCATGTCATAAATTAAAAACTCATTGTAAGAGCTATGTCTGATTGATCTTCTGAGGTGTGACACAAAGCTGTAATTTACATTCACCTGGAGCTAATCAGGGTCACATTAAATGTCATGGGTTCACGCTATGCTCATGATGACATCAAACTCAACCCCGAGCAGTGTTTATTAATTATGTTTGTGCCTAGTGCTGATTATGCTGCTGGCACTTGTCTAACCGAACCAGTGCCTCTGGTTGGGCAGCTCATCATGACCGGCACATGAGACAATGCAATAACAGAGCCGGAGAGAGTCGAGGGCTGCAAGACGTCGTCATAATTTGAAATGAGAAGCAGCTAAATGCAGCCACCTACAGAGAAAATGGTTTCATGACAAGCCAGAAATGATCACACAGAGATGAGGGATGAAATACACTACAATATTTCAGGTATATCTCTGATACCTTTCACTTGTCCAAGCTACTTTGCCGGATTTGCATTTCAAGCTCCTTTTAGTTTTATCAAAATCTTGTAGTGTTAACCCCTTTCCAAACAGTTATAAGGGGTGAAACAAAAATGAAATGTAATCGAATGATTAGCCAGAAGTCACCAGAAGTACAACCATTGCTGCCGAAATACAGATCTCTTTCACAACACAATCAGACATCAAAATGGATCAAAACATTTACTTCACCAGAAACATCTTCAAAATATTAGCCTGCTGTAAGTGAACTGAAGCACTTCATATATCCAGCAAGTGTTCAGATCATAAATCATTTATTCCTCCTTTGTCAGTCATTTACTGTCAGAGTATTACACCCTAGTGGTGACAAGGAAGCATGGCACTCTGTGCGCAACAATCGTTCACTCGGGACTCCTCTTTTAGCCTCCTTGTTTGCTCTTATACTTTCATATAACATTTTTGAATTAGTTACCTTTTATTTTTAAAGGTTTCAGTTATTTCAAGTTACATTTAGGTCCCCTGCATAAGTGATGCGAGAACCCTGTCTTATCCTGTGGATGATCAAGTTTTTTTGGAAAGTTTTTTTTGTTTTTGCACATGCACCAGGTCTGGTCAAAATATAACAATTTATTGGATTGAAAAATGAGCAGGGGAAATTTGGCTCAGTAGCATCCAATACTGGGCCTCAGGAGACAGTTATACCTTTGAAGATGACCTTTATATGGATCTTATGTGGCTTGTGCACCAAATCGCAAACATACAACTTCCTGAAACTTTTTGTGTAATATAATAATCCCTTCCGGAAAATAATCTTGCTGCACATTTGTCAAGATCTCATCAGCTTATCAGAGTTGAGAGACCTGGGTTGACAGATTTTAGGAGGATGTAAAAGGATTGAAACAAGGTGCATCCAATGTCTCTTAGGTTGAATACATGCATTCCCCTCTCGTGTTTTTCACCTTCAGCACAATGCAAGGAGATACATGGAAATGGAAAGATAGAGAGGGAGATTTTTTTTCCTATCTGTAAAATCTTGTTTTAGGGCTGCTTTCATAAATCCTTGCGTACAGCTTTAGTACACCCTGGTTTCCATTCATGAATGGATCTCTTGTTTTGCGAGAGAAAATCAGAGAAAGTGTTAAATGAATTGCCTTTGAGTTCTGAATCCTGAGATTACCATTAAACACATTTAAATTAATGTGTAATTGAATTTCTACAAGAGCTGCTCTGCATGCCTCATCAGTACTTAGTTAAAGGCCCACAACAAGCCATTCACACTCTCACACACAAACACACCCAGTAGTTAAATCCTGAAAAACGCAAGGGTAGTTAGTAGCCGGTTAGACCAATAAGACGTGCTTGTTTTAAAAGGTCATAAACGGCATCTGTCAATGGGTGTGACTGATGTCTGGGCATTGAATGCAAGCATGTGAAATAACATTGAATTCATTTCAGGTGTTAGAACTATTCACATCTTGTCACATTACCACATGGCTTTAAAAATGTTTAATATACAACCAGAGTAAATCCAATACTGGGCCAGGGGTGATCTGTTGTTAAAAACAGAGATGAGTGTCATTGCAGACGGGATCAATAGGTTAGATATGGACAAACAAAGCTGATGAACCTGGCTTTTTAGAGAGAAGAGGTAGGAACAGTCTTTTACTGCAGGAATAATTCATGTAATGTCATATTTCTTTGGCTGATCAGCCGGTGACGTCGGCCAAAAAACTGAAGAATACACATCAAGTACATGTAAAATCGTACAAAATGATAATGAAAAATACAACTAGTGCATGAAAAAGTCACATCAAGCTGTATTTTTTCATATCATTTGGATAGAAAGAGAAGCTGGGGCCACAGCGGCTGTAGTGCTGTCGGATGAGATAGGAAAGGTTGTGGTGACTGACAACCCCTCCGAGGCAGCCAGCCGGATCAAAATCAGCACAGGCAACGTTCTAGCCAAGCTTCTGCTCACCTGCTGTCCCATTCGGGATAGAGGGGGAACATGAGGGGTATTCAAGAAGAAGGCACACACACACATACACACACATTGCACAGTCACATCCGAGTGCTCACAACAGCACAATGGCAAACTAGTGTACAGTTTAAACACTGCAGATGTGAACTAATACATAATAAGACAAACACTTTCATGGTTTCTGCATGAAGACACAAAAAAACACAGACTGATCTATCTCTTATTTTCTAATATTAGAAAGCAACAGGTTATATAACACATTAATGCCGACAGGAGCCCAGTGAAGTTACATAAACAAGTCATATGGAAAGCAAACATGGGCTGACACCTAGAGGGGAACAACTGAACAACAACAACACTTCATAGCAGAGACAGCCATACTTTTTTATTCTAACATGGCGTTTGTGTGTTGGATGCGCAAACTTGTTCCTGGTTTCTGTGTTATTCTGTCACTGTGTGAATGTTTCTTTTTTTTGTTTGTTTGTTTGTTTTTTGTTTTTGTTTCTAACAGAGCTTTGGGCTAACTCTGGCTCAATAAGTCAAAAGGTAGAACTAAGCTTTATATATTGATTTTTGGCTATCCCTTTTCTCAACTACCCAATTTTATGTCTTGCCAAGTAATTCAAAATGCTACTTGGCTAGATGTAATGCAAAGGAGGCTGAAACCATGGCTCAGTTTGGCATTGAAAAAAGTGTCCGTAATTAAAATAGATTCAGTATTCGAACATGACTACTCAGATTACAATTTATGATCACCTTATAACAACATAATGTGGCAGTATGGCCTTTCTACAAAAAGGGGCTTTAAACAATTTTTTTATAAAAGAGATGTAGCGGCTCACATCAGGCGTCATGACGATGGAGGTACACGGATACACAACAGGCTTGTGCTGCATATTTTGGCATCTTCTATCCATAATTAAAGCCTAAATATATACAAAAGTGACGAACAGCAGCATGTTATGTCACATTAGACCTTTTTTAAAAGACATGAGAACATGACTATCCTCCTTAAATTGCAGCCAGAACTTTGTGGTAACAACTTTAACATTACAATTAAATGGACTGCGTGCCCACTCACTATCACTGTCCTGCGCGCTTACAATGTCAATCTTTTATCTTTACGATTCGTGTTGAGGAAAACTAAGGCATCAATAATTGGAGGAATGGAGGTTTAACGGCTGTCAGATGACAGTGTGTCCCACCGTGAAATTAGTGAAACTCCAAATTAACACAGTCTAGAAACTTCTTCAGCAAAATAATTATCTGGAAGCCATGGGAAGAGATGTTTCTATGTCTGGTATTTTGATTAAAATTTTCTGGAGTGTATTCAAAACTTAATATGACTCAACAACGTTTCAATCTTAGTTGTTTTTTCATCATACAATCGATGGTCTGTCTTCACTGTGGCTTTAAGCTGATGGTCTGATGTCAGAATATACCATAAAGCAACTTACCCAACATCATCCATAATGCAGCCTGACCATCGATCATCACACTTGCACTCGCCTAGAAGAAATCATTGAAAGAACAAATAAAAATCTTTGCGCTACATAAAAAGAAGGTTTGAAAAAATAATGGTGTGTGAGAAATGTAGGTGAGTTAACAGACTGGTCAAGCTAAAAACCGTGTACCGTTTAGGATCCTCTTCTTGTCAGAGAAGATGCCAATGTTCTGTCCAAGAGACTGAGCCAGCGTTATGGCCATCTCCTCTGTTTTACCGTACTAAATGAAAGAAAGACAGATGAACAGACAGTGAGGATAGAAACAGCATGACAGAGAAAAAAAATTAGAATTCTTATTGCTTCTTTATATTTTGGAAATTTGATTCAATATCATCATGGATTAACTGAAAATTAAACCTATGGCACAAAAACAGACCTAAATGCACAGAATTGACATTTCAAAGAATGTATATTTCTGTAACTTTATTGAAAGTTACACTGAAGCCGTCAGTAAGGAGGCTAAAGGTCTGTCTCAGCGTCTCCTAAAGGTTAAACCTGCAACCATGAGTTTGCGGCTCACCTCATTGACTCCCCCTCCTTTGGTCAAGGAGCAAACACCTCCCATGTAGGAAGCTCCTCCCCAGCTGCTGTGAAACCGATTCCCCCTGAAAAGAACAGAAAAATAATGAATACATATAATTAAATGAATCAATAAATAAAGATAAATGATGAAGTCCTTTAATGTTCAGACTCACGAAAAGAGGTGAACAGAGTCGCATTTCTCTTTGATGAAGTCTTTTCTGTACTTCATGAATTCCCTCAGTGTCACCATGGGGTCATCATCGATGTTGAACTTGTTGTCAGCTGACCACGTTTCCATGGCAACAAGCACAATACGGGTATTGAGCTGTTCCTTGAAAATCTGGGGAATTCAAATGAATGAAAATAATAAAACAGTCGTCATGTAAGTCAGTTCACAGCCTTTGATTGGCTGGAAGTGGTTTAATTGAAACAACCACTCACTGGCATGTTTCATTTTTACCAACATCTCCAGCATCACTCAGTCAGGATGCTCAATAAGATCCAGCCCACAAACAGCACCTTACAGGAGTCAACAAAATTAAATGTCTGAAGGACATACAGGAGCAAACTGGACGTGAAATAATTATGTTTGCTCCCTTAAGAGGAAAATCTGTTTGGGTTCCTGGCTGGACAAACAAGGTAAAAAGGACAATAGAAAAGCCTCTTTGTTTGAGCTGAATGCCAAGAGTCTCAACAGTAGTGCTTACACTACAGAAATAAAATGGTCAGTGATCTGTGCAAAGTTCAGTCCTAATCTGGCTGCAACAACCCTCCTCTTACTTTGATTTTTGAATGTAAAATTCTGTTTTTGGAAACATATATGCAGAGAAACTTGACTAAGCTTCAATTATACAGACAATTAAATAAAGATTGAGCCTCAGAGAAAACCCTGAAGGTCTTTTATTCACACATTTTTCTGAGGTTTTCTTTCTGTCTGGAAACTAAAGATGTCTGTTGCACAATAAAAAAAGAAAAGAAAAGAAAAGTGAGGTGAGTTCATTTCATCTAAAAGACCGACAAAAATGCTGCAACGTAAACATTTGTTTCAAGAAAACATATAAGTATACTTTTTATACTATTGGTGCTGTTTTTATGAAACTATCAGAAAAAAAACTCTCAACTGAAAAGTTTGCTTCCAACATTGTTCTGGATCTTCCCTATTTCATTCTTTTTTGTTTCCAATCCCCAGATTGTTGTGTGACTCAGAAGCAAACTTGAGCCAGAAGCATCTCAAAATAGAGTTAAATTATGAAAACAGCATTATTACTCTCCAGTTTTATCACATAGCAAACATTATAAATGTTCCAAACAAAAATTTGCCCCTTCATGTTCCCATCACATTGTACTCGGTAGTCTAGAAACATTGTGACAGCTTAGTCAATTAAATCTGTGTGATTTATTTGAGCACTTCAAAAGCATCTAGAAATTTGATTCAGAGTTAACAACTGCTTAAATATAATATGACAGTCAATTTAAAAGGAATGCCCCAGTTTCTCCTTCTCTTTTTCTGTCTGTCATACCTGGTATCTGGTGAATGCAGCTTAAGTGACATGGTGGTGTATCACACACTAAAAAGTGACTATCCTATACTCGGACATAGAAATCAATGTGTACTTCCCAAATAGTGTCTGCTTCATACGATCCTTTTCAAGGACATGGCAAAAAGCGCAACCTTTCCTCAGCTTCTCAAGCCTATCAGCTTACAGACATGACCCTGCAGCAGGTCAGATTTCAGTAGCACTGCACACAGATGTGGCAACCAGGGATAAAACGTTGAAATATCTGCCTTTGTGCTGCTGGGATTCCGCTGCTGTTTTGGACTGATTAATGGCTGTTTGCAACATATTAAGAGCCATAAGAGGTTTTGACTGCAGAGTGTGGTTGGTAAAGCAGAAAACAGAGGATTGTGCAGCTCCAATACTTGGGAGTGCTTGTGGTAAGCTTTCCAAGAATGGGATCAATACAATTCTTACCATGTCAGCCATATTGACCACTGACTTAGCATAGTTATTTGTGTGCCCGACGGAAAGCCGAAACTTCTTGAACTGAAAAGACAGAGAGAAAGAAGGGGAGAGACAGACAGACAGAGGGATTGGGAGGAAAAAGCAAGTGTGATTAACAATCTGGAACAGATTCATTTCAAACCATCAAAAGTAGCAGGTGTCTGCACATTTGCCTTTGCTCCAAACATTCAAATGTTTTATATGATGGTTTCAGACCCATGAGACTCTAGTTACAGCCACTTGGATGAAAACAGTCTTTTTTATGTTCATTGAAGGGGGAATTTAAAGTATCTTAAAAGAGCGGGCACTTTCTTCATTTATAGTGTTGACTCTCAGACCTGGCAGCATCCTGATCTACACTCATATCAACTTAAATGGTAAGTATTATTATAGTTTGAGTGTCTACAAATGGAGCCCAGCCCATTTATGAGGAGGAGGCAACAACAAGGAAGTCAAGTTCTAAAAATTCAATAAGGCACATTTTCAACTCTGCAATTCATGTAGCATTAAGCACAATTATGTATTTACCCATACTCCTACTGTGATGCTTTTCCTCCATCCAATTCAACCCAATTCAACCAAAATACATTAAATCCAGATATGATGAAATATCAAGGGCTACTGCACAGTGAAAGTCATGGCTCTTTGTCCGTTCAGTGGTTGCAAAAATTGATTTGATCCAAAGGCTGACAGAAGTGACATGGAAAGAGGCATGTTTTCAACCTCTGGTTAATATAATGGGTGATGTTTTTCTAATTCTTGGTAGTCTTTTATAACTTCATACCATATCTATATGGTTAAAATCTTACCATTAGATGGTCATTGATCACCATCAGCTCAATGTATTTGGTCTCGTCCTCCACACTCCTTGATCCATGTGAAACCTGACCAATAAAAATCATATCAGTTTCAGAAAAAAAAACACACAAAGTCAACACCAAGCCTCAAGTGTCACAAAGAAAAGAAGGAGCTGCAAAATTTAAAAACTATGAACTGTGCAAAGCTGCAGTTTTCCAGTTTTCCACTTTCCAAATAAAAGCTCTGAGGGGACAGACAACTACAGACTTCTGACTGTGTCTGAGAAAAGAAGACAAGGTTTGAAGCAGCCGCTGCTCGTGAGGTAAATATTTAATGGGATAGAAGAAGCAAAAGGAGAAGAGCAGAGAGGCATGGGTAGCAGTTGTTTGAGAAGTTTGGGAATAGTGCTCTATCTTTAGCTCGGTGAATTATCATAAAGACAAACACTCTCACACTTTATACAGCTTAAGTTAGTGTCACTGTGAGTCCATCAGTGCCCCTCTACTGGTTAGATAATTTCACCTGCAGTCCTCAGCCTACCTGTCTCTTTTGTCTCCTGTGAACAACTTTTGACCCTGGAAAAGGAGGGCTGGGAAAAGGTGGCTCTGGAAGTTCGCCTGGAAAAAATAAGACGCATTCATTTGGGATTAATATCTGTGTACAACACTAATCCAAAATAGTCTGCCACAAGTTTTATAATCTATAATCGTACAATAAAACAAACAAAAAAAAGCACTTTTGTTGAAGCATTTGTCATACATTAAACACAAACAGTTATAGGTTTTATCTTACCATAGAGATCACTAAGCCCCCCTTGCCCTGCAGATTTATAGATCATGTGGATGCGAACGTTCTCCTGGAAGACAAAATGAGAAAATCACTTTTTTAACTGTTAAGATTTTAACATGTAGATTCAAACTGTAGTACCATGTCCAAACCAGGGCAAAAGAGATTAAACATTTGAGATGCAAAATGTGTGTAAAATTCCTCCTCAATCTCCTGAGGTACTTAGAAACAGTCAGTTCACCTATGACAGACCCTTAAGAACAATGGAGCTGACTGGAAGGATGAGTATCCTCTCTTAAATAATGGACTGATTATTTAAATTGTAAACTTTCCTTTGTTTAGATTTGTAATTTGCTTATTCTTAGACCTTGTTGAGTAATTGTTAAATTAGAGTCTGATTTATATTCTTATTTGTAGATGTACACTTGGCATCTTCTTATGTACCACTGTTATAATTTGATGATCAAACATTGATTCTTTGTTGTGTTGTTGTTTCCCTGCATCCACATAACAGGGGGAAAAAAACTTATTGTTGAAATAAAGCTTTCCTGAAACAAGTACATCATGAGGTTGACAGTTTGCTGGATTGCTCCTGTGGCAATTCATCACATATTGTACATGTAGCTGTCATAATTGTAATATTATTGCAATAACCTTGTACAAAACTAGATAAAGGGTTTTACAAAACATGACTTGCCCCCTGCCATCAAACAAAATACTTGACAGCACCTGTTACAGTCAATGCTTTTTCTATTTTGGAAACTATTTCTTCACCCTTTGCATTTCGTACCCTCTATAATCTTCTTTAATGACTCCTTTTTTTCTGTGAAGCAGTAATAACAGCTCTATGATCCGTATAATACAGTCTATGCCTCAGATCCATCACAGCGCATGCGTACAGCACCTGTGAGCCCACACTGAGGGCAGAGACGCGCTGTTACTATTATGAGGCCACATCCTGTTTACGGCTCTATTTATTGTAATTTTGTTAAAAAGGTTCTGGCTTGGTTCGTGTCCAAACGGGGGAAGAAGCGTTTTTCTAAATGCGATCCTAACACGATTGAACTGCTGAATTTAAAAGGTAGTATGATTTATTTTAATGTAATTGAGGAGTTTGAGTCACACATATAGGATTGTTCGAAGCAACAGGTTGAAATGCTAACTTTAGCCACAGCTAGCTGGGGGCCAATAGGTTTGTTATTTATGGGTTTGTTCGAACAGTTCGTAGGTTACTACATTGTTTTTACGACTCATTATTAATCACTACTGTCAACAACAGCATTGTGGTATATTACGGGTAATATTTGGACCAGTTCTCATGCTAAAGGGCTAACGAAATGTATGGGTACGTTAGCAATACGTTAGATTAACTAACTCCTACTAAAGCATAAAGTTACAAAACTAATGTTGTCTGACAAGAGGTTTCATGAAATTATATTGTCAAAACACGAAGGAAAGCTGTTTTTAAAATGAAACTTCAGAAATATTTAGTGTCACGGAGACTCATGAATGTATAAGATGTAACATCTACGTTAATAATGTAGAGTTGTGCACATGTGGGTATATTCTCTTCTATGTCAGAGTTAAGTCAGACTCTTAAGTAGGAAAATAATGAAAAGATTTCTCCAAACATGTATCCATTTTACTTATTGTTCGCATAGACACAATATGAACATTTGAGACACTACCTTTGGACTTGAAATAGATTCATTCAGATGTTTCTTGATTTTTACCTCGCTGGGTATTGTGCTGTCTTTTTTTTTTCTTTATACATTGGATTTCTCTTTTCATCACTTAATTTGTGTGGATTTTTTCATGTGTGTGTGAGTGGACCCCAGGAAGAATAACGGGTAATGAGAATCCAAATAGTTGAGCAAACGAAGAAAGATTCAGGGTGTTATGTTAACTGCAAGGTATGAATAATGCAACATGTGCTTAACTCAATGTGACTTGTTCATGAAAGAAAATAAGACCTGAGGAGGACAAAAAATAGAAACAGAACAAAATTGAATAAATGCAAAACAGTTCAATACCAAATAAGAGTGAGTAGTTGAATACACAATTTATATGCAGGTTAAAATGCTTTAAACACAACTTTGCCACAAAATACATTGTTTAAACAGCAGGTGTTCAACAAACATCAGTACACCTTAAATCAGCTCAGACTGGACACAGGGAATGATCTGAGCTCTTTCCTTTGAATGTAATTGTAATACAATTAGATTATTTTTGAAAATTGTTCAGCCCTGGCTATGACCTCAGAAGCATTTATGACTTTCACAGAGCTTTGCTGCTGCATGCTGTTACTGTTGTTATTCACGGGAACCTCCAAGCAAGTTAATGGCTTTATTATCATTAAGTCAATGGTGTATTGTTCGGCTGTGAAGTCTGTGTTAAGTACTGCAGTATAGACACTTTCTCTGCAACCCCAGGGCCGTAGTCACTCCCTCTCTGTTTGCTAATAAAATGAGAGCATTGTATCTCGGGGACAGCTGATATTGGGTCAACTTCACTGTGGTGAAAAGAAATACAGGGGGGTTGCCCACAGCTAGGTCAGCCTGTGGCACAGTTAGCTGACTTTAGCAATAATTGGGCCATAATGAGAAACTTGTACAACAATGCATTTTTCTGAAGATTGGGAGTTTTGTGTGCATCAAAAATAATTGCTTAATTCACCTTTAGGACGTCTCAATTCCCACTGAACTGACTACACCTGCTTGTCTGATTTCCTCTTCTTCACAAATAGGAACTCGTAACACGGCCTCAGTTCCTGTCAGCACTCACCATGTCGTGCCGGGACATCCATGCCACCAACGCGTTTGCCTTCATCATTGCCATTGTGTCTGTGGGAGGGATCGCTGTGGCAGCGTTAGTCCCTCAGTGGCGTGTAACTAGACTCGTCACCTTCAATCGTAATGCTAAAAATGTCAGCGTGTATGACGGGCTGTGGGCTAAATGTGTGAAACAGGATGGCTATTCAGGATGTTACTACTATGATTCAGAGGTATTTTTCTATGAAGATTATTCTTTATGTCTTTGATGTTTTCATTTTATGTCCTAAAGCCATACTCTTGTCTTTTTATGTTTCTAGTGGTACTCGAAAGTGGACCAGCTGGATCTGCGGCTGCTGCAGTTCTGCCTACCCACAACTCTACTGCTAAGTTCTTTAGCCCTGCTATTGTGCATGTCAGGAATGTGCAAGACCTGCTGCTGCTCAGACAAACCTGAACCAGATATTAAGACCCTGAAATTTCTGGTCAACAGTGCAGGCTGTCACCTGGTGGCAGGGATGTTCTTATTTCTGGGAGGAGCTATCGCCTTGGCACCATCAGTGTGGTTCCTGTTTCGCACTAAGGAAATGAACAAAAGATATGACAACATCTTCTCTGACGGCTTCGCTGTGTACGTAGCCATTGGCTGTGCCGGGGGACTAATGTTGGCTGCTCTGCTGATGTTCATGTGGTACTGTATGTGCAAAAAGTTGCCTTCACCCTTCTGGTTGCCGCTGGAGAACATGCCAACCTCTCTGTCCACGCAGCCTCTCACTGCCAACGGATTTCCTCCCTCCCCCATTTATGGTCCTCAGCCATTCCCACCACAAGCTTATCCCCCCACGGTGATTGACACCCAGGCTTATGTGCCAACCCAGGGCTATGCACAAAGTGTGGTCACCCCTGCGCCGCCACAGGTGTACATGTCTCAGATATCTGCTCCAGAGGGGTATGGTTCAGAGGTGGGAGGGACCCAGGCCTATAGCTATGCCCCCTCACAGAGTTACGCACCCTCACAGAGTTACGCACCCTCGCAGAGTTACGCCCCTTCTCAGGGCTACACCTCGAGCTACGCAGGCCATCGCTACTCTTCCCGCTCTCGCATGTCTGCGATTGAGATTGACATTCCCGTTCTGACACAAGGACAATAAGAGAAGGAAAGCTGATACCATCAAATTCAGCACTGATAAAACTAACTGAGTATGATTGATGGAAGTTAATAATATGAGAGAGCTATTTGCAGCTGCCGGAGGGACAGCGTCATGAATTCAGTCAGTCAGTCCAGGTCTGAGTCTCTGATTGTAGAAGCCAAGATCCAGTAAAACGAAGAACCCTGGAGGAATCAAATGAAGGACGAGATTTTCTTTGAACGAAATTTGTGAAACCACTGGTGAGATAACACTGTGTTGAGCTTAATGTTGTAGAAAAGAAATGAAGCTTTTTTCTGCCAAAAACAGTGAAAGAAATCTTAAATAACCACTGTGGCTTATTAGAGAGGAGTAAGAAAATGAAACACTTGCTCCTGTGGAAGTGGCCAATAGACCGACTTGCCAGCAAAAAAAAAAAAAAAATGCCTCAGCATAAGTTCTTGCCCTTTCTTTAACAATAACCTGTTCTGGCTGTCAAAAAACTGCATAAATAAGACAGCAGAGTTCTCTCCCTGTTACATTTCTGTTGTGTACTTCAATTTAATTCTGCATTGATAAAAATGTCTTATATGTGTGCTAGTCTTAAACTGTTAAGGTCTTCTGTTATGACTACTAAGCAACAGTGTCATGAAGTCACTTTTGTGACTCTTGTGAACATTTTCTAACTGACTCACCTGTTTTTTTGTAGCTCAAAATGTTACTGTCTAAATGTCACAGTGCCCAATGAAGAGCAGCTGATGATGTTTTTAATGCACTAATTATGTGAGTACTGTGTTTGTCTTAATCGTTTTTGCTTACTGACTTATTTAGCTATGTTTATTTCCTAACACTACGTTATCCTTCACTGTTTACATCAGAAAGCATCAGAAAGTTTGCTAGCTGTTTAAATTAATGTACACATGCAGATTTTAATAACCATGTTGAATTGCACCAGTGGTTCCTAACTATTACTGCAGAGGCCCATTTTGGTCGATGAAAACATCTTTTAGCCTCCTTGTCTCAAACCATTTTCATCCATCATCTCATGCCATGCAAACAAATTACTGTATCTTCAGAATATTGCTTGCAAAAAAAATGTATTGTCATAACAGAACCACAATTTCAGCGAGAGACATTAGAACAGAATTTGAACAACTAAGTTTTTAGCGGTGCAGACTGTGTGGTATGTTTTACAAGGTCTTTCCTCCTTTTTGACTCCAGGCCAGCCCCAGAGTTTGGGAACCACTGAGTTACACATTGTTATGAAGCGTAATATAAACACTAAGAGAGAGGAAAAATAAAAGTGCCGTTCATGTAAGAGTTAGTAATAGAGTTACATTTTCCCAGGGGTGTTCTGATAGAGCCTAATTTAATCACCGTCTTCTGTATGTTTTGTAATGAGCACTGATCAACTTTTCCACTTAATATGTGTTAATCATATTGCTCTACAAAAGCCAATGATATTGTCAATTTTTTTTTTACACTGCCAGCTTTTTAATTTGTATTAAAACACATGTTATGGAACAGCTGCATGTCTTTTTTGGGGAGGTATCAAAACAAAACTTAAATACAACCATGTATACTTCCAAAAAAATACATGTTTATTTTGGTTTAAGTCAAGTTAACGAACATTTCACCTGAGAATTAAGATCACCGCTGAAAAAGATACAGAGCTGTTTCTCAGGGTGCAGGCAAATGGCCCACATTTTTCAATTGACAACGCTTTCTTTCTTTTTTATATTGATTGAAAAAGTGCAAGAATGCCCCTTGGTCGGTAAATTCATATAAGCTAGCAAGTGTGGTATGGTTTTGTATTTCACAATAAAGTCTGTGAAAGACTTTAGGAGAGAAATCGAGTGTCTGACTTCATGAGAAAGGGTCCTAAAAATTTGGATTCAAGACATTTTTTGCTGTAAAGTTTAGTTTGTCTAACCAAAAGTTCAAGACTTTTGGAGGTTTTACAAACAAGCATCATGGATAAAAAATAATAAGATCATCAGCTGTGAAATTAGGCAAATCTTATATGTCTTTCTTTTTGTTTATACACTTAAATACACTGTATTTTAACAAGCAGCAGCACTTTTTTTCTTCATCTCACAGCTGCAGTAAGATTACAGTCAATGGGACATTTACCCTGAACCCTGATCTGCTCTGTGAGTAAATATTAAAGTTATCACATCACGGGCTTAAGAGAGAAACCAAAGCCAATTAATAACTGAGAACTCAATTAAAATGAATGATTTAGTGCCCTTGTGTTTTGTCTTATCTTAGATGTAGTCCTTGTGGACTGAGCGTCTGGATTAGCAGCCGTCAGACTAAATTGCAGCACTCATAATTGGTGCCAACTCCTTTGATGTGACACTTTCATGTTGACGGGGAGTTTAGCAGCTGATGATTAATAAGACCATGATTATAGGAAGTGTGTGATATTTACACAAGCACACAGCACAATCCATCATTATCGGAGCATTTTTTCCTAAATTATGAGCTTTAATTAAACATCTTCTTGGCCAGTGTCTTCATTGTTCCCTGGATCATTTCTCCAGGCCAAACAGCACAGTTAGAAAACACACACACAGCATATAGACTCTGCAGGGAGAGAGCACGGACGCAGATTTAAGGTCTGAACACAGATGGTGCTCATATGTCCTGCTACAAAGAGACGGGGGCGGGGTCTGCGTTGCCAAGGGAGATGGTACCTCAGACAGCGACTGGTAGCTCATGAATATAAAACAGGGGAGGGGTAACACACTTTCATACTCTCTCCCTTTTTCTCTCTGTGTTTGAATGAACTGGTCCAGGTTTAGAAACGTGAAGTTGGCTTCAGGCCATTGAGAGCCCCCTTTTTTTAATCCCATCAGCTCTGATGCTTACTGAGCTTTTTCTTTTCCTAAAGGAGCCTACAAAAACTCCTCCTCCTGGCACCTTATGCAGGCACCCCCACCATATAACCTGCAACCACCCCCTCATCCACACACCCTTTCTTTCACCCAACAAAGCCCCTCCTTAACCCTCAGACAACCCACTGACATTTCCACACCTGGTAACTGCAGGTCACTTTCAATCTGAGGTTTTTACAAAACCACATCACAATAGAGATGGAAGTGTACGTGTTTATAAGTTGATAATAATATTTATTACAATATAATTATCTAATGCTGGTTAGAGTCCAATGCCCAGTTACATTTGATTTTAGTTCTGCACTGCTATCATTCAGTCTCTGTTCACATCCATCAGTGTTTGTTTTGCCTTTGAGCACAGTGGGAACAAACGAAAAGGTAAAATCAGGTCTGCACATGAAAAGCATAACAGCAGAACAACAACATTAGTGCCATGTGTTATGGGAAACTGTATCCAGAGGACATCCGTTTTTGCTTTTTGGCATACTGCAGATTCTGCTCTTTTTCACATACTGCTTTTTAGCCTAATCAGTATTTACTGCAAACATAATAGGCAGTTTCTAAAACAGCCTTTTTTTTTCCTCCCAGGCTGTTTCTCTGGTGAACTCCTAACAACCATTGAGTTTAGGAACAAATACTCTTCACTAACCATGTGAAACAAACACTCACTGTGTCTAAAATAATCATTTTAGTCATTTAAATAACCACCACTCATGTAACATGAGCCCATGCACGCTGTGATTTTAGTTATTTAAAAAAAATAGAAGAAACTTACATCTACCTCATGCAAATTAACCGATAAGTATGTGTAAATTAATTGTCATCCTGATAAAATGAAATGTTTATATCTGCTAAACTGGAAATTCATTTATTGACACAAATGGTATTCCTCTTGAGGAATCTGCAAACCACTAAGATGTTTTTAAAAACTATCTGACAGCTTTAGATAAAAGTAAGAGTATTTCTCCAGTCAAAATGCTACTTGGTTCAATTAACATACAAATACATTCACATTAGCCTCAGCTGTTTGGTTTACAGTTTAAATAAGTACACTAGCCGCCAACATGATTTTTTTTGTGTGCTTAAAAAAATAATGTTTGCAATATCAGTATGAACATGTAAGCATTTAGGTGAGAACACAATCTTTCTTTGTCATTAAAAAAAAGTGTAGAATTAACACGTGCAAACAGCCTGGATGTGTTGAAAATTCGTTATTTTCAGCATGAGTCAAACTAAACTTTTGGCTAAAGATGAAATTTCTGCTTTCCAAATTAAATTATACAGAATGCAGCTTGTATTTCAGTGCAAAAATCAGTTAAATGAATGTTTAAGTTACACTGGAACTGTACATAACTACACAACTAACTCCCTGCATGTATCTCGAGTGCACAGTAACACTCATCAAACGATAATAAAAGGTTTTTTGTTTGTTTTCGATTATCATTGAAAGTATAAACAAAGAGTTGCAGAGGTATAACTGCACAAGCCATGAGTTGCAGGTGGGGTTTACAAAGGTGTCTGGAAAAAAACCACCCAGCATAACATATGGTGCTTTTTGCATATGCAAGCTAACATCACAAATCCTTACTGCAAGTTGTCAGCATGCGCACAAACCAACACACTGAAGAAATGCAAGATTTATCAGCTGTGATGTAACAGCCAGGAACATCACATTCTTCGCTTGTGAACTTTAATTCTGTTGTTCTCTGTAGCTAATAATCGTAGTGTGCTTGTTCATTGGTTTATCAACATAACACAATGAGACACTTCAGAACCAGTTCAGCTGCAGAGGGTGACAAAGCTCGATCGGGACACACTTACCTAATGTCCCAAAACTTTTTCTGCCTTGGCGGAAGAGGGGCAGATGGGTTTACCATATGGCCGACTGGAGTCATGCAGACTCTCTAACTCGACACACACCCAGTTCTGTCATGTTATTTTTTTCCATCACTTTTTTTCCTACTAGATCACAACAGCCGGGATTAGCAGTGCATCACAGTACACAATGCCTCTGCATCTAAGAGCGTTAGTCACTGACAATGAGTGAACAGTGTTTCAGACTTTTACAAGAACAAAAACTAGCAAGCAATCTTCAAAAGATAGAGCTCTTTAAAATCAACTAATAAGCACAAGATCACACTTTTTTTGCATGGTGTCTGTGAATGAATGGAAACACAGGGCACCCAGAAAAAAAAACATAGAGGACAATCTGCAGACCACAAAGACTGTCACTGAGACAGAGATAGAAAAAACAAAGAGAAACAGAGAGGAACTCAGAGATGTCAGGAGGCAGCCAAAAAGGACCGTCTCCTGCTGAAAGTAGTGTCCAGCGCTCAGAGCTGACAAGCTGACAGTTACCTCTGGGCTCAGGATTCCCTCACCTCCCACACCAAGCCAACAACACAGATGGAGCTTTGTGCTGAATATTTTTCCTTTTCATCTCGTAGCTCACAACTTTGTGGAGACTTATTGGTGCACCAAAATAGAAAGAGCAGATGTCTCCATGAAGTCAAAACCTGACCATGAGAAAAAGCTTTCAATCAAAGTTTTATTAGTATGACTAAAAGTTACCGTAAATTAATTTTACATCGACAGCAGGAGGAGTTAAGAGCACAATGCCCACCTCAACCCTTGAAAATGCTGAAGTGGAAATTCACTTGAACAGATGAACTGTAGATATAGGGTAGAACCACTCTTTTGCTTGTGGTCGTGACCAGAGTTAAGAATTATTTTGGCCCATATCAAATGAAATTTTTAAGATAAAAAGTCAAAAAATTTCAGATAGAAAATTAAAACTCTGTAAGGAAAAAGTTCTTACAGATTTTGAGCCATAAAGTCAAAGTAGTGAGAGAAATCCTCTTTTGAAGATTTTAGAATCACCTGAGTTTAATCCTAAAACAAAGAACTATTTCATCCTGTCCACCTGGGGAACTTTGGGACTGCTCTCTCTGCTCCGGCATGTCATGTTTGTACATGAAAGAGGCCGAAGTTTTCCCGCTCCACCTCAGACTTTGGGATTTGACCTGAGCAGGTGGAAGAGCATGAAGCACCCAGAATATTCTGCCAAAGTTTGGACCAAGAATGTTATTTTTCTTTTTTTTTTATTTACAGTATAGTCTTCAAAAATGTCTTTGTTTTAAATTTTTGATATTCAGCAGCGTGTCTAAATGGTCAGGGTGTAACACTTACAGAATCTAGTCAAGAATTTTCTAAATTTTATCGCCCATACACAGTATGGCTGTGAATGACTGGAAAAGGAAATACAAGATAGTATATCTCTGCAGACGAGCGCTGCAGCAGTATTCTTAGTTAAGAACTCTCACTGTCTCTTTTAAATAATTCAGTTTCTCCAGAAAATGCTGGAGAGGGATGATGGGAGCAAAAGGGGAGACAGAGAAGAGACAAGGGGGGAGTAAAGAGCAGTGTCGCTGTGACAAAGTAAACTTCATCAGGTGAGCTTGAGGATTAGTAGATTATACTTTCTACTTTCTGTTTTTATTTTTTCTTTAATGATCAGGAAACTACTCTGTTGTGATTTATTTATCCCTCCATCTTTAATCATTAAAGTGAGTTTACGATTATAAAACCAACTTGTCCTTCTTGTTTCATAGTTTTCTGTGAAACTTTTTGTGAAATTACTGGAAAAAAATCTTGTTTTTTCTCCTCCCTGTGTCATCCTCCTCCCATCTCATTAGTTTTCCTCAGTAAACACTCATGTTTTCAGCCTGTCCATCTTTTTTATGTCTTCTCCCCACCTGTCTTTCAGTTCTGTTGGCAGACTAAATCTCCACATCGAGCTGAATCTTAAGCAGCTCTGAGTGCCAGGCACTCGTATCAGCACCTATAGACACGTCTGAACATGAACACACACAACCAGAGACAAACACAGACAATAATCTGTCTGATCGTGTCTCCTTTCGCTGATTAACACCAGCCACACACCCCATGTGGACATTTTAATTAGAATGAAACGAACACACACAGTATCAGTGGTTTGTTCTTTCTCTCTCAAGCTCAAGGCGTCTTTAGAAAATCTCAGATCTGTCCACTCATTTCCACTGTAGTGTCTGTAATTGTTATTATCTAATTGGCTGTAGGCTTCCTTGCTGTCTGCAGGCTTTGTAATCCAGAAAATCTCCCCGTCCTGAGACCTGTCAGTAACACACAGGGCTCATTAGAAAAAGTGGAGCTGACCGAGAGTATGGTCTGTAACTAATTCAGGTTTTTGTCTCAGCCTTCTCTCAGGACATTCATTGACCCCTCGCACGAAAGCTGTAACACCAGGTTTATGATACTGCTGTCCGCACCAGGCTGTAGACTTCTGCCGCTTATGGAGCTTCTCTGAGGGCAGAAGCAGCTCAGCTCAAAAGTAGCAGACACGTTTTGGTGAACAAGCTTTAACGTGGGTGAATATAAATTAAGTACAGAAATCTTATTAGAAGAGCATGAAAAGCAAACACAACCAACAGAGACTCAGCTTCTCTTGTGGGGATGTTTTATCCTCTGTGATTATATCCTGCTTCAAATTACCCTCATTAACCGAGAGATGCTTCTTGGTGTGATTTGTTTTTCAGTGTTTTGTTTTATAAATCTAAATTTTATTGATGTGACTTTTTATATTTGTACTATAAAATGCGATTTTGCACATTTGTTATTCTAGCATATTATTTTATCTTAATAAAACAAAATATTACTAAAGTTGTTGCAACAACACTCATCTCAACAACAAAATATATTTCAACTTGAAAATCTGAGTCCAAATAAATCAGTAATGCCTCTCAACTTGATAATCACCTTAGCCCCTCCCAGTTACTTAGCAAAGATACAAATCTAAAGTTTTACCCTGGATACCAATGTGAATTAAAACCTAACATTTTCACCATGAGTGAGGAGGAAATGCAGTGGATATGAGACCCTGATGTACATTGAAAAGTTGTGTGATGGCACAGACCGCCTGTCAGATTTTCAAGACATGGACCGACTGGCTGAACGCTAAAGTTTACAAAACCGAAGAGTTTGACTGAGATGAAATAGACCAGTTACTTCAAACACCCAACGAAGAAGAAGAAGTTCAGTTAATTAACAAGTCCAAATCAACTAAACTAACACAAGGGTTGACACAATACATCTTATCTAATCAAGATAACCTCTGTTGGTGTTAGAGCAACAAAATGTATTTTTTTGGCCCAATGTAAAATTTTAAGGCAGTCCTGTACATCACAATTTTTACGTTTAAACAATGAGTTACACTTAACAGTGTGATGTTGGTTTCATATTTAAAACTGGCATTTCAAAATTTTGCAGTGCATATTTTAATTCTAGCATCCAGATCTCTTTAAAGCTGCTGTGAGGAAGTTTTAATACAGATATTAGCAAACGTGGTGGACCAAATGATACTTTTGTCCCTTTACTGTCTTGTTGTATGAGCTGTGTTTTAACTCACGGGATCTCTAAAATGCTGGTGTCATGTTTTCACCAAAGTGTGCTTAGAGAGGCTTTTAATTATTGTTTGTATGAGCAGACTCAGTGGCCACTTAGTTTAATAATTAAGTTCCCTAACCTAATCATTCTAAGAAAAGCATCTAAACCAGACCAGAATTTTAAAAGAAGTTAACAAAACTCATTGAATAAAAACTGAAAAGAGAGGTCCCTGGCTCACACAGAGTTCATACATTTTCATGCAGACTTGCAGGGTACTTACATCGCTGCTGCCCCGTCCTCCAGGCTCAATCATGTAGGTGTGATTGCCATCGAAAAACATCCCACTTAGAGAGAGAGAGAGAGAGAGAGAGAGAGAGAGAGAGAGAGAGGGAGAGAGGGAGAGCACATCAGCACCTGTCGCTTTAGTTTTAGTGAAATAATACATCTGAATTCAGCTCCTCCTCCACTATCACAGCCACAGATTAGCCATTTCAGTGCCTGTCCAGTGGATTTTTATTGTATTATTGCAGCATTTGTCAGAGTAATGACTGTAATGCACTCCTACGAGGTGAATTTCTGAATAGAAATTCTCGTCTGTTCTGTCTGCCGTGTCCGAGACATGTTCGCCTTTGAAAAAAAGGGGGAGGACAATGTGAAAGAAAAGGTCAAACAATCTGAGAGAATCACCCACACAGCAAAACTTAAATGCCACTATGTGATTGTTTGACTGGAACAGTGACTAAGAGTTTGGACTTGTTCTTTTAAAGGGGCAAATTTAGACAAAATCTAGGGCTGGGCATTTAACTGCAAATAAGATGAAATCCAAAGATGGTCTGCTACGATATTAAAATTGCAGACAGTGCAATATTTCTTTCACATGAAATGTGTCAGAATATCAGATTTTTTTTTGCTATTATTTTTATTTTGCAGTCAGTGTTTTTTGAGGTTCCCAAGTGTTACCCAACCCTGCTCCACCAAAGAGCCCAATTGTTGAAAATTACCTTTGCAAGAGCAACAACCAAAGTGGTGAAAAGTGGCAAAAACAGCAAGAGAAAGTGTTCTAGCGCCACAAAAACAGGTAAAAAGGGGTGAAACTGGGAGAAAACTAGGAAAACAGTCAGGAAAACTGCAAAAATTTTCAGAGGTCTGACATTTCTGTTTGAAATATCCCTTTTTTTATTGATCTTGGTGTATTGATATAACAGCCCAATTTTCTGAAACACTGAATTATCAGTTTCTGCAATCCATAGCCATCAATATTTCAAGAAAAAAAACTTGAAATAATTCATTCTGGGTTTCACTTTCTGGCAGGAATATTCCAATTTTTGTGATACTTTTCAAAGTNCTTAGAGAGAGAGAGAGAGAGAGAGAGAGAGAGAGAGAGAGAGAGGGAGAGAGGGAGAGCACATCAGCACCTGTCGCTTTAGTTTTAGTGAAATAATACATCTGAATTCAGCTCCTCCTCCACTATCACAGCCACAGATTAGCCATTTCAGTGCCTGTCCAGTGGATTTTTATTGTATTATTGCAGCATTTGTCAGAGTAATGACTGTAATGCACTCCTACGAGGTGAATTTCTGAATAGAAATTCTCGTCTGTTCTGTCTGCCGTGTCCGAGACATGTTCGCCTTTGAAAAAAAGGGGGAGGACAATGTGAAAGAAAAGGTCAAACAATCTGAGAGAATCACCCACACAGCAAAACTTAAATGCCACTATGTGATTGTTTGACTGGAACAGTGACTAAGAGTTTGGACTTGTTCTTTTAAAGGGGCAAATTTAGACAAAATCTTGGGCTGGGCATTTAACTGCAAATAAGATGAAATCCAAAGATGGTCTGCTACGATATTAAAATTGCAGACAGTGCAATATTTCTTTCACATGAATTGTGTCAGAATATCAGATTTTTTTTGCTATTATTATCATTTTGCAGTCAGTGTTTTTTGAGGTTCCCAAGTGTTACCCAACCCTGCTCCACCAAAGAGCCCAATTGTTGAAAATTACCTTTGCAAGAGCAACAACCAAAGTGGTGAAAAGTGGCAAAAACAGCAAGAGAAAGTGTTCTAGCGCCACAAAAACAGGTAAAAAGGGGTGAAACTGGGAGAAAACTAGGAAAACGGTCAGGAAAACTGCAAAAATTTTCAGAGGTCTGACATTTCTGTTTGAAATATCCCTTTTTTTATTGATCTTGGTGTATTGATATAACAGCCCAATTTTCTGAAACACTGAATTATCAGTTTCTGCAATCCATAGCCATCAAGAAAAAAAACTTGAAATAATTCATTCTGGGTTTCACTTTCTGGCAGGAATATTCCAATTTTTGTGATACTTTTCAAAGTTTCTGTATGTGCATACACAGTGTCCTTGTGGATATTTTTTTTTACAAGAATTCCCCTTTGCTCCATTATGTATGTTTTTCTTATTCAAAACAAGAATACTTTATATATATATATATATATATATATATATATATATATATATATNGAGGGAGAGAGGGAGAGCACATCAGCACCTGTCGCTTTAGTTTTAGTGAAATAATACATCTGAATTCAGCTCCTCCTCCACTATCACAGCCACAGATTAGCCATTTCAGTGCCTGTCCAGTGGATTTTTATTGTATTATTGCAGCATTTGTCAGAGTAATGACTGTAATGCACTCCTACGAGGTGAATTTCTGAATAGAAATTCTCGTCTGTTCTGTCTGCCGTGTCCGAGACATGTTCGCCTTTGAAAAAAAGGGGGAGGACAATGTGAAAGAAAAGGTCAAACAATCTGAGAGAATCACCCACACAGCAAAACTTAAATGCCACTATGTGATTGTTTGACTGGAACAGTGACTAAGAGTTTGGACTTGTTCTTTTAAAGGGGCAAATTTAGACAAAATCTAGGGCTGGGCATTTAACTGCAAATAAGATGAAATCCAAAGATGGTCTGCTACGATATTAAAATTGCAGACAGTGCAATATTTCTTTCACATGAAATGTGTCAGAATATCAGATTTTTTTTTGCTATTATTTTTATTTTGCAGTCAGTGTTTTTTGAGGTTCCCAAGTGTTACCCAACCCTGCTCCACCAAAGAGCCCAATTGTTGAAAATTACCTTTGCAAGAGCAACAACCAAAGTGGTGAAAAGTGGCAAAAACAGCAAGAGAAAGTGTTCTAGCGCCACAAAAACAGGTAAAAAGGGGTGAAACTGGGAGAAAACTAGGAAAACAGTCAGGAAAACTGCAAAAATTTTCAGAGGTCTGACATTTCTGTTTGAAATATCCCTTTTTTTATTGATCTTGGTGTATTGATATAACAGCCCAATTTTCTGAAACACTGAATTATCAGTTTCTGCAATCCATAGCCATCAATATTTCAAGAAAAAAAACTTGAAATAATTCATTCTGGGTTTCACTTTCTGGCAGGAATATTCCAATTTTTGTGATACTTTTCAAAGTTTCTGTATATGCATACACAGTGTCCTTGTGGATATTTTTTTTTACAAGAATTCCCCTTTGCTCCATTATCTATGTTTTTCTTATTCAAAACAAGAATACTTTATTTATATATATATATATATATATATATATATATATATATATATATATATATATATATATATATATATATATATAATCTCCTTTAATATAGCAATTGATATTAACAACACATAAGATAGGGAACCTAAAAATAACGGCACAATAAATTGCGATCATAACAATGTAGTTAGTAATAATCACAAATGGATTACTTTTGCAAATCATTCAGCCCTAGCAAATTTCATAATGTATTTTTTATTTTATCCACAAAAATATCTTAAACACAGAGCTATAAGTGGGAGAAGGCATGAGACTCACAGGACATAGTAACAAAGCAATCAGTTAAAAAAAAAGAAAAGATCAATTTCTCATTTAGAAGCTTTGCTGAAGGTCTCTTCGTCTCTGTGTGCTGCACATAGGCATGCGCACTGAAACATCCGCTTATTAACTTTATCGAAAGCTATTAGGAGATTGGTCAGGTCAAACAGTGAAGTCACATTGGTAAACACACACACACACACACACACACACACACACACACACACACACACAAACACAGATATCTTTCCCCTCTAGCTGTCCCTGCCTTTCTTTTCTACTTATTTCTGGCCTTCACCTCCCAGAATTCACCTTCAGCGCACTCTACAGTCTGGTCCAACACTGCACTTACAGCAGATTAGACAAACAGAAAACTGGGAGAGAAGCTCGATGATGAGACGAGTTCATTCAAACAACTCACTATTGTTGGAAATTATGTGAATAAAAACCTGTTTTAACTTACTGACAATTTAAGTGTTTCTCATTTGTGAGTAGGCAAAGCGTCCCAACCAATATTTTGTTTTTGCCAAAGCAGGAACCTGAATCAATGCTTCAATTCCTGTGTCTAATACTGTGTATAATGGATGTAGCTGAGAGCACTCCCTCTCCCTCTCTCTCTCTTTATACATTTAATACTTGATTGCATTGCAGAGTTAAGTTTGTGTGTGTGTCTGGACAGGAAAAGGAGAGAGCAGGATGTATAGTAATGTATTGTAAATACCTGACTCAGCGTTAAGGAAATACTCTCCCTCCTATATCTGACCCTCTGTTACCACAGGGCGCTCCCTTAACTTAACCCTTCCCCTGTCTTTTACTAAAACACACATGGACACAGAATTTAACAGGCATGGGTGTGTATGTTTCATTTGTCATTGCCTGTTTCCAGGTAATGGAAAACAAATTATGAAAACATTCTAACGTTCTCTTTTAAAAACTTTAAGTTTAGGCCAAACTAGGGGAGACAAGACTCTGCAGGAAACACATTTGATCTTGTGCGTCACTTCTTATGGAATATGTGCGCAACACTTTGGTGAAGTTTTTATATTTGTTTGTTTTTTGTTTGATTGTTTTTGCTTGAGAGATTAATTCCAACTTTTTAACACATTTGTTGTGCTGCCTAACATGTTGCCACAATCACATGAAATATGCAGAAGCTATTAAAACCTGATCTGAATGTATCAAGTAATCTTGCTGAGCTTTCTTCCCCTACTGATTAACTATTGATTTTGTTTATTAGTTTGTTTGGTTATTTTGCCCGACAAACATAATGACTTGAGAATGAATAATAATGTTTAAGTAATGAATGAAAGAAGTGCCTGTTGATATTTTGCAGATTTGACAGGTGATATAAAAGGTGAGGAATGTGAGAGTCACATTACTCACTACATTTCCCGCTACCAGTTGACAGTCTGTGAGGGTAAAATTTCAAATTGGTTTTAAGAGTGTGGCTACCATTAGCAAATCTAGCACCACCAATCTCTGCGCTTGATTCACATTGCTATGGTCAATTTAACCAGACACAGCGTCCATTCTGTCTGAATCAAAACACTGCAAAACTGAGTCATCTGTAATCTGTTTACTTCCTGTTTGGAGAGTAAAAGTATCACAGCAGCCGTCACTAACTGGAGCGACAACTCTGACTAGTGGCGAGTTGCTGTAAAACATACACAACAAAGTATAAGCGGTGTTTCAGGTCCACAAAAGTATTAAAAAATCATCAATGTATCAATCCAATTCAAATTGATCACTCAATGTGAACATTTGTGGGTAAAATATAAATAAAAGCTTTTTAAGCAGTTAGTCAACTTCACTGACACCACCTACACCCCTGCAGTTTTTTTTTTCTGATAACAAGAATCACTACAGACAGAAATCTCTTTCTAAGTGGTGATGCTTTTATTTGCTTTTGGTGACAATCGTCATTGCCTCATGAGCAGATTAAAACAATCACAGGAGTTTTACAAAGATATTCAGGCTCAGGGGGCTCCTTTTTGCCCGGTTTGTTTGTTTAATTTTTTTTAAAGTTTTTCAGACATTTCAATAATTAAGTAAGTTGTGCATGCCACCTCAACAGTATCATACAACAGAGAAGAGATTTTGGCAAACACATTGTGAGTTTTTCATCCTTTGTTTACAGTTTTGAGAAAACACCTTTTTTTAAAGGAAACTTGTTTATGCAACTGTGAAAAAACCGAAATACATGATCATGTGTTATGTCTGCTAGTCACAGGTGTATTTTTGGAGATTTGTGTTGTCTGTGAACAATGATGGACCAGTGGACCAGTATTTATACGGCGCTTTTCTACTCCTTCTGACTCCTTACACCTCTGATGTCTTTCACCCATCCACACTCTATTCACACACTAATAGCAGACACTTCTATTACAAGGAACCATCTGTTTTAACTGGCACATCCACACACCACTGACCAACAGTGAGAGCAATTTGGGGTCCAGTGTCTTGCTCAAGGACACGTCAGTGACTGAGAGAGCCACTACTATTTATGTGTTATATTCAGTATACCATATAGAACATTTCCCCTGAATCAAGGCCACTATCTCCCCACATTCTCTTTACTCAAAGGACAAAAACAACCACAGGTTGTCTGGTCTGACAGACTCCTGCTTTGAAGAATACTAAAACTACTGAGAAGAGAAAAGAAAAAGGCGTCTGAGCAGCACCAGTCTGGCTGAGTGATAACCTGTGCAACAAAAATTAAGACTGACGCAAAAGGGCTGACTTAAACTAATTGCATTGACCTAATGAATACAAGCGAACAAGGCCCCAGCAGCAGTATTGACTGAAAACACACACATACAAAGTCAGATGCACGCGGTGTTTGTACTTACTGTAATCCATGACAGGTGGAGAGAGCCACAAAGGAGCGAGGAAAGTCCCTGACCTTCCCCTGATAGTAGCAGTGCTCCCCTCCCTGTAAACAAAACACAAACACAAAAATTAAGATCAAACACAGGTGACTGCTTTCTGAAATGTCTCAAAACGAGCCAAATACTGCTCTTCTGCTTTTATTACCATACTGCACCAGGAAATGACTTCATAGCCATCAATCACACAGAATTAATTTACTAACACACACACACAAGTGCAAGAATGATCAAGTGGAGATGTGTGTGTGTGTGTAGGTGCGCGTGTGTGTACATGCAGTATTTAGGTGCATGTTTGTGTGGCACTGAGCACCACCATCTATCTGTGTGTTAACTGCTCTGTGACTCCATCTTAACTTCTTCCCACAATCTGAGGCCGCAGCATCGGTCACTTGTAAAAATTTTCCATCTCTGTCACGACTCACCATCAACCACTCATTCTCTCATCTCCATCTGTTTGGATGTGTATGTGTGTGTGTGTGTGTGTGTGTGTGTGTGTGTGTGTGTGTGTGTGTGTGTGTGTGTGTGTGTGTGTGTGTGTGTGTGTGTGTGTGTGTGTGTGTGTGTGTGTGTGTGTGTGTGTGTGTGTGTGTGTGTGTGTGTGTGTGTGTGCGTGCGTGTGTTTGTGTGTGTGTGTGCGCACACTTCCTGCAAGCATAAACACACTTTTATTTTCTGTAGACGTGTATGATGTCTAAGTGTCTAAGTGCTCTGCAGCCATCTCTTCCTTGTCCATTTCTTGCTGCCTAACAGCCATTAGGCAGGAAGCCGGTCTCCCCGAGGAAACGCAGCTTTTATCAGAGGATCAATTTCTGCTCTACAGTCTGACGCTGCACACAACAACGCAAGGCTGCGTCCACTCCTACTTCTAGCACAGTATGTCAACTCCAGCCTGATCCATGTCTGTCTGTTGTGTTTGTGCACTTGCAAGGTTTGTTTGTTTTTGTTGTTGAAAATTTAGAGAAACTTGACCCATAGACCTTATGATGATGGCTTCCTACAAGATGTATGAACCTTGCAGAAAGTTTTGTTCCCCTTCAGTCATAAGAGTATCAGTAACAGAGATATGCCCCTAGATGGCTTTGAGGCCTCGGTCAGTCCAGTTCTTCCACTCTTTTTTCACTCAACTTCATGTACCTGTCCAAATGCTGGACTGTTTTAACAGGAAGGCTTTCATCTACTACAAAATCAGGAGCAAAGTTTGATAAATTATTGTAATTTTTCATGGGTCCAGCCACCCACCACTAGTTAGGACAACAGGTAACAACTGCTGCCATAATAACTGCAGGCTGGTGGTGCTATCTGTGCTAACAGGAGCTACACCAGTAAAACAGTAAGATCTTGTTTACTAAGTTATTCTGTGATATTGTTTTAACTTTATTGCTCACTTTTCAGTGTTTCTCTGAGTGTTTTCCATCCAGACTAATTGGTTAGTTAGAATCTAATTACACTGCCAAGCTAAAAAAAATTAGTCGCCACCAAAAAAAAAGGTCACACACTCTATTATTTCATTGGATGACCTTTCACTTTGATTACATCACACATTCACAGTGGCATTGTTTCAATAAGCTTAGATAAGCAACCCCAGATCATAGGCCAAAAGTTATCATTCAGGATTTTCTTTCGACCATATTTCCTTCTGGAAGACGATGGTTCCCCACCATCCTTCCAGTTTTTGATGACGCGTTGGACAGTACTTTACCTAATTTTAGTCATTTCTGCATCAATCTCCTTAGATGTTTCCTCTGCTTGATGCATGTTCATTATCCAATCCTTCTTAGACAGACTAACATCTTTTCCACGACCACAGGATGTGTCTTTTGTCATGGTTGTTAAAGAACTGAGAAGTTTCTCATTGCATCAGCTGGAGTAAAATAACTTTTAGTCTGCTGAAAGATAATCATTCATGCAGTAATTATCCAATAGGAGGCTTGTACCTGTTTGCTTAGTTAAATCCAGGTGGCAACTTTTCTTTGGCTAGGCAGTGTATTTAATTATTAATTGTGTGAATGACTCGGACATCTATCGCATTGGATCCCCAATCATGCTAGTTACAACAAACCAGAGCAGAGCCAAAGAAGAACGGGACATAATTGGACTTAGACGGGTAAAAAATTGTGCAGGGAGCAGAGGAGACGAAGCATATGACTGGGTTGCATCCATTGACTATGGGTGCATCAGAGGGACAAGTTTTCTGGATAAACCTAAATGGAGTCAGAGATATGAGAGAGGAAGAGGTCGAGTAAAGCGAGTGTGAACTGAAGAGACGGAGTGGGCTATTTATAAGCAGAGCGGTGCTCTACAATCCCAGTGTCTCTCCTCCCCCTGTCGCTCTGAACCTTCTGCTCCACTTCTCGTCAAAGCGAGAAACACCCAAAACCCAAAGCTATGGGTACATCCTCACTGCATGTGTGTGTTACTAAAATTGTCTGATCTGTGATCTCCTTGGACCCACACAAGAGTAATTAATCATTGAATGTGGACGCCATAATGTACAATGAAGAGGTGGAGGTCATGCAGTACAAGCAGGACACTCCCCTCTCTGCATGGAAGTAAAAGTTTGAGCACTTTAGGTGAATGTTTTACATTCTGCACATGGCAAAGGGAAACATCTGACTTTCCGTACCAACACACTGTAGTCTCATCTCTTGGCGTAACAGGCCATTGTACGCAGTACAGCAGATACTTAAATGAGCGTGACTGCTTAATGCCACTGGTTTTATATGAAGGCAGTTTCCACATTAACAGACTCTATAACCAACTCTATAAATAAAGTCCCTATAACAAACCCTGACACTATGGTCATATTATATTCAGAGACAAACTGTATCCAGGATGTTAAGCTCCTATAAGGCTATATTTGGTGTAAATAGATTCATTTGTTTAAACCTTATAAAGATGTGTCCCTTCTCCTTTCAACAGCTCAAGAAATGCATTCAGTACAATAACACTTGTGCATACATTTGCATATTTGGAGAGACTTTTTTTAAGTTTTAGTTGACTATTTGCATCTTACATCTGCAATTAAAGAATAAAACGACCCCCACACACACACACACACACACACACACAAGCACTCCCAGTCAAAATTTTAAGACCAGTTGACAAACCAATTCATATTTTGCACTGTTGATCTTAAAGAGTTTTAAAACACATTGAGAGGGAAGGAGTGAGCAAGAAAAATATATATTTTTTAAATGAATAAGCAATTCTTTTGTAAACAATTAATCTGAAATTGTGCTTTTTCTCTCAAGATGTGCAAAAAGTGGAGAAGAAAAAGAGACAAATTCAACATTTAGGCTTCAATAATGCTAACAAAAAAAAAAAAAAAAAGTGCAACTGACTCTTAGCCATATTTGCAACATCTGTTATCTAAATACTGCATGAACAGAGAGATTTCTGAGGCAGACTATCAGAGCAGCAGCTGTTGTTTGACAGAAGACTTTTTGACCCCTGTGAGAAAAGTAACACACTGGAGCTTGTCTTGTATTAACCTTCCTGAACAGCAGCCAATAATAAAGAGTGGCTCATAATCTTCATGCAACTTAAAAATCAAAGCATTACAATAAACACAGCCTGCAGAAGATAATACATTTTTATCTACAAAGTGAATGACTTCACAGGGAGATCATTTTATAATGACTTCCATAATTACAAGAGACTATATCCCACGATATGAGGTGTAATCATTTTAATAATTCTCTGCAAAGTATATTATATCTTATTAATCTGCTGCTCAGCTGACTAAATCCTGACCCTATAATCCCCCTCTTATGTGATGAAACACAACGCCTCAGAAGTCGTTCTGTAACTGAAGTCCAGATTATGGAAAGATTATTAGAGCTGTCTTAATATCACGTTCAGGCCGAGATTACAGCTTCACTTTGGTCTGAAGTCTAAGATGAACAAATGCTGGGAGGATGGATTCTGCTGTTATTTCTGTGAGAAGACTAACACATTGATTAACCAATAAATGCAAAGGGAGGAAGGGAGGAGGAGGAACCTGTAGCAGCTTCAGAAAACAGCAGCAGAGAACGCACAGCTGAGAACAAATCTCCAGCAGAGCCGCTTCAGCTATACTGCTGTTTTTCTGGAACCAGAGTCAAGTAAACATCCTCCATCGCAGCGAGGTGTGACACATCTCTCTATTACCCAGGTGAACCCAATCCATGTTTTATTCCTCATCCAAACAACTGATCTGTGTCCTGGTGTGTTTGCATAACAGAGAAAGAAAACTGATCCTGATGTTTTTGATTGATTAATAAACACTCTAGTTTTACCAACTCTGCCCACATTGTGATGGTTTTAAAAACTCTGTGTGAAGGTCAGCACTCATATTGCACTGCAGGTCAACGACAGCAGTTGTGCTGTTCAGAAATGAAGTCATCCATCAATTGTTCGACCACCATCTTCCTTTGCTCCATGGTTCAGTTCTCATGCTCTATTTTTGAGTTGCTGGTGTTTTTGGAGGTGGTCAGCACCGGCACCCTGACTGTTGTGAAGCTGCACAGCTCTGTTCACAACAAACAGATGCATAATAACTTTCGCAGCAGTTTAGTTGCTGTCCTTCCTTTCACTACTTTTGACCCCTACTGACTGAGAAACTGCAAGAATCGCAGTTCTGGAGATGTTCTGACCACTTTTTGTCCAAATGTTTACCTGCTGCCTGACATATCCCACCCACTGACAGGTGCAACTGTGAGGGAACAACCAGTAATATTCACTTTACCTGTCATTGGATATTTTATTCTGTCAAATGGATGTATCATTCTTTAACCTGAAGGGTTGATTTTCTCCTCTTTAGTGGCAGCATGGAAGCTGTAAACAGGGACCGTTTAATCTCCTCAAAACACTTTTAGTACTGCAGATGTTTGCAACAAGCTGTCAGGAAATGTGTGCTAGATCCTGATGGAAATGATGTTGCCATAACTTTTTTTGTCACACATGGACATATGTCAAAGTAGACTTTATTCAGCCAATTTATATATCAACGTTGTCATCAACTTTATGTAATAGTTGCTAAATTGTGGTCACTGTGGAACAAAAAGTTGACAAAATTATGGTTTCGGTTTTTTTTGTTTTTTTTTACTTGAATCTCACCTTTTTATCTTTGAGCAATTCATTAAAGAAATGTGTCTGCAGCTGATTGTTAGTAATGTTGCCTGACACTGACCATGGAGCAGAGGAGCTGGCATTAGCAATGGCTCAGTAGAAATCAAAGTTTTTATAGATGATGTTTACTTTCACTTTTGCGGCTCATGTAGACATGTTAGTAATAACTTCAGCCTGATGTATAACCAGCTAAATTCTCCTCGCTGGAGTTTTAAGAAGTTTGACGATATTCAGAAAGCTAACTGCTGTTTAAAAATGTTTCAACTTGTGTGAATTTGTTTTTGTCGTCTTCATAACCAGATAACGATTGCATGGTAACACGAGGCCACCGCACTCCTCAGCTCTCATTCTTACTGCAAACATCCATGTTGAAGAAACTTACATTGGTGATGACAGTCCTCCCTTTCTCTGACAAATGTCGCTCCACGTACCCAGAAGACAACAAATCACTGAAAACAGAAAGAAAGAGGAGATTTAAAGTTAGAGGACTGGTGATTTTCATTGAAGAGCAACACAGTTTTAGAAGTTTTCTTGTATTTTATAGGGTGATTGTGTTTTGTCTCAGCAGCACAGAGCTTCAGAGCATCAGTCCAGCTAATTATGACCAGTGCTCAGGGACAAGGCTATTTCCAGCACACAAACTCACACAAACACAATTATACAAATCCAGCAAACGTCTGCTGTATGTGTGTCTTTGTGTCTGTCCAAGGAAATAAACCAACGTGAAGGTCAGTAAGGAGTAAAAGAAGTGACACAGGCAGAAAGGGACGGACGCAGGCATTAAATTTAGAGAGTAAGGAAGTGAAAGAATGGCATAAATAAGAGGAAATCAGTCTGTGTGTGCTATCTCAGCAGAGCTGGACCCAAGAATCCCAGAGGAGGCACACTGCAGAGCCAATCTCAGACAGAGATGTATGAGCCATAGTGCAAACACACACACAAATATGTACACACACACACACACACACACACACACACACACACACACACACACACCACAGGAATGCAGGATATGAATGGAGATTTGTTCCTATTCTGAAATAAACCACAACTTCAAGTTCCAGCCCCTGAAAAGCAGATTTACATGTTGACTGATATGTTTGGATTTTATTGGATTCTATTAAAAGAAAAGAAACTTCATCATAATAGAATAAATAAAGATATCCTGTCAAAAATGTAATAAAAGTCAGGCTTAAGAAAGATATAAAACAAGCTAAATACTTTTTATAAATACAGAGAAACACCAGAAATCCCAATGGGTGTCTAAGTTTGCTCTAATATGATCAAATATATAACGTAGAATCCTTTTATGTGCAGACAAATGCATCTAACAAACACATCCTAAGAGGCAACTCAAAAGTGAGCTTTTATTTTCAATGCTTACTCATTTTGAGTCAAACCAGAGATGACCTTGATCTGATGCACCATGTCCCTCACACAAATCATGCCCAAGATTGGAACAAATAAAGCCAACACAAAAAAATCCAAATATTTCAATCAGATTTGCTGAATCAGGATCATCAAAAAACAAACAGGGCATCTCCTCCAGTTTTTAATCACTGCTTACATTGCTGTGTTTTCAGTCTGGGTGCAGGAAATTGACACAAAACTGTGCAACTGAAACAAAGTGCAGACAATTGGCCACGCTGGACCAAAAGGTCATCAGTCATTTCTGACTTCCTGTCAACATGCAGAGAAGAAACAAGTCAGGGAGATTTATCTCCATCTTGTTTTTGTAAATGTAATCAGTTTTAGATTGTAGAGATGGAGGAAAAGAGTTAAATGGATGTGTACACCAACAGTGTAAAAAAGACATGATGATAAATGTGGTGTATTGGTAAACATTTATAAAAATAAAGACGAAAAGAAAAAAGTCATAATGAATGCAGATAAACTGCTTTTGTAGAAAACAAGAGAAAGGAAAAGCAAACTTAGAGGAAAAGTAGGAAACCATGCTAATTGTAAATATTCACATCATTTTGTTGTAGTGAGTTTAGTTTTGCAAAGAGAGTTTTAGATTTGAGAATCACAACCTGACTCATTACTTAACATATGTACAAAAGAGTGCATAGACTTCATCGATACAATAGCTATAACGATTTATGACTAAGCTTATTCACATTAAATTAATACACATGTATTTCAAGAGGAGCTAAATAATGGGTCAAACACCTCAAGCAGTGTCTTAAATCACTAAAAACATAGAGGTACTGATCGCAGGTAGTTAGTTTACCTAATAAGTAATACCAGAGACAGTGACACAACCAAAACCAGTACAGCAGCTCCCCCAGCAGAGCTGCAATAACTCTCAGAGCAATTTTGGTCGAGTCATCTCTTTCACATCACTATATATTCACAGTCAATGGATTATTCCTAGGACTTGCACCAGGTATCAATAGTTCTGTTTTTCTTCCTGGATTTTGAAAAAGAGAGAAATCTTTGATAAATTAACAGACAGTGAAAATCAAAGAAGTGTCAGTAACTGCAGTGAGTCATAAAAGGCAGATGGTAGGAAATTACTTTGTCTTTGACAGCAGACACATGATGTGTTTTTTAAATATCCACTGAGCTTTAGATGAAAGTTTTCAAGAGATGGTGCACCATACATCACAATACTCTTCGAGCGAACCCCCTGACATCAGCATGCTCACGTACACAGGCACTGAAGCAGGAGGCTGCTGCTCTCTAACATGACTAATGGGCATTTTGCTACAGCAATAAAAAGTCTGGAGAGAGCGCAGCAGTAAAATGGAAAGAGGGAGAGAACGGTCATCATGGGGGGAATAATGACTGGGAGAAGTAGAGAGGCAGTTAAAATAAAAGACAGGGAAGCACAAGGTGTGAATACAGAGCTGGGGGCCATAACAGATATCCCATCATGCACTGCGATAATGCTCTTTTCTTTTAACATCAAGCAAACATCAAGTTATACTTTCACCGCCTCCAACATCAGGTCCAACACACACAGACACACACCACACGCCACACACAACATCCTACAAGCCAAACATACTATAGTCTGAAGACAAATGTTACATGTTGTTCAGGGTGAACATCTTCTAAAAGCCCAAAAGCCTCTTGAAGGGAGTAGACAAAAATACACAGAGACAACAAAGTAGCTTCATAGCCCATGCATTCATTTAAAACTCTCCCTATCTGCTAGCTTGACTGAGATTTCTTTCTTTTGCAAATTTTATGTCAATTTTTTGAATTTAAAAGTCAAATTTTCATTTTTTTTTTCAGTATTTTGACTTTTAGCTTAAGTTTTGAGTTTTCTCATTACTTTGACTTTTTCTTAGCTCAAAAGTCTTTAATATCTCAGAATTTTCACTTCATTATTGCAACATGTTGACTGTATAGTTCAAAACTTTGACTCTTTACCTCAAAATTTGACTATTTTGCTCGAAATTTGTCTTTTTATCTCAAAATTTTATCTTTTCATCCCAGAATTTTCAATTTAACACCTCCAAATTTTGATTTTGTTTCCTCAAAATAGTGAGGGGGAAAAAAAGTTCAACACTGGTCACAGCAACAAGAGGGGTACTAGCGTATACAGTTGTGCCTGAAAGTCATTTTTGAAGTTTCTGTTGTCCTTATGATTTAAAAAGAGTGAACTATATTTTTTTCCATAAATGTCTTCACCCAGCCACTAACCATGAGTGATAGAAAGGATTTTGTGTTATCATTCATATTTTCTGAGAAACAGCCAAAAAATCAGAAATTCTGCTGTGGGGTGTAAACTTTCAGGCACAACTGTATCTGCAGTTTGTCTATAAAAAGTGCATTTCCACTTCACTTATCTGTCTGAGAGTCATAGCATGTTTACCTGCATGCTCAACATCAGGCTGATGCATTAGAATATTACTAGTAGCTCAGATCTGCACTTTATTATAAATATCAATGGTCTGAAAAACAAGCTGATAGAAACCGGAACATTTTGGGAAATTTTATAAAATCCCCACTACATAATTTTGCCACCAAACAGGAGGACACTTCTGAGCAAAAGAGGACATTTGGTCACCCTAAAGTTGTTTCAAGTGCCATTGTTGACATATATTCATATGCTCCTGTGATGAAGACATTCACTGTATGTGCTGAGTGTGTGTGGGTGTGTGTGTGTGTGTGTGTGTGTGTGTGTGTGTGTGTGCTCATGAGTCACTGGGTCACAGTTGCGCTGTTAGCCTTTGTTCTGCTGGGAGGTGTGCTTAAGATTCAGAGCTTGTGATCTTTATCCTGCTCCACGCTGAGCCCAGGCAGGGAGAACAAGTGAGCGGCATACTGAGGCAGCCCGGCAGACGCACAGGCCTCTAATGGACGACGTTGATAACAGATTTCAGCTTTAATTGTCGGAGGATTTAAATAATTTATATGACAGACAAAGACGCAAACTCAGCCTCGACCCCAACCCCCACACTGACACACGCGCACACAAATCTCCTCTCAAACGCTCACAATCCCCCCTCTTAACATACATGAGCGTTTCTGTTTGAGTATCGAGCGACCACTTTGTAGTTTTCTCCTGGCAGATAAAAACATAAACACTGGAGCTCTCTTTGAATGTAAATGCTGCAAACTCTCAGTATAAATGATGATCAGAGGGGAGCACTTTTCAAACCAGGCCTTCATTAACAGGGATAAATAGAATAAAAACATTAATAATATAACAAACTATCACATTGTCACCACATCTAAAAGCTTCAACCACCAGATATTTCTTGTCAGACATATTTGTGCTGCATCTGTTACCTGCAGACAAGACGTGGGGCTGTACACCCACGTCTCCTGCTCATTTTCTGTCTCATTTAGTGTCTGTTACAGTCATCCTCTCTGCTCATTGCTTTTTAAATACTCCACTTGTCCTCTGCTACACTCAGAGAAACCTCTTTTTTTCTACCGTGGGCACGGCAACATCTGTGGGGGAGCTGGCATCCAAGTGTCAATCAAAAGACTGGAGGAGATTTCAAAGGTGGATCCACAGACGCTCTCTGCACATTCATTTCAGCACGACACACACACACTTGCACACATACACACATACACGTTGAAACCCAAGAGCAATGACGCTGCTCAGCAAAGTCTTATGTAACTTTACAGAGCAGGTCTTCAGGTGGGAAAAGAATCCCAAACCAAACAGTGAGCCCATTTTGGCTGTCAGTCACATCAAAACTTTGCTCTTTCTCTAAAGTGTTTTGTTTAGAGTTGCTCTGGACAAAGACGTCTGCTATGGCAACCCTGTTCGATCTCCTGAGGTGAATCATACACACACAAACACAGACACACACCAAGTTTTCATGTTGTCTAAAATTCCTCTCACGATTGGTGTCGCCTGGCAGCGGCATGGCACTGGGATGAAAAACAGCACAAAAAGGAGGTATTGGCAGGGCTAATGATTTTGTGTGTGCGTCAGTGTGTGTGTGTGTGTGTGTGTGTGTGTGTGTGTGTCTGTGTGTGAGTGAACTGGCACAAGAGATGGGGTGGCAGGCTTTTCATAGCTTGTACACAGCCCCAATCGTGCTGCTCTTGTAGATTTTCCATCATACACCTCAAATTCCAAAGACACAAAAGCGAACAAAAGAAAATCAAAGCAAGTTTAGCGTGATGCATCTGTAAACTTTTACACATCTGCTCACACACTGTGTCGTCATCAAGGAGATTACTGGTTCATGTATGGATTTTTGGGCTATTTAACCCTGTAATAAAAAGGCAGCAGCACACAAAGGGCTGAACATGTGCTGTGTCAGGCGTTCGTAATGAGTGGGAGGGGAGGAGCACTGAGGAAACAGAGAGTGAGGTTAAGAGCACCAGAGGAAACGTGGCTGAAGGGGGAAGCAAGATGGAAAAATGGATAAGGGAAATAAAGATGTGAAAAGGAGTAAAGGGGAGAAAAACGGAGGGGGAGGGGTGGTGGTGGAGATTTTTCTTTGGGGAAAGCTGCAGCTGCTTTCACCTGATTCCCTTCCCTCTGCACCCCTCCCACTGAGGCCTCATTAAAGGTCTCCAGGCTATAATTCATTCACTCCCCAATCACTTATCAGACATGCAATTCCACCCTCACACACGACGGGATCCCTGCTCTTATTGCACAGGGAATACTGATGCTCCCAAACAAGGAATGTTAATCCTAACAAGGCAAAAGAAAAGAGGGAAATTAAAGCAGAAGTTTGTATATTCCTGTTTTCTGCAGGCTTGGGTCTATTCTGCAGCTGGGTCTATAACACGCAACATACAGGCAAACAGAGAGGCCTCCTGAATTATGCAGCAGATGGAGATGTTGCGGGCACAAGGAGGAACATGGAGATCTGTATCTGTGACAACATGTGGATAGTAAGTGAACTCTGTGTAAACAGATACACAGACAGACTTATGGGGTCTGTTCACCTGGGATGGAGTAATCAGTACTGTTTAGTTTATCTGCCTCACTTTGTAGATCAGGCTCTTTAAACGCATTCACATTTATCAATATGTATAAGCATGTACGGAAATCTGCTCTCCATCCTCTGACTAAATCAAATTCTGCACAGTGGTAAATTTTGTTAAATAGTTAATCCCCTTTCGGTAAACCACACTTTCGATTGATTTTCATGCAGCATGACGGAGGAAAGTGAGTAATCTATAAGAGACAATGGTCTTTAGAGGCATTAGTATCTTTTCCTGCTGAGGGAACAACAGTCTCTCCTCCTGTCCCTGTCCTCAGCTCCAGTCAGCTCCTGGATCTCTTTTTGTCTCCACTAATCCTCCATCCTAAGATGAGACGGCTCGACAGAAGAAAGGGGGGTTGGAGAGGGCGAAGATATAAAAGGATATAGAGAGATGGTGAGGACGACTGAAAGGGTATAAAAGGAAAGGCTGGTAATTCAGTCAACATCCTACATGCTGGAAACATTACAAACACAAACCTTTTCCTTACAAAGGTTCACATTTTTGGCCATACACCTCCAAGGATGGACCACCTTTACCCTGTAACCTTGCAGAGCAGATGGAACTGCCTGATTCATTTCTGAAATCCTGCAGATCCATCTTGCTACGAACCGATTTCACCCGGTCCAATATTGACCGGACCAATCAGAGAAGAGAGGCGGGAGCTGTGGGATCTGCAGACTTGACGTCAGCAGGAAGGGTCTGAATGTTTGAAAACAATGGCGGAGTGTGAAGCAGTCTTCGTGGATGCGGCAATACCTGCAGTTTTATCAGAAATAGACTCAAAATCTTCTCTAAATGAAGAATAGAGAACGTCACTCAAAGCCTTTTTGATGGGAAACAATGTTTTTGCTCTTCATCGGTCAGGAGAAGAGCAAAATCGGACTAGTGAAATATCTCTGCAGCGGATATATGAACTTTCTATCTGGTGTCAGGTTACAAATCTGCTATGTCACCGTGGCTTGATGTAGATTGGTCTGTGATGAGCACGTTGTCCAATCACCAGCTGTTAATTTTTTTTTTTTAACTTTTTTAAGGCACTCTCTAGCGCCCCTTGCCCAGATGAACTAGTGAAATATCTCTGTGACGGATGTATGAAACTGTCCTTCTGGCTTGTCAGGTTACCTTTGCCCTGCATGGATTACCTTGACAAATATTGGATGGACTACCATTGCAGTTTAGCGTAGAAATGGCTAGAAAAATAACATCACTTGTGTACAAAAACATTTCCATAATTTAATGCAAGCCTGCAAATGGAGAGGATGCTACAATGTTAAACTTAGTCAGCCAGCGTGGTGTTGTCATTAAGACTTCAGTGGACTGTAAATCATTTAGGTCCTGCTCGACCCCACAGGGAAGCTGAGAAATTGTAACATTTTAGTGCTGATAATATCATATTAAGTTATGAATCATGATCAGTCATATATCTGAATACTAGACTTTTTCAAGATCATTCAGAAAGTCTTCACAGTCCCCTTACTGTGTCACTGTGAACTTATTAGCATGCTGAACTTTCTAGCTCAACCAAGTGAAAAAAATCTGCAGTTCTTTGATTTGATGTTGGTTCCAAAAGCACAGAAATGCCTTCAGTTATCATGATCTTATCCATCTTCTATCTTGTCTATCATGATGGATGTATTGTCTCTGTGATGTCACCCGTCTGTGTCTGGAACTGAGTTTGAAGCAAATTGTCAGCGGGGCCTTATTGGCCCCGCTGACAATAAGACAGGCTTTAAGCCTCAGGACTAACTGCTGTAAGGTGCCCACCTGTCAATCAGCTGAACTTGGGGTTTTAATGTCTTCCAAACTGCAGTCGGTTCCCTAAGTTTGGATGTGCCCCTGTGTTAAGGAACCCAGCCACCTAAAAACACACCCATTGACTCTGTGTTACTATTTGTTCTTCTCATTAACCCTCACACACCTCCATTAAGTTAATTTGTATACTCTGTCCTTGACACACATCACAAACTGCACAACACACTTAGATACACACAAACACACACTCTGTATAGACACAGTTCTCGTTGTGCTGTGAGCCACTTAGCAAACACAAACCGTAATATGCAGTTTGTGAGCCATTTACTCACACACACAAATTTAATTCCCATGGCACAAGTGTGTACAAGTGTGTATGCCTGTGAACGGTGGACACAGACCGGAGTGAGAAGTCCTGCCTGAAGCTGGAGGGAAACAAGGAAGTGGTAGATGGAGATGAAGAGAAGAGAGGAGAGGTGAAGGGAAGCAGGGACTATTTTCTTTTTAGGGTACTCCTTTCAAGTGCCTACCTCCCTCGAGCATACACACTTCAACACACACACACATGGATGAACACTCACACAGTATATCTCGCACTTTCTGCTTCTCTTACTCAACCCACCCACCATGACTCAAGGGTGCATGAAGGACATCCACACACCTCTCTCTTTCTCTCTGTCCTCCTCTTCCTCTCCATCCTCAACTGTTTCCTCTGTCCCTCTTTCTCTCTCGTGCATACTCGCGCTCTCCTCTCTGTGTTTTTCTCATTAAATCCTTAGTAAATCAGATCACGCCTGTCCGCAATAAATTACAGACCTGAGAGCAGGGGAGGAGAGGCAGAGGGGGGAGAGGAGGAGAGGAAGACTGGAGTTGGGTTAGATGTCACGATGCAGGGAATGAGACATACGTGGGTGATGAATGATCCTGAGATGGGACATGAGAGAGAGTTAAATCATATATATGTGTGGAAACATGGAGATTTAAGGCTGTAGATACATGTGCATACAAGCAGCACATGATAAATGCACATCACAGCAGGGAGCCCCCTGATTACACCACAGCATCAACACCTTTTATGATCCTGGGCAATCACAAACTCATACAAAGTTATGAGGTCATTTTGGAGATGACATCATCTGAACAGAATGTTGTTGTACTCATCGCTCCTTTCTGTGAACAAAAAAGTCACTGTTGATAAAAATACTTCACGAGCCAGCAGTTTCCGCTTCGCTCAAAAACATGTAGGAGGAGATAATTTCCCAGAAATTCATAACCCCACTCGTTTTACACAAAGACACAGTTTGATGACTGGCATTTAGATTATTTCTAAGACATTGCTGGGCAAGACACTCATACATTTGACTTATTGTTACAAAGAGTGAGCAGTACGAAAGAAAACATACAGCTCAAGCATGTTGCAATAGGAATTAAATAATTTATAGAGAAGTAATCTACAACTGTCAATGTTGGAAAATTTAATTACAACGTTACAAAGACAAATGCTTGTGACATGTATTATCAGGGAAAAAAGCTGGATTTTTCCATACATACACAAAAATCCTTAAACCTTCAGTGATTTTCTGAGAGGGCTGCATGTGTGACTTCAGGCACACATTCTTTGTTACAGCTTTGCACAAAATTTTCCAATTCAATCCCATTATAAAATGTTCTCATGTAATGGGAGTGAGATGTTTTAGGGCTGCTACAGGAGTCAATTCAGGAATCAAGAACACTCATCCTTCACCCCTGTCTACGGCTCCTTTTTCTGCCCAAGAAGACAGAGAGGGACAAGTGTAACTTTGAGAAACTCTGAGAGACAAGCTCTTTGGACTTACTGGATAAATTAATCAGTGTATGTATAAAAGAGGCTTAAGAAGGTTTTGATGGGTAGGCTACTAAATGTTATGTGCAGCTCGAATCAACCTCCATGGTCTTTCTCGAGTCCCTCCTCTGTGTGCAACTCTTTAAAATTCATGGATACCATACTGCTTAATGTGATCAACTCACCAAGCTGGTGAACAAAAAAATAAAGCATAAGCTTGTAGTGTTGATAAATAGTCCCGTAAGTTCTAAATTTATTAGGAACGTTGATAACATCATTGCTACAGCACTGATTTTTAAAAAAACCCACCCGGATCAATGAAGCTTGATAAAATGGAAAGACTTTATTAAAGGTAGGGTCTGCAGGAATTTTGTTACTGTTTGTAAACACAACATCGAAACAAGGCTCCTCCTCCGTGGCTGAGTGCCAGTGTCAGCGTATGCCCACTGCCTTTCATCATAGCTCATAGCTGTAGCTACCTGAACACACTCACCAGCCCAGTAAACACCTGCAGGATCACGTTTCTTCGTGGTAGAGACTCAATAGTTGTATATCTGACTTCCTGCAGGTAAGTGGACTATCCTGCAAGTACTGCATCACTCTTTCTCCGTGTTATGGCCACTATCACAGCAGCTCGAGATAGCTTCTCCCACTCACTATCATCAACACATGAGCTGTGATTGGCTGGGGTCACTACGCCTACTCTCTGCCCAGAATTGTCTCGTGTCAACCAAAACATCAACACACATGCAGAGGAGGGGGTTGAAGCAGACACAGACACTGACACATGTACAGAAGCCTATAGGGGATGAATGAGCAGAAGTTTTAGGTTTATTTTTAGGGTTATTCCAGCAGTTTATGTTTTAAGACAATCCTGCAGACCCTACCTTTAAATGCAAGTAAAATTTCTGATCTGATTCACAATCATAGTAACAATAATGAGACAGAGAAATGAAGTAATTTCATTGTTCTTCCTCCTCTTAAGGTATTGATTCTGCTTTCCACCAGCTGGCTCTTTTTTTCTGTTGATCCGTCCTTGTTATCTCTAATTAAGACAACACTTCACATGCCTCCTCTGCACCTGAGGCCCAACAAGGCGACACATGCTTTCCACAGCTCATATTATCACTCGTAATCGCAGAAACAACCTCCGTCACTGTGCTCACATTAACACATTCCTGCCCAGGCTTGGCCTCACAGACACATATGCACACACTCATCAAACCAGTGAACCATGGGGTGTTTGGTTAGCTTCACTTGTGGTGGTTTCTGTGCTCAAGCCACTCCACCCCCTTCCCCACCAACACTGTCATCCTTTGCTGCACACCACTCTTCAAAAAGATGAATAATGCATTTGGCATTGCCCGTAATTGACCCCTCAGCATTTGCATAAAGAGAGAAAACTGACATCACACAGAGGTAGAAAAATCAAACTCAGAGTGTCAGAATCAGCATGACTGGGGAGGGAGGGAGAGAGGGAGGGAAGGGGGGAGGGATGCTTTCTCCTCTTTATGAAGCAGCAGAGCGTCATGTTCTGACACTGGAAACGTCATGAAAGTGAACTTAATCATTCCCACCTGTTTTTCTTCTTGTCTGAATGCACAAACAAAACTAAAAAACTGTGATACATGTATAAAATCACAAAAAATGTCCTCACTCTGCTTGTGATCCATTCAACCACTGAGTTAAAACAGTCGAGCTACCCCACAACTCTGCTATCATTTATAACAACGACTACACAGTTTCCTGGAGATTTATTTTATAGTTAGAAACAGCACGGCAAAAAATTCATTACAGTGATCAAATTCTCTTTCAGAGGATTCAATTAGTGATATGTACATACAATCTGGATCATAATGTTGAAAATAAATTGGTTTTAGAGTTTATACAGTTATCAGTTAACCAAAATTTGGTCTATGATTATTTAAAAACACAAGAAATTGCACCTAAAAGTGAAGTAATCAACTTGCTTGTAATGCATTATTCATAGCACACGACTCAGTGTTACACAGATCACTTTCTTGAAGGAAATTGTTGATTAAAAAATTAAGTTAACAATAAATGGCTGTGAGGATTATTGCCAAGATGCTTTGTCAATTTACAAATCAATACAATAAACATCTCCGCTGGAATTAATTTCTTAAGAGAGATTCTTGCGGCATTAACATATTGTTTAACAGAACTACAGAGAGGATCACAAACACGCAGCTGTATCAGGACAGCACTCTCTTATTCTCATGGGCTTCACATTGAATTTACAAGGATAATGCGTATGTGCAGGCCAAGCTGGAACACTTGAGAGAATTTTATGAGTCAAACTATGTTTACTTCAAGTGAGTCTTTCCCTTTTACGACACACTGGACAAGCCGGAAACCAATGCAGACACACATGCGTGTTCACACCCTTCTTTAATCTTACAGCTCCATCCATTATTCAGCGAGAGCAGGTGGAGGAGGCGGGGTGAAGGGGTATGGCTGAATGGAGGGTAGGTGAGGAGGGAGGGGTAATCAAGGCTGGAGAGGGTGTGCGTGTGTGTGTGTGAGAGAGAGAGAGAGAGAGAGGATGATGAAAAAGTGAGGCAACCCCCCACCCCTGCACATTTTCAGCCCACTCTGGTCCTATGAATGGGAAATTTGTAACCAACCACTGAGACTGAGGACTGAGGGGGAAGACAAAGACAGCAAGGGGGAGGAAAGACCCTATGACCCACAACCTCACTCCTGACTACCTCTACAAACAATCACCCTTTAGAAGGGGACTCAAGTAAATACTGCAGGTTGTTGAGGACAGCCATAACAACTACAGTACACACATTAAAATGTGTACGGACCCTAATTATGACCTCAGATATTTACACAAAATACCTCAGTAGGTTTATTCTCCACATCTCTCCAAACCTTGTCAGATTTTTTTTTTCATCTGAGTACTGTAAATGCACCACACTGTGACGTAATTTCTTTGTACAAACACACTTATGCCTTAAAAATAAGAAGTTAAAGTTGTTTAAAGCACTGATAAACAAACTAGCAAGCTTGCATTTTTAAACTGGAGTACAAAGACGGCTTATCGGTGTACAAGTGTACATCTCTATTTCACAACAAAGCAATGAAGCAACTCATGATGATGCGTCTGTAAGATTTTCACTCACAGATTCATGAATGTGTGTTCAAAATTTCATGGATGTCAATTTAATGTTTAAAGGCATTTTTCAGTGATGGGCTGTCAATCAGGCAGACAATGATATTAAATGATCCACACTTCACCAAGACAAATTTGTGGAGCAAGCACAATTTAAGTCATACTTCACACCTGAAAGTAAAAGCACTTGGCAAGAAAAAATGTACATTTAAGAACTAACATGTGTTTGAAAAGCACATGTGCAAGATTACTCCTTTATAACATACACCTACATTTCCATTACTCACTGTCTGTGGTAAAACAGTGACTTGAGGCAGAGACTCAGAGAGGGAGAGGAGATAATGTCGATACTGCTGAAATACAGACATGAGCGTCTAAAGCCGAGCAACGTTAAATCGCAAAGAAATGCACTGAAGGGTCATTGCTCATTGAACAAAATGAGAAAACATATTTTGTCACTGTGGACCATTCCCCTTCAGTACCTCCCACTCATGCACAAGCACTGACATGCACTTCAGCTGGGTTTATTCTGTCTGGCATGTCTGTAAATAAGTCGTTGTAACTCTCAAGTTGAGGAATCAGTTCAAGAGAAAGTAGAAATCTGTTTGTGAGGTAAAAAGAAATGTGATTGAGATGAAAATAGGAAACTATAGGCTAAAACAAAAGGTTAGCATAACTCCATCTATATCAATCAACTTTCTGTCTTGTTGGACAATAAGTTAGGCTGCCAGCCATGGATTTCTCTTTTCATTTGTCTACTTGTTTAGCAATGATTAATTGACTAAGGTTGTCTTTCTTTGCATGTGAAATGACAAGCAGTGGTTCAACTCAATAAGGCCTTAAAGACAAAAGCAGATGAACATTAGTCTGACAGCTCTCTACTGCACGCTACATCTCTGTATCTTATCCTTTTCCTGAACCACACATGTCAAATTGTTGCCAGGAGCTGGCTGATTGGAGGCTAATTTACTCTCTGGTGAGCCAAAAACCATACAGAAGTGTTTCCTTTCAGTTGTTATTCTGGCATCTATTTTGCTCTACATGAAGTCAAGAAATGATGGGGGAAAAAACCTTTAAAGCCCATAATGTCAGTCACATCTACTGCATGAATAATGGTTCTGCATCAATCTGGGAGGTTGATGGAAGTGATTGTGCAGAGGCATATTTTATACCCACGACTGCAGAAACAAATCTCCTGAACCCGGGAATTCCTGTTATGTAACATTTCACTTTGTAGGGGAGTGACTTTCCGCTGTGACAAAGCGTGCAGCATCACCTTGTGTGTTTTGCAAGTTTGTTTACTTTTTGTGTTGCTAAATGAAATGAAATAGAGCTGGTCTCAGGAAGTAAGCGGAACCAGAACAGAAGACATGTTAAGGAAAGAAGGGAGATAAAATAAGAGTTTCTGTTTTTTGTTACCTGGGCAGTGCTACTGTGTGTGCATGTGTGCGTGTGTGTGTGTCTGTGTGTGAGTGAGTGAGAGAGAGAGAGAGAGAGAGGGAGAGAGGAAGTTACTTTCCATCAGCCAAGATGTGATCAATATCAGAGTCTGACAGGGCAGTGCTCCAGTCTTTACCATAAATCACTTCCCATTATGATGAAACTTCTAAATCACACACACACACACAAACACACAATACCTGCAGAACACAACACACAAACACACACACACACACACACACAAACACACACACACACACATCAACACACTTCCAGAAAGATACATGAACGTTCATTCACATAATGGTCCACCCCTGCGACATACACCAGCACCTGATGTTACAGCCATATTTGATAAAAGACAAATTGAGAGTACTTTTCAAAAATGAAGCAAGAAACAGCATCAAAGCAAAAAACAAATGACCTTCAATTACACAATGACCACCTTGAGATATGATTTGTGATAATTTTTCCCTATATTGCCTTCTGTTATGTCTTCTGTTGGGATGAATCTCACTTAAATGAAATTTCTACTTCGGAGTGTTGTCCAGGCCCAAAAGAGTGACCTATGACTCCAAAGTGGATGATTGCATCAAGCCATAAATCTTGAGATTCCCAGCCTTCAACTGCATATTAAAAACTTCAGATCCTATGAAGAGTGTAACAATGCAACAAAATTTGAACATAAGCTCACAGACAGGAAGTTATGATAGGGAGACGGTTAAATGACAAACAGAAAGCATTACAAAAAGAGAGAGTCAGACTGTCATGCACTATACAGTGAGTCATGGGTGATTTCAGACTCAGCCAGAGAATAAGCCATTCCTTAGCTGTAAAAGCAGACAAATAGCAAGTCTTATATACAGTCTGACAAATAACTATAAGCTTGCAGGTGAAACTATTTTTTATGCGGTGTTTTCTGCTAGCCAGTCTGACTGCCAACCAGCAAGACCCACAGAAATAAAGACATACAGATCCAAAGCCACATCAAAAGGGAGAAAGCCACTGAGAAATGCTTGTGAGCCAAACATTTAGGTGGACCAAAATACAGTTAGTTGGTAGCCAGACACAGAGAGCTTCTACTTAGCCACCCAGACAGTTAAACAGACAGATGGATGGATTACATGATGTCATACTCACTGATTCAACTCCACATCCAAGATGAATTTTCTGCCAAAAGCATCCACTTGAAAGCTTGCCTGGGCCACATGGTTCACCTGAAAGGAAACAGAAGACAGGTTTGACGATATCTTTGTGCATACATTATCATAATTACAGCTCAATTAATCATCATGAACAAAGATCAATTCTCACCAATATTGACGGATGGCTAATTTTTTTCCCAGCCTGCTTTAATCAAGCCATCACAGTCTATCATTAATGTTGAATTACAGTCGTTTTGTTTTTTCTTTTTGGTTTTTCCCTCATTTGACACAGGCACAGATATGTGCATATACTGAGTGTGATTGATTTGAGAGAGGAGGGGGCTCTATTCAGTTGCATCTCTGGACACATATGGTACAAGCTTTATTACACACCCTTGGGTCAATCTGATCTCCCAACAATCATTCCTGTGCAGGTCGAGGGGAGTCCTGAAGCTGAGTCAAACACACAGCTTACCCTCCCCTCCCCCAGACTCAGCCCACAGGCTGCCACCTTCATTACAGACCGGACGCGGCATGTCAACGAGGGGTGGAGGAGGGGGAGTTTACCTTTTTTTTCTTTTTGTTTCCATTTGACAAGGTGCCACTGTGCTCACCCAAGGGTGACCTCAGCCCGGAGGTCCCCACTGACCACAGACTCTATTGTTTGTAGAAGTGTCAATGAATACAAGAGCAAGCACATGGGTGTGTGTGGGTGTGTGTGTGAGCACATACAAAGGGCAATCCCTTTTCATGGCACGCTTGTGATGAAATCTAATCGGGCAGATTGGATCTATGATGGGAGGAGGTAGCAGTGATTTTGTTTAATGAAAGCATATCCCAGTTTGACTGAGCCAGGCCAATATTATGATACCACCACTGACTCTTCTCCCATTGATTTCTGAGTTATAGCACGTCAGGCTTTCCACTTATGACTCTTAAAGTATGACTGAGTGCTATCAGTGTACTGTGCACTCTCACACACACACACATACACACACACACACACAATGTGATAGTGCAAGTTTAAAACCAACACACATGCTCATTAATTCCTTTCAAATGATTTGTTTTCTTCTACCAAAACAACAGGACCACTTTGCTGAACTCCCTGCTGCTCATTCAGTGGTGAAGAAGTTTGTGTCTGAGACTGAAAATAGGCAAAATAACAGAAGTCTATAAATAACTTCCTGTGTCACACATTTTCAGATCTACTTGACAGATTTGTTTTTAGGCTATTGATCTAAAAACAGACAATAACTGATTAAACTTTGTTCGAGTGACATCACAGCTGATTGCACTATCTGTAACACTCTTGAGGATTGGAGATTTTAAGCATCAGAAACCAAATCAAAGAAAGCAATGACTGTGTCCTACCATCATCCTTGGATATATTCCTCATGTGCAATATTTTAAAACCCAGTTCAACCTTTGAGATCAATATTGATTTCAGGATTACAGGATACTTTCATCACATATTCTCATAAACCTGAGGAATTACACAAAACAGCATCTTGCGTATATGAAGGTTTAGGCGTGACATGAATAGTTGAAACCATTCCTCTTAAAAGTCGATGTAGGACGTAAAAGAAAGTCTCTTCTCTCTGCAGGAATTAGCCTTCAGGCTTTAGACTCGTTTTCAAAGGAAGATGGTTTCATGATCAACCTGTGATGGAGATTAGTATCAGCTTCAAAAGGAAAATATTAAAATTATATCTGATGGCAGATGGTTCCTGTTAGCTTGTTTACCCATGGAGCTGCAGCTCTGTCTGAGGTGTGAGAGAGACAAAGGGTTAGCACCACCTCCCTGCCTGCTACCATCTGTAGCTCTCTCTCTACTCTCTGGTCCTCCATAGGCTTTGGCCTGCACAAGCCTCAGTCGTACAAATTAAAAACGCATGACAGGTTTGCAAGATACTAATTGACTCATCTGTTCAGGTGACCCAAGTAGAGATGCTGCTTCATTGATCTGAGTCAGAGAACACAGTTGTTGTGATCATTATTATTATTAGTATTATTACACTGGACCTGGATTCTCAAATGGGTTTTTAATCTCTGGGTTTTTTGATGACTACAAAAATATTTTGCAAGATTTAGTTTATGATTTCTACAAGTTGAGCTAGTGCCACATGCATAGCATACTTCAGTAGCTAGCCTACAGTGATTTCCTTGCCTGTATGGTGCGCTATCATCTGAACAGTGACAGTACAAGTAATGATATGACAATTTATGCTGTTGATAAAATAAAGTATCATGTAAATAAAATACCACATTTCACTCATTCAGACGGACTGTGGGGTCTGGAGCCAGCACTGAGCACCCGTAATAATTCATCACCCAAACTTTTTAGCATCAACACGTAACCTAAACAAACACTCTTGGATGCCTATAAAATAACCTTACCAAAGTGGATTATTCAACAGTCCAAAATCAAACTTTTCATTGCCCTCTAGTGAACAAATCATGAACCACAAACAGTTTCTCCACCTTTAAAGCAGGTTATCTAATGTTCAAAGCAAGTTCTATAGCCTTATTACCCCAAATAAACACAAATATTGGTGAATCTGATTAACTTAAACCTGGTGAGGATGTTGTCAACGTCATGAATCTCAAGTAGCGATCTATTGATGTCTTTCATTCATTCATTAATACAGTGAGAAATGCTGCTTAATGGGATAGAAGATCTGAGCCGGTGTAGGTGAGACAGCTGCTGGGACAGCAAACCAGCTGAGCACACACGCAAGTTATCACTAAATCATTAATTATCCTGACAGCCAGATGACTGAGAGCAATGATTTCCAAAATACACAGTGCTGATCAAGAAACGTGACAATAAAGAAAATTAATATTTGATATCAAGGGCAGAGTGGGCATCTTTTTGCAAACAAGGACAAAGATGACCCAAATAGCATCTGCAGACTGTCTAATTGTTGCTGCTTGCTCTTGCCTAAATGTTTCAAGCTTCCTCCTCTTTGTTTGTAATTAAGAAGGTATTAATTCCCCCTCTGAGAAGGGGAACAGAGGCGAGGCATGAGTCAATGCAAAACATAAACAAGCAGAGACAGCCACAGCTGAGGATGGAGAGCCTCCTCTGAAAACACGGTGTACCTGCGTGGATCCCGGGCTGGCTCTAACCCTGGTGCTGAGCTCGTCCTCCGTGATCTGGCTGTGGTTGTGTCTGCTGTAGAGCAGACGGAGAGGCACTGTGTCCTCCTTCCCCGCGAACCTGCCCGCATCACGAAGAGCCTTCAAGCTCGACAAGGCGTCTCCTGGTCAGAGAGGAAGAGGGAGGAAAACACCAGTGTCATAATACAAGTGAAAGCCATACCTTCATCACAAACAGCGCCATCTGAAATGTCGATATTTAGCTTTGATAACAAGAATCAGCTACAGGCTGCATGCATATTTCAGATAGTGATCATGATTTAGACGATGCTGCGAATTAAGAAGAAGCAAACACTGTCTTATCAAAGAAGATTTCAGCGATGATATCTCAGTTGTTGTCTGAAAAAGCTTCAGTTACCATTTTGGGCACTAGGGCTGCTCTGGTGACCGACGTGCATCAATCCACAGACGCACAAAAGGGAAATCCACCATCGCGGGCGCATCCTCAGCATCATCACCTTCCCCTCTCTCTTTCTTTTGTTAGGAATTATAAAACAATGCGGTATTCCAGGAGCAGGCTCTCAGAGACCTGCCTTCGCTAGGGGAGCTGGGAGCCGGGGCTGGTCGTTTGGTTGGCGAGGTCCCTCCGGATGGGGGCCATTAGGGTCCTTGCAAGTCTGAACGCAGAGCGCGTCTGAGAGCGAGAGAGCGCACCGAGACCCCGCGGATCAGCAGCAGCAGCAGCAGCAGCAGCACGGAGGAGGCAGGGAGGAGGAGAGGAGGGAGAGGGAGGGAGTGTGTGTGTGTGTGAGAGAGAGAGAGAGAGAGAGAGAGAGAGGGAGGCAGGGATGGGTGAAGGGGAGGAGAGGATTGGGAACACCTCCTTAAAACACATCAATATCCAGCGGCTCACTGCAGAAACGCCTGATGCATAAATATGAGAGCGGCGCGCGCGGGTTGGAGGAAAGCTGCCGGCTCAGCCTTCCGCCGGCTGGACTCACACCCAGGCCTGCCTCCGCCTCCTCCACCTTCCACCATCTTCAGATGGTGCAGAAACGCCATTCCTGTCAAATCCTGCCTCTTATCATCTGCACGAGCCAGGCTGGTTGCGATTCATGAATTCATGTGCGCGCGTGCGGCGGTATGGCTTTGGTTACTGCTTTATCTCATGGGCTGTGAAAATGTCCATCCACAAAGTACCGTCAGTTTCTACAGTTTTGTTTTTTGTTTTTTTGTTTTTAAACGGGGAACCGATTTCATAAATTGTGTCTGTTTGTCGTGTTCATCCTGCATAGTTTGTACATCCATCATTGACTGAGGAGACTGGATAACTAACTTTCTTTTTAACACGCGTTTTCATGCAGACACACCTGATGATTTTGCCAGAATGGAGATACGCTCCGAGCTGATGTTTTGCCTCTAGTCCTCCTGCAGTATTCTAATTGCAGACAGTGCAATATTTCTTTGATATTAAATGTGTCCAGATAAACTTTTTTGTAGTAGATGTGTTTTACTCTACAACTGTGTTTCTCAAACAGCCTGATTGTGGAAAAACTAAGAGAAACTGTCTAAGTGGTAGCAATGTGCGGATCGATACTGAAATATCGATGCCTCCGATACCAGATCTTTATGATCTAAAATCATTCTCAGATCAATATATCGATACCTTCATACTTTATTCATTTGAAGTAATATTTACAATTGACGGGGACACAGTAGAAAGCAACCAAACTGTTGAGCTATTGTTTGAATCATAGTTTGAAATACTTTTTTCCACCTGTGTAAGTTTATAACAGGTAAACACACCAGCACACTGCTCAGTCCGGAAACAGGATGGCAGAGTATCAAAGGAGTCATGTGTGAAGCTATTTCAGCTCCTAGATTTATTCAGGTAGGGTTTCAAAAAGATTTGATCATTTCATGTGGATTATAAGGATAAAGTGTTGTCACATTGCACAGAGGAATTGCATGAAAAAAAACAGAAAAATATATAAGATGGAAAAAATAACATCTTATATTTATATATTGCCTGGTTGTGTGTATATATATATATATATATATACAACCAGTCAAAATGGTACAATAAGTCTAAGATTGCTATTGAACATCACTACTTAGTAGTGAAAAGTGGAAAAAAAAAAAAAAAGGCAACAAGTAGTGGTGTAAAAATGGTCAAAAAGTATTTATGCAAACAGAGTTTCTTTTGTGGATTTTTGAAAAAAATCTTAATTTTTCCTCCTCATGTCCTGTTGCCCTTTCTCTTATTCAAAACAAGAATGATAGAAAATAATCTCCCTTAATATAGCAAATGATATCAACAACAACAAATAAGATGAGGAACCTAAAAATAATCACACAAATCACGATTGCACTATAGGGAACAAAGATCACAATCAGTTTTCTTTTGCGACTCGATCATCTCTTCTTCGGAGCTAGTTTTAGAGCACGGTGACAGTCAGATAAAATCCAGGGAAGGACAAAAAAAATGGCTTTTAAGATTTGCATGTTGCCTTATCAGACTGAAATGACTAAGTTAACAAAAACTCAACATTTTTTTAAAGCTCCTGAGAGGAATTTTCACATTGTCAATTTTGGCGACCCTCTGTGGACAAGGTTGGGCTAACTTCTTTTTGTATGTGATGAAGTTGCGTTTTGAATTTTAAAAAATGTCTCTTTGCTTTCTTTTAACTGTCAGATATTTGATTTTATCTCTGCCAGGGAAAATGTCAAATAAAGGTGTTTGGCAGCATAAGTGATCACTTCCTCTTTCAACTACCCCCTCACATAAATTTCAAACTTCACAAGACTTTGGAGAGAAGTTACCTTTTTTCTAATATGATTATCTTGTATGCTGTTGTTTTACAGAGAGAGAAATCTGCACTTGTTTTTGTCTTTTCAGCATTATGCTAAAAAATATTCTTTAGGACCAATTTGTAAGTAATATTGATTGGTGCTTCCTGAAACCAAACCAGTTTGGACAACTGGCATAAATGTATGTATATTCGGTAACAACTGATTCTGTCTCATAATGTGAACAATGTTTATTTCATTTTTCAGATCCCTACACAACATAACTTATTTTGTTTAAGCAGCAGTCTTACCCAAAGCTTCTCCATTTGACATCAGGAGTAAAAAAGAAAAGCTGCAAAGACTTTCATCCAATAAGCTAGCAGCAAGTTGTTTTTCCACACAACAATTTTAAAGTACAGTGGTGTCTTTGGAAGGGAAAAAAAGAAAAAAAAACTAAGCCTGCATTCTGTATTGTCTTTGCTTTTATTAGCAGTACCCTTGTTCTTGTGCATCACAACACTTTGCTGCTTGTGTATTTGTTCTTAACGGCTGTGACAAAAAGACTCCATTTGACCCTGTGATTCCATTTGAGAGCTAAGAGGGAAACAAGGGCACCATGCTAATGCACTAAACAGGGAGACAAGAGAGAAGCTGAGCTAATGCATCAGCAAAAGCACATAAGGCAGGTCATTAAAAGTGCACTTAAGAAGAATCCTAAAATGTCATATATAATGTCAAGTACTAAACATCAAACCTGTAGGTCATTCACATTACCATACATATTCATATGTATTTCACATGCACATACAATCAGGTTTTCCAAGCCCTATTTTCCCTCAGTATGCTACAATGACATAGCAGCCAGTATTTGGATGCAGAAACACTCAACTTAGACACTTTTATGAGAAGTAATTCATTCATAACTGATCTCAAAGTTGTTGAGAAGTAACTGAAACTCCGGTTTAATATCCAAACAAATTATTAATTTGTTATTTGAATATTTTTAAAGGTCTAATGAGCTGCTGTCATTTATTGCTCTGTCACTTCAGAACTCGCTGTCACAAAGAAATATCTTGTGAAACTGTCATCAGAAACTCTGCATGCTTAAAACTTCCCAGAGAAGATGTAAATAACAGCTGCAAACTGCTTTTACTCTTCCTTGCTTCATCAGTTTCCTATTCAGTTCAAGTGCAGCACATTAGCTGCTGCATTTCTTTAGATGTGACCATGAAACAGAATAAGATGCTGCCTTCAAACTGATGTCCAAAGACAAACAGGATCTTGTTAGCTGCAGAGCCAATGGCTCAAACTGGAGTCTGGTACACGTAATAGGAAATGCAACAGTAACAGTTAATCCCTAATGTTCATTATCTCCCTTCTCCTAAAACCCCAGAAATTCCCCCTCTGTGTCATCACTGTCCTGAAAGAGTTCCATAAGTTTCAGTGAAGGGTCTTCAGAGCAGTCATTCAGCTTTACATGTTCAGCAGGAGTGTCAATTTTCCGTCTTTTGCGTACGTACACTTTCACCTTCCTTTTAATTTTTCGAACGGGAGAAGAGTTTGGTGTTGGAGGGATTGTTTCTTTTGTGTGTGAATTGCCTTCAACAACTCTGTCAGGAACAGCCAAACACATGGGCAAGTTCTGTTTCTCCTTTTGTTGGTTTGTTTTTACAGAGAGACTTTCAGAGGACTCTTTGACATCCCCATGTAAACCCTTGAATTCAGAGGAAAAATTACTGTTTTGAATTCTGAATTGTTCCGTTGGGTCAGACTGACAAACTCCAGACGGAGCAGATGCATGAGTTTCACCGTTGGGCAGAGCTGTTTCCATGTCAGGCTGAGTCTGCCCAGCTTTTTGAACGCGAGAAGTCAATGAATTCTGTCTGCATAACTTTTTACATCCAAGAGCTTTGTGCTTAGATTTGTCTGAGTGAATGTAAGAATTCCTCCTGCAGATCAGAGGAGCAGAAGTAGAGACTGGTCCAATTTGTGAAGCAAGTTCTGAATTAAATCCCTTTTCTTCATCAGTTTTTAGATGCTGCTCATCCTTAAACGTTTCTTTAGTATCCATTCTTCCCTCATGCCTTAGATCACTTTTCCCACAAAGTCCAGGAGCAGCCAGAGGGGAGGAAACACTACACTTTGGTCTGACAGGAAAGACAGAAACATAAAATGAGCAGAAAGAATCAGACAGACAGAACCCTTGATTTGTAAGTAAGGCTGCAGCAACAAAAAATTTTCTTCACGGTGTACTCATTATCATTTTAAAAGAATCAAAGAAATTACCTTTTTGCTTGAGTTTTGAAGTGAATTAAGTTGCAGGGAACCATGGAAACCAGCTGGTCGATAATCAAGTACTTGTCACTCTTTGAGAAAGCTTTGTGGCGGTCACTCTGTAGATGCTTCAGGAAAAAGAGGAAAAAAGAGGAAGTTAAATTACTGATAATTAAAGCATTCTTCAGCTGTCACTTACTAAACCCCTGACATTATTTTTATGTAATCATGGTAATATTACCACACACTGAGCTACAATGTATGTTTTATATGATGTTTAATCCTCTGGAAAGCATCTATGTTAATTTTATTGTCTAGTTACAGTGTAGTGAAAGTTTTGAATTTTTACGTTGTGTATTCCTACCGTTTTGAGGTTTTCGTATTTGACCAGACAGCACTCACAGTAGCCTCCCCGTTTCTTGTCTTTGCTCTTCTTACGGCCGTGCCCTCTTTCCTCACTGTGACCAGAGAAGCCCAAAGATTGTTAAAATAAAACCAAGCAAAGATAAAACCACTTTGTGTCTCTGTGTATCTTTCTGTTCAGATGTGTACTCATGCAATAACATGAAAAACTCATTCTATTAAACATTGCCAAAAAATAGTGGTCAAGGAGATCATTCTCTAGTCTTTACCGTACCTGTGTCCTTGCTGTTTGTTCACAGGAGGATCCTTGCCCTCCACACAAAAGGGACTGTAGGGAGGAAGGGACTTCAGGTTGAACTCAGGCATGTTTGGCATCGTGAGGTAGATTGGACGGTAGTGTCTGAGAGAAGTGAGAGAAATGCTGTCAACAAAAATACATCTCAAAGACAAGAAATGTCATTTTTTAGTCTGCTGTCTTTTACCTGCTGGAGTCCTCAACCTTGATGAAGGGTCTGTTGATCCTCCCCCCTGGAGCAAATGCCATTAGGATGATTCAATTAGTACATAAGCTTCAAAAACAATCTTAACTCTTCTGCCCCAAGTGAACAAAGAAAGGGCTGTTTATGTTTCAATCCTAGAGGTTAAGAAAACTCATCTACATAAAGCTTTTACCTTTCACTCTCTGTGAGTTGTGCTCTGCTGCCGACTTAGCTTTGGTCTAAAAGAAATGACAGAAAAAGCATTATAAAACTAAATTGAACCAGCTTTTTTCAATGAAACAGTGTGTTTTAAAAGTGTAAACTTACACTTGTTTTAGCAGCATTAGTAGCAGGAAGATGGCTGCTGACAGTCTTTTTTTTCTTCTGAACATAGGCCAATATGTCTATAAGTGCAATTTAAGAAAGATTAAACAACATCAATCAATTTATTATTAAACTTTAAGTGCAAGGACTGATGAAATATAGCAAAAAACTGTAAGGTCTTTTCAACACACCGTCTAAATAAAGAATTTTTACACCCCACTCCAAAGCGTTTGACAGGATCTTGTTCATTTTCACCCTCTCCTAAAAAAACAAACAAATGCATATCAGCAGAGAAAACAAAAGAGGTGGTAACAGTTTCCCTCTAAACTCATTAGTGTGGACTTCACAAACCTGCTCTTTCACCACTTTCTCCACCAAAGACTTTCCCCGACTTGTAACAGGCTGCAATACAATGACAGGAAATTAACATGTAACCATTCACTAATAGAATTACAGTGACACAAAAAACAAAGATGACGTCTAAAGTGAGCTCACAGTTTCTGTTTGTCTCTGAGAGGTGTTTTTGGTTGTGTCCCCATGGCTACCAGGCCTGTGCGTCTTTGAATGAGGATGAGGAGAACTTGGTCCAGAGTCTGGGCTGGGGACTGGAGAGTCCTGTCTGAGGCAATGCACATATCTAGCCTCCCTCTTGTTTGATACCAGATACTTTATTTCTTTACTGAAGAACTTCTCCACCAGCTGGGAGAAAAAAACATAACGAAAAGCAGGATAAGGATTCAAGAAAATTTTCTCAAGTCAATGCCAAACTCAGAAGAAATACACAAATGCCAACGTCTAAATGTACATGTCATGCTGAGACAGAGGAAATGCAGAGCTTTACAAATTTTCCTTACCCCACCAAGTTCTTTGATGTCTCCTTCCAACTTCTCTGATATCTTGTTTTTGGGCAAATCAAGGTAAAACAATTTTCCAGCAAAAGGTTTGACTTGAGCAGGTTTAGTTTGACTCAGCTTTGCCTTGGTACCTCCGGTGCTGAGGTCTTTACCTGAAAAAGAATCAAAAACACGGCTGCTAATACAGAGTGTAGAGTAGTAATCTGAGATCAGTAATCTATTTGGTTTGTTTTTTTGTTCTTTTTGTTTTTTGTCACCTTGTTACTAAGCATCATCACTTGGGATGAATGATATCACACGTTATCAGCCGATCCTGGCTTAAAAATGAACTACCTGTTATCGGCTGATAACGCACAGATATCTGCGATATAATGGGCTGCTGCTTACTTGAGTAAATGCCTAACCTGGATGCCAGTCCCTGGTGCAAAAGACGTGTACAGCGCAACATGTTCCCTGTAAACAGAGGTTATGTTTCCTCGTCCTGTCAGTTGTGATAGAGGCTAAATTTGCCCTGGTTGTGGGTGTTGATACGGTTGACTCAGGGAAAGCCCTATGTCATGAATTATTTTTATTATTTTGCACAAAAAAATGAACTATAACAAATGTAATAAGAGTATGCAGCATATTATTATATTCATAGGTGTGTAGATATAAATATTGGCATCTGTAATCAGCATAAAATATCAGCATATTGGCCAATATTATGCATCCCTAATTATCACACTTTCATCCAAGTTAAACTTTCATATTGTGAGCGTTCATTATCTATCTCACAAGGTACTTGTCCTTAACTTTCATATGTATTCATAGATCAGTATGTACCATTTTTAGGAACACTTTTTCAAACTCTAATGAAATTAAACTATAAATACTTGATTGATCTCAGAAGGGAAATTCCAAAATACAGTTTAGTGAAGCACACAGTACACTTTAATTGCAGACAGGCTTAAATCTAGGAAAATAGGTACCGTTTATTTTTAATTAAGGTATCAATAATAGCCTTAAAGCGACAAAAATTGTTACTTTTTCTTAACTAAGGTGTCACCAGTAGGGGAAATGGTACTGCAGAACAGAAAACAATGATTACAATCATCAGCAATTGCAATAACTGGTGATAAACATGAACCTACGTTTTTCATTTAGCTCCAAAGCACACAACAGGCTTACATGGCAGTCATGTAAATTATAAATAAAGAATAACTTACCTTGTAAATTTGAGCCCATGTGTCTCTGGATGCGTTTTGGCCTCATTTTATTCCCTTTCATTGAGATAAATCAATGTTTGTGCTGCATTTCTGAGTCCAGCCCACATGCTCCGGGAAGTCCTGTTTGTTGTCCCCCGGTTTGTAAACAAAGCAAAGGGTGAGTTCACAATGAGACGGAGAGGAAAACAGGTCCACGTATAAACAAACCAGCAGCTGAGAACAGGTCGTTGATAAAATCCTAAACTACTTCATTTAACCGACGCTGAATTTAAAAGACGTTTCAACATTTTTCGTTTCAGTTTCGCTCATCGAACGGACAAAAGTCGCGGCGATTGTCTGTTCAGTTCAAATCACACGAATTAAAATACGAAATCTTAGTGTGAAAGCACGTTTTGGCCACGGAATACCCGTGTGGGGTAACAAATCAGCGTTATTTTGTCTGAAGTTGCGAACTTTTCGAGTCACTGTACCAGTGAAAGAGTCTTTCCCGCTTTTAATCCAATACTACAGGAAGCATAGGTTGCCATGTCGGACCCTTACTCAACGTCTGCAAACGCCCATTTGAAATAACAAATTCCTGATCAATGATTGGTCATTTTGTTTGGAGTAAACATTTTTTGCTTTATTAATTAAAAATTCATAACATCTATTCAATAATAACGACTTGTTACATCGTGTTACCATACTTTCTTGGAACTGAAAGGTGGCTGTGTTTTACGGAAGCTATACAAACCTGGCAACTTTGAAACTAGGTAAATGCAGTCTTTGTGTTTGAATGTGTTGTTTCCAGATTGATCTTAAATGTACTATAAACAGAAAAGCATGAAAAATCAGAACAAACGTAGATTTTCTTTTATTTTTAATCAAATTCGACCTCATTATTATGTGATTTTATTTTCTCCATACATTTTATTGTACTGTAGTTTCCAAGAAAGTGCTCCGGTGAAATAAATAATACGTAACTGTTATTATCATGTAATGTTGACTGACAAGCTAGCCAACAACCCCTAGCACACGTGTTGAAGTTATGCCTCTTTTCTCCGGCCAGCTAGACATAACATGACGAACAGACAGACTTTCGGACAGCTGTAAAAGCAGAGGGGGGAGGCTGTATTCATGGAAGACCTGACGGAAGCTCGGCTGTTCTCATAGGTCGATCGTTAGCTGGACTCAGCAGCTACATAAGGTTCGTCAAAGAGTTGTTGTCATCTTCATATGGAGAAATGTTAGTGACAGGCAAAACAAGCCAGTATTTCAAAAGCATTGTGCTACCTCAGCTTCTTACATAACACACTGTACATGACCAGTGTTAATTTATATCTTGTTTTTTCTTTTATGTTTGAAGGCAGAATGAGTGGTCAAAGTCCTCCGTCTTTAACCAGTAATGGCATTACTCCACTCCAACAGATGGTGGCGTCCTGCTCCGGAGCCATACTCACATCTTTATTTGGTGAGACGCCCAAGCTCGTTAGATTTCACTATTTAACTTGGAATCAGACTCTTGTTCTACTTGTTTTAGCTGATGTGGTCCATGATCTCTGCAAAATTGCTTCTCTAAATAGGGGAGAGTGGGGTAAGATGACCCACCCCCTGTAGTTAGGCAATGGTACACATATTTGGCAAAGTGACCATAAATTCTTCAAGTAGCCTCCATTGCACTGTCCCTGTGATTGAGAGAAACACATTGTATTGTTTTAAGTATGTTTTCTTGACAAAAAAAAACCCTTCAAACTATTATTTGCCTGTCAAAGTAAATTTTTAACATTTCAGCTATAAAGACTATTACATGACATCAGATTTATCCAGGTCTAAAACTATATATCATACATGTTGATGATTTTCCTGCATATTGAATCATGTGAACCAATCATGTTGGCCTGAATTGCTCAAGCCAGGCCATTTCCTCAAACTGGTGGCTGTAGGGTAAAGTGAGCCAAATGCCTTGGGGTAAATTGTAACTATGGTTTTACAGATGTGGAGTGGAGTTAACTTTGTCAGGTGGTGTCAAGCATGCATTTCTGTAAACTAAACTAAGGGTTAACAATTACAATAACGTTGACATCCACAATTACAACATGAAACACAATTTATAATTGAGGTTATTCCCCATTATTTCTTATCGCGAAGTAACCTCTTGGACCAAGGTGAAGTGACAAATGTTCAAGTTCAAACCAAATAGACACATGAGATGGTTCAACAGAATCAGGATAACAAATTTAATTCCCACTTTTAGTTAAAAATTAACTTTATTTTCCTTGAGTTTAATCTTTTACTTTGGTTACTTCTCCATCGGTAAAATTTAAAATCTTGAGTTCTCTGTCTCATAAACTCCTGTTGTGGTGTGGATGATGTGGAGAGCATACTTAGATCCCAAATTGTCTAATACTAACATTTGGTCATGTCCCTTAGTGCTCTATCTGAATATGGAGTTGGTTGTTGAGTATTAAAGGAGGCCTAATCATGAATCAAAACTCAAGCCTGAATAATGTCCAACACATTTAAGTCAAGTTACAGAATATTTTTGTTTTTGTCACTTGCAACACTAAAGTTCCCTTTAGGTTAGGTTTAAAATATTCAGATTTAAGCTGTAAAAAATTAAAATGGTTAATTTACCACCAGGTGGCTCAATTTACCCACTGACATATGGATCAATTCACCTCTAAACTGGGGCAAGTTGAGCCACAGAAAAAAAACTTTTTTTTAAGAAGTCATATTTTCATTACCTTTTGTCATGGATGCATTATTGACATGTCTGTTGACAGAAAACAGTCTGATATAAAGGTAATGCCTTTTTTTTTACTTCTCTATCACTCCATGGCCTAGAGAACAGCAGAAGTAGAGAATGGCTTATTTTACCCCACTCTCCCTTATGTGATTTCTTTTCAGTGTACACTCACTAGTGTATTATACGTGTGACGTTAATCTGCATTTTGCATAGACAGCATGAATTTTCATTATTGTACATACAGACTTGTGTTTTCCTTTTTCAGTCACTCCTCTGGATGTTGTGAAGATCAGACTCCAAGCACAGAAAAATCCTTTCCCCAAAGGTAGAGTTAGTATGTGCTGTGTTTTTCTCAAATCATGTGAAACAAACAAAATGTCAAGTATCTCATTTGACATCTCCGATGTCTCTCAGGGAAATGCTTTGTCTACTGTAATGGACTCATGGACCATATATGTGTTTGTGAAAATGGAAATTCCAAGGCCTGGTACAAAGCACCAGGTCACTTCAATGGTACACTGGTGAGAATTTCTGCCCATATTTCAAAGTAAATCTTAAAAGGGTAGAGCTACACCATCAAGTTATGAAACAAAACCTTGGACATTTAAACATTTTCCCTACATTGACTCTTCCCTCTGCACTCATACAGGATGCCTTTGTGAAGATAATACGCAATGAAGGCATCAAGTCTTTGTGGAGTGGTCTTCCTCCAACCCTGTGAGTTTAAGTCTCCTGTGTCTCTTCAATTCTTATTTTTTCACACTAGTCTGCCTACACTCGTCTTAAGGCTGACTCACTGAGCGAATGCGGTCAGTGGGAAGTCATTTCATCTGTAGCTCATGCACTCATTAAGGCTGTGTCAGTTTCAAGTGTGCATATCAGTGGCAAACCACCCAAGATTTTCTCAAAGGCCGACATCCAAAATGTGATTTATACTAAGAGGAATATTAAGTTTTGTGTCAAAAGAGATAATTACTGATTACACTTTTTCCATGCCCAGGCTTATTTTGATAGAAGAGTAATTTGTGCATACATTACATTATTTCTAGTGTGATGGCGGTTCCTGCTACAGTCATCTACTTCACATGTTACGACCAGCTGTGTGCAGCGCTGAGGCTCAGGATGGGAAACCACGCTCAGGAGGCTCCTCTTGTAGCTGGAGCCGTCGCAAGAGGCAAGTTAACCACCTCTGAGTAACTGACTTGAGTTATTTGTGTCACCGGTTGAATTTTGGATGAATTTGAAGACATTGAACACTTTTCAAGGGTAATGATTCCTTCTTTTTGCCTCGCAGCCCTGAATTTGTACATTTAGTCTGACATGGTATCCCTGACTCAAACATGTATTCAGTAGTGGCACATGAGAGTTTACTGAAAAGCGGTTTGTGAGGAAACAACAGCTTGGTTAGAATTAATTAAGGCACATAAATCTCATTTCTATAAAGAACTTAACCAGTCCATTGAATGATTTGCAGTAACTATAAAGATTTTGAAGTCAGTGTCTTAGTTACCCATGTTTCATAGACCCCTTTTCTATCAATCAACTTTTGTTTTTCATAGCACCCTGCATACAAAGAAAATGCAGTTGCTTTGCATTGATTGAACAAAAATTAATTAAAAAAAAACCCAGAAGAAAAGAAAAGAAAACAACAGGGGCAAGAACATATTTTGAGGAAGGATGTAACTGTAGAGACTAATGCTTACCACTAAAATATATTTATTAAGGGAGTTTAAAACTTAGAAATAATAAAAAGCTGAGATATAACATGCAAATAAGATTGTAAATTATAAAAAAGTAGCAAATACAATAAACAAGATAAAATAAGCAAAATAAAAAAGGGTGAGACTGATAGTTGGACATAAATAAATAAATAAAAGTGCCGAAAAATCCTCAGTTGGTAAGTTAGTACAATAAATAACAGAGTCAGTAAAAAATTACATAAATAAAATTATAAAAATCCTGCATAAAAGCCAGACCGAACAGTTAGGTCTTGAGTTTAGGCTTAAAACTGAACAGATGGTTTTTTTTTCTTTTATTCTCAGTCTGCAGCCTGTTTGAAGTTCTTTCTTTTCTCTCCTGCAGTGGGGTCAGCCACAGTCATCAGCCCTCTGGAACTGATCCGTACAAAGCTGCAGTCTCAGAAACAGTCGTACAGGGAGCTGACCGCCTGCATTCGCTCAGCAGTGGAGGCAGAAGGCTGGCTGTCTCTGTGGAGAGGTTTGGGGCCCACATTGTACCGCGATGTGCCATTTTCAGCCATGTATTGGTATAACTACGAGAAGAGCAAGAGCTGGCTATGTGAAATACACAATGCCAGAGAGGCTACATTTACCATCACCTTCTTATCTGGAGCACTGTCTGGATCTGTAAGTGCATCTTAAAACCATTCAGTGTAGATGAAGAATTGTTGATTAAATCGAGCAAGACAATACCACGGTTCCTCACCTTAATCAGATAAATTGTAGAACAATAAATACATGTGGGTTTTGTTTTTTGTTTTTTTCAGATTGCCTCCATCATCACGTTACCATTTGATGTTGTCAAAACAAGAAGACAGGTGGAGCTGGGAGAGCTACAAGCAAATAACTGTGAGAATTGCAGGACCTCTTTTTAATGCACTTAGGATACAGAGTGTTTTGGACATTCCAGTTTCTTTTCTTGAACCCAGTTTAATTTGTTAAGTTTTGATAAGTTTTTTACTTATTAGAGTAATCTAAATAGTTTTTGGGATTGTAAACACATAAGGGACATCCAAGGATTTCATTGTAGGCTCTAGAAAATATTGATGGGAATTCGTCTTTGTTTTTTCTTTTAAAGACAGTTTATAATCAAGTCACCAAAGTTTGCGTCTGTGTCGAGTCCCCCGTGTTCAAATCCCAGCCTCAGTGTGAGTCACTGAAGAGAAAAAGACGTCAAGTCCCCATTACATAATATCTTTTGTCAACTGTCACTATGCCATATTTTAGCACCTTAAGGGGAACTTGTAAAAAATAATTTCAGTGAACACATTTGAAACATGAGTTATTTTGGGGGCAAATGAGCTCATTGTATTGTTTATGATTTAAACTCCATCTGATATGGTCACAAATGTTTACTCTTGTCTTCTCAGTATCACACAAGGTCTCCTCCTCCACCTTCAGTGTGATGAGCAGGATTTTGGCTCAGGACGGCGTCACCGGACTGTTTGCAGGTTCAAATTTTTGTGTTTGATCACAGATTCACCTCACTGATTGGCACATCCTGGCTTCTCTTACCTGATTCCTTTCTTCCAGGTTTCCTCCCTCGGCTGATCAAAGTGGCTCCAGCCTGTGCCATCATGATCAGCACTTATGAGTATGGGAAAGCCTTTTTCCGTAAACACAATCATGAGAGGACACTCGCGTCACTGCAGACCAACAGCACCTGATAGTTCTCCAGCCACCTTCCTCCTGATCAAACACCACTACACCCACTGCTGACAAACAACAGGAATGAAAAGGCTTGTGTTGCGGATGAAGAAACACAAGCAGAAATGGATGTAGAAAAAAATAATGAACTGCTTGATCCATTTCTAAATCACCAAATATATATGATGATTCAAATATATGAGAAAAGCTTTTATAGTGATTTTTGTAATTTATTGTTCTAAGTTCACCACTTTAGGTCCTGGATGCTTCAGTGAAATGAAATGACATCAAAAACTTCTGATGCATTTTGCAGCCAGCAGATGGCAGCCACATCTCTGTAAAGTTTTTCCTCACACTGAAATCATGTGCATTGTGCCTGTTGTCCTTACATCATAGATGTAGGGTTGATCTCAATTTTGCTCTTGTGTGTTTGTGACACTGAGTGTTTTTTCCTGAAGATGCTGTCAAAGTATCGCTGTTTAAGCACTTTCAGTTCTGACCCATACAACTGTGAGTGTGTGATAGAAAAAAAACACCAAATTCAAAGATTGTGCCATCATCTTTGTGATGCTTTTAGGGTTTGGTGAGACTGACATGTGATGTGAGTACAGCCTTTTCTAAGAAATATTGTCTTCCATTAGCTTACATAAACCTCTGCCACACACCTGTTAAGTGTTGACAAGAAACTCTAATTTCACTATTAAATTTGATTGTTTAAACGAGTGAAGTTTATTCAAAAGGAAGCATAAAAAAGCAAAGAAATCCATTAAAACAAATACTGCATGGCAGTACAAACAACTGCTTCAACAAGCTGATGGCAAAGTCATGAGCTAAGTGTTGAGGTATGCAAGTAGTCACCAACAGAACTAATCACATCATACTGATACTCTGCAAATACACCTGTTTCTCGTCAAAAACCCAACTGTCACAAGATTGTTTGGATTGATCTGTTTCTTGTAGCTACCCATTAAAGCACTGGATTTGATTATTCAAAGGGTGAAGTTTGTCTGATGAAGCTGAACTTTGAGTAAACCCAGAATTAAAAGGTGGACATTAATGCTCATGATCTTTACCTGAGAACAAAACTGTAACACTGCATTATGCCCACTGTAGGCAACATAACCTTTCATAAATGATAACAACGAACACAGACACTCGAGAAAACATGAGACGTCAACTGATAGAAGTGGAAACTCTGATGGCATAAATAAATTCCTATTCTGAAGAGTAATTCAGAGGCAGCACATCTATCTAGGAAAAAGAGTAACACTAAGAACTGTTTTGTGTTTTCTTCTTAACTTTGAGCTCAATTTTACATATTTGCTCCGTTTACTCAGTTTGTTAAGATCTCTTGCAGAGCTTCTCAAAGAGAGAGAAAAAGAAATAACTTAATCATCACCATCTTATTAACACTGTAAATTATTGGGGTCACTTTTACTCTAAAATACTGTTCTTTTTCCAGAATTGATAAAACAAAAGTTCTTTTTAAGAGATAAAAAGATCAGCAAAAACATGATGATTTTAGCTGGAAACTCTTAAAATCAAACATTTGTAAGACATTACTGGGTTTCATGGAGCTGGTGTGCAGGTCATACCAGTCCAAAAAACATGCAACACCACATTCTCAGCAGGCAGTCCAGACTTCCATCTGTTAAAGCTCTGGGCTCAGTGAACAAAACATACATGTCTACATACCAAATCAATATCACCTACATTTAGAAAGTTCTTGGGTTGTTGGCCCTGGTGCTTGGGTTTTTTTTCCCATCAGCTATGTAGGAGTGATGCCAGGGCTGCAGATCTCTGTCGCAGGGCTCGCTAAACACTCGTTAGACTTCATGCTGGTCAGAGATTTGTAGCTGACGACTGACGTCAGGGACCCACACAGACCTCTAAGAGACGGGGTTTCTTCTTTACCTGAATGAGAGAACACACATCTAAAACTGCTGGAATTAGAGAGAGGAAAACAGCACTCAGGCAACAACCTACCTTGGTCAGGCCAGTGTGTGCTGCCAGCCGGTCGAGCCTCCAGGCCCAGAGTGTGTGACGGCTCCAGAGAAGTTTGGGAGAGGCTCATGCCTGCAGACAGCTGATCTAGACTCTGGAAGCTTTTGCTAAAAAGAGAGAGAGAAATGGGACAGATCTGAGTGAGAAAATGGGAAACAAGAGTACTGAGGTGTAAGAAAAGAAACATTTTCTTTGAAATCTGAAACATTAAGACATTTTAAAGACGCAGACGGTTCAGTGTAACAGTTTGACTGCGTGTCCTCTGTACAAACACTTACAGTTGTGCCTAAAAGTTTACAACCCCTCCAGCAGAATTTTCCGATTTCTTGGTCTTTTCTCAGAAAATATGAATGATAACACAAAAACCTTTCTGTCACTCATGGTTAGAGGTTGGGTGAAGACATTTATTAACAAACAACTGTGTTTACTCTTTTAAATCATAATGACAACAGAAACTTCAAAAATGACCCTATTCATTTTTTTTTTATACACACACACTGATTACAAGTAAATAGATCACAGGTGAGGATGTTTACCTTTAGTAGACATTCAAACACATTTGTGTTCATTTTTGTGCATTTATCAGGACAAAACCACCAGTTGTTTAATTTTCTTAACAGGGTCATTTTTTAAGTTTCTGTTGTCATTATGATTTAAGAAGAGTGAACTTTTTTTTTTATTTCCAATAAATGTCTTCACCCAACCACTAACCATGAGTGATAGAAAGGATTTTGTGTTATTATCCATATATTCTGAGAAAAGACCAAAAAATCAGAAATTCTGCTGGAGGGTGTAAACTTTCCGGAACAACTGTAGATACTTTAAACCTACAATCTTATTTTCCCACAAATAATGCTTCATATCATTTACGCATCCAAAAATGAAAAAGTTTGTTGCAGCCCCAGACTCCACCAAACTAAATCATGAATCTGGAGAACTCATCTACGTACTCCTCCCATTGTCCCCTGCTCTTCCTGTACAGCAGTGTATCCAAGGCAACAGCGTTGGCATCCAAGGCAACAGGAGATGGCCACTGATTGGTCAGATGGGCCGTCAGCTCCTGTCTGGACCGCAAGTCATTGTTCTTCAATACTGTCCTAAGGAAATACAGACGGCGTGCAGAGTTAGAAATACATATGAGAGAAAGGCAACAGGAAGCTAGAAATAATACATAAACGGACGACAAGTATTAAGAGGCTCTGAGAGCTACAAGTCTTTTTCTGTTTGATCTGTTGCAGGTTTAAATTTGTCTATCAGAGCTTGAGCTGCATATGCAGAGGACACGGCTTGTCTTTTTTCAAGGTAGATTTATAGTCAACTCTGCAACGTGTGTAACACATCCAGAGGATTAAAATTGCAAAACTCAAGGGCCCGCAGTGCTACATTACTCATTTAGTATAAATAATTAACAACAGTATAAAAATTAAGGATATACACTGTAAAAGTATCACTTATCTTCAAAATTATAAAAAAGAAAGAAACAGTGTGCAAAAAATGTTAGTGCAACAGTCAAAAGAAAAAAAGTGCGAGTACCCAGGCACATAAGAGACAACATTTCACATTTTTAGAGATGGCAGTGTGGAGTAGTGTGCAGATAGTAACCCAAATGCTGCTTCAAGTGGCTCTTCTGTTTTTACATCTATCAAAGGCAAAAATAACCTTTAAAAAATATGTTTTTCTCTACTCTGGGAATTTTGAATGTTGGCTCCATTGTTTTCATTGCTTTTCTATTTTTTATGGTTTTGCATAATCATTTGCATTGTTTTTAGAGCAACTCTGTCTCCAAAACGTCTGCTTTGAAAAACTTCGATAAAAACAGAATATGGTGATTTGAAAATCAATATTCCGAATTGTTCCAAGACAAAATATTTAACCTCAAAGCTGTAAGTGTTGTGTAAATGAAATTGGTCAAAAATGACAGTCTGCACTTGAGAACATCCACTGACTCATCGTTCTGTCCTGAGAGTGCAGCTTTGTTCCTAGAGATCATGACACAAACTCTCTCGACAGACTTTGCCGCCTATGCTGAATTGGTGCTCAGGCGTTCCCACTGATTAGAACTTTAATGGAAAGACACAGGGCAGATGCACCTTTCTCTCTCGGCTAAAAGCAGCACTGACTGGGATTGAGTCAACAACACATAAATGACAAACCACCTGCAGCCTCCAAGAGTCGTGCAGCGCCCTGACTCCTGAATGTCAGACTCACAGCTGGATCTGCTGTAGAGTTCTCCAATGCCTTAATTTACCTGCCTTCATTGACCCCATACGACACACAAGCACACGCACACACACCCAGAGACTAAAGACACAGTTGATCCTGAACTCACAGTTGGTCTTGTAGCTCCAGTACGATGTACTCGAGCTGCTCTTTCTCCAGAGTGTGTGAGAGATGTGCATCTGCCAGGCTCTGCTGAAGGGCTTTGTTATGAGACACAGCTTCTGACAGCTGGGCTTCTCGCAGACGGACCAGCTCTTCAAGGTAACCCTGAGACACACACACACACAGAGTCATACAGATTTGTTCCCTTTATTTGTATCCTGTTATATCCAATTACACATTTGCATTTCTCTGTTACAGCTCATGAAGCAAGTATACACTGCCTGGTAAAAAAAAAGCCACCATCTGGATTTAACTCAGCCAATAGGTACAAGCCTCCTATATAATTATTACTGCATGAGCAATTATCTTTCAGCAGGCAATAAGTTATTCAACCCCAGCTGATGCAATGAGTAACTTCTCATTTCTTAAAACACTGTGGTGAAAGACACATCCTGTGGTTGTGGAAAAGATGTTAGTCTGTTTAAGAAGGGTCAAATCATTAGCATGCATCAAGCTGAGAAAAAAATCGAAGAAGATCGCAGAGACTACTAAAATTGGATTAAGATATGTCCAAAGCATTATTAAAACTGAAAGGATAGTGGAGAACCATCATCTTCCAGGAAGAAATGTGGTTGGAAAAAAAATCCTGAATGATCGCGATTGGCGATCACTTTAACTTTTGGCCAAATCAAAACCGAAGGACAACAACAGAAGAACTCGGGATTTTGTTTAATAGTGGGGGTAAGAGCATTTCCACACGCACAATGCAAGGGGAACTCAAGGGATTGGGATTGAGCAGCTGTAGCCTTAAGAAAACCATGAATTAGTAAGACTGCCTGGAAAAAAGGCTACAGTTTTCTTGGGAGCATAAAGTTTGGACTTTGGAGGAATGTAAGAAGGTCATGTGGTCTGATGAGTCCAGATTTACCCTGTCCCAAAGTGATGGGTGCATCAGGGTAAGAAGAGAGGTAGGTGAAGTGCTGCACCCATCATACCTAGTGCTTAGGGCAGTGCTATAATCTGGGGTTGCTTATCTAAGCTTATTAGAACACAGTGAATGTGTGCTGTAATCAAAATTAAAGTCAGTACAATGAAATATTGGAGTGTGTGACGTTATACTTTGATGGTGACTTTCTTTTTGGCCAGCCAGTGTACAACTGAGGAGCAGAATACAAGCTGAATCCACTGAGGGGAAAGTAAAAGTGCTGTGTGACCAAGAAATAACATCAAGCTGAATCTGTCTGTTTCCTGCTGGCATTTCACACTTTGAGCCTCTAATTTTCATACAGGCATCAGGCAAAATGTCACATCAGCATATATTACCAACTGTTTATTCATATAAAAATAGCCCAGACACAAAGGTGTTACCTTCTGCTCCAGCGCCATGCGATACTTCTGCTCAAAGCGTTTGCACTTGCTGACCAAGTTGCTCTGCTCAGTAAAGATGGAGGCAGCAGTGGCTGCTTTATCGGGGGTGCTGCCCTCACTGCCGCTGCTCCCCAAAGTCCTCATCTCCTCTTCATCACTACTGATACTGTCTGCACTGCACAGAGAGCCAGACTCGTGTTAGTCCACAACAGATCCTGAAAAGAGCCAAAGTCTCTGCTTTCAAAGCAAAATATGTGATTCTTCATAGCTCTGCTGTTGGTTATTACAAAGTCTTTCCCATAAACACAAATCAACTGACTTACTTCTGCGTGAACTTCAGGTAAGGTGTGTAGTCAATCACAGCAGGGCAACTGCCATCCAGACCCTCTCCTTTCAGACAGAAACTAAAGAGAGAAAGGTGGCCATCAGAGCATCTTTTTGTTAGTCGAGTATTGAGTGGTGCAACACTCCTTTGAGGCAGAAACTAGAGATCTAATTAAACTCCAAGAGATCTGTGATTAAGCATATTTTATGTATCAAGCCTCATGCCCTTGCAGCAGTTTCATTTGCATTTATAATGACAAAAAGCTGAACTCAACATTTGTGTATGTATAATCAAATAATCTCAATTCTCAACTTAACTTAAAGGTACATTATCATGGCAATAATCTGTTGAAAGGTCTGTTTAACGTTTGCGAGAAGAGTGTTTCATACGTAAAAAGTAAAAACAGGGAGAGAAAGTAAGACTGAAGGTGGATAAAGTAGCTCAACATGATTGGCACCTGAAGTCGATGGTATTGAGTCCGATGAGTGTGTCTGCTAACAGCCCTGCCTCTTCTCCCAGCATGATGGCGCCGTCGTCATAAAACCTCCTACAGTTGACACATTCACACATTATTAAACACGTTATTTTCTGTTCATTCCCTTCTGGGACTACATTTAAAGAATATGTAACTCAGACCTGGTTGTTTTCAGGTCCCTCAGAGCAGATGAGATGTATTCTGATAATCTCTTTTCCATCAGAACCACTCTGATCCATGCTCTGCCCTGCAGACCCAAAGACAGCTCTGATCAGAAACTTGTACCACCACTGAAACTTAAAACAGATCAACAAAGGAGGCTTGATCAGGCTTTGCTGTGTGGCAAATACCAATGTTGGAGAGCTTGTAGACTGACAGTGAAAATGTGAAAAGGTTATCAACGCCAACTTATATTTGCAAGCACTGAACTGTGGTGGATTGTTGCCGGGTAAAAAGTACTTTTCAGTACTTTTGATAATGATATCTCAAAATATTTCAATTTAACATATTGATTTCTCAAAACATAAACTTTAACCAATTAGATGGTAAAAGACACAACTGTATGTCCTGGAACATTGCATTTTTTTCCGCACAGATTTTTTCAACATGAAAACCCTTGACTAAAATTAACTGCAATTTAATAAAGTAACACCAATTACGCACTGTTGTTTCTTGATAAGGCATAAATTAAAACCCAGCTCTACGTACTCCATGCCCACGTCCGGTACAGAAAATTGCCTCCTCTTCAACTCCCTCTGTCACAAGAATGCGTTTGGGGAACAAAACATGGTACCAATTCATTTTACATGAATTGGTACTCCTGACAGAACTCGGTTGGTACCTTTAGAAGTACCGAATTCGGTACCCATCACTATGTATAACACAAGGTAACAGTTTTCCAACCATACTTCAAATTGATTAGTTAAACTTTTCTGTTTTACTCTTGCAGGAAAAGTCAACCAGAGCATCTGTGACTTTTCACCTAACCACAGGTAGCAAGTTGAAGCTAGCCGATTCAACAGTATGTGTCACTGTAATGTTTTACTGTTATTGGTTTAACATTTAATGTTATGCTCAGGTCCCAAAAAACAGGTGAACTGGCTGGCACACAGACCAAACACTTTTACTTGTTCCCCAAATTCAGTAGCATGGCAAAAAATTAGCTTCTAAAAATAGACAGCCTGTGTGTGTTTGTCACTGAGTGTGTGTTTGTGTGTGCGTAATGGCTTCTTGTTGTTCCCTCCTGCAGCCTGACTCTCGAACAATATTTGCTCCCAGTGTTTGTTCAGTTACCCTCTTGAAGGACTGAGTCATGTTTTACACACAGGTGCGTTCCCACCACTCCTTACTTTGGCTCTTGATGATCGCACATTCTCCATACTCTCAATGCTCCGGATGCAGTTATGTGGCACTTTACTGCAGGAAACTTTGATGCAATCCCAGAAACTTCGAGGACTCTCATAGCCAAACCAAGTCGTCTGACCTGAGAGAAAGAAAAAAAGATTTCCACAAGATTTGATGTTCCCTTCTTGGCTTTCTACTGCCCACTTGTCAAACAAATGGCTCGGGAGCACAGCTATGGGGCTCTGATCCCCCCAAATTGCCCCGTAGTGACAGAATTATTCACCCAGTGCTGACATTACTTGAGAGCTATTGCATAATGATCCAGCCTTGTGGGCAGAGGTATGAAGACACAAATAACTGAAACATTCTCTTCTCATTTCCAGCTGTTATCACACATCATCCCTCTCTTCTTGCACTCTCCTACCAGCAATCCAATAAAGTCAGGATGCAAAAAAGAAAACGCCATCCCACTCTGCTGCGGTTTTTTACCTTTGAGTCGATGGCTGAGGATTTGCTCCAGGATGGAAACAAAGTTGATGAACTCTGGAGACGTGTCATCTATTGTCTCAAAACAGGAGCGGTCCAGCAGAGTCTTCACTGAAAACCTGTAGAGCGGAAGAAGACAAAGTGGGCATTAAGTCATTTTTTGGTGCAGGCTCTCAAAGGGACACTCCATGAGTTTTTCCACATAAAAAAGAAACAAGGATGTTTCTGACAATATTTCAGTTTTGGCATTGAGACAAATGTAAATTGAGTACTGTGTGAATCATTACTAGTAAGTAATGGAAACCTGAGACTGATGGTATCATGGGAGGACTTAAACTTCTTTTACAGTTTGACACATAACAGTTACAGTATTGTGCAACAGCTGCTTCAACTTTTACTACCTTTTCTTTCTCAATATCTGCTTCTGAGGATTAAAGAGTCCTTCAAATCATCAAGAGAATTAATAATACCAAACATTAAACCTCTTGGTTGTATCTTGCTTTCATTTTTTATATATGCTTGCAAACTTGATTTATGTTTTGATTTTGAATAACATTTAAAATTATGGAGGGTTTGCTTTGTATCTTGTAGCTTAAACAGAGGCATTATATGGTCAAAGTAGAAAGTGTAGCTATGGTTACTCACAATAAGCCTTATCCATACCTTTTAAATTTGTATACAATGTTGTTTTCCTTTGAAATTTGTTACCTACTGATCAGTTTCATGTGCTCTTGTTGGAAAGAAATTATGCTACTTTTACCCTAGCATCGATATGTTCACTTTTTTTCAGATGTTGTCACCAACTTTTCATAAAAAGACATCCCTGGTCTCCTCTGTAATGAGCCTGTGATTAATACCTGTGATAAAATCAGCAATAACGTGCTGCCCACTACAACAGTTGTGTGCACTGACCGACTCAAATCCAATTAGAACTAATTAGAGAGGAAGGAGAGTTAATGGACGCGGCTGCAGCGTGTCAGTACATATCTGCTGTGCAAATTGTGCCAAATTATGTGTTGCCTTAACATCAACTAAATAATCTCACCTCATATTTTATCTCGTTGCTTAGAGCCGCATTCACCGCAGAGTGTCATACATCCTGTGAAGGGACTGATTTTATCTTATTCTGAGAAAAAGATTTTAATCAAATATCTTGCACATTAACTTTGTTTCAGTTTCCCTTATGTGTAGATAGACACTGCAGTGAAATGTACTTTTATTACTCCTTCCAACACCCCAAAATGTAAATAGTAACCTCTCATGAACCATCTACTTGAATTCTACAGTAACATGGAACAGAAAACTGCTTTTTAGCATTGCTTACAAATTTAGGGATACCTGCATGATGAAACAAACAAATCACTGTAACGATGTTTTAAAATTGTTATATTTCCTCTAAAGCACAGAGATCAGGGAAAACTGAATGAAACTGCACTTAAAATGAAATGGGTTCTTGTGGGTTCTTAAAGGTGCCGTGGAAAGTAAGGGACAGTGATTCTATCAAAGGACTGACAAACAAATGAACTTTAGGGGAAAAAAAGGAAATCAGAGACAATGAGCAGGTGCAAAAAAAAAATTGACGGACAAAAAAAAAACAAGTTCAGACTCTTCAGTCAGAAGTATGATTAGGAAGCAAACCGATGGTGTTGACCTCCTGCCAGCAAAACCATGACGGAGCAGGTTGATCTCAGCCTCCTTATGCAGCCTCTGAAAGTCGACTGCCACCAGCTGAGGGAAAAATTACAGGTGCTTCTTATGTCGACTCTTTGGTGTAGCATCTTATGGACCAGAATTGTATCTTTTTCCAAACAAAAACACTTTTATTTTCTTTAAAGCACACTGGATTTGCAACAATTGGAAGTAAGACAATATCCAACCACTTATATCCAACATTCATCGTGCAGTCTTGAATTCTCCATCCAAGCAGGTAAAGCTACACTCACGTCGATGATCATGTGACCTCCAATGACTGTCAAGGAACTAAATAAACGACTCTGTTAACATCCCCAGTGTGACAACCATTAATATACTGATGACCTTTGGAGGCTTATATTTTCTAGCTCTCTCTATCCACCAGTGTGTAGTGTGTTTAGAGCAGCATGTAAAGGCTGCATCAAGTCCAGCTGCTTTTTTAGGGTCAAGGCTCCGTACAGGTGACAGGTGAGTCTTGAATTAATGTCTCCTATATGATATAAAGTGGAGTTAAAACAGCTTACAAACATCCGTATCAATTGATCAGAAGTCCATCGTAGCTCCTGGGGGTGTCATTGAAAGTGGAGTTAACAGGTTGAAGTGTTTGAAGTCGTGAGAGCCTTGTTGCCAGGCGACTGACGACAATGATCAAAGTCAGCTTGCTCCTTTTCAAAATGAGGAAGTAAATGCTTTAAGTCTTCTGCCCCCCTTATTTAAATCCTATGTCTAAATGAGAGAGAAATAACAAATCTGAACTCCCCATATTCAGATTTCAAATCCACATAACACACAGGAAAACTGTGAAAGGCACCTTTTTTGTAAATGTGTTGTGACATGTAACACGAGAAAATGCCATGAAATCTAAAGCCATACAGCTGAGAAATCTGGATAACTGCTGAGAAACATGTACACACACATTCAGCTAATACAGCAAAAATAACCATATCTACAACCTGGTACCTGGAAGAAACACTCTGTTGAATTAACAGGAGCAGGACGGTGAGGGAGTCTATGCACTTTTAAACTGTACGCAGAAGAATTCATAAAAAGAAAAAAACATGAAACTGATTTTTTTTATCTTCTGAAGACAACAAGCCCAGCATACAAGGCTGATTTGGAAAACAATCTGTGTGAAGTGAATAATGAAAGCATAAACACTCTGCTGTAGTAAAGGAAAATATTTCACTCTGTGGCGTGTCATGTGAAGGAAAAACAAAGGTAATTCAAGATCTGTAAACTAACTTAGACAGTAATTTTCTTTTGTCTCGAACAATAATTTATGCGCAGTTGTCCTAAAATCCCGATGCAGTGCTCAGAATACCATGTCTTCACAGACCAAAAGTCATAAAACTCAAGAGATAGAACTTCAATTTCAGCTCTTCACGATGTGGACTGTCAGTGTGGTAGGCCATGATTTTCAGCACTAAAAGCTATCCACAAGAAAAAAGAGGATGTGTCTAAGACGTCAATCTGCCTCTCCTCAACTCCTGTAATATTTCAACTTCTCGTCCTTCACTTTGTCAGTCAGCCATTAAGTTTCTCACTCTTTTCCCTCCTCCGTTCAGCCTTTGCCAGTCAGTCAAACTTGATGCCTGGTGTGGAGGCAGAAAAAGGTGAGGACAGACCAGACCTGGCAGTGAGCAATGGCCATGTGTGTAACTACTCTTCCTTACATCTGTTTCAAGAGACACTAATGAAGAAAATCATACCAAGTAAAATTGCACAGCTGAGGCCTGAAAATGGCATTTGCTCATTTGTCGGCTGCTTGACTAAGCAGCTCAACAGAGGGGTGGATTATCAGTATTTTTGTCCAACTTTCTCACTTAATCTTTGACCTTTTGCATCACTTCTGTTCCAAATGCACCACAGGGATGTAAGGGAGTAACAAACATCTGCCAGCAACACAAGAAAGACCACAGATCAATATGATAACAGTAAAACTAAAGAGTGGGGAGATAAATATGCAGGTAACATACTTGTGCATGACTGGGCATAAACAGGCTACAGATACTTAACTGAAAAAGCTCAAATACAACACAATACATTATTTACCTTGCTCTATGAATATCATAATGATAATACTAAAATGATATACTGTGCAGCCCTAATCCAAAACATTTTGAATTTAACATCCCTGGTCTATTTATTCTCAGTTTAGAATAGAGTGACATTTCTGGTGGTGCACAGAGGGGTCAGAATCTAAGATTTCAAGTCATACGTTTTTGGGAAACATCAACTTAACATGATTTTTAATCACTTAATCAGATAAGAAAAAAAAAACATTTCCTTTTTGTTTTGACTGCAAATCCAAATTCTTGGGGAGGGGGTGATGGTGGATATTGGACTCCTGGCCTCAGTGTTTGTACAGACCTTCACCTGATCCCACACTTAACTCATGAGGGTATTTCTTTTTTTTTTTTTTTTTTTTTTTTACAAATCTTTATTTTTGGTTGGAAAAGACAGTTTTCATATACAATTCAACATTTCTTACACAGAGTCCTTTTTCAGTTTTTTATATATCACTCATGTAGAATAATATTTCAGTCAATCCTCACATATGTAACATTGTGCACTCTCATTGCTAATGTTTACATTCTAAACATTTATTTAACATCCAAATATGTTTACCACCTACATATAAAGAATGAAACTATGTACAATAAACAAAGGGATTTTTTTATCTATACTGTCTCTTATAAGGGTAAAGGGGCATGATTGATGGTGGAGTCATACAAAGTCTGCTCTCACAGGGGTAATAAATTCAATCCACTTATTCCAGAAAAGATCAAATTTGCCTTTATGCATTCTCAGGATGTAGGTCAACTTTACATTTTCAAGACTTCCAATATTATTCTGAACCAGTCATCCCTATGTAGGTGGTTGTGCATTAAGCCATTTTCCAGTGATGGACTTTTTACTCGTAGCTGTCAGGAGGGCCTGCAGTAATTTTTCCCCACACTTCTCTTATATGGAAACAATGTTACTTAGAGAAAGACCCTGAAACTTCACAGGTATTTGAATGTTGTATCTTTTTTTTCTAGTGTTATGTGAATATCCTTCTGAAACAAACTCAGTTCAGGCAGCTCCAGAGGACATTGAAGGGATTTGCCTGGTTTTAACCACATTGTCTCCAACATGCTGGACTTGGATTCTTGTGTTTTTCTTGGTATGGCATCTTAGAGTATCTGGTAATATTTTCCCAGCAATGTTCTCTCCGATTATGAGGGTTTTTCAAAATGAAATGTAGGATTAGGGTTTGTGGTTTCATGAATGATTAATGATGATGATGGTTATCGTGAGAATGTAAGTGCGTGTGTAAGACTGAAGGGTGACAGTAAAACGAGCAAAAATATTACAGGATTAGTAAAGGGGTTGAGAAACATTTTGGTATGATTTCGCTGCAGCTCGTCCATCATGCACAGGATGACTTTCGTCTGTTTGCACATGAAATCATGTTTCTCAAAAATAATGGAGTCACGCGGCTGCTCCTCCTCGCACTGACCTGAAACACGCGCCTCTCATAGATCAAACCTGTCCTTAAGCATTCAGCTGTTTTCATCCTCCCTATCATCAGTGATGGAGTGAAAGAGTGAGGTATTCCCACCTGCACACTGTCAGTAGGTTCCTCCTCTCCACCGCAGCGCTCCTGCCCGCCACCCGCTTGCGGCTGAAATGCAGCCCCACGCCGAGCGACGCCATCCCCCGGCCCGAGTCCGCGGCTGCGGCCAGAAGCTCCGCTCCCTCCCCGGAGAAGCAGCAGCAGGAGCGGCAGGGAAGGACCAGCTGTCTCCGTCACCTCCGAAAACACACACGCTGCTCATATGAAGAAGGAGGGGGGGGGGTCTGAAGGTGTGGGAGACACAAACCACACTCAATCAGTGTGATACAACTTCCGGTTGGTCATTTAAAAATAAAAGCCCGAGTGACGACATTCAGCTCTGCTCAACATTTGAGTTTGATAGAAAGATTTGAAAAAAAAAAAAAAAAAATGAAGAAAGTTGTCGTATTGTTTTGTAATTTTTTTTATTTATGTTCTTGTTTGTTTGCAATTTGATTTACTGAGAAATTTTGCCCATATCAATTTTTTTAGACAAAACCTATTTACCTCAAATTTCAACTTTCTATCTCAAATTTTTGACTTTTATCTACAAATTTGGGCTTTTTTCTTAATAATTTTGCCTTTATTTCCAAATCCCCACTTAATCATCTCAAAATTTCTGGTTAATTTCTCAAAATTCGACCTTTAGGCTCATAATTTGACGTTTTCTGAAAATTTTTGCTTCTTTTTTTCATCGCTTCGACTTTGTTATCTCACAATTTCGATTTTGACTTTATCTCAATTTTTTATAATCTCAAAAGTTCGACTTAAATCTCAGATTTTGCTTTCTTTCTTTCTTTCTTTCTTTCTTTCTTTATTTGTTTGTTTGTTTGTTTGTTTGTTTATTATACAAAATTATGCAAAAAAAAAAAAAAAAATCTCAGCAGAGTCTAGTTTTCTTTTCCTTTTTTTTAACTGGAGGAAATGGGCGTCCATAGCTGTCTGATCTTTTTACATCAAATTATCCATTGTATTTTAGCTGCTTTCAAGTTTTGTCTCAAAGGGAGACACTGCCCTCCAGTGGTCCAAGAATAAAAATACACGTGGGTGAGGATTATTTACCGTTGTCACTGACATCACAAGCTACTGGTTTACTCCTGCTGTCTTCTCCTTCCTGCTCTGTGCTAATTTCTGGCAGGCTGGGACTCTCTTTTACAATCTTAGATCAGGAATGTAATCTTATATTTCCTCTCGAGACCAATATTTTTTACATCTCAACTGTGGATAAAATTTATAAACATTTAGATTATTAAGTCAGAGTTTGTAACTTTGTGTTCCCACATCAAAATATTGTGTACAATTTCAACATCAAGAGCTCAAGAGAACAAGGGAAATAGTGAACTGCTCACAACCCACAAAGCATGAAAGTAGTTAAGCGCTTTCTCAATTTAACTACTTTGACAAACAAGACGACTCATACAGTATCACCTAGAGCTAAAAGACACACACTCACGTGAATGCAGGAAGGAAAGTCTGACTCTGAATATTCCTCACTGGGAGGTTAAGAGACTACTTACTGACAGAGTGTGACCTTTAAACACACTCAAGTGCCTTTTCCTCACATCAAGAAGGATTTGTTCTTAATTTGTACACAAATCTTTCTTGTATACTTTGAGATGACTATTTTTTCTTATAGACTACCACTCATGCTCTGACATGAAGTGGTATCTATCAGCATCTACGACCCCTATTCCAGTGAAGTTGGGATGTTGTTTAAAACTTGAATTAAAAAAAAATAAAAACAGAATACAATGATTGGAAAATCATGTTAAACATATATTCAATTTAATACAATACAAAGACAAGATATTTGGTGCTCATGCTGATAAACTTAATTGGTTTTGTTTTTTGGAAATATTCACTCATTTTGAATTTGATGCCTGCAATACTTTTAACACTTGTTTGGATTATTCCACTGGTGAACAGGTTAATTGGAAACATGTGAGTGCTATTATTGCGTGTAAGAGGAGCATCCTCCAAACGCTTTGTTGTTCACAAGCAACGATGGGGTGAAGGTCACCACGTTATGAACAATGGATTAAGAAAATAGCAACACTAAATGACCATGACCTTTGACCCCTGAGGCAGCACTGCATTAAAAACTGACATAAAAAAATCATTGTGTAAAGGATATTATTTGGACGTGTTACAGCAGCGTGGCTTCGTAGTAAAAGAGTGTGGGCACTAAACTGACCTGCCTGCAGTCCTTTTACTACAAAGCCGACCTCTCCCCCAATGAAAATATGTGGTGCATTAAGAAGCACAAAATACAATGACAGAGACCTCAGACTGTCGAGCAACTGAAGTCATACATTAAGCAAGAACGGGAAAGAATCCCACCAACAAAGCTTCAACAATCAGAGCCCTCAGTTCATAAATGCTTGTTGAGTGTTGTTAGAAGGAAAGGTGATGTCACAGGTAAACATACCTACGTTTTTTGCACTGTTTTGCAGACATCATAATCAAAATGAGTGTATATAGCTCTAAAAACAATAAAGTATATTGGTTTGAATGGTAAATATCTTGTCTTTGTAGTGTATTCAAATGAAAATAGGTTAAACAGGATGCAACTCATTGTATTCTGTTTTTATTTACATTTTACACAATGTCCCAACCTCATTGTAACTGTGGCTACACTTGTCATACGCTGCTAAAAACTTACTGTGCCTGCCATTTTAGCTTCAGGCCTTTCTCACCTTTGTGCACTCAGACTATGTGCTGTGGGAAGTGCTAGAAACCAATGAAAAACCCACACAAGTGATGTTTCCGCGTTGACTGTGACGCTGTTAAAAAAGAAACCTCTCTAAAGGAAACACATGACACTGCTGTAAATGTTATGACATGATTTATCTATAACAGTGATAAGAAACGTGATGCTCTGAAGAGGCAAGACTAAAAACAGAGAGCTTCATCTATGATATAAACACTCCCTGTAACTTATAAGCTATGTCTACTTTTTAACACCCTCAAATACTACTCACCTTTTGAATTTATTTCTTTGCTCTAACAGAAAAGTTGAATGATGTAGCAATGCATGACTAAAATGATGGCACTGGTTGAAATCTGACTTTATGACTCATAATGACTCATGAGGAGCCAGAGTTCAATGAGTGATTGTGGTTTTTATGTTATATGGTTATCTAGCAAATAAACTCAGCAGAATCTTTTAAGGTTCAAAAAGTACAATATTGTTTATTCAAAGATGAAAATGTGCTGTCTGTGTGCCCTGAGTGGTTGTAAATAAATGGCTCCAGGTGTATTTAGAGCATATTCTAAACAGATATAAGTTAAAAGAGTGAGAATCCCAACTGAGAATATCTACCTATGAAGCAGTGTTTGATCAAATTATAATAAAGGACATACTTTTAAACAATAATTGTGATGATATCATTCTTTTTCATGATACCAAGACACTGAAATGACGTGATCTAATGTCAGATACACCTGTATTTTACATTAAGTGGCATAAAAGTGGATTAACTCCAACTAAAATTGAATGAACATGAGAAATACAGTACAGTAAGTGAATGGAACTTGAACTGTGATCAAAGGCGTCATTCTCATAAATACTTTTGCTGACAAAGGGCTAATTTTCTTTTTGTGGTTTATTTTCCACATAAAAGAAGAAGCAGAGCTGTTGTCTCAGTCTCTGAGCTATAGATAATGAAATCATTAGGTTAAAAAAAAGGAGAGGAAATTATATAGGTTATCCCCTAATTTCAACTACTGCTACGACTTTTACCTCAAGGAAAGGAACAGCACATTTACTCAACATGTCAAACCTGACATCAAAAACAATATTTGCACAATCAACAGGAAACAAGAGCCTGTGAGCTCTGGGAAATGTCTTCAAATCAGCCCAAAATTTGAGAAAAGTCTCAGTTTATGTTAGACTCAAATCATCTCTTGAAGCTTTGTGGAGAGTAAAACTTCACTGCAAACAAAAGTATACTCATTAATCACAGCACAAACAAACACGCTCAAATTATAGGTTTGAAAAGTCACGGGAGTACTGGCGCTTTTCCTTGCAAATGCTGCTCTGTAGTAGCTCAACACAGTTTCAGGGAAAAATCAAAACTTACGGTCTCTTATGTAACTGGTTGTAATCACAGTAAGATAATGATGTTAGCTGTGGTCATTGAATTTTTAGTAGGTAAGTTCACTTAACTGTGCAGGTGTAAACTCAAACGACAGACTTATACAATGTTTGCTTTAATCCACTTTATTTCTAATCATTAGCTAATTATCATCATTGACTCGAAATTTGTGCCTTTCATATCCTAACTTGTGACACTGTCAGGTGTCAGTGTTCAGTATTCTGCTCTTCTGTCCCTTTTCTGTCAGACAGTCCAGCTCCTGTGTCCACTATTATCACTAAAAATATGTCAAGAAATGGTTTTCAGCAGAGGAAATACACAGATCTCTCGTCTCACAGATAAACTTTGTCAGCCGGTTGCCATAGAGACTTCTGCATGCCATAAATCCATTTGGTCCAGTCCAGTCCCAATCAGGAAGCTAGGAATTAGCATTTAGAAATAACATATATTAGCACTGATAGCTTCACATTACGTTGGGAATTATCATCAGGCATATATCTAGAGATGAAACCTTTAGAAGATAACTTAAAAACTCCTCACAGTCCCTTTAAATTGGTATTTCCACTCCCAACTACCCATGCGACTTAATAAGACTATATTGCAAATTAAGGCAGGTGTGACACTTATGTTCTTGTTGATTCAGTCAGCTTTGTGACTCAAAAATTGCTCATATTTATTTTTAAACACCTTTACTATTGCTCCGGGCTATATGACAATGCAACAGACCCCTTTCCCTGATTGCTTAGCCCCGCCCCTGCTGGCTGTTGCTTGACTGTCAAGTATTTGAGATAAGTGGTGCTCTGCCAAACTAGACACTATCTGGTGACTGCAAACCAAGGGAAAATTTTAGAATGGTGTCAGAGTTGATATAAACCAACCTGATTTGCTTAAAATTCAGATTAACATATTTTTTTCTCCTCTGAGAGCGGAAGTGGCAGAAAGTCAGCACTCCCGTTTCCCTACAACAGCGTCCAGCTGTTGTAAAGCCACGTGAGGAGGGAAACGAGGAGGAGGGTGAGGAGGAGGTTGAGGGACAGCCTTTGGTCCAGGCTCGTGTGATCAACCCCGCAGTCAGAAATAGAGCTGAGGGAGGACAGACACGGGTCTGAGACTACAACAGCGGGGAAGCAGTGGATCAGCCCAGGTTGTATTTCTTCCGTTTTCTGCTGTTTTATTCCAATCCTCTGTTTTATAATCCTAAAGCAGTGATCTAAGGCTGCCATGGGAAAAATGTGGATGATATAAATTGTTTAGACTGAGCTGTTAACCGGCTCCTCCTCTGACAGGACCCAGACATGGATGAGAAGGGCGAGATGGAGATGCTGTCCACAGCAAAAGGAGAGCACAATGGAGATCTAGAGTGAATACACTTTAAATTATTACTCTTTTCCTTCCAAGTTCAGCTGAGATGTTTTAAAAGTGTCACAATTTCAACTTTTATAAAAGTCTAATTCTTTGATTTGATATTTTACATCATGCATTTTTAATCAACAGTAAGAACTTTGACAATGATGGAAAGAAGAAGAAGGAAAAGGAGCCTCAGGTACCCATGGTCGGCCCCATTGCTCTGGTGAGCCAAGACATCACAGTGTGATATCATTATTTCTGAAGCAAGTTTAAATTTGGCATTGAGTCAATACGTGTCATGTTTTACTTTCTTCATTTACTACTTTAGCTCTAAAATGAATTTAATATTATTCAAAAAGTTGATGCGCACATCAGTGCTGTGGGATACTGCAAAATATGGTGTCAGTCAGTCACAAAGTAAATATAAGGCCAGTTTTGCTGATATCAATACAAATGTGGATACTTTTTACATAGAAAAGAAGTGTGTCCAACATGATTTTAAAAAAGGAAAAAAAACCTGCAACTATTAGACTAACGTATCTGTTCATGAATGAAAGTAAAAAACTAATCATGTGCTTTAATTTTTCTGCTTTGCTGCAAAACCATGGATATCAATAATTATTAAAGCATTAAATGTATTGTTTTGATTAAACAGCTTGGACATATTGGTAGATTTACCATTACAAAATAAAATAATATCAACATAATCAGCCATATACTGACAATTTGAAGTATCCATCTCATAACAAACGTATTGATCAATACTGATACAAACGTTGGTATCAATATATCACTATTTTAGATTGATTGATCCACCCACCTCTAGTGTATATGTCAATGTGTGAGAGAGTCAAAGAGGCATGGAAGAGGAAATGTGTTTTCAATCAGGTGTTTCCTTTTTATGGATCAACATGTGGTTTAAAAGTAAAGATTGATATCAAAAGTAACTTTATGATGTGTGAAAAAGTTGTGGGGTCTTATGAATATAAAAGTTTCTGTGTAGTTGTGTGGATTTGCTTCTTTCTGTGTATGAGAGTGGTTTAGTCTGTTTGCTGTAAGAGGGGAAGGAGGGTGGGAGGATTGGAGTGAGGCACATCCTCTTGTCCTCACATCCTTGTTTGGGTGGACTTAACCAGACCCCTGCTGTGAAAATATAATGGCTCCTCAAAGTTTAAAGTATTTCCTCAGTCTAATTGTACAATTTGAATTCTTCTACTTGAGAAATCATCATCTGAAGTTTTCCAAAAAAAGAGATTCTGAGTTGTTTTTCAATCTCTGTGTGTCCCTCTTTTCCTCTTCTCTTTTTGTGATTGTAGTTCAGGTTTGCAAAAGGCAGCGACCTGGTTCTGCTCTTTTTTGGGACAGTGATGGCCATGCTCAACGGAGTGATTCTCCCTGTCATGTGCATAGTATTTGGAGACATGACAGACAGCTTTGTGCAGGCCTCCAGACGGCAACGTATTAACAACCCTTTCCCAAGTGAGTTTTTTTGACAGATCAAAGCAAAGATTGGTGATAAAGAATAGATATTTTAGCTCTATAACACGTGCCAACAACATTTTCTGTTGTCTGTCATCAGATTACACCATGCCTTCAAACAGTACCTTGGAGAAAGAAATGACAACGTAGGTCCATTCTTGATGTTTGCAAACAGACCAATGCAGTTCTTTAGCCATGTTTATAAACAAACTTTGTGTCTTGCAGGTATGCCATCTATTACTCCATCATGGGAGGGGTGGTGCTGGTGGCAGCCTACATACAGGTTTCTTTCTGGACCATTGCAGCCGGGCGGCAAGTCAAACGTATCCGCCAGTTGTTTTTTCATAGCATCATGAGGCAGGAAATCAGCTGGTTTGATGTCAATGACACCGGAGAGCTCAACACACGTCTGACAGAGTGGGTGACAAAGGAACTACACGCTTTAATTACCCATTTCATGTTTATAATCCAAGTTTGATTCCAGTTGTAGATAGTCTTTGGAATAACCATAGCATAAAGAAACAGAGGGAGTTTTTATTGGGGATGACATTTTGAAAATTGGTTTGAAAAGCACTTAATGCAGTTTCTCATAATCCATGCTGATATGACTAAAAGGCTTTTTTGTTTAGTGCTTTTAATTGCCAAAAGCCAATAGATATTCAAGTATCTGTACAAATCTAAAAATGTTTATATTTTCATTACTGCAGCGACGTCTATAAGATCCAGGAGGGCATTGGGGACAAGGCGGGGATGTTAATCCAGGCGTACACCACCTTTATCGCCTCCTTCATTATTGGCTTCAGCAAAGGATGGAAACTCACCCTGGTCATCCTGGCTGTGAGCCCTGCACTGGGTATATCCGCCGCTCTTTTTAGTAAGGTAAGAGTCGTTCCTAGTGTTTCATGATGACACGTCCCTCTGCAGGTGTTCTGAGTAACATTACGCATATTTTTGTCTGAACAGGTGCTGGCGTCTTTCACTAGCAAAGAGCAGACTGCATATGCCAAAGCTGGAGCTGTGGCAGAAGAGGTGCTGTCTGCTGTCAGGACAGTGTACGCCTTCAGCGGTCAGAACAGAGAGATCAAAAGGTGAGTAAGGTGTGGTATACATGTTTACAGGAACACATGCCAACAAATCTGCCCTGTGTGATACAGTTTATTACTCAAATCAAGTGGATGAAAAGATATGAGTGGCAAAAACAAAAGAAACTAGACCTTCAGAGTAGTTTATTGTCTGTCTGCGCTTTGCTGTCTACCTCAAATACCTTGAAGTAATAGAATTTTCTATTAAAAGACAAAGAAAGAGCTTTTTTTGTTGAAACTCTCGACCAACATGGCACTGGTATAGCCATGTTACTAGGTTGCGCATCTTATGAGGCAAGCCCTTGGGTTTGAACCTGATCACCCGGTTTTTACCCTTACCACATGTCACTGCCTATTCCTAGTCTGTTTCCTGCTGTATCCACTGTCCTGTACTCCTCAATTAAAGGCAGAGGGGAAAAAACTCTATCTAATAACCAAACAGAAAAGTTGTGAATATAACAAGTTGATGTGGGTAAATGAAAGGCAAGTATTTTTTCTCACTGCTCAAACTAAATAATGAACGGAAATGAGAATATGCATGATTTTTTTCAGTTCAGTAGGCCTAAACGTGTTCATGGCAAGAAAAATGATCGTCTGAAACACAATCAGCTCGAGGGAAATGACTCTAAATGGATCAAACCCATAAAACCTCAAGGAATTCAATTAGTGCTCTCTGCTGTGGACATTTGTCTGAGCTGTAGGGCCTCATTGTCACTACAATCCAATTTAGATTTTAACCCTGGCTTTGCCTTGTTTGTGTAATGTACCACAGATACAACAGGAACTTAGAGGATGCTAAGAATATGGGAATAAAGAAAGCAATCTCCTCCAACATTGCCATGGGCTTCACCTTCCTGATGATCTACCTGTCCTACGCTCTGGCCTTCTGGTACGGCAGCACACTCGTTCTGGCAGGGGAGTACACCATTGGCACTGTGCTCACTGTGAGTAGACTTTTTGTAACAAAGCCACAATTTATTATCACTGTAAATGCAAGGACAACTTCCTTATACTACAAAGTTAACTAGCTCCTGTATGTTTTCATTGTAGGTGTTCTTTGTCGTGCTCATTGGAGCGTTCACCGTCGGACAGACTTCACCGAACATTCAGACTTTTGCCAGCGCTCGAGGAGCAGCACATAAAGTATACAGCATTATTGATCATGTAAGGATGACATTTTTACTCTACCCTTGTACATTTTTTTGGGCAGCTGTCAGTTTATATTACCTTTGTACTTTGGCCCTCTGGGGAGCTGCTTTGAGGAAAGCCGACAATTAGGAGTCAGTAATGAGACGTTGAGTTTCACTCTAATTGGAGCTCCTGCTGACTGAATGAAGGCTAAAGGTCATTTGTTTGGTATTACATAGCTACTGTTCTCCTTTTTGGGATCTAATAGGTAATACACTGTGAGGTAAAAGATGTAACGGTTTTGCAAATATTGCATCATTATCTCACTCATGTTAAATGATTGATGAGACCTCAGACACATGCAGCATAACTAGTTTTACTGAATCAGTGTCCGGATCATATAATACAGATTCTTGTTTCTCGCTTTTCTTGGATGTCTTTTACTTGTGTCCGGTGAACTATGAGACTGTTAGTAACTACATTTACACACTCAAATTAGCTCATGGAGGAAGACAAATGCAGGATGCTGCATTCTTAGAAACTATTTATTCAGTAGTACATTTGTTTGCACCTTAATGAAAATTAGCATAAGAAACAGCCCCAAGCAAAACTGAAAGGGTATGGAATTACCTCTCAGGGCTGGTTAGTGCCTCACTGTGTCTTGTTCTTCATCCTGCAGGAAGCTGTTCCTCTGAAGCCGCTGCTCCTAAATCCGTTTTACATTCTAGAGGATATATTTAGCCAATTCTAAAATTAACTTTGTCTTAGTTTCTGTATTTTGCCTTGTTTTTTATGTTTGTAATATTAAATTATGTGACGTCTGAGCTGAAAAGATGCTTTACAGGTGCAGTTTTGTGTGTGTTTTTTTGATAAGGAGGGCTGACGTCAGTTAGAAGGACATAAAAGAAATACTTCATCACCCCAGAACTCCACTTTTTATCAGCAGCAAAGCAAAAGACACAGAGAAGCTGTGTGTGTGTTTAACCGGCATCAAGAGAAGCAGTGAAAACACACAGGGGGGTTGTGGAAATAAACATTAGTTTTGTTACATACCCGAACCGAACCTGGAGGGCTAACGGCCTTCCTCTCATTGTCTGTTTGAGGTTGTGATAAGAATCAGGTTCCCTATCCAACTGTGGACAAACTCCAAACGAAAAGAAGGCCAAGTTTCTTGAAGTCAAGATATTGTTCTCTCCTGTCTCAACAGAACCCACATATCGACAGCTATTCAGACGCCGGATTTAAGCCAGACTACATCAAAGGAGACATCGAGTTTACGGACATCCACTTCACCTATCCGTCAAGACCAGATGTCAAAGTACGCTCCTTAACAAACTGTTTGAAAAAAACATTGGTTATTTACATATGTGTATAAAAACTGACATTTTTAATTTTTTTTAGGTCCTGAACAACATGTCTTTGAGTGTGAAAAGTGGACAAACCATTGCCTTGGTTGGTAGCAGCGGCTGTGGTAAAAGCACCACAATCCAGCTGCTGCAGAGGTTTTATGACCCTCTGGAAGGATCTGTGAGTTGAATTTATTAACCACTTCACCAAAGGGTGATTCGAATTTCTGTTCATCCACTCTGCTATTGTTGAGTATTTTGGTCACTTAAAAGCCCTCCTCTAGAGGAGTTCTTCCTTCCTATAAACAGTCTGAGGGCTGTGGGCCGTACCTGCCAACATTTGACTTTGACAAAGCAGGAGATCCCCCCTCGAGGGGACTTAAAAAAAATGCCTTGGAATGTCCAGGTTTTCCTCAGCTTCTTTTATTTATCGTTATTCTGATGCACCAATCTAACAAGCTGTTCAGCATCCAGGAAAACCTGCTCTAACTGCTCTCAGACAGGAAATACTGAAGTAATGCATTTTACAGATGAACTGCAGATATACAGTAGTAGCCCTCTTTTCGTTGTGGTTGTGACCGGTGTAGAGATTTTTTCTTTTTGTGGCCCATGTTAAGACAAATTTTTTGATAAAAATTTGACATTCTGCAATCAAAAGTCAAAATTTTGAGATAAAGAAAAGTTAAATTTTTGTTTAAAAAGTGAGTATTTTGAGATATGAAAGTTAAAATTCTGAGATTAAATGTAAAAATTTGAAGCCAAATAGTCAAAGATGAGATAAAAAGTCAAATATTTGGCAAAAAAAATATACGAGGCCAAAAGTTACAATTTTGAAATAAAAAGTCAATTTTTTTGTCAATTAGTCAAAATGTTGAAAAAAGTTTTAATTTTGGCTTTTTATCCCTAAGTTTTGACCTTTATATGTGGAAATGATAAATTGAAAAAAAGCCAACCTTTCATTCTCTATTTTATCAACTGAAAAAAATGGGCTTTGCTACATAATTTGTGTTTACATCATGGAAAATTCTTACTTACTTACTAGGACGGCATTAGTTTCATCAAAATCTGGCACCAATTTTGCATTCAGTGTAACGAGACTGCACCGCCCTTTGCCTGATATGTCTTTTACAGGCCAACAGCTGCTAATACTAATGTCCTTCTATTCTCAGCATCTCCACATTTTGGAAGAAGAAGTGGGCAAAAATTAGTTTACTGCCAATGTGCATGGAGAGGAAAAATAGGTCGAAAATCCATACTCAGCATTGGTCGAGACTAGCTGTCAAAATGAAACTTAATTTTTGTTTGTGTAATTAAGTTACTTTTCAAAGGCTTAGACTTGATACACTCAGTAGAGATCCACTGTTAGGCCTTTACCGGAAATAGAAATAGTTAGGTACATAACTCCTGGAACAACCATGACACATGACTTAACGTTTTTCCTCCAGTTGTGGAAAGATAAAAATATATGGGCCTGCTCTTCTTTGGCCTTTGGAGTGACCTGGCATGATGAGTCTCTGACCTTTGTCTCTGTAACTAAGTTTAGCTCATTTATCTGTAACCGTAGCTGTATATTCTTACCCAAGAATCATAAAAATGTGCTTTTCTATTTACTTTGCTACTTCACATAATTGTGCTTTAAAATGCTGTACCTTTTTGGCTCTTTTAAGGTGTCAATCGATGGTCATGACATTCGTTCACTGAATATCCGCTACCTGAGAGAGATGATTGGCGTGGTGAGTCAGGAACCCATCCTCTTTGCCACCACCATCGCTGAGAACATCAGATATGGGCGACTTGATGTGACGCAGGAAGAGATCGAGCAGGCTACCAAGGAGGCTAATGCCTATGACTTCATCATGTCCCTCCCTGATGTAAGTTTATATCTGTGACACCTTGTCTTCAGCGTTCGTCAGGACCTCTGTCCAGTCCACACTGATGTTGTCACTCTTGTTGTTGAGCAGAAGTTTGAGACGCTGGTTGGAGACAGAGGGACTCAGATGAGCGGTGGACAGAAGCAGAGGATTGCTATCGCTCGAGCTCTCGTGCGCAATCCCAAAATTCTTCTCTTGGATGAAGCCACGTCTGCTCTTGATGCTGAGAGTGAGACCATTGTGCAAAACGCACTCGACAAGGTAATGATTGCTCTCCCTGAACACACCGATGCAGACATTGTGCTGCTGTGCCAATGAAATGCCACAAATCACCCCTTAGATAATTAAAAATACTTTGATGGCTTAATTTTTGAACAATGTTGACTATATAGCTCTTTGGATTGGTTTTGATTAAGGCTGAAATACATCTTAACAGTTTCTGAAAAGTTTTCATAGAGCTTGACTGCCATGCTTTTAGTCCACAGTAATTAAAATATACCAACTTAGATGACACTGGATTTCCAGTGTAGATGTGTTAATAAAGCTGGTGAATTCAATCTAAAGTGGTGCTCTCGACTTTTAGGTTCCTGCTTGCAGATGCCTTTTTATTTATTCTTTTTGTAGTTTTACAACCTACACATTTATTTAAAACATGCCTTTTCTGTTTGAAGTGATAACTTTCTATAGTGGAAACAGAAATAATTTCGGCCGACACAAAAGTGCCAGTTTTGCAGATAGTACACGGTGCAGTTGCCAATAATCAGTCTGATTATAATGTTCTACTTATGCTTTTGACTTCTCATATTTGAGAAAACGATGTTCCCTCTAACCTCTGCTCGGCTTTATGGGATATAGCATCCTGTCTAGCTTAATTATGATAGTGGCAATGTTGAGCATGACATAACAACCCTCACCAATCCATTGTTCACAGGTCCGACTGGGTCGCACCACCATTGTTGTGGCACATCGCCTCTCGACTATTAGAAATGCAGATGTCATCGCTGGTTTCAACAAAGGTGTGATCGTGGAGCTGGGGACTCACAGTAAGCTAATGGAACAACAGGGCGTCTACCATACACTTGTCACCATGCAGGTAATGCACTTTGAAACGCCATTTGTTTGGACCGAAACTTAAGGATGATTCATAATTTTAGAGCGGTTGGTCTTTGTTATTTGATGAACAAGTGTCCTGGCTCTCTGCTGTAGACTTTCCAGAAGGAGGAGGAAGCGCAGGAAGCAGAGGGTCACCTGTCAGGTGATGAGAAGAGTCCGTTAGTGAAGTCTGTGTCACAGTCGTCTCTGCTGAGGAGGAAGTCGACGAGGGGTTCCTCCTTTGCCCACTCAGAGGGAGATAAAGAGGAGCTGGAAAAATTCAAAACTGAAAACCAGACAGACGTAAGTCCAATGACAATTCCCAGTTTTCAATGTGAAGCCTATGTGGAAACAAACCACATCCACATGCTCACTTTTTCCAAAAAGATTTCCTCAACAGCATCTTTACTGTGGTTTTCCTGACTTATTGTAGTAAATTAGATAACATAATCTAATTTACTGAATTTCCTACTATAGGAAAAAAATCGGGGCTGAGGTAGATTAAATTGAGCAAACTAACGTAATAAAACTAAGCTCTGTCCCACCTTCTTTGCAGGATGAAAATATTCCTCCTGTGCCGTTCTCCAGAGTAATGCGCCTCAACCTCTCTGAGTGGCCGTACATTTTGGTGGGAACCATCTGTGCCATCATCAACGGAGCTCTACAACCTGCGTTTGCTATTATTTTCTCCAAGATCATCACCGTAGGTCACTTTGAGAACAGACAGAGTTTTAATATATCCTGTAAATTTCAGAAGTCAGGTGTTCATTTTCTGCTTTCAGGTGTTTGCTGAGCCAGATCAAAACATCATCCGGGAAAATTCGGAATTCTTTTCGCTGATGTTTGTAGCTCTTGGAGGCGTATCCTTTGTTACTATGTTCCTACAAGTATGTACACCCGACACACCCACACTTATCTTGACTGACATTAATATTTCATTGCACTCAAAAGAAGAGGTTTCACATTTCAGGATATTCATTTGTTGTTTTCTAATGGACACGTACACTCACATGCATCCATATGTAGATGATTTAACAGTTGTTGGTTAACGTTGTGATTTTTTCAATCTAATGGCAAATAAAATGTGTTTGCTTAAACAGGGTTTCTGTTTTGGTAAATCTGGGGAGATTCTGACCCAAAAACTGAGACTCAAAGCTTTCACATCCATGATGAGACAGGTGAGCGCAACAAAAAACTGGATAACTCCAGCAAAAGATGTTCATTTTTCTGATGCTGGTGTGTATCTTTTTTTTATCTTATTCCAAGTGAACAGGTAAAACCTGTTTTGATTTTATGGTCAAAGAAACTAATGTTATCCCTGTTTTCTTGTAGGATCTTGGCTGGTATGATGATCCAAAAAATAGCGTTGGAGCACTCACAACAAGATTGGCAACTGACGCTGCACAAGTACAAGGGGTAAGTCCCAAAGTGCCGTCACAGTAAAGGCACATCAAACAAGAGCACCACAGAGAATCTCGAAAGAAAGAATTTTTGTGGGTCTGCTTCATTCCCATCTTTACCAATCCAAGGCTACAGGAGCACGTATGGCTACAGTCACACAGAACTTCGCCAACATGGGCACTGGCATTATCATCTCCTTTATTTACGGCTGGGAGTTGACTCTGCTCATCCTGGCTGTGGTGCCAATTATCGCCACGGCTGGAGCTGTGGAAATGCAACTACTTGCTGGTCACGCCTCTGAAGACAAGAAAGAGCTCGAAAAGGCTGGAAAGGTAAGAATTTACTGAGGGATGTGAGAGAAAAAAAATGTGTGTTGTTATGTTGTTTTGGGTTTTGTTTAAAGACTACTTTAAAAATGTATGGGAAATTCTATTAATAGATGTCTTCAGTGTCAAACAACAGCATATAAATGAATACATGTTTGCAAATAAATACACATTATTTCTCGAGAGAGGACTTTGGGATGTTGCAAAGATAATGTTTCTTTATTTGTTTTTTTCCCTTCAGATTGCCACAGAGTCCATTGAGAATATTCGCACTGTTGCCTCTCTTACCAGGGAACCCAAGTTTGAATCTTTGTATCAGGAAAACCTTACAGTGCCTTACAAGTATGTGAAAGATGTTATTTATTAACTTCAGGGGATATTATTAATGAATCAAGTTTTGAGAATTACTTTCTCTCTCTCTCTCCCTGATACCACTTTTTTCTTATTCCCTCTGCAGGGCCGCCCGGAAAAAAGCCCATGTGTACGGTTTAACCTACTCCTTCTCCCAGGCCATGATCTACTTCACTTACGCAGGCTGCTTCCGCTTTGGAGCCTGGCTCATCATGGAGGGAAGGATGGATGTTGAAGGGGTTTTCCTGTGAGTAAACAGGCATTACTGATTTCTCTTACTGGGGTAATGAATTAATTACCAGGAGTTTTAGGTTGTGATGGATTTACTGTCTGACATTCATCACAGTCGGAGATACAAAACTGAAGCATTCCCACTGCAAACAGGTTTGTTTATAGCTTTTAATCATTACCCTGGCTTAGCAGGGGGATGGGCTCCAGGCTCCAAACCAAGAGCACGAGGCCACAAAAAGACACCTGTCAATGACACGTGTGTCAGATCATAACATAACTCGATGTGTCTGGTTTGGGAGGAGTTATCTCTTTTATTATAATTCTACCTGCGACGCTAAAAGAGAAGTCCAAGGTTCATGGCATGTAGAGATCCTGACCACTATAAAACACAGACATATACTCTAACCCTCATGGGTTATAAACCCTTAGAAATTAATATTTCCACACTTGTCCAAAAAATGGGAAATTTACAGTATCACTGCATCAAAGTGGATACTTCAAACATTACAATCAGAATAAAAATTATATACGTGTATGCCAAGAAAAATGAAGAGCCTCTTGTCCTCAAAGGTCACCATTGCTACATGAACATCACTGACTGGAGGAAAGAGTTCGAGCATTCAAGTGTAGATATCCTTTATTATCCTTAAATTAATCCTCTTTTGGAGAAATTCAATTTCGAAATTTCAATTCAATTTCACAAATTATAACTTTTTAATATTAGATAGTTGGCACTAATATTTCATTTTTGTAATCAAAACAACTTCATTCAGACCTTTTTAACATTTATTCTAAGGTACAATATGTAGACAGGAATATTTTGGGATATGCAGCAGTCAGATTCTACATTTCTATTTTTTTATAGTCATAGACACTTCTACTCATTTATATGTCAATGGTTATACATGTGGCCATCCTAGATCAGTGTTGAAGTCTATACATATTTTGTTTGTCACTAATCAAAGGCAAAGGCCATCACCAAAACAACTATGGGATGATTTTGTGTACATTTTTTGACATTATCATTGAGATATTTGACCTCCAAAACATTGTCCTATAGTTGATGTTATGGTGGTTGAAGTAAATGACTGAAGCAATAAGTGACTAAAAAGGACTTAAGTTTATCACTCATGGGCTATTTCTTTACAACACTTGAAAACAACAAATTGAAAAAATGACAGAGAAGCGAGTTTTTAAAGCTGTTGATGAATCTGGTGAGAGTCATGTTTTGTTTTGCACCTTGAATCTTTGGACTCTGTATTCTCCCTTTATTCTACAGTGTGAACTCTGTTAATCCTCCATGGTTTTTGGATGTTAGAAGCTTTAAGTAATAACCTTTGATTATCTTTCTCTCCCAAGTGTGATTTCTGCTGTTCTGTTTGGTGCCATGGCTGTTGGAGAGGCTAACTCCTTTGCTCCAAACTATGCTAAGGCTAAACTGTCGGCTTCCCACCTCGTGTACCTGATAAACAAAGAGCCCCTCATTGACAATCTGTCCGAGGACGGAGAGAAACCGGTACACAACACACAAAGCTCCACACACCAATGTAATACCACAGGTTTCTACATACATGCCAACACATTCCTTTTATTTCTCATCCCTCCAGGCTGATTTTGATGGAAATGTGCGCTTCGACTATGTCAAGTTTAACTACCCTTCACGCCCTGAGGTACCTATCCTGCAAGGGCTGAACCTGAGGGTGAAAAAGGGAGAGACTCTGGCCCTGGTAGGGAGCAGTGGCTGTGGAAAAAGCACGACCATCCAGCTGCTGGAGAGGTTCTACGACCCCAGAGAAGGGAGAGTGGTGAGTACAGTGAAACACACTGAGCTCTGTGTAATACGCCTGTGCCTTTTAACCCACTGCCGGTTAGCTAATGGTTACCCAGTCATTGTATTTATGATCACTTTTACTGCATTGGACTGACAACACAAGAACCTGGAGACAGAAAAAGGTCTTTGCAGCATGTGTTTTTATCTTTACTGCGCTAAATATTGCGTGTTATCTTGATGGGATTCATACTGCTGCTGACTGTCCTTTGAGGCAGAAAAGGATTATACACTGACTGATATCTCCTTGTTTTCCATGCTACCTCAAGGTCATTGTTTTAAAGCTCATCCTGATATATTTTTCAACTTTTTCCTAAATGTTATTTGGTCCCATATTGATTTCTTATGTTGGCTGTGGTCAATATTACAATACAAACAATGATCTACCAGGCATTTTCTGATGACAAAGGGCCTTGCTTGAATCAACAAACATACATGGGTATCATCTGACTCTCTTTTTTCAACTCTCTCTGGCTTTGCTGTTTTATTCCTTCTCAAATAAAAGGATACCTGGTGGACAAAGGAAAATATAATAATAGCTGCCAGATTACACTGTATTTTCCTCAGAAGTGGATAAGAAGGACATTTATTTTGATACTGATAATCTAGCTACCATTATCTTATGAGGCTAAAGTGGCTGAATAGGCATTAAAATGAAAGTTTTGGCCACTCATTAGGGGTCTGCATCCGCCCCTGTTAGAGAAATATTAGACAATCTTACAACTTTTTTCCTCTTTGTATTGTTGGGCTGTGAAAAAAGTATTGAATTTTTTTTCAACCTCCGATACCTTTCTCTCCTGCAGGTGATGGATGACAAGAATATAAGACACCTGAACATCCACTGGGTAAGAGCCCAGATAGGCCTCGTATCCCAGGAGCCCGTGCTGTTCGACTGCACTTTGGCAGAAAACATCGCCTATGGAGACAACAGTCGCAGCCCGTCCATGGAGGAGATAGAGGCAGCTGCCAAAGCCGCCAACATTCACAACTTCATCGAGCAGCTGCCACAGGTGACTGCTGGGATGTGTTACTGATATATGTTATATTGAAGTATTCCTAGTTTATATTGTAGTTGTTTTAAAGGACTTTTTATCTATATAACATCCTTGTTATCTGAATCTCACTCACTCATAAATCTTTAAACTATGAATGAGCCGTTTGTCTTTCTGCCAGATATTACTCAACTCACTTTAGAATTATGAAAACTGCAGAGTGAAGGATTTTTCTCTTGTGAATCCTATCTTATCCGTTTCACTTGGAGTGATGTTGTATCTCAGAATGATTAAAGATAGAAAACATTTTGAGATGGCGAAACAAGGTTCATCTGTGATCATTACGGCAATGTAACAATATCATGTTCCCTCTCTTTCTGTTTGTATGAGCAGAAATATAACACTCAGGCGGGTGATAAGGGAACGCAGCTCTCAGGCGGACAGAAACAGCGAATCGCTATAGCCCGAGCCATCCTACGCAACCCCAAACTGTTGCTCCTGGACGAGGCGACATCCGCCCTCGACACAGAGAGTGAAAAGGTGGGTGTTTCTACTTTTCTCAACCAAGCGCTCCAAGAGGGAATTTGATATGTATAACTAAACAACATAACTAAACACATAACACAAGAAATACACATACAAGCATAACTAGAAGTGTTTTATTTATCTAGAAATTTAGTTATTAATCTAAAAATGTAGATGCAGGAAATTGTGTAGAGAAGTGGGAGACGAAAATTACCTTTTGAGTGCCAAGTCAGGCTCAGAAAGGAATTTGTTACACCAATAAGGACGTCTGAGGAGGGAAACTCAGTTACAGAGACATTCACAGCACTATTTTAGGGTGTCACTGGATCTTTAAGGAGTTTATTACAGAAAGGAAAATCATAGCGAGGTCAAATCCCCTCTTTGCCATTTTCTCATCCCAACTTCTCAGTATTGATTACAAAATATGTAATTCAGATACACATAGATAAACTTCAAGGTAGGCATTTAATTAAATTCATAGGCATTCAGCCTTAGATAGCAAAAATAGAAGAACAATGTTTTTTGAGTAGATAAATACAAGATATGAATCAAAATTAAAACAGCAGCAGATTCTTCAGTCACCAGTGAGGACCACACATCAACATGGGGTCAAAACGGTTTATTTACATGAGTAAATGTGAACATGCGAGTTGTATATCGCAGGTGTTTTGGGGGAGCTATGAGAAGGAGTCTGCTGTAGTTCCTGGGCATGTCAGGACCCCCCCCCCCTTTATTTAAGGACCCTATGAAGTAGGAAATAGATAGATAAGGGAAGGATGGGAGGGATGTACGAAGTGAGAGCAAACAGGACATGGTGGGTTAGGAGGGTTTAAATACCGGAAGGGGTGAGGATGAGGTGTGGTCCTGCTCCTGAAACTCTGCTAAAAGCTCCACTTCGTCACACAAACACTCTGAAATCACTGCTTTCAAAAACACAACGTGAGGAAGGGAGGACTCTTAAATCACTGTTAATTATGAGCAAAGCAGGTCAAAATTTATGGAACTCACACATATAAATTGATTATATTTTTCTTAAGATTTACATTATGTGACATTGTATTATACTGGATGAGATTATATTAGATCAGGGATGTCCAAACTACGGCCCATGGGCCAATTGTGGTCCGCCGTCTATTTTCAAGCGGCCCCCAGCTCTCATCTTACCATGTGTTAGTTTTCTCACTTAAATTGATCGTGTTCAAACTGTTTACATTTACAGTTTCTGTCAAGCGCTTGAAATAAATCTTGACATATCTGGTAACGTTTCACAAATATTTGGACTGTGCATTGGCAACTTTATAAAGCTAAAGCTCTGTACAATTACTCTGTACTCTGCAAAAACTCAACAACTTTTACAACTGACATTTAATTGCATTTGGCATGATGCAAAATGTTTTTCATGATTTGTTTAGAATTTAAGAAAAGAAGAAAAAAACATGAGAAGACCAAAAAACTGAATTAAAGATATGAAATGGTCGAGAAAAAAAAGACAAAAGTTGAAGCATCAAATGGTTCAGAATACAGGATCAGAGATATTTGGGGTTTAAAATGTTTTTATAATTGTCGCATAAACAAACATGTGATAAAGTCCAGATCCTGATCCTGCCATAAAATTGTTACATATTTTCCCCAGGTTCAGTTTTATCTCAAAGGTCTGCAATAACAGCACAAGCATGTTTGACGATACCATTTTTTTGTTTGTTTTTTTCGGAAATCACTCAAAAGAAATAGTTTTCCAATAGATCGCTCATTTGTAACTTTCACTGTTAATAAACATGTCCATGAGAGCGGCCGGCCCTTGGTCATTTTCACAGTTTTCAATACGGCCCTTTAGGGAAAAAGTTTGGACACCCCTGTATTAGATCTTCTTTGGTTTTACTTTTTCCTCACCACGTTCATAAAACATACAAAGACATAAACTCACTCCTCGGTTCCATGCATTATGGTGAACAAAAGCCTCACTTTTATCTTTTTTTATGTTATCTTTGTTAAATTTGTGACATGTTCGTTGTGCTTTCCAGGTGGTGCAGGAGGCATTAGACCAGGCAAGAAAAGGCAGGACATGTATCGTTGTGGCCCATCGTTTGTCCACCATCCAGAACGCCGACCGCATCGCTGTCTTCCAGGGAGGAGTGGTGGTCGAACAGGGGACACATCAACAGCTGCTGGCCCAGAAGGGAGTTTACCACATGTTGGTCACCACACAGATGGGCCATGGGAGGGAATAAAGAGACGCAGGGAGCAGCTTTTGTTGAACCACCAGAGGAGTGGATTCAACTCTCGTGCCTTGTATCATCACCCTCTCCCTGCTTGAATGAGTATCAGACTGAACAGTGAGGCCTCAGTGGCCTGATTACCATCTGACAAATGCAGTTCGAGTTTTCTACTGCTGTTAGTGTATTTAAGGGCATTGATATTTTTACACAAAGCAGGAGGGAAGGCATAAGAGTCATCAGTAAAATGAATGAATGAATGACTGAATTCCATACAGCTGCTTCAGTTTTAGGACCTGGTATTGTGACCTCACATACTTCAGGGACACTTGAATGTTTGAAGCCTTTTCCTCTCTGTCACCAGCCAAACTATCTACTGTAAAAAATTATTTCATTTTCATTTTTTTGTTTATTTTAAGCACCCTTCTTGGTTTGTGCCTTGTGCACTGAGGATTATTTATGAATACTTCTCTTTCCTCTGTAATTTTGTAACGACAACAGCCTTAACTACTGATTTTTAAGTGCACAAGAGTCCTGATGAGGGATTTGCGACAACAGTACACTGGATTTATACTGTATTCAAACTGCATGACTTTTGACAATGGGCACAATGTCACTTATTAGTTGTTCTACTTTTGTCTTATTTTTGCAATTGTTTTGATAATTTATGGTTTGTTAGAACGTAGCTTCTCTTTCTTTCAGTTAATATTTCATCAGAAGTGCCTGCTGAAAATGCAACCATGAAGAAATATCACACACACAATGGGTTCAATCACTGTTTTGTTTCAACTAAAGCAAAGAAGTTGTGAAACTCAAAATTCATTGAATGCTTGTATTTAAAGATTGTATTAAAGAAAAAAACATTTTGTATACAGCTTTTTGAGCCAAATCATTTCAACAATTTATTTACAGCGGGGGATGACTTCCAAAAGCTTTTCTCATCTCTGGAAAAACTGAACAGGGTTGTCCAATTTTCAGATGAACTTGGAATCAAAAATTAATCTTATTCTTATTTTCTGGTCTTGAAGTATCCAGTGTCAAACAGATTACCGAAAGGTTTATGGCCTTTAATGCTAAACACATGGCAGGTCTGTGTGTGACTGTTCATACTTGTATAAGCAGTTCTGTGCTTCTGTTCATGCCTGAGTTAATTGATCATGTTAATCATGAGGAATGAAATAAGCGACACTTGTTGCACTTACTAAAATGATTGTACTTATGGCACTTCTCTATTCTTTCCACCAGTATTAGCCAGTCTCATTCAAACATATTCACAGCATTTTTTGTTTGTTTTTTTTCAGCTATGCTCATGGATCTCAAACACAAAAGTAAACAAGTTTTCTTCATTACAATCAGTTACCATGCTGGATTTTATTATGGAATGCCTTTAAACAGTAGGAAATTGCATTTTTCAGTTTTTCCTTCAAAAAAAAAATCTAAGCATGACCAACGTCCAACCACCATGAGGAGAAGTTTTGAAGAATAAGCCTCAGGCCTCTGCAAGACTAAGCTTCTTCAGAGTGGGTTAATACTGTCAGGTTCTGAAATTAAACATTACCAGTTTAAAAAGTGTATATTATAATATATACATTCAAAATTTAAATTCATACAAAACTCCACTTGTCATTCAAAGTAATTAAGAGTCGATTAAATCAAACAGTGGATATCACCCAGAGGCACTGATTCTCTAACTTTTGCATTGATCCGTGCTGAGAAAAATTATGACTATCATCGCAAGCTGTCGGCTACAAATCGACAGTGTTCAAATCGTTAGTGCATCAATAGTTATAGATTTATGTGTCATTCAGCCTGTCTGTCCACATGAATGTTCAGAGCTGAGATGTCGTGGCAATTTGGAACATCTCGTGCATGGAGCTGCTGAAGTTGTTGAACAGTGATGCCGCATCAGTCTGATGGCAAGATTTCCACGATGACACAGAGATCACGACTCTGTAGAAGAAAAATAAAGATGGAGAGTGTTTCTGAGAATGTGGGAGAAGTTCTTCAAGTTTTATCAGTTTTACTGCTTCATAAATGTAAGTCTGAAACATAAAAATGCTACTATTACAAAAAGAATAAAAAAGTAAATGGGCAAAATACCTCAAAAAAGTGAATGAAATTATTGTTTTAAAGTTTAAAACCTCTCGTAAAAACAGCAAAAGTTGGTGGAAAATATATCTACAGAGAGAATAAATATTTCACGATCAGGCTTGTGTCTCATCCATTTACCTGTCATCTCTGATGCGGTAGAAAAAGCCATAGCCATGAGGCACCATGGGAGCTACGACACCAAGCACGGTGGTGTAGCCCACCAGACTGGACGACAGCACAAAGTTACCTCCTCCACCACTGCAGACAAAAACACAACTCAGGTATAGGTAGATGGAGAGACAAGGCTCAAAGTAATACTCAACAACTTCTTTTTGAGCAATGTGGTCACATGATATACACACAAATAGAGCACACTTATGGGCTGCACCAAAAGTTTCATCTATACACACAGGATAACAGTGAAAAATAAAAAAGCCAGCTTATTTAGGAGCAATCATTTCTGCTTGCATTACCTCCTTGCATAGAGTGGGTCCAGGAAGAGATCTGGTGTGGGGAGACCTTCTTCTTTGGCAATGAGATACAGCCCGAGGAGATGCCTGTCAAAACCTGGTAAAGGTGTAATGAAATATCATGGGTTAGTATCAGAAGCCCAGACATCATTAGATTGTATTTAAACACAAAACTAACACTAAGCCGCAATGACATAAACACTGCAATCATTATAATGATAACAGCTCCACCACTGAGTTGGTCTGAAAGCACCCCCTGCTGGTAGGTGGTGGCATTGCATGGTTTCTTTGGCTGTGTCCCAAGTAATAGAATAGAATAGAATAGAATAGAATAGAATAGAATAGAAGAAGTTTCTTGTCTGACACAAAGAAAGTGACAGAGATTCATCTTTCGACAGGCCTCAGTTGCATCAAAGACATACATTTACCATCACACTTGTACACACATAAAAATAAACTTCTTCTATTCTTCTAATTCTTGCTACACTGTCTTGAAAACAAAACGTTGTGTAAGTAAGGCTCTCTTCATGCACTTTTCATAAGTGTTACCAAAAACGTGCCTTTTCTCTGCTTTGTTTTTCTCATTTGATTATTTATCAATCAGTTTTATTTCAGTATTCCTTTGGATCCCCTTCATTAAGTTTGTTGTGATCTACAAACCACTGTTTAATTTGATGGTTTTTGGATTTTTTTTAATTCAAAGATTTTTTTAAGCATTTGGTTTAAGCCATTATTAGGATGTTGGAATGTAAATCTTCTAATGTCATGAATAAGCAGTTCTATATAAAATTATTAAGCACATACATGGAAGAGAAGCTGACTCACCTTTCCCTTCCTGGGCATCACCCATCAATTTGTTGTGTTTATGGAAGGCGATCAGCATGGCTTGCCTCCTGTCAGAAGCCTGACAGAAAAATATAGATACTGGATGTTAAATATGTTCAGATTGCTTCTGCTTTACCTTGTTTGAGTGTGCAAAAAGGCAGTTTTGCAACATCAGCACACTCACATTACATTTGGGGTTCATCATGACTTTACACCACTCCATAGCCTCGGATGTGCACGGTCGCATCGTCTCTGTTCTGGCGTGGTAGAACTTGCGTGTCATCGCAGTTTCATAACAACATCCTGGCCTGTGAGGAGGAAAAAGGAGACATCTGGGATCACCCACATCTTTAGACACAAGATGCATTTTGATCCAACTGTACGACCGGTTCATACCCTTTGTGCAGCTTGTAGTAGGCTAATTGCATTGCTAGTTGAACAAAGGTGTCTGGGTGTAGCTTCTTCTCCTTTAAGGCTGATTTTCCAAATGATGTAAAGGCGAAACAAACGACCTGCAGGTCCTGTGTCTGTGTAACCAGCAACAGTGTAGATAGTTAAACATGGAATACCATAGTGTCTATGTAGTATCTGATATATTTTGGTGTTGATAACTGGCTCACCGCTTCCAGGTAGTGCTGTTTGGCTAGTTTGATGTCACTGAGGACTTTTTCATCCAAGGTAAACACCAGCTCTTCAGGAAAGGGAAGTGTTCTGACAACATCTGAGCCCTTAAAAGTGATGATACCAAGCTCTGTTAGATACCACAGTTACGATTAAGTGTCTAGAATAAAGTAACAGACAGTGTTTACCTTCCACTCGCCTCCTGTAGCTTTGACCTGCTGGTCCACATACCAGCACAAAGACACAAGCACCATAGCATCATATGGTGCATGCTGCAAAACAATTTGGATGAAATCCTATTTATTCTTTTAAGATGATTGTAAAAAGTAAAATAATGACTTAATAATGCTTTACGATGCATTTCTAAACTTCACAAACATAACATCCACAAATACAAACTCACATCACAGTTGGACCCAAAAGTGCCATCAGCAAACACAATTGAGTTGTAAGATTTGTCACCCCAGCGGATAGTAGGGTTTCCAGTAAGAGACTCCAGGGCCATCTGTGTTCAGGGAAAATAAGACACGATCAAAAAACAAAGCTCTTCACTTAAAAAACAGTCAGAGAACATGAAAACATTCATCATCCAGCTCATACGTTTGTGTAGTTTTCTGGAGAGGAGTAAGGTTTCGCCTCATCCAGAGATATGATGAACAGGCTGCTCTGGATGATCTCCAGGATGGTCTTATTGTGTGGATCAATGTTAATCAGATGCTCCCTGGCCTGCAGAGATAGCATACACAAAATGCTTATAGTGCAGATCCTCATGGCACTCTTGTAATATGAGAACCTTTTCACAAATCAATAACTTCCATTAGCTCTTATTCTTAAAAACAAAGACCAGAGTATCCAATCTAGAGGACCGTACCTTTGCCCACTGTGTCCTCTCCTCTGAGGTGAGAGCACTGACTCCTTCTCCCTCTGGCTCTGCCTCACAGACCTTCTGCACGTAGCTCAGCTGCCTTTAACGCACAGAAAGTTATTTCTAAATTAAAAACAATGTAAATGCAAATTGGGCCTGTACATGTTGGATAACATGTAGTGATTGGCAAGTGAAATTAATTAAGATTTTATTGTGAAATGCAGAGTAAAATATTTCCAACTAATACATTTTTACATTTGTAGTTATTCATGTTGTATTTAGAACCATTCAAAAACAAAACGCTTGGATGATTTCTTTGAAGGCTAACTCTTCAAATGACGGATGACCAGAGCCACTCTAAGTAATTTGGTTAAATCTTCCTTTCTTCTGTTTAACTTCTTGTTTGTCTCTCTAATTTCTTTTGGGAGCAAATGGTATGCAAAAGCAGATCTAAAAGCACCTGCACACCCAGCTTGACAGCACTCCCATCTTTGCCTCTTAAAGGTACAGCAAATGTAGAGTCCTCTATGTGCCAAATTTTGTTCTACGTTTGAGTTTTGTGAAAAAGCTCACAAAGCCACTCCACAGGAATTTCCTTCCTCTTTGGTGCTTGGTTTCATATTTGGGTTTCATTTTAAGTTGATATGTGAACTTTTGCATAATCCCTACCTGAGCAGTTCTGGAGGAGTGAGGATTTTCCCATCACAGAGAGCATCAAATGTGAAGATCCTTCCCCGGCACATCACCGTTAGATGGGAGGGGCACTGACCTTCACTTACTGTGACACAGTACAAAATGCACATTACACAAGAGTGATATGAAAGCTGAAAAAAGATACAGGGTATGTTGGTGTGTCTAAAGGTAAGAGATAAGGGCTTGGACCAACCTACCTGTTTTAAAGTAGCTCAGAATAGAGTCTTTCTTTACACCAGGTACTTTGCAGGTGCAGAACAGCATTCTGAACTGGTCCATATCTAAAGCTGTTTTGCCAGCTTTCTGAGGAGGCAGCCTCTCACTACAAACAAAGAGTAAGAAATACATCAAAGAAGAAACAACTTCTGTGTAACACACAAAAGAAACTAACTTTGTAAGAACATATATATTTGTGAACATTTCTTACGTGCGGATCAGATTCCAGTACTGTAACGTATGCCATGTGGCAATACTGGCCCTCTGCAGGTGGGTTCCCTCTGCTGGAGGCCAGCAGTGCTCCAGGTAAGGTGCCGGGCCACCAAAGTTCACATTCAGCTGAGAAGGGATGCGGACTTCCAGATACGCAGCATCTAACCACCATTCTTCCAGCTGGGAAGCAAAACAAATAATCAACTTAGAAAAAAACATCAGTGACCAAAACAAAGATTTCTAAATAACAAAAAGATACACTTGGCTCAATTACGCACCCAGTTTCTCTTTGCCTTGGCTCTCTGCAATAGCTTCTGGTGCAAAGTTTCACCAACACCCATTCGAAACTTGTTCACTATGTCTGCTGTATTTTTCAATTCCGCTTCAGTAGCAAATGGGCGAACTGGTGGAGAATAAATGGAATCTCTCACATTTTCATATATTTTTCAATGAAATATGATGGTTCAGAAATACCCAGGAAAAATAGTTGCAGCAGCAACCACTTAAGGTCATATGAGCTTCTATTTATTAGCAGTGTTTGCTCAATTTGATATGGACACTCATTATCCTTGTTGTTTAAATATGACCTTTGAATCAACAACTTGTATCCTACCTGCATCCAGGTACTTGGTTAGACTGATCTCTAATGTTGGGACGGGCAAGGATGGCAGGCTGCTTTGGTACTGGAAGGTCCGCTCAGGCACAGACTGTGACACATTGTTCGCCATTTCCTCTTCCTGTAAAAAAGAAAACACGGCCTTGAATCTAGAACTGTTATTCATGGTCAACGTTTACATGATATCCACAACCCAATCGGTTTGTAGTGGGCAAATCAATTTCTAAAATACTGATTTATCCATACCAACATTAGTATCAGTATTGATCAATACTTGCATGATGATATTGATACTTAAAGTATCAGTAGATTGAAAATTTCCTAAATATTCTTATGTTTGCATAATATTTAATCTACCACTCTGTGCAAGCTAATAGATCAATAGTTGATATATATTAACATTTAACTTTCCTGATTTAAGACAAAGCAGATAGAATTAAAGCACGCAATTATATTCTGGTTAAAACTGACTTCTTCACTTTCTTTCATAAACAGAGACATTTGCTTTAGCGGTCATATGTAATTCTTGATTACTTTTGGTTCACTTCTTTCCTATGTCAAAAGCATCAATATCGGCATAGATATCGGTGATACTGGCCCAATATTTGCTCGGTATCAGAACGATACCAAATTTTGCATTGAACTGCTTTATCTGAGAGTAGGCCAGTCAGTCTCGGTGCAGGAACGCATAAAGTAAGAAATATGCTTTAAACCAACCTGTTTTCATAGTTTTAGCCCTGAAAAGCAACAGTCGTTACACACCGCAGACATTAGTCAACTGTTTGTGTAGTTCAGGCTTCGCTGAGGCTTCGACAACAATAACAACACTGACATGTAGTTAAGCAGCTTGTGTGGAAACTTCATTTCAAGCCTTAAACGCATCTTCTCTTACCTTCTTCAGGAAATGCTGACTATAGGGCTGCACATCCACACTTAGCGGAGTTTTCTCTTATCCTGCGGGGTCGTCGTTATGTGGTGTTTTTATCCGCAGCAGAACTTCTCACCTTTCCCCCAGTGCACTGAGATGTCCTGAGATCCAGCCCGGAAGACATTACTGCGCATGCGCGGAGTATTGCACTTGCCCTACATTTGGTCAGAGAGAAATAATGAACCACTGATGGTGGAGCCTCACAGCACAGTGACATTTGGATCAGCCTTATTGGCTGCAGTAATTTTAAACAAATAACTTATGTACACACTATCAAACACATAGATAAGCTTTATTTTAGGAAGGACTAACAATAGCTAACTTATTAATAGGACTAACTCCGGCTTTTCTAAATTTTATTTTTCGTTGTAATGTGTATACTTAACTTAATTTTAAATTTAAATTGCTCTTTCTCGTCTTAGTATTTTTACATTTTTATTATTTTTGTGCTATACTGCCTTACCTTGTACTTATTATTTCTTCAGGCTTTAAAAATGTGGACTGGCATGACAATGAAATTCCTTGAGTACTTGGAAAAAAAAATCTTTGAATCCTTATAACTAAATCAATCAACCAGACTTTTTTTGTATAGCATTTTTAACAAGCGTACCACAGTGCTGCAATACATGGAGCGGGATAGGAAAACTCAAGTTCAGAAACTGAACCAACCAAATCAAAAGAAATGGATATATTAAAAGAAAAAAAAGAGAAAAAAAAGGAGAGACTTTGTCGTCTGTATCAATTTGCTCACAGAGTGTATATGTTATTAATGTTATTAATAATTTTGTCAAAAATTTAAGACTGCTGTGCCTTATAAACAAGTTTCTAAGAATATGTAGATGGGGATGATGGTTGTTTTATTTCTTTTTTATTATGTGTGGGGAAAAATATAAAATCTATGCCATTCATGATTAAGATGAAGATGTCATGCTTTATCATTAATAAAAACATACTTTAAAAGAAGAAATAATATGATAATAATTAAATAAGTAAAGAGACAAACGTGCAACCCTAGAGTTTAAAAATCAAGTATTAAGTAGAGATGACTAAAGATTATGTTGATAATTAAATAAAAAGATAACCAATGCATTTGAGACAAATAATGGAGAAAATAGATATACATGTGATTACAACAGCAGGCAGCATGGCCTGTAATGTTCTCAATGACTAGCCAGTGTTTTTGTTTTCATGGTCTGTTCTCAGGGAAAAATAGCACTTCCATTCACAAATGATAAATGACTTAAGTTCATAGATGTTATTTCAACCATGAGACAAATAATCTGAAAAAGAAAAGGTGCATCTTCTGTAGTTTAAACTTTAAGCCCTTCTCTCTGGGTGAAGAGAACATATGATACTTCTAAATACAATGAATCATACAGGAAGTACTTACCAATCTGTGTTTCAGCAATACTACTGTGTCTACTTGAATGCATTATAACAAGTTTTGGTTACTTATCAAATTAATTTGGAGAAGAAATAAACATACATTTTGTTGTCCTGAGCAAAATTTCCTCTTAGCTGTCAGATTTTAAGGTACAGATACAGCACCTTATTCATTCTGAAACATGCAGACCATAGACCGTATACAGTCTATGGTCTGGACTCATTTGTATGGTGATTTTAAACAGTAGATAGTGCTGATGTTGAATTACTATGCATTTCACTGCCTCTATCACTTCATCCTCTATCATTGTCCATAAGATTCTGAAATGAAAGGACAAAGAAACAGTGCAGAAGAGGTTTTATTGAGAAAATGTGTGCAGAATATTCACATTTAGTTTGTCCACCTCTTATCAGTAACTGTGCCACATTTCAAAGTATTTAGTGGTCCACCTCTAATCAGCAACCAAGCTACATTTCAAAGTACCAAAAAGTACAGTACATTGCTGTGCACATTACAGTACATTGTTGTGTAGAGATTATGAGTATTCATAAACTAGATTAAATAGCTCTTTGACAGTTTTACAACTCTAACCTCTTACAATACACAGAGGTTCTTCAAATCAAGGGTGATCAAAATTTAAAAATACAATCTGTTCACTTCTCACACATTATTCTAAAATATTATGGCTTCTAAAAGCAGAGGGCTACTGGTTTTGTAGACAGCAGCAATTATTTGAGTTAGTAGACAGTTCCTGGGTTAATTCAGTCCCTTTAGTTTACTGCAGGCTTTACATGCCATATTTGTTTATGATTTCCTTTGCAAGTGTAATGTAGGCTGTCATGGCATCTTCCTTGGACATTCCTGAAAGAGAGTATGAATTCAAATTACTTTTATTACAAGTACAAATGATTCTTATGATGCAGGTTTTAGTTAATGAGGTATAAAGCTGGATGGGTCTGTTGTAGATACAAAATCTTTGGCACAGACTTATAAACTAAAACCATCTAATAGTTTAACTAATGGAGAAAACTGATCACAATTCTTTGATTAATTATTTTTCAAATCTTGAATAAGCAAGAATAAGCTGAATTTGCAGTGTTTTTAGTTTAGTTGTTTTCGTAGTGTTTGTCATCAAATTTGAGTCCGATGTTGATCATTTTTTGAATAGATGTGTGTGGGATTTGTTTGTAGCTTAAGCAGCAAATTAGGACAAGATGAATGTTTGAAATGGAGCTTGAATGGTAACAAAAATCCACCAGCAGCTGTGAAGATCCACTCTGGATGTAGTTGAGTACATGTATGGAAAAATAATCTTGTAAGCATTGGTAGAATTCAAAAAAAGTATCCAAAAAAGCATTCAGTATGAGCCCTCGATATGTCATATTAAAAAGGTTTTTATTGCGTGAACATTGAACCCTGGAAACATTTCTTCAAAGAACTGCTGTGTCTTATAACAGCCTCATAAAGCATCATAACATCTAAGGGCTTGATGTTGTTCTGCTTGCCATTTACTTTCATGCAAAAGGTGCTAAGTTCATTTCTTTTTGTACTCCTTTAACCAAACTTGATACCTTTTCTGGAGTTCCAGGCGTCCCACTTTGCTTTTCCTTTTAAGTCCAGCATCCCCGGCCTTTCTGAAAATGTTTTAGAACACATGACAGGAAAATCTCAAGATTATGGAAAACACTGCATGAAAATGATTCAGTCTTTCAGCAAACAGGTCACACCTGTGTCCACGTCTCCCACAATTGCTTGCTTATAAAGGCCGTACAGATCAAGCAGCTCCTGGTCTGTTGGCCGAGTCTTCACTTTCTTCACATCCTCTGCCATCTTCTCAAACTCTGCCTACAGGAAAAAGTATACGCATTCAAGTAAGTTTCCACAAATCATTAAAATGTTTGCCCTAAATAAACAAAGACGTTTAAAAAGTATGGGTCATTCTACTCAGATAAATCAAGCAAAGGGATGGAGTTGTTTAATGCATATATAGTTGTCACAGAATATGAGCATAAGCATATAAATCAGTTACAGATTACATCAATGAATGAGGAATCTGAGCGTAGTATTCCAGTCAGGGTGCACAGCTCGGGAAACCTATTGTTGCACAAGTTAGAGCCAAACAATAGGCTTTTATTCGAGGCTCTAGGGCTTTTGTGCCTACTTGAATAATCTACTTTACCAGGGGTCTGGGGCATAACAGAACAGATATTTATAAACTGTTAAACACAGGGGAAAAAAACCACTGCTGCAGAAAACTAGATTATCACCAGTGAAATTGTAGACTAAAGTAGACCTTTGGGGATGTTATTGAGCTTTTCAGGTTTCAGTTGAATTACAGCCACACAATGTCGTGCAACCCGTATCACTAAAATCACAGAGCAAATGAAAAAATATGCACAGTCGCCTCAACACACCGCACACTGTCAAAGATGGATGACATTATCTATACTAGCATGCGAGTAAAAGACCACCCAGCACAAAACCGTTATTCACATCAACGTGACGGACTGCAACCTTTTATCACGCAACACTGAAGTGAAATGAAGAGATTAAAAGGTTACAAATGCAGAACAAATTGTACCTGATTCGACATTTTCACAGCTGCAGCCCCTCCGCTCAGACAAATGGACAGTATAAACCCTGTTTGCCGGACGGATCTGCGCAGCTGTAATTGCAGCACAGCTGATCAATGTGAGTCTGTCAGCCAATGAGAGGAGCGGAGGGGCGGGAGCAGGGAGCTTTCTGAGAGCTGATTGGCTGCCTGTCACACGCTCCGCTTACACACAAACAGACCACACGCACGTACCAAATCGAGATGCGGGTCAATTCAAAAAGCAGGTTCTGTTTGATTATCAAATCTCTAAGGACAATTTGAGAAAATCTGGATCCACTTAAACACAACACAACAACTATCTGTCCATATCTAATGCCATTTCAGCCATTTATAGAAGAATATCGGTAACACTTTCTTTCTGCTACAGACGCACATTATCTGTCATAGTTGCACTGAAAAAACTGAAATGTCTTTTATAATAAATGGATGATTTATGTCCCCTTTGTAGAAAGAGAGTGCATAAATTTCAATTTTTGGATGTTTTTTCTGTTTAAAATCGTATTAAAGTGATAATTCTGACCCTAGCAAAACTTGAGTTGCATATTGCAATTTTTTCATGTAAAGAAGTTTAAATGGTTGTTCTTCACATGAATTGACTAAACTTGAGGATATATATGAATTATGAAAATAAAAATTAATTTATAGTTGATCTCTCTCTTCAGCTGATTTTATTGATTTTAAAAAGGCGGATGCCAATATGCACCGAAGTGCCAATATCGGCCAATAATAGGTCCATCTCTAAATAAAAACATGATTGATGATATGGGAAATTATTCAGCTTTACAGTTTTAAATTAAAAAAAAAAAGTACAACGAATAAACCCCGAGACCAAAAATATAACAGGTAAAATATGCACGTTAGTTAAAGTTTAGTTAATGGAAGTTGATCACTTTGAAGTGTTGGTAGTATCAGAAAGCTTTAGCTATTATTTGTACAGGACACAGTTTATATCAGAATCAGAATTTAAATCAGAAAAGTATTTTCACAGAACACATATTATCAAATTTAATGATAGGATAAAATTAAAGGACTGAATTTTAATTTTGCAATATTTATTGACTTTTTAGTGAAATGTAGGTCATCATGTCTATGCAATGCTACATATTTATTTCACATATTAACCGTAAATGTTAAGTTGTCATTCTTCAGTGTTTTGAATAAAGTTTTGAGCCTTCAAACAAAAATGGCGGCGCCCTGTGGCCATACCATGATGTTGGAGCGCGAATTGAAACGAGTCTCTTAATACATCAAAAAGTCCTCATATGGGAAAATAAATCAGGTATGGTTGTTTTTTTGACTGCTCTCTAACGCCACATGGCCGTCAGATAATATTAAAGATGTGTAAAAAGCGACAAAGTGAAAGCATAGAGAGTTTTCCGAGCAGGTAAAACTGATGACAAACATTTTAAGACATTAGGAGTGAAACTTCTCTCACTATAACTCTTACTGTGTTAAGCAAATTCTATTGATTGAGGTTAAAAGTACCTATTTCTGTTTGCTTATATTATTCAATTTTCATTCAGAAACCCCTGTTTCAAGAAATGACAACATACCTTGACATTAAACTTGCTGGCATAACTTTCTTGTGTTTACAGCTTCTCCTGTTGTGATTTCCAGTGAGGATGGCCACCCCTGGGGAGAAGAAGAAGAAAACAACATATGTTAAAGCCCAAACTTACCTAGTCTCACCATTCTCTCCGAAGTGGGGCTCAGTGCCTCAAGAAGACATGCATTTCATCCTGGATACCATCAAGGATAAATTGGTCTCTGTGGGGCTTCAGAAAAAAGAGATTAAAGTATTTCGCCCCTGGAAGAAAAAGAAAGAAAAGAACCCTGCCACCACAACAGAGTCTGTTCCTGAAGTGACCCATGATGCATCTGTGCAGGACTCCCCCAAAAATGGCTGGACTAATGTTGCAGCCAGAAGGCAACTGGCCATCGGTATTAACGAAGTCACCAAAGCTCTGGAGAGGAACGATCTGAAACTGCTGCTTGTGTGTAAGTCCGTCAAGCCCAAACACATGACAGACCATTTGGTCACTCTCAGTGCAACCAGAGGTGTCCCGGCCTGCCAGGTGCCGCGGCTGAGCCAGAGCATGTCTGAACCTCTGGGGCTGAAAAGTGTCCTTGCATTGGGATTCAGAAACTGTACCTCCACGGACGACGACATGTTCACCGACACAGTGACGGCTATTTCACCCAGGATGCCCCCTCTGGATGTTCGCTGGTTACAAGGTGAAGTGCAGAATGTAAAACCTGATGATCCAGTTGACCGTGGCGAGAAAGATGGAGAAGATGCCACCAAGAAAAGGGGGGTGAAAAGGAAACTGAAGAGTCAGCCTGAGGTCACAGAGTCCACCTCCTCTAGCTCACTGCAACCTCTCACTGTGAAACAAACAGTTCCTAATCCTGCAAAGAAAAGGAAAACAAAGTCTAAGTCATAGGTGATAGAATGAATCACAGACTGCTTAGTCAAAGAGATAAATTTTGTGTTTTCAAAGAATTTACACTGTTGGCATGTGACCACTCGGTCATGTATGGTTTAGTTTGGAGTTGGACATGTGCTGTTTGTTTTCATATATCCATGTTTCAAAAATGTCCAACACAACTTTTGCATAAATGTTTTTTCTGTTGAACTCTTGTATTCTCCTTACTCTATTATGTCTTGTGCTAGATTGATGCTTAAGATTGATGCTGAAAAACAGCCCAAACCCAGAGTTTGGATCTATTATTTCAGCCCATTCTCATAAACTGAGCAATCCACAGTTACATTTTCAGAGCGATTACTTCTGACGTTCCCTTTGCTGTTGGTTTTTAGTTTTTCTTGTTTAGGTTGACTTAACATTTTGTACTTATTGACTTTTTAAGCATCTGCTACAAGCTCATGATAATTCATAACAAGTGGACTCAGGCTGAGAGACTGAAGTCTTTGAGGTTTTGTCAGTGCTTGAGGATACTGGCACAACTACCAAGGTGTGTGAAGAAAAAGAAGAAGTGAAGGGTCAAAACTCCAGCAACACTGAAAGAAACTTTTATTTTAGACCAACACTGTTAAGTCACTGTTGTAATTAGATATGAGTTTAAAACAACAGCTGTAAAGCTCCTCAGCTGGATAAGTTTGGAGGATGGCTCGCTGTTTACATTAATTGAATCAATTAATTAAAATTACTATGAAATTTGAGAAGTTGGCTCTTCCAAAGGACATGCATAACCCTACATCTGTTATTGGCTAATGCATACTCACACATTTTTGAGGCTCTTCTGTAAATATGACAGATTAAAGATGATGAAAACAAAAGGTCAAAAATCAAACTGATGGGAATGGATTTAAGGCTGAGATAATAAAAAACTGTGAGTCGTAGCTGTTTTACACGTGAAAACTAATTTAATAATGTTTTCATGTAAAAAGAAGCAGCATAAGTCATTCTACTTTTTAAAGTGAGTTTATTCAATCAAATATCCATGCTGGTATAGCTGACGAGTGTGTTGAAACAGATTGTTATTTGCATGGGGTTATGTCTAAACGATGCTGGTACGGTTTTCAGCTTTTCACAGCTTACAATGGATTTGAATAAAAATATTGTTCTTCAGTTAGAGAAAGCTGTACGCCATTTCAAAAGTACACCCTCCCATCCCCTCAAAAATCTTGATTAAAAAACAAAACATCTTTTAAATAAGGCAGGTACCTTGGGTTTGAGTTCTCACTAAAGGGCGTGGCAAGTAACAACGTCAAAATCGTCACGGCAGCAAAACTGACATGCTCACAGTTCATTCAAACAGCTGCAGGCAACAAAATCTGTGACACAACCAACATCCACGAGGCACACCGTCGACTCAGCAACCCAGATTCAGTGATAAATAAATGCCTGTTTTTGAGAATGAAACTCATTTGACCTTTCAAGGATTAAGAAACCATAAACCCTGAAGCACTTGCTGTTGGTTATCTTTTCTTGCTTGTATATAAAGGGATGAGAAGAAACTACATCATACACAGTAAAAATAGACAACGGAAATGACAGCAGCCTCTACTTAAGTTTAAGACAAACAGTAAACTCAGAGCAAAAGGACAATTATAAAATATTTTAACTTCTGAGTACACAAGCAGCTCCTAAAAAAACAAGTGGTCTGACAACAGCTTTTCATCAAAGATCTTACACAGGGAAAATGCCAAATAGTTAGAAAAAAAAAACAAAAGTTCAAGTGGATCCCCCTTTTTAAGATGAGGGTTAGGGGAATTACTCTCAAGAAAAAAAAACAAAAAAAACAAATCATGTTTTACGAAATTTTGCAAGAACTTTTATAAATATTTGAACTGTTTCACACATTAAGCGAAACAACACACACACACACACACACAGAACTGACAGAATTTCTTGACACACAAATATAGTACCTTTAAAAAAACATCAAGAGAAGTCAATAAAAATGGACCCGAAAACACAGGGGAACAGAAACTCCAAAAGGACGCTCTTACTGATGCAGGCTTTAGTTGATGCTGCCACTTTACTCCAAATAAATGCTCTGTGATTCATCCCAGAATACCTTAAATCTTGTGCTCAGTTTTCTTTAATCTGAGGTTTTGAGAATACATTAAAATTCAAAGATCACATATAGAAAGTTTGTGATCCATGTTTGTTTTGTATTTCTCCTTAATAATCAGCTGCTTTCCAGGGGCATATGTTCACTGCTATGAAAGAGGCTATTGAAAGTAATAACCAAAAACTGACTGATAATGACACTGTGTATGAAAGATAACCAACTCATGCTGCTTTAAACATGTTATCCTGTGAACAATTGTTTTTCTTAAAGAAAGCCATACTTCAGTTACAAAACTGTCATTAAACCAAAATAACTGTTTGTTGTACAAAATCTAAATAAAAATACAAGCCATTTATTCAGTGTTACATTTTTCTTTTCCAGCCTTTTTGTTCTTCTAAGTCTAACTTCCCTTTGGATACCTGCCCTGCAATCCCTGCTTTCAGTGCTTGTGTTTCCATTTGAACAGACTTACAGTCTAAACATAACACCATTCAGCTCCAGAGACATGTTTGTAACATAAAAAAGCTCATATCCTTTGAAAAAAAAAGTTGAACAGTCTGTACAGTGGCCTACCTGTGTTGAAATCTAACTCTTTAAAAAAGAATAGACCCTTTTGCTTGTTTATGAACTCAAAAATTGTGCTTTGATGTAATACATTCTTCATCAAAAACCACTTAAACCCACATCGTCCGAACAAACTGGGTGACATCTACTCTACTTATGAGGAAAATACTTTGGATCAGTCCTCCCAAACCCCAATCTCACACCACAGGAATAAATATGATCTGGCTTTAAATGTACAGGTAACTATATATTTTTTAACAAAAACATGTACATCAATGCACCGGGTGGATGAGACCTTTCGTTTTGTGTATGTATCTGTGAGTGTGTGAACATATTTGTCATTTGAAAGTTGATATTTCTCTTCAGAATACTTGAGGAAAAAAAAAAAATCCTACATTTCAGCAGTGACGTTCTCAGTATCTGAAACCTACAAAAGGCCAGAAACAGCCAGCAGACAAACTCACAGCCATGATGATATGAAACGACACAGAAATAATAACTCGTCAGTTGCCTTCAAGATCCTCGTTTACTGCAAGTGTGCAGTTGCAGTGGGGACACAATAACTAAATGTTTGTTTTGTGGTCATGGTAACCGGTTGATAATCATTTACATAGTTCAATATCAGCAACATTAAAACAACATGCCAGTCCTTTTAACAACGCAACTGCTGAGGGAGAAAAACTAACCAAAATCCACAATGTCAAGGCATCCTCTTGTATGTCAGACTAGTGTGTATTGTAAATGTGAGTGTGCATGTCAGGAGCATTGTACTGTATGAGTATCTCAGGCATAGCATGACTTCACATTCAGGATGTTGATGATTTCAGAGTTTTCACCTTCAGGTGAACTGAGAATTGTTCTTTATGACACAAGTGCCGGTTGGACCGCCTCCCAGACTCTGGATTTTTTGTTGTTGCAGTTCTCATTGTCTAGCTTGAGCTACCTGTGTGTCCAGGTAAGGTGGCCAGAGGTTGCTGACCTCTGACCTCATGACCAGTGTTTGTGTAGCAGCTTGGATGGGTCCTGCTACTGAAGGACCAGGCCAACCTGAAAAAACAGAGGGTTAAACACTTCATCAGAAACAGTTGTCATAAAATCAGTGATAAGTAAAATGGTAAATTTTGTGCACTGTATTCCAACTGAACCAGAAGACTGATAAAAATCTGATTAAAATGCTGTTCTTTAGTCATGGAATCTTGCCTGATTCTGCAAAATAGTTTACTAAAAGTTCTGTCAAAAACTGCTTAAATACACAGACTTGCACTTACATAGCAGTTCTCTAATCTTCTGACCACAAAAAATGTTTTTTATATATTTATACTGCACACACCGATCGCAAAGGCTGCTACAATAAAGGCCCAACAGTTTCTGGAAATCTCATCTATACACATCCACACAAAACTGAGCCACAGCAAGTTGGGTTCAATATCTTCCTCAAGATTACTTCAACATGTGACTGCAAGAGCTGGGATGAGACTCCAACCCTCATTAGTAACAATCAATAATTTCTACAATCAATCATTAAGGCTCCACAGATTTTTGATTATTTAATCTTAAAATCAGACTGTGTAGGTGCTGGAATATCTGATACCATTTAAGACTTAAAATCATGCTGCTGACCTTATCAGGGTCCATAGGAGGACATTTCCAGTTGTAGAGGTAATACTGCAGATTTCCATCTCCTATGCCAAACTTGAGCTTTTCCAGGAACATCTTATTTTCCATTAGATCCAAGGCATTGAACACATCAAAGCCTTTCTGTTGGACACACAGAACAAAGCACAGAAAAGCTCGAGCAAGAGAATCGTGATGACAAGTTCAGTTTCACTCTCAGAATTGTTTCATTCCTAACAGAGGACGTAAATGATCTTCTTTCTTTACATAAATATGATTACACAGCCTCTGTAATGCAGCTACAGGATTTGTTAGTGACACGTGCTTAACAATGGATCTGCACAGATAAAAATATTACCAGTTTGGCCAGAATCAGTGCATCATTCATTAAGTCCAGTAGTGGAGTTTGTGTATGAACATTGTAAAAAGAGTAAGCGGCCTTCAGGCTCCTATGAAGAGGGTGATGCATCACGGTTGAGGGCAGGGTGTAGAAACTAGCGAAATCTGTCAGTAAACCACCAGCTCCCTGGAAAAGAGTACAAAAACATTTTTTTTAACTTACAAACAAGAACCAAAAAAAATTGTGAGCTGTGAGTATCTTAAGGGAAGAAACTGTTTCCAGATACCTCTACTACGTATGTGTCAATAATGTTGTCCTGAGGCAGGAACCAATGAGCCACTTCTTCCTCTCCCATAGACGGTGCAAGTTGGAAACGTCTCAGGTATTTTTGTAGCAGCTCAGCTACCTGTTGGATGTCACGCCTCTCCATCGGTCGCAGACCTGGAGTCTTGGTGCTCTGTAACAAGATGAAGAAATGCGGCTTCATATACGTTTCTGACAATGATAAGAAATAAGAAGAGGCATAAGGACCGATAAGTGTTGGGTTGTTACATCAGGTAGTCTGTAGAGTTTCATAGTTCTTTGCAGGGTCATGTTTCTACTCAGGTGGGAGAATTTCACCTCCACAAGTTTTCTGGGGTTCAAAGAACGATGCCAATACCTGATGATGACAAAAACAGGGAAAGAGGCAAATACATAAGAATTACTAGTTTTAGTGATTACTTTGTTTTTTTTTAACTGTATGTCTTCTTTAATACATGCACTGCTTCTATGGGACTCCAACTTTGTAATAAAACAGTCTTAAAATTGTCATGTCTACTGTATAGTCAAGCATACCTGCATGTGGACACAGGTTTAGGCAGCACCACTCCAGCTGTGTAAACTGCCTGAAATATTCCTTCTAAGTTCACCCTCCTTGTGATTTCTCTGATTAACACAGGAGCAACACGCTTCGAACGCAGCTTCTTATGGACACACAGGAAGTTGATCTCAACCATCCTCTTCACTCTGACGCAGGAAGAAAAAAAAAGTAGACAAATGAATCACAGTGAAAAGGGTCTATATTGCCTCATTCACTGCTGTGATTCAAATGTTTATGATTATGTTTGAGTACTCACGTGTCATATATGCGTATATCTGCAGGAATGGCACTGATGAAGCCAACAAGCTTCTTATTTGATGACACTCTCACTCCACAATGCCACTGAGGTAACCAGCCAGGTGGACGCAGAGCCCTGCAGGGGGGAAAATGTGAAGTAGGGGCATAAACGTGGTTAAGTTGGTTATTGTATACATATTAGATAAAAGTTTGGGCAAAATGATATCCAGGAGTAACATCAGGAATGACTGCTTACCATTTTAGAAAGTTTGGAGAATAATCGAATCTGAACATATTATCATCGTCCTCCACGTAGTTCTCATTTAATAATGTGTACAACTCCTTCAGCTGAGAAATTTAAACAAGACAGCTATTTATGTGACCAACATGTTTTAAAAAAATGCACTTTTTGAGCTTCAATGACTAAAATTTCGGACTTTTCTGAACGCATAGTTGGACTAATGACATTAGCTGTAGCTCCTTTCTATACATTTATGTGACTGGGACAAACACTGTACTTACAACGTCTGCATTGCTGAGATCCAAAGTGTCCCACATAAAGCCTTGAGGTAAGGAATATGGCTCCTGTCTGATGTTTTCTTTGTCTGCTTCTATCGGCCCGTGACTTGTCACCACCTCGTCTGCAAAAACAGAATAGCTCTTTTCAGGTATAAAAAACACAATTTCCGGAATTTCCTTTTAACACTTAAAAGCTTGCACAGTCAGCATGCCTGTACTCTGACTGAAATTCTCATCTGGGATGGGATCTTGACACCCTCTTAAGTACTGTGTGAAAACAAACCAGTAGATGGCACAAGTTCACAAATGCAAATGGGGATGACAAAGATGTTTCTGCTAACAGTATTTGAGACAAACTAATCGACAAGCTGATACTCAATCTTGTTCGTCCCTCAAATTTTTATGAGACAGTAAACACATCTTTCATCAGGAAAAAAAACATGGACAAAAATCTAAACAAATTATTCAAAATGAAAAATTTGTCTTTTAAAATTTATGTGGACACTCACTTAGTTTCGGCACTGGCTGGGTGTCCCAGAATTGGTATTTGTGCTTAGTAGCCTCATCGATGCTCTTTGCTGGACCCTGGCAGGACAGCAGCTCCATGGCTCTTTGGATGTCTTGCAGCTTTTGTATGGGCAAGCCTGGATTCTTTGTGTTGGTAGGGAAAATAGAAATTAAAGAAAGTGAGTCTTATGTGCAAGGTCAACACTCACTGTACATGTTTGTATACATAAGAGAGAAAAACCCTGTGGTTCCCAAAGTGGGGGGTGGGGCCCTTCGGGAGGTCACGAGACAGTGACAGAGGGGTCGTGAAATATGTGTGCATGGGCGATTATCTTTCAGCTGGCATCAAGTTATTTAACCCCAGCTGATGCAACAAGTAACTTCTCATTTCTTAAACAACCATGGCAAAAGACACCTCCTGTGGTCGTGGAAAAGATGTTCGACTGTTTAAGAAGGGTCAGATCATTGGCATGCACCAAGCACAGAAAACATCTAAGGAGGTGTTGTCACAGAAACTCCTAAAATTTGCATTAAGAACTTCCCAACACATTATTAAAAACTGGGAGGATGGTGGGGAACCATCATCTGGAGTTGCTGCAGGTGGTCAGGTCCAGGTTCAGCAACATAATGTATTCAAAGAATGAGGCCAGCTGACTACATACGTGCTGTAATCAAAACTAAAGGTGATCCAAAAAAATATTAGTGTATGTAACCTTTTTTTTTGGTGGTGACTCCTTTTTTGACCAGGCAGTGTATATCACCAAACTGGATAAGTTGTTTCCATGTCAAAGAAAGTCAAGAAAACAGTGACACGTGCAGCAATGCTTGAACTTGTTTTGGGAATAGGGGAAATCTTGGGTTTCCCTGAACTTAAGGTGGTTTGTAGGATGTAGTATTAAGATTTAGCTCCTGTTTTGAGGGGGTATGTGCACATTTTTCACCGGGTCTTCTTCCCACCTTGATCTCCTGGGAGTCAGAGGCGGAGTCAGACTTTGCTCCACCTGAGCTTGGCTTCTCTTTCTTCCTCTTTTGTTTCTTCTTCTTCCTTTTTGCCCCCAAGTCTCCACCAGGACTTCTGCTCACAGAAACACAAAAAAGCGAAGCACATCACTAAACCTAGGGCAAGTCAAATTTAAGACTTAAAATACCTTTTTAGCACTACTTTGAATGAAATTTAAGACCAAAAACACATATATATGGTCAATGGTTTGGGGGTCCTGCTGTATCACAACCGTAGCGTGGGTCACTTAATGAGACTCATTCAAGTTTACTGTTTGACTGTTTATTAAACATAAAGTTGCTCATTGGTAAATGTCTCTAAGTAAAAGTTTTGGCCTTTTCTCAGAAAATATGAATGATAACACAAAAATCTTTCTGTCACTCATGGTTAGAGGTTGGGTGAAGACATTTTTTAACAAACAACTGTGTTTACTCTTTTTAAATCTTAATGACAACAGAAACTTCAAAAATGACCCTGTACACACGCACAGATTATACACAAATAGATCACAGGTGAGGATGGTTACCTTTGGTAGACATGCAAAGACATTTGTGTTCACTTTTGTGCATTTATCAGGCCAAAACCACCAGAGCTGTGTAAACTTCTTAATAGGGTCATTTTTGAAGTTTCTGTTGTCATTATGATTTAAAAAGAGTAAAGTAATGTTTTTTTTCCAATAAATGTCTTCACCCAAACCCTAAGTATGTGTGACAGAAAGGATTTTGTGATATCATTCATATTTTCTGAGAAAAGGCCAAAAAGATCAGAAATTCTGCTAGGGGGTGTAAACTTTTTGTTCACAACTGCATTTCGGCAGCTTGTAGGACAGTTTACACTCTTCATCTCCTTCTCGAAAAGTCCCGCAAAAAAAAAAAAAAATAATAAAATTCATAAAACATTAACAAATCCTGTCCTGACAAATTTAAGACCTTTGAGTAATTTATTAAAGACCAGAATGTAAAATTTTAATTAGTTTATGACTTTTTAAGGCCTTAGTTTTAAATACATGAATTTTAGAGTTTTTGAGACTTTTTAAGGATGTGAAGGAACCCTGAAACAGCTCACTTAAACAATAAGCTGACTTTGTTTGAGTCCTAACAGGCGCTGTAGCAAACACACAAACACAGCAGCAGCTGGGGCTAACGTTAGCTGCCATAGCAACGACTGACAGCTGAGCTAGGCTAACGGTAGCTGCTGGCTAACTAACGTTTGGTCTCTGCCGTTAGCTGCTGTCACCATGTCATTCAGTCGGGACGGTAGCTGAGCTGAGCGTGAATTTATCAGCACAGGCATAAACGTCAAAACAACAACGCAAACACTGTACTAAACGCATTGAATTAACACTTCCCCGTGGTTACTAGCTTGAGTTAACGGCCTTTACGTGAGCTGTCTGCCCGTGTTTGTATCGGCTACTGTTAGCTCCACTGCGCTAGCCACCCCAGAGCTGAACACACACACACAAACAGGCAAATCCCTGAAATAACGGTGCTGCGTTTTCCAGCCGGACCGGGCAGGCCATCCTCACTCACCCCTGCATATGCTCATTCTCCTCCTCGTTGTCTCCGTCTATCCCACAGGTGTCCTGGTCGTCTAGTTCCAGGCTCTGTTGGCTAGCCGCAGATTCACTGTCCTCCGCCATCATATAAGTGTTTTTAAAATATTGTCAGGCACCGTATGATTAGAGATCTCGGGCAACGGGCGAGGGATGGAAAAAACAAAGAAAATGCCGAAGGAAACTGCACCGCCTATAGGCCAAAAGCAGGAAAAGCAAAGTCAGAGTCCTACCTTTGAGCGTCAAGTGGTACCCAGGTTAAACCATCATCTATTTTAAGGTTAACACGTGTACAGCTCTGGAAAAAATGAAGAGACCACTGCAAACTTTCAGAAATCAGTATCTCTACATATATGACAGTTACTCCATTGCAGAGTCTGTTGAATTCCAACACAAGCACCTGTTTCTACCTGATAAGGTACTGATGAGGTGATCACCTGAAACAAATCTTATTTAACTTGGAAATGTATAAAAACCATTGCTGTGGTCATCACTCTCCTCTGGGAAATGCTTCCTAAGTTAAAACAATAGTAATGTGTTGTTTAAAATTGAATATGAACTTTTTTATTTTTATTTTTTGCATTATTTGAAGTCTGAAAACAGTGTTGTTGGGTTTTTTTTGTTTTGTTTTGTTTTTTGGTATTTTGACCATTTTTCATTTTCTGCAAATAAATGCTCTAAATGACAATATTTGAGATTTGGGAGTAATGTTGTCAGTAGTTCATATAATAAAACAAAAATGTTCATTTTACTCAAAACAAATACCTATAAATAGCAAAATCAGAGAAACTGAAAAATTTGCAGTGGTCTCTTAATTTTTTTTTTTCCAGAGCTGTATGTGCAGTGACAGTATCCTGCTTTTATATGCATCAGTTTGAAAAAACTTCAGTTCACAAGACTATACCCAAAATTGTATGGAACAGAATTAAGGCCACTGGAGAAAAAGAAAAGGTCCAATAATCTTTTATAAATATTATTTATTCTGGAAAAAAGCAAGAATTCTGAGTTTGAGGCAGGCAAATGGCATGCACACCAAGCTAAAGTGACACTTGGGCTGTCAGACAAAAAACTAAGAATTCTGACTTTTCTATTAGAATTCTGCTTTTAAACAAGAATTCTGACTTAAATAACATAATTGAGTTTTTTTTCTAACTTAGAATGCAGATTTTAATAATACAATTTTGAGTTTTTTTCTACTTCAGAATCATAATTTTGATAATAATAATTTGATGATAATAATTCTGACTTTTTTCTCAGAATAAACTATATTGAAAAAAATATTGGACCTTATTTATTTTTTGCTCAAATCCTCTTGCTTAGAAATGCTCATTTTATAACAAACTCTTTCTTAGAGTTCTAAAGCACTGCAATTCACTGTAATAGTGTAAGTGACATAATTCAGTCAGTGAATTATAACTCTCATAACAGGATGTAAAAATGTTTATGCTCAAAAACAAAATAGTACAAAAATTCAGACTCACACAGACTTCCAGTTTGGCTGTTTATTCATAATAATTGACTTCAAATATGAAGAAAGCTCCCAAGTAACAGGATGCTGAACTGCATCTCCATCCAGAACTAGAGGTTGCTGAGGGATACTACAAGAAAAGAGGCCATTCACAACACCAACTCTCACATAGTTTTGACAAGAAGAGGTCCAGGAAAGAAATATACACACTCTGGAATATGATTGCTACAACTATATGAACCTTAGATGATTGTATGTTGACTATTTTTCAGTCTGATAGCACAAACTCACTGCTGGCGGCGTTGCAGACACAGGTGAACATGAACACATGTAAGACCAACATACTCTCCAAAAAACACAAATATAAGAAAATGCACTGAAAAGACCTGCAGTTTGGCTTCACATACAAATCGCACTTAGCTCCATCTATCTACGTTAAATCCCTTACAGTTCACCCCAAAAGAGATTGTTGCCTTGCTGATTGCTGTAGAGGATTTTTACGGTTGCAGCAGCTGGTTGACATTTTCTGAGTTGTCTGCAGTGTAGCTTGTTACACGCTAGTGCTGAGGAAAGTTTACTGCATGCTTTTTTTCACCAGTGGAAGAGAAACAGAGGGTTGAGGTAGAGGAGGAAAGCTGAAGGCAAGAGAAGGCAAGGAATAAATAAAGTTATCTCTTCCACAAATTTGCTGCAGAGTAAGGTTGTTCAAAGGCACTTGGAACATGAGAATATTAAAAAAAAAAAAGAAAAAAAAAAAAGAAAGCAGAACGCAGCATGCAAATAGTTTGGTTTCAGAAAAAAATGCAGTATGTATTTGCTATTTTGCTGTTTTGCCACAATAAGAAAGCAAATGGAAAAGAAGCCCTTAACATATAAAAAGAACAAAGAAATAAAAAATAGCCTATTTTAGGGTAAAATACTTCATCGGCAGATAAAACCATAATGATAAAATTACAAAACAAGGCATTTCAAGCAGCCGTATAAAAGTGATGCATAGCCTTTAGAGCAAAATATGCCGGTCAGTGGTTCAACAAATACAAAACCTTCATATAAGTACACCTCACAACATTTCAGGTTGAACTAGTTTGTAGTGGCATTACATCCTTACCCACCAGCACGGCGGAGTGTCACATTATCTGATTATGTTGTAGTGCGAAAAGTGGTTTAATTTTTACAGTCTGAAAACCATCTGAAAACAATCAAACAGCCCCCAAGAGCTGGGTTAAATTCTAGTGACATGTTCAAAACCTTTCATAGCACAGGATTTACATTTTTCTGTCAGGGCTGCTTCATGTGTAGGAACACTCTGAGTGAATTTGATTTTACTGTGAGAAGAGTGAAATCACTTTCTGTGTTTGCACAGATGCTCCCAATGTGGAATATCAGTAAACCTCCATAAACATTATAATCTCACTCAAAAGAAATGTAGTGTTAGAGTCAGTGGACAGAGACCAATATGGCTCGAGAGAAAAGGTTATTCAGTTTTCTGTATGTGAGAATAACCATCATCTGTATCTACAACAGTTCCTTAATGCTTATAAGGCTATTCATAAAAAAGGCATATATTTGTTGTGCATAAAATATCTAACGTCTTGCCCCCAAAGTTTGTCTCTCCCAAGCATAGTGTCAGTCGTAGTGTAAGCCCAGCCCTAAGAGCTCTCTGAGTGTGTAGAGAATGACAGCGGTGGTCACTTCATAAAGGAGCCCTGGAAGTTTGTGAAGAGTCAAATTGTCTCTTCATGGACTAGACAGGATCCCAGTGCTGAAATATTCTTTCAGTGCTATTTTAAAAAAAAAACAAAAACAAAAAAACAAAGGGCTTCAATTTCCTTCATGTAACAGCCCAGGCTGAGTGGAAGTCATAGTTAAAGGGAAGGTTCACATTTTCTAAACACAACATACCTATGTACATGTGAACAGTGTTGATTTCTGTAATTGTTCCTCCTGTTCCCGTTGTCTGTAAAAACAGGTTTTCAAAGGTTTGACAGTATGCTTCTGTTATATACCGCATGTTTAGTCAAACAAATCTTGGTATTCCTGTTGTTTAGCATTAACTAACAACACGACTATGGTAACATAAGTATTTCATGCCTTTCATTGAACAGGAGAACCAATTAAAGTAAAAACTTTCCTATCCATTTTCATACAAGAATGTGAGTGCTGTAGTTAGAAGAAATGTGAATCTATCCTCTGAGTGGTAATCTGTGGATCATTTCATGTTAAAGGCCAGCAGGGGTCGTTCCTCTCGTCTCTGCCATGGACTTTTCTTCTCCTCCTCTCCATCCTCGTGTCCTGTATCATCAACGGGAGAGACAGAGAGAAGAGCACCCTCAGTCCTGAAAGTCTCTCCCTCTGGTGTTGGCAAAGGAGGAGGAGAAGCAGGGGATGAAGAGGACAGCGAAGGGGGCTCCTCATGTATTTGTACCTCCTCTTCTCTCTCCCCCTCCACACGCTCCTGATCCCCTCTCTGCCCCTCTGACAGTAAAGGTCCTGTTTGACTGTCCTGAGGGCTGCACTTGGGTGTCTCCTCCTCGCTGCCTCCAACGTCCACATCATCCACGTACACCAGCTGAGTGTAGGCCGTGGCAGGTGTCATGCCCTTTGACCTGTCTTTGTCAGCGTCTCTTTCCTCCTGCTCTCTATCTCTCATCCTGCGACTCACTCTCGGCTCATTTAAGTCCACGCCGGAGTCCAGACTAGCATCGTTGCCATTGCTGCGCTTTCCAGCACCGCTGTTAACGCGCTGTCCTCCTCCACTGGGTGCATTACCGTGGCACCCCGCCCTCTGGAGATCTATGTAAGAGTGTCGAATATGAGCATTGGAGCGTCCATCAAGCGAGACGAACCAGGCTCGTGGGTGTGGCAGAGGCTTCCCACCTCTAAGCTCCATCAGAGTCTTTTCAGCCAACAAGGTGTCCTCACTGTTTATTTCCACCAGAGCAGTCTCCCCGAGAGCTGCTGGGATCGACAGAGATTCTGACAGGCCCAGATGCTCAGTGTCACCCTGTTTGGTGGGCCGTGGGGGGCAGTCTGTCGGGGTTTGCCCAAGGGGCTGCTGGGAATGAGAGGCATTGAGCTCAGCCTGGATGGTCTCCAGATCGCTCTGCTGGTCAGTCTGCAGCAGGAGAGCCTGTCCAGAGAGAGGATGCTCCCCTGGAAGACGCATGTAGTGTGCTGGGATCACCAGGGTGGGACGCACCCTTGGGTAACCATCTCCTCCACTGAGGAGGTCCACGGAGCCGCAGCAGAGAAGCTGTCCGGGCCTGGAGAGCAGAGGGGGGCTGGGACGCTCCAGGTGGTCCACGGAGCGGGACAGAAGGTACTCAGGAGCTCTGCAATCACATCCCTCGCCTCTGCTGGGCGAGTGAGGAGGAGAAGAGGGAGAGATGCAGTTGGTATGTCCGACACTGCTCAGCTGGTGAGCTGACGCCTGACCAGGATTGCATGACGATAGCGGATCTGAAACTGGGTTGCTTGATGAGCAGACAGATGTGTATGATTGACGGTAGCCCCGGTCAGTGCCTGATGAAAGTGCAGACTTTAACTGAAATGTCTCTGCAGACTGCCGGTAGTCTCTGCTGCGAGGAGTTAAGTTGCCAAGAGATGAACCGTGGTGGCTGTTGTTACCGAGAGAGGAGCGGCTGTGTTTGCTTTGATGGATTATGCTGTGTTGGCGTTGATTGTCTTGGAGCTCGTATGAGAAAGGCTTAAGCATCGGTGTGGTCATGTCAGGCTCAGTCGCTGTGGAGACAAGCTCCAGCTGCCCCTACAGACAACAAAGACAGAGACATGATCAATTTAGAGAGATTAAATTTAAGATGTTGTGTGGTGTTTTTAATTTTACAAAGAATAATACTTTGTTTAAAAAAATATCAGTCATTGTTTTCATCAACTTCAAGACATTTCAGGTGACCTCATGTGGGGTCCTGACCCCAAGGTTGAAAACATTGCTTTAAGTGTTGTAACATTTTCTCTCTCTAAGTAAAACAAACCTCATTACTGATGAGGTTCAAGTGCGACATGGAGGTGGATTGGTCCCTCTTACTGTTGTCCACACCAGAAGATAGGGTTAGCTTGCGGTGTGACCCTCGAGGTTTCAAACAACGTCGCCTGTAAAACACAGAGACACGGAAGTTGTCACTATCAAATATGAGGAATCCCCTTGAGTTAATACAGACAACAGAGAAAAATATTTCGAAGTGACATCACAAGCCAATGGATGCAAACCAGGGTGACTTAGCAGGAAAAAAACTCAAGATCTGTTCTTGATTTCTGAGGTGATGCTTAAGAGCAGTCAGCATTAACAGATAAAGCCTTCTGTTCCATGACCAAACACAAAAACTTAATCATGCCATTGTTTATCCTGCCACCTAAAATATGAACTTTAAATTCTATATTTTTGAGACAAATGTGATACTTTCTGAAGACAAAAATAGGTTATGTGGAAAGTGTTTACACAAACCTGCAGTAGTACAAGAGTAGACAGAGCAGGCAGAGGAGGATGAGGGCCATCCCTCCCAGTATAGCCAGCAGAAAAACAGTGTGGTACGTGCTGATGTCCTTCGCAACCAAAGGACCTGTGCGACGGACAAGAAAGGGAAAAAGGGCTTTCATTAAAGGAGCTGATTTTTTAAAAAGTTAACAGGAGTCACTTACTTATTTTATGCATTTGTGCAGAGATGCTTCACTTTTTCCTCTACATCTGTCTTCAGTATTTTCTACATCATACAGAAATGACTGTCTCTTGTTTTCTTTGATTAAAATCTTTCTTTATCTTACCTGAGTGCAGCGGTGACATGGCTGCCACCCAGTATCCAAGCTGAGGAGCAATGTAGGTCAGACTGAGCTGGTTGCTCTCCCTCTGCACATGACCCCAGCTGCTCTTTATCCAGGCACCTGTGTATGCACAAACACACAACCATTTTTCAAATCATTGTTTTAAAGTAGAACTACTTTTACAGTGCATGCAGGAACACAATGAATAAAGACAGAGTCTGATCCAAAAACTTGTGTGACTGTCACAGGCTGTGTGCAAACACAACAGCACTCCATTCAGCTGCTATAAGATACCTCTTAATCGAGACACAAAGATATATTTTTGTGAAAATATGACACTTTTCATGACATTTACGTCACCATAAATTAAGTCCATAAAAACTGTTTCCCAGATGATCAGACCAGTGTGTGTGCCTGAATGATGGAGAACAGCAGATGGCAGAAACACTGCAGATGGAGAACAAGTAGAAATCACAGCCAAGAATGACTTTTAAAAATACATATTTGTTCATTAATTTTCAGCCAATCAACTCCTTGTGATGAATTCAGTGAGTGCTACCTAATTCGAGATGAGGGTCATCATGAAATGGCTGGATAATTGGAATAGCCCTATTAAAATAAATTTAACGCTAATGTCTTCAATGCCTGTCAAAAAGGAGCCTCTTTGCTTAATATCTGATGTTGGTTACTGAGCTCTATCACACTGCCCCATGCACACACAATCTACAAAGTAACAGATTAAACGTCTTATCGCCTTTCAACGGAACAACATGATTATTTGCTTTGTTTTCAGGATTACAGATAATGTGATGAAAAGCTCTAAAGAGGCTGATTAAAGAGCAGCAGTGAGGGAATCCTGTATTTTGACAGTTCTGAATCCAGCCACCAGAGGACAGTGTGTTCAGTCTAATGTCAATCTGTCACGAACATGCACACAATAGCAGTCTGAGCAGTGCCAGGACTAAGAGGAAAACAAAAGAAAACACTGCAAAGCCAAAAGCCCTGATTGATCTGCCAACACTAAATCTACTCCAAGAGGAAACATCCAGTGAGAGCTACTTTGAATCAGTTTGTTTACAGTAACGAGACATAAAGGGGTCAAGAATCTACAAGGATCTTTCAAGAAGGAGGAAGTAAACAAGGAAAGAGGTAGAGGATATTCAACAAGGAAAGACAAATATAAGATCCTGGAGAGAACAAGGAGAGGAAACAAGAGTGAACTAAAAGGAGGTGTGGAAAGACAGATAAGAGAAAAGGCACAAAAAACAGATGCTAACAGAGAGAAGAGATGCTGTGTGACTCAGCACCTCACACACAAACACACTCACACACACACACACAAAAACACGGTGTCCTTTGCCCAGCCCTGCCCAGATTCACCCTGGTTCCACAGGAGAGTGCTTCCTCTGTGTGTCTGACCCATTTAATACTGACATTTAATGACTCTGTTCCCAGGCCTCTGCACAATACGCCACAGACGGCCGGCACACTGCCTCAACACAATGCATTATGATGTCAATAATGTCATGGAGTCAATACAGTCTCTGAATATTAACATCTTCTTCCAGCTCCATTCATGCTAAGTCAACACAGCTGAGGTTTTTGTTCATGGTCACAGGCAGCGCTGAGGAGTTCCTGTCTGACTCATCAACTCTCCTCAAGATTAAGGTGTGTCTGTTTACAAATGATACAAACAGGTGAACTTGATCTGTTTGTGTATGACATCATTTTGCCCCATGCTCCGTTAACATTTAACAACACTGGAGGGGTTTTCAGTTATTCAAGAGAAACAGGTTTGGTGTGTGTAGATATGTGTGTATTTTTGGCTCATGTGTGCAGTGAGCCAGCGTCTGTGAGAGAGGGAGAGAGCTTTCCTCTGAAAAATGTCATTGTTCTGTCTTTGTGTCTGTTCCTTATCCTCAGTTTAACATTCATTAACACACACTAACATGTTCACATCGGGAGAACCTCAATCACTAGCCGGGCCTTTCTGTTGTGTTATTTATTTGCTGGGTTGCTAAGAAACTGGGATGTAGCCCGGAGAGGGGTCCTGGGACGGCTTCTGTTGTGGAAATACTAACTGCTGAAGGCTTCGAGTGTGTGTGTGTGTGTGTGTGTTCCCTGAGCTTTTATCAAAGCCCTTTTTATAAGCTCTGAATGTTCAGGCTTTTAAATGAGCCTCAAGATCCTTAAAAGTATCACAAGAGCAAAGATTGTCCAGACTGCAAAGGCTGGTTGAATCAAATTCATGGTATGAACATTTTATGGGTAGATGTGAAGGTTGGCGGTTGCTGATGCTCGTTTAATCAGGACTATAAAATGGTTAATGTATGACATGTGACAAGATGCTTTTTGTTCTTGTTCTTGTTTAGTTATTCTGGCTGAAACGATGAAGACTGTGAGGGAACACTACAGCATTGAGAAAAACTGCGTGACAATATGCAATGTTAAAAGCGAATGACGCTGACAGGACATGATGATTAAAATAAAAATCAAAAATCTACAAAACAGGCCTTTTATAAGTCATTTTACTTAAAAGAATAAAATGATTATGAACTAACAAATGGCTTGCTTTACACATTCAGCTTTTGATTATTTCCTAATACATAAATAGTTTGGCCAACAAACAGTTTTACAATTATCTACCAATTTTTCAGAGGTCAAAATGACATCTAAAGTTTTACAAACGAACCCTACACAGCAAAAACTGAAATCAAGAAGAGCGTTAAGTCTTATTGCTTGTAAAAACATCTTATCACATTCAATATGTATCAAATTCACTTTACAAGTCCAGAACAATGTCTGAATTCGAGATATCAGAGGACAAAAAATGGCTTTCTCAAGTTAGCTACAAAGACTCTGCTTGGTTAAGTTTGTTGAATTAGGACATTATTCTTTCTCAAGAAACTTGAAAAGCGAATTTTTGCCACCCAATCCTCAGGTTTTGTCAATCACTTCTTATTTTCTAATTAAGACATTTTTGGACTTGTCAGTTGAACAAAGACTTAATCACTTGTTTAGAATTAAGTTTTTGCATTGTAAGGATTAAGTTAACACTGCAGGGAACTAAAAAAACGAATCATTAATATTTATAATCTTTGACAATAATTGGTAAACTGTTCTACATATTTTGTCACTCCACATGGCCTTGCTCATCAAAAGAAACCCTTGCAAGGATTTTCCACAGTTTAGAAGATTGTGTCTTTCTCCATATTTTAGGTTATTATTTTGGTTTTCAAGCCACCACTATCACTTCATCTTTTTCCTGCATTTTTTTGTTGTCAATTGTTCCAGAAAAGCAATAAAGACACAATTTCTACCCCGCACAAAGTCACAAACCACAATAAACTTGAGAACCTTTATAGGTGGCAGTTATTTCTCTTAGTGTTTACTCAGAGTACAGTTAATATTGGTCACATATAAAACTGTTAAGTCCTACTGCTGCTCTGTATGTGCTGGATGTGAAAACAAGCACCTGTTTGTTTCCATTTCTCCACGTAAACTTATTATGTTGGTATTGATCTCGGTGTTGTGATAACAGCTCATTCTTGCTGTTCTGTTGCACTACTAAGGAACACAACAGCTACAGCAAATATTTAAACCCTACATCAGATTTCTCAGTGCAATTTCTTTTTATTGTCTTCACAGAGCTTCATCCTGCATTTCCACGGCACAGACTCAGTGGGGAGACAGTCTGGAAGTGGAAATGTGAGACTGGAGATGTTCAGTAGTGGAGACACGTCTGACTCAAGCAGTGATCTAACCGATGTCTTTCAGCTCAGCCTGTCCATGAGGAACTGGGTGTGTCACTTTCCGGGACATCTGACGAAGCAGATTTAAGGCAGTAAATAAATCAGTTGGTCCGGAGAGGCATGACGGGTCTCAAAGCCTTTTAATCAAGATTTAATCGAGCTCAACATTCTGAGCCTTGACAGTCCAGTCCTGTTGGTATGTGGCAGTGGTGTGTTTTCAGATGCAGATTAATATGGTGCCACATGTTGGTTATTTTTTCATGGCTTCATGAATAAATGCATTCATCACTGTTAGACTGGGCTAGGACTTGTGGCCTGGCTACGCTGGGTGAATGTGCACAGGGTGTGTTTCATTGTCCATATTCTGTTAATATCACAAATCATTCACCAGTGGAAGTGAATATCTTACAGAGGCTTTACATACCCAAACGGGGGTCGAATCTCCAAGCAGGGATGTGATCATTTTCCTTCAGGCCACTGTCATCCGGCAAGGGAATGGAGACTGTGATTGGCTCATTCACCTGCAGCTCTGATCCATCACTGGCCAATAAGTGAACAGAGATGGCTGCCACAGGAGTCAACTCAAACCTCTTCTCTGTCCCTGTGAGAGAAGCAGGAGGGTGTGAAAGAGGGAAAACGCAGCAGAAAGGAAAGGGAAGTAGAGTAAGGTGCACAGAAGAGGGAGCAGTGAAAGGAGGAGACAGCTGGATGTAACATAAAAAAGGAGATTAGACAGAGGAGAGACTGACAGGAAGGTAAACAAGGGAAGGACAGGAAAAAAGGAGACAGGATGAAAAATATGCATGTGGAAGGAATCAAGCATGCCTGTGCTGCCCGGGGGGAGAAGGAACGAGGTGTAGTGAGGAGGCTTTTGAGGAGTATTCAAGCTGAAGGAGCAAGACACAAAGACACACCAATTCATACAACACACAAGAACACATCAAGATGAGACTGCCTGGAAGCATGCGGGCACACTCACAGGGGTTATTGTGTTTCAGGAGGTCAGACACAGAGGCCTCTTCGGGGTAGAAACTCTCTGATGTACCATGGTGTCTTCTTTTCACCCCTCACCCAACCTCCCTGCAGCTTTCTACCACTCTTCCACTGCTCTAACACTTCAAGTACATTTTAACCTCTTCTCTCTATGTTTGTGTCATAGTTTGTCGGATTGAGCCTCACCTGTGCCGTTGCCGCTGAGGACCTGCAGGTGGGGGAAGTGCTGGATGTGCAGGGGGGAGCTCGTCACAGTGAGAAGGGCGGTGAGGTTTGCGTAGGAAGTGTTGGAAGGAAGAGTAAGAGCCCTGCGCTGGAAATGCACACTGGGCTGCCTCCTGAAGCCTGGAAGAGTCGTAGAGAGAGGTGGTCAGCCACTACAGTCAAACATAGTGAGTTTTTTTTAGGATTTGAACCTTTTTGGGCAGTTTTTACCAAATGGCGTCAATCTGACTTGCAGACTAAGGTTGTTTCAAGATGTTAAATAAATCCAATCTTCTTCTTTCCTTTGTCCAATGCTTTCGTATAATTCACATTAGACTGAAGGAGGTGACTCCAGATTGATGCAGAGGGGATCGTGCCTCGCTTGCCTTCATTCTTACACCGTATGATGCTTCTTTTTGATGCGAAATGAATTGTTTCCTTTTCATCCAGTCTCTTCCCACATTACAAAATTACAGAAAGGAGAAATAAACAGTCAGAAAAACTTCATGTAGCTCGACTCAGCAAGGTGATGTCATTGTGGTCCAACTGTGAGTGCACATTCCAGAGCAGTGAGACACACATCCAGCTGTGTGTGAGTGTTCAAACTGTGTTAGTGTTTCAGGTTGCACTGTACATAAATTTTGCCTCTGCAGTGAGAGCATCTTTTAACCTCTAGTACATGTTAAAGCTTTTTCTCATGCTATAAATTCAGGGGTGAATGCGCTCTCCCTCTGTTTTTGTGAAAGGAAATTACCCTTTTTCTGTTCCCTGTGCATTCACTTCCTCAACTCTTTTCTCTCTTTTCCCTCCACTTTCCTCTCACCTCATCTGTTCCTCCTTCTGTTGGACACCGCTCTGCCCATCCCCCCCTTTTCACTCGAACTGCTCCACCCACAACCCCACTCTTCAGCACATACTGTATCAACCTCCTCCTCCTCCTCCTCTTTCCCCTTTTATTCTCCTTCCTCATGCCACATGCCGAGGTTCATCACTCCCCTGGGCACCCGGGTCCACATCATCGTGACGAACAATATGTGTCAGACAGAGGGCACAAACTCGATGTGGCTCCAACACGTGCTGTGGGCAGTGTGTGTACTTAGGATGTTAATGGTGTCTGCCTATTCATGTGTTGTGTCTAAACTTTTTTTGTTAGACACAGCTGACATGTTAAATTACTCCCTTGTCTGTCATATAAACACAAAGGCCCAGCAGACAAAAGAGACTCCATTGACTCTTTCTGAGTGAGAAAGCCCTATCTAATACAATTACACAAACCTTAACAAAGAGGCAGACCGACCAACACATGATTTACATTTGAGTGTGCGAGTGTGTGTGAGGAGTGGACTTCCACTATATTCTCTTCCAGCTCTTACTCAGAATCAATCTGTAGTAGTATCAAACTATATAGTACACAATAATTTAGCTCGAGAAAAACAGTTCACTCATTAATAGATGATTTGTCTTTTGCATGAGTCCACAAAAAAAGCAAATCTTGAGATAATTTATGATAGCACTTTGTGAAGCACTTTGAATTGCCTTGTTGCCGAAATGTTGTCTATTATTAAACTTGCTTACAGTATTCAACTTTATTTAACATCAAACAGATTCCTTTTCCATGTTTTTCTTTTCCATGTTAGGGCAGCCAACTCACTGCGTGTGATCTCAAGAGCTTTTGTGAGAGCTAACATCTATGGAGTCGTTGTCCCAAATGTAAAGTGTGTGGTGTAGCAGTCTTATGGGACTGGTTTGTGTGTGCAATCCAAGGATTTTCATGATAAAAAGCTCTCAGAACTGTCTTTATGTCTGTAGATTCCCACAATTTTGAGCGTGTTGTTGGCCTAAATCATCTCATGTGACCTGACCCAGTGGCAGCGGTTTCAGTCTTAGCAACAGCTACATAGAAGTAGTCAGTCTTTCACTGATGGTCTCCTGTTAAGTAGGTCATACAGAGGCATCAGTATAAATGTGCGTTTAGGTGAAAACTAGCTGAAAACTCCTCACATGAGCTTTAACGTAAAATATTTCTGCATATACAGTACTTTAGAATCCAAGCCTTTTGTGTGGCTCAACAGGGTGTGGGGGAAAAGAGACGAGAAGATGTTAGAGACATCACGAGGAAAGACAAGTCAGAAGATGATTGAAGTCATGCTACATGTTTTTGTGTGCATGAGACTTTGGTCCATGGTAAATTTGAGGTTTGATAGGGCTGAACAATTTGTGAAAATAATTTAATTGCGACTAGTCTTCCCTGCATTACATTTTCGATGTATTGTGCCATTGTTTTTAGGCTCCCTGTCTTATCTGTCACTGATATCAGTGACTAGACTGAAGAGAATGATACTTTTTTATTATCATTTTGAACATGTAGACTCAATATGTAGTCCATTATATGGACTCATACAGTGAATTATTTCAAGCCTTTATTTCTTAAAATGTTGATGAATATGACTTAAAGATAATGAAAACCCAAAATTCAGTGTCTCATAAAATTAGAATATTGAGGGTTATTTTAAAGAAAATGTCAGATCTCTGAAAATATTTGCTACTTTTTGACCATTGTCCATGATTCCTCCCTATTTTAACCCCTCTTCACCCATTTTTGCTGCCATTCGACCATTTAAGCCACCTTGATCTTATCTTGTTTTCTACTTTTTGCTACTTTTGCAACTTTTAACCACTTAGATTGTTGCAAACAAAAAACAAAGTTTTTCAACAGTTTGGCTCTCTGGTTGAGCAGGGTTGAGTAACACTGGTGTGGAGCATAGAAAATCTACTGCAAAAAAATGATCTGGTTATCTGACGCATTGGAGGTTAAAGAAATATTACACTGTTGATTGGAATACTATAGCAGGTCAAATTGTGATTAAATCTGATCTGCATTTAATTGCCCATCCCTAGTCCTTGAATGATAAAAGTGGTGCTGATTGTGGATCGTCCCATTACATCAGACACTAATGTAATAAACTCTGATATAACCATAAAAGCAATAAAAAATAACTAGTCACGTTGGATTCTGGAAATGCCAACTTCTTTGCTATGTTCCATAAATTCTGCAGAACTTGGGTTGTGTTTATGCAGCTGATCAGACTAAAAATGCTCCATGTGCACACAGTGGTTACCTTGTAGGCCTGAAACTATCTCCACCACATCTTCATACACCATCAGAGTAGCAGCTCTCTCTGGTAGCAGGTCCAGGCTGATGGAGGAAAAAACTGCAACAAACAAACCACACGGGACAGCACAGAAAACATTAACAGATAAAGTGAATGTGCAGTCAGATGAGACACAGCTACAATCTATCTGACCACTTTACTGATCACCATCAGACATAACAAGTCATTAAACCATCTTTATACATTTTTAATCGTTCTGCTTTCATCCCGGCTGCTCTGCAGGACACAAGTCTGACCCAGCAAGCTGCACTCCTTTCCATTTCCTTCCTCCCCTTCACTCCTCCATTGTCCAGAGCTGGTAAGTGTGATAATCCAATTGGCTGCTGTTCGGTTGGCTCACAATAAGCACCCCACCCCACAGTCCACACAGGGACACAGACGAAGACACACACACACACACACACACACACACACACACACACACACACACACACACTGTACTGCTACCTCCTGGGAGGTATTTGGTGTGGGCTAGTGAGTGTGTGTGTCTGTGTGTGTATGTGTTGGTGAAAGGGAAGCTTATGCAGCCCCCTTACTGAGTTTTGGCATCTATTGTAATGAATTAGTAATGGCGCACTCCACTCATTAGCTCACACACCTGACACACACTTTTTGTGTGTGTGTGTGTGTGTGTGTGTGTGTGTGTCACACACACACACACACACACACACACACACACACACACAACTTCATTTGACAGCAAAATATACATTACAATATAGCTGACATTAAGATCAATAAACTTGGCGCCAACACCCAAATGTAGCCTCCTTGAGTCATCTCACCTAAATCTCTCTCATAATGCCCCCCTCCCTCTCTCCCACTCCCTCACACCTACCAGGTAATCTGGTGGGACTCCAGGGCACAGAGTTTGGCACATATCCCTGTTTAGTTGCAGTGACGACCAGAGGTGTCCCAAGGCGATAGGCGAAGCGCAGGTAGGTGTTACCATCAGCTGATGAGGTTTCTGTTGTCACAGGAGTTTGGTTGGCGAAGAGCTGTATGCTAGCTCCTCCCAGGGGCTGCTGGGTGCTGGCATCGCTCAGGTGAACCTTCAGAGTCACCTCTGTGAACAGACGAGGGAGCAAACTGAGCTGGATATGGATGAGAGAGTTGACATAGGCGTAATACAGAGACAGAAAACACAGTGGTGTTTTAATTAAAGCCTCTTGAAATGCACTAGTGTATTTAACTGAGTTTTGTTTAGATGTCAGACTCCTTGCAACCAATCCTCGGAGAGCTTTCTACTTCCCAGCCAATCACAGAGACGGCCATCCGACTGTTTCCTGGACTTTTTCCAGCTAAACTTCCTCTCTAAAACAATGGACCATTTCCCGCTCTCAAAGAAGCCTTGAGCGATGGGGAAAAACAAGCACATCATATAAACACCTTTCTAATGGAGAGAAGAAATAAAGACTTTAACATAGACTGACTGCTAGAAGGCTCAAAGTGAAGATGCCTTTAAGCACAAGGAACAAGGATGGAGGAGAGGAGGAGAGTATGTTTCAATGCCTGGGATAAATCTTGGCCCAAATCTGTGCTACACTTATTTTAAATTTTGTAAGAAAATGGTTTGATGAAGCCTCCAACTGAAGATCTATTTAGCTTCATTTTGTAAAGACAATAAGGAGGCAAAAACTAGGGACGCAGCAATCTGATCCTGGTATCGGTTATTGCCCCAACACCAACAGTAGCAGTGTTTTTTTCCCCAAGGCAAGGCCCGTCTTGTTTTCACACAATGCTTTTTTTCTAAATATTGCCCTGGACAGTTAATGGGCTTTGTCCTTTGTTAAGTTTTATCAGACAAGATATATTCATCACACATTTGATCTGCTGGAGGTTTTTTAATTATTAGAAAAACTTCAAGTCATGGGGAATACTTCTGTGATCTGCCTTTCCCTTTGCATTCATATTTGTGCTCTTCTTACTGTTCAGCTTGCGTCTGTGCTGAGCAAACATTTTCAAAAAATATCAGTTCCTGTTTAGAAAAGCCCTCTGACACCTCTATGACGTCTATGACAACATTCCCTGAAAATAATTAACACAATTACAATCGAGAATTTTAGTATCTGGCATGAGCAGTACCATACTATTCAAGTGCGTCAGAATTATGATATATGGCTGTACTGAGGTCATCAAATATCATCTTATCTATATTCCTTGCTGCAGTGGCTGGAAGCTCCCAGCTGCAGCTCTTTGCTGCATGTCATCCTTCACTGTCTGTTTTCTAAAAAAAGGATAGCTAAAAAGAAATGCCTTTCTGAAACAAAAGAAAATGTGAAATGGTCTTGGATGTGTGCACACTTTGGCAGAGACATTAAGTAGTCTGTTTACTTCTCTGCAACGAGGCTTTTTTTATGACACCACAAACCAGAAAAACAAACAATAAGTACATTTTCAGATTCCAGAAACGATACTATACGACTAAAATACTATAATTTAGCATCCACACAAACCTAAACTCTCCCTCTGTCTTTGCACACAAGACAGCAGCGAGTGTTTGATCATTGGCTGCTCACTGACCCGTGGTGACCTTTCAATTACCGCTAAAAACTTTTCTCCCTGGACCATAACCCACCCGCCTCCACCAAATTTAACACGACTGAATTTTGTCGTAACTCTTTCTTGTAACCCAACCCTCCGTGACACACACAAGCTAACGCATACATTCATCCCCCTGGGCTAGACGGAGCCCCTCCTCCCACACTCAAGGACCCTGTGCCTGTGGAGAAGCCTCTCTGACAGTCTGCTCAGAGTTCAGCCTGAGTGTGGACTTCACCTTAAAAAAACAGAACAGCATCAAATGATACCTTTGCAGGGCTAGAAGTTAAGTGGTGTTTTGTATGCGGTGAAGTTTGGCAGACTTTCTTGTCAATCTCAAACCAAACACATCATTACCCAGAGAGGTCGGGTGTGAAGGTCTGCTCTGTGGCTGCTTCCTGACCCTTCGCTTCATTCCTCCTTGTTATTACATTTGCACAGCGGAGGATCGGAAAAAACAAAAAGACGGCTGGATTTCCCCTCGACAGAAACTCCCTATCCTATTAAGATATGCTGCATGTCTCTCTCTCTCTCTGTATGTGTGTGTGTGTGTGTGCTGACCTCACTTCCCGTCCCACTCCCACTGATATGCTGTTAGGGGTACCAGCTGTGCTCACTTTAAAAAGAAGTCCCCTGGGAGACCCCTGACTGACAAATGCAATAGACCCCTCCCAATCCTCATCCAATAAATCAGCTCTGTTGTGACATCATTGTTAAACAAGCTGGGAGTCTCCTCTTTGCAGCGGAGATAAAGAAGATGCTTCTCCAGAAGAATGAGGATAAACCTTCAGCTCGACCAGTGACGCTTCACTCCTAATGGTTGAGTTTGAGCGCCATATGGAGAACAGGCACATCAAAAAGAGTATCCGCTCACCAATGCTGTGATCCCAGACCAATTATCCCTGGGAAGCCGAAGCAGCAGGGAGGTTCTGTGTGTTTGAGTGAAAAAAATAGACTTGAGAAGACTGAAAAACTGTGAGCGTGTTTTATGTCGCCTCTACAGCTCTCATAAATCTCAGTTTTAGGTCTTAATCAGAAGTTACAGGGGGGTAAAGCTGTTCTGCTTCATAAAAGTGAGGTGTGATAAACTGGAAATGTCTGGTATGACTGGCCCTCACTGGGTGTGTGTGTGTGTGTGTGTGTGTGTGTGTGTGGTGGGGGGTCTTCCAGGCAGAGGAGCGGAAATCAGACACTTACTGCCCGTTAGGGGAGGGAAATGTTTCTTTAAAAGCAACTTTAACTAAAAAGTTGTGGCAGTGTTTACGCCTGACAGGAACGAGTGACTCTGTAAGTAGCCAGACTGATTCTGGTGAAAATACCATTCAGGAATTTAAACTTTCATTTGAATGACAAGGAAATTAGTCATATAACATATGGTAGAGAAAAAAATTATGTCTAATTTTAACCATAAATCAATATTTACTTCAGCCTATGAGAGGTCCAAATCAGGCACACACCACCAGAGCCAAAGAAAAGTCCTCAAAAGTCTTTGACCTAGCAGATAGGGCTGGGCAATACATCACAAATTAGATTAAATCACAATATGGCCTGCTGAGATATTCTAATCACAGACAGTGCAATATTACTTTAACCTCAAATGTGTCAGAAAATCAAATACATTTTCTGTAGTACATTTTCATGCTCTCCACCACTGTAAATCAAACCTACTCAAGTCAAAGAGCAAAACCAGCCAAACTACACAAAACTATCTTTGCAACAGTCTAAGTGGTAAAATGTGACAAAAACAGCAAAAACTAGCAATAAAACTTAGTTTAAGGTGGCAAAAATTTTCACAAAGCAAGAAAAATTAGCAAGAGAATTAGCTGAAAACTTGAAAAATAGTCAGGAAGTAGCAAAAAAAAAAAAAAAAGTCTAAAAGTGGTTAAAAAAAAAAAAAGTGGTGAAAGTCGCCAAATAGTCAAGTAGCAAAAAAAGAATCTCATGGGTTGTTGTCACTCATTTCCAAAAATGTATTCATTTAACAAGACATAAATATGGTAATAACAGAAATAAATGCATCATAAATTGTAGTTACAATCTAAGGAAAAATAATTGCAATCGTTCAGCCCGAATAGCAGATGCCATTCATTTTACTTAAAATCTACGTGCCATATAATTATTGACAACACTGTTCTTTATCTGTTTAGTTCCTGAAACTCCTGAGAAAGGGAATTACTGGTGCAATTCAAGAAAACAGAACCAGTTTGCTCACAAAACTGTTGATAGTGGCAGCAAACAAGAGCATCACAACAATTTTTCCACCATCTGCAGCATGAGCACATGAATACGGGGAGTCAGAAACCATGTGACAAGAGCACGAGAGCTCTGGTCACAGAGTTTAGAAAAGGTGAAAACTGGATGGTTCTTTAGGTTATACTTAGATTCAGAGGAATGAAACAAACTCAAGCTCCAATAGACTGTTAGCATGTCTGCACTTCTTCAACCACACCTAAAAAAGGCACAAGGTCTGAAAATAATTGTTTGCTGTTCCAACGAATAAATAACATCTGATTCTCAGGGAAATGATCTTGAAGTTATCTTGCTTTGGAAACAAAGAGGTTCAGTATGAATCACAGGGTGAAAACATGTCGTAACATGAAGAAACATCAAAGCCAATACAAACCAAAGCAAATGAAACAATAAAAGCAGAAAAGCTCACACTCCTTTAAAATATTTGTTGATTCATTCATTCATATTCCTATCTGTTGCATATGAGTTGAAGTATTTGTGATTATGATTAAAGGCTAAAAATAGGTGATGTTCTCATGCAGCTTTCATGTGAGATTAGACAGCAATGCTGAACCCCATTAACTCAGCAGGGGACAGAGAAATAAGGCTGCATTATCAAATCTCCACACTCCAGTCCAAGAGTCACTGTAATATTCATACTTAACCAGATTTTTGCCGTGTTTGGGGGTCAGCCCATACGAGACTGGGGTGACGGGTTAGTCAATTGACCGGTTGGTCTCCCTTCCCCCAAACTCTCGTCCCTCGGAATTTCTCTGTGGTCGAACTTGTTTCGTAAGGTCCAACTTTGTCCAAAAGATTTTAGTGGCCTAACTCTTTTAATCACTAAAAAGATTAGACATTTAGTTCATTTCGATGAACCCCCCATGGTCTACCTATCTATATAGCCTTAAGAAAGCACAAAAGCCCCCCTTTAACTGCTTACGCTTTTTCAATAGAATGATTGTTTATTCTGTTCCTGATATTAAACTGTTTCATAACAAACCGATATAGAGACTACTACTATGACCTAATTATACAATGACATTAAAAGAAACGATGAACACATGCAGTGGACATACCCAGCCCTGCTTCAGATAATTATTATCATTAACATCATTTAGCAACTGTAATGTCACGTGGTTTTATTTGAATTGTTAGTTATAGATGAAGGTGAAATAGTTAATCATTTTGGAGTAGACAGTAAATTTAAAAATGTAAATAAAGATTAAAGCTCCAACGTTAACTTTTTCATCTGTCACTGTCTTTTTATGTTTCTTGATGGGATGACACAGAAATGTTATTTCTTTGCACTGAAACATGAGCAATGACAAAGTATCTTGAATCTTGTAACATGTCTGGTATTTCATCAGCTTTTTATGTGAATCAAATGTAATAGAGACAAACTAAGTTAATCAAAAGTATGTTTGTAGATTACAAAAGTAAAAAAAAAAAAAGGTGAATACAGGTGCATGGAAAAATACATCTATAAAGTCAGTCAGGGAAGTCCTGTGAGAAAAAAATATGTAAATGAACATATGCATTTACAAAAATAACAATTCAAGTGGACAAAGGTTTGGAAAACTTATCTTTTATGTTTTTTTCTATAATGTGAAATTATCATGAAAGACTCTCTATGGTCTAACTTTAGTAAAAGGGATCCGTTTGGTTAGTAAAAGCTTTAGCCTGCTGTATAAGTCATCTGTGAGTTTTTTTATTCTGACATATCTTCTCGAAAGTTGAAATAATCATCATTGTTGCTCTTGTCTTTAATTCTAGTATCAACAGTATTACTGAAATATATGTCAACCTCAGAGTGGGCTGCTATTAACACTAAAGAGTAGGTACTTGTGATAAAAATCAACATTTGCTTGCAGGTGAAGACATGATTTGACTGCTGGTCTTCTTCCTAACTGTCTCTGTCCAGCTTCAGTGAATGTTTGTCTGCTGGTGATGCACTGCCATGCCTATTATGGGCAGCAGTAATGTGAGTGAGATCTATATCTGCAGGGAGATTGTCTGGCTCCACTCATCCCTGTTGTCTGCTGGACAGACCAGAAGAAGTCCTCAGTATCGACCCAAAGACACACACACACACACACTTTCTCTCTCTTTCTGCCTTCCCTTCCCTCTGGGAACAGTGAAGGTCAATCTGGGGCAAAATGAAAACCAGAAAAAGACAGCTAAAAAGGATAAAACTGAGCAGAAAGAGGGTGAACAAACTTCAAAGTGTAGCAGTTAAAACTCACTCTGTACCGGAGCTTGGTCTAATTAATTTAGCCTAGTCAGCTGATGATGAAAATATCTGTTAAAAAGAGAGAGAAAGAGCACCAAAAAGCCCAAAAGTGCTGGGATAATATTATATTTGGTTGCTCCTTTTTATCCATGATCGATTTACATGATATACGTGATAAGTGCTCATGCGTTTCAATATCAAATTATGCATATCTTTATGTGTTTTTTTATACTTGATTTATTTTAAGTGCATATTGTATATTCTATCCTTCTATGTAGCTGATAGTACTTGTATTTTGTGTTATTTTGTGTACATTCTGTGTGATGTTTGTGTGTATGTATGTTGTGAGAGTAGCTGCTATATTGGTAACAGCTCATGGGGATCCTAATAAATGAAGAAATTTACAGCAATATTTACAATGTTTTACATCTTAAATCTGCAGACCAAAGAAGTAAGCAAACACGCACAACTGCAATGAGAGAGTGCGAGTATGGCGTGCATGTTTCAGAAGTGATGAATATAACAGATGTGAGCGTGCTTTAGTAGTAAGTACAACAGGAAAGCCTCGAAGTCAATGACTTCACGAGACTCCAAAACATATTGTGATTCCCATTTCTGCAGGTCATAGCTGGAGTATTAATGGGTAATCAATTTTTTTTTTCGGATTTTCATTAAAATTACCCAAAATGTCAGGGGTTTCTCAGCTTGTTCTAGAAACTGTAGACTTCACTGATCTGTCAGGATGTTGAGCATGCCCAATGCATGATCCAAAGTAAGTCAAATTTTGACATAAAAGTCAAAATTTTGGGATGGAAAGTCAAATTCTGAGATTTAAAAAAATCAGGTTTTGAGATTAAAAGTCAAAACTTCGCAACACAAAGTCAAAATTCTAAGATATAGTAAAATGGTCAGACAAAGTCGAAATTGTATGATGCTAAAGTCAAATTTAAGAGTAAAAGTCGAAAATAAGAGACAAAAAGTAGAAGTTTTAAGATGAAAGTAAGAATAGTAGGGTAATTAAGACAAAATGTTGACCTAATGAAGTTATATCAGAAAAAAGTCATGATTTTGAAATAATAAGTCAATATTTTTCTCTTTATCATATAAATTTGACTATCAGCTCGGATTTTTGAGTTATTATGGTCAAAAAAATCTCAGCCAGGCCCGTTTTTTAAAGTCTTTTTTCTTTCAAACTGGCGAAATGGTTATTATCTCTGTTTATGTCACAGAAAATTTCACAGATGCATGCAATAAGACAGTTTGGATTTTGCCTGCATCTATTTTTTCTGTGTAAACTCATTTATACAGCACTACATTTCCATGAAATGTAAAAGATATCTATACTTTATCATCAAAAAAACGTATAAATTTAATTTTGCTATATTACAAAAATAAGGAGCCAAAGTTGTCAACTCGCACAATAAACATTTAATGACACTAAATGCAGCGAAGAAGAACCACTGTTCAGTGTGATTCAGCTCATTCGCATTAGTCTCCTCTCTGATAGGTACCTGAACAAGGTGTCCCCTCCTCTCCCTCCCTGGAGAAACAGTGTTTTGTTGTGTTTTTTTTTTCTCAGTATGGTGTATCCATGGGTTAAAAATGACAAATCACAGCAGATGGACTCCCTGACTGCATTAACTGGACAACATGAGATTATGATTATTGAGACACACCAACTACATAAAAAGTATAACACAGAGATTTAACTCACAGATGTTTCAGGACAACTTTTTTCCAATGATATTCACTGATGTTTTAAACATGTATAACAAACATATGAAGGAAGTTTTCGTGCTCCCTTTCTGCCACAGGCTACGCTGCTAACGCTAGCTAATGTTAGGTCACATCAGCATCGGCGCAGGCTAACGGACACACAGAGCTGCGGACTAGCTCCCATATTTCTGCACAAAGTAAGCAGGTAAAAGTATTAAAAACACTCATACCTTGAGTTGCTGTGTCCTCTGTTAGAGTTTTGGCGACAGCTTTGGAGAAAAGAAATCCCAGCAGGCAGAGAAGTATCGCGGAGGTTCCTCTCCAGTCCACAGTCCGCATCATTGCAGATGTTTGTACCAACGGTTAAAAAACGGAGAAAAACGAAACAAAGCGACATAAATTTGCTGTATTAAAAACTCAAACCAGAGCAAAGTCGATTCCTATCACAGAGAAAGCGACGCTGCATTTTTAGCAGCATCAGCACTCCTGGTTTCTCGCCCGTGAATTCGTGTTTCCTCCGTCCTGTTGTGCATCCCCAGCCCCCTTTACCGCTCGGTCGGTTTTTTTCACGGATGGCCCAGGGTCAGGGAGGAAGACGGCTCCGCTCTCAGAGCCACATGCCCCTGAACAGCACCAACAGGCGGCTTCTTCAAAGCGCAGCACCGCTGACTTTCATGGAGCCACGGCGCCATCTAACGGCCATGTCAGGGAAAGGTGACCAGGATAAAGTTTCCTGCTGAGGCTTCAAACAGGGGCCAGAAAAAAACAAAACAAAACTTGACAAAAGAAGTAAAAGAAAAGTTAAAAAACAACAGAACAGATTCAAGTTTCTGCTGAAAATTCAGATGGAGAGAAAGAAAAGTAAAAATTTCTGAATCAAAGCAGTCATAATTGTAATGTCTTTTTTTTTTATTCTTATTTTTATTTTCTTTACCGTGGTGCATAGTGATCACTACAGTGGACAACTTTTTAAAAGTTATTAACCCCCAAATTAAATGGTTCATGTGGTGGAAATTCATATTAGCTGTGTCAGGATATTTTTATTCTTTTTGGACCCTGAAAAAATGTTTTCATTTCTTTTTTCGCAAACATACATACATTTTTTAAGAAGTTATAGATCAACATTTGAGGGTGAATAAGCTTAAAAACTATAAATTATTCAGTGTTAAAATGGATGAAAGAGAGTTAAATTGTTTCAAAAAGCATTTATAAAAAGATTATTCATGAAATAACCTAAAAGAAAAGAAAAGAAGTCAAACAAAAAGTAAGCCATATTTACATGAAGTTCACACTGTTTTATGTTGAATGCTAAGTAACAAATATTGGAAAAAAAATATGGAAAACTTTTTTTCATGCCTTAAGCCATATAAAAGCACTCAAGGGAAAAATCCTGACACTGACTTTCACAATTAATGCATCAGAGGGTTAAACCATCATGACAATAGAAACTACCAAAATTACCCGGACCAAAAGTTTACGTAGTGGTTTTGGTCTGATAACATGGACAAAAGTTGATACAAATGGGTTTGAATGGCCACTCAAGGTAACCATCCTCACCTGTGAGTAGCTGTGATCTATTTGCTTGTAATCTGTGTGTATTAAAGGTCCGTGAGTTTCTGACCCCCGGAGACTTGCGTCTTTCATCCAGTGCTGCACTGGCATTTCTGGATTCTGAGTCGTGGGGGAAGCATTAGAGTTTTCAAAGGATCTGCAAGAAAGGGTTATCCAACTGTATAAAACAAGAAAGAGAAAAATATATCCAAGGAATCGAGGATGCAAATAATCAGTTTTCAAACTCTAGTTAAGAAAAGGAAAACGAAGAATTCTGTTGACACCAGACTACAGTCAGGCAAACCAACAAAAGTTTCAGCCACAACTGCCAGGGAAACTGTTCTGAATGCAAAGAAAATCCCATAAATAATTTCAGCTGAAATATAGGACTCTCTGAAAGAATGTGGTCTGTCTGTTTCAAGACGCACAATAAGGGGGCACTTGAAGAAAAATTGGCTGGATGGTCGAGTCTACAGAGGAAAGCCATTTCTTCGCATATGCTACATATTATCCCAACTACAATACGCCAAACAGCACAGAGACAAGCCTCAAAACTTCTGGAACAAAGTCATTTGGAGTGATGAGACCAAAATGATCTTTTTGAAATGGATGGTGAGATGAATGCAGCATGTTCTCAGAAAATGCTGGAGAAAAACTGGCACTCATCAGTCCAGCAGCTAAGCATGGGACATATGAGACGTCCCAACATGTTGGTGATGATCCGAACCACAAGGCCAAGTTGACCAGGAGAATAAAGTGAAGGTTCTGGAGTAGTCATCGTAGTCTCCTGACCTCAATATCACTGAGCCACTGGGGGGAGATCTCAAACCTGCACTTCATGCAAAGCAGCCCAAGAATTTACAGGAATTGGAGGCTTTTTGCCAAGAAGCATAGAAGCATGAGAACATTCAGACCCTCATCCACAACCCCCATGAAAACACTTCAAGCTGTCCTTGATGTTGAAGAGGGCAATTCATGGAAACTGGGGTATGCAAACTTTTGAGCAGGGTCATTTTGGGAGTTTCTGTTGTCATTTTGATTTAAAAGGAGTAAACGCGGTTGTTTGTTAATAAATGGCTTACCATGAGTAAAAGAAAGATTTTGTGTTATTATTCATATTCTCATTCAGTCATACACTCCTGAGCCCTGATTGAGTGTGCTGCGAACATTTGACCAGCACAAGTGTGGTACAAACTGGAAAAACAGGTTTTGACTCATCTACATAAACAGGGAGTGTTCAAGGGCCTTCCGATTTCTGGTAAATGTTTTTTGTTTGATTCAAGGAAAAGGTCAGATGCCTCTTTTAAATGCTAATACTTTGGTGCAGGACTTAGCCAAATCACCAAGGACTGATGAAGTAGGTGATGATACTGTGCTGTCCATGAATCATGAAGACCTCCTCCCTCTTTATTCTGATGTTGAACACCTTCTGCACGTTCTCACAAGGTAGGATTTTTTAAAATTGATATGCATAGATACATTTTTTCATTGCAGTTTTTCGCAGGACATGTGAGCTCATTAGATTGTTTTTGTGTTTGTTCCTTTTTTGTATGCATGGATGTGTTTTTAATTGTCTTGACTTCCGTTGCCTTGTTTTCAGTCACTCATGAATTCCTCTATGTCGTCGGCTGCTCTGAGGACGGCTCAATGCAGGTTCAATATGAGTTTGATAACGAAGAGATTTTCTACACTGATTTTGACAAACAAAGAGGTGTATTCAGTGGTCCACCCTTTGTTGTGATGGACCAAAGTTATTTCACTGAGGGCCCTCATTTTTACAAAAATGCAATGAAAGCAAAAAGAACATGTACTCTCGGTGAAGCTGTCCTCAAAGTTGAAGGGATACAGCCGCCAGAGAAAAGAGGTGAGTGAACATGATTTTTACTATGTTCTGCTTTAAAGTGCTGAACTTAATTGAGACATCTGACCCATTTGTAGACCCCCCTGAGAGCAGCCTCTACCCTGCAGATGAAGTTCAGCCTGGAGTTGAAAACAGCCTCACCTGTTTTGTGAATTATTTTTTCCCACCTGGCATCAAAGTTAGTTGGACCAAAAATGGCAGCCCAGTGACAGAAGGGGTGTCACTCAGTCGATATTTTCCAAATAGTGATCAAACCTTTCACCAGTTCTCCACCCTGAAATTCACACCAGAGGAGGGGGACATTTACAGCTGCACTGTTGAGCATTTAGCACTGGACCGACCTCAAACAAAGATCTTGAGTGAGTGTTGTACTTTTGAACGTTTGAATAAAAATCACACGTTTTCTAGTTCCTGTTGTGATGATGGATTAAATTTCTAATTCTTCCAACAGAGGTGGAAATTGATCACCCGAGTATTGGAGCAACGGTTTTCTGTGCAGTGGGCTTGATTCTTGGATTTCTGGGAGTTGGAGTAGGAACATTTATGATGGTTAAAGGACACATTGCACAGCAATAAACATTCAGTTCAAAAGCTCCCTGTGAGGAGGCAAAGGACGTTTATTTGTCTAGCAGATTTTGGAAACATGGTTTAAATTGTGTCACAAAAATCTTACAAGATTATCATAAGGATAGAAAAATATGTTAAAAAGTCATTTAAATAAGCCAGTTAAGAGAGTTAAATGACTTTCAAAACAGATTGAATGTAATGGACACTGATCTCCCTAAATGATCTACAAGAGAAATTAAGACTCATATGTTAAAGATAAATTCAGCATATTGATCTCTATGCTTGTGTCAGACAAGTCTGTTAAGAGTTAGGTTATTAATTTATAACATTAACAATGAGCAACTAAGAAAAGACACCATGTTGAGCATTCCAACAGGAAACACTACTCACACATGTTCAGGACAAAAAAAACAGAGGGATGTGTCCCACAATCAGAAAAGTTCTCCCAGATGCTTTGAAGAGTTTAATTTATGTGACATACTTTGTGGGGAAAATCACAAAGAATTGCAAAACATGTCTCAACAGTTTATCGTTTCATGATCTGTGATATGAACTCACTAAAGGTACCAGGCTTGTCTTGTTTTTTCCTTTTAAGGCTCATTCAAAAAGTGCGCAGTTGAAAAAGAGATGAGTAGCAGCCTTTCATTGCAGCTTCTGTTTTAAGGAAATGTACAGATGACAACTATTTCTGTTATAAATTTTTATATTTCTTTATCAAAGCATCTTCTTTTCACACCTAATAGGTCAGTGTGATCTGATCTGAAAGGCTTTTTTTGTTTATCTTTTGACACTATCTTTTGCCTTTTGCTTTGTTGTAAGAACATTGCTGTTAAAGACAATATTACACTCTAACCTGTCATTTTTCTGTAATGGATTACTCTGATACCGATCATGAATAAAAAGGTTTCAACAAAACATACTGTTGAGGTTTTATACGCCAACACACACCTAAACAGTAACCATCACCCCTTCTTGATTGATGTCGAAATGAACTTTGAAAACAACATGGTTTGATATTGAAAGCAGTGAAGTACTCACAGAGAGACAAATCAAAATAATGGCCATTTTGCTCTTTTAGTGAGAAAACCCTGGTTGTAGAGTTTCTCCGTGTATAACACCAATCAAACAGGAAAAAAAAGTCTTCTTACCAAACCTGAACAAATCTTTTTTAAAAGAAAATGATCTTTGGAAAATCCTTATCCTGCTTAACAACTTTCTTCTAGTGTCAAACTTCAGCAGTTGAGCTCCAATATAACCTCATGCAATCCTGTACTTTGTTCTTGCATATCTAACCATTATAAAGCAACACAAAATGAGTGTGAAACTGATCAACCTTGTCAGTGAGAATCTTGTTTTTCTCTGTAGTTCATGAAAAGGCATGAGGGGATTCAGTTGAAATCAGTTGGCAAATCCTCATAGAGCCTTTCACACACAATTGGACAGGATAAAATCAGTCAGTAAAGAGGCACTGCTTTGTCCACGAGTGGTGCCCAAACCATCAAAAATCTAAAGCTCTTCACAGCAGCTTGATTCTTAATTTACTTTTAATCGTCCTGATGTTCTGTATATAACTATTCCCCTTGGTATGGATGGTGCTTTATAAATTATATATATATTTTTATAAATAATATAAATAAACATGTGATATATATAACCCTTGCTTGTTTCCCCCATTTTTTTCTGGCATCTGTAAACTACAGAGTAAACCTAAATGTCCTGTACATGATGCATCTTCTTTTCGATACACCAATGGTTAATATTTATACTAATCAACCATAAAAACAATTTTCCATGAGTCTTGATATTTGAGGTTTTTGCAAACAACTGTTGTGTGTTTTCAACTGCTTTAAGATTGAGTAGAACAAATCTTTCAACTCTAAGATTATATTATATTGTTATGTGTTTACCATGGAATCAATGTGGGATAGTTTCACTTGCAACAAAGAGATGGTGGAAATGATTATAGAAGAGCGGTGCAGAGTCTGAGTCACACCCCCAGGCTAAAAAAATGTTCTCAACAGTTTACAGCATTACTTCCTCATATAAGCAATGAATTCATTCCTCATTTGTCATTTGTCAACATGAACACATGCATCTTCTTTTTACTGTTGTGCCTTCTGCTATCCTCCCAGGCAGGTGAGTAACATTAAAATCAAAGTTTTGCTTGGTGGGAATAACTCATTGACACCACTCACGATCTAATGCTTGTTGCTTTCTGTCACAGAGGCGGCTCTCTTTGCTTGCGGTTTGCTTCGGTGTCTATTTACCACACCTGATGATCCTGTTTATTTGGCCCAAGTCTTCTTGAACAAGGTGCTGTGGGGTGACTACAACAGCACTTTGGGGAAATATACTGGCTATACTGAAAAGGCAAAAGAAATTGTTGATGAATTTAACAAAAACCCTTCATTTTTGCAACAAGAGAAGAAGAATTTAGAGACGTGCAAGGCCAATATCCCACTTGCACTTGAACTCATTTCAAGACCAGGTGATTTTTCATTACAGCATGTTCTTACACATATTCTAACTGTTGTTTCACAAAACAGCAATGACATACCCTTATTCAAACAGAGATCTGTCACTTCCCTCTCTAACGTGTACTCATTCTTCACAGTCATGGAGCCTTTTGTCAGGGTGAAGTCAGTTGATGTATCTAACAGCAGACATCCAAACATGTTCCTCTGCAGTGCCTACAAATTCTACCCCAAACAAATCAAACTGACATGGCTGAGAAACGGACAAGAGGTGACATCTGATGTGATGTCCACTGAGGAACTGCCTAATGGGAACTGGCTTTATCAGATCCACTCTTATGTGGAGCTGACACACTCATTTGGAGACAAAATCGCCTGTAAGGTGGAGCACGCCAGCTTTGGGACACCAAAGATTTATGAGTGGGGTAAGAAGAGAGTGACAGGTGTGAGCTGAGTTCCTTATGTTGGATAAATTAGTATAAACAGTCTAGTTAGGTCCAGGACAGTTTCTTCGCTTTCAGGGAGTTGCCTACAGGTAAGATGGCTGCTTTTACTGAGACAGGCGAAGAAGAATTAGCAAGGTGAAATGTTATGTGGCCTGATGAAATCTGATGTTCCCATCCAAAAATACTGCTCTCAATAGAAATCCTAATTTGAGTAGATTTTCTGGATAGTGTTTGCAGAATTGGAAAATTGAAAATGTGATATTTCTTGATAAATGTATTCACAGATCCAATACCTGAGGCTGATAGACACAAGATTGCTGTGGGAACTGCTGCGCTGCTGCTGGGTCTGGTTTTCTTTGTTGTTGGGCTGCTTTACTACAGGAGGAAAACAAACGGTGAGAGAAAATGTTAACAAAAAGAGTCAGATTCATTTTAATTTTTCTGTTAGAATGTAAGGCAGTGAGACTAAATACAACAAGACAATTATAAAATATTCTGGTTTTGGAGTAATGTGTTTTGTTCAGTTTTTTACATTGATGTATCAAGTCACCGAAAACTTGATCCACCAAATTTGAATTGCAGAGCATAAAATTATATATAAACTACAACTAGTAACATTAAAAACTACTACAGTGGATGAAAAAACAGATTCAAACCACTCACTTGTCAACTGTGTCAGATTATGTTTGACTCTGTTTATATTTTTGTTTTTATCCTAGTGCGGCAGCTGGTGCCAACCAACAATGAATGAAGTATTTTCTACCGAAGAAACCACAACTGGTTGAAAATGTGAAATACATCTTTACTCAATGCTTTGTGCAGCTTGAACGCTATTCTTAACTGGCCAGTATATTTTGTTCAAAGGGATGATTTTAGAATGTTTATTTTCCGTAAAACAACTAAATCTTGAAATTTTGAACGAGCGAAGTTTTTTCTCATACGCTTAGAAAGGAAGTTAAGATGTTCTCATTAACTCTATTAACTTGTGTGTCTAAAATGAGTATCAAAGAGTGTTTTCTAATTTTGTTGAAGAGAACTTAGGTCAAAGTGTTTAATATAAAAGTTCAAGCGTTTGTGGGGTTTTTTTGTACTTTTCATAATTGTTTAATTATTTAAACAAAGCTCTGCAGATTGAAATATAATAAAGTAAATGCGTCTTGGTAATCTATGCTATGGGGCAGTGGTTTGTGTCATGATGCAAAAATTAAAAAAATCTAATGTTCTTCAGCATAATACTCAGATGAGCTTGAAAAAGCTGTACTGAAACTAATCTTGTATAAGAACCCAACCTACACTGAAACATATTTAGAAATGTTTTTACAGAATCTTGGAATTGTCAGCTCAAAAGTTTGTGATTCAACTTTAATTGTTGGGTTGAATAGTTAGATACATAGTGTTTGACTGAATGAAAGAAAATGACTCTGAAATTTAAAAAAATCCTCAAAAAATATATTTTATAATTAATTAATCTTCAATTTTTCAATATTTTGTGATACACTTTAAAGTACTGATAATCTAATGATATTTAATCAAATGTTATAAGCTGATGATGATGTCATCTTGTGCCTAATAGAGTCACTAACAAAGATCTGAGAAGTTCATCTTGAAAAATGTACACTGCAGCACTGATTAAGGTGCTGGGATCATTTTCCGTTCTTTCTTTTTATATCCTCTCAAATTAAATGACACAGGTCATGGTTTCCCACTCTGTCATCACTGCTTGTTTTGGTTGATTAAGAGGTGTTTTTAATGTATATGAGTTAGCACTACTCATATCATTTTTTGTCTGTATTTTGTTCCTGTCATAATGATCAATGAATCACCTCTAGTCAATTTGCTATGAAAGGGTAATCTAAATAAGATTATTTTAAGCGCCATTTAACATTAGGTAATTTGTGTTTTAATACTGTACTGTTGTACAAAATATGTCCCAGTACAAAGAAAAGTACATTTTGTTTTGAGGTATTCTGAACGACCTGTTTGGTTTCATGCCTGTTTCTCTACTTACTGGCATCCTTAGTCATGTGATTTGGCAGGGTCTGCATGGAGGCCAAATACTGACTCGAGAGCTCCACTCAAGACTCCAGATAGCCACTACAACTATGGCTGGACAACTTATCACAAATGGGATTGAATCGCAATATGACCTGCAGCAATATTCTAATTGCAGACAGTGCAATATTTCTTTAACCTAAAATGCATCAAAATACCAGTTAACTTTTTGGCAATAGATGTTAAATGCTTAGAGTAACTCAAACCTGCTCAACCAAAGAGATAAACTGTTGAAAACTACCTTTGCTAGAGAAACAATCCAAGTGATAAATATGAGGAAAGCAGCAAAGATGAGCAATAAAAATACATAGAAATTTGTCCAGACAGGTAGCAAAAATTACCGAAAAGCAACAAAAATTGGCGACAAAATTGGGAGGAAACTCATAAAGTAGTAAGGAGGTAGCAAAATGGTTAAAAAGTGGCAAAAAAAAATAGCTACAAGCTGTAAAAACGGTCAAAGGCAACAAAAAATGGCAAGAAAGTTAGGATAAAACTTTAAAAAATAAAAAGACTTAAGTGGGCAAAAAAGCAAGTATGACAAAGGACAGAAATAATTGCACACACAAAAAAAAAAAATCGGAATTGCAACATAGGGAAAAATAATCATAATTAGATTATTTTTGCAAATTTTTCAGCCCTAACTACACCTATCTTCAAGATTTTTCATGAAAAAATAGGCACTGAGTTCAGCTTCGATTGAGTGTGTTACAGTTAGCTCATGTAGTTTTGATGATTTAGATAAAATAAAAAGATAAACAGTTTTAGCGCGTCATGTTACCTGTGAGACAGCGCACAGGGCTTAAAAACCCATGACTTCTGCGCAGGCGCTCTGTGCAAGAATGAGCCGTTTCGGGTTTTATTTCATCTTTGTCTTTTTGTTGATTAAATGCCCCAGTTTGATCCTCTTCGTGTGTTTTGCCATATATGTCTACATACATTACAGAACCAGATAGGGGAGAGGAGGGTCGTCATTGATGTGAGGTTCACTGAAGATGTGGTGTGTGTGTGAAGGCGGCTCCCAGTTCACAAACACGTCAGGGGGTCTCTCGTCCTTGTCTCCGCGGCTCCGTGTGGCGTCAGCCCCTCCTCGGTGTGAGGGACTGTGCTGTTCCCGTCCCGGAGGTCGCCTCAATTACAACCAAAACACTGGAGTGGACGTCGCGGTTACGTTACCGAGCGGCGATAAGACGCACAAGATGCTTGATAAGAAGTGGTTATATACACACAGAAGGAATGGACGGAAAAGAAAACCAAGAAGAGGCTCTCAACAAAACAACAGGTAAGATTTACAGACTCATTTATGTTAGTTTTTTTTTCTTTTTTCTCAGTCTGCTTTGACAGCTGAACTATTCCTTCAGCCTCAACAGATAGATTTTCTCTCTTGGCTTTACCTAATAACATAACAGTCCAATATTTTAATCTTTTTAATTTTTCAGTTTCTTGTTTTACCCAGGGGTAATATGCAATTTTGGAAAAGTTAATTCACTTAACTAAGTTTGACAAGTGTTGTTACCCAAGTGTTGATAACCAAAACTTCCTGTCAAAGAAAGAGGTTGTGGCCTAACTCGTTTATTTAACAGCTATTTTGGTATCAAACTCAGGTCATTATCACCACATTACCTGTTTTTATTTCCTTAACTCTCCTGTTGTCTTCGGGTCATTTTGATTTAAAAAATCATTTTGTCATAACTTTGGTCATCTGTCATAGAATTGGAAATTAATTGGATGGTTCTATGCCATGCAATTTGCAATAAGTTATGATTATTTTGGTTAAATTATGTATGTTTCATATGAATCTAGAGCACCTCCCTGCCATAAAACAGATTTCAATGATTTCAAAACAACATCCTGCCTACACTTTGACAGGTACCTGTTTGTGAGGATACATCAACATATGTACCTCTGGTAATAACCTTAGTGCAAAAAAAACCCCAAACAAGTTTTAATTTTTACTACTCTAAAATAAGTATAGTTTTATTTACGTAAAGTTTATAAAACCTAATTTTGATATTTTACTAAGTTTACCTGATTTTGTAATGAAATGTGTATATAACATTTGTGAGTTAACTTGTGTGTATTTTTTCCTCCACAGTTTTCCACCTAAGCAGTGACTGCACCTGTGTATTCAGCCTTTTCGACTGTTTGAACAAATGGGTCTCTCACTGTCAGCTTGGTTCTATGGCAGAGCAGACGATAGCCTTCACTCATTTTCATCAGTCTTCTCATGTCTGGCTGTCCCCACCTCTTCTCGCCTAGCGGCCATTCTGGCCTCTTCTCCGGCTCCTCCTGAAGACAGTCGCTCACACTGGAGCACAGTGCACCACTCCCCTCACTTCCTCCTGTCTGCCTGTAAACAGGAAGTGACACGCTCACCTGTGGAGCTGAGCAGTGATGGTGTGAGGGCTGAGATGGGAGTAAAGAGCGGTCTTCATGTGTGGGAAGTACTGTGGAGCCCAGAGCACAGAGGGAGTCATGCTGTCATTGGCATTTCCACGCAGAACTGTCCTTTGCAGTCCTCAGGGTATAATGTGCTCGTTGGGGGAGACACACAGTCCTGGGGTTGGGAACTTAAAACCAATCAGCTCTGGCATGCAGGTCAGAGTCTCAGAAAGTACCCAGAGGAGAGCAAAAAGTCTAAAGTTGCAGAAACACCTCTTCACATCCCTGGGCATGTCTTGCTGGTCCTGGATGCAGATGCAGGGAGTCTGGGGTTCATTGTGGACGGCAGCTTCCTTGGTGTGGCTTTTGGAGACCTTCCTCAGGGAGTCGAGTTTTTCCCAGCAGTGAGCAGTGTGAGAGGAGGAGCCAGCATACGACTGCAATATCTGAATGGGGCCACATGTAAGTGTATAGTTTCAGATGTGCAGATCTGCTCAAGGCTCAAATGACTAATTATCTAACAGAACTTTCTTTGGTTCTCCCCACAGGTGACCCTCCTGGACTGATGACTTTATGCAGACTGTCAATTCATCAGGTTTTGGGACAAGAGAGGTGGAAACAATGTGCCAAACTGCCCCTGCCACCCAGCCTGCAGCACTATCTGGTTTCTAGTAATTAGCTTGTGTGCACACATGCACATGCACACACACACTCAAACAGTAGGAATTTTTTTCATATAAGAATTACACAGTGTAAAAAAACTTGCAACAATTCCCTCTTGAAATATGATGTAAATATTTGTGACTGTACAGCTATACATTTGTATTTATTATCCATGTGTTTATAGTAGTATTATTGTTCATGAATATTGTGCTAATGATATTTTTAAACTAAATGTAAGCTCGAGATGGCTACCTTTTGCATTTGAACCAGTATGGTTCCAGTGCCAGTACCTATGAATCGGTACAGGTTCTCAATGGTACAAATTTTCAGTACTTGTATGTGTGTGTTTTTGTGGAAACAATTTGTTTAATAATAAAATCTTAAAATATTTCAATTTTAATACATTGATTACGCAATATACAAACTTTAACAGATATATCAAAACAACATTTAATGGTCTGTACTTTAAAATATAGTTGTTCCACAAATATTTTCAGCATGAAAACGCTTAACTAAAAAATGTGCCACAACTTTATAACTTAAAAACAACTATGCAGTGTTTTTTCTTACTAATGCACTAATTGAAACCCAGTTCTGATGCCAATGTAAAGCTTAGAAAATCACCCACTCTTTCATTCCCTCACTGTCACAAGGATGTGTTTAGGTATCAAAACTTGGTACGGGTGAGAACCTCATGAATTGGTAGCACTAACAGAATTCTGTTGGTACCTACAAAAGTACCAAATTTCGGTACGCATCCCAACTGCAAGCTAAGGTAAAATTTCAACTGAGGGCGGCACAAAAGATCGTGAGGATTCTGCATGTGACTGTTTCAACCACTGTCTCTGGTCCTGACCTTTGACTTAAGGCGATTACAGGCTTGAACAATCTGACTTTGGTAATTGTGCACAATCAATGTATACAAGGGGCCACAGAGGAACTTGAATTGTGTCAGGTGGCCACACCAACAATGTGAACTCAATCCTGCTCAACTGAACTTTTTCCACTGTAAAATGCACTTACATTTTGATTATAGCTGCTACTGGTAACCAGGTGAGGATATTATGTATTGATTGAACATGTTTTGAATCTTCATTATTTTCCATTTTTTGATAAAAGTTGATAAAACAACTTGATATTGTTGTCTTTCTTGTTTTTGCTTTATGTTTGGCCGGTTAGACTGATAACAATAACTGACGGCAAACAGCTTCAAATTTTGCCTGATGTAACAAGAAAACGATGCTGTCATGACAACAGGCGGGAAAGCGGGAACGCGCGAGCGAAAAGAAAGTGCACGAGGAGCTCTCTGAGGAATTGCTAGTTGGAAGTAATAAAATCATCAAAAAATTAGCGTTGCAGCCCATTTGAGCCACAAAATAAACTCGTAACCTCTGTGGTAGGTATATGTGAGCGAACTAAACGAAAAATAACGACATTTTACGTCAACTTTCAGGACACAACTGTTAACCAGGTGTCGACGTCGCTAACTTTAGGTCACCCAGGTCGCCTGATTGACAAGGAATCACCTGACTCTTGGCAGATTTTAAACGAGAAAATTTTCCTACTTTTTCTACAAAGCATTAACTGATCATGGCAGCACTGGACAGTCTGAGAGGAAGAGAAGGGTTAGTCTTAACTCCCAGGAGCCTGGATGGAGATGGAGAAGGGGAAAACTCACCTGCGGTAAGTTTTACTCTACAGAGGAGAAGTTCTGAGTAACAGCAGTGAGGCCTTTTTCCACCTTGTATGTTTGTTACCAGGTTTTACTGAGTGTTTTAGTCCAGCATGGGGAGGTGGCCCTCTGTTTCTATGACAGTAGTGACTCCTCTTTACACTACATGAAAGATACTCCTGACAACTTTGAGCTCCACCTGCTGGCCAGAGGTAAACAATACACAGCCTGTTGCAAACACTTCAGTCACTGCTCTCCAAATATAAGCTGAGGTTAACAGTTTCTATTCAACGGGTATTGATTTAAACTGATATTTATTCTGGCATTGTTTAACTATGTGTTTTTCTTCCTCCTTTTTTGCTTTGTGAAGTCATCCAGGAGGTTTGTCCCCATGTTATTATCACCAGTGCAAAACAGGAGCGCTGCATGAGCCGCTTCCTTCAACAACTCAGTGAGTTCATGGAGACACAAGTTATTTCTTTTGTAAATTATAACGACACCATTCTACCCTGTCAATCCACCTTTACATTTTTCTTTCACTCAACCAATTATTTTCTCTTCCCCCTCTGATGTTTTCAAGGTACGAACCCAGACTACAAACCAGAGGTGGTAACTTATCCATTTGTTGACTTTGGTAAATATACACTCAGATAATGGCCAATTGTGCTTCTTAATTCAAAGGCAGGATTTTCCAAATAGCAGAATAATTTTAGATCCCTTGTGAATCTTGCAGGTTTGGGAGTCGGTAAACAGAGACTTCTGTCTGCCAATCTGCCATTCCTTCCTGAATCCATTTCAGAGAGAGACAAAATGTCCTACCTCTCCTCCTGTATCTCCTTTGACTCACCCCTGATGGTGAGCCAGCTGTCAAAATATCATCCTATCAATCAGTCAATCCTCACTCAGGACCTTTTTATGAAGTGTCCATCATTTCCCTGTGTGTGTTTGTGTGTTTGTGTGTGTGTTCAACTGTTGTGTAGATGAGGGCAGTGGGTGCTTTGCTCAAATGTCTGGACAGGAGGAGAGTAGGAGTGGAGCTGGAAGACAGCAGTGTTGGAGTTCCTATCCTACAGTTTCACGCCTACACACTGTTAGACACACATTCATTTGGCTGTACACACACACATACACACACACATACACAAACTGAGCTGTGATAACACATTGTCCATAATGAGTTTGTCAATGAACAACCACTTTAACTGCTCTTTATTCAGATACTCAGATAGGCATTCAGAGGTTGTATTTTCATGGTACACTCACCTTTAGTGTACTCATAGTAATATTTATCACTGTGCTTTCTATTTAAAAGTGCCTAAAAGTGAATTATGCAATGCAGAAGTTTTTGTGCTTCAAATTTTTGCCACTTAAAAATGTTCGTTTCTTCCCAATGTAGTAAAGGTGTTGTTTGCATTGATCGTGACACCTACAGGTGAGAGTTTCAGCACAGTGTCAGTGACATAAATGACCCTTAAGGCCGATACTGGTGTCCTCAATCACTCTTCACTCAACTTTATTGTTGTTTGTGAATTTTACGAAGTTTTAAACTTCAAAGAAGTTGTAAAGCATTTTTCAGCCTTTAATGGTACTATTTATGACATGCAACTTTTTTTCCTCCATTTAATTAGTCAACATGCACAACATTTTTGTCCAGTACCAATTTAAACTCTTTATCCCAAGATACTAAACAAAAAATGTCTTTGCAAAATGTGTTAATTTTATTGTGATCTGGCAGCGTTGCTGTTGAACACTATTTATGTAAAAGTAAAACGTATGTAAATACACATATTCAGTAAGATAAACTGTGTAGTATACTGTAAATCAGACCAATATGTAGACAAGGCAAGCACAAATAAAAAGAAAGAGACAACTAAAAATGGAGATCTCACTGTGAGTGCTGTTTGTTCCAGTGTTCTGCAAATCTTCAAGTCAGAACTTCACCCCTCAGTGTACAAATTGCATTCGGGTGAGAAAGAAGGACTCAGTCTTTTTGGTAAGCTTTCCTGAAGGTAGAAAATGTCTGTATGTTTCAGTTCTGTTGACATGAAGTGCTATAGTTCTGGTTTTGTGTTTCAGGGATCCTGAACCGCTGCAGGTGCAAATTTGGTTCCAAATTGCTACGGTGAGAGACAAATCTTGCAGAAGTCAAGTCACGCAAAAGTTCAAAAAAATCATGTATACATACAATTATGCCTCATTTAACAACCATTCAATCGTTCAAACAAGAAAGTTCGAACTTGATTAGTCATAAGGGAATCAAACATCTGAATAACTGTAGCAATAAAACAAAACTTCTGACATGGTACATGCACTGTAGTACCTTTTTTAATGTGATTCAGGTATAAAAAAACCTCAAACGTGTCTCTCAAGAATTTAAAGGTGTGCCTTCCACCAGTGGGAATGTGAACAAGATAAATGTGTCTGTCCTACTAACACATTGCATCATTTGTTTTGGGTACTGCCCTTTCTGAATTTTGATTCCAAGCTGCAGCTTTTCAATCACAGAACACACATGCTTGTCCCAGGTTTGTGCAGGTTTGATGTTTCATCAGTAATTTAACCGTTCTTTCTTCTGTTAGTGAGTGGTTTCTGCGGCCTACACAGGACCTAGCTGTGTTACAGAGGAGACAGGAAGTGATTCGATTCTTCACGTCACCCCAGAACTCTGACATCCTGAACACCCTGCAATCCTCGCTGCGCAACATCAGCAACATACCCGTAACAACTCTGACCAGTGACCTCCTTTGTTCTCGACATCTGTTAACATTTATTCTTTTCCCTGCTGTGTCACCCACTGATCATGGAAACTTTGTCTTGCCCTAAAGCTAGTCATTTGTGTGTGTGTGTGTGTGTGTGTGTTTGTTTGTTTGTCAGACTCTGCTGCGCAGGATGTCTCTCTCTCACACCAAAGTCACAGACTGGCAGAATCTCTATAAGGTGAGATCTACAGCATCAACATGTTCAGTTTCACAGATTCTGTGAGAATAATACAGCATGTTGTGTTGGTGTGTGTTTTTTCAGACTGTGTACAGTGTGGTGTGTATCAGGGACACAGTGAGACACCTGCCTCAGTCCATTCAGCTCTTCCATGATGTCAGTGAAGGTTTCTCTGACGACCTCCACCACATTGCCTCCCTCATCAACCGGGTGGTGAGACACGTCGATACACAGTTATAGATCTCAGACAACCCCTGAGCCAGAGATCTAAGTTAAAATGCAAACTGTGGAGTGTGAATCCACATTTGTTTTGGAATGTGTAGGTGGATTTTGAGAGCAGCGTAGCAGAGAACCGCTTCACCATTAAACCCAATGTGGACCCAGCGATTGATGAGAGTAAGAGCCACCATAGGAAATGAAAATCTGAAGAGAATATTAAATGTTAAAAAATGAGAAATCTTTAATACAGTCTCTAACCAACACTTCCTTACTCTGGCAGAGAAGAGGCGGATGATGGGCTTGTCTGACTTCCTGACAGATGTAGCAAGAAGGGAGCTGGAACACCTGGATGCTCGCATCCCCTCCTGCTGCGTCATCTACATCCCACTGGTCAAACAGTTACATTCTTGTCTGGCTTAGGCCTGGTTTAAACTGAATAATCTGTGATAGTCAGAATGATGCAGCAGGAACAGTTTTTGCCTTGAGCACCACATGTGTCATCAAGACTCAGTGACCAAATTCTCCTTACAGATTGGGTTCCTGCTTTCCGTCCCTCGCCTTCCCAGTATGGTGGAGAAGGAGGATTTTGAGATAGAGGGGCTTAATTTTATGGTTTGTGTTTGGGCTTGGAGACACCTGAAAATGAATACTTTCCATTCGTATTCTACTATTTGTATGTTTTAAGTTGCTCCCGTGTTTGTGTGTTAGTTTCTGTCAGAGGATCGTCTGCACTACCGCAGCCAAAGAACAAAGGAGCTAGATGACCTCCTTGGAGACTTGCACTGTGACATAAGGGGTAATTTGTCTCTTTAGTAACACAAAACACTTGCCTGATTGCTTTGTACACAACAATTGTAGAAATCGACTAAAGTACTCCCTGTTTCTCAGACATGGAGACGTCAGTGATGAGACAGTTGCAGAGCTCTATTCTGGAGAGGAGTGCTTCCCTCTACAAGGTTGGGTTACAACACCTTCAGGTTCTTGGGTTTATAAAAAATCCTCCCACTCTTCTCAAACAGTTGTTTATGTGAGTTTGGGGTTTGAGTTTATATTGGTTGGGCTGCTAATTTTAATGAAAAAGGTCTACGATTATTTTTTAGGGTTATGGTACGTCTCATGACAAATGCTACGCTGCTATTACAGGCTGTAAATTTAACTTTTATGGGTTCTATTTCTGGGTAGGATGAGCATTAAAGTCAGAGGATGAATAATATTGTTTACAGTTCTGCAGCTGTTCAGCAGATTTCATTACTGGAGTTAAACATGCCCTTTATTACCTACCATACTAAGTCTACCAGGGCATACCTTTACATTTTTACATGCTGTAGTGTCTTTTTTTGCATAAAACTTTTCTCCTAACTTCAGTCTAACCCTTATATCCCAAACTTTAATAAAATCATCATCTCCAGCCAGCTTTTTTAGGACAGTCAGTACGCTTTTTGTGCATGTGCTGTGTAGGTCCTGGATCTCATTGCCGAGCTAGACTGTCTGATGGCAATGAGCAGCGCTTCACAAGAGTACGGCTACACCTCACCAAATCTAACCAACCACAGGAGGATAGTAGTCACACAGGGCAGGTAAACACTCAGTGATAAAGTACAAGTGATGTTTCACATGAGGATAAAGTAATGTGTTCCTCTCGTCATCTTTCCAGACACCCTCTCTTGGAGCTGTGCTCCCCTGTGTTTGTGGCCAACTCCTTCCAGAGCACGGAGTCACAGGGCAGAGTCAAGATCATCACTGGTCCAAACTCATCCGGCAAGAGCATCTACCTCAAACAGGTATGATGATCAGAAATGAGTCTGTGGTTGTGCCAGTTACATTAACGAGAAATATCTTAAGTCTCAGGAAGAGTGATGACCTTTTGGTCTTCATCAACTCAATAATGCTCAACCTCAACCTGTTCCTAATGATGTTGGTTTTCAGACCAGTTGACAATACACAGAGCTTTGTGAAGCAAAACAGAAATAAACCTATAAAATCTACAGGAAAAGAATCAGCAATGAAATGAAAAGATCAGCATGACTGCTCATAGTTCTTCAATGTCTGTTTCCTTTTGGAGTGAGTTAGTCAGTTTAGGTTAACTTCATCAGAATACCAACTATAGATTTTTCTTGAGGTTGCCAATAGTTCTGTCATAAAATCAGTTTTATTTTATGTTAGGTAGGAGCTTTTCTGCTCCATATTGCTGTTGAGAAATCTTGTAACCCCTCTCTTACTGGCTGTTTTGTTATTCTCTTTGGCAGGTGGGTCTGATTGTGTTCATGGCTCTGATTGGCTCGAATGTGCCAGCAAAGGAGGCAGAGATCGGTCTTGTAGATGGAATCTTTACCCGTATGCAGAGCAAAGAGTCTGTGTCTCTGGGCCTCAGCACCTTCATGATAGACCTCAACCAGGTACTCAACACTTCAGTATGTATGTGTGTGTGTGTGTGTGTGTGTGTGTGTGTAGGTGTGATATGAACCTCTAATACTACTGGCCTCCAGCTTCACTCCCACTCTTCACATATCAAGACATTTTTATAAAGCAACTACTGCCTACAACCATAACACACACACAAACACACACAATACAAAACAGCATATTGTGGAGTAACAGTTTGGGCGTCTCTTCTCCAGATGGCCCAAGCTCTGAACAGCAGCACCGGCAACTCATTAGTTCTTGTCGATGAATTTGGAAAAGGAACCAACACGGTAAGGAGAAACTTGCTGCAGCCTTTTGTGAATAAAATACATATGTACAAATTTAACAAGGACTCACAGTGTCATCAAACTCAAAGTTCAGGATAATAGTCTCAGACAATACTCTGCCACTTGGAGCTGCAGTGTGAGGAGACCTTTAGTCCAGCCTAACACGGGCGTGATGCAGCAAAATAGCATTATCGGCTATTGAGACCAAAAATTGCACAGCAGAGGTGTTAGATGTATACTTTGCACTCCATTGATCTGAAAGAAAACACATCTTTCTTCTAAGTCCCTGGAAACCAAGAAATGAAAATGTCCACTATCTCTGTTTGTCAATTCACTTTAGAGGGGAACAGCTAGATCTCAAACCAAGGTTTTTCTTTTTCAAAAATATGTGGGCAGCAGAGGCAAGTATACATAAACAACAGTGAAAACGACTTATGTGGGCTTAAAAGGTTCCGTTTGTATGTACAACAAAAAAGGTTTGAAGTCACTATAAAAGTGCTTTTGACAGCATTAACTTTCCTAGGAAGTAGGGACCTTCTAAGGAACTCAGGTTTGACGACGGGGAATAGAGTTTATATGTGGTTCTTGGACGTCAAAGGTTGTTGAGTTTAAAGACTAAAGAGTCTAGGGAAGTGCAGCCTTGTTTACATTTTTTAGTACTTTGTCAAAATGTAGGCTATATTTAGTGCTACTCAAATGAGCCGTCCAATTACGGTGCGTTATGTGTATTGACTGAGTGTGCGTAAAGGCCCAGATCATGACTTTTAGAGACGTTATCCTTGTAAAAAAAAAAAAGTGAAGATGAAAGGGTTAATGTGGTTCTTTTGAAATGTCCCCCTTTGATGTAATGCAATGATGTATTTTTTTACCATCATATTCTGTGTTGATATTTTTAACCAATAACAAGTAATATATTTGATTACATATTTTATTGTTCAAAGTCAGTCTTCAAACAAATGCAATGAATACAAGATACAGAACTTAACCATCAGCAGCTTCAGTACTGCTCATAACAGTCAATCATCGAGTAAATATATTGCTGCCTCCACAGGTGGATGGTCTGTCTCTGCTGGCTGCATCAATCTCTCATTGGCTCAGGAAAGCTCCAGCGGATGTTCCCCACGTGCTGTTGGCCACTAACTTCCATGGTTTGCTGCAGCTGGGCCTCCTACCATCCTCTGCCCTGCTGTCTCTTTTGGTATTAGAAAAGACTTTCAAAGACATGTTGAGTTAAGTTCCTGGTGATAGGATGTTGTTCTGCAGGTTAAACTTCCAAGTGACTGAAACTCCACATGAGACTTATTTTGCACCATTGAAAGTACTCAATATTTGATAAGAAGAGTTTGTTTGTGTGTGTGTGTGTGTGTGTGTGTGTGTGTGCATAGACTCTAGAGACAGCAGTGGATGGTGATGAGTTGGTTTTTCTCTACCAACTGAAAGAAGGGATCTGTCAGTCCAGCTATGCTGCCAACATCGCCACTCTGGCTGGTTTGCCAACCAGCCTTGTACAGAGAGGAGTGGAGGTAAATACACACTCAGATACACAGACACAGTGAGACTATCACATGGACAGACTGTGTGTGGGTGTGTGTCTGGTCAGGTGTCTGAACTGTACAGGACAGGACGTCCCGTCAAGAGCATTGACAAAGCGTCATCAGATGAACAAGCTGACAGGTTTGTCACAGTCTCAGCTGCACAGAATGATGAAAAACAAAGAGGCTGGAGGAGAGCTTCTTACACAGACATTTCTGTGTGTGTGTGTGTGTGTGTGTGTGTGTGTGTGTGTGTTTGTGTGACTGGCAGGTGCAGATCCTTGGTGGACAAATTCCTACACCTGGACCTAGAGGACCAGGATTTGGACCTTCAGCACTTCATGAAAGAGGAGCTCCTGCCCTCTGCTGGGGAGCTGCTGAACCACAGCTGAACTGCTCTGCTGTGTCTGCAGACATGTTTCTGCAGCTCTGTGGTCAGTTTGTTCAATTACTTCCTGATGTTTTCAGCTTGTTCTGTAGGGGAAGCGTGCTTCAACTGATGTTACACCTATGAAAAGGATAGTTTTATCTGAACACATCTCAAGAGCTGCGCTACCACCAACTCAATCACATACCACAGTGTATTTTAGGAAGAGTAGGTATATTTATAAGTGTTTAGTTCCACTGTAAACTCTTGGATTGGTTGGATTAAAAGCTCTCCTCACTGATATGTTCATGCTCTAGTTATCTAATTAGTGGTTTCTAATTAAGCGGTCTTCTGAACCGCATAAAAATACAGTAAACTGGTAATTTTCTTCACCATATGGTCAAAGTCCTTTCAGCATCACTTCACAGAGTCATTTTCTTTTTGTTCTGACAGCACACATATAAAAGCAGCTCAATCATGATGATACCATAGAGATATCAGAGAGATGCCAGGTGGTTAAAAGAGCCACGATGACAAACAGAAGTGTGTTGATTGAGAGTTTGTGTGCTGAGTTGCAGAAATCGGTGTCACAGCAGTGTTTGGTCATGATGAAGAAAGATGTGTTGGAGTAGAGCTCCACCGCTGACTCAACTCCGCATTCCTCCACCTTTGTGCACCCCAAAGTCTTTATGTCCAGAGTGTCAGCTGGGGAGAAAATGGCAGAGTTTTACAAACACAAGTTTATTTTTCTGAAGATTGAGGTATTAATTAATGGACATAGATTTACTAAAACCACAGTCCACTCCAACCCACCTGCCTTCCCACGCCCAGTGTAGCAGACCTCCTTGTGACTGCAGTTGGTCTCTGTGGTAAAACAGGCATCCCAGAAGCCAAGCTCACAGTGAAAACATTTCAGAACTTCCTCATGTGCCAACCCTGCTGAATCCAAGAGCTGCTCCATGGGCTCCTCTTCTTCACCTGAGCCCAAGAAACGCCACAGAAACAGTTTGATTCAATCAGGCTTCACTGGATTAAATTTTGAAGGAACAAATAGCCAAAGGACACTGAGTCTTGCAACAAAACGAATAAATTACGGCCAGCATTCTGAGTGATCCTTGCCAAGATGGCAGGATGAAGTGCAAGACAAACTCTACAAAGTCATAGAAAAAGTCTTAAGAGGGGTCAGAAAAATACAAGATGAATGGGACAGAGAATCCATATTTATATTTCAAATGCATGAAGTCAGAGATTCTTTGGATTATTCTGATTCCCAGGCGTTTATGTAATCGCTCCTGGAGTAGTTTAATATTCAGGCTGTGTTGTATGTGTGAAGTGTTGGAGCACTGTTGAAGGACATGGAGCCAAACTGATGAGCCTTATTCTGCTGAGCACTGAAAGCGTCTCAGAAATATGTTTATTCTGCAGCAGTCTGGAATTTGTTTCTTTGAGTGGATGACTTGTGTTAGTCAGGGAGCGCTCCAAGTCTTCGGGCTCCATCATGTTTTTATTAAACAGACAGATACTGGAATTAATAGAAAGAGTTGGCAGAGAAATGCTGTGAAGAAGCGGGAAAAACCCTGAATTGTCCCTGCCACACTTTGCTGCACAGTCCCCCGGAGTAAGGCAGCGTGAAGCTCTTGAAATGAAAGTAAAAGGATTTATTTGAAGCAGGAAACCGCTCTTAAAGACTCCAAACTGTTTGGTTTACAGGTATTTCTGTTTGCTACAGCATCTCTGTCACAGATTTAGGTTTGGCATGATGTGAAAGAGGCGTCGTCAGCGCTGTAACAGGCTGAGGATGATGCTCCTGCTCACATTAATCTCTTCCGCGCGGCCATGAGTTGAGCTAAAGAGGGCTAACAATCCTTATCCTCTGTTATCTTGTTAGCTAGTGCCAGCTCAGGTGAACAAGCAGACAAAGAAAAGTGAGGTTAGTGCAAACTCACAAAATAAATTCAGTGTTGCCAGTTTTGGGTGTGAGGTACTCTGTCTTATGCACACACGACCTGATGCAGACCAGCACAAACTCTTAAACCAACATGAATTCAACTCTCTTTGTGTCAACAGTTTCAGAAAGGTCTTGACATTTAGCTGCTTTTATGCTGCATTATCTGGAGGTCCTTTAACCCAATTACATTAATCAGGGTAGATTTAACAACTGTCTTCAAGCTCGAATGGTTGATTTAGTAAGTCTATTTGAACAAAACATGTCAACATGTAACCATCACGACGTTGAGTCATTTTGAATCCTTCATAGCTCCAGTTTCTCAAATATTATCACAGGTTTCTGCTTTTCTTTTCAGAGATTTTGGTTAATGAAACCATTTTCGCTTCATTCAGAACCAACGAAAAGTAATGTCATGATTTTGCAGGGGGAAGAATTTCCTCCTCTTCACTTATGACGTTGACTGATCAGCGTATAGATCATGATAGATATATTCTTTCCATAAATTGCAGAGATAAAAAATTTTAGTTGCAGCACTTGACAGTCGAGCATGACTTCTTAATGCTTAAAAGCTCTGACGTGGTTCATCAAATCCATATAATTTGATCATCAACAGATTTGTTTAACACACAAGAACATGTCACTAGTAAGACAACAGTGCAGTTGATACTATTACTTTTTTAAGCAGGTTGATTCACACCAGCTAGAAAGTATCTTTCTACATCTTACCTTTAGCAGGCGTGAGCATTAAAGCAGCAAAAACACAGAATATTAGTCCTTTCATTTTGAACAGGATACTCCTTCCTCTCCTCTCCTCTCCGCACCATGTGGATTGTGGACAAGACCAAACTCTGGGGCTGAAATTGGATTAGTCTTTAGAGCATCTGCCGATTTTCCTGCACTGATCACAGCTGCTGAGAAAACATCAAACCTGGGGAAATATCTACAAATGACTGACCTCACCTGGTCTTCGAGGTCTGTTAAAGTAAAAGGGTAAAAAGTGGGTGAGTCTCTGATTCAATCATCATGGGTTTATCAGCTGATGTCACAAAAATGACCAAGCTGGTAAATCAGCCCTCTATTTTGATGGCGGACCACATGCTGTTGTTTAAAAACATCACATTTGTGGAGGAAGCAGACACTTTTCACAGCGACGTCTTTACTGGAGTCATTTTGTCATTTTGATGCTGAATCAGGGGAATCGTTACGTAAGAGAAAAACTACTCATCGTCAGGCTGGTTGATTCTCGGACACTCGGACCTGTCACACCAATAAAAGCGATCACAGCTCTGCTCCATTAAGGATTCAGAGACGTTGTACGGGTCCTGAGTCAGCGCAGGGTTAAGAAGCTTACAGCCTCCAGTCCGTCTGCTAAGATATCACCACACTTAATCTCTCAGAGGAGGGCAATGATTCAGTTATATTCTCAATGCTGCAAAAAAAAAAATGTTTCTGAATTACGTAAGAACAGAAAAACACTAAAGTGAACATGAGAAACCTCAATGTTTTGTACATTTTTGCTAAAGAGTTGTGACACAAAAATCTTCCTCTGATCCATATTTGTCAGAATTTCAAACATTTCTTTTCCATAAGTAGATAAAAAATCTGCTTCTTAATCAAACTCTGTAAGAACCAAACATCTTGAATGAAGAGACAGAAGCATTGAAAATTTACACTAGCAGATTTGAAATAGTTTATTTATCATAATTGGAGAATTCGGAACAATTTTTTTAGTTTCAGCTCCCCAAATGTGTCATATTTATGCTTTTCTTTGTTTTCATGTGAACAAAAATGCTCATTTAGGAGTTTTAGGGCTGATATCTGTAGAACAAGGGTGCTTGTATCTGCTTCTTTGCCTGATTTAACAGATGATTAAAATCAAACTGAAACTGTTTCATCCTCACGTTTTAGCCCCAGAATCAACTCACATTTGAGACATAAATGTTGGTCACTTATTATCAGATAAACTTTAACCACACTCTTTGTGAAGATGCAGCATCTCCTCCTTGTGTAAACACATCAGATCATCTCACAGTGGGAAGCAGGACTCGTGTGAATGTGTTAGAGTGCAGAGTTGGACTGCTATTTGCTTTTTTGAGCAAAAAAAGTGCGAAGGAGGCTGCTTGCAGCTTGTTGCAAGACTCAGATTCATCTTCCCAACTGGTCTCTGCCCTGAACGTTACATCCGTGTCTTAAAACAGCACACTGTACCTACACATCACCCTCTTCTGACTGCTGGAGAAGGAGAGAGATGGGTGCTGTTTTTAGGAAGTGGAATATGTGGCTTTAAATTACTGTACACGTAAGTCTCAGTCATCATCTGGATGGCAAGATCCCAGCATGGGCCCCAACAACAAGGAAATACTCTGCAGTCCTAAAGCACCTATAAAAGCCCTCAGACTGATCCCGTGTGTAATTAAAGGCTTGAGGAGAAAATGCTGGTGATAATCAAAATCCTACCCATTACTTCTCAGCCTGTTCAGACATGCTTCCTTTGGATTAAATGGGCCTGACATTATTCCACTCTTCTTTGTTTTGTTTTGTTTTGTTTTATCCTTGCTGCCAAATTGAGATGATGGAGGCTGGAGTATTTGAATAAAAGCGTAGGAATCGGATGATGAAGCCAGAGGAGATAAAGGTCGTGATGGTGGGAGAGTGAGGCTTCAGTTACACGATTCACAGAGCTGTTTTCTCAGTTACGCTGCATCAGGAATATTCATAACCGCCTCACCAGATTTTACTGTTTTTTTTCCTCCCTGGAGTCATTGCTCTTTTTTTCTTAATCCACCATCCGATTGTAGTTCCTTAAGGTAAAAGGAAAACTAAGCAGCTGACACAGAAATGACCAAAAACTTGTTGAAATACATCAAAAAGCAGCCGGGAACTTGAGTCGTCATTGCGTGCTTACAGAGCACCAGCTGGTATTTATAGTGTGGCTGTAGGTGTGGAGTGAGTGCAGTGTGTCCATTTGTGCTCCTCTTGTTTGTACTGAGACCCAATTTGCTCAGATAAAGAGTAGATTACAGTATGTGTGAGATTAGATAAAGACTCCATTCAGACCTAATCTGCCTCATCCTCTTACCAAACCTCTCTAGTGAGGAAACATAGCTGCTGTATCTCTGCAGTGGATGTCTGTGTGTGTGTGTTCAGGAGAAAAGAGGGGAATAGAGTGTGTTCTCTCTCGTTACAGCACCCAACTAAGTTCTCAGCAATCCTCCTCGCGTCCTAATATGGTCAAACAAGCCTTGGCTCTGGGGATTTTTGGGCACGGTGAGTTCAAAGACAACAAGATAGGTTTAGTTGACATCAAACAGCATAGCTCCCATTTCTGAAACGTGGGTGAGTCAGAAAAAGATTTAGGACAAAAAACCCCTCACAGAATGTGACTCAGAGCCACTGCGCCAGTCAGAGGCATTGGATCGTATGAAAACGCTGTCCTGCCTCCAGTCCAATGCCTGCACGTGAAACCAATGTATCTCGTCATGCATATTTCATGAGAGTTGAATCAGTAGGAGGTTCCGTTTTGAGCCGGCAGAGGAGAGCCTGTCCGTATGTTGAAGTTGATTTCACTGGAGTTGCAGGAGTCTGAGTAGACAGAGGAGTGAGAGATGGACAAGCAGGGGGAGGGGGGGTTAGGAGTCGGCTCCTGGTGGTGCAGAACGCGAGCCAAAAGCGTGGATCTTCCTTCCTTCTCCTCTTCCTCTCTGTATTCATCTTTATTTCTACCTCCTGTATCTGAAGGAAGCTTTGGAGACGGTCTGCTGCTGATGTTTTGTCTGTTCTTGCCAAGAGGTGGAGGAGGGAGAGGACCACAGTTCTGGTCTATGAGGGGGCGTGCGTGGGCTGGAGTGGCCCAGCAACCCTGCTCTCCATCTCCACACTCCCACTGCTCCTGGCAGCTGAAGCTGGGCTGCTCCTGCAAGTCCTCCCAACCTTCTCCCTTCAGATCCTCCAGATCATCAGGTGTCTCCTGTCTGAGGACTTCACGGTCTCGGTTCTCGTAGAGCAGCGTTGCAGCACAGATGAAGATGAAGAGGCCCACTCCCATGACCACGGGACCGGCCAGTTTCATCCTCTCAACGTGGGTGCTGCCTCGCCCGCCTACAGGTTTCGGGGCTGCGGAAACGTAACCCGCCACTGCAACAGCCATCCCCACCAAGACGACTGCTACACCCAGCATGAGCCACACCCCTGGAGGAGAGCGCAGGTGTAGTTTGGTCTTGAAGGATTTGCCCTCCCTCAGGTGTCTGTGACATGTTGGGAGGCAGGCGGGGGAAGAGCGGGATGAGTGGGAGGAGGTGGGGCTGCAGACAGGACTGGCTGCTGTCATCCTCTGGCTTCAGACTGAGTAAAAAGAAGACAAGACAAGAAAACAGAGAAATAAAAGAATTACACAACCAGGCAGTGTCAGGGGGGAGAGCACTGGGGGTGTCGAAGAGGAGATAGTTCACTCTGCATTGCACACAACAGGAAATAGCAGCTTTAATAAGACATGTGGCTGAGTTAATGAGATGCCAAACCTTCTGCAGCTCCTCCAGTGTCTCTGTGGAGCCACACAGAGACTCTCAGCTCTCTACTCAACCCTGCAGCAGCCTCTGCGAGCCCGGACTTTACTGTTTCTGAGCAATTCATTCATCCTCACGGGGCTGAAACACAGCTGACCCCTGTCAGGACTTCATGATCTCACTACACAGTCACACCGTGCTCAACAAAATACAGTCGCCTTTCTACAGCAATTGCTTCAGCTGAACTCTTGATGTAATACCCCCAGAGGCAAGTGAACACAACACGATCCAACAGGACACAGATGACGATTAGATGTGAAGTCTAACCCTTTCGCATGCATCTTTAATGTTACATTTATATTCATGCGCTTCGACAGCACTAGCGTTGACTGGAGAAAAACCTCTGCGGCTCACTGTCCGGTTTCTCTCACACTCAGTCAGGATTAAAGCAGTTTGGGTACTTGCCTTGTTTTGGACGTAAATCCGAAGCAGAAACTCCTTCCTCGACATTATCAAAATAAATCACGCTGACTTTATTCATCCCACTCCTCCGTGCGTCTTCTCCAACACTTTTATTCTCGATTGAATCCAGACTTTTACTTAATTCCTCCTCAGATTAGGACGTGTTTTTTATATCCTTTGCCTCTCTGTGTGCAGCGCAACAGCTGGTGCTGCGAAACTCCAAATGAAGCCTTTACTGTACAGAGAAAAGTCTGACTAAAAGTGGTGCAAAGCTGCTCTGTGCTCCAGTGTCTTCTTGCTGCTTGTGCGCCTCTGCAGCCCGTGTTTTGATTTGTCTCTCCGTGTGTAGAGGAGGGGTCGTGGGAATCTGTGGCTGGTCCAGGCCAGTCCCACGCTGAGCCCAGTTATTCTTAGAGATCAGCAGACATCAAATTCACTGCAGAACAAGACACCTCCTCAATCTGTACTGTCAAAAATGATGATGAATTCTTTGATTTGGTTGTATTGTATTAGATCTCTTGAAAAATGTAGTCCAGTTACAGATTTGATCATGTGCCTATCAGCATCATGCTTTCACAATCCACTTCTATAAGGCATGAAAATCAATGAGCAGATCCCTGAGCTGATCATTTTACAAATAAGGTGAAAAATCACACAGACTTCCTGTGTTTAGAAACATTTCTGTTGAACTCCTATATGACTGTTTTGTAAACTCCAGAAGGGCTGTGGTGAACTCATTGGTGTGTTAGATTAAAAAAGAGCCTGCTGCTCATCTCAGTGTGGAGGCCAATTTATGCACACTTGGTGAAAAAAGGAAGATTTTGTCCCTAAAATCAGAATGAAATCCTGAGTAAAATATGATATAAAAAGTAAAAACTATGACAGAAAGCTTTTTGTCTCATCGTCATTATAATTTATTTTCTTCATTAGGGCTGTTCATTGACCTGGCAGAAATGGGCTTTTCTCTGCTGGAGGCCAGTGAAGCTTTTCACCAGCTACAAACTTAACAAAGCTGGAAATTCAACTGAAGTGATACATACTTTATTTTTTTCAAATTTTTCAGGAAACACAAGAAACAAAATCCACTTAAATTATTAGATTTAATTATCTTAAAGGGGTAAAATCACATGAACTGATCAACTGAGGATGTTGGCAATTTTAACAAAGGTGGTCAGTGTCATGAGGAGATGATTTATGCAAAAGAACTAATTTTGACAAATATGACTTAGGTGATTATTTTAACAGTGTGACAATATGGGATTTGATCACTGCCAAAGACCCACAGAGTGTTAACAATCTATTAAAAAAATAGTTGTTGACATCATACAATGCTGTTTGCACTTTACACTGCTCAAAGCACATATTTCATCCAGTTTTGCACCTTATACTGGATTTCTGTTCGTGTAAACTTTCCTACACAACCTCTAATAAATATCATACCTTCACACAAACAGCCGATTGTATAAAAAAAAATGTAATTCTAGCACATATTAAGCAATTTTGAGAACCATTATCCAAGATTTCTATTTTATGATTGTCATTTGATTTAGAAAAACTGACAAGCTGCCTTTAAAAAGTGCTACATTGAAGTATAAAGGCTCTTATGTCTGATGCAAAATTATCCCATTCACAACAGGATCTCTTTAGAACATAGATTCTCTAAGTGCAGCCCACGAGGCGGCCGCTGAAACATTCTTGGCGGCCTGAAATTATGTAAATAAACTGTTTTTTTTATAAAACCAACTGTTCTTTGCTTTGAAATTTGAAGGTTTCCCCAAGTTTTGCCAGGTTTAGCCTCATCTATTAATTAAAATGTGTTTATTGGATATAACTGGACGCAGACCAATAAATGTCGACTGTACAAATACAGCCTGGTCATTAAAATGATTTCAAATGGGATCTTTTCCCTGTTTCATTTTTTTCCACCATCATTCCAATGTTGGGTTCCTAAATTGGCTCTCAGCTATCAAAACTTAAAGAACCAAAGCTTTAGAAACAGCAACCATAGAGCAAGGGTGTTTAATAAAACAAATAAAACGAAAGTCTCATGTTTGGACCAAGGAAGTATCTCTCAGTCTCATGTTGTTCAGACTTCAGCTCCAAAGGAGAGTGGAATTACTGTTATACAACTAAAATAAAAAGAGGTTGATACAACAAAGAGTATTTGACTTGATCTGTAACCAAATATAGTCATATTTTTTTACCCCTCATCGTGTTTGATGATAAGCACTTAAAACCACATTTTGTGTTGTCTTCTTTCCTTCACGTACCTCTAGTTATTAACTAACACATTCAGTACTTCAGGTCATTTATTTGATAAATATTAAAATATCATTTACATGTGCATGTGTAAACTTAGTGAGATTAAGTGAGGACAGCAGGCAGTGTGCAGCTCATTTATTTTCACCCATTCCATCAAAAAGCCGCAGATACCTCCGAGTCAAAACAGCGTACCATTGCCTTAAATTAGAATACATAAATAAAAGCTGTTTGCCTATCAACACTCGCTGATGTACACATTCCAACTTAGTGAAGTACACGCTGATTTACAAAGACACTGACAATGTTTTGTAGTTTTTCTCAAAATCTATGCATTAATCGAGGCTTGTATTTTTCAGATCATTGTCACAATGTCCTTTCATGTGGACCCACAATTCAAGCCATTGCATAACCAAGCAGGAGTAAGCTCTGTTAGAGTGAGGGGAGTCCTTAAGGAGATTTACTGTATACTATTTACAATGTGGTTGACAGAGCTTGTTCAAATCAAATCAGACAATCAATATCAACAAAACATCTAAAAGCTGTTTTTTAAACATTCATGTTCATGTGCCATTCCCAAAAACAAACAGGAAAAAAAAAGACAAGAACAGAGCTGGTTTATCATCCCTTCCACCGTTAAACACTGCAAGTTTCTGTTATTCAAGGTTTAGCCCTTGGCTCCACTTTGTCACAAAACAACCCCCTGATCAGAAAAGCAACAAACACAGGCTTGTGGGAAAATACATGCTCATTTCTCAAACACACTTAGTCACATCTGCACGCACACAAACATACAAAGTTTTCCCCCCACGTTCCCCTCCTTTAGCGTCAGCCAACTCCAGTTTAAACAATCACCGTTACCTCCGGGCCTGTGCAGAGGCTCACTTTCTCCATCTGGAGGACAAAGACTGAACAACATAGTGCTTCTGCGCCACTGAATTCACATTTAAAAACCTCTCACCGCATCACGATTGTATTTTGCAGCTTAAAAAAAATGTTGTTGCCAAGTAAAAAGCAACAAAGCACTAATATGCTTGTTTATCTTCTGTGAGCTCAAAAGAAAATGCAACAGAACCAAGTCACCAAATCCAATCCAAAAACTGTACAACGGTAATAAGCATTGAAGGTGCCTGTAGTTTTTTTTGTAATGATTTTGTAAACAAACAACAAAAGTTGACGAATCCTCAACACTTCATGTAAGTCTCTTTCTCACTGTTCATCAGTTCTTTTAACTATGGAGAGACCAGGATGGGTGAGGGGTCGATGGATGTTTTTCAAGATGATGGCTCCCGCTCATTCTCGTGTGAAACGGCAGTCACAGCAGCGCTCCACAGATGAGACCGCTTCAGGCTGATTTTCATTAAAAGTCTTCAGCTAAGTGTCAATGAAACTGAAGCAGAGGTAATGGCTCCTACTCTTCGTCTGCATTCTTCAACATGAGGATGGAGTTGTAGATTTTCAGGGCAGGTCCGAGTTTGATTGACAGAATCTTGACGATGTCTGCCTGGGTGAGCAGCAGGAAGGCCTCGCCATCTATTTGCTGAAGAGACAACAAAATTCTTTGCATCAATTTCTTTTGGTTTTGTAGCTCTTTTGTTTTTTCAGAACTTGAAAGATTTTAAATTCTTTGACGACTTGTATAATTATGGGGGTGAACATGCATCTTAATCAAGTCATGTGAATAACATTTGGCCATTCTATGCACGAACAAGTCACTTTTCTAGCAGCCCAGAAGTCTTGTGTCTGGCTTTTAGATGCTCTGTTTTCAGCCCTCACCCTATCCAAAAAACAAATTCTTACCATAAACAGTTGTAATTGTGTCTTTTATGAACCATGCCAATTAACTTTGTTTGTTTTAATAAGGGGTAGACATCAGAGAGTAATTCTGCTCTCACTTAAAACTGTCTGAAAGAATCCCTGTGGGATCATTACTGAGCCTGACAAAGTCAAATGCAGTCAAAACACTTTGTAACAACTAACTAACCATCTTTTAAAGTTACAACTGAGAGTGAACACAGATGATGGTATTCTCAACCTGCAGCTGTGGATCAACACTGTCATTTATCTGTGTTGTTGTTTGTATCCAAAAGCTCCTTAACCCATTCAATCAACTCCCTTTTCACAAAACTGGTTAATAAAATCCTCAGCAGAAAGGACGTTGTGGAACAACTGATTTCTGATGTTGAAACTTGTTTTTATTTATTTATTTCAGTAGAAATTTGAGGTACAAACCACTGAAACTAAGCAGATCCTTTCCAAAGGTTATCACATTTATGATATAAATTCAAAGATGCTGTTTTTTTTCCAAGCTGTTAAAGTCAGACACCAGACTCCACAGCAAGTAGCAATAGCCACAAATGTATTGAACAGTTTGAGTCAGTGCTTATGTAATGTAACCATCTTTGTGTGTACCTTATGTACACACCGCTCTGAAGCTCTAGCACCCATGCGCTATACTAAAAACGGAGGCAAGTGTGTTCCTTTATATATGATCTCAAAAACAAAATGAGTGATATAAGCGTCGCTGTTTATATAAAGCTTTTTTCACAACGTTTAAAAAAAGTTAAGAACAGGGACAGAGAAGCTCATAGTTTATGTTAAATCTTATGAATTTGTCAGCTGGTTCAAGCTCAGTTTAGAAATGGGGTTGATGATGTACGATTGTAGGTGTTAAAACTTAAAGCTATCAAACAAACTTAATTCTGGGTTTTTAAACTACTGGGCTTTCTTCTGAGATCAACAAATTTTTTGAAACTTACTCATTTTCTCAGTTTAGCTTCTTTGTTGAATGCAGCCTAAACATTTCAAACAAAGCACGTACTGTTTCCATACATTATGATGTGACACAAAGAGTAGAAGAAGCTCACCTCTGTCTTAAATGTAGCAGCATGCTCTTTACATCCTGGCAATCCTTTGACAAAACCTGCAACCTGAGAAGCAAACAGAAAAATCTTGGAGCAAAAGGCTTCACAAAACAGGATGTCATAATAAACAGCTGCTCATCTGCCAATCAAAGTGTCTCGTCTTCATAAAGCTTAGTTGTTAACTTGTGAACTTTAAATCTCTCCTTTGTTCAACATAAATTCTTTGCTTGAACAACTGTCTGCCTTCATGTTGGATGACTCAATGAGGAGTGTGTGTCTGCTTTTCATGTGTGCGAGCATGTCTGACCTCCTCAGCGCTCCAAGTGGCCACTCTCTTGGCAGTCAGCCCCAGGACCTCCGGCAGCAGCTGGCAGTGTTTGTCCCAGCAGAGAGCCACCCGGTGAGGGGGGGAGGCAGAGAGGCCAGGGGAGAACACTGATTCGTGGAGAGCCTGCTGGAGAGAGATTGCATCCGGAGAGGCTGAAGAAAGAAGAGAGGAGTCATTTGGAGTGAGATTGTAATTTAAACCTTCTCTTATAGTCTTGACAGAGTCTACACACACCTTTGTTGTCTCCAATCTCCTCCTTTACATAGTGCATTTTCAGGTATTTAGGAACTGGAGCACTTCTGTAACATCAATAACAGAAAAGTTAGGAGTCACTTTCCAAATCAAGAGAACATTTTCATCAGTTTTGTTTGATAGTTTTTGCACCGTTTAGGCCTCGTTCCATTGTGGCTTTGCTCGCTGGCTCCACCAAGTGGCTCTGGCTGGATATTGCGTCCTGAACGCTCACTTTCCAATGTCGTCGGTTTCCTAGCAACACAGATAACCGGCTCTCAGGTACAGACCAGTGGTAAGGGTTGAATGTAAAACAGTGATAGGAGTTCTCCTGGGAGTTCTTCGTAAGTGTATCCATACTTTACAGAGTGACGGCTGTTTGTGTGTTTGTGCTGCAGCAAACCTGTTCTGGGGGTCTTCACCTCCTTCCAGCTGCTCTGGTGCAGAGGATGTCGGTGTGGTCGTGCCTGTTTGAGAATCAAGGCGTCGGCCTCGAGGTTGTGGTCCACTGAGGGCGGGGGGTCGTTCCCCACTCAGGCGATCTGGCAGCAAGCCCTCCTTGTTCAGGTTCATCTCCGAGTACGGACAGCTCACCTGACTGCACACATGAAGACACCGAAACTTTACACAAGCCTGAAACAACACTGTCCACTGCAGAAACCTCATTTATATTAGATGATCTGCATTTTAATAGGTTACAGCTAATAGAAAGAGAAGCAGCAAAAGAAATCACCCTAAAGAGTCATAACTCCCACACAAACACAAGCAACACATTTACACTACTGGCAGCCCACATGGGTATAAACGACATTTGCGAATACACCCTTGCATCTCCTTAGATTAAACCTAAACATTAATAAAAACCTGGCTGAGGTTAAATTATTTATGTTTTCACTTCAGAAACTGTGACATAATTAGCAGAGATAAAGACAGCAGAAGTGAGAAAGTACCAAAGTCATTTGCGTTAGGGTGTTGAACAGTAAATGAGAAACAATTACACTGTGTAGTAACTTCAAACAAGAATATGCCCATATATATGTTTACTCTAAATAGGGTGACATTTGTTCAAAACTGATATATAAAGCATGTATCATATTATAGTTAGATTTAAAATAACAGAAAGAAAAAGGAAACAAAAACAAAGAAACTGAGAAGACACAAAACCTGGTGGGTGCTACTAACGTGTAGTGCGTCCCATAGCGAGGCCCTCTGATGTGTCCAACACCATTACATCCTGGGGTGGGACATCCTTGTCCTGGGGCAGTCACTAATTCACTGGAGCCTGAAATTTACACGTAATCACACACACAAGAGTGTTAACATAAGTCTGCAAACATCCTGGGACACTATTTCCATCTTGACTTCATTACAGAGTCACAACCACCTCCAGGAATGCAGAGACAAAGTGCTGACTCATCTGGGTAAATTAAAGTTTTCTCCTGAGAAACTTGGGCTGAACTCACTGAATATCAGAGAAACCTTTCTGAAAGAGGATGTCTCACCATTAGGATATTGTAGCGGGTGTCCGGTTTTCTGACACCAGCCAACAGGGTGCAGATCAGGGCAGTCTGTTTCCACCCAGTAGTCATACTCTGAACTCCAGCCATCAAAATGAATCTGGACGAGAAGGCCAAAAACACAGGGACATTAAACAAAATCTGAGTGTGCAGGAGTTCTGCACACATATTTACCAGGAGACATCTTGCACCTTCAGTCGGTGGTCCTCTGTGTCTGTTATAGTTGTGACCCTGATGAGCATGGGGTTCCTCTTATCAACTGCTTCAGCTTTCATCCCATACTGGAAGCCATGTGGGGGCCTCTGCAAAAACAGTACATGACACAACAAAACTGTAACAACTCTATCTGGACTTCTCCTCAACATGTTTGTCTGTGAATCTGACTGTGGTTGTGTATTTGTACCGGTTTGAAAGCTCGAGCTGGAGCAGCTTGTGTGCCTGTCTCCTCCAGGTATTTCTCCCATGAGAAAGTCTTGGGCTGCTTGTATTCTGGGAGGGGTAAAGAAGCACTCATTAGATCTACCCAACTGTAGACAGTTCAAACATTAGTGTAGTAGATTATTTTGACTGATGCCTTTTGCATTATTAGAACCCTACAGGGTGTCAAAAAAACTCAAAATGACCCATGTGGGTCTTGGTCTGTGCCTTACCAGCTGGAGTTGTCAGAGTGAGCTTGGCCTCTTCGCAGTAACCAACAGGATGAATGTATGGACTGCTAGCATCACACCTTGACCAAGAAAAGAAACATGGGTAAGCAAGCTCACAGTACCAGCAAAGGAATCATCATCATAATTCAGGTCCAACATTTTTATGATACCAGTAAATAAAGTTCACAAGTTGTTGTCGTAAAGACATTTCACCACTAAATTTTAGTTAGGTGTGGAGCACTCTCTTGTACTGGACATATCCTTGATTCACACTTGTTACTTGAGTCTCAATCTCAGCTCTTACCAATAATCATACGACTCATCCCAGTTGTCAAAGTGAATGAGCAGTCGGTTGTCGACGACTGCAGCAATAGTTGCTACACAGATCAACGGCGGGTTCTTCCTGTCCACCGCCTCAAGCTTCATCCCTGCTCTAAATCCAGATGGCGTCACAGACTGGAGTAAAAATGAAATGATAATTAGCACATACAAACCTTATATTTATGAATAAACTGTGGGTTTCTTGAGTCTACAGACTGTAATGAATACATACTGTGTTGAGGCTCTTGAAAAGATGTTTTGGGGCTAACTGACCCCTGCAGTTCTTCACATACATGCTCCAATTAAACTCTCCATCCTTGCAGCCTGCAAGACAAAATCACTCAGCAAGTTAGCTTTTGAAATCCTGGATTTATTTGGCATGTGTGTCCCTGTATGTGTATGTTTTTACCTTTGGGCAACAAAAGTTTGTGTCCATTCTTCTCACACCAGCCAGCTGGTTTGATATCCCATGAGTCTGCGTTTGCCCAGAAGTCATAGCACTCTGGGTAACCATCAAAGTGGAGTCTTATCCTGTAGCCTTGGATCTGAGGTACGAAACATAGACATAAGCATGAGTCAAGTTCAAAATAATTTCAAGTAGAGTCGAGAAATGTTGAAAAGAGAAATGAGAAAAGTCTTTCACTGGAAACAACCCAAAAACAAAAACCAGCAGCGGTACCTCTGCAACAGTAAGCACACAGAATAGAGACGGGTGAGATGGGTCCAGTCCCTCCAGCTTCATCCCCACCTTAAAGCTATTCCTGCTTTGTGGAAACGACTGGTGCTGAGAGACAAAGATACATCGTAGCAAAGACATGTTTGGGTTTAGCTGAGCATAAGCAAAAAGACCAACTGTTAAGATTCAAACAACTTCTGATTGGCAGAGTATTGGGAGGAAAAGTACCTCTTTGAAAAGTTTAACAGGAGCAGCGATTGACCTCTCTTCTTCCAAGTAAGCAGGCCAGCTCCATGTTCGCTTCTTATTGGCTGGGGCAGTGACTGGAAATACATTTTTTAAAAGTTAATATCTAATCAATTTCAAGATGGTCCAATTTTGAGGACTTTTTTAACAAAACCACATTAACCAAAAGAGTTAATAAGGCATAATCAAAGAGATGAAATGTCATTTATAGATGTACAAAGCATCCTAAATGTCTTAAAATTAGTTAACTTTGTTATTTCAGGACCCAAATGTGAACAAGAAATTATGTGAGACAATGAAAGATGTCTGACATACCCAGTTTGGCCATTTTGGCACCTCTTCTGCCTTTAGTCGACTTGGCCTTTTCCTTTGGACAGGGGAATAAAATATGTTCATGGTCATAACTTCTTCCTATTTCCTATCATGACTTAAAAACAAGAAATTGTGATGGATAACAGCACTATACAGAAACTGGAGACTTCCCTCCTTACCTCTGGTTCCTCTTGATTATCTTCTTCCTCGTCACCAGAATCCATGTAAATCTTCCTCTTTTTGCGCACACGTTTCCCCAGCCTCTCACCCTCAACTGCTTGACTTTCTCTTGATTCACCGGGAGAAGACCTGCAGTCCAGAAAGATTTTACTTTAAAAAAAATGGGGGGAAAAAAATCATGGGGATACGTAAAAAATGTGATTTTATTTACCTGCCACTGGAGGGTTGTGCACAAATGGAGCTACAGAATTTGCCCTGAAAGAGGGCATCCTGAGGAACACTGCCACCACATGCCCGACACCTTGTCAGCTCCCCATTCGGACCATTATCTGCTGCATTAGAGCCAACTTCAACACTGGGACCAACCTCCACACTGGGGCCCTCCATACTTGGGCCCTCCTCTAAAGACAGGAGCACAGGGCGAGGGGCTGGAAGGAGAAACAAAGTTTAAAACAGTAAGCTTCACATAACATACTATTAAGTAAAACAGCAAGTCTTGATAGAGACAAACTTGAAAGGGTTAAAGATTTTCAAACACACCTTTACTTTGAGATGATCCTGGCTGAATCTGATTGGCTGGCACTGTGGCTGTGCTTGTCTGTGATTGGCTCTCTGGTGGGGGGGTGGGAGTTTGGGACTGAGCTGGGTCTACAGTCTCAGGGTTGGGCTTTTTCTCCTGCCCTTTGACCTCTCCATCAGTGACAATCTCAAGGGTCCCAAACTCTGTCATGCGGAACTGAAAGAGAACAAAACCACTAAGCCAAGATAATGCTCTGCCTTGATCTTTTTTCATCTTGATATCCTCCAGATAAATGTAGTGAGTCTGGTAAAATAATTATATCAGACTATATTATAAACAAAGACAAACATTTTCATCCTTCAAAAGAGAGAAAAAATATAAAACAGACTGTTCAGGTCTTTGCACACTGGGTCTGTTCTCATTGCCCAAAATTGGCGCAGGCTAAAAAAGAAATTGGATCCCATGTCAGTCATCTTTGCATACTGACGCCGAAACTTCTGTCATGATTTTTTTTTTCGGAGCAGGTTCGAGTTTCTTTGCATCTGTTCGGGTAATTTCAAGGGTTGTTTTACTATTCAGGAACACTGTAGGCTGATTGCAATGTTACATTTTCACATTTACGAAGACAATTTTTGTAGTTTCGAGCTATGTTTAGATCGGATGATAAATGAAGGCTTGTGTATGTAAGTAAGTGAGTGAGTGAGTGAGTGAGTGAGTGAGTGAGTGAATGAGTGAGTGAGTGAGTTTTTGTTTTCAGAGGTGGATGGACCCAGTGCTTTTTTCCCTTTTCTCACATTGTGAAAGAACCACACAATAATTGTCAGAGCTTGAACATGATTCCGTTTCCCTTTTACTGCAAAATTTTGCAAAAAATAAATAAATAAATGCATCTAATCCAGTGTGCAAGGTGTCTTTGAGTGGTGTTTAATCCCAGATGATGGATCCGAAAAACGCATCTGAAAATAACAAACTCTGTGTGCAAAGGCCTTTAGTCTAGACATTAGTGTCACAATGTGATTTCAGCTCTTTCACTGGTTAGTGGGCTCCCAAAGTTTGAAGAACTAGTTGAAATTTCTGGTAAAATGGCCCATCTCTCCAAACTCAAACCATGTTTCTAGGAATCTGTTTTATCACAGACTTTTACAACAACACTTACACAACCAGTGACGATCAAGGAGAGGCTTAGAAACTTCTCTCATACCCTTATATCACTGCCAGGTAGCGTAGCAATACCATCCTTCCAGTCTAGAGCACCCATCATGTCAAACTCAGCGCCCTGTGAGGGGCCATCATTGGGCGGAGTGTCAGTCATTACCACTCCTCCTATATCGCCAACCTGAAAATACACAGAGCCAAGTCAATGGAACAGCTATATGTAAACTACAAAAAAGCAAAGAGAAAAACGAGGTTGTCAGATCATGATTACATTGTGTCACGTTCAGTGTTTCCTATGCTCGATTTTCAGAGTGTATCAGCTCCTATGAATGGTTTTACTTGGAGAAAGCTCCCCACAGCAATCGCAGCTATTATCTGCACTTGTAAACAGCGTTGCTTAACATCACCGCTAGGTGGAGACTGTGTGCTGGCTTGCAGGATACACCATGCAGTTAGGTTTCAGACAAAACAGTCAGAAATATTATTGTTTTTCCTATCAACAATCACAGAAATGCGTGCACAAATGGCCCCATTGGACTAAACATTTATCGGGACAAGTGGCAAACATGGGGAATCATGTCTAAACTTTAAGTTAACCCAACAAGTTAATCTTTTCCTTGTTTTAACAGTATCTCTGGAAACCGCTTGTTTGTCCGGTTGTGAATAAGTGAGAGGGTAGTTTGTTTAACAATTTCAATGAAAACACTGTTTTCTGCACCGACCAGCCAAACTTAATAGCATTTTAATGCGACGAATGTTACGATATAACGTTTTAGTCCTGACGCATGTTCAACACTAAAATAAGGTGGTATTTTCTCTTTACATGTAGGTCATAAGTGTGTGAAAAGTATAAAACAGCCCAAGCTTGTAGATGTGGACTTAGTTTGACTTTGCACTTAGCACCTCAGTTTTATTCTAGCCATAAATAAAGTGTATGTAAGAGCGCCCATGATTAGCATTCGTCTTATACAAAATGGCGGAGCATAGGAAGAGGCCACCAACACGTTTAAACTATGTAAATTACTCAAGTTACCCATTCAAACAAATCATGCAAAGCCGGTACATGTCGAACAAAACCAAACGCGTGTTGTGTAATTTCCTGACTGAGTGTTTTCCTTCACTCGGGTTATTTTCTTCACTTTCCCCTTGTCACGGAATGTCAGCCCAGGTTGCTAGCTAGCGCTGACATGAAGCTAGCAGCCAGTTAGCTCCGCTCCGTGCAAGTGAACGGAGGATTGCTACAAGGCTAACCGTAGCATTGTGACTGGATGCAGCCAGCTAAGGACAATCTGTAATAAATAAGTTTCCCGGTTTATAACAATGGGAAAAACGCATTTTGCAAAATGTCAATGTTGCGCACAATAAAAAACAGACTGGTAATATCACTGTCCTACTGTTACGAACGTTTGCATTGTTGCTTGAATTATTTCTTCAATAGAAACTTGAAAAAAAAAAAAACGATTTATACTCGCCGTTTTAAATCAGACTGGAAAATAGCATGAAGTAGCACTAACCAGAAAAACGTTAATCAGATTTTCAAAATTTGCCTCTGTTAAAGACAATCACTCCGTTTTAACGGCCGTTGTGTTTAAAATGTGGAACTCACCTCGTTTCTGTTTTAACTCTTATTTAGAGCTGGATAGAAGGATGCGCATGCGTACAAGATGCGCTGCCTGACAACTTTGGGTCTCGGAAAAGTTCACTTTACTATCCGTGGTCAATACTAAGCCTGTTTGCACGTAAAACACGCCCAAAACTCAATTCAGTGCCGATTTATCGAAAACTGCCTCTAGGCTGAAGCACGTAACCCTCCTTTGCTTACAGCAGCCTCTGAAGTGTGTGTCCCCACAAGTACGAGTGTGTATCAATGGAGCGCAGGAACCGCAGTGTCTTCCATTACAACCGTGGAGGAGCGGTTGGTTGCTTTCTGGTGCAGTTGTCTGTTTATTCCTCTTTTTCTACCCATAAACGGTCACTGAAACACTCCTTGTCTGTGTGTGCAGCACATTTAAAGGCATTAAATCATATACAGCAATGCTAACTGTAGAATTAAAAACTCAGGCCTGTTACATTCCTCAAGTACCATTTCAAATCAAAACTGCACAGAAACGTTAATATCTGTTACTATAAAACTGGTATGGCTTGCTGACAGCTGTGTTGCTCCAGTTATTTCGACGATGAAAGTGGACCACAACCGGTAATCTTTAAGTCGAACAAGATGTCCAAATGCACCGAGATTTAACGACAAAATTCGTCGTTGTCAGATTTCGTTTGCATATCACGCTAGAGTTGTTGGTAGAATAACTACCAAAGTAATATCTAGCGTTAAGGTAACGCCTCAGCTGTTGTCTGCTAAGTGTCTGGTTCAGCTAATCCATTGAATTCAACCGTGAGATGACGGTTCGTATTTTTCATTAGCTGGTTTCCATTTAAATGTATTAAGCAGTAATTTTCAGGTTAGGAGTTAGAATTTCTACTACTTATGTTCATACAAATGATCAACAGCAGTCCTCCATTATGCAATCCCTCCCACATAGGGCGGTTATGGTACCTCCGGTATAATAATGCAACACATTTTTATGGGCAAAATTAAGTCATAGTTTGGATGCAAATGCAAACACTCAATAGCGTATAATACCGCTTCAGTATTCACGGGTGAGCGTGTCAGTTTTTAGTGACACACAGAGCAGGGTAAATCTTTATTTCAGTCAACAAAGGCCGTCCTGGTATGAGGTGAACTGAGTTCAGTGCTTGGCAGTTGAAGCTGCGGCGCAGGTTTGTTTCATGTCGCTAGATGGCGAACGAAGTCCAGTTTTTAGCGGGGATTAACGGGGTCGTGTATCGTGCTGCAGCCTGGATTATTGTGCAATTCATTATCTGGTACGAACCATGAGATGGCATTCAAAGGCAAAGCGGTCGACTCAAAGGTAAGAGTTGGTGTATTATGATGTCAGTGTGAGCTGTCAGTCTGTCATTTTGTTGGAAAATCGTTGCCAATTGGTTATTCGCGATTAAACAATGAAGAAAATCGATTAGGCTTCAACTGGCATCAACAACTAGTGAGCTGCATATATGAGTCCTTCCTTGTAGACTTTCATTCAGCTCTCATCCCTCCCACTGCAGCCTGGTGCTCTTTATCCGAGACTGGGAAGGGTTTGTGCCTGTGATCATGTCGCGCTTCACTGGTGCCCATCAGACATATTGGTAACTCTATTGTGAAATCGTCTTCCCCACAGACCGTGCTCTTCAACCTGCTGCTGTGTCTGCTCATATTTTACTCTCTTTTCTACATGATTGGGAGTGTGTGCTTCGGTGCCTTCAGGTGAGAAGATTTTGCACGCATGCGCACGACCACGCATGGCCAATCTCCAGACGAAAATATTAATTCAGGTGGTTTTAGTTCAAATTTGGTGTCAGCTGACTTATTTGCAGGTACAACAAGTGACTATGAACCTGGCCCCTTGGATGTACTGCAAAAATTAGGTAGAAGCTTCATAACCCATATAATTATTTTCTGTTTGAGGTAGAACATGAATGTCTAGAAACCCAATTCTGCCAGTTAAAAACTTAAAAATGAAAAGCTGACATTTGTAAGTCAAAATTTTGAGATAAAATGTTAAAATTTTGTCTTACAAGTCAAAATTACGACTTGTTATCTTAAAATTTTGCCTTTTTTCCTCATAATTTCGAATTCGAATCTCAACCTTATGACTTAATATCGACAAAAAAACAGGGTCGATTTCCATATTTTTTACTGACAGAAATGTGCTTTCATAATAATCCCTACATGTTGAAATAAAATGGGGGGGAGGATCTCTACACATACTTTACTATAAACATAAATAGAATTTAAAATCCCTCTGCTCATAATCTTGCGACCAAAAGGGTTGACATGTCTGGCCAAAAAAAGTCATTTGATCACCGATAACAAGTACATATAATCGGATCTAATTTAGATCCGCAGAAATTTCTATGGCATCATGAATTTATACATAGAGGATGTCCCAAACATCAGAGAGTGAACATTACTAGAAGAGATGGCTACCGATGCAAAAGAAAATCAAAGACATCCAAGAAGTGTCAAGACATTTTTGAAGATTTAAATAACAATTAATGCTATAAAATATAAGACAAAATACAAAAAAAACAATATTATGTTCAATGGTGATGGTATTTTCCATAAGTGGCTACGACCTCCATCGTACTGTACATCCCCAACCCTATCTTGCATTACTCCATCAAAACATATTCATACACATTTCTACTATTCTTAGAATTGTTCGTACTAGAGTGTAACATTTAACTACCGGCAGAAGTTGAGTCCATGTTTCTGCACTTTCTTTTTGCTGCCGCAACTTCTGCAAAGGAGCTTTTGGTCCCACTGAATATTCTATCACTCCTTTCTCTTACATTTTATAAGTGCACATCACTGCCACCCCAAGTTTTTCACTTGTCTTGATCCTGAGCTACATTTCTTTGCCTGTGTGCTTTACAACAATGTCAAAAATAAAGTTTTCCTTTCTCCTTTTTTATGATAGATCTATATATTTAATTTGTTGTGAAACTCTTGTTTAGGTTGGATAATTTTGATGGACTGATTCCATTTGACTTTAAGACCGAACCAACTGAATCCAACTCCAAGTATTTGGGTGAGTCCACTAAATGCTGCCAACATTTTCAGCTGTAACTGTAACCTTTATTTTTTACAGTGTTGTTGGTCATTTTCAGTGAACCTCCTCTCCTTGGAGCTTACCTACTTTTGCAGTGGCCTCTTGTTTGCTGCAGTGGTGAGGAGGCGGGTTTGGGACTATGCCCTCACTGTCACCCTTTTGCATGTGATGATCACTAGCCTAGGTGAGAGGAACACTAATTCTGGAAGTATGTCTGTGTGTGTACACACAAATGCCCTGAGACAGTGATTCCCAAACTACTTTTGCAGCTCCCCCCTTTTATTGATGAAATTATTTGCAGGCCCCCCTACTCTCCACTGGTAGCCACATGCTTTGCTCGCTAGCATGCAAAGGCCTAATTTATTTGAAAAACTGTCACAAATAATTTATACACAACTTTAGCTTCATTTTGTGACATCTTGCAGAGTAAAAGCAAAAATATTTAAAATTATTGCTGGATAACATGTTTCTTTTTGAAAGATTTTAATAGTGTATCAACACACACTCTAACCTCAGACACCCCACCCCCCCATCATAATTCTGCACCCCCCAGTTTGAAAACCACTGTCCTAAGAAGTTGTGAAATCTAATATTTCATCTCTATCTCCCTGTTGTAGTGATGTTGGAGTTTCCTATGGTGTGGCAGTGGTGGCTGGCTTTGGGTAAAAATAAATGAAAATGCAGCTTTCTGGGAGAAAATCTTTCAAGTTATTGCTTTTGAATTAAATTCCCCTGATGATTGAATTTTTTCTTCCAACAGGTAGTGGCTTGTTTTTGATGATCTGCAATGGTCAGCTGATAGCATACTTCACCTGCCAAACTGACCAAAGCTATGCCTCCTTCAGCATCTACTGACAGACAAACAGAAAGCTGCTCATGGTATAAACGGTTTCATAACTAACCTTGGGAGGTGAGCTGGAAAAGATCAGGCCAGATGCTCTCTCTCTCTCTCTCTCTCTCTCTCTCTCTCTCTCTCTCTCTCTCTCTGTCTGTCTCCAGAAGCCCCTGTAAGACGCTCCACAGTCGTGAGCTTGTTCTTTTTACTTAAAAAAGCTCCTTACCATTACATATGATGTCAGAGCGAGGTCCAAAGTGTTATAATGTTGCCAACTGAAATGCATCTTGATTTGCTCATGTAAATGCTAAGAGGAAATGTTTTTTTATTTTGCCTACTCATAAACAATACCTGTCACTATGCAGGAATTCTAGTATTTTAAGTATTTTCAGTACCACTGAAAGCTGTGAATGTAAAAGCAGAATGGGAAAGCTGCAATATATGTCTATGTCTATATGTCTGTGATATGCCATTTTACATATGTGAATGCAATGTTCAAAACATTAAACGAGCCAAAATTGAGTTTTTATTGTTATGTTTTTTTCATGCACAAAGGTAACTAAGACTTGTGAAACAGTGACCAGCCTATTTCACATTTGTACTCATGCCAAAACTACAATTAGAAACTCATTCTACTATTTTGTGTACAACCATGGAAATATACCACTCAATGCAATGTTGGTTTAAGAAAATTTTGCTCAAATGCTAAAAAAAAGACTGATTAAAAAAATATGAAAATAAATATTTTAACAAACACGCTCTCAGAGGATTCTGTGTGGTTATGAAACCTGCTCGACTGCCACATACTCCACAGGGTTCATGTAGGAGAAACCCGGAAAGGCTTCGCTGTTCCCGCCAGCTTGGCATCTCTCATTCACAGAGGCAGGGACAGGCAGATGCGTGAATTCAGGGTCAATGTAGGTGACATCACACGGACTAGACTGAGGAAGAGGGCTTGGATTAAAACACACAAAAGTATGTAGTGTGATGATTTGAAAAAGAGAATCTGCATCATTTTTACCACATTTGGGATGAATGGTGGTCTGATTTTCTTGGCAAGGAGGTCGTCCCAGTTGATGGATGCAAAGAAGGGATGATCTTGCAGCTCCACCTGGTCGCCGCTCCCCCCTAGGCGGCTTTTGGCATCTCTTTGCAGCAATCCTTCCAGGAGTGAGCGGGCAGCCTCAGAGACTCCATTGCGCAACTTAAGAGGTGCATGAAGTATGTTCTCAAACATCTCTGCCTTACTTTGGCTATAAAATGGAGGCTAGATGAATGGAAAAAGAAAAATGACATGGCAGTGCTGTAGGTAATGATAGATGAAAAGAAAAAGACGACCACCCATGTACTCACTAATCCAAAGAGCATCTCAAACAGAACGGTGCCAAAACCCCACCAGTCCACTGCCGGACTGTACGGCTGGCCTTGTAGCACCTCTGGAGCAAGATACTCTGGGGTCCCACAGAATGTGTTCATAATCCCACCGATGGCCACCCCTTCTTTACATAGCCCGAAATCAGTCAGCATCACGTGACCTTCACTGTCCAGTAGGATGTTCTCTGGCTTCAGGTCTCTGTCAGAGAAACAAATGGCGTTGGATCAATCTACAAGGCCCAGGGGAAAAAAATGTATGTTTGGTTATTAAGTTTTCCTCCACGTTTTGTCTAGTTTAGCCTCACAACCCTTTACTTTTTGTTTTTGTGCGACATCTGAGAACATGGTGGTATCATGTTGTGTTTGTGTGTTTTGTTTTTTTTTACCTGTAAACAATGTCAAGAGAGTGGAGGTAGCCAAGTGCCATAACCATCTCTGCAGCGTAGAAAACAGCTCTGGGCTCAGGAAAAGAGCCCTCTCTTTGAAGATGGTAGAAGAGCTGAAAATGAAAGCATGAGGTAAGCATTCAGGTTGCAAAAATGAAAAAAAGAAATTCGGCACAAAAGCAGAATCATGGAGACACCTGTCGAACCTTTGAGTCTGGTTTCAAAATAACTCAAACTAAGCTGTAGGTGTAAGAATTAATAGGAGAACTCTGTCGTTTGTAAGCAGGGTGTTTTGTATTCTCCTCAAAGGTTTTTCTTCCCATCTACATGAACCAAGATTTGTAATAAATAAGATTCATACTTAAGAACCATACAGTTAAAAAGAGTGGCGTTTTATATACATACCTCTCCACCATTAACATAATCCAGAACAAAGTAGAGCATGTTTGATGTCTGGAAAGAGAAGTGGAGCCCCACAAGGAATGGATGTTGTAGTCCCTTCAGCAGTACACTCCTCTCAACCATCACATGTCCCTGCTACAGGATCGCAGCAGACACAGGCAGGTTGACATACAAGAAGACATAAAGGCGTACAGAAAGACATGTATACAGGCAGACGGACAGGCCAATACCTCTTTCCTCTTGACAATCATCTGTTTCTGCAGCACTTTAACAGCATAGTATCCTCCTTGTTTTCTGTGTTTTGCCAGAAGCACCTGTAACAGTTGGGTAAAATATTATTCCCTTTTCTTAAAAAACATTCACATGTGCAAACATTTGATTTCAGATTTAAAAAATAATGTATTTACCTTTCCAAAGCTTCCTTTCCCAATAACTTTGAGGTAGTCAAAATCTGAGGGTTTCATCCTGTCGGCACAATAACAAAAAAAGTGCCCTTGGGTTTAAACTGCTCAGCAACACCAACGAAAAATCTATCGTTTCAGTTACACTAAATTAGTTTTGGGTAATGCCAAAAACAGAACAATCTGAGGCCCCCACCCGAAAAAGTTATTTCTTTATTTTCGAAAGGGATATCATGGAATAACAGCCAAAGTTACATAAATGTTTTCTGGCAGGGGAAAACAACTTACTGTGAGCTTTCTGTGTTCAGAGGGCTCTGAGAAGAGAAAACACATCGTGTCAGATGGTCAGATTTAGTTTCACCTGTCAACACTCAGTAGTAATGACTTTTCAAAACCTTCCTCCACTGCATAACTTACCCTTGTGCCTTTTCCTCCCTTCTCTGGTCTCAATTTGTTCTCTTTCTGCAGGATTTTCTGGGGGTCAAGACTTTAATGGGAAGGTCACAAACAGCACATTATTAATTATGCATTAGTTTAGCTGTTTTCTTCAGATTTAGCAGAGAGGGAAAGTGTGAGAAACATGAAACAAGTGTTGTAGCTTACTGTTGGCACAGCTTTTGGCTGGACACGAGTTTGTGTAGGAAGTCACTGAGGCCAACTTTCTTCCCCTTGAGCAGAGCTGTGAGACATTCAGGGTATTAGCAACTAGACCCTTACATAAGAGCTCAACAGCTGTAATTAGCATCAGCCCCTCAATGAGTGCAGAGCTCACACTGATAACATCACTTTGCACTTTAGCTCTGTAATTATTTTAAATTATTCTGACCTCTCTTTGTTACACTTTTTGATGCAAATGTATTAAAAACTTTTACTTATATTGCGTCAAACTGCATTTATATTAGTTTTCTTGTTTATTTTTACATTGTTGCAATCAATCAAAAGCAGTCAGTCAGAGCTTACCTGACGCAAAAAACGTGACGCAAGGTAACGTAACGTAAAAAGCACGTCAACCTTGATGAACTTACCCGAGAAAAACGACATGAGCCCCCTCATCTTGCTGTAGGTCAGGGGACGCTCTTGTGTTACAGTCATCTATAATAACTGTATTTAGAGCGCAGTGAAAGAAAATGTTTAAAAAAAAAGTCAGAAAAGTTTGTGAGTCGAGCAGCACAGTCTTCCTCCTTCTTGTCCAGTAGTTTCAGTGTCACTGCTGAGCCTCAGACTGGATCTGAGCTGAGCTACATGCACGGCTGCGTTCAAGTATCCTCGGATACTTTACTGAAGTCCTTTATATAACCCCACATCTCAGGCTCCTATAATGTCACCCAAGCAATTTCCACTGTTCTACATTTCGACGACTTTTCCTTCGTTATGATTCAAAATTACATTTAAGAAAATAATGGCTTGTTTTGCATTGTAAGTAAAAGTTTTTTAAGCTGTCTTTGCTTGTCACAAAAATGTCTTCATGTAACTTTTTCACCTACCAGTTTTCCATATGTTTACTCAAGAGTGGACTCTCCAAACATTTGCCAAATTTTTGAGGTTTCACTATTTTAAACTGAATTGACCATCGAAATACCAATAAAATGAATTAGATATCTATAAAGTCATCACTGTGTCATTATGCTTAGTGCACTATAGAATATAGCAGATTCAGGTCATGTTGTTTGTCTATTTCCTCTTTTCATCTCTTTAAGAAATTCATTCATTCATTTACATACACAATACTTCTAATATTAGTTTTACTGAGAATCGGAAATCAAAGTTCTGATGGAAACTGCCAACATGTTTGCGTGCTCTACTCTAACTGGGTTTGAGTTTTTGATTTGTTATACACAAATGAAATAGATATACCTGTATACTCTGGGGAAATGGGAAGCTTTCTATGTTGTTTTGGTTAGGTTTGTGTCAAATTGTCTTTTTCTTTTTTATGTGTTGTTTTTCTCTCATAATATTCTGCAATCTGTGATAATCTAATAATGTAATAATCAGTGTCTAAAAAGTGTCTTTTTGCTCCCTTGACGCTTTTTGAATGATTGTCATGTTCTTGTCATGTATGTATCTTGTTCAGGACCCCCTTGAAAACGAGATGATTCATCTTAAGGGGCTATCCCTTTAATAAATAAATTACTAATAAAGAAACATTGAAAACAATGGTTTGACTCCTTAAACAAAACATTTTCAGATCTGCCAGGTGCTCAAACAATTTTGGCCACTACTGTGCATAATTATTTACTACAGAATATGATATTCCCCTTAACCATCTAATGAAATATATGTCTGGGTTTTGAAACCCTTCACAAAAGTGCTGACACCAAGGAATAAAGTACAAGACTAACTAACTGATAAATTCACCGTAATGGCAGCAACAAGCTTCACAATACCCAACTATTACTGTAGATACTGCTTCAACACAAACATTTAATGATGTTAAATATGATGGACAATAGTATAAAAATAATATAACTAAAATATAAAGGACAGATATGCTATAGGTTTCCTCTATGCCATTGTAATGAGAACAATGTAAAAGTTGCCAGGTTGTTAAAAGCACATATGCTGGAGCCCTTTCCTTTAATTGAGCTGTAAACAATGATGGTCAACTAAAAATTGATTTACAATAGTTGACTGTAAATGATAATGTTGTTGTAGTAAGAAGTTACAGTCTGGCTGGTATCAACCATTTTCACATAATTATTTAATAGTAATTACAATAACACATTTAATTTAAAAGCGCCTGTCTCGACACCCAAGGACACTTCACAACAAGAATAACAGCAGAAATACACAACAAAAATATTTAAAAACAACAAGTAAAGTGATAAAGATTGAAAAGAAAAATGGGAATGATATTCGTATTTCAGGTTCAGTATATGAATACCAAATTCAAATTTAAATAACAGAATAAAGGGGCGCATACTTGTCAGCAGACACAAAAAAGAAATCTAACGTCTGTTGGTCCCAGAGGGGGCACTGAGGTCTTGCCCCCCTTGAGATAAGTAGGACAGAGTGCCCATGAGCTCACTGCCTTGTAATGATACTATCTGTGATGTAATAAATTTAGGTCCTAACTAAACAAACCTTTAATACACTTCACATCAGCTTGTGCCAATCACAAATTACTTTTTTATGACCTTAGATTTGCAGCTCACAGCTTCCTGTTGCCTAAAAGGAGTTAATAGGTCATACTACTTGTGTGCATTTCATGACAGCATTCCAGCACATGACTGCTTACTTACTTTCTGCCTGACTCATGTGGCTGTGCACGCATGTGAAATATAAGGGCCTGTCCTCACCACCGCAGACCTACTTTTATGGTGGTGAAATATGACCAAACTCCAGTCTTAGAAACTGGGCTGCTTGTCTCAACCACAATAGTTATTGACCTCCGGATTAGCAATGGCAGATTATGTTGTAAATTAAATTGGAAAAAAAAAAAATTCAACATGTGATTATGGAAGCAACAGAGGTGGAATGGGAAATACCCTGTTGAGGCACAGTAAGCAGCTAACATTTTTCTGAGAAAAAGCAGATGAAAATACTAATGATAATAATCCTGTAAAGAAGATAGAGGGATTAAATGGACACTGTAAAAGAAAACAAAGATGTAACAGGAAGTATCGCTGTTGACTAGTAAAACAGTTATAAAAAGTGCTCCTGTAACAAAGTCTGGATAATAGAGTGTGAATGAGATAAATGGGACACAAGGTGCAGTTTGTCCCGTGTCTCTGAATCTAATTTTGGAGTTGCAGGGAGAGTCAGAACAGGGTGTCTTGATTACAGTTGCAGAAAAGTGATCCTTGAACAGCAACATGGGGGAGGTTCCTCTCTGTTACAGTGGTAGCGAGAAACACCCCCTCCCTTACCCACCTGTCACCCCAAAGTGAACTGGCCTTTGCTAGTTTGACACCTCTTGCTCCATCAGTCTGACAGCACAGGGGAACTGGCCAAGGCTGGTTTGGCTCCCCTTGTAGGAATGCAAGAAGGGGGCAGAGAACACAATACACACATCTCAATTATCTAACAGCATTCCTAAGAGCTGAAACCCACCAGAGAGATGTACAAATCAATCTCACCAATCTTTGCCAATCCCTGTCTCAGCATCAGGCCAAACGGGAAGGGAAAAAAAATACATTATCAGCACTTTTTCCTCCTTCTTTTCCTCCTTCTTTTCATCTGTTTTCCTGTTTCTCTCTTATCTAACCAATCTACCTCTGTGCCTCACCACTCAAACATTCATCTTTTGATGCATTTCCCTGATCAGCATTAAAATTCTCATAGCTGTTGGTTCAACTTCCACAACATTTAATCATTTGAGCAAATTATAGAAGCAGTTTCACATTTCTTCCAAAAAATTACAAATGCTTTTGGACATACATTAATAACTTTCAAATAATTCTCTGCTGTTTTAAAACATTATCATTTGCTTTTGTAAAAACTAAAAAGTCCTCATTTCATTGCTTGAGTCATACAAAAATATTGAACCTGCCAAGCAAATATTTTATATTTCTTTATCATTTTTCCCAGAAAACGTCTCCTAAAATGAACTATTTCTCTGCGTTGAACCTCAGCTTTCCCTGATGAGGAGGGGTGTGCGATACTTTATTAGGGACCAATGACAAGCCACTTCTCCACAGTCACTCAGTCAGAGCTGAATAACATGAAGTTGAGAGGGATACAAAATGTTATTGACTCTATGCCACAGAGATGTGCTGCCGTAACTGCTGCAACTAATATTTGGGAATATTGAATCCATATCAATCCCTAGTGTCTTACACTCAGTGACCCCACTAAATACAGTAATGTGTAACATTACTGCAGTTTTCAGTTGGCCATGTTAATCCTTTAAAGAGCTGTCTCGAGCATTTTTTTTGGGTAGTTTCATTAAGATCTGACTTTCTTTTGCACTTGAAAAGACGTATAGAGAAAACTGTCAATGAAAACATGACAAGACCGTTTCAACATAACAAACAATGGTGTCAGGACTTTTCATCTCGATGACAGTGACACTTGCATTGACATGATCACTTGTTTCTACAGAATAAATTATCCATTTTGAGAAAGTGACACACTATTGCAGGATATTAACTAGGTTTTGCAGTTTGTCTCACACTGCTACAGTAGTACTCAGTACGTCCTGCAGATGGTGACAGTCGACCAGAGGAATTCATGAAGGAGAACCACAAATTTCTTTCCTTCTGTGTCCTTCACAATGTATGTTTCAGACAAGTGACTGTTTGAGAAAAACTTGATCATTTACAAGGGAATAGAATCAGACGAGTACAGCTTGGAAGTTCATTCAAGGAAATTACTTAAAGCAATTAGATAATACTAATCAACAGACCACTTGATGATACTTGGTTGTATCCCTGGAGTTTAATATATACGTTGTTTTAACTATTTAAAAATCGCTAAATAGGCTTTACTCACCTTCCAATACATTCTGAGGACATTTGATTTCAGAGACCATAAACACATTGTGATATGAAATGATTCTGGTGATGAAACACTATTTCCATTCGTAATGGTGCTCATCTTATTGCTCTTACTCACTAATAAACTTTTCCTTCAAATAGCCCATTGATAACAATAGCTTAAGGGGAGAACACAAAAATGAAGGAACACAAAAGTTAATTTACTGATTTGGGTGCATAATTAGTTCTTTTTATTCCTTAGGCAGCCTTTTTTGTGTGGCCCTACTCTACAGCACATCACATTTTTACAAAATAAGATTTAATGAGCAGCACTTTTGTTCTTCTTTTTCAACTACTGGTTAGTCGGGAGTTGTAGTTTTTTAACAATCTGATTTTATCTCATACTCCAAGCTTGTATACTCTAAAACTCTGTCAAACTTTTATATTCTCTAATGAAAGATCTGTTAATTGTCCCCTAGAAGTTTTTAACTGTCTTACCATATTTCTTTCTTTTGCCACCAAATTTCGAAAGCAAGTCTTTGTAACATACAGGCCAGTCCATTGATCTTTACTCCTGATGTAGAAGCCCATTTTTGCCAGCTAAAAAGAGTCAAAATTTTGACTTTCAAAACTCAAATTTCAACTTTGNCGAAACTGGCAAAATGAAATAACAACTATTATTTTTCTTTAAGCTGTATCCTCTAATCCTGTGTTTTTTATAACACACAAATAAGCAAAAATAAACAATATTTGTTGGAGTGTGGGCTTACATAATTCATGGCCCCACTGCTGTATATATCAGTGCTCTGGTCGGGGCACCCCAGTCTAAAAGTCTGGACACGCCCCTGCTTAAGTGTGCTAGCAGCCTGCGTTATGTTGCTCTGCTCATCAAGGGATGGATTTATGCTAAATGGAGGGTTCAGCAACTTCAGCTCGTGGAATAGGCGGTGTTACAGTAAAAGACGGAACTCTACTTTCCCCGAGGTAAAAGTCTAACAACTTCTCAAGCGCTTACGTGCAGTGCGCCGCTCTCTCTCCAATTAAACTTAATGTCGATCGCCCATCAGCGACCTCCCTCTCACTCACTCTCCGCTGCCAATTTTCATAAGTTATGGTCCACCCATAAAACCAGAAAGGAAATATTCTTCGGTCGAGCAGGAGTGTTCAGAAAGGACTGATGTATATTTATTCATGATCTAAAACAAAGAATGATCATTGTCTTTGAGGAGCTGTATGTTAATGATCTGCAAATGAAACAAGTAGGGTCAGTCATGTAAATGCGTAAATGTTTCAGTAAAAGATCTTAAACTCTTTAAGGCCCTGCCGTGACAAACGCGTCTGTAAATTCAGCACATTTGGCAGCGTTTGTGTGGAAAGCATTGTTTTTTTTTCTTCTTGGGCACGAAAACAACCAAAGGGCTGCACATCAGCGGATTTCATGGGCCGTTTTTTTTTTGGATTTTTTATCTGTTCCCCTGAATGCTCCATACAGATAGGACTTAAGGTAAAGTCATTAGTGTCTGACAATGTGATTGGCCCGGTTCAGTGTCATTCGTCTGCTGACCTACTGCTTTAACGGGCCGTTCACGCCACATTGAAAAAGTGTCAGTCGGCCCAAATGAGACTGTCGGCCCACCGGGCAATGCCCGGTATGCCAGATGGCCAGTCCACCCCTGCTGTTGGTTTAACTTCCACAACATTTAATCATTTGAGCAAATTATAGAAGCAGTTTCACATTTCTTCCAACAAATTACAAATGCTTTTGGACATACATTAATAACTTTCAAATAATTCTCTGCTGTTTTAAAACATTATCATTTGCTTTTGTAAAAACTAAAAGTCCTCATTTCATTGCTTGAGTCATACAAAAATATTGAACCTGCCAAGCAAATATTTTATATTTCTTTATCATTTTTCCCAGAAAACGTCTCCTAAAATGAACTATTTCTCTGCGTTGAACCTCAGCTTTCCCTGATGAGGAGGGGTGTGTGACACTTTATTAGGGACCAATGACAAGCCACTTCTCCACAGTCACTCAGAGCTGAATAACATGAAGTTGAGAGGGATACAAAATGTTATTGACTCTATGCCACAGAGATGTGCTGCCGTAACTGCTGCAACTAATATTTGGGAATATTGAATCCATATCAATCCCTAGTGTCTTACACTCAGTGACCCCACTAAATACAGTAATGTGTAACATTACTGCAGTTTTCAGTTGGCCATGTTAATCCTTTAAAGAGCTGTCTCGAGCATTTTTTTAGGTAGTTTCATTAAGATCTGACTTTCTTTTGCACTTGAAAAGACTTATAGAGAAAACTGTCAATGAAAACATGACAAGGCCGTTTCAACATAACAAACAATGGTGTCAGGACTTTTCATCTTGATGACAGTGACACTTGCATTGACATGATCACTTGTTTCTACAGAATAAATTATCCATTTTGAGAAAGTGACACACTATTGCAGGATATTAACTAGGTTTTGCAGTTTGTCTCACACTGCTACAGTAGTACTCAGTACGTCCTGCAGATGGTGACAGTCAACCAGAGGAATTCATGAAGGAGAACCACAAATTTCTTTCCTTCTGTGTCCTTCACAATGTATGTTTCAGACAAGTGACTGTTTGAGAAAAACTTGATCATTTACAAGGGAATAGAATCAGACGAGTAAAGCTTGGAAGTTCATTCAAGGAAATTAACTAAAGCAATTCGATAATACTAATCAACAGACCAGTTGATGATACTTGGTTGTATCCCTGGAGTTTAATATATACGTTGTTTTAACTATTTAAAAATAGCTAAATAGGCTTTACTCACCTTCCAATACATTCTGAGGACATTTGATTTCAGAGACCATACACACATTGTGATATGAAATGATTCTGGTGATGAAACACTATTTCCATTCGTAATGGTGCTCATCTTATTGCTCTTACTCACTAATAAACTTTTCCTTCAAATAGCCCATTGATAACAATAGCTTAAGGGGAGAACACAAAAATGAAGGAACACAAAAGTTAATTTACTGATTTGGGTGCATAATTAGTTCTTTTTATTCCTTAGGCAGCCTTTTTTTTGTGGCCCTACTCTACAGCACATCACATTTTTACAAAATAAGATTTAATATCGTCGTGAAAACAAGAAGAAAAAGTTGATGACCAATCAGCCCTCAACATCAAAAAATTGTTAGACTAAAATAGAGTATGAGGTTCGAACATATGAGATTTTGAGACAGTTTGAAAATATAAGAGATTACTTTCTAGACAATTAACAGGGGATCTTCAAAAATTGACAGAATGGTATAAAGAAAGAAAACGGTGGTTTATTCGAAAGCAAGTCTTTGTAACATACAGGCCAGTCCATTGATCTTTACTCCTGATGTAGAAGCCCATTTTTGCCAGCTAAAAAGAGTCAAAATTTTGACTTTCAAAACTCAAATTTCAACTTTGTTTCTTAAAATTTTGATTTCTTATCTCATAATTTTGCCATTTCTATCTCAAAATCTGGAAACATTGTCTTAACATTTTGGTTCAATTATCTTGAAATTTTGAATCTATTGTCTCAAATTTTGACTTTTGTCTCACAAATTCAACCTTTGTATCTCATAATTTTGACTTTTTGTCACAAAATTTCAACTAATTTTCTCATTATTTGGACTTTTTATCTCAAAATTTTGACTTAGCATGGGCCAAATAAATAAATAAATAAATAAAAATCACAACACGACCAAGCTGTTGAACTGAAGACTTGCACTGTAGTCTCACACCACCATCATCACTTTTGATCTGCACTATAAAACACTTGTGGCATGTGTCTTGCTGTTTGCACAAGAATTCAGTACTCAAAAAACTGAACTAACTTTGGCTTTTCTAATTTTCTATGTTTTTATTTAGTGTTGTAATGTTATTTAATGTCTAAATTATACTGCACTTTTTATTCTTGGTATTTTTTTACTATTTTTACTATTTTTGCTATACTTTCTAACCGTGTACTTCTCATTTGAGAACTAATTTGGTGCCACTTACATATAAATGTGAGCTGGCATGACAATAAAGTTCCTTGAATCCTTCAAGTTTTCATTATTTGTTTATTTATTTAATTATTGAACTGGCCTCGGCTTCCTTTGATACTTGAGTTTCTCAGGCAGTTTGCGCACGCCGTCGTGAACGCGCATTCTGTAGGAAGCGCGCTCCCTGAAAGGGGCGGGGCCGCGCGGAGTCAGCGCAGGCAGGGATGAGAAACTTGTCCCGGATATTTACCTAACTATACCTGGCTCTTCCGACGCGCCCCGTCCACAGGATCGTTCAGCGGACACTTTGAGGAATGTGAGCCGTCTTTGAGGAGGGAACACTGAGGTAAACTCTGATAATTTTACCTTTTAAACATTATATTCTTTCCTAAAAGAGAGAAACAGTCACTTGTTGGAGTTGCTGTTACGAGGTTACCGCCGTGGTTTCAGGAAAGTTTGTCCGTGGAGTTTTTCCTTTTGGGTGTAGCTGTAGCAAAACCTCAGGTTGTCAACAGGTTCCTTGTTCGCGCTGAGGCTCAAAGTACAGCGGGGTCAAAGTAGGGTTCATTATCGACCGACTGACAGAGTCTGAGAGCAGACATGGTCCTGAAAGTCTGTGACAGAAAGGCCTGTTGGGTCATTTGTTTGTTTGGTTCAGCAGTTAATGTAGCATAACTTAGCATTTATGCTAGAAGCTGTTAGTAACATCCTTCAGTGTTAACTTTTTATGTGTAAAATCAAACTATGTCAAGTGGACATTATTTGTATCCAGGGCATCCTAAAGTGGGTGAAGTGAACTTCTCTGCTCCATTGTGAGGCTGATGATGAAACTACAGCAAGATGCAAATGACCCAGATAATTCAGCTTATACAGCAATGATGACTCTTTTTTTTTCTTTAAATGTAGGATTTACTTGTAAATTCATTAAACCTGCAACGAGAAGGTCAATGCGGAAAGCTAGTCTTCAGTCTAGTTCGTGCTTTGTTTTAACATATTCAGAGTGTGTCACTTTGTTCAAACATTAACTCAAACACTGTTTTTTTCAGAAACAGTGTGCAACACAGGCTGACCTGGATCCATTAATCTTTCACCTGGAAACCAAGAGAGGACACATGTATGTTCATTCACTTACTTGCACGAAGATGCTGACACAGAGAATCACACATGTAAAAACATATTCTTAGAGTACGTGAGCACGTACCTGCATGCATGAATAAGAAGTGCATGTTGAGGTGTTTGTGTGCGTTGTTTCCAGCAGCAGCAGCTGCTCTGAGATCAGTTGTAGTTCTCTCAATGGGCGTGTTCAACTCTGAAAATGTTTAACATTCTTATCATTCAGCTGCCTGCTAAAGGCGGGGAGAGACTGAGAGGGAGAGAGGCAGGGAGAGGGAAGGGACATGTTCAGACCCAGGCTAAATAATAAGGAATTACACACACACACAAACACAAATTCACCAGCAGTCACTCCTCTGCATTCACAGTGCATTACTCACTGCAGCCTGATGCTCCATCCAACACATATATTACTCACCACACAATGTAATCCTGAGGGAGGTGCTTTCATTTGAAGACAACAGCCTGGAAACATCTGACACTGTTTTGTGGTTGTGTGTGTGTGTATCATGTGTGTGTTTCCAGGTCCCCTCTCAGTGACGAGCTGAGGGCAGGCTGTTTGTCTTGAGAGGGAGGCAGAGTTACCGTGGTAACAGACATGCCAAAACCAGACCTGCTCTGCCTAGTTCAGCTGCTGGACGGCACCATCGAGACCTTCAGAGTCAGCGTGCGTGATACACACACACACACACACACACACACACACACACACACACACACACATTGTATTTCCTGTCTGTGTAGCAGGAGATCATATGTTGCTCCCATCAGTCTGTTTGCTCTGCTAATGATTGCAGTGTCACTGTATGATGTAGAGACGACTGCTCATTTATGTCCCCATTGATCCACATCTCTTATCGAACACTGTGACCTTGAGTTAGAAGAACATGCTCACCTCTCGCAGCTTATGTAGAGCTTGTCACACTTACTATAGGAGCCTTTCTACATGATCAGCTTATCAACCCACATGCAGGCTGACAACAGTAAAGACTCACACATACTGACAGCCATACACTCACACATGATGAAAGGCAATCACAATATTGCTTCTGGGACAGCAGCGATCCAGCATCTTTATGTGAACGGTGGGAGAGCAATGAAAGCACTGTGGTTATCATGTGCAGAGGGGTTCCAATAATAAACTCTTTATTACTTTCTCTTTTATGGCTGCTGTGTTTCTCCTCTATAGACTCATGTTTATTGTTTTCCTCCATCCAATTGAAACTTGGGTTTTGTGTCCATGTACATCAGAAAGGATGTTTTCTGGCTGTAAGAACACACTGTTCACTGCAGTTTACCGTAAACGCTGTCTTCCTTTGATACAATCATGCTTCAGGTAACAGAAAGCGGAGGGACAAAATAAGAGACATTCTGGATGAGCTGCAGGTGATCTCTCAAAGTGACTACTCAAACAATGAATAGTTAATCCACTGAGTCCGCATCCAGAGAGTGGTGCAGCAGATGGTCTCTTTTAAATCATATTATTTTATGAATAAATTTATCACTGGATTATATTTTCAGATTTATATCTTGTTAAATTAAAAATTAAGTACAGGGAGACCCAAAAGCCTCCAATCTATACTGCAGGCACAGTGTCATTAGATGGGAATGATACACAATTATATGTCACTAAAAGTTATTGCTGGCTGTAAAATTGTTTGTTGTTTCCATCTCTTAGAAGCAGGATGAAGGTGTGGTTCTCTTGGACCAAGTATGTGACCACCTGGGCCTGCAGGAGAGGCATCTCTTCAGTCTGCAGATCAGAGAGTCCAGCTCTGGCATCTCCTCGATCACAGCCAACACACACTCTCCTGTGAGCTCGCTCTTCATGTGCTGCACGTTTGGGCTGAGATTGTACTGTATTGCACTTGCTGGTTTGCTCTTTGGATGATGATAACCACGGGCTGTGCAATAATGATTGTTTTTTTTGCCCTAGTTTGCGTTAACACTGTATGAATCTCAATCTGTATCTCTCTATCTCTCCCTTCTTTCAGAGATGGTTGGAGCCAGAGAAACCCTTGAAGAAGCAGATAAAAGGTATCCTCCCATGACTTGACAGTTTCTCCTTTCTCTTGAGAAATACATTTTATATTTCTTTGTTTTTGAATAGATATTTTTTCACCAATACAGACAGTTGCTGGAGAGAAAAGGATGAATAAGGTGAACTTGCAACCATATATCTATGTCATTTCTGACAAGAAGATATTTCTTTGCAGGTCTGGCTTCTCCTTTTTATCTGAACTTCAGAGTGCGATTCTTCATCTCTGATCCCAACTCTCTGCAGCATGAACAGACAAGGTGAGTTAACGTGCTTCTCTGTTATGTGGGTTTTTGTAGCAGATATTTATCTCCACATATTGATCTGAAGATGACATTTGACTTTAAAAGGTCCTTTCTTTGCAGCAACTTTAGAGAAATGTAGGTGCTTAGTGTTTGGTTTCAGGTACATTTTTAGCATCCTGTTGCTATCACTCAATGTTTGGCCGTGCAATAAGAGACATCCTAACACACTTATAATGACAATCCCAACTATGAGGTGTTTAACAGCTGCAGTTTTCAGCCTTTGCCTAATCTCACCTGAAGAGCAACAGTGTGGTCATATGTTTACTTTTGCTATTTTTATTTCCTATTAGAGCTTAACACTGATGGTTTTATTTAAATGATGTCTTAAACTGCAGTTTTGGAAAATTTCAAATCTGGTTTTTGTTTTTAGTATTATATTCATTACTGGTAGGTAATGATATATGATAATAGGTCATTACTGTTGATAACGAGGGCATGGATGTGTGCAACATATGTCATGATTGTAAGCTGTTGCAACATTTCAAAACCACAAAACCACAGTGTCAATTGATGGAGCTGGAGCTACAGTGAGGGTGTCAAACCAGGCAGAAAAAATCGTACTCTGGGAATCTAAAATGTGTAGAAGTTTTGAGGCAACTGTGGATGCTGTAACATTTCTCTAGAGAAGTGAGAACTTTGATCCAAGGTGGTCAAAGGATCATCTAGCTGGTCACGTGGTGCACTGGAGGCTATGGCTGCCTGTTGTAGACTGAATAGCTATTAGCGTTTTAGCTTTACACAAGTTTCAGTAGGTTTCAGTGACCTTGGGTCAAGGTTTTGAAATAACTTACTCTTAAATCAGCAGTGCAATCTTTTTTTCTTTTTTTTTTTTTTAAAGTTATTTTTTTGGCTTTTTGTGCCTTTATTATATAGAGGAGGACAGTGGATAGTGTCGGAAAGGGGAGAGAGAGTGGGGAGTGACATGCGGGAAATTGGCCACAGGTCGGATTCGAACCCGGGCCGCCCGCTCGAGGACATAGCCTCATGGTGCGCAGCCATATCCACTCGGCCATCCGCGCCCCCAGTGCAATCTTTTTGTATAACTTTTAAATTATGTTTCCTACAGAGCGTTTCCTCCTGAATGTCTGGTCTTTGATGAGTTTTCTGTGTAGTTATGTAAATAATGCAAGATTCAGGATTAAGTATGTTTTAAAACTCTTAAGATGTCATAGTTCATTTAATTTATTACAATGTTTGTTTCCAGTAAGTTCTTGCACCTAAAAATTATCAGCCTCATAAATTGACCTCTCTTTCTTCATGCAAGTGAATGAGAAAGTTTTTGGAGCCAGTACATCACATTAAGGGCCCTGAAGTTGTAAATACTCGGTTTGTTGCGGCTATCAAACTGACTTCATGCCCAAAAACCTCCTGGGGCTTTGGCTTGGGTTTGTAAAGTTCCTGTTTTGTTCTCCCTGCAGGCATCTCTACTTCCTCCAGATCAGGAGTGACATCAGAGAGGGACGGTTAGTACAACACAAGCTGCACCGTCACATTTGCTTGCTCGTGGAGGTTTGTGTTTATCTGTTTTTCAGTATAATCATGGAGTCTGATTGCAGGTTAAAATGCCCGATGAGTGCAGCTGTAGTATTGGCTTCTTATGCTGTGCAATGTAAGTCTTAACTCTTTAAGAAGAAACAAATGCAGCAGATGTCAGTGTGTGGATGCTCAGTGTCTCTTTCAATTACCTGCAGCCGAGATGGGGGATCACTCTCCGTCCCACCTTCCTGGTTACCTCTCAAAGAGCTACTTCATTCCTGAGCAGGATGAAGACTTCCTGTCTAAAGTGGAGGAACTGCATCCACAACACAAGTAACTCAGTTAGACAGTCCATTTTATCTAGTTGCCACTTCAACAACTGGTTTGTTGTGTATTTTGTTGCTCTTGTTGAATGTGTGACTCTGCATGTGCTCTCAGAGGGCTGAAGCAGAGCGAGGCAGAACTATGTTTCCTTAACACGGCACGGACGCTGGAGTTGTACGGTGTGGAGCTGCATGCTGCTTTGGTACTCCCTCAATTACACAATTATGTAATATTTCATCCTCTGCTTTGATTTCCATGCATATTTATTTATTTATTTATTTTATTTTGCCTCATCTTAATTTCTCACAGGACTCCAACAACGCCCCACTGATGGTGGGTTTGGCCTCCAGCGGTGTTGCAGTGTTCTGTAATATGATTTGCTCAAGTTTCTTCCCCTGGTGAGTGATGTGGTGATGGTGCCACTAATTAAATCTTAGATGCTTGTTTCCTGTGTTTTCTAAAGACTTTAACCAGCTGCATTCTTCCCCTGCAGGGGGAACATCATCAAGATTTCCTTCAAGAGGAAACGCTTTGTTATACATCTGAAACGAAAACATGTGAGTCCCTGGGCCGTCACCTGTCATCAAAATTNGACACTTTGAGGAATGTGAGCCGTCTTTGAGGAGGGAACACTGAGGTAAACTCTGATAATTTTACCTTTTAAACATTATATTCTTTCCTAAAAGAGAGAAACAGTCACTTGTTGGAGTTGCTGTTACGAGGTTACCGCCGTGGTTTCAGGAAAGTTTGTCCGTGGAGTTTTTCCTTTTGGGTGTAGCTGTAGCAAAACCTCAGGTTGTCAACAGGTTCCTTGTTCGCGCTGAGGCTCAAAGTACAGCGGGGTCAAAGTAGGGTTCATTATCGACCGACTGACAGAGTCTGAGAGCAGACATGGTCCTGAAAGTCTGTGACAGAGAGGCCTGTTGGGTCACTTGTTTGTTTGGTTCAGCAGTTAATGTAGCATAACTTAGCATTTATGCTAGAAGCTGTTAGTAACATCCTTCAGTGTTAACTTTTTATGTGTAAAATCAAACTATGTCAAGTGGACATTATTTGTATCCAGGGCATCCTAAAGTGGGTGAAGTGAACTTCTCTGCTCCATTGTGAGGCTGATGATGAAACTACAGCAAGATGCAAATGACCCAGATAATTCAGCTTATACAGCAATGATGACTCTTTTTTTTTCTTTAAATGTAGGATTTACTTGTAAATTCATTAAACCTGCAACGAGAAGGTCAATGCGGAAATCTAGTCTTCAGTCTAGTTCGTGCTTTGTTTTAACATATTCAGAGTGTGTCACTTTGTTCAAACATTAACTCAAACACTGTTTTTTTCAGAAACAGTGTGCAACACAGGCTGACCTGGATCCATTAATCTTTCACCTGGAAACCAAGAGAGGACACATGTATGTTCATTCACTTACTTGCACGAAGATGCTGACACAGAGAATCACACATGTAAAAACATATTCTTAGAGTACGTGAGCACGTACCTGCATGCATGAATAAGAAGTGCATGTTGAGGTGTTTGTGTACGTTGTTTCCAGCAGCAGCAGCTGCTCTGAGATCAGTTGTAGTTCTCTCAATGGGCGTGTTCAACTCTGAAAATGTTTAACATTCTTATCATTCAGCTGCCTGCTAAAGGCGGGGAGAGACTGAGAGGGAGAGAGGCAGGGAGAGGGAAGGGACATGTTCAGACCCAGGCTAAATAATAAGGAATTACACACACACACACACAAACACAAATTCACCAGCAGTCACTCCTCTGCATTCACAGTGCATTACTCACTGCAGCCTGATGCTCCATCCAACACATATATTACTCACCACACAATGTAATCCTGAGGGAGGTGCTTTCATTTGAAGACAACAGCCTGGAAACATCTGACACTGTTTTGTGGTTGTGTGTGTGTGTGTGTGTGTGTATCATGTGTGTGTTTCCAGGTCCCCTCTCAGTGACGAGCTGAGGGCAGGCTGTTTGTCTTGAGAGGGAGGCAGAGTTACCGTGGTAACAGACATGCCAAAACCAGACCTGCTCTGCCTAGTTCAGCTGCTGGACGGCACCATCGAGACCTTCAGAGTCAGCGTGCGTGATACACACACACACACACACACACATTGTAGTTCCTGTCTGTGTAGCAGGAGATCATATGTTGCTCCCATCAGTCTGTTTGCTCTGCTAATGATTGCAGTGTCACTGTATGATGTAGAGACGACTGCTCATTTATGTCCCCATTGATCCACATCTCTTATCGAACACTGTGACCTTGAGTAAGAAGAACATGCTCACCTCTCGCAGCTTATGTAGAGCTTGTCACACTTACTATAGGAGCCTTTCTACATGATCAGCTTATCAACCCACATGCAGCCTGACAACAGTAAAGACTCACACATACTGACAGCCATACACTCACACATGATGAAAGGCAATCACAATATTGCTTCTGGGACAGCAGCGATCCAGCATCTTTATGTGAACGGTGGGAGAGCAATGAAAGCACTGTGGTTATCATGTGCAGAGGGGTTCCAATAATAAACTCTTTATTACTTTCTCTTTTATGGCTGCTGTGTTTCTCCTCTATAGACTCATGTTTATTGTTTTCCTCCATCCAATTGAAACTTGGGTTTTGTGTCCATGTACATCAGAAAGGATGTTTTCTGGCTGTAAGAACACACTGTTCACTGCAGTTTACCGTAAACACTGTCTTCCTTTGATACAATCATGCTTCAGGTAACAGAAAGCGGAGGGACAAAATAAGAGACATTCTGGATGAGCTGCGGGTGATCTCTCAAAGTGACTACTCAAACAATGAATAGTTAATCCACTGAGTCCGCATCCAGAGAGTGGTGCAGCAGATGGTCTCTTTTAAATCATATTATTTTATGAATAAATTTATCACCGGATTACATTTTCAGATTTATATCTTGTTAAATTAAAAATTAAGTACAGGGAGACCCAAAAGCCTCCAATCTATACTGCAGGCACAGTGTCATTAGATGGGAATAATACACAATTATATGTCACTAAAAGTTATTGCTGGCTGTAAAATTGTTTGTTGTTTCCATCTCTTAGAAGCAGGATGAAGGTGTGGTTCTCTTGGACCAAGTATGTAACCACCTGGGCCTGCAGGAGAGGCATCTCTTCAGTCTGCAGATCAGAGAGTCCAGCTCTGGCATCTCCTCGATCACAGCCAACACACACTCTCCTGTGAGCTCTCTCTTCATGTGCTGCACGTTCGGGCTGAGATTGTACTGTATTGCACTCGCTGGTTTGCTGTTTGGATGATGATAACCACGGGCTGTGCAATAATGATTGTTTTTTTTGCCATAGTTTGCGTTAACACTGTATGAATCTCAATCTGTATCTCTCTATCTCTCCCTTTCCTTCTTTCAGAGATGGTTGGAGCCAGAGAAACCCTTGAAGAAGCAGATAAAAGGTATCCTCCCATGACTTGACAGTTTCTCCTTTCTCTTGAGAAATACATTTTATATTTCTTTGTTTTTGAATAGATATTTTTTCACCAATACAGACAGTTGCTGGAGAGAAAAGGATGAATAAGGTGAACTTGCAACCATAGATCTATGTCATTTCTGACAAGAAGATATTTCTTTGCAGGTCTGGCTTCTCCTTTTTATCTGAACTTCAGAGTGCGATTCTTCATCTCTGATCCCAACTCTCTGCAGCATGAACAGACAAGGTGAGTTCACGTGCTTCTCTGTTATGTGGGTTTTTGTAGCAGATATTTATCTCCACATATTGATCTGAAGATGACATTTGACTTTAAAAGGTCCTTTCTTTGCAGCAACTTTAGAGAAATGTAGGTGCTTAGTGTTTGGTTTCAGGTACATTTTTAGCATCTTGTTGCTATCACTCAATGTTTGGCCGTGCAATAAGAGACATCCTAACACACTTATAATGACAATCCCAACTATGAGGTGTTTAACAGCTGCAGTTTTCAGCCTTTGCCTAATCTCACCTGAAGAGCAACAGTGTGGTCATATGTTTACTTTTGCTATTTGTATTTGCTATTAGAGCTTAACACTGATGGGTTTTTTTTAATGATGTCTTAAACTGCAATTTTGGAAAATTTCAAATCTGGTTTTTGTTTTTAGTATTATATTCATTACTGGTAGGTAATGATATATGATAATAGGTCATTACTGTTGATAACGAGGGCATGGATGTGTGCAACGTATGTCATGACTGTAAGCTGTTGCAACATTTCAAAACCACAAAACCACATTGTCAATTGATGGAGCTGGAGCTACAGTGAGGGTATCAAACCAGGCAGAAAAAATCGTACTCTGGGAATCTAAAATGTGTAGAAGTTCTGAGGCAACTGTGGGCGCTGTAACATTTCTCTAGAGAAGTGAGAACTTTGATCCACGGTGGTCAAAGGATCATCTAGCTGGTCACGTGGTGCACTGGAGGCTATGGCTGCCTGTTGTAGACTGAATAGCTATTAGCGTTTTAGCTTTACACAAGTTTCAGTAGGTTTCAGTGACCTTGGGTCAAGGTTTTAAAATAACTTACTTTTAAATCAGCAGTGCAATCTTTTTGTATCTCTTTTAAATTATGTTTCCCACAGAGCGTATCCTCCTCAATGTCTGATCTTTGATGAGTTTTCTGTGTAGTTATGTAAATAATGCAAGATTCAGGATTAAGTATGTTTTAAAACTCTTAAGATGTCATAGTTCATTTAATTTATTACAATGTTTGTTTCCAGTAAGTTCTTGCACCTAAAAATTATCAGCCTCATAAATTGACCTCTCTTTCTTCATGCAAGTGAATGAGAAAGTTTTTGGAGCCAGTACATCACATTAAGGGCCCTGAAGTTGTAAATACTCTGTTTGTTGCGGCTATCAAACTGACTTCATGCCCAAAAACCTCCTGGGGCTTTGGCTTGGGTTTGTAAAGTTCCTGTTTTGTTCTCCCTGCAGGCATCTCTACTTCCTCCAGATCAGGAGTGACATCAGAGAGGGACGGTTAGTACAACACAAGCTGCACCGTCACATTTGCTTGCTCGTGGAGGTTTGTGTTTATCTGTTTTTCAGTATAATCATGGAGTCTGATTGCAGGTTAAAATGCCCGATGAGTGCAGCTGTAGTATTGGCTTCTTATGCTGTGCAATGTAAGTCTTAACTCTTTCAGAAGAAACAAATGCAGCAGATTTCAGTGTGTGGATGCTCAGTGTCTCTTTCCATTACCTGCAGCCGAGATGGGGGATCACTCTCCGTCCCACCTTCCTGGTTACCTCTCAAAGAGCTACTTCATTCCTGAGCAGGATGAAGACTTCCTGTCTAAAGTGGAGGATCTGCATCCACAACACAAGTAACTCAGTTAGACAGTCCATTTTATCTAGTTGCCACTTTAACAACTGGTTTGTTGTGTATTTTGTTGCTCTTGTTGAATGTGTGACTCTGCATGTGCTCTCAGGGGGCTGAAGCAGAGCGAGGCAGAACTATGTTTCCTTAACACGGCACGGACGCTGGAGTTGTACGGTGTGGAGCTGCATGCTGCTTTGGTACTCCCTCAATTACACAATTATGTAATATTTCATCCTCTGCTTTGATTTCCATGCATATTTATTTATTTTATTTTGCCTCATCTTAATTTCTCACAGGACTCCAACAACGCCCCACTGATGGTGGGTTTGGCCTCCAGCGGTGTTGCAGTGTTCTGTAATATGATTTGCTCAAGTTTCTTCCCCTGGTGAGTGATGTGGTGATGGTGCCACTAATTAAATCTTAGATGCTTGTTTCCTGTGTTTTCTAAAGACTTTAACCAGCTGCATTCTTCCCCTGCAGGGGGAACATCATCAAGATTTCCTTCAAGAGGAAACGCTTTGTTATACATCTGAAACGAAAACATGTGAGTCCCTGGGCCGTCACCTGTCATCAAAATTTAGAATTTGCTGAAAAAAAATGCTGTGGGTTTATAAACACTCAATTCTTTGTCTGCTTTTTTATTAACTCAATGCATTTATAGCGAGTAGAAGAGCAAGACTAAATCAGTTGTGTAAAAGTAGAGCGCTCGGTTGCCTGTTATTGCTCATTTGGATACCAGAGATTTTCTTGTGAATACCGTCGTTACACTATAATGTGTTACAAAAAATCCTCTCAATGGTACATATGCAGGGGGAAACCCAGGATTGTGAGGTGTCCCTGCTTTTGCCTTGTCCCAAAACCTCGAAGAACCTGTGGAGGTCCTGCGTGGATCATCACTCCTTCTTCTCCTCCAACCGAGCCACGAGAAGCCCCCTACACAACGACAGCGCAGTTCAAAGCTACAAAAAGCTAATCACGCAGCACCTGGGTCTAGGGAACAGTAAACCTATGAGGTGAGCCCATGTTTGATTATGTTTAATACTATCATTTACAGTTCTTCTGTGCTAAAGTGCTTGAATACTCTTTCTGCCAATCTCCTAACGCAGCGGTCCAGTGTGCCAGCGAGTTGTCGGAGGGATGGTGTGGAACCCAGTCTTGCGGAGGTCAATATCATCAGATCATCTCGAAACCAAAAGTCTGCCTTCAAGGTCACCCCCATCTACCCCAAACTGGTACAACCTTCAGATCATCTCCTTCCTCAATTGCTGTTCACTATTCAAATAAGTGACATACTCGTATTTTACTCAAAAATATCCTGACTGCTGGTTTGTCTGTCTGACAGGAGAAGTCCTCGAGTTCGACATGGCATCCGGAGGCCCCGCCCTTCCTCGGTTGAATTGACGACTGACCTAAAAGACATGTCAGAGGGGGAGGACGTCTTCTACACGTACAGGGCGTCTGTGAGCAGCAGTAAGGACAGCGAAGGGGAGACGTCACCACACGAGTTAGTACCAGCTCCTACAGAATCAATACTACCTGTATCTTTGTCATCACAGTGTTTGATAAAGCAAAATGTTGAAGTTTTTGAGTATGTGTGTGGAAGTTTTGATGATAATTAAAGGGTGAAAGCTTTAATGAGGCAAGGCAGATTTATTTGGTGACTACACTATAAAAGTTAAGCCGCAATCTGAGGTAATTGAAGCAACTTCTATATCAGCTGTATTCACCAATTTGAATAGTATCAGGCCACTTATGAGTCGGCTAACAAACAGAAAGAAACCCTCCCTAGCTGTTGTTTGGTTCATTCGTGTGCCTCCTTATAGGACGGAAACCATACTCAAAGATTTATCATTTAAGAAAGAAGATCCTTCTTATCGTTCCATTCCTGTATCTTAAAAAAATACAAGAAGAGTTGTGATTAACTGATGAGTTTGTTGGTACAAACATTACATGGTTAAGACACCTTTTGGTGTTAAACATTTTCTGTTAATCATTCAGTCCTAAACTGTGTTTCAGATGTGTACCACTGCTCTCTTTCCTCGGCGTGATGCTGGCAAATTAGCTGCTAAATGTGTTACAATCTATCTTTTCTCTTTTGGAGATGTTTTTTCAGTACATGTTCCATGACACAAATACATTCATTCCAAATATAGGCACTGGTTAAGCTCATATACAGATTCTCAGTGTCAAACACAACAGCCTCAGGCCCCACTCTCCATCCTGCCACATTGAATATTTACAGCACGCCACCCCAATCTCGCTTTCCATATTTCTGATCCTCTTCACTGTCTCATCCAATAAAGGCAAAAGGCAAAAAAATGTAATGCTGATGCCATAAATCAAAGTGTAAGAGTCTCCTTAATTCTTCTCTTTCAGCCTCTCTAGATCTTACAGCCACGGAACAGATGAAGCTCTGTTACATGACGACAGCATAGGAGAGGAGGACGCTGATCACAGCTTACAAAACTACAACAAGGTCTGCTTCCTGTCATTAACTCTTTATAGATGCGTTTCTCATTATGTCCTCCAGCATGTGCTCTTGTGTGAGCTCACCACGTTTGTCCACACAGGGGGCCCTGGGCGACGGTGACTTGATGTTGATCTGTATTGCCCCCGACCATGAGGGCAAGTTTGGCTTCAATGTCAAAGTGGGTTTCACTCTCCCATTATTTTGTTTTGTCTTTAACCTTCACTGCACAGGTGATGTTATTTATTTATCCATTTGTTTGCTGTAAACTCATGTTGTGATTGTGTCGCTACTCCACCTTCACTCTTGCTTCATTCAATTTCTCAACTCCTGCAGGGCGGGGTGGACCAGAAGATGCCTCTCGCCATATCCCACGTTAAACCCGACTCCCCGGTAAGAGCAGACTTGGGTGTGTTTGTGTTGTGACTGTGCAGTGTCTGCACATTGTGTCATAGAAGCACGGTATAGACTGAGGGATTTGATTGATGAAATAAATGACAAGGCCACTATTTGGTCATGCTGGTCCATGTCAAACAAAATTATAGTGGGTAAAACGTAATTTCTGTAGGATTTTGTTTTTTATTTGGGTATAGAGCAGCTGTTTGATAAATACAACCACTGATGTTGAAAAGTGTGGATCAAAGAGTTTTTAAGGCTGACTGATACTTACCTACTGCATCAACGCTGGTGCTGTTTACCTTGGCCTGAGTGTTATTACCTTAACTCTGTCACTGTTTGGTCAATAAGAAAAACTCAAATGAATTGGAGGCTTTAGCCTTTGCACTTTCCAATGATATACGGTTCATTACGGTAGTCAGAGTATCTCACCTAGCCATACAAAGCAAAAAATAGAACTACTGCAAAAGTGCTTTATGGCTTCTGAATAGTATAAACCCCCATCTAAAAAAATCAGTGGCTAACAGAGTTGTAGTGTTGTTTCACTCAAAAATGTATTTAGTCTTTTTGTTTTTTTTCTTCTCTTACACTACAATCACTTCCATACTATGTGCAATAATCATGCACCAGATGTTAAGAATCAAGTTTATGTACTACTGGAAATTAAGGGGGCATTTATGGAGCATTTTATGACCATAATAACAAAATATGTTCAGACCATTTTTGGCACAGGTAGGTAAAGTGTCAAAGAGATGTTTTGGTAACTCAAAAAATACAGCACTTTCAAATCAGTAGAGGTATTTTTCCATCATGAACACTGCAAAAAAAGCACAATATCAGTCCCTTTTGGGATTTTGTAGCTTTTCCTGTGATTGTTGTAACAAAATTGCACAGAAACTTTTTAAATATTGTGATACTAGCGATACACTTTGCACTTTTCATGCCACCCAAATCAGCAATCTGCTTTTTATGGATAGAACACAGTTTTTAACTTGGGTAAGGAAGACGTTAGATATTAGATTTATTAATATAGGTTCACTGTAAAGAATCTCTGTAAAAATCGCTGTAGTTCAAGGCCAGATTCAGTTGCTCATGAAACAGATGATCACACAGGAGCTCTCGTCAGAATGACTCATCTGTCTCCTTAACAGCAAAACAGAGCAAGTTTCTAGACTGTAGAGCTTTCAGAAATGATAAAGATACATTTATCATACCCTGTAATGTTTGATGCTCCTCAGCTGTAAAAAGGGGACTAGTTTTTTGAGTTTTAAAGAAGTAGATTTAGTGACGTAAACACTGACGCCTGGAGAAGAGTCAGACTGGTCAGATTTGAGGAAGTGATGCACAGACTGGTCAAAAATGTAAGATAGTGAAAAGTGTTTTTGCTCAATCTGAGAAACACACAACTTCCCAGATAGGCTGCCTGATTATAATTGAAACTGCACCTTAAATAGTCGATCCCAAACCCAGTCTGCAACTTTGTCTTGTTGACTTCAATTTACACACTGACATATTTTTAATAGGCCACTGAATTTTGTTTAAACTGCAAAATGTGTAGTTTGGTGTATGTTTTTGCAATGCCAGCTTTAATATCAGCCTGTGTTGTTTCTAGGCGGGTCGGTGTGAGCCCAAACTTCTAGAGGGAGACCTTCTGGTGCTCATCAACGGTCGCGACATTTCTGAACATACCCATGACCAGGTTGTCATGTTCATACGAGCCAGCAGAGAGTCACACTCCAGAGAGCTGGCCTTGCTCATCAGACGTAAAGGTGTGTTTGTATGTGTGTGTATATGTGTGAAAGACAGAGATGTAAACTGGTGGAGCTTCCTGTGATTCAAGTGCACTTACTTTCTTGTCAAGTTTTTAATGAATATGCATCGTATCCTTGAACTGTCCTTGAATTCCAGGTCCTGGTCGGGTGGCACCCCTGCTGCAGTTGCCTCCCACCCTCATGCTTACTGGCCAATCACAGGGAGACAGATCCCCGTCATCCGGCCAGTCGGAGCGGGTCACGACACTGGAGGAATCCATGAGGCAGCTGGAGAGAGGAATACAGTCTGGCACTCTGTGTTTTCACTTTGAGGTATTGGAACGCAAGTTGGAGATGAGCGGTGAAAAGAAATATAAAGGAGAAGAAGATTTGTCTTTATTTAAGCAGAATGATTTCCCATTCACTTAGCTGTATTGATCACATTGGGACAAATGTCTTCATGATCAGACTGGGATCAGAAGTTTTATGATTTTGTATGTTTGTTTGTGTGTGTATAGAATTTATACAGGAGGAAACCTGGTCTGCTTCTTAGTTGTGCTCGGCTCCCTGAAAACATGGACAAGAATCGTTATAAGGATGTTTTACCTTGTAAGTGCTTCTTATTCCGCCTCTGCCTCTACACGACCTGCTTCCCCCTCCACTCCTAGCTCTGTGGTACCTTTCTAACCTTGATGTGGAGCTCGCTGCTGTGGCATCTCATGAAATTTAATTGGTGTAGCCTGCGGTTCTGTTATGACCCTCGCACACATTGATGTCCTGCTCTCCTTTCAGACGATGCCACTAGAGTGGTGCTGAAGGGCCAGGAGGATTACATCAACGCCAGCCACATCACGGTGTGCATCACTGACATGAAACTGTCCATGTGACTGTCTGTGTCTGACATTTTAATGTAAACTCATCCTCTGTGTGTTGCTTGTGCATCTGTGAGTGTTTATTTGTCTGTCTCTTAGGTGGCGCCCCCAGTATCTGGTGTGTGTTTACGTTACATTGCCGCTCAGGGTCCATTGCCACAGACCTGCACTCACTTTTGGCAGACTGTTTGGGAGCAACAGACACACACCATCATCATGCTAACAACTCTCACTGAAAGGGGACGGGTATACACACTTTTAAAATGTTTATACACCCATACAGCAAAATAGTCATCTTAACAAGAAAGAGTAAACAACATGAGAAATACTTTTACTCAACGGCTCAATATCAGCAGCGTGGTAATAACTCTTCACATCACCACATGCTGCTTCTTGTTATCCAGAACATTGTTATTGTAATGATGTGGTGATTGTTGAACACAATAATAATAAAGGTGCTCAGTTGTGAGTAATTACAGGGATTCGTACACAGAGAGAAAGGCTAATATGAAGTGTGAAGATGATTTCTAATAGATATATCATCTGAGGGTGAAAACAGATCGACAGAAGCAGCGAGATATCAAGGTCTGGTTGAAAGAATATGTCTCTGTCTCTGTCTCTGTTGCTTGGTTACCAGATGCTTCATTAATTGATCATTTTCCTGATGATAGTCCTTGAGCTTCTCTCTACTTCTGGATCACATGCACACACGCACACAAACACACATACACACGCACACGCACTTACTTTGTACACTGAAACCAGTTCACATCCTGCTCCCGATGAATAGCTTTTGTTCCTCAGACTTCTGGGCTTGAGCTCACCACGCTGTTGAATATGAGTTGATTTCATGAGAGTTGAGCTCAGTTGATGCAGCAGGAGCAGCAAATTGTTTCCTGACTGATGACTCATGTCAGATGTAATGTAATTTGTCCCTGATGTCATACACTTTGCAGACCAAGTGCCACCAGTACTGGCCACATCCGCCAGAAGTTAAGGATTACGGGCACATGCGGGTGAAGTGTCACTCGGAGGAGTGCAACCTGGCGTACGTGACGAGACAGTTCACTCTGACACACACTCAGGTACATCAGCTTCAATGACAGATTAATTCCATAAGAGAAAGATATTATTTTGTAGGAATTGAATATTTACATTAATAGACATCTTTCTTTCAGGTTTTCAAAAGTTACAGTCCCCTGTGTGACATTGACTAAACATTGCAGTGCAATAAAAATAAAACTTGAGGATTTTGTTCAGACTAAAAAAGGACATTTGACATTTCTCTTGGCTCTGTTTTTAAATGTTGTGTTGGCCAAATTATTTTAGGACTGGAGGAAATAGTTGGCAGATAGATCAGTTATGAGGAATATTGGCCCCTAGTCACATTTTTTCTCACATGAAAGATGGAAATCCTGAGCATGACCACGCAGCACGAAGCTCTTCTGTTTATATGGTTGCAGTGACATGTACCACGTTTGTGCCATATGTCACGTAACAGAGCTCACCACATGCCCCAAACGATCTTCAGCCAACTTACAGTCACTTCCGTGTGGGTGGTTTGGAGCATTGGGGTGTGTGTGTGTGCATCAGTATTTATTAACATATTGTTTTGGCACACCTGTAATAGGATGCATGTGTGGAAGTGTGTTTGTGTTAGGATCCTATTTCAGAGTGATTCATATGATAAGTAATGATCTTCTTAAAAGAGCCGTCTTTTTACATGACAGGCAGGTGAATAAACATCTGATGCTCAAGGAGGCATAAAGTCAGAATGCACACACATGCAAACACAGTAACTGCTGTGTGGGCCCATCTGTTCCTCTGGCAGAGCGAGTTAATCCCTGCATGGAGTCACAGGCCACATGACCAGTATAAACTTCAAACTCGGCTGTTCTCCTCCCCGTCATCCCATTTTTTTTTTACTCCAGTCTATCCTCTCTACGCTGCACCTGTTTTTCTTTTTGCATCCCTCTGTGTCCCTTCTTTACATCCTAATCTCAGTGTCACCTGCTGGTCACGTGCCTCTTTGTCCTTCTCACCTGCTCTGTTATTTAACTCTGGGTTTTTGTTATATCACAAAATGAATAATGTCTGTTTGAGCCTGCAGCACAGCAGTGTGAACCTCATGCAGGTTACATGTCTGTCCTTTTAAATACAGGTTATGCAATTCTTAAATCTCCCTGATTGACTGTTTTTGTGTGATCTCCTGTGTGTGTGTGCGTGTGTGTGTGTTTCTTCAAGCGGGGAGAGGAACGGTCAGTTACACACCTGCAGTATGTTGCGTGGCCAGACCACGGCGTACCCGATGACCCATCAGACTTCCTACTGTTCATCAGTTCAGTGAGGGAGAGGAGGAAAGGTGAAGAGCCACTAATGGTTCACTGCAGGTACACACACACACACATTCACACACACACACTCACACACACACACTCACACACACTCACTAATTTAGCATTGTCAGAATGTGCTCCACATGTGCTTCCTCTGTCTTACTCTTAATCTTTATTTTGAATTACAGCGCTGGGATTGGACGGACAGGTGTTCTGATCACCATGGAAACAGCTCTGACTTTATTGGACCAGGGTCAGCCGGTGTTTCCGCTGGACATCGTCAAAACACTGAGAGACCAGCGAGCCATGATGGTTCAGACAACGGTAATGAGACACAGAAAGGAGTTTTATGGTAATGCGTTTCAGGCACAGGGACATAATTTGCAGCTGTTGTTGAGTTTGTTGCATAAAAGGAGCACCTTGAAATACTATCATGCAGGTTCAGCTCTGCCCAGAAGCGTTGTTTTTCCAGTTTGTAGTCCTGGACCTGTGTCATACATACCTGTGGCTCACTACTGTGAAGGTGATATCACGAGAGGAGTCCTGGGAAGATTTTTTCTTTTTTTCAAAGTATGACAATGACATCACTTTTGGTTTGATGAAGTGATGACAACTTTTTACCCAAGGTTTATGTCATCCTAAATCCAGCGATAGTTACTATTTTCCCCTCATCATCTTCAGTGTGCTTGTATTGTTTCTTTTGCCTTATTACACCCAGAGCAGAGTATCTTCAAATTTGAGGTTCATACAGAACTGTGGTTCCCAATGTGGGGGTCCAAAACACCTAAATTAGGGTTGTGAAACACCCTCCAAAATCAAAAAACTATATACAAATGCATAAGTCATCCCTTATTTTAAAAATGTTAAAAAAAAAATAGAGATTACATTTCATATAATACTATGCAAATAGAGAAAAGTTTGATCTGTTTTCCACATTTCTTTGTTGCCACAAGCCCTCTGAGGTAACCAAGCCAGGATAACTAGCAGTGGTGGCAGATTTCTTTAGGTAGACAAATGCAATACGTGCTCAAATGTAATCCATTTTTTGGCTAAATTAGATATCTTAGGCCTTTCTTTGCCCCCTTTGATCTGTATTTTGGATTTTCTTTCAGTACATTGCCACAGGGTCACTGGTCTCTAGCTCTGTTATTTTGGTTATCAGGGAAAGTTTGGGAACCCTTGAATCTAGAGTCAGGACTGAACTGGTTCGGTTTTGGTGTTCAAAAGTTAATCTAAGGGTAACCTCATGGCCTTTTCTTGTGAAATGCGGGACTTTATTTACCTGTATTATTTTGTCATGTTTTGTCTTTTTTGCTGAAATACTCGAGCCTCGTCCCTCACAGACTTTTTGGTTGTTCTGTTGAAAATGATTTCACATGCTGTACAGAGAAACGCAGAGAGGAAAGAGTCTCCTCTGTAATGTCTCTGCCGTGTGAACTTGTTTGTGACTCACGTAGGCCTCAGAATACATTTCTTTCATTTCAAGGTTTATGTTTTGTAGGTTTTTTTTAATCCGATTTGAGATATAAATTCATAACCTCAGTCCCAACCACAGTTACATTATCACTTTTGGAGAAATATAGGTGGATAGAAACTGAAACATGACAGTTGGCTGGACTGCTATCATATTGCACTTTGAAATTAATAAATAAGTCAGTTTAAACATGAGGTTAATGTTGAAATCTCATATTAACAAATCATGCCAATAAATGAAGTTTTCAAACCAGTCACACTGCTTGATTAACAACTGTCATCTTAACCTTCATTAAATTGCAGACTTGTGACTCCTGTAATAAAATACTGCTAGTTGGTGGGCTGGAGGAAGAAAACTGAGGTCTGACAGCTGTGCTCTGCAGCCTCACAGTGGTATCTTTGGAGGGAGAGGAAAGTGTTACTCATTGCTTTGATAGAAAGTAGCACTGGGAACATGGCAGCCCTCCAGTCAGTAGTCTGCTTCTAGGCCATTTCTGCCACCACTATCACCCTTATTTTGAAAGGGGATCCAGTCCCCGCAGGTTCCTTTTTCTCTCTGATGTTTTTTGTGCTGATGGAAAGCTTCCTCAGGTTTCCCTCATGTGTTTGTGTTTCTGACAGGAATGGAAAACAGGCACAGTTAAAGGACGAACCTTCCCTGTGTTCAAGGATGAGCCTGACATTATTTTGAGTTTTAATCGACACATCCCAGTCAATTTAATTGCCAAGTTCACTGAGTAACTTAACAGAGTTTCCCTGTTGCTGTCATTTTCTCTTTTGCATGAATTCAAATGATGAATAATCTGGATCCCAAAAGCATGTATTTCAATTCATTCATGTTGACAAAAATAAATTTTGAAGGTTTGAAAATAATTGAAGCCTTATCCAGGTTTACCATCCTTAAAATGTCTGTCATTTCAAAGCTAGTGACACTTTTCTTCTTGTGTTTCAGGGTCAGTTCCAGTTTGTGTGTGAGGCCATTGTGCGAGTCTACAAAGAGAAACAGAAGGGATCCACAGCACCTTAACCCAAACCTGGAACAGGATCTGAACACACACGCTCTTTCTGCCTTGCATCATCGCTGGTGACTTTCACAGAAGGACCCCCACAGATTAACCTCTGTCATTGCCTGTGGGTCTCAGCTACAGACTGGTTAATGAGAGTAAAACGAGCCTCTGAGCATAACCGTCTGTGATCTGTGTAGCCTAGATTCAACACCTAGACGGCCTTCGTTTTAAATGATGCTTGTAGTGGCTGCTGTCTCCATAGAGACTGATGTGAGACGTATTTGAGCTGCTAATTTCTGTCCAAGAGGCCACTCAGGAATGTTGCCTCTCCTTATCAAGCTATGTGTGCCATAGACTGATGCCTACAATCAAACCAGACAGCAGAGGAAGACAGGGATGTTCATAACCTCCAGTCTATCTGTGTGTCAAAAGACAGAGCAAGGCCGGCTTTGGATCACTGCAGATTCAACAAGGTTGTTGCACCAAACCCTCTTTTCAACACTCTTAAATTATTACAACACTAAATAAACACACTGATTTATACTGAAGTCTGTTCATTTCATTTCATATCATAACGTTCATCATTAAATGGGTACTTGTCACTTTATGTTAAGCGTCTTTGCCATGCTAGAGGCAAGTCGACCCTCTTTCACACTTCTTTGCAGAGTGAGACTGTTCACGGAAGTAAAAGTAGCCGATTTAATGTTTAGCTGAATGCTTCCAAGCTGGCATCATATCAGTGAAACGATCACAGAATCATAAATCAACCCAAACCGTAATACTGACTAACGGAAAGAAACTTAAGGGATATATCTGTTAGGAGGGGAAGATCTAGAAAAAGATTGATGGGATGGCAAGAGAGGGACAGTTTTTGAGTGGTGGCAACATGACAGACATCTATGTGCTGAATTCACTTATAAGAAACTGATAAACAGAAGAAAATAGCTTTATACAGAAATTAAAACATGTTTTTCTGTGTGAAAATGCAAACTGTACATTATTAAGGTGACCATACGTCCTCTTTTGCCAAGACATGTCCTCCATTTTGGGCAAAAATTCAGCGAGAGATTTTGTAAAATTCCCCTGAATGCCCAGGTTTTGCTTAGCTTGTCCAAAAAACAGATCATTGTTATTGATAGTACAGTACTGCACTGAGCTCCTGGCATTATTCTGATGACTACTTTTCAAGATATTGAACATGCACGGTGTGTCATCGTGACGCAGACTAGACTGCTCCGTTTCTCAGATCAAAAAAGAAAGCATGTCTGCCTGCCTGCACTCTCAGACAGGAAATGCTGAAGCGCACATGCACCTCTATTTTTCTTTTTGGTGAACTAAGATTTAAGGAACTCTTTATATGTTTTGCACAAGAGAAATAAATGTATGTGTAATGGACTACCTCTCTATTTTGTATTGGAGCATGTTGTGAGGCATTGTTCACATTTAAGTTATCAAAAATATTCAAACAGAAAATTAATATTTTACATAAACGTATGGTCTAAAAAGCTTCTTTGTCATTTTTGAGTATCTTAAGGTAAGAGGCCAGGTAGGGAGTCCTCTGGGTTTCAGAATAGGTCACCCTGTTCATAATAAATGAGGATAATGGCTCCCATTTAGACCGAAAAATTATTGTACATGTTGAGGAATTTTATGGAAGCTTGACCACTTGAAGAAGAAAACTCAGGAGACTCAGATGACTTAAGTTGAAAAAGTTTATGTAGCTCGATCGAGGAGAAGAGACAGACAGTACACTTGGATGCCCAGTGTAGTGCAGAGTCAATTCTGCCAGACCTCTCTGTGTATTCAGAATTTATCATTTCTGAAGGTTGTTATGTCTGTTTAGGAGACCAATGAGTTCAGCTTAGGATGTCCCTCTCATCCTGATACAAGAGAAACAGTCCTCACAATGCAAGAATACAGGAATCTGTGTATCTAAGGCCAAATACAGGGCTGTGACTATGTTTGAGACATACAGAGGAAATTAAGGTAATAATTGTGTAGAATAATAAGGAATTAGGAAATTCCATGACAGATCCCTCCTGTTTGATCGCAAGATCAACACCTTTTACCAAATTCACCACTAAACTAATTTTATTTTCCAATTATTCTAGAGAGGTCTGTAGAACTGAAAGTGCAAACACTTAACATGTAATGATTGAAATACATTTATCTTGCAGTTATACAAATCAAAATACATGAAATTCATTTATGTAAACATAAATCCATCTGAATCAGATCATCAAAATCAATCATTTTCTTTCACCCAGAACTTTCTACCAGTATATGGCCTGTGAGCCCTGCTCCTAAGAGAAGGAACGCCTTAGCAGGATAACTCTAGTTTAATTTATCTCCTAACTCATCTAATTAACCACACCAACAGTGTCAAAGGATTATCCTAGAGATCACAGGTCACACACTGCCTACAAGAGGCCAAAACATTAAATAGACCTCAGGAAAACCAGCAGACTGTGTTAAACTGTCATCAGGACTGTTTTGGTTTCAGGAGTTTACCTGCAAGACTAAAGTGTCCTTTTAGGATGCAGTGTCATTCCTTTTGGAAGTTTACAGGATTACAGTTTATGTTTTGGCTCAGAAGAATATGCTGTCAAATAGGACATGCATATTTGTGTGAAGAGAAAATGACTTTTTTATTTCAGTGGAAGTTATTTTGACTGAACATGTGTATTTGGCTGAGTGTTTGCTGTTGAAATGGCAGATGGGAAATTGTGCAATTGGAAATGTGTTTTTCTATGATCTGCAGAGCTGACTAGTTTTCAGAAGTGAGAACACACACACACATACACAGAAAGCAAAACCCCTCAATTCACCTGCAAAATGAAACTTGACTTTATTTCTTCTATAATTGTATTTTATTTTCAAATGACACAAACAAACCACCATATGAAATGACATTTGTAAGAACAAGTTGAACACTGATGTGCTCCATGTAAAACACTGTGGTGAGTAGAAAACACTGTAAAGCTCTGATTGCAAAATGTGAAACTGTGATTCAGGTGTTTATCCACATGATGAGTCCATGTGCATAGTCGGGCAATTCACTTTAGAATTTTGAATGACTCTGTGAGAGTGTTCATGAAAAATTGTGCCAAATGCAAAGAGTTTTGTGCAGTGTCTTGAAAAAATGTGTTTTCGAACTGTAATTCGAGTGAAAAGCAGGAATTTTGCTTGTAGTTTTGCAGAAATGATTCAGGGGGTCAGTGCATGGGTAACATGTTGTTGTCATTGTGTCTAAGAAAAAGTTTTTGTGTGTAAACACTTGAGAAAAACTGTCTCAGTAATGGGCTGGGGAGTTGGAGGTGTTGTTGTGTGGAGGTGGGTTTCTGGGTAGCCTTGGTGAACAGACTGACATAATGATCATCACCATCCTGGGAACCTCCTGGAAACACTCAGGTGACCCTTTGCCCCCACTGGACTCAGGAACCACTCGATTCATTATGAAGTATTCCCACGCCAGGCGGACACATGACAGACAGGTGGCGCTGGTTGTCTGGCTCTGACGGGTCGGTCTGTCGGGAGGAACAGAAGTTTGTTCTGCGCTGTGTTTTTACGCAGGCGCAGATCACTCTGTTTGCCCAGTTTCGCTGGTTGACTCTTACCTGAGAGGTAGTCAAGTTTCGGTTCGCTGGTGAGAAAAAGCACCAACAGCCTCCACCAGGGTCCGGCCCGGTCCAGAGGTGTCAACACTTTTCCTCCCTCCCAGGACTTGTGTGATTTTTGGAGCCCCGCTGCGGAGCGTCGGACGGGAATTGTCCGGGATTTTAGAGTCTGTGCGCAACAACGAGCAGAGCAGGAGGCAGGTGCACGGGAGCGGACAGGACAGGGGGAGGAGGAGGAGGAGGGCTGGGTGTATTTCCGTAACACAACCCTGTCGTCCACACCCGGCCGAATGATTATAAATCAACTGGTTGGCTCCTTGGTGGTCGATTTGTGTTTGTTTCATTAGTATGCGGCCGGAGTGCCCCCTCTGCAGCCGACATCCAGCCTGAGGAGCGATCGGCAGCCCTGAAGTCTCCTCCGTGCCTGCTAAGTGACTCCTCGCCCCGTGGAGGACGAGGAGGAGGAGGCGGGAGCAGCAGAAGCAGGACCCCAGCTGCACAGGCTGTTGTGCGGAGCAGTTCACACGGACACGACGCGGACTTCTTCTCCTCCTTCGCCTCGTGGATCAGGAAGATGATGGGCTTTCTGCGCCGGACGTTCAGCCGCCGCTCCCGGAGCCGCTTCCAGACGCGAGACAGGGACGAACATGATGGGAAAGGGGGAGGAGATGGAGGGGGAGGAGGGGTGTCCGGGAACCCCCTGCTGCTTGCCCATCAGCAGCAGGTCATCCACGCACCCGCTGTGGTCACCGGGGGGTCGTCGGTCCACATCCCAGCGGCAGGGACCGCGAGGACCACCATCGCCTGCCGCGTCCTGCTGCTGGACGGCTCGGATGTCAACGTGGATTTGCCTGTGAGTGCGCTGAAGCCTGTCTGTTGTGTTTACAGTGGCCGGCACGGTGTGTAAACAGAGTGCATGCAGCAGGACTAGGTGGTCAGTGTGTGTCAATATGCGGCCCGAGGACCCTTTTGGGGTCATCCAAGGGGTTGCTGGTGGTCCTGTAAATGCATGTAAATTTTTGATGAATCAAAATAAGTCTTATGTCATTCTGCTTGCTTCAGAATTATGAGCTTTTCAAATGTAAAGTAATGCATCTAAAAAAATCAGTTTAATGCAACTGAAGCAAGAGTGGAAATAGTCACATTCCAAGTAGAGTAAAGGTAAAAGTGAGTTGTTTTTGTTCTTGTTGACAAGGTTTCACATCCCAAATTCCCAAAGCTTAAGGGGCCAAATTTTGAAGATTCTTCTGCTTCTTTCCTCTGCAAATTTGCTGAACTAGATTTTTCAGAAATATCAGATGGATTCAGTGAGATAATAACATTTTGGGATCTGAGGCACTGCTTTTGTAGACTTTGAGAGTCCAATAAGCCATTGCGCAGATCGTTACACACTTCAAACCTTAAATCAGCATCATGTGCCTAAAATTCATCCGTCAGCAAAGATGAGTTACCAAAGTTTCACCGCCTGTAATACCACAGTGATTTATATTATATGAGGGTTTGTTGGCGAGTGTGCCTCTGAGCGTACAGTAAGAGGTGCAGCTCCAGATGGTGTTATGATCAGCCAATCCATCACATTACTTCCCCATTCTTGACTGCAGAGAAACCTGAGTACAGACCTGAAGCTGCCCCCTTGTGTCTGCTCCCCCACTGCACCTCACTCTCACTGTCTTCCCCACACTGTTCCCCTGTATCTGATCCCCTGCCAGCAGTGCCCCCCCCCCCCTCCACTCCTAATCTTCTTTCACATCCCTTCAGTCTTGCTCCTCTTGCTTGTCATCTTACTTTTTCACATTATGCCTGCTTGTCCTTTTCGTCTTCTTTTTTTCCCTTCACCCATCTCCTTCTGTCTTTCTCAATTCCCTGACTCCCAAATCTGATTTTCCACTGTGGGGACTCTGTGTCACAGACTAGCGCCACTAGTGTACAAGGGGGCAGGTGGGCTGATGAGCGAGCGTGTGGGCATTTGTGCGTAAGTGGCTCCTCATAAAGATGTTTTCATTTCAAAGGTTGTCTATGTGTCACAGAATCTGTAGCCTTCATGCGTCACCTCAAGTCTGGGGGAATATAATGTTCACAGTGAAGAGAGAGAGAGTGTCTCATACCTACCTACAGGGAGATTACTGCAATAATACACAGCCACAGCTTCCTCTGAGGTGTTACCATTTCAATAATGAAATGACAAAGGGCTCGTCAAGCTGGCTGGCTTAGTCACAGGTGTGTAGGAACAAGTTTGTTCATGTCAGGTGCACTGAACAGAGCTGAAACTTGCCTATTAAAGCTCATTAGTCTGTCACTTCAGGCTGGCTAAAGACAAAACAAAAGAAAGAAAACTGGAACAGTAATACATGAACTTATCTGGAAGTGATACTGGCTATGATTTCAGCCAGCCTGCTGCAGAATAAGCAAGAGCGTTCTGGTGATTTGTTGTTTCTGTCCCCCATCCCTTAATACCCCTGATTTCCTCACACATTTGTACGCACACCAGGAAGTTTAGATGGGTTATCAGGATCCAAAGTACAAGGTTGTTATCTTTCTACACACCCACTGTTTGTTATGTGGGTCAGACTGGGGAGAGTTCTTCGCACAGGGGGATGAGGAAGATTTGCTTGTGTCTGGAGTTTGGGACACAACAATGCTGGAATAGTTGAGCATTTGTGCAGTGAATATTGTCAAAGTAATGTACGTGACTGAAAAAAGCTTTAGTGAGGGCCTCACACTGCAAAAACTGAAATCCAAGCAAGTGTTTTTTGTATTTTTGGTAAAAATTGTGTTTATATACTTGATATGAGCCACATTCAACTGAAAAGTCCAAAAGTGTGTCTTATTTTAAGATATTAAAGATAAAAAGATGTCTGAATGGCTTGTAACAAGTAAAACAAATCTGTGAGTGGGGTAAGACAAATTTGCTCGTTAAGTTTCTTGAGATTAGAATGACTTTTATCTCATCCGATTGATAGATTTTTTTTACTCTAAATCATTCAGACATAATTTTTGGCTTTGAATAACTTGAAATAGGACGTTTTTATGGACTGGCCTGGTGAACGTGGCTCATCTCAAATCAAAAAAGATATTTTTCCTAAAAATAAGACATAATTATTTGCTTTAATTTCAGTTTTTGCAGTGTAGCCTTAATCCACTTTTTCATTTTCCTTTTGTAAAATGCGTCTATCACTGACAACAGGTCTGTTGCTGTCATTGTCATGTCTAAACTGGAAATGGGGAATCCGGGATGTACCTGTTGTGGAAGGTCATTTTATAACCTGCTCAGAATTTTGATGCTGAAGTTGTAATTATCTGATCCATCAGCAAATGTGGCTGCCAAAGTAGTTCTTTAACCTACACCACTGACTCAGTTTATCTGGAAATGCGTTTGTTTTTGCTTTAGTGCAACAGGCAGTGCTGAGAGTCTTGCACAGTGTAAGAAATTGCTGTTAATTTACAGCCAATTTTCAGCAGTAATCTACTGTGTTAGCGGTTTTGTACTGTAGTCATCAGTGCATTGTGGTCCAGCAAAAACACAAACACTCATAACGGTATGCTAATGTTTTAAATCACAGTAAAATGCTGTGATTTGCACACAACTGTAGTATTTGTGGAAAAGTGGGCGTTTTTCTAGAGTTGGATACAATGTGTGATGTAACCACAAGTGGGGAGGGCGCACAGTGGACAGTCTCAGTCGCTGTCTTTGCTCCACCGGCAGCATTCCCCCACAAATTGCACTCATATACAGTAATCCAGTTTACTGCTTATACAATATATTTAGAAGAATTTTCATTTTAAGTGCTAAAATTTGTTACAGTGTAGCTTACGGAGGAGAGAGTGCAGCACAACACATGAGGTTTTAATACATCAAAATGAAGCTTTAGCTCTTGTCTTTATTTGATCTCTTCCAGAGTAAGTCCAAAGGCCAGGACCTTTTTGATCAGATCATGTATCACATAGATCTGGTTGAGACAGACTACTTTGGGTTGCAGTTCATGGACTCGGAACAAGTCTCGGTGAGTAACAAGTTGGTTATTCTATAATAGCAGAACAAAGTCTGAAACATACAAATCTTGAACTAGTTTTCTTCAATCTTTTTCAGCACTGGCTCGATATGACAAAGTTTATAAAGAAACAGATCCGAGGTACGTTTTTCAACCTGTTTTCCAATTAAGTCTCTTTGTGTTGTGGAAATGTGCAGTGTACTGTGTGTGTATGGTGAAGCAGGTGAGTGGGGAGCAGGTGCTGCATTATCCATTGTTGACATGGTGATTAACTTGTGCATTAGGAGTCGTAACCTTGTTTGCTCACCAGCTCAATGCATGGAGAAGAATAGATTAATTGATATTGTACTCGTCTGATGCCCCTTCTCTCATTGAGCTGAGTTTATGTTGAAGTGAAACACAGACGATCAAGATCAAAGTAAGTTGAGTAAGAACTGGTGGTGAATAAAGACTAATGTCCTGGCATAAAGTGATAAATAGTACAAGTTAAAATGAGATTTGAAGAGGATGAAATCATCAAATAATTTGAGATGTTTGAATTCTTTTTCAGCACATTGCACCTATTTTTCATCCTACTATTGTGTCTCTCTCACATTTATTCATCTCTTTATTCTCCATCTGTTTCTATCAGATGGGCCTCCGTACAGACTCTTCTTCAGAGTGAAATTTTACTCTTCAGAGCCAAATAACCTGCGAGAAGAATTTACAAGGTAAAATTTTCAAACACACACACACACACACGGTACAACACACACTGTTTTCCCACGAGCCCTGTGCCAAGGTCCGATGGGGGATATGGGGCTAATTACTTTGCTGCTGTGGGCAGATTCAAATCAAGGCTAAACGGACAGAGACTTGTTAAACAAATTACGTGTCAGGGATAAGGATAGGCTGGGGATACTTCAATTGATTTATGTTCTATAGCTCACTTTCTTTCTTACCAACAGGTATCTGTTTGTGCTGCAACTTCGACAAGATATTCTCTCCGGCAAGTAAGTCCTTGCATTGTTATTCATCGATACTAATACAAAAATACTGCGAAATATCACCACAGATCTGTGTGGACTTTAAAAAGGGCTTTCTTTTAAATGGGATGGCTCACATAGGGCATGGACATCTGCAGGGTTTTTATGAAATAAAGTTGCATCTCAATAAATTACAATATTGTGGAAAAGTTTATTTGAAAGTGGACTTGAAGAGAAACTTGTAAATTGTATCAATTCAGTACACACAGATTGAAATAGGTCAAGCATTTGTTTATTCTTTGAGTGGGTTTACAACTAATGGAGAAAAAATATTATCCCATAAAATTAGAGTATTACATGAAAGTAATAAAAAGGGTTTTTAATAAAGATGTCGACCTTCTAAAAAAAGTATGTTCAATTAAATGCATTCAATACTTGGTTGGGAATCTTTTTGTCAGAAATGCTGCTTGAATGGGGAAATCACAGTCATGTCAGGCTGATACCTGTGACACTTCTAAGGCGCCATGGAAGCCCAAGTTGCTTTGATATTGTTACTGGGTCTGGTGTCTACTGAATCTATTTAATGCATGTGTTTCATATCTTTAATTGAACTACTAAAAGAAGGTAACTTTCTCACTTTCTTGCAGTATTTTAAATTTTTTAGATGCACCTGTGTATAATAAAAAATGATGATTGGAACCAGTCAACAACTAGCAGACTTTTCTAACAACATTGATTATGGACATGAGTGTTATAGTGACGTAAAATAAAGTATAAAGCATAAAGTTAAGACCTCTACATGTAGATGAAGAACTACGAGCAAACAAAGCAGTAACTCTTGGCTTTGAAATCTACTGTGTAAATGAAGCTACAACAAGAGCCACAATGACATTGATCAAAATAATTCTTGGGATGGTTTCAGTTTGTAATGTTAACTGAAATTTATAAATAGCATAAATAGAAAACTGTCTGATAATATAAGTAAAATGACAAGAATATTGAGCATCTTGTTCTTTTGATCTCATTATTTAAGGGTAAAGAAAGATGAAGATGCTTTAACCGTTTCAAATAAACATCTGTAATCATTTCTGATATGTCTAATGAGAGGGTCCTTTAGCAGAATTAATTGAAAAATTGTAAAACTCTGCATTTTATAGATGCAAGTGCATTAAAGGGGTTAAAATATATCCCTTTAAAGTCCATAAGCTTTGATCAGTGTGCTCAGATCTGACCTCGTCTTAAGTGGAACAGAAAAAAAAAACACCCCTCCTTCTGAGTGTGAAACAAATCCCTCTTTAGTTTTATGGATGACAGTTCAACCTGTGATAAACACACTACCTGAAGTAGTTTTCTCGCAGGTCACCTACATTAGAGTTTTTGGGGACTTCTGTAGACTGAGGCCTGATTTTTATACACACAAACACAAACCAGCGTGCACAAACACACACTCAGACAGCGTGTTACCCCTCTCCCTCCTCTCGCCTCTATCTGGGCCACGGATCCCCCGAGTCCAGCTCTATTATAAAGCTCAAGATCAGGAACAGGAGAAGGCTTCTTATTTTAGGAAAAGGTTGCTCCTCTCCTCCTTGACACACACACACACACACACACACACACACACACACATACACACACATTCATCACTTTAATGTCTTTCCAACACATTTATGAATGCAGCCCACCACCTGTGTCTCTCTCCCTTTGATCAGGTTAAAATGTCCGTATGATGTCTCTGTGGAGCTGGGGGCATACTGTTTACAAAGTAAGTAGACTTCAACCACTCATTTATATTTACTGACTGCATTTTGTTTTTGCTATTGCCACCACGATACATGTCTATGTCTTTCACATCACTATTTACTATTAACCAAAGTACTTTAATACAGTTTGGATGTGTCAGGAGGCCATTTATCAATATTTACTGTACTGTGATCTCAATTTTCAAATGCAAACACACAAATGGCATTTTTTAGTTCTTCTTAACTGATGTTTTGATTAGAGATAAATTAAATAAAAGGTGGTAAAGCAGTTTTGGGAAGAAACTTATTTCAGTATTCTTTCTTAGAGTATCATTTAAATATTTATGGCTTGCAAAAAATCAGGAGTCCTCGAGTTTCTATCAAGCCTTGAGTGAGTTTGGTTGAATTTTTTTTATCAGTTTGCATTTCGGGACTCTGTATTGTTTGTCAGTTCACAGTGGGGGCTGTGAGATGGGTCAGACTACACTCCAGCTTGCTTCAGCACAGACTGCTCATATATTGACTGAAAGGAGAGGTTTTCATTCCACCCATAACCTTTAGGGTTACTAAACCAGCTGAGCAAGCTCACATCTTGACTGCCGAGAGGCTGATTTCTCATGCGCGAGGATGCTCTCAAATGTAGCCTGATCTTCTCATCCCAAACCATGTTCAGGCTGCCAAAATTAATGATGTGTTGTTGAACTAGTCATGATCACGATAATATGATGGTGATAAATTTCCGATCAGTTACGATGATCAGCTGTGAGCATTCAATCGATCAAACATGGTTGAAATGTGTGCGACAACAGCCAATCAGAGTCAACCTTTTCTTTCTCTATTTCCGTTTATAAGTTGCCAGGGAAGTAAACAAAATAACCAAATGTGGAGCTAAATGTGGAGCTGAGGGCAGTGAAATAGATGCAACATCGCCCGGCCCTTTGTTAAACTGAAGTTTTGTTTTTGTGAATCGAGTGTGCTGTGATAATTTTAAAAACGGTGTGTTTTCAGTTTTATATTAGAGAAATTTTAATTTTTTTGTAGATTTCCCACCTGTTGCTTGTCTTCATGGCCTTCCTCCCTTGTCTTTTGTGTAGGTGAGTTGGGAGACTGTGACCCCCTAGAGCACTCTCCTGTGCTAGTGTCTGAGTTTCGTTTTGCTCCCAAACAGAGCGAAGCTATGGAGGCAGACATCTTCAGCAGGTGGATAGATCTGAGGTGAGACTGGTTTTCATGAGTCCAGTATCAGGCCTTTGTGTAATACACTGCCTGGCCACAAAAAAAGTCCCCACTAGAAAAAAAAAAGGTCACACACTCCAGTAGCCACTAGGCATTATGGGTAAGGCATCTCTTCACCTGCCTCTCTTCTTACCCTGATGCGCCCATCACTCTGGAACAGGGTAATTCTGGACTCATCAGACCACATGACCTTCTTCTATTCCTCTAGAGTCCAAACTTTATGCTCCCCAGTAAACTGAAGCCTTTTTTCTCTGGTTATTCTTATGAGTTTATGTGTTTATGAGTTTATTTATTTAAAACAGGGACAAAACATATTAATTATTAGTGGTTTTCTTAAGGCTACACAGCAGTTCAATCCCAATCCCTTGAGTTAATTTTGTATTGTGAATGTGGAAATGCTCTTACTTTCACTACTGAGTTCTGAGTTGTTTTCCTTCAATTTGATTTTGCCAAACATGGATTAATTTCTGACCACTTTTCTTCCTTGGAAGATAATGGTTCTTCACCTTTCTTCCAGTTTTTAATAGTGTGTTGGACAGTGATAAGCCCAATTTTGGTAGTTTCTTCAATCTCCTTAGGCATTTTCTCTGATTGGTACATGCCAATAATTTGACCCTTCTTAAACAGACTAACATCTTTTCCATGACCACAGGATGTGTCTTTCTCCATGGTTATTTAAGAAATGAGAAGTTACTCATTGCATCAGCTGGGGTTAAATAACTTGTTTCCAGCTGAAAGATAATGGCCCATGCAGTAATTACCCAATAGGGAGCTTGCACCTATTTGCTTAGTTAAATCCAGGTAGCACCTTTTTCGTTTGGCCAGGCAGTGTTTTTCATACTAAGATACTGTACCACTAAAACCACAGAGAAATAAACACTTTCACTCATGTACTTGTTTTGGGTCCAGCAGCTTTTTGACCAGAGCAGGTTGATCTCTCCTGTGGGTAAAACCATTATGGCAAAAAAAGCTCAGAGGAGAACGAGTCTTTCTGCTGCTGACTTCCCACGCCAGCATGCCCCCTGATGAGGGCGGCTACATTTCACTCTCCCTCCCTTCCGCTTCCTCCGCCTCATCCCCTCTCACTGGCCTGTATGAAGGATTAAGGGATTAATCCCTGGAGGGTCTTGATTGATTCAGTGCAGTATTTATCCCAGCCTCAGTCCGACTGCTACCATCTCAGATTAGATTACACACACATATGCTGCGCTTCACTTGACTGACTGAGCCACACAAGGACACACTTCACTAAGTTCACCACCATCCATACACACAAGGAGTCTGAGTCAAGGAAGGTTAAAAACTCAGCATAACACCTTTGACCAACAGAGATCATGAATTGTCGATTTGGGTGCATGTCTTTGTCAGAGTGACAGAGGCGAGGTGGCAGAGGGAGTGATGTTTGGGTTGTGAAAACTCATCATGGTGTGTTATTTTGAAATCCACAGGGGACAAAGTCCGTCTCAAGCTGAGATATCTTTTCTCAACAAGTGCAAGTGGCTGGAGCTGTACGGAGTGGATATGCACTTTGTGAAGGTGTGTTTGTGTGATTCACTATCTGATATCTGACTGTTCTACTGGTGTGTTTCACATCTAAAGGTGTGTGTTGTGTCTTCAGGGCAGAGATGGGGGAGAATATGCACTAGGCCTCACTCCCACTGGCATCTTAGTGTTTGAAGGCTCCAACAAAATCGGCCTCTTCTTTTGGTAAGTGCACTTGATGCACCTCTGAGCGAGAGGTTTCTAAATTGGATCTAAACAAACCTGAGTGACTTGAAGTTCCCAAGAGAAGGAGCAAAGAGTTAGTTGACTCAGCATATAAATTTGTTTTCTTTGAAAAGGGGAAACTAGAGAAAGAATTGTAAATATTGATTTACGTTAACAGATACCAAATATGTATAAATATTTAACACGAAACAACTGTCGACAGCAAACTTGCAGGTATTGTGCATCATGAGAAAGGGGCATTATAACTTAAGAAAGGTTTTTATTTGATTAATGTTTTTGTCATCATCATTATTATGCTTTTAGGGAGTGAAAACCTAAGAATTCAATCATTTAAAAAGGGACACTTTAAAATCTCAAAAAATTTCTGTCTTGCAAAGATCTTTGTATTGAAATGTATCTCTCAACATAGGACAACACATCACCAAAAGGAAAATACAGCTAAGTATGGTTATGAATGACAAGGCAAACACTCTCTCACCAACTCATCCTCAACATCAAACAGCAGTAAGGGGTTAAGTAATATAAACAAAATAACTTCATCAATAAATAAATTGTACCATAAATCATAAACAAATGGCCAGAAATAAGAGAAAACTGTATTACAAAGTGGTGGATGCATACTGTTCATTTGTCAAAAAAGCTCAAAAGATTTGATAAGTAAATAGCAAACTATGAATGGCACACACTGTTGCTCACAGGAGGGTGAGTTTTTTTTTTTTTTTTATTGCACAGCAGTTTAGTAGATGTTAGGACTGCAAGTTTGCTCGATCAAGGGCTCAGCTCAGATAACTGACAGGTGGACACCTCATTGCTGTTAGTGTGGGGGCTCAAAGCCCACCCCCAATCCAACGTGTCATGGAGACTACCTTCATTTATACAACAGTCTATGCGTCTGACCCCACTGCAACAACAACCTGACAAAACAATGTGGCCAATACTTCAGTTTCAGTAATAAGTGCTCAGAGTCAGAATTGTTACATATGTAATCATGCCTTTTTGAAATCCCCAGCACCTGACTTTTTCATTTTAATATTTTAAAACATCAACAGAAAATAGTTTAATTCTTTTATTTTCTTTATCGTGTCCTTTCCATGCCTTTTAGTGTCATTATTAAAAAGATAGAAGAGTGGATGGAGGAGAAAACTGAGAGAAGGGAGTGAAGAATGACATGAGACTTCTGTACACAGGCGCATGACTTAAACACTGAACTATACCGGCAGGTTTAAAATGTCAGATCATCTTAATAACCTGCTTACATAACGCTCAGGTGCGTCTTGGTTTCTTTGTGTGTGTGTGTGTGTGTGTGTGTGTGTGTGTGTGTGTGTGTGTGTGTGTGTTTTAGGCCCAAAATCACTCGGCTGGACTTTAAAAAGAGTCGTCTCACTCTGGTCGTGGTTGAAGATGATGAGCAGGTTTGTTCTGCCCTTAAACTCATCTCTGAATACAAAATCCCATACACACACACACACACACACACACACACACACACACACACACATCAGGTGTTTAACAGGCTGTTTCAAACACACACACAGGGTCGGGAGCAGGAGCACACATTTATGTTCCAGCTGGCCAGCTCCAAGAGTTGCAAACACCTGTGGAAATGTGCCGTGGAGAGCCACGCCTTCTTCAGGCTACGACAACCAACCCCTGGAAAGCCCGGCCGCAGTGACTTCACACGACTCGGGTCCCGCTTCAGGTTCAGGTACAACACATTTTGTTAGTTTCTTCAAATTTGATTTCTTTATGTCTCTATGGAGCAAACAGAGTTGCTGATACCCCTGCCTCTCGCCCAATGACAGCTGGGATGGGCTCCAGCCACCCGTGACCCCAAACAGGATAAGCGGTTAGGAAAATGGATGAATGGAGTTGCTGATAAAGTCACTGATGAGCTGAAGCAGAGCACATTCACAGAGTCTCTCTCTGTTTAGTTGAATGTTCCTGTCTAAGTGCTGAAATCTCAGTAGAGAAGAACAACCAAAGTTAACCCGCTCAGGTATACAAGGCCATGACTGGTACCTGAAAGGGGGTAAAGTGTGTCACATAAAATAGAGCCTTTGTATCTATGGATACAGTGTATCTATGGTTACATGGATCCGTTCCTATGGAGACTAAATATCCCCTTCTCATTGTTTGTTTACTTCTGATGATTTCCAGAGAAAGTCTCACACACATCACGGGCTCTTCCTGTCATTTGTCAGATTGGTAGAAATAGAAACGGTAAAACCTGTGAAATGTTTCATAATATTTGAAACATGACAGATTTAAATTTTTATTTTTGGTCTTATATTAAACTGAGAACAGATTTATTCATTTGTTTACAGCTAGTGCTTATCCTCTTCAGGGTTGCAGGTGGCTAGAGCCTCTCCTAGCTGTTTTAGGGCTAGATGCTCGAGAGCAGGTTATTGTGTTAAATTTAACATTTATTCGTAATAAATTGGTTTTTATTTTGTATTTCTATTTGTTGTAGATTAATCAATCCATGACATTAATGTTTTCACAGGTCTTCAAAAAATTCACTGCTTTTATTTTGAAACTTACGCTTGCCCTTAGTTGTTTTTTAGATTTCATACATTTCTGCCCTCTATTTTCTATTTTAACTTAGAGTTATCACTTAATAAAATTATAATACAATGCCCATATCAGTCTTTTTTTGAATGATTTTTGAACACTTTTTCAGGAGTAACAGAAAGATTCATAAAAAGGAGAGGCATAAAAGAAGCTTCCAAAAAAAAAATTAAAACAAAACTAACAAAATAACAAACACAAATGTTCAGAAAATGTCCTCCAGAAGTGCAGAGGACTTGGTGGTGCAGGTCGTGCTCCATGCCGGGTTGGAATCCAGCCTGTGGCCTCTGTCCCGCAAGTCGCTCCCTGGTCTGTCCACTGTCCTCTTTCCTATCCAATTAAAGGCAAAAAAGCCCACAAAAACAACTTAAAAGAAAAAAGAATTCAGAGAAAATGTCTTGCATGAGCTTAAACTTAGAACAAATTGTCTGTTCAATAATGTTTTAAAACGCAAAGCTCAATGTCACACTTCACCTGACCTGGCCGGAGAGCAAAGGTCTGTCTGTGCACAGTTTGGATGAGGTATTTCTTCCACTGGCTTTTGAAACAGATCCCTTCCAGGGTAGAGAGTACTCCTTGTGTGATGTTGAAAATGAAATGTACTTTCTGATTTATCATTCATCACATCACGTTGGAAGATGCCATCTTTTTCAGCAAGTGTGAGTAAATTGTCCTGAGTTGTTTTCAATATCTCATGAAGATAAACTGAAGTACTCACAAAGATTGTCAGCTTACTCAGGTTGTGTTAAATAGCTTTCAGCTGCACAGGAAGACATTTAATATTTGATGTAGTTATGGTTACTGTCTAATTAAAAACAAATCCCATTTGGTCATTGCTGGACAGACAACTATCCAGTTTCCAAACAAATGCAGTTATCTGTCTTCCAAACCCACCTGCAGGTCAGACTGTTGTGTAGCATCAGTTTTAATAAATCTTTTATCTGTGTGTTTTTATTTCAGTGGTAAGACAGAGTATCAGGCCACTCATGGAGGCCGACTGAGGAGAGCAAGCACATTTGAGAGGAGACCAAGCAAGAGATACCCCTCCCGCACACAGTCACTGGGCAAAGGTGAGTCTAATAAGATAAGACAAGATAAGATACTCCTTTATTCATCCCACAATGGGGAAATTCAGTCACAGCAGCAATGCAAGAAAAAGTATAGTGCAAAAATTCCAAGAATAGATTTATACAATAATATAATAAGCTTCAACTAGGAAAAAATAAAGTCCATCAGAGGCGACAGCTCTTGTCAGCCTTCACCCCATCAGGGTCCAGGACTGAACTAGACTTCTTCACCAGTCTGTCTCGCTCTCCTGTATCCTGTCCACTCACAGCAGTAAAATTCTTCCAATGATGCATTGTATCATATGTTAGCTCAATTAGTCATGTCTCTGTGATGAGCATGATGCTACTTTACCCTCTGATATTCAGCTCACAGGGAACATTAGGCCTAGCACCAGTAAGCGTTGACATGTGACAAGCTGGGACAGAAAGCAAGGAACAGAAAATGGGAAAACACAGCTGCATAAACATAACCAGTTTGGTGTCCATGACCAAGAAATGAGGCATAAAGTGTATTACAAAGCACCAATTTTGAAGATAATCAATGAGATTAAAAAAAAGAGAGAGAGAAAAAGACAACATAGACAGAGCTGCTGCAACAAGTTGCCACTAGATCAGCACACTGTTAACAGCAACTGTGTCCTCCTCAATGCAACTGGTCACGTAAGCATGAAAATCATCGTTTTTAAGAATTTATTATCTGAAACTGTCTTTAAGTAACTAATGGTTTAGGGGGATGTTCAGTAAGTTTAAAGGTGGACTTCTTTGTGATACAAGATATCCTGTTTGCTCCACTTACGTGTCACCTTTCTGCTTTGTCAAAAGCACCTGCAGCACTCTCCACTCCTCCACACTTCCCACCCTCTGTGAGCCACAGCAGCTTCACAGGTCCACAGGCCTCTGTCTCACCATCATCTATTATACATGAATGACCAAGTGCAGACTGAATACCCTATTTACTTCAGGGCTGTCAGCGCTGACATGCACTGCAATAAAAAAAACAAAAAATAAAACAAGTGAAGATAGGAGTGTTCAGCATCAGTCCAGACTAAAAGAAAACAGATTTTTCTAGATAGACCTTTAAAAAATTAGGATTGAGTGACAGATTAATTTCCATTTTCTTCTTCTCTCTAATTGAATGTGTCTTGCTTTGTCAGTTGCCATTTCGCCTGCCAAGCCAACACATATCAGGTAAAAACACAACACACTAATCATATATGTTAATTCATTTTTTACACATTTAAGGGGGAGAATAGATTGAGTTTGTGTGTTTTGTACTTTTATTTTCTCCTTTTTTTTTTACTTTAATTTTTCACAATTTTTAAGTAAACAGGGTACAGAACAGTTCTGTTAAGTGAAATTATTATATAGTGCAAATAAGAAAGCAAATAGCAAAGAGAAAACAGAAGAAGAAAAGAGCAAGAAATGGGATAAAATAAATACGTATTTATATATATTTACATACATGGATATACAAATGCATGCATATTCACATGTACCAACTAACTTGCATGCATACATATGTACACACACACATAGATATATACACGTGTGTGTACATGCTCACATACCGTTTACATTTTGGACCTTTTACATTTACATTATGTTATAAATTTATATTATATTTATGCCTCACCTTTTACTATTACACATATGCATATAAACACACATACACACACAGCAATGTGCACATACACATACATCCATGTGCACATACACATGATAATAGTAAAGAGAATAAGTAGGGAAATTGTATGATTGAAGAAAAATGCAGTTACATTACACAAACATGTTACATAAACAGCAAAAATCACAACAATATCCTGGGGAGTCATAAGCGTGGTCCATGATTGTAACACTATCAGCGTTGCTTAGGTAGAAATGTTTCTTATGTTTGATGTGTTATTTTAGTTTGTTTTGTATTAGTCAAACTGCAGCTCAAATAAAAAGCTTGTCAGAAACAAAAAAAGACCTAAATAGTCTGAGATCTAACGCTAAAATAGCCCTTTTCATGTATTTGTTTTGTTTCGCTATCGCTGATTATTCTCTTTCTTTTCCAGCTCTCACACAAGCCCTGATCCCAGCCTGCATCCAGTGAGTGACCTCAGATAACCCTCAGAGACACACACACACACACACACACACACACACACACACACACACACACACAAACATGCTGCAGCTGCTGATCTGGCTCCAGCCTTGTGACAACATTTAATTTCAGCATCTTTTCAATCCGTCTTTTCTCTCCCTTCCAGTACCAGCACAACATCCCCATTGGCCACGAGCCGTGGCACTCGCCCCACCCCGCTCTCACACCTCCCGTGTACCTGCAGCCATCTGGACACACTCCACCTCACAGGTAAGGTGACCAACAGCACATAGACTCATCCAGTGCTCTGTGTTTTTGCTGCTACACATCCTCTGTTTTTCACCATGTGTCATGTCACTCATAAGCCCCATTTGTGTGTCTCGTCTGCCTCCATGCATGTGTGCGTGCGTTGGATCATCACCTCCCCGTCATGCTCAGGCCTCCTGTCGAGGCAGCAAGCTCCATATCCAGTCATCCTCCTGCTCCTAAGCGAACCAGCGGTGCCTTTCCAGGATCCATCAGTATGGTTTACAGGGATAAGGTCATGACCGCGCTCTGACCTCTGTTTGAGTTTTCAAACCCAGACTCTTTACTCTGAGACTTCTCACAGGCTGGTGTCCCAAATGTTGAAGCTCTGCTGATGGACTCAAATAAGGAAAAATGCTGTGCTCATCGAGCTAATTATCTCTGTCACCCTTCATTTGTCACATCCTCTCATGTGTTTCAGTGCACACCTTCATGACGTGTCCCACAAACTGCCTCAGAGCTTCACACAGGAGGTCCAGAGAACGTTAAAGGGCAACACAAGGGGGGGCTGTGTGTCAAAGACAGTGCAGAACAGTCTGAATCAAAATAATGTTAGTTTTTGTAGTACTCTTCACAAAGCTGATGGAAGGAATCAAAAATCTCTCAAACCCTCATCACTCGTACAAGTACCTCCTTCGTAGGGGTCACAATTCAGTCTCAATTTAACAGATGAATGTTATAGAATATCGTTACATACTTTAAAGCTAAAACATTATTTCACATGCCCAATAGAAGTTATTTTACAGAACTGCTCAGAAATCACTGCTGCACCTGTAACTGCTGAATCTACCTCGGAACCATCATGTTTTTATATTTTCCTCTGTGACAAAGCAAGCTGGAAATATTGTCTATAAATTCATAATATGTTGTAACAGAAAATAGAGCTTGTTGTATTGATGGTTTCTTGGGAGTATCACGAATGACAATTTCCCAAACTGCAAACAAAATTAGGCAAAAGGAGAGGGCTAAGCTGTGGTTTAATACTTTGATCCTCTGTAATTACAAGAACTTTCTAATAATAGTAACTTTATTTATATAGCACCTTAAAGAATATTAGTTTAAAAGGTGCTTTTACAGCAGTTAAACAACAGAAATCAGCATACAAAAAGTGAATAAAAGATTTTTTCCAGAAGAACAAAACCCAGAAAGTACAAGATACATAGACTGAGACCATGAGGACCTGAGGTAAGAAGAAGTGAAAAGGGAATTAAAAAGTTAAAAAGGTAAAAACAATGAACAGGTAAATCGATAAAGGAAGATAAGGGTTAAGATAATAATAGTGAAAGACACAAGTTAAAATAAGAGGAATGCATGACTAAAAATCTTCAACTAAATTGAAGTGAAAAAATGATGTTAAAATGATAATAATGAACAATTTGGATACAGTTATATGATAAAACAGACATAAAATGTGGGAGAGAATCCAAACTGAAGTAAGTAAAACAGTAAAAGGAAGAAATTGATAATATGATTCAATGAATCACCATAAGAAGATAATGAGGAGAGAGTAAGGTATTAAAAATAGATGTAGAAGACAATGTCACATAAAAGCAAGATAGTAAAAGTGTGTTTTTTGAAGGGATTTAAAAAATATAACTGAATCTGAAAGCCTCATGTCCTCAGGTAGGTTGTTCCAAAATCAAATTACAAAACAGCCAACTCTTTTCTGTGCTCATATTTTACATTTTATCTCAATAAGTCATTTGGTTGTTTTGTGCCATAAACACAGATACTCTGCCCTGTTCCTCTATGAACAGATAAATCGTGTCAGACTGATATTCCCTTTGTTGAAATGAATTATTTTCTGCTGTCATGTTTGGTGACTTAGTATGTTTACTCTCCTGACGTCTAATTTACCAAAATCACTTTAATCTGGGTGAGACTAGATGATGCAAAGTGAAGTGATTCTCAGCAGGTGGATGGGATATAGTGTGTGCTGGTTTAGGGATTAAGCTGCTTTAAGGTATATAGCATATCAGTCAGAGTGAATTTGAAGCATTAAGTTGAATCTTGCATATGTGATGTCGTGCTTTGTAAAGTAAGGACTGTGAGTGAAGGTAGGAGAGGTTATGGTTGTTGAAATCAACTGTTTACAGAAAATGTGGCCAATTTTTTTCATGTTATTTTGTGTTGCCTTTGACTCTGTAACTCTTACTTGAATCACACTTTGCTTAGGAATGTTGCCATTTTGTTTTGTCAATAAAAAACTGTTTATCAATGCAGTAATGTACAAAGCTCTGTTCTTCGTTTCAGAGTTAGAACAATTAGAATTCAGTGAGGGGATGATTTAGTGAGAACATCTCTGTGTTTTGAGACAATGAGGATGCAGTTTAAATGGCCTTGTTGTTCAGGGGAATTTGTTCTGGTTGCATATCGTCTTCAGTTTCCCTTTGAGCGGCCCTGCCTCAGACCACCAGTTCAGCGTTGAAGAAAATGAGACTTCATATTCTGGCAAGATCCACCACCATCACCGACGCCACACGCACAGCCAGGAAACGCTTTGCCACACGCACACACACAAGAACAGTGAGTATGCTCTGCAAATGAAAATGCTTAATGTTCTTCTCATGCTCGTTTACGTTGGTACGCATCAATAAAATAACACACCAACTATTCTGTTTGTCATTAAAGAAAGAGTTTTCATTCATTCAGGTTTAAATGTGCACTTAGAAACAGGTTTACCCACGTCGGGACTCATGTCTGATATGGAAACCTCTAGAAGATATCTGTCAGACTCATGTTTTTTCCATCATGAAGTATCTGCAGCATGTTTGTTACCTGATTTTCTGCAGCAAAGGATTAGTACCACCTGCAGGGCATTGTAATAATGAAAAGGCTGCAATGTGAGATACAGAAGAGCTGATTAGTTTGCCTGAGACTACTAGAGGCTACAAATAAAAAATATTTAGATAAAAATTTGGATGCAGGTAATTTTTCATTTTGTAATAATGTTGCATGCTATGTCTTGTATGTCTTTGTAAGCTGCAACTGGATACTGTGAATTTCCCTCGGGATCAATAAAGTATCTATCTATCTATCTATCTATCTATCTATCTATCTATCTATCTATCTAAAAATAAGCCTAGGATCAACTCAAGTGAATACTCAGAGGTGCTTTTTTATGCTGATAGTTTTAGTTTTACACTGTAAAATCCAATAACTACCCTGACTCACATTCCTAGGTTAACTTTACTAGGTTATCCACAATATGCACTTGCTACTTGCATCCATTGACTGTATGCTTGCATCTAGGAAGTAAAAGTTACTTGCATGGTGAAAAATGCAAAATACTCAGCGTTGGAGTGAAGATTACTGATTATTGAGTTAAGCTCACTTGCAACAATAAGTAGCCGATAGCATCTCACCGCCACTGCCCATTTAAAAAAGAGGAAGAAGAAGGAACTTAAGTCCTCATCAAGCCTTGTAGCCATGAGTGAGGAGGGCACACATTGAACATGAGAGTCTGCTGTATGTGGGTGACTCACGCAGGTTTCACAAGCTGTCTTCGCTCCATGGCATTGACTCCATGGAGCATGAATTACAGCCCAATTCAACATGTAGAACATGATGGGCAGCTTGAGTAGGCTAATGAAAATGCTTGGTCAAATTAGAGGCTAATTCAAACATACAACATCTGAACATCTCAAGATTTATCATCAAGAGTTTGACAGAAGAAAATATTATTTATTGGTATACTTGACACTCAGTATATGCCGTACACACCTGGACTAAGCCATGGAGCGTAGCGTCCATACCAGGACAAAGACAGCCCGTGTAACCTTTGTAATATGTCCATGCACAGCAGGGTCTCATGTCCACTGCCTGTCCTCCCCACTCATGGTCAACCTGAGTAATGATTTTTCTTTGTCTACATTCATAGTTGCTCAAACTCATTTGTAAGTGTACTCTCCTTAGGAAGCACTATTTAGTACAACTTAAAATACCTAGCTCTCTATACTAATTTTTTTTAATGCAACTGGTTTGCATGCTTTCTTTCAGTGACGATAACTATTCAGATTTTACAGTGTAGTAAGGAAGATTTTCATAACAGTATATTTATTGAGTTTTAAACATTTACAAGACACATGATGACAAATAAATCAAATCTAAGAAAAATGAATAGATTCAAAAATATCTTAATTACAAACTGTTTATCTTCCATTATTGTCCATATTAAATAAAGAGAGAATATTGCCATCGATGATTTGTTAAACACAAATATTCTGCCTGAGAGCAGTTACAGCAAGAATGACTACAGTTACAGACAGTTACAAACTCTTTGCCAGACTAACTCAAGACGTGATGGATCTTTATCTCCTAAAAAAAATGCTCAGTCGTCCCCAAATACTGTCAAACAATTCTTGTTTATTTTTATGTGTTCTCAGAGCGAGGCACAAAGACATTTCTTTAAACCACAGTGTAAAACTCAGCCTACCACTGCTTTTCCATTATTAATGCTATTAGACTTTTCCTATGCAATATGCAGAGGTCTACAAAGATCTGTTCTCTTCAGGTCAAATTCTGTCCTTTTAGATAGATACACAGAAGAAAAAAAAACTTAGGTTCTACATGAAAGATAAAAAGCCGTTGATTTTTTTCTGAATAACAAACAGGGTCACAGCCCTTTGGGTTTTTGTTGACCCAGTCTTCTTGAATAAGTGTTCATTTTTCTTCCTAACCTCTTTGTTTTCTTCCATTTATGAGCAAAGTGACTGCTGAAAGTTGCTAAAGTGGGTGTAAAGCAGCAATATAACACAGTATACAGCTCATGGTTCAGATACTTGCATTGCCTTGTCTCCAACATCAAACCCACCAGATGGGCATCAAACCTACCAGCTGTTACTAAAATAACTGTGTCCTTTCATGCCAAAAGAATTAAAGTAATGTCCATAAGTCATGCTGCTATATGGGTTTAGATTTTTCCCATCTTTATCTGTAACCCGTGTGTGTGTGTGTGTGTGTGTGTGTGTATCAGAGCGCCGAGCCCCTCCCTGCCCTGCTGATGGGTTGGACATCTCTCAGTCTCTGCTCAAGGCTCTGGAGTCAGAAAGTGATTCTGCCCCCTGGCCCTCTCTGCACATCAACATGGACAACAAGGTCACAGTTTTCCCACATGCTTGTTTTCCCATATCGCTCACAATACGAACTTGCCCCAGTTTTTTAACCTTCTTTTCTCTTCTGTTCTGCTGCCAGGGAGAGGAGAAGCAGCTGTCGGAAAAGTCTCTGCACCCCCCTGCGTCTCCAGTGATACACCCTGACCATGTTAAGTGTAACATCCTTAAGGCCCAGATGGAGGCAGCCTTCAGGGTCAGTACAAAACTTTCACCCCTTTGCCTCATACTTGTGCAGTGTAACTAACAGTGGTGTCATTTTCTCCTGTGTGATGAAGAAGGAAGCTCCAATAACGCCGAGAGGGAAAAACTCAAACCAGACCCTCAATGAGAGGCCAGTTCTCTAATCCCATCTACACTTTAGATTCAATTCTCTGCACATGCTCGTTGAGACTAAATTAGAAACTCTGGTTTTCAGGTACCAGAGCTCATCTCAAGACTCCGCCGCATCCAGTCTGACTGCAGACAAAACTCCACATCACCAAGACCGAAACCTGACGACGGACTCCTTGCCGTCTAAATCCAACACAAGCACCACCCGCAGAAAACGACTGGTCAGACAGTTCAGCTTGTGAGTCCACACCAGTTATGAATACTGAGATCTGAGAGGGGAATTGCACCCCTGAAATAGATAATTCATTCAAGAAATGCTCCACTCTGACATTTTACACAGAGCAATCTGCGGGTGTGTAAGTCTTTCTCAATTTATTGCTCATCAGTAACCACGAAGATGAGGATAATCTCCCAGAGGCGCTTGCAGCCATCTCCTCCCAGAGTATGATGAAGTCAGGATCTACGAGCTCATTAGACAAACAGATACAGCCATCCATCTACCCACAGGTAGCACTAACGCACACACACACACACACACATACAACACACACAACATAATAAAGCATGTTTGTTTGATGCCCAGCACAACACTTCAATCATCAGTGTAGCCTCTAGTCCTCACCTGTAACTACACAAAAAGGATGTGTGTCTATGTGTGTGTGTTTGTGTGTGTGATACACTGATGTGTATTCCAGGTGGATAACATGCCAGCCCTGGAGCTGGGTGGTCCATGCTGCCCCTCTCCTTCGCCCTCCCCCCACCTCTCTCCTTCTTACTATCGTAGCTCCATCCCTCACCTGGTCCCTTACCTTGCTGCACATAACGACAGGTAACACGGCGTACACTTCATGTTCACCCTGGTCACTTTTCAAATTTGCTTGAGCTTTTTTCCAATGGTGTCACAAGTTTCTTGAGAGATTTAAGTGTTAATTTTGGGAAATCCTGTTGAGATGCAAGATTGTAAAACTAGCACAACCTGTGATATCGGATTAACCAACTGATCTGATTATCATATGTGGGTCATTATCAAAATATAATGATTTTTCTGAGTCCAAAAGATAAAAATTTTAATTAATTTTTCAGCCATTTGATTCAACTGCAAGTATTTATTAGTAAGTTGACCATGTTCACAACCACAATGGACATCTAGAATATTCGTCTTTTTTATTATTTTATGTCATTGGATTTTCTGGAGGTGTTACCACACTTCAGATTATAATTAAAAGATCAATGAACACAATAAAATGAATCAAAAGGCACATATCACAACTTCTGGAAACTTCGGAAAAAAAAACCTCCTGGAAATAACTGTATTTTTTGAGTCAATTTCTAGGTGTATAGCATTATTACTGAGATTAAAAATGCTATTGATACTCACAGGCCTAATTACTGTTGTTACAGGAAAGGGCGGCAACACCAATGATATATAACAGGCGAATGTCCGTGTCCAATCTAGTTCAAAGCTAGCACAAGTTACTCATGAACCTGTTATTTTTTTCATAGAAATGTTTCATACTTGCACAAATCAAGGCAACACCAATGACACATGCAAAAGAGCCAGGTCGAAAAATGACATTTTATTTGAAAATATCTCACTTTTACTTTTTTAAATTCTTGAATGGCTCCTCCTCTTTGCTGACCTTTGACCCTGGGAGTTTTCTTATCATATATTGTTGATCTTCACAAACAATAGCCTGTGATACCAGTAACACCAATTACACCAAATCAAAGGCCAGTTTTTCTTTTGAAAATATTTTTAGTAGTAATAGTCAATTAAGTTTTAATTGTATTCATTCATTAAGCCCCTTGTTTGCACATAATTGTCCCATTGTTGTTTTTTAAAACAAAAAGAGGAAATATTTTTACATTCCTCACTAGCTGTAAAACATGGCAGTAGGAAATGTTCTTTTAGATACAAAGCTTATAAAAACTGACATAGAAATATAAAATGCAAATATAGACACTGAAATTACCACGATCGTTTAAATGGGTATGGAATTATCTAACATTGGTTTGATCAGAATGGTTTTTATATTTTTAAAGCAGTTTAGTGTCTAGAAAATGTAGGGACACATTTCTCTGTATTTTGAGAATGACCCTTTTATGAAATGTTTGAAATTGTTAATTGAAGAAGAACTCAGACATTAGATTTTGATACTGACCTCACTGAAATAACCCACATGTTTTAATGTAGTTTCCTACTTGATGTCATTTATTGACAGAAATTGAATATTAGTACCAATGTTTAAAAGCAAACAAACAAAAAACGTTAATTTTCTTTCTTGTTTGGTTAGCTTTTACACGTCCTTCTTGTTCTTCTACAACCTCTGAACAGTTTTGTGCATTTTCATCAACGCTGGACAAACAAGTTTCACAAAACATCGTTACTCTGTGTTTTCAGTGGAGAGGAGATGAGGTTGGACAGGGAGAAGATACTCAGAGCCCTCCTGATGACGGAGCTCTGAGCCAATAACCCTCGTGCCATGTGACGTCTCTACCAGTTGACCTGCAGTTAAAGGAAGACGCGGAAGACCCCTGAATCGCTGGGTCCAACCAACATTTGTATATTTGCATAAAACACTGAGCAACTATAGATATATATTTGCACAAAGGCAATTGTTATATTTGCTTAATTGTTATTTCAGAAGGACATTTCTTTATATTCAAACTAAAACTGTTAAAACTATAAGTGAGATAGGTCAAAATGGACTCACTGGCGAACTGATGATCTACTCATTACAGATGAGCTACAGATGCTAATGGTGCTGCCTGCATGACAAATATAAACATGATGAAACACTCTTCTGATTTGCTTTGGGGCTCTGAATACTTCATTAATTTTATCAACACTGTGTCTATGCTGATGCCTAAACTGTTCCCAGACATTGACTGTTCAAGCATTGATCTCTTCATTGTCAAAAAAGAGGCTGAACTGAAAGCGTTTTCACCTCCAAGTCAGTTTGTTCTAAATGTAAATAGCAATGTTATTATTAATACGCAGAAAACATGGCTTACTTGTGTCACAGATACTTTGATGAAATGTCTAAACCTTTGAGTGTTGAGACACTGAACACTGAACAGCCCAAGTTAAAGTGATTTACTCTGTGTAGCTGCAGTCTCACACCATCCACTAGGAGGAGACAAACCTGCAGTGACAGCTCAGCTGAACATGTTGGTGTGATCAAGCAGATCAAGCTCTTTTGCTATTTTTTATACACAATTTGAAATTTCCTCTTGGGTCAGATACAAAAATGATCTCAAGTCATGTTTTTTGAAAAACTATAATAATTTTAGTTACAACCCAGCTTTAATTCAGCTCTTGTTTGCCACAACCACATCTGGTGCAGCATGTGTTGCTGCTGTTCTGCGTGTTGATTGTGTTGTTCCCTCCCCCGGTCATAATAAAAGGCCACATCATCAGTTTGACAACTGTAGGAGCATCATTGGTGTCTGGCATGGCAATGTGGCTCAGCCTCGCCCTGCGTGCCTGAGTGATAAGTGTGTGTGTGTGTGTGTGTGTGTGTGTGTGTGTGTGTGTGTGTGTGTGTGTTTACGTGTGTGTGTGCGTGTGTGTGTAGGCCTTACCCACCCTGTGAGGGAATGTACTTAAAAGAATATAACTGAGTTATCTGCCCCTACACACCTCTCAGGTACAGCATGGTGAGTCAGCCTGTAATTGCCCTTCTGTTCTGTTCCTCTGTGAACACTCTGCTTTGGATAATTCATCTTCAAGACAAAGTGCAGCAAAGGCTTGGGGGTTGAAATGTTGGAAGCTTGAAAAGTTTATGTAGGAAACAACAGGAATCTTTTTGTCAGTGACTTTCAAAGCACAGCAATCTTTTCTGCTTCAAAGGTTAATACATAAGAGACTGGTTAGGAGGGACTGAAGATCTTTATGGAACAAAAAACTTTTTTCTTACTACTGATCTCAGCTAAGCCCCATTTTTTACCTTTACATCTAAATACAAACAGTTATATTTACAGTGACCAACAAACCTGAAAAGCAAAGATTGTGGGAGGAGGCCCACATGTTCACTGGGAGAAAGAGCGAACTCCACCTGGAAAAACACCTGCCTGAACCAGGAACCTTTTTGCTTTGAAGCAACCACACTAACCACTTTCCCACCATGCAGGTTTTTACTATATAATCAGAATCAATAACAATTTATTTCAGAGCCTAATGGTTGATAATGTCATCCAATTTAGTGTCAGTAGTGCACATGTTGATAACATATGTATCATATTTGAGAAGTTTACAGCTTTAGGGGTGACAAAAAGACCTGGCAAAGTATGACCATCAGGGGGAAGTTTTACAGTGTAGAGGCCACAGGCAAACATAATGAATCTAATTTGAATAACTTATGCTGAAGAGAAGGTTAAGATAAGAGTAGCAACAGCGCAACAGCTAACAGGTTGCTTTCCTGTTGTAAATATATCTAAATTTACTAACAACAGTTCATATTGGAACGTAGATTTATTTAGAAAAAGATTAGTGTTTAAAGCTAAAACCCAAAATGAGTAAGGAAATACAATTATAAGAGGGGATGTGTCAAAATTGAAAGGTTGAATGCAGTTGTGGCCCCACATAACTCTCCTTTGCTGCCCCTTCCATTTAGATTTGCTCAATCCTTTAACACGTGACACTGTTCTTTAAATTTCATGCTCTCATTGCGTTACAAAACTAGTACATCTTTTAAACCAGGGCAAATGGTTGCATTCATGTTGGACCATGAACAAACAAAGACAAAGAGATATATTTTTTAAAACTAGAAAGACCACCAGAATGTTAGGTCATGTTGTATTTAATGGATTAAAGATGAAGTATGTTCCCCACTTAACTCTGTAAATAAAGCTTAAAAAACTATTAGGCCTTTGTTGAATGGATGTAATGGTGTTGCCAAGCTGGTTTAGACAGTGGTTTTGTGTGCAGGAGAATGAGAGAGTGTGTTTAAAAGGGATCGAGTTGGGTGGGGTGCACAAGATTGTATTACACAATGCCAAATCTGCCCTGAGGGGGTCTGACATGGTTTTGTGTGCCTTCCGTCTCTCTCCCCCCCTTCCTGCACTCTCCATTCTTCACTTTTCCAGCCTGTTGGAAAAAAAGGGCCATCCTCTGAGATAATGTGTTTAGTGTGTCTGAGTGACAATAGCTTCTTTGCTATAGCATATGTGTGTGTATGTGGGAAACAGAGGTAATCACTGAGGACAGCGTGAGGGAGTTCCCACAGTTTTGCCTTTGGCTAAATTCTGTCACCAGTCAGCTTCACCTGTGTGTTTGTGTTCCAGCGCTTCACACACCCTCTCAAAGCATAGAAACACACAGTAAGAGCACTGCAAAGCGAAAGAAGCACAAAACACTGAGAGTGACACAGGGGAAAGCTGGCAAACTCCATGTTGTGTTTATTGTTTGTTTTATTTTTCATGAGGACGTCATGAGCAGCAGGACGTCCTACTGTAAAATATTTTTGCATGGAGCCTAAACAGCAACTTAAAGGGGCACAAACAGTTAAGTTCACAATATACATGTCAGAGGTGTCCTTCATTTCCTTCTCTTCTCTTCATTTATTCTCCAGATGATTTCGTTTTAAGACAAGTGGCAAAGGGATTTCTTCAGGGAGCAAAGCTTATCCACTGCATTACCCTGACATCAGCATAGATGATTGAGAGAAGACTAGGAATGTGTGATGGACAGTTTATCTTTGGACTAAAATGTGTAATAAAACCCCTCTGGACACTGAAAGTCACTTAGTAAACAGAGCTTTGACATGAATCGTCTTGATAAAAGTAGCTCTGTGGTTGGGTTACAGAGGGCTGGGACTGTCCTTTGTTTCGATGTTCATCCAAAACAAGAGGCAAGACAACATTGGCATCACACAACATGAACACATACACATATAGGAGTGAAACAAGGGGGAGGTGTGAGATGTCACATTTTTGTAAGTGAAACCTGTCGCAAGGATCAGATTGACTGACAAACTCACAGTGTAACAACGATACTGCTATAATACACATTAGTAGTCTTATTGATTAGCAGTGCATTGATATTTGGCATAATGTAAACATCTTAAACTTTAACTACTAACTTCTTCATGCACTAAAGCTTCCAATACAATCACTGCCTATTGTATCAAATGACTATAAAACACAAACAGTGTTCTGCAATGAAGTATAAAGGCACATCAACACAGCCATGCATAATACTCACTTTTATCTTTTTCACGCCAAAACACACTCACACACACATTCACTCTTCACAGACAAGCTTAAGAATAAAATTGAGCTCAGTTTCTAATTTTTCATTCTCTAGTTTGGTTATCAAATGTCTCATCGTGATTATAATATCATAACAAGTTTACAAAAAATCTCTATAAAGCTTTTCAAATACACTCAATATGTGCAATATAAGTCAAAACTGCTATGTTTGGCTAAGGCCACAATGATTTTGGTATAAAATAGATTAATTTCTGTTCTGAAAGATATAAATAACACATCTAAAAGACTGAAAAAAAATTGAAATACATTAAAAGTTTATACCAAATTGTCATATGACCTTTTTTTATATTTGTAACCCTACAGCAGGGTCAGGTCCAGGTACTGCCCACCGGGCTTGGTCATGAGAGCAGGGAGGGACATGAGAGGAGCATCGCCTCCACCGGACTGACCAATCAGGCTGCTGCTCAGGAGAGAAACGGACTCTGCAGGACTCTAAGAGAGAGGTGGTTGGAAGGAAAGGAAAGGAGAAACAGAAGAGTGTCATGACTGTGTAAAAGTGTCAAACACAGAGCCCTCACACCAGCACCAGGCGTAACCAATCACCCTTCGACCACCTGAAGCCTTCACCAGTTATTACCACTCTATTGTCAACACATCAGCCACTGATCATTAGTGAAGCACCTTAACCCCTCAGCTACCAGAGCTACACCTGTCAAGCTTTTAATTCGAGACAGAAAGTAATAGAAACGCTGTGATAACTGTGGCATAGGAGGTGCTGCAACTTTTGAAACATGTTTTATCTATTCTTTTCTTGTTGATTTTTTAAAGCAAATTATCTTGGATGATCTTGAAGTTCAAATGAATATTGGTGCCGTTTGTTTGCGTGTGATGATATACACTGTCTGGCCAAAAAAGTTTGTAGTGTTTTATTGGACCGCCTTCAGTTTTGATTACTGCATGCATTCACTGTGGCATGTTTAGATAAGCTTAAATAAGCAACCCCAGATCAAAGCACTGCATCCACAAGCTTATACAGTAGGCACTAGGCATTATGGGTAAGGCATCACTTCACCTGCCTCTCTTCTTACCCTGATGCACCCGTCACTCTGGAGCAGGGTAACTCTAGACTCATCAGACCACATAACCTTCTCCTATTCCTCCAGAGACCAACTTTTATGCTCCCTCGCAAACTGAAGCATTTTTTACCATTAGCCTCACTAATTAGTGGGTTTCTTAAGGCTACACAGCTGCTCAACTGGGGTTAAATAACTTGGCTTGTGCCTATTTGCTTTGTGAAATCCGGGTGGCAGCTTTTATTTGACCAGGCAGTGTAATACTTTGATAATTTAGTATTTATGCATATGCCAAAACATAACAATTTCTTGACTTAAAGCTCCTGTGAGGAATTGCTGGTACATCTTAATTTGGTGAAACATGCAGAATTAGTCATGTATATAAGCGACTTGGCTATTCTAATGGTACCAGCTCGAGCCAAGGAGGTACCCAACACTGTAAGGTACCCAAATTCACAAGTTACAGGACTATTTATGACAGCGTTACGTACCATTTCAGAATTTAATAAAAACTGAAGCTTGACAGATCTTCTGAGTGTAGTTTTGGATGAAAAGCTCTAAGTGAATAATCACTCTTTGGTTGGTGGGGTTGTGCCCAATAATCCCCCCAGAGCATAGAAATATGACAGTCAGTGGAAGACAAAGCAAATCACCTCTTCCAGAAAACTTCACCACATCAAAGCCCAGCCATGATTGAAATCCAAAAACCAACAAACAACAAAACTCCCAATCATAATTTGCCCATTCTTGACAGCCTGTGTGTGCATTTGTTTGCGTGCATGTTTGTGATGATGATGAAATACCCACTGCCACAGCCTTTGTCTAAACTAAATCCCCCTCACAGAGCCCTCAATTAATTCTTACCTGCCACCTGCCTCAGACACCTTAAATACACACCCATTCTTTGGGCTGCGTAAGCAATGTCCCAGTCGGGTCGTGAGCGTGCACAGGCCCATGAGCGTGCATTAGAGCATCCTCGGGGGCATACTGTTGCGTGAGGAAGGGGAAGGAACGACAAAGACAGGGGGCTGAGAGATAATCAACCTTATAGATGTTAACCTACAAGCTACATGAGCCTGTAAACTCCAGTATAGTGGTGAATGTGCATTTTAAGTCTGTGTTACTTTAGCATAAATGTTTTGTATGTTGCAAGTTTTCACTCTCCTCCAAGTTTGAATAAGACTTGAGCTTCTCCAATTCAAGTCTAAGCAAGCAGAGGAGCATGTGTGACAGAACAGGGAGAGTAGACAGGATAAACTCGTTTGATGGCCTCTGGGCAAACACAGTGGATGCCTGGTGATACACACCCTCAACAGGAGAAGATATGAAAACAACACTTGGATCCTATAGAGGGGTGTGTGAACTCTATGAAGGCATCGTGTTGTGTTTGTGTAGTATCAACTGTGGAACTGTATCAATGACCAGCTCAGCATTTACACCTCTTACCTGGTAACCTTGCACTGCATTGATGAGGTCTTTAACTCCAGCGCTGTTGTAGGTCAGACCTGGCATGCGCACCAACCCCCCAGGGGTGGAGAGGGAGGAGGGGGAGGGGAAGAAACCTACAGTGGTAGGTGAGCCAGGTGGACTGAGGAGAGAAAAGAAGGTAGGCACATGCAGGCTGTTAATATAAAAATATATTTTAAACAAATAAAAACAATAACTACATGACTTAAATGTTGCATTTTTCTGAGGGGAAAAAAAACTGAAAAAACCTGGTTCACCAGAGTGGGAATTAATTTTTTCCTCAGTGGTGGAGGGTTGATCAGGTACAACAAGAGACCAGTAATATTTGGTCCTTTTAAACCACAGCCGTCAGTCATTAACTGCCCTTGTCTTGGCATTTGTCCTTAGATAGACCAACCAGAAACTATGGCTATGTTCACACAGCAGTTAAAAGTGACCTCAATCTGATTCTTACGCTGAAATGTGACCCCTATCTACTTTCTTTCTGACAGTGTGAACGGCACAAGTCACACTGAATCTGATATTTTCATGTTAGATTCAGGTCACTCTCAAATGTGGGGCTGAATCAGGTACATATCAGATTATTTAGAAGATAACCACAATCTGAGCAGCCAGGCCCCATTAAATGCCACATTCAATGTTGTTCTGCCGCGACACGGGTCATAGTTCTGGACCACAGACAAGAACGAAGGAGGGAATTAATTTTCTTTCACCTCTGTCTCCTCCCTAACATAACCTTCTCACAAATTTCCCAGCTTCCGCCACACACAGTCTTTAACATAAGACCATAAATGAGACTACTAGCTGCAGCCATGTTAGTTTTCATTAACACCATTCTGTGCGTGAGATAACTGAGCATGTGGGTCACTTTGGGAGTGTGAGCTGTTCATACTGCATGAAGACCACATTTAAGGCTTTTGATGTGAATACAGCCAATGCAATTCAACTATTACCACTAATAAAGATTGATCAAAGTTACTTTTGATGTCTGAAAGTACTGCTGTAAGGCAAAATGATAAACCATATGTTTTACACCTAACAAGTAGCTAGATGACATTTATATAGGAAAAAACACCACAAAAAATAGTTCAACAAAATCAACAAAAAGATAAGAGCCATTGCTTTGCCTACAGGGGCGCTAAATTTGGACATCTTTAAAATGAACAATCTGTATGGAAAATATTGACAGGGCTCATTTTTTTAGTCTTTTTAGTCTTATATGAACATTGATTAAAAAGTCTCAAGTATGCTTAGAAATTGCTCAGATTTTCATTTGTCATCCCTGTCTGTGAGAAGATCCACTCATTGGCTGATCTTCTCGGTTTGACCCCATCTTGAAATCCTCCTTGTCCTGAACCATGGACATTACAGCCAATGATCCAATCACTTTCTTAGTTAAATGTCCCTCGTGTCCACTCAGAATTGGGGGAAAAAGTTTTTCATTTTGCTTCTCCCTCTTCATGGGACTCCCTGCAAGCTACACTAAAATTGCCAGACGTGATCCTGTTTGTCAGCTTCCTTGAAATTCTCAGAGTCAAGGAACTGGAAATTGTTGGGCTTTGTCAGTTTTAAATCAGATTGTCAACTTTTTTAAACTTGCTGATATTCTTTATTTCTTATTTTTGTTGTATTTATTACGTGAATATTTGTGTTGTGTTTGTGCACTGAGAAAAGCTGCTGCCTCTTGGACTGATCATTTTTGCAAAAGAGGTTCTATAACTCAATAAGCTTTTACTGAATTAAATAATATTTTTAATAATTTCTGCAACCGCATTGCTAAGTGAACCATAATAATAACCAGGCAAATAGAGGGTTCAGATAATCCTTCCTGTAAACAAATACCTATTCTATAAATAAGCTGGACAAGGCCAGCCTTTGAGTCTGAACAGCATGTCAGTCTTAATTTGGTGCATTTGTATCTGATTCAGTTCACTGACAAAAATCCTTAAGTGGTTCTTTTAAAGTGCTATGCTGTGTGCTACAAATCCAATTATACTTCATATTCCACCCTAGTGAGAGGGCTGTGTAGATGCAAGCAATACCACAGCACTATTTTAGCATCAATACAGCTTGAAAATCTTGAAATTATTTGACAAATAATCAAATAGGACAGTAAAAAGTGTACAGTGTGGAGCAACATTTTTCCTAAAAAGCTTCTGATGATCATAACTGATCTGTCACATAATAAATGACTACAGGATCAGAAATTACATTATATGAAGCAAATAAAAGTCCAATAGGAAGGAATCAGAAATTGAAAACTATGGCCTATGTTTAAAAGCCGCACGTCTCTCTCTGTTTGTCTGTGCACATCATTGTTTACCTGGGGTAGTAGGCTGTGTAGTTCATGTATAGCTGAGCTGAAGCAGGGTAGTATGCATGTCCTGGAGGCAGGGGGCGTGGGGTCAGTAGCACTTGACCAATGGGAGGGTAGAGGGCAGCAGCAGCCTCAGTGGGCAGGACAGGTGGAGCGGGGGCGAATGGGTAGGAGGGTGGAGATAAACCTGAAGAGAAGAGTACAAAGGTGGGAAAAACATATTTAATGGATGAACGGGACAGAAACAGATTTAAGTGATTTGAGTGAAATCTGGTCATTGTTTGTTTGTCAGAGAGGCGATCATGCAAATGTGCAAACAATGACCATGATCCTACTCTGACTCATGGACAGTTTGTGTTCGACATTGTCTCTGTGCAGTATTTAAGTATCAAGTAACTTAAGGTTTTCTCTTTCTATAAACCAAGCTACAGACCAGCTGGTAAATTCATTAGGTTGTGTTTATGTACAATAACTGCACAATCGATGGACAAAACTCTCAGGGTTTTTGCCATTTTAGGCTTATCAGATAATTTAAGTGTTGCATCCTGAAAATATGAAATTTATGTCTTGATATTTACATATGTCTTCCTATCTCACAGATCATTTCACACGGGAAGTATAAACAATTCTTCTTGTCTCATGATCTCATAACATAACAAGTTCACTCCTCATATCCAACACTTAAAAAATAGTTTGTCATTTTTTAAACTGGGTGATCACCTGTTCACATTTACAGAGAAAGATACAGAGAACAAAGCATTTTTCTATGCACCAGCAATCAGTTATGCCCACCTTACCCACAGCTTCACTGATTGGACAAGCACAATAGATGCAACCTACGGGGGTGCATCAATCTATTGAGGGTAAATCCCACAACCACCACTACCAATCTGATAAGACCAGAGAGCTGTAAGCTGTTGCCTAATTTCAAAAATAACTCTCTTGCTTACATTTTCCAACCCTTTCAGATTTTACTAAGGAAGTGGTAAAGGAGCAAAATCAAGGATAAGTACCAAACATGCCACTGAAGAAGATTTACTACAATCAGAATGTGTGTACGAAGGTGGATTAAACGATAAACTTGTGAGGTTCCTTTGTGCATGCAGATGTTTTTTTAATCACACTTCAGACAGCTACACACACACACTCACACATACAGTTTTAAATCCTCCTGTTAGAATGTGTGTCCCCAACCTCACAAACTACAAGATTGGAGAAAAAACAGCAACTCTGCCCCCAAATGGCAGGAGCCCACCTACCCTGCAGTCCCGAAGCACCCCCAGCTCCCAGCAGCACTTACGTCTGGACTTACATGGCGGCGGGCTGAGCCCTGTCCCACTTCTGCTCCGGTTGTGTGTGTGTGTATGTGTGTGTGACAGGGAGCCTCCCATCAGCACTAGGCCCATCTCCTCTGTGCTGCAGGGGAACACCTCCACATAGCGGCTGTTGGCCCCACGCTGGCTGGACATCACGTGCTTATGGAGCCGCTGTGAGGCCTGAAGTGCTCGCTCTACTGAGGTCATCTGGATGAAGCAGTCACCTGATGGGCGACCCTGGGGTAAGAAAACCATCAGTTATTTCTCACGTTGTGTCAAGAAGTGGGTGAGTCTGATTAACATACTTCATAAAGCTGATGTGATGGAATCAAGTTATTCTGCTAAGTTGCAGAGTCATAACAACACCGTGACGATAAAGCAATTGTTTCAACTTAAAAACTGATAACTTAAGCCGATGTTAGCATTTAATCCATTCCTGCCTTGGAATACTCTTAAATTGGGGTGACCAAATGTCCTTTTTTGCCTGGACATGTCCTCCTTTTTGGCAGTAGTTATGTTTTCAATTCACAGAAATGGAAAAAAAGGAGAAATTTTGAGATAAAAAGTCAAAATTTTCAAATAAAGTCAAGTCAAAATCATGATACAAAAGTAGAAATTTGATTTTTTTTAATCTCTAGATTCTTACCTAATATGGACAAAAGAAAAAACGTACCAAGCCAGTTTTTTATCTTCTCATTTCTAATGGCAGAAATTGGCTTCTTTACATTGTTTAAGTTTATATTGTAGAAAATCTTCACTTCAAATGGAAAAAAGGGTTTCAATGGGTTATGAAGCTCATTAGTCGTCATTGAGTATCTTTGGGTAACTTTCAGTATATGGAAAGGGACGTGAAAGGGGTCCCCTTTTATGGTTTTTAATATATGATCACCCTAGATCAATACCTTTCTGCTAGAAGCATTCCTGTAACATTTTAGAAAAATGTGAAACTGTAAATATCATAAATATCAATTAACATAATGCCAAACTCAGCTAAACTCTAACTATGTTTTGTTTATAAAGACTGTACCATATTCCCCCAAAAGATTTTCAGTTTTTATACCATTTTTAACTCTCTGCAGATCAGAAACGGTTATTAAAGAACATTTTGTCCGAATTCCTATGATAATACAAGCTGGAGAACCTGAAACAATCACACCAGAAAAAAAGTTTGCTGAGTGAATATGGCGCATGGGTGTGTCTGCGATGTTGACACACGTACCTGCTGGTTGAGGACCATGTGCACACCATGTGGTCTGATATCCTGTGTAAACTCGCCCAGGAAGGTGAGTATGTCCTCTATGCTCGCTGTGTAAGGTAGACCCCTCAACCTCAAGCAGTCCCTCATACCAACAGGAGGGGGCAGGAGAGACATCGTGGGGAGCACTGACACCAAGGGGGCAGGGGCCACAGGGATCAGAGGGGCCGATGAGTATCGGTTCAACACCTAGAATGTACATGTGAAGTCATAAATGATGGCCAAATCAGGGAAAATGAAACCCAAAAGACTTCACCTCAGTGTACATTTCCTTTTACAGTTGCAGAGAAATGTGTTGCAAAGTTAGAGAGAGGCTTGTTTACATTTCTGGAGAGGATCAATAAAAGTCATTGGCCTGTCATACACAAGTATCTGAGGAGAAGCCTCTGCACAGGTATTTATGAGGGCTCCTATCAGCTCAAGTAAGAATATGAGTCTACATCTGTTGAAGAAACAGAATCTCTCACAGAGTGTTTGTGTGTACCTACATACTTAAGGTAAACACATACAAATGAACAGTCCCTCTTGCTGTGCAGGTGCCCCACCCATAAGCCTCACTGCAATTCACACAACTACAGTTCAAAGGGACAAATGACACACCCACAGAAACTGTCACACCAAACACTTCCTCAAAGTCTCTTTTAGACAGGAGAAACACAAAATTTCCACTTTACATCCAGAGAAATGCACATGGATACTCCCAGATCAAGGTGTCGTCACGCCGTACCTGTTGGACTTCAGCTGCTGTGCTTTTGAACAGCTCAATGTATCTCCTCCCCAAGCTTTCTTTGTGTTTCCTCAGAGCACACTGGGCATGTTCCTCACAGGCGAACAGGACAAAGGCATCACCGGTGGGACGTCCATCAGGATAACGCACAAAAAGGATGCCATCATTCCCTCCACTGACTGGACATGTCTCTTTAAGCCCCTCCCCCTGGGAGAAGAACTTGAGCACCTGCTCATGTGTGGCAGTGAAAGGAAGACCTCGCATCCTCACTATGATCTGGTCCTCTCGGGACAGGAACATGGCGACCTCATTGGAGGTACCTTGAGGACACAAGAGGAAACAAGCACTAATTTAAACACAGCAGAAAAAAAAACATGTTTATGGCTTTATCATCTAAAAGTTTTCCATGCTTTGAGTGCTTTTTCTGAAAATTTTTACAAGTACACTTGACTCATATCCTAAAATAACTGTAATGATAAAAAAAATCTGCATTACAAACTTATTTTTGCTGTTTTTATTTGTGATTACTTCTAACTCTTATTTAATTTCCTCTTCCCCTAATCCTGCTTCTGTTTTGGTCAATACTGATGATCACATTTATTTGGGGAGAAATGCTGATTGGCATTTTGCTACCTTTAAAAAACATACACTAAAAAAAATAATAAAACAAACTAGTGTTTATCATTGTAACATGGTACGTAAGAACTTTTTTGAAACACTGTTTTTTCTCCTAAAGTAATGCTGTAAAAAAACGGCCTGGATGAATTTCCTCACCTCCTGCTATCTTCAGGAAATCTTCTCCTGTTGCTTTGTAAACCTGTCATACAAAGGTAACCACGGAACAGAGATTAAAAATTGTAATCCAAAAAGAAAACTTCAAATAAGTACATTCGGTCAATGTAATGTCTGGTTCTCCTCATCAGAGCGAGATTCAGAGGATTCACAGGATTCAGAGATGTTACCTCTATGTATCTGTTGCCCATATGGTGTTTGTGTCTCTGCAGCGCCAGATCTCTGTGTTCTTCACTGACGAAACGAACGAGAGCTTCTCCGTTCCTCCTCCCCTGAGCATTAAGACACAATGCAGCTCCTCCTCTGCACGACAAACAAGACACAAAGAGGATCACAATGGAGGTAAATTTGATGTCAATAGTTTCAGGACTATTAGGAGTCAAAATCCATTAATGACTTTAATTATCGATCAAGCTTCAACACACTTGGCAATGTTGAGTCCCCTGAAGAATCGAGCGATGTCCTGGTCAGAGGACTGCCATGGCAACCCTCTGGCTCTGATCACCGTGTTGTCGGACACTCTCTCCATCTTACTGCTGCAAGCAAGCACACAAACAAATACACATAGTGACACGAGAACAGACTGAGTGGACTCGAAAAAGGAATTTCAGAGACAGAGAACAACAAGATTATTTATCCTGAGCAAACTTTACTTACCAAGTGCCGGTCTCAAACTTCTCACTGACTCTCTCCTGGTTAGAAAATGTGTGGCCTGTGATGGAGAGGAGCAACAGCGGTGACACAATTAAAACAACATTATAGGCAGCATAAATTTGTACATTGATTAATGTACAAATATATAATACTCAAATCTCTTGTCAAAAAACAAGCCAAATTTCCTATCTTGTTTCTAATAACCCATGCATGATACTTACAGAAAGGCTCAGCAAGCAGAGCAAGGACAATGTTGGCCATAGTGTGGACTTGCTGCACGGCTATCTCTGCAGGTAATATGGCTAACGGGTCAGGAGTGGCTGAGGGATCCCACATGGGGGGCACATCAACAGGTATACTAAGAGCTGAGGAGTGGGCAGTCAAGGAATGCAAACAAAGTGGAGTGAAATACAGCTTGGAGACAGCAGAAAGGTTTTCCTGTGTGCTGAGTTTTAATGTTTCAAATGTAAAAAGATCAGCAAGAAAAGTGAAGTGAAGAAAAAGTGTGAGCTACATACACACATATGTTAGTTTTCCTGTTTCTGAGGGTGTGTGGGGTTTGCCCTGTTGGCTAAACACACTCGTTGGAAGAGCGCTCAGTAAGGTGATGCCATTGTTTCCCTATTTGCATTTCAAAACCTCTAGTCCTTCAGCCAACACCCCGTGGCTTATAAAGGGCCCATCAAAATGAATAAATATATAAAACTGTGTGTGTACATGTGCGTGTACATGTGTTAGATGTGCAAGAACAAGCTAGACACAACAGAACACAACAGTGTAGCTTGCATTTAGTAAACAGTAGACATTTTAAAAGATACACTCTGCCATGACGTGTACATTCAGAGCCTTGAGGTCAGATGTCGGGAAGTGCTTCTTGAACTCTTTCCGCAGGTCTATGAAGGAGTAGAAACAGTCGGGGACCAGGATGTTCTGGAAAGGAGAGAAAATAAACAAAAGGATGTGAACATGTGGCCCATAAGCAGCTGCCATTTTATTGCTATAATATTGCTGTTTGCTCAAGCCAGTGGAGTCATCATCTCTGCGTAACTCTTAAAAGGCATGTGGGAGAATTTCATCTGCTTCATTGTGTGCTGCTGTTTTGTGTGCACAGGTATGTGCACAGGTAAGGGCGTGTGTCATTAAACAGGTTTGTATGAGGAGATCAAACCCCAGTGCAGCATAAAGTTTAATCAGGAGTAAAGTGCTGACACGACTTTGTGACTCTGTGAACACCAGAGGTTCCTGCAGCTATGAGGGAACATCCGCCCTGGCTGCTAGGCGTTCACCCAACCAGCTCACTCACCTTGCTTGCTGCCTCGGGGTGAATCACTTGACGAATGTGAAGCTGCCCGTCTGTACACAAACACACCGACGTGCCTGCGCCCGCGCTGTTCACCTCATTTGTCAGTTGTAGATGAAACTAAAAAAAGGAAAATTTGAGAGTTCATTGCTTTGCCTCCAGCATCTCCACCAACAGTCGTAATAACCATGTACTTGAATAAAATAATGCAGGTTACAACCTGGCTCAACGCTGTCTCAAGATTTGAGGCTGTGAAAACACAGTCTGCTCTGGAGCCGTGCTCTTCTTCCACACTCTCCTCAACCACATCCTCCTCTTCTTTCTCCTCTGTCAGGTCTAAGCAGTCAGGTTTTATGAGGAGCTCATTCACCTTGCCAAACTGGTTCAAAGAAGAAGAAAAGACGTCATTATCAAAGCAGAAGTCTGTAAAGACAGCTACAGGTGCTCGGCTGACGAGTTAGTTTAAATGGCTGTTTGCTTACTCTCATGTATTTTCACAAAAGTACCACAGAAGATAGATATTTGTTGTTTGCAATACATCATTAGGAGATTATTCACATCCCCGACTTTATTCAACTTGTTAATTAATTTGGATGAAGGGCTGTTTTTTAAAATAACTTACAAAGATTCAAAATATACATTAAACATTATGACAAATTAACAAACTATATTTATTATAGATGTGTATTTCCGCCTGCAGTTTTGTTGACCTGCCCACTCCTTCATTGACTATTTCCTGTCGTGTAATAAAACTATCATTCAGCTTTCATCGGAAGTTTAAAAGCAACTTTTTACCTTTTTGTTCTTAACGTCAACCAGCTGCCAAACCAACCGCTCGAGCTCCTTCTCGTCAGATCCCAGCAGCACTCCGCTCGCGCCAGATGTGGCGGTGAAAACCACCACCAGGTAGTCTACCTGCGCCGTCATCTGAACGCAAACTCAGCCCCAAAAAACTCTACTAATTCTTCACAAAAGCAGAGGTCAGATGCTCGAGAAACGTCAGAGGAGAGACACACGCGGGAGCCGGGATGTATTCACACCTTTTCTTTGACGCCTTGGAGCACAGGTGAGCGTCGTAAATCCGGGTTTCGTCGCGTGGGAGATTTTACGTGAAACCTCCCGCAGTCACCATCGCGGAGTAATGGCTGAAAATTCCCCGTATTTGTATTGCATCTACCTGTGTGACCACGTGACAACCCACCTGCCCCCTCCCTCCTTCAGGTGCTTTACAGATTAGGACGTGGCAGACCGTGGACAAAGTATTTGTTTTTGTGGAATACTTTGGATTCATCGTTAATATGATGACACATTTGGATTTAATTAAACAGCCAATGCACTGAAATTAGTAAAGTGTGTCCATGTGAAAGTTCTGACCACATTAAAACAGAGACAAAAAAAGTTTCTCTTTTAACCTCTTAAAACCCGAGTTTCTGTGTGGTGTGCAGTTTTTATTTCTCCCTGCTATTTTGAAAAAAAAAAAAAAAAAACCTAATATGTATGAACATAAAACTTGGTCTAGTTTTAGTACAGTTAAATGATTTGTAATCACACGGACAATCCCCTTATTTTAATGTACAGTAAAAGAGGCAGCTTCAGTCTTTACGACTTATTTTCAGCTGTAGTCCTCGGCCAGTTGACAACAAGCAACCTTTAATTCATTCCTTAAAATTCCAAAATACAATAAAAAAAGATATTACAAATATTATTACAGCGGGTCTAAGCACAGGAAAAGACACATAGCTGAAAAATGCATACAGTACAACTAGAGCACACAAAGCAGTTCATGCAATAAAAGCAATACTGAGAAAAACAGGAGACAGATCACAATTAAGCACGTGCAAGATATAAAACAAAGATATAAAATTGATCTTCAGGTATAAATGTCACTCTTCATAGCTAGACTGTTTTTCCCACTAAAATGGGTGTTAAGTTGTGACATTACCAAAAGGTAACATGGGAAATGTAACTACTTCACTTTGTATGTTTTGAATTCAAAAATAAAGTTTTGTTTTAAGGAATTACTGTTTTATTTCTTTTTACATTACTTAATTTTTAATTTTATGCTTCAATTTACACATTCACCAGTGCGCCACAACACGTGTGGAACTTACAGATAATGATGATTGAATTTAAAGCCAATGCAAAGGCTGTTTAAAGAGGAAGGTATTTGCCACTTTGATTTTACATGACAGTGTTATGCACATTAATACGGTTTTTATTATAACACCAGTGTTATAGAAGATTAATACATTTAAACTAAATTAAACAGTTCGTTACAACAACTATCTTTGTTCTATAATGTTTTATGTGTGTATTGCATTTTTTTGTTTTATAATGATTTCATTCTCATGTTGCGTTCATTTCCTAGTTTCTTTTTCGTGTTTTTGCTCCGGAAGTGTCGTCACTGACCCGGAGCCTTTTTCCTCCTCAGCCTGTCTGCGGACAGGAGAAAACGATGGCGGGGGATACATCAACGGAGCTTCTTTTTCTTGAAACTTTCAAACACCAGAGTGCAGAGGTAATATCACACCCTTTCCTTCTTTAAATCTGCATTATTTTTTACTTTTTCTAATGAATTACATCGAAGTATTTTGGAGTTTGGTGCTGAACTTCCGAGCTAACGATGCAAACTTTGCTAACATTAGCATTTTTTTAACATGTTAGTTTTAATTATCATGCAAATCACAGCTTTTAACTTTAACATACAAAATAAGTTAGACTGAGAGTGTAAACTCATTTCAGGTCACGTTGTTGTTTTCGTTGCATCTCTGCGCAGAGTGTGTTGTTGTTAGCTTTGTTGCTAATGCTAACCCCACATCTGAACCCATGTTAAGTTTTTTACCTCAGAGCAGAGACGCAGTGGCTGCTCTAGTGTCACAAATCAGTGTTTTTACTGAGACAGATATCAATATTGATGTTTTTATTTATGCTCCACAGCTAACCAACGTCGATGTAGTCCGGTTTCCTTGCGGTGTGTTGATCACAGAGGTGCGGGTTATTCCTCCAGGGATCAAAGCGCACAGCAACATCCCTGACAACAGAGCATTTGGGTGAGTGCACATCCAGACCTCAGACTGATTATACAGTCTATGATCCAAACACTCAATACAAGAATCTCAACACCTGGGTTTTTCATATGCCCTTAAATAGAGTCAATCTATTTTGGAGTATGTTGCTGTAGGTTTTGCCTTATTTATACAGAAATGTATTGGGTCGACTTTATTGTATTGGAAGCAAATTATGTGTAATAATAGGAGAGATACTCCACATTACCACAAGGTAATATCTACTGAAATATACAGTTTGGACACACTTTCTCATTCAAGTCGTTTTCTTTATTTTTATGACTATTTACATTCTCACTGAAACCTTTGAATGAACATGTGGATTTATGCACTTAACAAAAAAAGGTGAAATAACTGAAAACATGTTTTATATCCTAGTTTATTCAAAATAACCACCCTTTACTCTGATTACTACTTTGTATACTTTTGGCATTCTTCAAGAGGTCGTCACCTGAAACGGTTTTCTCTTCACAGCTGTGCCTTATCAGGGTTAATTAGTAGAATTTCTGGCTTTATCAATGGGGATTGGTTGTGTTATGCAGAAGTCATGTTAATACACAGCCAACAGCCCTATTGGACAACTGTTAAAATTCATAATATGGCAAGATTCAATCCACTAACTAAAGAAAAACGAGTGGCTATCATTACTTTAAGAAATGAAGTCAGTTAGTCCAGAAACTCGTCATAAAAATAAAGAAAATACAAATTGAATAAGAAGGTGTGTCCAAACCTTTGGCCTGTGCTGTATTCTTAATCTCACGGCGAGCTATAAGTGGAGTTGGGTATGCACTAGTTACATTCTCAACATGAGAGCCTGCATTGAAGTCGAAATTGCCCTTTTTCTGCTGATCTGTTTTGGATTGATTCCCATAACCTTGAAATTCCTGACACTTACAGTTTGTCTGTGGCCAATGGTTACATTGATTCATCACTTACAGGCAGCTGGCCCAATAAAGTACCACAACAATTCCTGGTCCAGACAGACACAGGAATTAGTGCAGCACTCAGTTTAGGCAAACTCCAAGTGTCAACAATGAGTTTGGAGGGGAACTTGGGGTTGCATAAAATCCTTCATTTCAAGATTTATCCTATCTTGATGTTTGGTCACTGCCAACATCAGAGATATGTGGCAAATTACAGTGCATCAAGAACATGTTTTCCCCAACTAACATCACATGAATCCCATACTTTTACAAACTGATTGGTGCTATGCAAAGTGCTTATCAGTGTTTAATGCTCGTATTCATATCCCTGCCAAGCCATTAGTGAGTAATTTAGAGTTCAATGCCTTGCCTACTGATACTAAGATATGTGGATTATTGGAACGAGGATGGAGCCACCAACCTTTTGACTGAGAGACAACCAACTCCGCCACAAAGCCACATCTGCCCCATATTTCAACACCAACTTTATATTTTATGTATATAAAACATATGCAACAAAATGTTCACATTCATAACTCCCACTATCAAAGGTGAAATCTCAAATTTAGAATATAAGGTTGGCCCTCTGTGTTGTAAGTTAGCAAATCTTACAGGTAAATTGTAAAGATAGCAGAGGCTGAAGTGTAGGTACTCAGTACTGATGAGGAAGTCTCGTGCAAACAGTTGAACTAAAGCATGGCTGCTTAATTAATATGAGTGTTTGTCCTTGTTTCTAGGGAGACATCTCCTCATGCCTTCCAGTTGGAGCTGTTCTTCAACAATGTCACCAAGCCCAACAACCCCACGTTCCACCGACTGGGCAGGTTAGGTGATTTTCTAAAACCTTCTCAAGATGCTGATATCTGTCTCACCTGTTGAACCAGTCAACAGGTGAGACATCTGTGCCCTGTTTGATGCACCCACCCATCTTTAAGTCTCTTTGTCTCTGTGCTGGTGAACTGGTATCTCCAGAAACTGAACCCCACCCAGCTGTAGTGACACAAAAACTAAGAGGCCACCAGAAACATATTTGAGTCAAAGTCAAGTTAATCTGGCCTCATAATAAAAGGTTTCACAGAGGCACCAGTGCATAAAATTCTGTACAGAGGAGTGCAATGTGTTAAGAATTGTGACAACTGTTAAATCGGCACACCCAGGTTATTATCTCTGCTGGGAATGCTGAAAGAAGATTTTTTGACAGAACTTTGTGATTACTTTTTAAATATTATCAATGTGGAAAATGATTAGGAAGGCTTACTTTTGGACAAATGGTGACTGGCCAATTGATCTTTTTTTGTTAGCCTACATTTTTGGCATACTTACGGAGCCTTTTGTTCGCTAAATGAAAGGATGCTCACCTAAGACTTAACAGATCTCTGCCAACACATGCTATTTTCTTAACATAAGATGTCCTAAGTGTGCTCTAGTCATCCGTGATTCTGAACAGGATAAGTGGTGGTAGATGAATGAATGAGAAATGTCCTGTGTCCTGGCAAACTTATACTTTGATGTGACTTCAGCCTCCGTGTATCTGAACCAATGCTAAAACCTATCCTGTCCGACATTCTGTCCCCAGTCTGGAGTATGATGAAAACAAGTCCATCGTGTTTAGACCCAGTGGAAAGGTAAATTAGTGACCATGACAAAATGATTGTTTCTCTCCTCTTTTGATTGAACGCTGCATAACCAAAGTGGTGTATGTGTCTGTAGGTGAACACAGATGGCCTGGTGCTGCGGGGCTGGTACACCAGCCTAACTGTAGCAGTGTACGGGACAGCAGAGCGTTCACATGGACATGACCAAGGCTCACCTCCTCCTCCACCACCCCCACCCCCCCAACAGCCAAGCGGGCCCAAGAGGATCATTAAACAAGGTGGGCATAAGGAAGCTTAACCTACCCTTTCTGCTCCCTCTCCACCAAACTCGAAAACCTTATATTGAATTCACCTCGGGTTCCTGGTTGAATTGCTGATCTATCGTACTGTGTTTCTTTTAGAGTGGGAAAAAGATGAACAGTACAATGGCAGCCCACCCAGACCAGCCCCCAGGGGGCCTCGCACCCCACCTGGACCTCCACCCCCTGATGATGATGATGAAGAGCAGGTACAAGTGTCAGGTGAGTACATATCTTCTGTGCTATCACAGTGGATCAGCCACTGTTCATTTTTTGAAAACAAAAAGATCTTTCTGGTGGTTACCTCTTACTTTACAATACTTTCCTTGTAGTTCCTCTTCATAAGAATTGGAAGTATCTCATAAAAAATCCTGTTAGTTACCCTGCAATAATTCTCCTGGTTTCATAAAAATGTTTTTTTTTTCTTTGACACACTGAATCAGCTCAAACCCTGCTGATGTATTCCCGTTGAGATTAATAGCACATAATGTTCATTACATATCATGAGCAGGTCTCTGCAAGTTGATTATCAGAGTGTACAGAAATGAGGGAAAAATATGGCTGCCTGCCAGGGGAGAATATTATTGAGTAGTTGTTTCTGCGTTTGGCTAGTCGTTGGCAAACATTTGAACCAAGTTTTTACAGCAGGCTCAGATACCACAGTGATTTTTTAACCCTGATGTATCTGTAGGCCTCTGTAAATATTCTGTTGATGCTTACTGCTTTTTCCATCCATAGTAGGCGTAGTCAAAGATGAACCCAGTCAGGGTCGAGACGACTACCTGGAGGCTGTCTCACCTGAGCGCTCGCTGCCTGCTGATGAAGCATACTCAGATGCTGAACAAGAGGAAGAAGGTGATGAAGAAGAGGAGGAGGATGAGCCTGAGGAGGAGGAGGATGCTCAGACGGAGGGGAGCATGCCGGAGGACGAGGAGGAAGAAGAGGACGTAGAGGGTGAGGACGAGGAAGAGGAGATGGAGGAAGGTAGGGGAGTTATTTTGGGAGGCTAGGAAAGGATAGTCTGCAATCCTAAATGGATGCCGGCCCCTTGGTGCTCCAAGCTCATCATATTTTCCAGGGGGCCACAGGAGCCGGGTCCATTTTGGACTGAATGACAGTTGGAGAGAGTGTGTGCTTTGATCTGGCATGCTGCCTCCATCTTCAGCTGGATGCTCCAAACTCTCAGCTAGCCCATCCCAAGCTTCTCTTAAGGCTCATGATCAACATTCATAAGCTATCATGTGGAGGTGTATCTCACACACCCTCACAGCTGAGGTTGATTCTTGTGCTGTAGTCACATCCTGCATGTCGACTAACCTGCATGTTTGGACTGATGCTGCCATGTGTGAGTGCACAATGTACATCAGCAAAGGAAATGTGAAGTAGCAACTCACTTTTTCATTTATTACATATATTAATGGGTATTACAAGGATCCTAATGCTATGCTTATCGAAATCTTTTTTCTCAAATCCCCCACATTTCACAGGTGATGATGGCTACGAGCAGATCTCAAGTGATGAGGACGATCTTGATAACGGCAGCTTTAAGCTGCCCAGCTTTGACATGGACTACACTCCAGAGGACCTGGCATCCGTTCCGCCTGTCCAGTACGACCCTTATGAGCGAGAACTTAGACCCCTGCTCTACTTCACACCCCCATACAAGACCCACTTGGACACCCAGCTAGAGAAGGCAAGTGGAGAGGAACCAAGAGATGCTGGTGGAACAGAAGGACCCGGTGCTGGAGAGGAGGCTGAGGCCGTTGCGCAGCTAAAAGAGTTACTTGCTGGCATTGGAGAAGACAGAGACGTTCGCTGGGTTACTGCTGTGGAAGATGCTCCAGGACTTCTGGCCAAAGGGCTCACGCATTTAATCAAACAAGGAGAGCAAGAAATGGAGGGTCCTGTTGGAGTTTTAGCTCGATGGGCTCTTCAAGCTTTGAGTATGGAAATTGCTCTCACACAACCCATTGCACTTAATCTCAGACAATTAAAAGCTGGTGCCAAGCTGGTATCATGCCTAGCAGAATGCCCACAGGGCCTCACAGCGCTGCTGCATGAAGGGGCCCTGAATGAACTGCTGAAGCTGCTTCACACAGACCATGTGTCCTCAACACTGAAACTTAGTTTCCTGAAGGCTCTGGGTGCTCTGACCAGCACTCCAGCTGGTATGGAGGCTTTTCTACATGCAGGGGATTTGGAGAAGAGTGGCTACCAGGTTAGGACCACAACATTTACAAATGTGAAAATTGAATCCATTTGACCTAATCCAAATGCCATCTTTGAACTCAGTGTGCATTTATTTTGATGTGATCTTTAATCAGATAATTACATTTACAGGAAGAGCTCATTATTTCGAAAAAAAAGAGTTCATTTTCATACCTGACGCATAAATCAATGTTCTTTCTACAGCGTTTGGTTCAGCTCTTCCTGCGAGATGAAACAGTCAGGGTCATAACAGCAGGCAACGCCATATTACAGAAAAGCCACATGTACGAGGTTCTGGTGGACCTCCAGAGATCAGCAGCTGCGTGGAGTGAACCACAGCAGGTATAAACAGACGCTCAGACACACTCATCACCACATTCATTTGCTTCTTTTTGTTGCACCACCTCTCGTTGATCATGACTGGCTTTTCTCAGGAGGAGATGGAAGAAGCTGAGAGCCCCATGGAGGAGGAATCATCTGTAAGCCCTTCCCCTGTGAGTGAGGCAGAGCTCGATAGGCTGGCAGGAGTTTTGGAAGAACTGCATCACCTGCTAGAGACGGCCCCATATTGCATGGTGCAACCACCTGGTAAAGCCTTCCCCACCTCTGCGAGGATAACAGGACCTCAGGAAAGAGATGACCCATACCCAGCACTGTACAGGTGTGCATCCAAACATCCCGACTCATACCTCATACTTAACAGAACATGTGACAGACTTCAAATGTATTAATGATACGTTGTCTACTTTCCCAGGTATATGCATGCATGCCGTTTTCTGGAGAGCACATCAGTGGTTTTGTCAGCAGCAGCTGCAGCTGGTCACCTCGGTGTCACCCAAGCCGTAAGAGACGTCCTCCGCTTCCTGTCGCTCACCCAGTCAGGTCTGCTCTTCCTCCTCGCTCAACCCACCCCTTCCAACCTGCTCCTGCGCCTCCTGGCGTCAATGGCTGAAGCAGAGATTGAAGAGACCTCCATAACAGGGGGAGAGGCGGGTCTGACGGGGCCAGGGTTTGGTGAGGAGGGCTTTGGTGTATGGTTGATGCAGGCACTGCACGCTCTGCAGGGAGTGTCTGAGCTGATGAGTCACGTGGCCACAGGAGGGGACAGAGGCGCAGGGTTAGAGGAAGGCGACAATTCCGAAGTTCTGGGCATGCTCCATGCACTCTACCTGATGACGTTTACACAGACTGGTCGCAGTGCAGTGGCTCATGTTCTCAGCCTGGAGAACAACCTGTCATGTCTGGTCACCCTGCTGCAGCACCACAGCAGCAAGGAAGGACAGGGGTACGACTGTCTCCTCCATGTTTCTCTGTTTTAACTACTTTATTACCTTGCATGTCTGTGGAGCGATATTTGACAATTCATTCATTTTGTCTCATTTTCCTGCAGTGAGGCTAAAGCTCGTAAGACAGTGACATATAACTACGCCTGTATGCTGGTGCTTGTGGTGGTGCAGAGCTCAAATGAACTGCGTATGATGGAACAATATGCTGCCCCACTACTCTGTATAGCCAAGGCTGATGAAGCAAATGCAAAGTTGCAGGGTAAATACTGCTCTGATTAATATCTGCCATACATAATTTTTTCTGACACTAACGTGTTTGCGTTCTCACATGCATACTTCAGAGCTGAACAAATGGCTGGAGCCTCTGGACAAACTTCGCTTTGAGATTGGCAGCATTCCCACCCTCATAGACTACATCAAACAGGTACAAATCTCCCACTCCACGCACTGAAAACTGAAGTGAAGCAGCTTTACACTACACAGTCTCTTTGAGTAGTTATTTTAGCTTTCATCTACCTCTATCACCTGCAGGCAGTCATATCTCCTCATTTTTAACTTAGTGAGGGATGCATTTCCTCATTTGGCAGTGTTTGGGCAGCTTCAGACAAGATATCCATAAAATTCAATCCACAAAGGGAAGAGCTTATCAGATTTGTAGAGCTTATTTTGGAAGATTATAAAAGGAAAAGGCAAGCTTGTAACAATCTCTCTGAGGGGATTGATTGGAAACAAACTTCATAGTCTACAAAAGCAAAGCTAAAGCTGAAAATATTTTTTATCACACTATGCTTTTTCATATACCTGTGTACCTCAAAGCCATCAGTTTAACTCCCTGGAATGTAGAGAAAGTTTCATCCACGAGTCTGAACCCCTCAAACGTATTCCTGCTCTGTTGCATACTTCAGTCGTGTCTATATGCAAATCATTGTGCACTGTCTCGCTCTAAACGTGCATCTTTCCCTCTTTCAGAATGTGGAAAATGTGTTGACTGCTGAAGGAACTGGCCTGGTCACTGCCCTCAGGGTCCTCAATCACATTGCCTCTCCCCCACCTGCTGTTGAGGGTAAAGACACGGGACATTATTATTGTTTCAGTTCAGCTAATGTTGATGCTCTCAAGTGGTCGCTAAATCAACTTTTTATTTAAAGCTTCCTATTAAGTAACTTTCTTTTTTTATATTATGATCTTAAAAGTAAACAAAAACTTTTTAGTTAAGCGTTACTTTCTGGTGTATTTTGGGTTTTGTTAAAATCACATGAACCTATGAAAAAAACAAATCTTGAGTCAATATGATTCTTGTATAGTTAATATTAATGAGTTTCTGCCTTTTTTTTGTTTAAACTCTGAACCAATTTTGCACGATCTGCAATGGTTTGTAGAATGCAACAAATTTAATTCTTAAAGTTAAAGAAACCCTCCCTGTTGACTGTTGTCAAAGTGACAGCTGTTGTAGAAAATACTGCTCATATTTTTGAGACAGTCCTCTGTTTTTGTACAGGTCAGCAGAGGGATCTAAAGTGGAGTCTTGCAGGAGTGCAGCTCTTCTCCGGGGAGGGTCTGGATATGAGTGTGCGCGTCCTACAGAAGCTGTGCAGCGTTCTGCTGCAGCCCTGGCGTGTACACGGACACATGGGCCCCACGCCGCAGCGCTGCATGATCCTCAGTATCTGCATCAGCACGCTGCGTTTGCTGCGCACCATGCTGATGGAGCTGCTTCGTGGTGGAGCTTTCCAATTCAGGGACACTCGAGTTGCCAATGTGCTGGTGTCCCTTCACATGATTGTGTGCTCCATCCCTGCGTCTGGACGTCTGGATGGAGAGGAGACCAGGGTGCAGGCGCTTATTGTCGATGTGCTGCTCACATTCACACAGGGTGTCAATGAACAGGTGCGTGATTGAGAGAGAGAGTGTTCAACCATGTATGATAAGGAAAGTGTTGGTATTGAAAATTAATATCTGAAGCCATTAATCTAAGCAGTGTTCATTTTTCGATGAAGGTGACACATACAGAAGAGACTCTGGCCAGTAACACCTGGTCTCTGATGCTGAAGGAAGTTTTAAGCTCTCTGCTGAAAGCTCCTGAGGGCCTTTTTTCTGGTCTGATGCTACTATCTGAGCTCCTCCCTCTTCCACTGCCCATGCAGAGCACTCAGGTATCTCATCACTCACTACCAATCTACCTGTCCCTTCTGATGTGTTTCTTCGTAGACATGTTGACAGATTATGCATCTTGCTCCTCAGGTGATTTCTGTACAAGACGTGGCTGTAGCCTTAAATACAAGAAAGCTGTGGAGCATGCACATAAGAGCACAGTGGAAGGTGTTTTCAGAAGCGTTCAGGTGTGTGTGCACCACCAGCTGCCCTCCTCTCCTGGCCATGCTGAGGAGATTGTGTGTGCAGCTGGCAGATCTGTCTTCAACAACTGCTACACTCATCATGAAGACTTTGTTGGAGATGCTGCTGGAAGAGCTGCAGCCGTGAGTTTAAAAACTATAATCCCATGATATGTTCTTCTTGGTTTTTACGCTGTGAGTGTGTTGTCAGTTAATGTAATGTGCTGTCTGCAGTGTGGAGGGAAAAGGTGCGTGCTGGGGCCAGGTCCTGCGTCTGCTATCTTTGTTGGACACGTTGGTGTCACAAAGAGCTTGCAAGAGTGCATCACTGCAGCTGCTGTCCGGCTCTGTCTCTGGGGATGAACAACAAGCAGACCTTTTCCCCATGCTGCTGTCTTTGTTGGCTCCTCCACCTGACCACTCAATACAGCAGCAGCAATGCAGTGAACTGGTGGGGACAATATTACAGTCACTATGTGATCAGGTAGGCAGTAATACCATATGTCAACAAACCCTCAAGCAGAAAAGAACAGAGAGTAAGAGATGTTTCTCCCTTTTATAGGACATTTCTCTTCTTGCCTCTCCAAATGGTGAAAGCTGTGTGTCGGACGCTGAGCAGCTGGCTAATGCACTCCCTGGACGAGAAATGATGTTATCAGTATGTAACTCCTTGTTGGAGGTTTCAGGGAATTCAGAGAGCAGTGTCCCACTCCTACTCACCTGTATCAGGACTTTGACATTCCTCACTGAGCACGACTATGGACTCTACCACCTTAAAGTGTACGTTTTTCCCTGATTTACTGTTCTCTTGGTTTAATGTCTCCTTAACCATGGCAAACAAGAATTGAATGACACTTTTCTTTTGTTTCAGTGCTCTGAAGAAACACGGTGCTTGTTTGTCCTCACTGTTGAAGAGATTAGTGTTTGCCTTCAATAAAGACTCTGCAGACCTCCTCTCAGCACTGCTGGACTTCCTCCGTCAGATTGTCAGCACAGACACGATGGTCAGTTCTGCTTACTTTTTCCTGCATTCATGCTATTTAAAGCTGGTTTTCATGCCTACAGAAGTTGTGAAATTGTTTCATGCAATCCAGGGCATAATAAAAGAGGGTACACATGACCAAATGAGTGTGAGGAAGAAAATAGAGACATATTTTTGCAGAGTTGTATTAAGAATGTAATGTATTGACTGTATTGTCTGATGTGTTTATTCTATTCAAGTGTGTCGAGGAAGGCCAGGGATCTGGTGAGGAGCCTGCCTTCACATCTCCACGACTGCTCACAGGCACTGAGATGAAAGCCTTGCTGCAGTGGGAGGAATCAGAGTCCCATCCCCTCCCAACTTTGGAAAAACTGATCACGGTATTAAATTTACACATGTCCATATATATTTTTGGAAAGTAAGTGATGTTTCTATATATATATATATTTCTATTTCTATATCTCTAACTCTTGTTCTGTACAATTTACCACAGAAATTATGTAAAGAAGATGAGTCACTGGAGACACTGTTGGACAATGTGATTGTTCTGAGGCAGACACTGGAGACGGCCACAGACGCACCCACTTTAGCTGACAGTGAACCCACTCTGCCAGCTCCTGAGACCCTCGGGGCCCAGTTTAACCACAGGTATAACGTTACTTACACCAAGGTTTTGCTGTATAATTGCTGTAAATACAACTCAGTGAACGTTTAATCTCAAATAAGAGCTGAACTTTACACAGATGTGTAAAAAATGAGCATTTGTTATATTTATTTTTATTTTTTTTCATGAAATGAACAAGCACTGAATACATTAATGACCTTGTGTTGTGTTTTGTTGTCTGTAGGACTGTGTTCATTTTATCAGAAGCTCTTGATGAACAGCTGAAGACTCTTTGGTTCTCTCCTTTCCAAACTGATGACATAGAGACAGACCTTGATATGGTAAGTGACTACGTAGGGAGACAGAATGGTTCAATTAGAAATTTTTTTTGTAATTTAACTTTATGTTTTTTGCTTGTTTGCACCTGTTTATTATTCAGCTGGAAAGTACAAGCAGCTTCTGTGTCATTCCTGCATTATTACTTTGACACCCTCAATCTGTAGTTGAATGAAAAACTAGTTTGTATCAGAAATGTTTCCAAATGGTTGACACTAATAAACTAAAAATTAAACACGATTCATGTTCAAACATGATTAAACTCCCAAAATCCTCGTTATCAAGGAGCATTGATTTTATTAAGTCACAGATCGTTGCCCAGGAAATCGAAGTTTCTATTTTCTCCCACATGCTGCCTTGCCAGTGTGTAATAACACATTTGGTGAATAACAAGACATTATTTTATTTTGAAACACACTTCAGTACCTTTTAGGTCCATACCCACAATTTAGGGTAACAGATTTTTTTTCCCTGAAAAAACAGACCTTATCCGCCTGTGCAGCCCAATATCTTTGTCTCACTGTTTCTCCATGTTTGTGTAATCAGGTAAAGGTGGATCTAGTAGGCCTGGCTCAGGAGTGCTGCCCTGAACTGGACCTGAAAGCAGAGCTGGAGCGTTCCTTCCTGTCCGAGCCTTCATCTCCTGGTCACACAAAAGCTCCAAAAGGCTTCCGTTTGGGCAAACACAAGCATGAAACATTTATCACCTCAAGGTAAATGTCCTTATTTGTAATTTAACGGTATCATTTTTAACACATGATCAGTGAAAACTAAATTCCTCTGATTGAAACAACTCTTTGAACAATAGATATCATCACATTTCTTTCCTACAGCGGTAAATCCGACTACATTGAACCTGCCAAGAGAGCCCACATCATGGCAGCTCCTCGTGGACGTGGAGGTCGAGGAGGATTCGGACAGAACGTCGGCTGCCGACCTCATGACATTTTCCGTCAGCGTAAACAGAACACCTCTCGTCCTCCCAGCATGCACGTGGATGACTTTGTGGCAGCTGAGTTTAAAGACATTACCACCCCTCTTGGACTACTGCCCCCTAAACGACCCCCCAAAAGCTCCCCAAAACCCCCAGCCAGAGGACTGTTCACTGGAAACAGAGGAAGAGGGACATTTCATAGCCAGACTCGCTTTTTTACTCCGCCACAACCAAAAGGTGTATTACTGTCTGGTGAGTACAGTTACTTTGTTTTAAAAAAGGCATTACCTGTGTGCTTTACCTGTACAACATCACACATGGTTAAGATTACTACCATGATTAAAACAGGCTCAGATTATCTTTGTGATGATGATGAAAACTCATTCACTTTGCAACTCATGGCTGAAATATAAGCAAAGATGTGTTTTTCTTTGTAGCTCTCTACATGTTCAAGTAGATTAAGTATTTGTTAACTCTTCAACATCCCCTGGGACATGTCATACATAATTATGATGGATCAGTTCTGCTTGTTGTCCAGTAGAGGGAGCTAAAATCCTTTTTCTTGCGTTCTGAAGGTAACTACACTCGCAGGGAAGGAGGCCGTGGTTCGTCGTGGAGTGGACAAGTTCCAGCTGTGACTCACAGAGGAACCTACAGTGAGCCCCGAGGAGGACAGAGCAACTTCACACGTGGACCTCTGCCCTCGAGACAACCTCCAGCAAGTATGAAGTCAATCTCTCACACGCGTTTTTTGCTACATGTTGCACTGTTTTCAAACTCTGAACCCTGAAATACATGATTGTTGTCCTCTTTTGTGTTTTCTGTGAAGGCGCATATCGACTGGCTCCACGCGACCGAGCCCCACGGGGCAGAGGAGGCGCTGGGCTGTCGTGGCTCAGTGCAGGAGGAGGTGGGGGAGGCACTGGGGGAGGTGGTGGAGGGGGAGGAGGGGGAGGGCGAGGATCTCAGGGGAGCAAGTTCGGTGGGGGAGGGAGTGGAGGTGGGAGGGGCAGACATGTTCGCTCCTTCACCAGGTAAACTCACCTGGGAAATGACTTGGCCTTTTAACGGCAACACATGGACCAATCAAGATACTATAAGTACTGTCTCCGCTCAAAGATGGAGGGAAGATGTTGTCACAATGAGGTATAGGCTCTGTGTTGATGTTTTATGTTTTTGTTTTCATGAGTTCTTCAGAGAATAAAGGTCACAGAAACCAAATCTGCGCTTTTTATTTTTCCACCAACAGGTGAAAAAAATGAACCAATGCTGTCCTTAACGGTTAACATGAGTCTTTTAAATGTTATAGGGGAATTCCTCTTTATGTTTAGCTACAGCACAAGTTAACCCATGCTCATGTATGATATTGTACTGTTGGTAAAACACGCAGCGCACTGGTACTGATTTATATATGCAACATAGTTGGGGGCAGGGCAGCCATGTGGTCCCACAGTCATTGATTGCTTCAGTTGAATCACTGATCAGGAAATGATAAATAATTTGACATTGTAGTCAGGAAATTTCTTGAGGTGCTTTTAATTGACACTTGGGGGGTACAAAATAACACAAGTGGTGTGTTTTTTTGGGACATAACCATAGCTGGAGTACAAAATGAACAGAAACTTTATTAGTCTCAAATGAGAATCAAAAACAAATTTGTGAAAGCACGAAAAAAAAAAAAGTACAATCTCTCTCAAATAACATTGATTTTCACACGGCAGACTACGTTTTCTCTGAACACTGATTTGTTTAAAATATCTCAAACTTTTATGTTAGAATCAAAATAACTTGCAGTACATCCAAAATGTCTATTTTTTTGTGGGAAGTGTTTGCCAATTAGAAAAACAAATATAGATTAAATTTTAAATCATTTGGCTTATCCAGTGGTCTAGTACTCTCAGATGACCGTCACCTCCCGGCTCTTCCTCTTGATGCAATCCAAAGTGAGGCTCCTTGTGCCTCCCTTGCGCACTCCCTCTCCCAGCTGAGGTGATGACGGTGGACCTGAGATATTCATAGCTTGCGCTGAGTAAAGGGAGAGACTTGAGGTGGGTGAAGACAACTCTCTCTGCTGTTGTCTTGGGTCGTTGTGCAGATCCCACTCAGATGTACTCAGGTCTCCCTGAAGCTGCTCTCTGGCTCCTGGTTCAGCAGGAAGCTGGCTCCTGCTGGGCTGCAGGTCTCTGAGGAGCTCCAGCAGCTCCCTCTTCTCCAGCTCTGCTTCTGCCAGCTCCTGTCTCCTGAGACGCTCGGCTCCTAACAGGGCTCGCATGTCACACATCACACGGGACAGCTGACCCTGAGCAGAAAGGATGTGAAGTTAGTTATTGGGCACAAACATGATTAAAAGATTAAATCTGCTAATGTTGCTAACATTGGTTGCACAACTGTTTGAGTCAGTTTTTCTGAGCTGGGTATTTTTTTAAATGGTAACTTCCAGTAACTGAGAAGTACAAACCAAAAAAAAAAACACCTTCCATCTACACAAACTGATGGACCCCTCAGGTAATCATGTCCCGGTTACATTAGTCATTTAGTACATTCCCTCTCTGTCATAATTGTGTTATTAGTAAATTTATTTCAGGACCAGTAAAACTGTTCTGCCATTTGTAAATTTGTTGCAATGCTTGTAAAAGTTTTTGCATACTGTCTTTTTAATTGTACAAATGTTTTGTAAAATGTAAATTTATTTCAAGTTTGTAAAAGTGTTTCAAACTTTGTAATTTTGGTTTGCACTTCTCAACCACTGCAGTGGCTTAGTCACAAGCTGAACGAGTGACAGATCACCTTGAGCTCCTCCACATCATTCTTCAACTGAGACTCTTTCTGCACCATGTGTCTCCTCTGGGAATCCAAACGAGACTCCATCTCTCGTCTCACCTCCTCTACCTTGCACAGCATCTCTGCCCTGCCAAAGACAATTAACAGGACACTGTGTTACAACAGAAAATATAAAAGAAAAATAAACATTTTCCCCCTGTGATGCATGGTTCATACCTGAGCATCTCCACTTCTGTGCGCAGCTCTGCGACACAGTTGTGCTGTGACTGATCAATGGAGAGAAGAGTATGACCACAGCCATTTGGACACTCCCTGCTGCGGAAGTTACACTCTGACAGGTGAGCCTCCAGACCCCGTCTCTCTACCTGCACAGGGCAACCTGAGGACAGGGAGCACTAAGAGGGTCAGATCTGACATGAAGGAGACATGTTCTGCATTTATATTTAATGATGGTGGAGTTGAAGTACTGTGACTCAGCAAGAGTCATACAGGTGGCTTTTGTTAATTGACTAAAACTGCTGTAAAACATTGAATTGACAAATCAGTGCATTACCAATGCAAAACCTTTGAGGGAAAGTTATCATCAAACCTAATTATTCAGAACTGGTGCCATTGGCACAAAAGATAGCTATCCTGGATTAGTCAGTCTTTAAAATGATGCTCTTTCTTGCTTTTGTAAATCATGTATGGTACAAATAGGCCGATAATCTGCACCAATATTTGGCTTTTGATGCATATCAGTCTTTTTAAAGCCAATAATCAGCCAATTAGACATCAGTCTAAAACTGTGTTATTTTGGAGCACATTTATCCGCGCCTTTCTGTCTGAAGTTACTTCTCTGTCTCCAGTATTGTCCCAGCCACAGCACTATCTAACTGGTTACACGTGAAGTGTTGTCATAGAGACTGCACCTCGCAACATATCACTTCAGTCCTGCTCAACCTGACAAGGAAGTGGAGAAAGTGGCATTTAGAAATAACCTATCTAAGAGCTGATGATCTCTTTAAAATGTGGATTTTGGTCTGACATATATCTGGGTATAAGGCTTTTTCAAGATCACTTAAAAAGTCCTCACATTGCCTTGAATAGACAATGCTTACAGGCATTTAAATAAAAGTAAATGTTGGAGTTTGTTTTATTCAAAATTTTGATGCCAGGATTTTTACTTTAGCTTCAAATAAATATTGGTATCGGCCTCGATCACTAACAATTGGTATCAGTCGCGGCCCTGAAAAAAACATAACAGTTTTTCTCTAATTTGGGGGCCCAATGATTAATTGAAGTCTGATCAATAACCAGCCAAAACTTCCTCTGCATGTGTGAGTAAACTGATGCTTGGTTGGCTGTTCTGTGGTCATGTAATTATTCTAAACCCTGAAAAAAACATGCTCCTCACAGAGCAGATATGCAAGTGTCTCAAGTTGTTGTGAAAAACTTAAAATAAAGAGTGTAAAATGTTTGCCGAATACTCAATGTAAACACCATGCACAGCTTCACACATGCAATCACTTATGATTCTTGTGCTATTGGTCTTTGCCCTCACAACTCTTCAAAAAAACCACACTGCATGCACACACTATAACTCAGTACGTACCACAGTGATAACAAATGTACTCTCCACCTGGCAACAACAGATCAAAGACATATGTATAAAAAACCCGTATATCTATATACCTGTTACATATGAATCACTCATGAAAAAATTATGGAAAGTTGATCCTGAATGCACCATGTGGGAGCTGAAAACATCCCATGGGGTGCACCAGTTTGGGAGGCAGCCATGACAACAAAGGAGCTTCCCTGCACTCACACACAAAGGTGTCTTATTACCTTTGCAACAAAAGACTTACATTGGGAAGTCATGTAAAAACCAGAAAAACTATATAAAATAAAACTATATAAATGAACTCATTATAACATGTAATGCACTGGTGAAACTCAGGTTTCTTACCTGTGTTGGAACAGGAGACAAAGGCGAACTCACACTCATCCTCGTGGGTGTGCAAGTTCTCCAGGGAGCAGACAACCTCACACCCCTGACCTGCATTCACACAACGGATCTGCAGGCGGTTTAGATCATTACGCATATATCTGTGGCACAAGAAGAAACCAACATGTCGGATAAATGGAGTGAGAAAAAGACACAAATGAGTAGAAGTAACAGAGGTATAAAGAAAGCAGTGAATTCATGTATGAGCCCTTGTATAAAAGACGAAGTCAAAGACTCCTATATACGTGTCGACTGACCTGTACAGTGTTTTGAGGCTGCCCACATCTAGTGGCAGTCTGTCTTCTGGACAGGAGTGATGATGGAGCAGCCAGCTGCTGATGCATGCGCTGCAGTAGGCATGTTCACAGGGAGCCTGGAGGGGGCGCTCCAACACATCTCGACACACACAGCAGAGCAGGCCTTCATTCACATATCCCACAAACCTCTCCAGATCATAGCCCATACTGCAAACACAGAAATAACTCAGACATGGCAGTGACAGGAGTAACAGTTTCATTAATTTTGCTCCTTTTAAAAATCTTACCTGAAATCTTCACTGAAACAACTTCCACTTTTTTCTTCTTTTCTTACATTGATTCCCACTCCTCTTGTCTCTCCTCAATGAACCTTCTTTTATCCCTCCACTTCTAAGGTCTCTCCTTCTTCATCCTTTTTCTCTTCACTTACTGCTTCATCAAAGTGAGGGTCTCCTTTTACCTTAAAGCCCTCCTCTCCACCTTTGGGAATGCGTCTCCATGGAGAGGTATCTGTGACAACAAGGGTTCAGGACACAGGCAAGCAGCTGTCAGACGACATCAGATCAGAGAGACAGCGAGAGGCAGAATTACACTCAGAAAACAGAGATATTTGGTGGTAGTGTGTTATCCATACTGCTGTGTTGTAGTGTAGCCTTCAGAGATTACTGCTGTCCTTCAACTGTTTCTGGCTGTATTAATGAACCACCCTATTCTCGGTTTGTCTCTCTCTCTCTCTCTCTCACTAGATGTGGGATTAACATGGATTACACTCTCTCTCTCTGCCTGATTGGATTAGAGACTGAATGACATCAGATGGCAGAGACCACAGAAATCAAAGAGCAACCCAGTACTCTAAACTCATTCTTGTACCTTAAAGTTCTTTTGTTTTCCACTTACTTTAGATTTTAGCATAAGAGAAGCATTTACAAACCCTACTGAGGTAGTATCATAATCTTAATTTAAAGTTATAGAAATTCACAAAAAAAAGCATCCACAGGTGTGAATCAGGCTGACATAATCATTTATGATTTATAACCTATATTAAAATAAAAAAGCACCATTTGAAGTACTCAAGTGAAGCATGAGAAGTGTCTTCTCGTGGTGGGCAGATTGTTCCAAAATACCTATATTGTTCCAAACATTGGTATCAGTATTGAGCAATACTTGTGTGATGATATCAAAACTGAAGTTTCAATTTCTCCTCTTTATATGCACCCCTCTTATTCACTTTGCTCACACGCACTCCGCCCAAAATGTACTGTTTAACACCAAAGCATAAAGAAAAAGCACACTATTATGTTACATCCTAGTTGAAAAAATAGCTTCTTTTTTTTAACTTTCATTCTTGAACAGAAACACACGTTTTAGTAGTTGTGTGCTTTTCTAGATTAATTTTGACGAGCTACTTTTCTATTTAAAAAGTATTGTTATTAGTATTGATATTGGCAATACTAGTGGGGCCCTATATTTACTCGGTATCAGCCCCCGTACCAAATGTTGTAGTATTGCACACCATCAGTGTCTTCAGTTATTTCCCTATGAAAGCAGTCACTGCTTCATTCAGCAATATTTTTCAAAGATCAAATTAATTGGCATGACTACTCATTTGAGCAGATACTGGTAGCAAATTAAAATATTTTCAGTGATGCCTAAACTTTAATATCATTGGCATTACCATTTAGATAGCTCATCTATGAAAAGCGGTGACCATCATCTTTATAAATGTTGCAAATAAAAAGTTTTAAATAAGAAATAAAATCTTACTTACAAGACAATTAAGCCAAGGCTAAGTTTTATAAACCCTGGATACTGTTCAGACAATGCTGAATTTAAGTTATTGATGTTCTCTGGTTCACTTAAATAAGTGAAACTGTAAATGCAATTTCAAGATAATAGTGGTTAAAAGCAGCCACACAACAGATTTACAGAGATTTTGTATTTATCTTAACCTCTGATGACATATTGTGGAGGGCGCTCGATTTATAACCCAGGTGACGACCGGCTGAGAAAATTCATTGGGTTGTATCCGCTGAACTGCTGCAATACATTAAAACAAACGCACCCTTTTTTTGTTTGGTCCCACCCACTTTTGGTGTTCAGCCAATCACAGTCCGAGCTGGGTTCAGCGGGAGAAAGTGAACAGAAGTGGACGATCGAAGGAAAAATAGATAAATAAACGTTTCAAATAGTCGATTAAACGACCGTTTGAGCCGTTAACTGTGTCCATTGAACTTTGTCTTCGCTCGGGTATGTGTGACAAGTTACCAAACGTTATATTTAATGTAGTTAAAGTGTAGGTGCTCGCTAATCTGCTAACCTGTTACGTAGAGGACGTTTATTTTATTTCATATTTTTTGAAGTAACATGCGTTAGGATGACTGTTGTGAGATACTTATGATACTTTAAGGCAGAAGTACGGTCAAAGCTGCAATACCTTGAGTTTCATCACCAAAACACACACTTCCTTAAAGTAGTCACTACTAAAGAGGCCACCACTAAGTATTGAGGTAACATAAATGAACATATTTTTAGAGGGCCAAGATTTCTGCTATTGAAATATTTTATTGCTTACAGTTACATATTGTTACTTTGAAACACTGAATTTGGTATTTTCTATAACTATAATTCATAAAAAGAAAGATTGATATTCTTTTGAACCACTGAAATAAAGTAACTCTTCCATGGTACTCTAATTTATTGAGATGAAACCATGTAGTTGTGATAATTGGTGTTGTCTGTAAGTGTTGATGTTCCTGTTTACTGTCTGCAGGAGAAAACTGAGTTGCTGGTGGAAGAATGCGTCGTTCAGGAGCTCCAAGCCAGCTCTTTGGCAATGCTATGAAAAAACCTCGTTTTGTTCCCCCTGGACCATCTCCAGCACGTCCGCCCACTGACACCAAGCCTTTAACTCCAAGACTGGGTTTAGGCAATGCACTAGAAAAGGTTAATTATTCTTAACCTCTACAGTTTGGTTTCCATCTAAACTTCAACAGATATTATAGTTTTACTTTTCTTCTACTCAACCTGCAGGTTCAGAAGAGTATAGCAACACCAGCTCCTAATAATATAGAGAATGATGCCACGCCAAAAGCCTCTCATCCTGCTCCAGGCTTGTCTGGGGCCCTGGCTCGTGTTCTTGCTGCAACAGAAAGCAAAGAAAATGAGACTGAGACAGAGCATCCTTTGATGGGCTCCGAAGAACTGGATAATGACGACAGTGCAGCAGGTAAGAACACAAACATATGCCACAACACATGAAATTGGTAATGGTCTTTGAATTTTTTTATATACTGGTATACTGACAAGAGATTAAGTAATTAATTAATTGATGGGTCAATTAAGGACACAGATATTAATCATGTTACTAGCTTTAAAGAAAAAGCCCCACATTTTCCTCTTTTTATTAAAATCTAAGTGAAACAAACTTTATTGTCATTAGCTGTAAATACAAAAGTAGAGCAGGCGATGAAACAGCTTTTCCTGAGTATCCAATAAAGAGAACATAAACTTAAAACACACCTATGCAAACATGCACCCACACATGCGACCCTTAGACGTTATGTAATGTTTTAAAAAACATATGCAGCTTACAATTAAAGCACCAGTTAAAACACCTCTGTGAAAATGACTGATCATTTAAATCTAGATTAATATTTTTAAAACTAAGACCTAGACTAGGAGTGTACTGGCTTGCAATTTTTTTTGTTGAGCTGTTCAGCTTTCTGACAGCTTGTGGGAGGAAAGTGTTGATCGGTTTGATGCTTTTGCATTTTATGCTCGGTAACATCTGGTAACAGTTTAAAGAGTTTGTGGTTTGGGTTTGAGGGTCCCTGACAATCGTCAGTCAGTGCCCTGTTTCCTGCAGCGTCTCTGGGAGAGTCCTTGGTCAGAGTGGGGGCTCTGATGACCCTTACAGCTCTACTAACTATCCTTTGCAGAGCTTAATTGATTTACATAGTACGGCTTCAGGGAGTAATTGAAAACCTTTCTACCGCTGCCAAGATAAACATGTAGTTGATTGTAACATGTTACATCTTATTCTATGTACACTTTGTTATATCTTTTTGTGTTTTATTTGTTTAATATAATAAAATAGTGTAAAAAAATATCACTGTATATAACACTTTGGCCATAGCCTGCCTCTTTTGTTTATACCTACAGGAAAGGCATGTATAATGTGTGTAATAAAAAAGAAACTGTTTCATCCGCTCCAGTTATAGAAATCAGCAGGAAATATTCAAAAAGGGACATGATACTCCGTTAAGCTACTGACGACAAGGTTTTAAAATCCTTCCTGCATATGATTGACCTTTGTGTTCAGATTTTTTCTTAATTAAGAATAATTCGAGCATTTAAGCCAGAAATCCTGGCTCCTGATTGAGCTGCCTATTTTAGATGGAGGATGTAATCTGTTGCTCACAGTCGAAACACAACTCCTGACGACATGAATACAATTATCCTGGACTTTTCAAATGTTTTTTTTTTTTAATTGTTTGTCACGCATCCCTTCATCTATGAGATCGCCTAAATTGCGTTTCCTTCATTTTACCACCGTGAGCAGACCGTGCGCTCCGGAGTGATGAGGAGCTGAGTCTCTTTCATTGCGCACAGTGTGACTGTCTCTCAGGCGCTAATAATAACGAGCGCACGGTGCAGACGGATGTTAAACCAGGCGTGCAGAGGCTGGGTGACAGCAGATCCAGCATTATGTAAATCGGCGTGGTTGTGCCGCGGCAGCAGCGGGCAGATTAGGACTGTGCTCGGGATCAGTGAGATACCTCTCTCTCCTGCTGCTGCCGGAGCAACTAGTGCCGGTGTCTCTCTATATCAGAGCCACGCGGCGGACACGCAGATACCTGCTCCTGTCTCCGTAGGGTTTCCCCACGCGTTATGAGCACATGTTTCGGTTAAATACGCCACTGTTCTACACATTGAGCGGAGGTTTAGCGTGGACATTGGCCAAAGACGATATGCATCTGCGGGCATGCGCAGGCGCTGACTAACCCCTCCCCCACGCAGTTAGTTAAGCCAGCACTGTTTCACAGGACTTTGCTGCTCGTATCATAAACCCCTGACCCCTAATAACCGGTAAAACATTATTTTCAAAGTGTTTTCCTCATTTTTCAGTATGGCAGAGCCTCTGCTACCGGTGTTGTGCCACAAGAAGGAGGCTGAGTGTCTGTGCTGTGCTCTGTGCTGTGCTCGGTTTGGGGTTTAGAGAGACCGAGCTGTAAGTAGGTCGGGCTGGGCTTAAGCGGCTTAGCTACGTCAGCCTAAGCTGGGAGGAATTCATCCAAAGCCCTCCGCGGTAGGCGGGGGCCTAAACGAGGCTGGCCTAGTTAAGCCTGATTCTTATTGTGTGCAGCACAGCCTGTTTTTGTTGTGCAACGTAGCTGAGAGGCAACCAAGGAAGAGTGTATGAATCCTTGCACATGTTAGGCAAAGCTTATGTTTTGTTCTGAGAAGAAGAAGAAGAAGAAGAAGAAAAGAGGAATGAGAAATGTGTGGGACTTTTAACTTTTCACCGTGGATCAAGAGAAACCAGAAGCAGGGACAAAAAAGACAGGTTGGAAGAGTGAGGAGCCTCAGTATCAAGACTAGGTGCTGACGGTGACACCCATAAGCCTGGCTTGGTCTGTGTGAGTCCACTATGCTGTAAGATGGCATCCAGCTCTGTGTTTCTGTCCAGTATGGTGGGCAAAGCTCGCTCCTCCAACTTTACCCTCTCTGAGAAGCTGGACCTGTTGAAGCTGGTGCGCCCTCACATCCGCATCCTGGAGGAGCACACCAACAAGCACGCGGTCATCGTGGACAAGAACAAGTGCTGGGACACTGTGGCTGAGCAGTACAATGCCCTGGGAGGAGACAGACCCCATCGCACTGCTCAAGGACTCCGGACCCTCTACAAGAGGCTGAAGGAGTCTGCAAAGCAGGAAGTGATGCAGCGGAGACACGCCCAGCCTGAGTACAGAGCCAGCATATCCGAGCCAACCAGGAGAATTATGGAGATGATCCCTCACCTGTTTCACCATGTGCCCATTCACGAGAAGGATCAGGCTCTGCGCAGGTACAGTATTAACAAACACAGACACTCAGGTCTGCAAGGATAACACAGCAGGGAGCCAAGAGTTTAGAGAGCACAGACGTATATAATCAGCTTCAAAACAGTTTGATTCATGATACTGATTGAACGGTAAGAGGAGAAGGGATGGGAGGGGCTGAACTCAGTCATAAAACCCAATCAGATTACACACACAGCCAGCACATGGCCAGGCTGAACAGAAAAACACGGCATGTCCTGCCAACCTGGACTTTTCCTTTACACACATGCAAAACACAACAGCCTTGTTGTAATGAATCTTTCAGTTCAGTTTTTTTCCAATATAACAAAGCTACAAGCTCCCATGTTATGTACTTACTAAGATTGTTGCCAGAATCAGAGTTATATTTGTAATGGTTCAGGAGAAAAAAAGTGAAAATGTACCTCAGATCTGTTACTGAAGAATTTCTAAGATTATGCGAGAAAAACTGTGGCCCCTTTGAGATTTTAGTCATCAGTATCATCAATTCAGGACTCCACTTCTAGGACACAATATGTTGACACTCAGTATACACGACAATCACCGCTTCACTAATTTCTACCCCTCGTTTATACCCAGATTAATATACAGCAAGCACAGCTCTCCAATTGAGCATCCTGGCAGCAGCTCCTCTCTGGCTGGACTCCAGGATTACTCAGCAGCTGTCCCAAGTATCCCCCATGAGGTGGTCCAGCTGGACCCTGAAGAGGATGTTAAACCACCGCCAGACCTCCCTCTCCTCTCCACACACACAGGGCCAGGGCTAGATGGGGGCCAGGAGCAGGATGGAGAGCAAGACTTGGGCAGCGTCCAAGATTATGAAGCATCCCTGTCTCCCACTCCGTCCTCCGTCAACATCCCCCTTTCCACCTCGCCTCTGCCCTTGCGGCACGACCTTTACCCAAATGATATTTACCCCCATCATGAGCCTGACAGGTTTCGCCCGCTGCACCTGGCCAAAGAGGAGCATGAGCTGGTGTTGGCCAATCACAAGAAGGTTGCAATGTATTTGGAGGAGAAGAGGGAGGGGCTGAAGAGGAAACAGGATCTGGAGGAGGAACTCCTGAGAGCCAAGATCAAAGTAGAGAAACTAAAGGCTGCTCGATTGAGACATGGGCTGCCTATTCCTCTATAACAAGCACGAACACACACGTCCTTGGCCACTGTTGGAAAGGGAGAGTCTCTTCAGAGTTCAGTGTGTGAAGAGAGAACTGAGAAGATATCAGTTTCATGTTTGAGAGCTGTAACAGAACTTTCATTTCCTTTGGAAACATAGTGCCTGGGGCAGACACTACACACCTGTATTCTGCAGGAAAAGGCTGACTTCTTCTTCCATCAGTCTGTATTTGTGCTTGTCTGTTGAATATGTCTCTTTATTCACTGTGATGACAGAAGCAGCAACACAACATGTATATGCCCACATTAGAAATACTGTGATAGGCCCAAAAAGGCAAAAATAAATGTGAAAGTCAAGTTTCTTGAAGGGAATATTAGTAGTAAATGAATGTGTCGTATCACGATGGGACTCTTTCTGGCCCCTGTGAAATACCTATGAGAGTTATAGTGTAGCATTTGTCAACTGTTTTGGTCATGTTTGAAATATCTTTTTACAGCATTTACTGCAGTGAAACACTGTAGACCATAAGTGTTTGATTTTGGTTTGATGCAAACAAAAGTTTGTTGGAAATTTGACTTAAAAAAACATGATGATACACGAAATATCTCTGCCGCAACTGAAATGAAACAAATTAGAGTTTGGATTAAAAAGAGAAAGTGCTATTTTAAATGAGAAGCATCTCTTCAGAAGTTATAAATGTTCAGTTTGCCACAATTTAAGCACAATTTTAACTAAAGCCTTAAAGATACGATGCTAATGAGGACAACTGATTTTGAGGTACTAAAACTGATCATGTCTGTTAATGTCAGAAATCCTCTTGCTGAATGGAAAAGAAGGGAGAAGTGGAGTTTGTTTTGTGATGTTAATGTTATTTAATGTATGTGACTACAAGACTGATTGTATTGTAATGTTGGTACAAAGGTATTTGTCTAAATGTTCTTCTATTTCTATAAAAAAAAATCAAGACTAGTAAACTTTTGGTCTTGTTTTTATTATGCCGTACAAACCTCAGCTCTCTAGTTTCATCATATTTTTTCATTAGAGTTTCAATCAGACTATATTTATCACTATTAAAGACATGTCAGTGCACACTGGGAAGATGACAGAGTGTTAGTCGCAGTAAAGTTTCTTTAATAGTTTCACACTCTTCTGTATGCTGGTCTCTTGTGTTAAATAGCCTTGGTGCAACAGAGACCTCTGCTGGTGGGTTTGTCCAAGATATGCATGTGTAGCTGTTGAGTTTTGATTTTGTGTGTTTCTATGTTACAGGACAGAATGGTTTTCATCCTCTGATCTGTAAATCTCCAGAGCTTCCTGTGTGTCCAGCCTCTGTTTCCAAAGCTGCAGGCTCTGAGTCTGGTGGCAGTCAGGATGGAGCACGTTACTTCAGTGTGATGTGGTGTAAAGCCAGTAAAAAGAAACACAAGCGCTGGGAGGGTGATGCAGTCTTGGTTACAAGAGGACGCACAGCCACACTGAAAGATATGGAGGGGAAAGATATTGGCAAGGGTGAGACGGAACAGGAGTTACATTTTTATTTTAGTTACATGTCTATGCCTTGCAAGGACATAAACATTGTACAGTTTAAGCCTTACCAATGTTGTAAGTGGTCATGACTTCAATGGTTGCTTTTAGGAAGTGGCTACAAAGTGTCCACACTGGCCTCCCTTTCTGAGGGGGAGACCTTGATGATTGGAGGGAAGGAGGTGGAGGTGATGGGGATCATCTCTGCTGAGGATTTTGCCAGGGGTCGTTGTTTTCAGGAGGTCCAAGTAGAGACAGAAGAGCCACTCAAACGGTCTGCTCCTTCACTGTCACGCCGCTTGGGGTCCAAACCATTCTGCCCCCCAAATCTCTTGGGAGGAGCTGATCACCCAGGGTCCAAAGCAGAGGGGGAGCAGACCTGCAGGCCTCGGCACAACCCACTGGACCCAGGTATCTGGAGAAAATACTGGACCTTATTTCACCATTGCTTTATGTATCATGTTATATCTTGGAGAAGATCAATAATTTCCACCAGTTATTCAAGAAATTTGATATTTTTTTGACTCACATCATGCAAACTAAAATGTCACCAGCTTTTTTTCTGTTTTGATTTAGAAAATTATGACTTCAGCTATAGCTAAATGATTTTTGAGAATGATCATCCTCCTAATCAAGATGCTTTGAACCCTTTTGAGATCCAACACTGCAAAATGTAAATTAATGCAATTTCTCAACTAGTCTTATGATTTCAATCAGGTGTGCATCTAAAAATGTTTATATGCTTTATTTTGAGTTTTTGTTTAATTACTATCTAAACAAATTTAAATGATGAAGATGATACAGATTATTGTCCACATTTATCCCAGCTTCAAGTTTTTATCATTTTTGCATGATTTCAGTGAAAAACTTGAGGATGTATTTTGACATACAAAGTCAGCGACTCTGTTTTTATCTTAGGTGCCCTGGTGATGCCTCGTCCATCCTCTAACCACCAGTGGTCTAACAACAAGTCAGGACTTCCTGTGGTTGATGTTGTTGTTGACCCACACCTGACCCATCACCTGCGACCCCATCAGAGAGATGGCCTGCTCTTTCTGTACGAATGTGTCATGGGCATGAGGTAATGAGACTGTTACAGCCACACAGCAGGAAAGGTACTGATAGCCAGCGTTAGACTGCTTGATTGTTATTGATGTGCGAACTTGTGTTCACTTTAGAGCTGTGGGGCGTTATGGGGCTATTCTGGCTGATGAGATGGGTCTGGGAAAGACCCTCCAGAGTGTCGCTCTGTCTTGGACTTTGCTCAAACAAGGACCGTATGGGGGAAAGGCTGTTGCTAAGCGAGTCCTTGTGGTCACTCCAGGCAGCCTCGTACAGAACTGGGGTGCAGAGTTTCACAAGTGGCTGGGCAGGGAGAGGATCAGCGTCTTTACTGTGGATCAGGTGAGGAAAGCTCTAACTCAGTTTTGACTAGCAAAACTAAGCTTCATGAAATGAATATAAATAATGTAGTTGGATGAGATTAGAAAAATAAAAGATGCTGATAAAACTACAGCAAATCCAGAAAAGGAGTCATTGACAAATCAACAGGGAAATGCTTACAGTTTATGTTTTATCTCATTTTCCATGTTCCTGCCTTTTCATCGGTAGAAATCATTTATTTACCTCAATGTAACTTTTTTAAAGCCGTTGACATGCATTCTTTGATGACCTGCAGGATCACAGGATAGAGCAGTTTCTGTTCTCCCCTCTTCACAGTGTTCTTGTGATCAGCTATGAAATGCTACTTCGCTGCCTGGAGCAGGTATGTTTGCCTCATGTCTCACTTTCTAGTGTTCATCGTACGAGTAAACATCTTTAATCACCATTTTGAGAAGGCCTAGTATTTACTGTCTTGTGTTTCCAGGTTCAGAAAGTAGAGTTTGGTCTTGTAATTTGTGACGAGGGCCACAGATTAAAGAACAGCAACATTAAAACCTCCTCAGCACTCAGCAGCCTCAGCTGTGTTCGCAGAGTCATTCTAACAGGTAGGAACGTTCACTGAAGGAGGAGATTTTACATCTCACATGGACTCTGTGAATAACATTAAACTTTCTTGTAAAGGTTTAAAAATGGAAGTTTGTTTGTTTTCACAAAGGCACCCCAGTACAGAATGACCTTCAGGAGTTTTATGCTATCATTGAGTTTGTGAACCCTGGGATTCTTGGTTCCTCAACTGGATACAGGAAAGTGTACGAGGAGCCCATCCTACGCTCAAGACAGCCCTCCTGCACAGAGGTAATGCCGTCTCCACCCCTTACCTTTAAATGTCGCAGCCAAAGCTTTGTTCTTGTTCTCTAATCTGGTGCTAATTCTTATTTCTTATCTACTACCAGGAAGAGAGAGTGTTGGGTGAAGAGCGAGCAGCAGAACTCTCTCGCCTCACGGGCATGTTCATCCTGAGACGAACACAGGAGATCATCAACCGCTATCTGCCCCCTCGTCTAGACTGGACGCTTTTCTGTGAGCCCTCCGCTTTGCTGCTAGTGCTGTACGAGCGTCTCCTCTGCCACCGAGTCTTCAGAGCCTGTTTACAGGGAACAACACAGACTCACACACACCTGGCCTGCATCACGGCTCTGAAGAAGCTCTGTAACCACCCTGGTCTGCTTCACGCCACTGTCATGGTAACGTTTTCATGAGTCATCAAAGTTTTTGGATGAGTCATCAAGCCCTTGAAACTAACATCGCCCCAAGCAATTCACTCTTAATAGATCCTATTTGTGGCCTTATTTATGAGGTTTTATCTAAGATTTGTTAAAGAGGTAGTCTGTTTTTAATAATAGAAAGTTTCAGAGTTTGGGATGACTGTTCAGTGTTATACTTTGCAGGAAAAAACAGAGGGTTCACTGGAGAACTCCATGTACGATGGTTTGGCAGAGCTGTTCCCAGAATCCTACTCCTCAGGAGGATTTAACATAGAGGACTCTGGGAAACTCCTGGTTCTGTCTGACCTGCTGACTGCCATCAGAGAGATCAGCCCTTCTGACAGGTGAATGAGGCCTTTTTTTTTTTTTCATTTACATCTGTGTTTTTATCCCACACTGACAAATTCTGTGTCCTCCTACAGGGTAGTCATAGTGTCCAACTATACTAAGACGCTTGACCTGCTGCAGGACTTATGCACGCACATGAACTACACTTTCTGCAGACTTGACGGGCAGACCCCAACCAGCCAGAGGCAGCGGCTCGTCGACAATTTTAACAGCCCCTACTCAAACAACTTCTTGTTTCTGCTGAGCTCTAAAGCAGGAGGAGTGGGGCTCAATCTGATTGGTGCATCCCATCTTGTTCTGTATGATATTGACTGGAATCCAGCCAATGACATCCAGGTAAGACACTCTACAGCAGGGGTCTCAAACTCAAGGTCTGCAGCCATTTCACACAACCCATCATTTGATATCACCTCAAAAAGTGCCTGGCAGCTTAGCAAGCATTGAGAAAAGTCATATATGACTTTGAAATACTTCATAATGAGACCTAAATATTTTGAACGGTTAAACATTTTTTCTTTTTTGTGGAACACCTTAAGTCGCCCTGGGGTGATACTGCTTGACTTTTTCTCAACACAGTTATAATCTAAGTCTTTCATGACCTGTTGTGTCGCTGAAATCAGTTTCCCCAGCCTCAAAACTGTTCAAATGAATTTACTTTGAAGACATTTTCACTCATTGATCTGTACTTAATTGGGAGAAGAACCTAGTTACGAGTGTATGAACTGCCGATCACGTCTGTAGCATTACTAGCGTGTCCACCAGGTGGTGCTCTGTTCATGTATCTTTCTGTCCTGCATCTTGTTTTTTCTCCTGTTTTGTCAAGGCCATGGCTAGAGTGTGGAGAGATGGGCAGAAGAAAACGGTACACATCTATCGTCTCCTCACTGCAGGTCAGAATATACAAACCACTTCCATAGACACTCTTTACAGCATCCTTATAAAAAAATTAAGCTAGTACGTAATGATACAGTTTTAGAATATATCTTATTTACATGGTTGCAGTTCAGGTTCAAACAATTAGGAAACATAGTGAAGGTGTACAAAACTACAGCGTATATCAGATTAACTCTGATTCTCAGAAACACCTCTCTGCAGGACAGTCCTAAAAGATGCCAATGACTCGGCCTTTGCAGATTATCAGAGATGCAGTGACAACAGTGTGACTGCATTCACTGATTTATCTGAATCCTGGGGACATAAAATGTCAATAAAGCCTTTATTGGATCTGGAGCTGGGCCATTTAATACATTAAAAAATGTCAATACAATTTCAAAATCAATACAAAGTGACACAGACAGCCTGTGTATGAAGGGTGTCTCTGGAGTTCTGTATATGTCGGTGTGTATTGTACAGTAAACATATCAGAAGTTTTGTGTCTAAGTGTGGTTTGTTTTCTCGCAGGCACGATTGAGGAGAGGATATTCCAGAGACAGGTGTCCAAACAGGGGCTTTCTGGGACAGTGGTTGACCTTGGAAAAGGGTCAGAGCACTGCAGTTTCTCCACCAGTGAGCTTCGAGATCTCTTCAGCCTGACAGACACGTCCTGCCTGACTCACGACCTGCTTAACTGCACCTGCAGCATGGACGGTTCACTTCAGGGTAGGCTCACAGCACAATTACCTTTTGTGAATACTGTTATTGAGACATTCATTTAATTTCTCCCCCTCATTCTCAGCCGTCCAGGAACAGAACATGGAGCAAGTGTCTGATAGGCCTTGCCAGCTTGGACGCCAAACAGACCGCGGGGGAACCGTGCAGAAGCCCCTCAGCATGTCAGAGCTGATGCAGTGGAGACATTTCTCTGGTGACACACACACCTTCTCAGACCCTTACCTTGATAATGCACGAAACCACATCACCTTTGCCTTCCAGACCACTATCTCTGACACAGAACAGTGACTAAACACTGGATGATGCCCTTGGAAACACAAGACTCCCACTCATATTAGTGAGTTGTCTTCTACGTGTTTGTCTTCAGGCTCTCTGGGTTTTGTCCACAGCCTTGATGCAACATATGACTTAAAAACTCCCTGGTGACTGCCAACAACAGCAACACACTTCCAAACTGTTTTACGAGACATCGTTCGTGAGACTTTATACTTTCTTCAACATTTTTTCTTTTCATGCAAAGGAATGCACTGTGAGATATTTCACGAAATAAATGAAACCAAAAAAGAACACAGTTAATAAAAAGATCTTTTATGAGTTTAATGCTTGGTATTCCTCTTCTTCCATCTAGAGTAATGTTTAGTGTCAGATTTTTAATCTTTGTAGTCCGGGGGCCTGTTTGGATGTCGTAGAGCATATGTGGTGGAGAACCAGCCTCAGTATAATTGAATTTACAGCAGTAGAAAGATGGATTCAGTATCAAAGTCTTTATCCTGTGCTTTTATGACTCATTCTCACAACTTATGAATCTGATGTAGGACTTTGTTCAGGAATATTAAACGTATTTACCTGGGGCTCAATATGGGCTAAACTCCAGTCTGTTCAGTCTGTTAGTTTGGATAACACTGGTCTGTTCATGCTCTCCAACACAAAGCTGCTGCGTGGAAGTTACGGAGTTGTGCATGTGTGTGCCCTGAATTCGCATATAATTTGTGTTCCTCTCTGTCAGTTTGACAACAATACAATACATCTTTACATAAACAAAGTAATTACTATTTTTTGGATGATCACAGCTCTGCGTGGTTGTTAAGAAACTGTTGTAACATAAATGGGTTTCTGGGATGTTGAGCTACTCCTTTGTACACATGACAGTTGAGGCTCTGCAGCCTGTCAATACGTGAGAGAGTGAGCGTGTGTGTGTATGTGTGTGCAGTGAGTAGCACAATGACAATCTTGAAAAACACCTGTTGTTTTTCAGTGGCTGCTTCTTATATCAACATTCTGCATTGTTTCTTTTGGCATTCAAAGTCTTTTTTTTTGGCTTAAAGAGAACCTCATATCATGAGGTTCACTAAAGGCCAAGTTTTTCTAGAAACAGAGTAAACTGAACCAATTTGAGTGCACTATTTTGATTTGCCATTAGAATACTGAGACAAAAACAACATTATCTTTTCAATTAGGATGTTGACCATTTTAGCACTGGTGGTGAGCATCCTGATCAACGTACACTAATTCGTCTTTAAATTTAGCTAAGAAGCACTTGACCAAACTTTTGCATTTCACATCACAACTTCTTTCCTTCAGAGCTTTTGATCTATAAATTAGTCTTTATTTGTATCACAACAAATGTTTTCTTAAGACACTTTGCATTTCCTCATACACTGCTATTAACAAAGACCTGACATCAAGACAAGAAAAGAAATCTTATCTGGTGTTAGTCCAACATGGGCAGAGTACTTTTCGACACCTAGCGAATTAAAATAATTAAAAAAAAAACCCTTCCTTTTAACAGGCAGAAAACTCAGAACTAGACGCATATTCGATAGCCGTCTATCTTTAATGCAGATAAAACACTTGTGTCACGTAAAACAGTTTTATGGTAAAAACCCAGATTTATTTATTTATTCTCGCCTCCTTCATGTCTGCCCAGATTATTTAACTTTAGGATGAAGACTTATTCACAAGATGAATAGAAAGTCCAGAAACAATCCTGCTTAATCTCTGCTGATGGTCTTTATTTTTATGATTGCATTTCACTGATCATAGTGTCTAATAAATTTAATTTGATTTAAATCTCAAAATCTTTCTAATCACACTAACAACATTTGAAATCATCGGATGGCATCATGAATCATGTTTGATACTCCAAGAGGCTAAAAGGAGTCAATTGGTCGCTTAAAGGATTCATTTTCTCCAGACCATTGAAGTCTGCTTTGAATGCTGTAAGAAGTAGATGCTGTGAATGCCTTGACTTAAATGAAGTACCCATAAACTGACAGACAGCTCATTTTCCTTAGCTGTGACTCATCATGCTTAAAATGTAAATTGTTTCTCTGCCTTAGTAAGCTCTGGCTGGGAAACAGACTTGTTTCAGACCGACAGAAACCACTGGTGGCTTAGCAACTGTCACCCAAGCAACTTATTGTAGCTAATGCTCTGACCTGGCTCTGGTCATGTAAGATACTGTTTGTTTTTTTTCGAGCAATCACATTTTGTGGCCCAGCACTTCAGTATCGGACACGTGTTTGGTAGACGAGTGTCACTCGTCCAAGTGGGATATTGATCCAAATCACTTCTCTTACAGTCTCAGAGGCCATGTGATGGAGGCTGCATGAGATGGAATTTGTCTGTCTGCGTAAAGCTCTTACAGGCCGTGCTGCCAATCCCTCTTTTAAGCTGTGCGTTCAAGCCCAACAGCTCGAAAAGCAGGCGTATGGATTGAATGAATGACTTTCCACTGCTGGAGGGGGGGAAAGAGATACAGCTGTTTTGATGGAGAGACTGAATCACAGATTTATTCAGCATGATCCCGGGACCTCTGTGGAACATCTGAAAGCACTGTTGAGTCTGTGTATGGCCAAGCCTTCGGGTAGCAACGCTGAGGTCACATCTCTCATATTTCATATTTCATTCATCATCTAGAGGCTAAAAGCATTGATGCACAAGCTGAGCATGCTTCTAATAAGAGTATTGAGATACTTGTTTATCTGTTCAATAGACACATTTAATACTTAACTGGCCTTGGGCTGGCCTGTTCTTGCTGTACATACAGGACTGGAATGAAACTTGTTTCTTTTTCCGATCACGTCACATTTCAGAGCTGACAAAACAAACCATTTAGAAAGTTCCTTTTTTATTTGATTTTTTACAGTCTTAGAATTCGATACGTAGACTATGTATACAACATACATCATCAGTATAACATACTTATAACAGTGTTCCTTAAATACATGCTGCCATATAGTGTACTTATTCATACTAAATGTGCTTTTTACTATTTGTATATCTCTATGGTAGGTGTTGTTCTCCTTGACCTGTCTCTGAAGTGTTCTTTGCTACTGCGCTGTGGGAATAATTCCTCAAGGTTCAGTTGTATATACACCTCCTTGTCCCAGATCTGAATCAAAACAAATGAAAAAATCTGAAAGTAGGTCAGAGGAGCTAAAACATCAAAACCACAAAAAAGGTGAAGTCATTTCTTTTCAATACAACCTGGACTTATTATCCAGAAAAGATTGTCAGAAGTGGAGGAATGTGTAGCAAAGTAAAATTCCCTGATTTGCTTAATGACACATTTTTTGTAATGTTTAAAAGACAAAACCAATTCAGCATGACCTTAACATTTTTCCTTTGAGAGACCCCCCCCCAAAAAAATCATTTCCGCATTTCCTTTGTTCAGTAAATCTACCTTTGTGTAATCAGGAGAAACTCGATGAGATGAAACATCTCTTTTTCTAGATTGGCCTGCCTGGCAAAGCACAGATAAAGTATCAGGCAAAAGCCCACTCGTACTACAAGATGTAATTCAGATACACTAAAAACGTACTGACGGAGGTTCTTGATGACATACAAAGTTGGCCGTAGACTCAGGTAACTTGCCTCATTCCTCGAAGTATGAAATATAGCTTAAAAAATGTCAAAGTGCTAACCAATGTCCTCTGGACTAAATACACACCGAAGTAATTTAGGTATTATTTCATTGTACAGAACATGTAATTATTATTCTAAAGTACCCAACTGTATTAACGTGTCACTGGTGATGCCACCGGGATCAATCTGGGTTCAGTGTCCTCCCCAAGGACACCAAGCAATGAGGACAGCTGGAGCCAGGATTGAACTGCCCTCCTTCTATTGGCAGGTTGACCAACTCTTCTACCAAGCCACAGTCAGTCTTCCAGAGGTGACAGTGTGTCATGGCACCATGTTTCCAGGGCCCCCTGAAAATGGGGGAAAATGCAATGATGACATTTCCATTACAGAAAATCTGATCCGGTGTCATAAAGAACGTGCTCTACATGCTGGGCAGCTGTCTGGGTCTACAGTCTGGGTCCATCACTGCTCAACTGCAGGACGGACTGTGTGCTGCTTAGTTGAATTTTGAGAAGTGCATTGACCAACTTTTCTTTTTTAGAACTGACCCAAATTGTTTGGGTGTAGTAGTCTCTGTTCAGTGAGCTGCAATGTCTGCCGTCCTAGAAGATTGTAGTACTCCAAAACCACTGAGCCCATTACAGTTAATATAGCTGAAAAAAGAGAGATGTCATAAGCTGTCTGCTACCCTGCCCAAAACATTGACTGTCTGTTTTTATGAGACAGCACATGTGGCATTAAGCAAAAGAAAAAAAAGAGGCAAAAAGACAAAAAGAGGTCACTCTGAAGTTCTGTCTGTAGCCATCAGAATGACCCTGCTGTTCTGCTTTCAGCCTGAGCACTAAACTCCCCCCTCCATTCATCCATCCATCCATCCACCAACCCGCCCTCCTCCTGACTCTGGTCCTGCTCCAGCACTTAACAAGGATTTAATGTCACCCAATCATCTGTCAGGCAGATCAGATCAGAGCTTTAATACACAGCAGCAGGTCCCGCCGATGAGGCTGCACCCAGATACAGAGAAAGTCCTGAAAAACAACAGTATAATCCCACAATCAGCATAATAACTCTCCTTTGTGCACAGAAGTGCTTTGGCAAATGAAAATCTGATGTTTAGGGTTTGTGATGTGATGCGCTCTCAGGACATTTGTCTTTAGATGGATCATTCACAAAACACCAACTGGTGGTTTCAGGCTCATTGACAATATGCCGCTGCAGTTGATAGGAGACCTCAGGATGACACGTTAAGCCTCTTATTAAACGTTTATTCCCTGACTCCTTACGGGAAGCTACGCTGAGACGTGCTGTTCTGATACTGAATGTGTGGATGTGAGTCATCATGATAGATAGCATTGCTTTAACTCCTACGGACATTAAAGCTAAACTATCTGCCAACACACACTTAGGGTGTGTTTGTTTGATATGAAACTGTCTTATCAGATTATGGACACACCTTGTAGCTTTCCCTGATGTCTGTCTCACACTTAAGCATTCAATTCAGTGTTGGTGAGAAAAGGCAACACCTGTGTCTCATGCTAATGTGGAAGTTGTGTCTGTGGTTCAATTATGATTTATTATTTATAATAGTTTGTGGCCCCAGGTGCCATCTAGCAAGTCTGTTAATCACCCTGAAGGGTGCAGCAGAAGTTTGGATCAGTTACCTGATTTGGTTTCTTTATGTGCAGATGTCGAGCGAACATTTGCAAATGATAATCTTTTCCATGTCAACTAATTTTGTCCCAAATCAGGCCTCTGTGGGTGCAGATTGTAGTCATCATATTTTATACTTAGGTGTTATATTTCAGACCCTAAGAAATAGTAAACATAAGAAATAAAGTGTATATTGGCTGCATTTATCGGAAAAAATGAGAACACAAGTGTTTTGAAGGACAGGATGTACCAGACTAAATTTATTTTATCAGACTTAAAGCTGCTTTTCAGCCGTAGATGAGCAGATGCATCATGTAAATGACCTTCTTCTTTGTCTCTCTGTATTTTTAATTTATTTATTTATTTTTGCTTCTTTTTTTTTAATCTCTCTGACTAATTCAATTTCAATACAGTGCACCCTTTATCAGGATGGAGTTATCAGCACAACTGTATATGAACTTGTAAGGCACAGCAAATATTGGATCCTTAATGCAACACACTCATAACTTGTCTGGTCTCATTTTCTCCAGAACATCTCTAATAAACAGGTCATATATCAAGTATGGCACTTAATATTCAACCTTTTAGAATGACACTTCAGCGGGCTGTTTATAGAGTGCATAACAAAACTATATCATGAGGTGCTAAAACTATGAGTCTTTGTTTTTCTGAGATTTTCCTTTGCTTGGCCATTTTAAACCAGAGTGGGGAGCTTCAAACTGATTTTTTGTTTTTATTCCCAAATTTGAGCCAAAAAAATGGAATTATCTGAGAAGTCAGAACTCGAAAACAAACAATCACCAAAGTACATTTTTTTCTGTTCAGGAACATAAGAGAAAACTGTAATTTATCAATGAAAACATTATAATGCACTTACTTTTCTCTGCTCTTTTGTAAAACAGAACATTTGGGAATTCAGCTATTACTTTATTTATTGTAAAAAAGACAATAACAGGGAAATGGTACCATGCCACTCCTCAAAATATGAAGCAAGGAATCCAGACTTCGAAGGAAATTCATCACATATCAAGGCTGCAGAGTGCCCAGCTATTTGTCCAAATTTAGGGCAGTGGTGGCAAACACCTTACACTGGGTGTTAGTGGAATACATTTTTGAAGCATTGTGTGTTTATTCACTGGAGGGGCATTTAGAGTGCACTTTCAAGAATCTAAATGCATGACGAAAGCATCCCGAAAGCATTTTTTTACATTTTAAACCCTGGAAGAGAGGTCATTTTAAGTTCTATCACACACTTTTTTTCCCCTACACAGTTAATAGTTAGTCCTTTTATTCTCTTAACTGCTACAGATGGAAGCAAAAATGTGGAATACCATCAGTAAAATGAAGTTTATCATAAAGAAAACTTACAATCATCAAGCACAGAGACCTTTACTTAAGTTAATTTTCTGTTGTCTGAAAAGCAGTGTTGTTGCAATAGGATGGCAGTCAGATGTTATTAACATTCACCACAGTATTTTTCACTGTAAAGTTAAAAGAGCATAAACTGGAAACTCTTATGTGAAGAAGTGTTTTGTATTAGCAGATAACTGAGAAACCTTGATCAGAATTGTGAAATTTTTGATGTCAGATGAATCCTAAAGGTTACCCTGTCAGTTTTTTTTTGTGCTTTAGCTCTGATACACAGTGAAACAGCCTTTTAATGTGAGCATAATTTTAGCCATGGCTCTTCAGCTGACCGTGACAAAGTGACAATAAATGCACTTCATCATCACAGTAAACACTCATGCTCCACTCGAGTGACCCTCCCTCCCACCTCCTCCCCCTCCTCTTCATATAAAGCTCAGGGAAACCCCATCTGAGCCAGAGATTATAGACAAGCAGCTCACATCCAGGAGACACCAGCCAGATGTTTTTGCTCTGTCTATTTCAACTTTGTTTTTTAATGTGGGATGCGAGTGTCTTTGGATCTGTACGCGGTTTATAGTTTTGGGAACAGTGATTCACTGACAGTGGGAATAACTGCAACAAACTCCGGTTTATTAGGGTCTTTTTTTGGGGGATAGTTTTGTTCCTAAAGCAACACAAGGACACAAGAGAGACGCAGAAGAGGAAGAACTCTCCGCATTAGTTATTCATCACTTTTGTTTGCTCGGTGACAGTCGAGTGTCAAACCTCTTTAATCCCGTCATCGCTGGTTAATCCAGTTCATCCTAATTTATCACCATGATGTCCAGTGTGCGCCGGCACAGCCTCCGCCTCCAGTCTGAGCTTCACCGCTGGAGCATCTGCGACCCCGGCAGCCACCTGCTCCCGGACAACCTCCTGGCCCGGGTCCCTGCCTGCATCTCCCGCTCCAAGTCCTGCACCAGCTCGGCGGGGGAGTCTGACGGGAGCCGCGGCAGCTGGTCGTCCGCAGACTCGGTCATCTCCACTGACTCCGCCGGGGAGCCCGCGGAGCCCGGGAGCCCGTATCGGGTGGTGCTGTTGGGGGCCAGCGGGGTCGGGAAGACGGCGTTCGCCAGCATCTTTGGAGGAGCAGCGGACAGTATGGACAGTGATGACTGTGAGCTGTGTGGAGGTGAGACATGACAGATAACTCCTCCATCATTTCAAGGATAAATACCTGACTCATTATAAAGACGAAAACATTTATTATTCATCTACCACTTAAACCTGCAAACTCCCTTTAAAACTTATCTTACCTAAAACAACTTAAAATCGATTATTTAACCATAGTGCTGGAAAGCTGGCATTTACAACCAAACTGCTTATTATCATGACATTTAGACTATAACCCAACATAATGAAACCTTTATCTCTTATTCTAGAATAGTGTTTTTTTGTGTCTTTGTTGTTTTTTGATGGTATAACTTTACCCAGAACACCCCCCACCCCCCACACACTTAATATTCATAGTTTTTCTAACGCAAAGTTCTCCTTGTGCTTTCTCTGTAATCCCTTCCAGATGAAGTATGTGAAAGGGAAATTGAAGTGGATGGAGAAACTGCGACTCTAACTGTGCTGGACACCTGGGATTCAGAGGTGAGATGAAAAACCTGCCTGAGTGTCAGTATATGCTCTCTGCACTGTGAAACGTGTCTAACTGTGTCTGTTTGTGTTACACAGACTGGCATTGAGTGGACTCAGGAGTGCTGCATGCAGACAGGTGATGCATACCTGTTGCTCTACTCTGTGACTGACAGAGCCTCGTTCCTGCGAGCCTCTGAGCTCCGGATAACACTGCGCCGCTTCCGCCCTGCTCAGAACACACCGATCATCCTGGTGGGAAACAAATGTGACTTGGTGCGACGTCGGGAGGTGTCAGTCAGCGGTGAGGAGAGGACACAAGTCTCTGTCTGTCTGTATTCGCTGTGAAATCCTACCCACATGCATGTTTTAAGATTTGGTTTGTGTTTCAGAGGGTCGTGCCTGTGCTGCTGTGTTCGACTGCAAGTTCATTGAAACCTCAGCAGCTATGCAGCACAACGTATGGGAGGCCTTCCATGGCATTGTACGTCAGCTGCGTCTACGCCGAGACTCTAAAGAGGTCAACAAGCGTCGCAGAGACAAACACTGTAAAGCCCGTCGTGAGAGCCTTCCCATGAAGGCCAAACGCTTCCTCGACAAGATGGTGGCCAAGAACAACCCTAGTGTGGCCTTCTGGCTGAAATCAAAGTCCTGTCATGATCTCTCTGTGCTGTGAGAGTCCAGTAGGCTCTCGTGTTTTTAACTTCAAAGCTTTGAGCAGGTGAACAAGTTTTAGCCTGCAAAACAGAAGATACGGCTGGAGGTGAAGCCTGCTTCTTGAGGCCTAAAGGTTGGATGGTTCAAACCCAGATCTCAGTGTAGACACAGCCAGTGTGTTTCACATGAGGGGTGTTTGTCGCCTTTTCGTGCTGTTACAGTCTGAAGTGGACTGAGAGGACTGAGCTCAGTCTACCTCTGAAAAGACTCCATGGCAAAGTGACTTTTGCAATGAGTTGGATAAATAAAGTTGGATTGGATTGGAGTCTATGTGGGAACATTTTTGGAGGTTAAGATGGAGACTGACACAAAAAGTATTTTTCATACGTTTCTCTGTTTTCTCCTTTGCTCTCACCCTGCCAAATTTTTCGACTGTTGATCCCAAAGTGCTTGTACTACCACCAGCAGAAAGCTTAATGATGAAAAAGTTAGTTTATTCTGTTTGATCATTTTTTAAATTTTTGAGTTTATTTATACTGTGCCGTGTTTTGCTCTTATTGTAAATAAATACCATTTTGGTTATGTAGTGTTTCTTCTAATTGTATGTATTTATTGTTGCCAGTTAAAATAAAGTTACATAATCCTGTTTTGTCAAAAGAAAACAGTCTCTTTTGTCTGTCACTTCAACCTCTCTAATGACATTTTAGCATACATGACTCAGCTTTAACACAAAGATGGAGAGAGAGCAAGCAAGAGAGAAACAGGGTTTCACACCATCACAAACTGTGCTAATGAAAGATGAGTCAGGCTGTGGCATTAGAGCTGAAGTTTAGAAATAGATGAAGTCTGAGTGCGTTTGTTTTGTTTATGTGAGTGTGATGACGGAGGGCAGGGGTTCTGCTGCTCAGGGGGGGTCACAGATTTGGGTCACAGTTTAACATCCACCACCACCACCCTGGCTCCTGAACTCCTCTCAGAACAAGAACAACATGCTTGAATGTGCTGCAAGTTTAACATTCAGAGGAGAATGGGCAGTTTGTGTGTTTGAAATGTTCATAAAGAGGCAGATGGCGCTTTTGCCAAATGGTCAAAGAATGTATGATAGACTTTACAAAGCGGAGGCACTTCTCTCTGAATGAACAGCTTTATTCTTTGAACGGTTACGCTGCACTTTACAGGTTCTGGTTTAATGGCATTTGTGTAAACCTGTGATTCACTCACAGATGTATTTTTTCTCACTGCATGTTAAGCCCAAGACTGGTAGTGTGTACACCAGGATGTATGGAAGATAATCCCAGCTATAAATAACATAAAGGATAAAACTCAATGGCACCACACAACCTCTCTTTTGATCCTCATTAATATATTTATAGCGCATTGCACTGTTTGGAGCTGAAAAGGTAGAAATGGCGAAGCAATCAGATGCTGACAGCTTAATAGTTTTACACTCTATTGATGCAGTAGGTCTTCATTATACTGTCTTACTCCCATTGTCTACACACCGCTCCTTATCAGTGACTGTGTTAGTAATGGAAGTCTTTCAGGAAACAGAGCAGAGGTGCACAGGTCAAAGTCTGGGGGCAAATGAGAAGCTGAGTGACATATGTGCGATTAGAGAAGATTTTAGACAAGTTTAGATTAGAGAAATTACTCCTTACATGCCAACTGAAAGATATAAAACATGATAAATCTTGATCTTCATTCAGTATGTTTCTATAACACGAACCCACTAATAGATGTCAAACTCTGAGCACAGTCAAAGTTTTATGAAGTCACAGGCTGTCACTGAGCACACTGAAAATGGATTTGTCATTTTCAGTGGTCTCTGTATCATTGTGTCATTGTCCCGTTCTTCCTGTCTTCTTCTCTCTTGTCAGCTGCTTCCCCCATTGGCCAGTCGACCATGAGGGCAGGGTGATTAGACAATCATTAGATCCAATAAAACATAGCAGGTTAACACTTGGTTAACGTTTGACCAGACAGGATGGGGTTGCTCAGAGCACTCTGAAGTCGTAGGAGTGACTCACTTGATCTCTCCAGGAAAGGTAAGACTCTTCGTTTATTTTTCGCCAAGTTTTTGGATTTGCTTCAAATTTTAAAGACATTTAAAGGTTGGAATTGGGAAACAAACTGAATATTGTCAATAGCGTTCACATAGTTGAGTTAGAAACAGGAAATACTTACAGTTTCTTGCTGAAGTGCTGTGATCTTGAGGTGACTTTGGCGAGGCCCTGGTGCTGGGTGTCGGCATTTAAATTTCCTCTTCCTCATGGTTTCTTTAATTGTTGTCAGAGCCTGATTTTTGAGAAATATAACCCGATTTGCTCTGGATTAGGTATTATTGTCACTTAATTTTAGACTCATAAAGGTCATCCACTTATTGCACAATGGGTTTTAAGGGGACCTTCAACAACCTTCTGTTCGTGTCATACAACTTTATCACTTTGATTATTAACTCTTTGTCCAAACAATGCAAGAAAATCTGAGCAACATGGTATATTTCTCAGAATTGTTTAATCATTGTACTTTTGTGCCCAACAAAAGTTTTTTTTAATGATAGTGCCTTTAACATGATCAATATGGTGACAAATTTAATAATTTTAGGGATTGTAGAGTTAGATATGTCTCCTGTCCGACAAAGGAGTGTAACAGGGCGGTAACTGTTAAAGTGTGCCGTGCCACAAAGAGGTCATTAGCCATAACTCAATGTCACCTTCACTTTTCTTTGGCAGCTGGCTTAAACTGTCCTTCCAGGCTCTAACTCTCAAATGTCATTTTCTGCTTCACTTACAAATTTTGGTGAAACACAGACTGTCCATGCACGTGATATTGGTCACATACAGCAGTCTTTTTTCTCTTATCCAAACAGTGTCATGGTCATGTTGATTCAAACTAAACTCTTAATATAATCTGCTGTCATCTGAGTGGGACACTGAGTTCATATTGTGTCTGAGACACACTTTGGATACCAGGAATGAGCAGAACCAAAGTGTATGACACAAAGTTACAAAGAAATGTTCTTGGGTCATTTTTGGATGTCAGGGAAAGAAAATTGAAGTTAAAACTTTTTTTTAACACAAAACCCAAGAGTTTTCTGGAGAAAAAAGGCTGTTATATTTTCTGAGAAGTGTAGAAGCAGCAGGCTTACACATAGTGACCTTTGGGCCTGTGTGTCACATTGACACCCACAGAGAAAAGCTAAATGGAAAACTTTCAAGGTTCAGCGTTATAGCTTTGACTTTCAGTTTCTGCAGCATGCTGAGGGGAGTGTTTAAAGACTTAAAGTTCCCATTCGACTGCAAGTCTTAAGCAGAGAGCGATAGATCCTGCATGTGTGGAGATTTCTTAGACAACCTTTTATCTTTATGAATCACTAACTCTGTATGTGCTGGACAGAGCAAGTCATTTTTTCAGGTTTGTAATCATGAATAAGCTTCTATCTCAATTTTATCATGAAAGCCAAGTGAAAATGAAGCTTTGCGTCATGTAAATCCTGATTTCACTCCTCTGTCTCCTTTACCATCTTTTCAAACTCCTACCGTCCATACCCCACCCCCTCCTTTTCTCCTTCCTCTCCAGACTGTGAACATGACTCCCATGATGCATCTGTTGTTGCTCCCACTCCTGCTCAGCATTGTGAGTACATAACACTTCCAACTGCTGCTGCTGTCCATGGATACATATTCATAGTAAATGCTCAAACACATGATCCTGTCACAGGTTTGTGAAACAGTTGGTGTGAATGAATGCTTTGACTTATTCATGAACTTTATGCAATATGGTGATTAAAGGGACAGTTTTGTGGCTGGGAATTTAAACAGCTGCGAGTCTGTGAGGTGAAAAGGAACCGTTGGTAACTTATTTAACACCACAAAAAGAAGTGTATCAAGTGAGCAATTCTCCTCTCTGTGCAGACTTTGCTCTCCTGTCCTTCAATGGGATACCTCATTCACCTTATTTGTCTTTTTTTGGTTCAATAAATAACTGAGTTGAAGAAACCGCCCTCAATGCATGACTACATTCAGTTACAGTTACAGGAATGGAGAGAAAAAAAAAGCAAAAGTAGGCGTGAGTGTGGCAATGCGGCATTTTACCTCAGCCTGTTCCTTCTTCAGTGACCTTTGACCTCTGGCTCTGTACTTTGATAGGCTGCTGGCACAGATCTGGAGGGGAAGAAAGGCCCGTTTGAGAACACAGAACTGGATGTACCAGAGGGGACACCAGTGCCTTATCCCATCTACCAGGTATTTAAAAAATTGCTGAGTACACTAACACCGACGTTGCACGTATATGCACACCCGAGTGCCACTACTAAATTCCTAGTACATACTTGTGATTAGAAAATAAAGCATTCAGTGTAACACAAACTTTTAAATACGAATGAGAACTGTTTTCTACTTTTCTAAACTTATCTCATGTTCTATATTTTACTTTTTTGAGCTTTTAAAGGAAAACATATCTGTGCATCATATTAAGGTGACATAATTGTCAGAAGAACAAATCCCCAGTTGAACATGTTTGTTTTTCCTTTCCTTTAACTGCTTTGAACAATTTTGTTGATCATGCTTATTAATCTTTTCATCTAGCAGGAAACGAAAATCAAGATGTTTACTTGTTGAATTTTCTTCATATCATGCTTCTTCATTGTTATTTTTGTTTGTTTTCACGAGTCATTTGGTTAGTCTCTCCTCACTTTTTTATTTTACTCCACAGTTTCTCGTGTCCAATCCAAATGTGAACAGCTTCAGGCTGAGTGGAGAGGGCAGGGAGGACATTAGGATTTCCAAGGACGGTTGGCTGTTTCTGGATCGGCCCCTGGACTGGTCTCGAGATGAGCATTACTTATTACGGGTGAGCTGGACATGTCTCACTGATAGATAAAAATGTATGGAAAATCCAATTTTGATAGCAGGAATACACACTTTCTATGTCCTTCTTTGTGTCATCATATTCAGGTTGAGGCGCTGGAAGACGGTGAAGTTGTTGAAGACCCAATTCATGTAACAATCAATGTTGTGGATGTCAACAACAACGCGCCATATTTCAACCAGAGCGAGTATGCAGCAGTAGTTCGAGAGTACAGTCGGGCAGGTGTGTTTGTAGCACAGAATCAAACAGCAAATGTGTGAAATAGTTAACAGTTACAGTTATGAGTCCCATGAACACTTTTTTTATACAGTAGGTGGTTTCCCAACACACAAATATCATGTACCTGCTATTACATGGTCAGCACTGTAGTTTCTAATCAAACCTGTGATTGACATTGCACTCCAACATTGTGCTTTTTTTTTATTCAATAAAAAACTGCTTCTATCTAGTGAAGGAGTGTATACCATGATTGTAGTAAAAATTCTCTTCATCCAGCAACAGTTTTGTGTTTCACTGAAAAAGGCAATTTTTGTGTTTTCATAAGCTTAGACATCCAATGTTTCCATTGTTGTGTTAAATGAAAATCTACAAGGATTCTGAATATGTATGTAGTGACGGAACTTTACTATTTATTTCATATATAACATTTGACTTTCTTCTGTTTTTCCAGGTGTCGTATTCACTCGTGTGTTTGCACTGGATCGAGACGACCCTCAGACCCCCAACGCTCAGCTGAAATACAGCCTGGTCAGCCAGATCCCCAGCAAACACAATACCCTGATGTTTCAGATCGACCCCGTCACTGGGGAGATCTCCACCACTGAACAAGGTGATTACATACATACCTGTGCGCAGACATCTACAAACGGAACAATATGCATTATCTGGGGGGGAAAGTCTGCAATTTGTTCACGTCTGCCTGTAATCTGACTGTATAGCGCATCTGCAAATCCAGATTACACAGCTCATCTTGTGTGCTCAAGATTAACACTGATTGGAGGCAGATTGCCTAAATGTGTCGCGTGATGTTGGTCACAGATTATGCTGAGTGTGCGAGAGCATGTGAATGAGCTTTAAGATCTCTGTTTACATCTGGGAGAGAAAATGGTCACATTTCTCAACCACTGGACACTTTTGTGAAGCCTTCAGAAAAGATTTCTCTGTCATCAAGGTTTTGATAATTCATATAATAATTTAAAGTTTAATTCCAAAGGTAGCTGGAAAAGAATAACTAGAAGATGATAAAATTGTTTGTGAAGTGTGCCAAAAAGGCTCATTATTATTTGAATTATGTGTTTTGTTGAACAGGGGGACTGAACCTGAAGGCTCGAGAGGGAATCCATTACGGCAGAGGAGAAGATATGAGCATTGATGCACTGAAGACAAAGTTTACGGAGTACTGCCCAGTGCAGAAAATCCCCTATGACGAAAACCCCTTCTTCACCTGTGTAGAAAGAGCGGGTTTGTATCCAGTTGCAGAGCTGCAGCAACACTATCTTTCATCAAATTAGCTCAAATACTCTATCAAGGGGACAGTGAACAAGTCACGAGCCACACACAAATGCAGGAAGTCTAAAACATTTTCTCAAAACCAGGAGCTAACATTTAACTTGTGCATCAGATATATTCTATTTAAACTTTTTTAAAGTACAAAAAAATAATGTACATGAAGCAAAATGAGAAGATGGTCATCACATATTCAGTTCTTCAAAGGCTCAACTGTGCATCAAAAGTATTTAATATGCAACACTCACATATGTAGGTTGATTAAGATGTTGAAGACAAATTCTCTCTCTTCTTTTGGAATAGGGAAGTGAATGTCTTTCAGCTGCTAGTACAACAAAAAACAGACTCTTCTATGGGTTAAGTAATTGACATGTTTCTTTAATGTTATAACAATTCAAAAGAAAACCATAAATGGATAAAAGATAATGAGCACAATCAACAATGAGAGAGTTTGTAGAGCAGCGGCAAAATCTATCACAACAGACAGCTAACAGTGATTTTTTAAAAGCTTTGTGTTTGTAGTCTCATGCTTCTGAAGTGAAAACTGTGAGTGATTCCAGTCCAATGATTTGTGTTGAGCTGGTGATAACAGAGAGAGGGATAGGGTCAGCAAAAACACAGTGTAATCACTATCTGCGATTAGTGCAGGCCGTGTGATTTATTGGGTGTTGTGTTAATGAGTTCTGTGGGAAAAGCAGCTCAGTCATCCCTGATTTCTAAGAACATGTTCATGTCACATTTTTAAATATAAAAGTGGTTCATTACTGAAAAGTTTTGTCTGTCCAAAAAATTCTTGGCTCCACATTTATTTTTCATTTTCTTTTTTTTTAAGAAATGAGGAGGAGGAATGTGGATCCCATGGAGGACCCAGACTACACCCTGATAGTTCGTGTGGAGGACTTGGAGGGAGCTTCTCCAAAAGCTCTGAGTGGAAACACCAGAGTGCACATTGTTGTGCAGCAAAACCTGTGGGTCAGCCCTGGACCGATAACTGTTAGAGAAAACTTAAAAGAGTCGTATCCCCTGGTCATCACAAAGGTGTGGTGGAAGCACATGCTTACGTTTTACTTATCAGAGAAGGAACTCAAGCACACTCTCTTACATACATCTGATCTTTTTCCACCCTTTTCACAATCCAGGTCCAGTCTAATGAGCCCAACGCTGTCTACAGATTAGTGCAGAGGGAGCGGGAACTGAGATTCCCCTTCCAGATTAATGAAAATGGAGAGATTCTTCTGACAGAAGAGCTTGATAGAGAAGACAAAGACATGGTACGAAGCACAAACAGAATCAATAATCTGTTTTATCTCTTTATAAATGAAAAGACAAACCTTCAGCAATCATTCCTGATCATGTGTTGGTTGTGTTTTAGTACATGCTGGTGGTGTTTGCTGAGGATAACAGTGGAAACGAGGTGGATCCACCTATGGAGATTCAAGTCTTGGTTGAGGATGTGAATGACAACAAACCAGTGTGTGAAAAAGAAGAGAGTGTCTTTGAGGTACAGGAGGGTGAGCCTGAAGGTAAGATGTGTGTGTGTGTGTGTGTGTGTGTGATCGTTACATAACTGATTCATCTCATTTCATGACAGTGAGAGTGAATCATGTTTGATTACTCAGCTACTTCTCCAGTTTTGTTGTTGTGATCACGTCATCCCTTCTTGTTGTTGTTTACATGCAGTTCTCTGTGTTTCTGGATCCAAACCAACATTTGTCAGAGATTTAGATTTAAGAATGACTGAGAGACATGTTTGCACAAAAAAATCTTTGACAGAGATACTCAGTCCCTGGATTTTAGAAAAAAAAAAGAAAAGTATCTGCTCAGTTCTAGAAATACTTGTGTTCAAGCAAAACGCTCCCATTACTGATTTTTTTTCTAAACAGTCGTATTGTTATCCTCAAATAATAAGAGGTGAATATACTGTGATTACTTAAATTTGAGCAAAAGTAGCTTAAAATTTTGAAATTAGTTAGAGATTATGGATTTTGCATGAATACAAACTTCACTAAGATGCAAAAACAACTTAAGAGAGCAGTACTCAACTGTTCAAATGCTCATTCACTGTGTCTCTGTGAAGTAATGTATGACCCAGACAAACCAACATCTGCTCCGTTGTTCTGCTCTGAAAACTTTCTAAGTTCATTTTATTTCTTTTAACAGCAAACATACCCATTTCACAACAAACTCTTATTTAATGAGAATAAATTGATAACAGATTGATGATAATGATAACCTTGTTCACAGCCTATTTCTCTGGTTCTTGTTGTTTCAGGCAGCGAGATAGGACTACTAGTGGCCTTTGACGACGATGAACCTGGGACGCTGAATTCTCATCTGACTTACACCATCCTGTCCCAAGACCCTCTATCTGAGTCTCCCACTTTCGCAATCGATGCTGCCTCTGGAAAGATTCAGGCACTTCGCATGCTGCAGAGAAAAGACCAGCAGGTCTATCACCTCAATGTCAAAGTGAACGACCCAGGTAACACACCCTGTGTAAAGTAACACACCTGTAAACGGGGGTGAATTTGATGTTTACTTTTTTACTTTTGGGTTTTTCTCACAGCTTTCAGTGAGGAGTGTAAGGTTGTCATCAGAGTCATTGATGTCAACAATGAGATGCCTCTCTTTGAGGAGAATGATGTGAGTATGTGAAGGGCTGTTTTTTTTCTGTCTTAACACTCACACTTTGTGGCTCATGCTGTTTCCTTTATGTTTCTGTTTGTGTGTAGTATGGCACTCACACTCTAGCTGAGGACACACCTTTGGGACACACAGTTGTGACCATCAGAGCATCAGATGCTGATGATCCAGACAGCGGCAGCTCCTTTATTGAGTTTCACATCACTGAGGGTGACGAGGACGAGGTCTTTACGGTGGAAACAGACGGTAAAGGCGTTGGACATCTTGTTATAGCTAAGGTATGGTATCTCTTTCCTCAACATCTCCCACACAAACTTAAAGCTGATCTCTTTTTTATGCAAGTTTTTTAAATTTGCTAAAACAAAAAACCTTCAACCTAACCAGTTGTTCAAAGAAAATCATTTGGATCAAAATGATTCAGATTTGGAAATCCAGATACACAGTTTTCAGGATTATCATACCCAGATTACTAGTGCTCTAAATGAGACAACATATCACAGTGTGGACTACCATCTCTGCAACATTAAATACATGGTTGATATTTTGAAAATGTCTTCATTAAATAAAAGGTTGAATTTCAGAATGAGGGACTCTGATTACAGATACGTCTTTCTGTTTCGAAAAGCCTATTTTCAAAACTTGATCTCATCCGATAACCATAATCCAGTCTGATTATCTTTGATCAACTGGCCTCAGAAAATAAAAAGATTATCCTTTACTCGTCCCACAGTGTCACAGCAGCAAAGTGGACCATGCAAACATTATAATAAGAGTATTAAAATAAGACACTGTAAAATAATATTAGTGCACCTAAAATAAATGTACAGAACTAATATAGAAGTATAAAATAACACAGGACTGGAGCACATGAGAGACAGTGTTTGATGATGGTTTTGAGGCTTGACCACAGCAGGAAGTAAAGACCTGCTCCCATCAGCCACCACCTCCAGGGTCCAGAGGGTGGTTCAGGATGGAGCTGGCCTTCTTCACCAGTCTGTTAAGTCTCATTCTTGGCAGCAGCAGAGATGCCACAAGAGAGTCAGAACAAAACAAAACAAAAAAGAAAAAAAAACATTGACCCTTGTCACTTTAGGTACCTCAAGAGAGATGACATTTTTGATTAATTAATGACTCTAAAAGTGGAAAATATGCAAACTTTGGGGTTATAATATCAAATGTTTGGCAGGTTAACACCCTCAATCAGCCAATCACAAGGCTTCCACAGACAATTTGGGCAACTTTTCAGTTTTCGGGATTGTTGGCTGTCTCTGTAGCCCCTGGATCTGACTTTTAAGTCGTTCTGTGCTGGAAAAGGGAATTATCTAGATAATATGGCATTAAGTGAACTAATTGTAAAATGACTGAAATATGAAGTGATATTTTCAAGATGTGACCAAATCTTTCCTTTATGAGATCCTTCATCCTTCAAAGTATTCTCTGCCTCTTGTTTGTCTGTTGACAGCCTTTGGACTTTGAGGCCTCTCCCACCTACAAGCTTAAGATCGATGCTCGCAACCCAGAGCCGCTGATGAAAGGTCTGGAGTACGGTGCTGAATCCACCGCCTTCGTCTCTGTGTCTGTGACTGATGTGGACGAGGTTCCTGAATTCGACCTGGACATCCTGGATGTGACTGTGCCTGAAAACACCACCAAGGGTTCGGTGCTGCTCACTGTGGAGGCGAAGGATCCAGAGGGCAAAGAGATCAGGTAATTACAGAAACAACAAATCATAATTAGATGGGAGAGGAAAGTCTTATCATAAAGCGACATACATCAGATACATACAATGAAGGACACATTGACAGTGACATCAGCAAGTCCAACCATCAGCCACCAGACAGAACAAAACAATAACTCTGGTTAAATGATCTTATTCTGGTGTGGACTAAATTTGTATCTTTGGACTCTATATGCATTGCTTTTTGCTATCGAACCATCAACCACAGTTTCACCTCTTTATTTAATCATTTAAAATTCCCCATTCACATCTGATGTTATTTCCATTTTGTCCTGCAGTTTTCAGCCCATACTCGAACAAGACGTTCAGCATGGTAGCAGAGTGAACACAAACACAGGAACACGACTCTCAGAAATTGTTCCACTAGCTCAGCACTTGCCTCATCTTTTACATTAATGGCTCCTGCTGGCAGCTGGTTTGAAGTTTCATCTGTTAGGACGATCACGTGTACTTAAAACAGACTATGGATTTGTTTTGACTACCATTTTATCCCCTGGGCTCCAGTTCAGAGTCTGGTGTATCATGAATGATTTCTGTGTGTGTGTGTGTGTGTGTATGTGTGTTCTGTGCGTGTCTTTGTGCCGTTCAGTTTCAAGTTGGACGGTGACAAGCAGGGCTGGCTGGAGATCGATGCTGCCACGGGACAAATCAAGACCAAAAACAAGCTGGACAGAGAAACCCTGGAGGCTTTTGAAGTCACTGTCACTGCGTTTGAAAAGGGTCAGACAATAAACTCATCTCACTGCTTTTAGAGACTTTTCTTGGAGCTGTTGTAAAGTTATCTCAAAACTTCATAACTTCCAAATCAATATCAGCTTCCACTAAAAAGTCAAAACATTTTACATGTTTCAAAGCTTTTGGTTGTGTATTTATAACATTTGATCTTAAACACTTTTTTACTTTTTGATGTCAATACTGTGTTCAAACAGAGAACCTTTTTTAAATTTTGTGTCTTCTGATTCCCCCACAGCAAACCCAGAAATGTCATCTGAACGTGTCCTCTCTCTGAGGCTGCTGGATGTTAATGACAACTACCCAGTTTTGTTGGAAACTCAGGCCTTCATCTGCATGCAGAAACCTGCGCCTGTCATCATCAAGGCCGTGGATACAGACAGCGCCCCTTACTCTGAGCCCTTCACCTTCACCTTGGGCAATGGCAAGACAAGTGCCAAATCTCCCAACTGGAACCTGAAAACTGTTGATGGTAAGCAAATCTGCTGTAGGATGGGGTAACCATATTCTAAAACCCCAAGAAGAGGGTTCCCTCAACGGTCTCTTGGAGGGAATACCCAAAGAAACACAAGACAACAAAGTAGCTTCATAACCTGTAGATTTATTAAAATCACTCCTTTTCTTCCTTTTTTTGTTTTTCAGGTACAACGGCACAACTGTCCCTGATTAAGAAATCAACCGAGGACAAAACAATCAGTATCCCCATCAATATCAAAGACAATGCAGGCATGGGAATCACACATTCACTTAAAGGTGAGTTTTTAAGCTTTTAGCTACCTCTGTAAGTCTCTTATTGTTTAGACTGCCATAAACTATAAACTGCTTTAATGCATTATAATAGTAATAATACAATTCTTACTTTAATGCTTTGTCCATATGGATATGCATGTCCAGATTTTTGGACTGCTATCTTACTAACTAGTCTCTCTTTCTGCTCAATAGAAAATAATCAGCTTTGAAATGTCACAACTGGTATAAGGAAATTTTTCAAAAACCAGTGCACTACTACATCACTTTGCTCAAGTAATACACACCCCAAAAATGTCTTCTAACATATCTGAAGTGTCCAGCTTACCCTTAATTGTATCAAATAGAGTCTCTTGGGCCATAAAGCATGACAGCCTTGGCTCTTGGAAAATACAGGTTTTATTCATGCTTGTCTAGGCAACAGCTATCAAGTGTTTTGCTTGTAGTAAGCACATCTGTAAGGGTATGAACTTTGGTCTTCATTCAGGGATTGGCTGGGTATAATCAAAGAGTAAACACTGGAATTGAATCGTAAATTTGTCAGTGCTATTTGACATATCATACAGAAAACCCCTTCTAAATAAACATCCACTACTGGAAATAAATGAAACAGGTGATATCATTTCATTAGCTGAAATAAGGGACTGGTTGCTGTGGACTGTCGCAATGTTGGTTTTTATTTTTTACTCTGGAACTTGTTTGCGATGAGAAATACACTCAATGAAAACTTTGGTAAGTATAAAAGTGTAACACACGTGTTTGCTCTCTGCTCCCTCCCTCAGTGAGAGTGTGTAACTGCACAGAGCTGGGTTACTGCTACATACCACCTACGGGTGACGCCATCAGTTTGGGACTGGGACCCACCATCGGGATCCTGGCTGCTGTTTTAGGATTCTGCGGTAAGTCTTACAAACTTTAAGCTATTTCTCTCTTACAAAACCACCACAAAAAAAACAGAAAACATGAATATCAAACTAGCCAAGGGTTTTCTCTTCCTTCAGTAATTTGATTTACGTTCTCTTGTTGCAGTTATTGTCTTCATTGTTGTGATCAAACGCATCGAGAGTAACAAGAAGAAATCTCCAAGTGGGGGAGAAGAGGCGAACGCCATGATGTAGAGACTACACACATACAACACATACATCACATACAACACACCCATTTGCATCTTTTTTTATTTGTGAAGACTCTCGCAGAAACATTGCATGTATTTTGGACTTTTTATTTCATGTTTGTGCATGAACCCAAGTATTTTATTCTATTTTTTTCCAAGTTGCTCCTTTTTAATTGGGGATTCACAAAGTCACAGAAATGAGGAAAACAGTCTCCTCCCCTGTTTGGGCCTAAAAGTTTAATTTGATCTCACAAAGAAAGACAAACACACACACACATGCACATGCACACATGCACACAGCTACTTTAGACTATTTTTTTCTATTTTATTTGCAAAAGCGAGTGATGCTTGATTAATAAGTGCAGAGTTTCATTGAACAGTGGTGGTCCCATTCTAATCTCACATTTATGAAGCTTGATTGTAATTTATTTAAATTGCTCTCCCAGACTCAGCTGGTTTCAATAACTGTTTCATCAGTTTTACATAATTTGATTTGGGGTTTTGTTTTTTTCTTCAGCCCACAGCTTGTTTATTATTCTCATGTGCTTGAACCTTGTCAGATTTTGTGCAAACAGCTTGAGAAATCTTGAACATTATGAAACATCTCTATCTCAAAACGTCACTGTGTTCAACAGCTGTCTGAGCAATGAACAATCAAAACTGTTTTGTAATGAGCTAATGCTGCTCTTGTTTCCCAATAAACAAAGAAAATAGGAAACGCTCTTGGTCCTCATAGTGTTTGTATGTTTGTCTGTTTGTGCAGGAAATGTGGTGCTGCAGATGGTCAGTGACATAAGCACACACATGACTTCCTCTCAACTCTTTCTTTTCACTAGTGGCCTTCTGTTCAGATTTCTGACTAATACGTGAAACGGTTCCCATCACTGTTAAAGCATCCCTCCTTTTTTCCTCTTTGTCGCCGCCGTTCTGTTCGTTGAGCATTCAAAGCCAATACTCTGTTTTGGAGAATGATGCTGTGAGTCACCTCTCAGACGGCAGGAGATGGGCTCCAGATTGTCAGTGTTGATTGTGTGCTTTTATTCTGCACAAAGCGACTGCAGCACCCAGAAAGAAGCACATTCAGGAACACATGCAAGGGGTGGATGAGGGTGCCACATGTGTGGCCACGACCATAGATCCTTCCAGTCCATGTGCCATGTGTGAGAGGGTGTGTGTGTGTGTGTGTGTGTGTGTGTGTGTGTGTGTGTGTGTGTCTATGTGTGTGTGTGTGTGTGTGTGTGTCTATGTGTGCTTGAGATGAGTCATCCAACAACCTGCTGCCGCTGCTTCCAAAAGCAAAAAGTAGAATAGTGTCAGAGGTACGGCCTCATAACGACAAACTCAACTTAGAGCCTCTCCAGTGTTTATGTCTGCACTCTCTCTTCGCCTGTCTCCTGGCAACACTTTCCATAACATCACAACGACAGAGGCTCACTCAGACAGACCTGGAGGAGTGGAGGTTGAAGTCAAAAAGGTTGAGGGACAGAGGAGAAGAGATGGATGAGTAAACTGTGTGATGGATGATCAGACTGCCTCAGGAGATCAGCTTCACCGCTACCACCACACACACTGACACGCACTAACACACACTTTAACACATATATGTTAGGTTTTGTTTAGAAAGTGTAAATGTTCATCCTAATATAGAAATATTGAAGGAGTTATAAATACACCATCACAGCCAGCAGTCATCAGCTGATCAGGGACAGGCTTGTTTTTCAAAATGGAGCCAGAAGACCAAGATTTATTGTATGCAACAAGTAAAAAATAATTGTTTTCCTAAATTTTGAAGTTACAATTATCCAGATGAGATGTTTTTCGTTCCTTAAACCTCTGAGTGGTTTCCTTTGCTCTTATTTCAACATGCCTTTTACTTCTATCATTCAAAATACTGTGAAGACATTTGTAATGAAACTTCAACATAGTGATCAAACAACCAAAAAAAAAGAGAAGTTCTCATAGGTCCCAGTTATAACCACTCATTATACAGTCTATGGTTATAACATACAGCTGTGTTTATAAGTTTACATGTCCTGGCAGAATTTGTGATTTCTAGGCCATTTTTCAGAGAATATGAATGATAACAAAACTTTTCTTTCACTCATGGTTAGTGGTTGGGTGAAGCCATTTATTAACAAACAACTGTTTATTCTTTTTAAATCACAATGACAGCAGAAACTCCCAAAATGACCCTGATCAAAAGTTTACATACCCCGGTTCGTAATACCATATTGCCCTCTTTAACATCAATAACAGCTTGAAGTCTTTGTGGTCGTTGTGGATGAGGCTCTTTATTGTCTTAGATGGTAAAGATGCCAATTAGTCTGAGCAAAAAAACCTCCAGTTCCTTCAAGTTCTTGAGCTGTCTTGCATGAACTGCACGTTTGAGATCTCCCCAGACTAACTCAGTGATATCAAGGTCAGGAGACTGAGATGGCCACTCCAGAGCCTTCACTTTATTCTGCTGTAGCCAATGGCAGGTCGACTTGGCGTTGTGTTTTGGATCATTGTCATGTTGGAACGCCCAAGTACCTCTCATGAGCGGCTTCTGAGCTGATGAGTGTAAATTTTCCTCCAGTACTTTCCAATTTCCCTGTGCCTTTGTAGCGCATACATCCCCAAAACATCAGTGATCCACCTCCATGTTTCACAGTAGGGATGGTGTAACTTTCATCAAAGGCCTTATTGATGCCACTCCAAATGTAATGTTTATGGTTGTGGCTGTAAAATTTGGTCTCATCACTCCAAATGACTTTGCTCTGGGATTTTTGAGGCTTGTGTCTGTGCCGTTTCGAATATTATAAGCAGGGTATTTTTTGGCATTTGCGTAGAAATGACTTTTGTCTGGCTGCTTGCCCGTGTAGCCCATTTTCTTCAATCGCCTCCTTATTGTACGTCTTGTCAGAGTCCTGTATTTAAGCTGAATTTATTTGTGGGTTTTTCTTTGTATCCAGAGCAATTTCCATGGCAGTTGGCGCTGAAATTTTCTGAAAATTCTTTTGCTCTCCCCATGAAATGTCAGAGCAGCACTGGATGAAAGATGCAAGTGTCAGTCAGAAGCGCAGAGGCTCACCGACCTTTCATACACACACACACTGATTATGAGCAAATAGATCAGGGGTCATTTTGGTAGTTTTCTGTTTTCATTGTGATTTAAAAAGAGTGAACATAGTTACTGTTTAATAAATGTCTTCACCCAACCACTAACCATGAGTGAAAGAAATTTTTTTGTTATCATTCATATTCTCTGAAAAATGACCAAGAAATCATAGTCAATTGTGAGAAACAAAAACATCGCCAAATGAAAAGGATGAAAATAAAAAAGTTATTCTTTTAAATCTTAAGGTCAGGTGCATCATAATACTTACTATGATTATAATGTAAATCTCACTCAGTCTGCTGGATATTCATACAGTGTGTAGATCCATGTGTTTTTTATTCACTTAGAAAAATAAAACATTTGTGTCTTAGCAAAAAAAAATAAACAAATGTCATCTGGGTCCTCTAAAGTATGGAAAATCTGATGGGTACTGGCTACTTGTAAAATTTAACCTGGAAAAGAGCCCTACTCTCTTGCGTTGCTGTACGTGTGGGATGATTTTAAATTCCCATAAATAAACTTTATAACCCAGCCTGCTTTTACAAACTAGTCCTGGAAAAAGATCCTCACAGCAGCGGAAATGAGGCACATTGACTTGAGTGTTTGCAGATAAGTAAACTAAAAGTCACATTTAGACAAATACAGCAGTAAATCTAGACGCCTACAGTGTGTCAGACTAATGACGATCAAAATGTGACGTTTGCTTACAGTTAAACCTGTTTCTTCTCTGACTAACACACCACAGTGGTGTATGGGAAAAGAGTGGATACTGAAACATTCTCACAGTGCGTGTGTGGGTTTATAATTTTGTCAATAACATCTCACTTGATGACTGAAACGCTGTCGTAGTTTCCCCACTGAGGACTACGTTCATACCAAACTGAATACACCTGTTGTACTATTATCACCTGGAACCACTTTATTATACTTAGTCACAGTCACACTAGAATCATTAAACAACTCTTAAAAAATGAGTTTGCAATAACACAAAACAGTTTTACTGGACATGGGGGAATTCAGTAATGAAGGCTTTTAGATTTTTTTTTCCTCTGAAGTAACTCAGAGGCGCAACTGGCTGTACTAATGAGTTGTTTTCAGTGGGTTTATACCTTTTTGTATTTCCAAAAATCTGAATCACTTTAAGAAAGTCCCTGAACAAAGTAGATACATCTGTTTGAAGACCTGAAATGGAACAATCACACCTAACTTTTTAACACCTATAAATGATATTTATGTATTTAGCTCATGAGTAGTTTTCACTATAACATGAAGTACTTGGAAATAAAGATGAGGACACATTTTAAGTGTTAAGTGCTCGACGGTGATTAAAACTTGACAAGGACAAATATTCAGTCGCCAGTAACAGCACAGTGCAATGACTTAAACAAGGACTAAACTGGTTTTAATTCACAATGAGGAGAAATACAATATATCTAAATTATCCCTTACTATTGAATGACTGAATTATCAAAATAGCTCTGATCATAACATTTTCTTTCATAGCTACTTTTTTTTCAAAAATAGAGAGCAGCAAACTCCAATAAAATAATGTATCCATATAACTTTATGTTTACCATATAAAAGGTTCATCTAAATCCTTTGGTCCATATCAATAAGACCGCATGAATACACTGTTATACTTTGAATGCTTATCACTGGTTTGGTGTATCATTTACAAGCTTTTTCTATTTGTGAAGTTTGCCATCATATCATTTGAAGTTTTTTGTAAGGGCATACTGGCATTACAGCAAAAGGCAGGCGGGAATTGCCCTGTTCACCTGTTTGACCGTTATTTCATCCTGTTTGATGCTGCAGCATCATCTAGTGGTGGTTCACTGTGATCTCACGTCAAAAACTTTATACAAACCATCAGTAAGTAAGGAAGATCTCCCCCCGTGAGTAAGACCGGCACACTGCTAGAATACAGAAAATCATGCAGAGTTATTTAATCATGATTATCACTTTGCTAAAACTAAACCCATTTTTACCAGGGTGAAGACTCATGAGTACCAAATTGTAAAATGACTGTATCACAGTTTCTATCAGAAGATTTACTGGTGGGCCATAAACTGTGCCATAAAACAGGAAACATTGGTTGCATTAATTTTAACTTCTTCATCATGAGAATAATATTTAAATCTCTCCATATTTTCATTAGTAACAACTCATTCTAGAAAAGGAAAGAAAAGAAAACCTTGAGTTGAAGGATGAACAGTACATATTCTCTCCAATGACTCAGAAAGATGGGAATCACTCATGTTACTACTTTGTGTTTTAACAAATGTATGTAATTCTGTTTATGGTTTAGTACAGGGGAGTCAAAACTTTTCCAAAAGGGCCATATTGCATACTGTGAAAATGACCAAGGGCCGACAGACAATGTTTATTAAAATTAACAAATGAGTGCTAAATTTGAAAACTATTTTGTTTGGTAGTCTCTGTAAAAAACAAACAAACAACCAAACAAAAAACTGTCCCAAAGTTTAGTCAAACATGCCAGTGTTATTGTTGCAGACCTATGAGATAAAACCAAACCTTGGAAAAATGTGTTGTTTTTTATGGCAGGTTCAGGATCAGGAATTTATCACATTTGTTTATAAGACAGTTGTGAGAACATTTTCAACCCCAAATATTTCTGATCCTACATTCTGAACCATGTTATGCATCAACTTTTGTCTTTTCTTCACCATTTCACAACTTTAATTCAGTCTTTTGTCCTCTCGTTTTATTTTTTTTATTTTATTTTTTTTAAGTGGCCTATGCACAGTCTGAATTTTTGTGAGATGTTACCAGGTATATTTGGGGTTTTTTTTTTCAAGCTGACAGAAACTGTAAATGTAAACCATTAGAACATGATTAATTTAAGTTACAAACTGAGTACACATCAAAATGAAAGCTTGGGGCCGCATGAAAATAGACAGCGGGTCACAATTGGCCCCCGGGCCTTAGTTTGGACATCCCTGGTTTAGAATAAGAGGAAGACCACTGTACCAACCAGTGTTTTATTAAAGCATTCCATATACAAAACTTAATCCACATAAGATACAATTTTTACAACTGTAGATAAAGATGTGTAACATACTGCTAAAGCTGAATAAATATTCTTTATCATTTAAACAGCTTCTCTCAAATTCACTCTCTTGGTTCCTTCATTTAGGCTTTGACACACAGACACGACCCCTGACATGAGTGTTTTAATGGAGGGAATCAGCAATGTTGTCTGTTTCTGTTTTCACTTGCTTTTTTGAATAACAGAATATGTTACAAACATGGCCTGTCAGAAAAACTAACAAACTAATTATTAGGCAAGATAATCTCTAGCATGTGTCCCTTTGACTCCACAAAGCTTGAAAAAGAACAAATTTTTCAATGTGGCTGTTGATAAATAATACATGTACTGACTAACAACATCAATGATGTGGTGTCACAGAAACAGGTGTAGTCTTTTGTACCTGTAGTTCTGTGCAGTTTTTAAAATATCTAGACAGTTGAGTTTTTGCCCTGTTCTCCAGAATTTTAGGTCTAACACTAAACCTCAAGTAGCTCAATAGTTTCCAACCTTTCTGGCTAGTGATTCTTTAAAATAAATCAAATAAGTCAAATGAGGGGAACCTGTAGGTGAAACAAACATAAAAAAGTAAATAATATCATTACGTAATATGTACTTCTTCCATTGTCTTTACGTTCACCCTGTGACCCTGACAGTTGTGGGACTCACATAGATAGGGAGCCATTTATATAAACATCAAGTGCAACTTAAAGGCTTTTCGTGAGCTCTTGAACCTGATGCTGGCGTAAACATCATTATCCAAATATTGACAGGTTGCTGTGTAAATATAGAACAGAAGTTTGAACAGATATATGAATATCATATACGACCGCAAAAACAAGTAAAAACAAGCTGTCTGATGTAACATTAGCCTCGGAGACACAGAAACAAAAAAACAAGGCAGCGATCACCGAGAATGTGAAGCTATGTAAGGACAGTCCAGTTAGAGTCCATATAAAAGGCGTTGAGTTGGTGGCTGTGTCCAACAGGAAGTCTTTTCTTGTAAAGTCAAACTCTTTGGAATTTGTACAACTTCAATCCCACTGAGTCTTTCAGCAGACGAGGAGGTTGAAATTTTTGACACTAAAGTCAGTTTGTAACAGCGTTTTAACGAGTATGAAACAGCTACTTGGAAAGTCTGCAGCATAAATAATGTGTTGTTATATCAGAAAGTAACATCAAGTTTTAGGGAAACAGAACTTCTCAGTGACTGCGTGTAAGCACACCGACTATTTCCATAAATAGAGTCAAAACAGTACACTGAATAGAGAGTTTCTTAATATGGCCTGTTTGTCCACAGAGTGTGCTTAAGTGTATGTTTATATGACACGAGTAGATGTGTTAGTGTGAGTAGACACCTGAGTGTTTCACCAAAAGCAGTTCTTCACACCTCAGGACTGCCCCTCTGGTCTCTGTGCTCCAATCACATGAGGATTGAACTGTGAGATGATGATGGTGATGTCGTCGCGGTACATGCGTGCAAGCTCCTCAGGCAGGGAGAGCATCTTTGAAAGCCTCTCGTGGTCGACCGTGCCGAACTCATTATTTCCCACTGCATGGCGCATCAAGTGGGTCGCCGAGTTCTGGTCCTCGAAAGCTGAGGACACACGAGCCTTTCTCTCCTCCAGGAGCCCTTGCATTTGTCCGAGGGTGACCCTGTACCCTCCGACTTTGAGGGGCTGACGCTGATGCACTCCTGTCAAATACTCCCCAACAATCCGAACCACTTCCTGTCTGTGGAGGGTCTCCCAAAGGCCATCAGAGCCAATCACCTGTGGGAACAGATAGAGAAAAATGATAATAACCAGCATTTAAAACATTGAGCTAGTTAAGTTGTCTGGACTTTGCCTGTAGTGTCTGGAGTTGGATGATTGCTTCTTACAAGCAACTCTACATTCACTACTAATGGCCACTGATCATCAATTATTTACATCCTCACAAACACAGCCTTTGTTTATAAAAGTCATGAAAATCCACATTAAATCAACCATAGAGACCAAAAAGTCAGCCATGTAGCAAAGGACATGTAGAGCCTGGAGGCTCGATAAGAGACAAACATTCCTCTAACACAACTGCCTCGCTACAGGCCTTTGCACATGGGGTCTATTTTTTTGGGATGAGTTTGTCAGATCCATAATCCAAAAAACACACTTAATGCATTGATACCTTTCCCACTGAATCTGATGTGTTTATTTTTCCATTAATTGCGAAAATTTGCAGCATGGGAGAAATGGAATCATCATCAAGCTGTGACGATGATTTCACTTGAGAAAAGAAAAAGAAATCTCTGGGTCTATCCTCTCCCAGATTCAGGACAGGAGCAGCTCCTGTACCTGCTGGTAAAGTGCATCACCTTCAAACAAAAAAAATGAAGTCAGAGAGCAAAGGCCCAACCGTGTCAGAGGAAGGCAAAAATAAAAAAGAATACTAAGACCATCCAGCTTGATGGATAACTAACTGGCTAATGCATGTTGCCCTTTTAAATACATCATATGTGTAAATTATACATTATAAAGAAACTAAATTTTGTCGACAACATATGTCTTCTACAACAAACAAGGTGAGGATCTGAAACCTATAGCCCTTTTTCTTCTCTCTCACCAGGAAGCGATCCTGTGGCCGCAGTTTGTGGTATGTGATCTCAGGTTCAGCTGTCAGATAGGGCGGAGTGTGGTAGTTTGGAGGGATAAACTTTGTGTGCTCGTTTTCATGAAGCTGATCGGGTCCAGACTCCAACACCCGCTTCTGCAGCTCAATACTCCACTTAAACTTCACGTCCCCAAACGCTCGAAACGGCATGAGGAGGCCCAGCAGCCGGTCCTGATAGAGAAGGAAACAGCAGGAGGTGAGGAGGTTTGAATATATGTCATCAAAAGGACCAAATCAAACTTCTCTGGTAGGTGTGGCACCTGTCGGATAACTGTCTTCCTCTCCGACGGTGGGTGCTCTCCCCGTATCCGAGCCACCTCTTCGTCATTCTGAGCGTTGTGGTCATTAGAGAGGGTGTGTGCGCTGAATGAACCGTCCTCTTCCTGGACTCCCAACACTGCTCGGGCATCTCCTGCATTGGCAATGTATCTTAGAGAACAGACAACACAGGGTGAGAAATATTAATTTAATCAACACTGGTGTCAGATATTGATTTTAATAAAAGAATAGAGTATGTAATTCATTTTTCGTACAGGTCTTGTCCATCGACGTGAGCTACACAGGCGGTTGCCCCAGAAAACGCCACTCTAAGGACCCAGTAGTGCAGGAAAGCATTTGGGTCTCCGACCTGCACAGTAAAATAACCCTGTGAGTCTCCAGACGGGACACGCAACATGGTTTGAATTACAAGGACAGCCAGGATGACTGAGCTGCTGAGCCTATAAAAGTTTAAATCTGGAAGCTCCTGTATGTTATGCACTGCTGCTGTGCAGCTAAGGTGATATTCAATATGTTCCAGAATGTGACACAGCAACCATGTCCTACACTCAGATCACATTTCATGACTTGCAATTTGATTTAGTCTGTGATGCAGGTATTATATTTTTTAAGTGTTACTTTGGAAGTGTGCCTGATCATGAAGTTAGGATTAGGATCACATTACACCTTTTGCAACATATCTGATCCACAGCCAGGACAGATGACTGTCTTTAGGCTAAAATCACTTATGGTTGTGTGGTAGATAAAAGTCTTTACAGCTAATAGAAACCTTTCCTGTCTCAAATCAATATTTTAAAAGTTTTTACTTTAAATAAGAATTGACTTTGAAGGTTTGACTACAATGATCTGATTTTCCCGTTTCATGTTTAATTGCTGTGGAAAAACAAATATAAATCCCATTGATTCACACCGAAGGAAGAACATCTGGGACACATATTAACCCTCTGCTCTTACAGGAACCAACAAATCAATCAATACTTCAATCAATATTTAGGCAGGAAAATTCCAACCTGAGCTTCCAGAGACATATCACTGTCCAGCCTCTTGAAGGCGTTCAACAAGGCTTCGTGAGTGTCTGGAACTTCGCCTGGGCTGGAAACAGAGACAGAGGAAACTGTGTGAAAGAGACAGAGGGCGGGAACAGAGACCAACAACAGCACTATTGGCAAAACAACAGGCAGGCTAGTGTTGGTGTGGGTGTGTTGCTAGAAGATACAGAGGAAGATAAATACAGAACCAGTTCAGAGCCCAGTTTGCAAAGTAAGCACAAATCAAGAAACTCAGAGAGATTTTCGAAACAGGATTGTGAATCTCAATGATGAACTTGATTTAAATGGTTTTAATAATCTTACAGCATGCCCCCCTGTGGTTATAAACTCTGGTCTGTTTCACACTCACCTGGTGAGATCGATTAACTCCTGCCAGTACGTCCGGAGGCTGTTGAAATAGAGCGTCTGAGCCTCCCTGCTGAAGTAGTCGTTGGGATGTTTGTGCCACTGTAAGATAGGACTCAGCGCTCTGCCTGCCTCCACCGCTGCCTCCAGCTCACACAGCTTGTCGTGTGGCAGCAGAGACACAGCTATGTAGTAAAACAACCTCTCACTCAGGGCCTGGCAGAGAAGAGAGGATCATGTCAGTGGAAGAGGATACAGCATACTGCTATAGAGTTTTTACATGAAAAAGTTTTAAATCAAACTGCTTTGATTGTCTCCTCTTATAATATATATATATAATAAGGAAAGATAAGAGTAAGGTGAGTAAGCATGCGTTCCTCTAAAAGTTGGTTTGTTTGCAGGCATGATTTGATGGCTGTTTGGTCTCCTCTGCAAAATGCACCATGTTTGCATCTACTTGTGCAAGCGAATACAGCAGCTACAGTTAAAAAGATTTAGAGAACTATAAGCTTTGCAGACAAAGTACTCATAAGGACAGTAAATAAATTGAAGTTGAAGTTAAACAAAGGATGCATTACCTGTGCACAAGCACAGCCAGCATGGCCGTCAAACACTCCCAGCAGCATTCCTCGTGTCTGCAGGCACGTGGCTGCACTCCGGCGGTCCTCTATAGGAGCATTTGCTGGTAGCTGATTGCTCTCGAAACCCATCACTGATGACACATTCTTCCCATCAAACTCTGGCACCTAAAACCCCAAATGAATTAAAGCAGTCAGATAAATAACTGAGATATACAGATGGAGGACATGCGTCTTTAATGGATAATCTCACAAACCTTGAAACTGTACTCGTTGGCTTTCAGGATGGAGTTGACCTGTGGGGGTGTGAGGATGTAACTACGGAGCACTGATGCTGTCTGGTAACCTCTTGAGTGACCTTGGCTCTGCCAGAAATGACAGGGTCGTTTTGATGAAGGTCCATGAGTGATAGGTCCAAATCGGGAATGGTGTTGTTGGCATGGTAACAGACAGGAGGCCAAGGCCTTGGTACGGGGCAAACCCCTGAACAGCTGAGACGTCACAGGCATGGCTAGAGGGACACTGAGGGCACAGAGTAAAGAAAAAAGGACTGGGTGTTTACACACCTTCTGGAGCAGTGAGACAGCAACAGCTGGATGTGCAAAACAAGATTAACAGGATACTTTACACCCGAGGGTATTCTCTCGTGCACCATTAAGCTAACACTGTGAAAACACAAAGAAATAATGAGGGAAGGATAAAAGTAAGGACAGACTGGTATGTTGGCCGGCCCATGTGTTTGGCAAATTTTTTGTTTTTTGCTGGCATCGGCACTCAGGTGAGTGGGATTGCTGTTATATTTTTTTCCTGGAATGGTTGACTGACAGGCAGCTCTGTGTTAGCAGGTGACCCTACAGCCCAGGTGCAGACTATACGTTGCACCTCCCTTGCTCACAGACTGTAAAGTGAAGCAACTTCAAAACTTTTGTGATAAAGTTGATCAAAGGTTAAGCTGTTCCTGCTGTTTACAGCATATTCTACTGTCTTTACCATCTTGCTTTAGTATTAAATATAGTTCAATAAATGTCCCCTATTTTATAATTGGGACCTTTGACATTTTTCATCATTGCATCATTTTTATGATGCATAATGAGTAGGAAAAATAAGGGAAAGAAAGCAGTATCAGCCCCATATATCATCCAAAGAAAACTGGCAGCCTGTATCAATGATGATCATCTAAGGGTAATGAAAAATAAAACAGCACTGGTCCTAGTTATCACTGGTTGAAAGCTAGGACAAGTTGAAGGTATCAGGGCCTATAAGTCATAACTCAAAACACCTTATGCCCAAACAACCAGAGACACTAACCCCCCCAAAAATGGCGGAGTATACTTTGAAGCGCAAAATTAATGCCTTTTCCATGATGTTGCACCTTTCAGTTTCATCTTTGCAGGCAACTTAATTATATTTCAAGTTTGACTTTATTATCCCAAAAATTTTGACTTTTTTAAATCTCAGAATTTTGACTTATTTTGGGCAAAAAAAATTCAACAAAGCCCAGTTTACATTTTTATTTTAACTGGCAGAAACAGTCTTCCAAACATGTCAATTAGTCACTTAAAATAATGTCTCATATAGCTGACAGTGCACTTATGTTTCTAATAAAATTTTAGTCCACGTTATCAGACCATAGTACTACGAAAAAACAGCATTAGGTTTTTTTTTTCTAGTTCATGCTGTACCATGAAATAGTAAAAAAAAAACAGTGACTAACTTTGGTGGTTGAAGTTTGCAGCTAACTTTTAAATCATTTTTTTTAGTAGTTTGGAGAAAATACCTGACAGCAGGTGAGGAGGGGGCCTAATCTGGTGTGTCAGCCTGGTTTGATCTGAAACTCAACCCTCTCCTCTCTCCACCGACAGGTCACCCAGGGCTGCACGCTCTCCCCAAAATAACCTCAGCAAGAATCTGGGCTCTGACATTTGGATCTTGGGAAATGTTCTGGTCATCGTGACCCACTGAACTAGAATCTGACTGTGTCCCACGTAATCTGACCCACTTGAATTCAGTTTCAGTAACTCTGCTCTCCGGAGTGAAATCTTTTATTTGTCAGTGGTTCTGCAGTTTTGGTTTTTCTGCGGAAGCACACAAATAGAGCCTGATAGCTGATGTGGGAATCACGCAAGACACTAAGGGATATGCCCAGAAGTCTGACCCCGGTGCTGGAGAAAAATAAACAACAAAATATCCTCCCAAACTCCTTTTAAGCATGAGTCAGACAAAACCCAGAGGGCCGTCCCAGCTCTGAGCTCTGTAAGAAAGTTGCCATGTCTGTTGACATCATTAGCCTCTCCCTGCTAGAAGAAAAGCAAGTCCTGCAGACTATGATTTAACCTCTAATGACTTAGAGGGGCCTCAAATACACAGCATCAGCCTCAAAGGTGGATTAGGCGACTGACTGCAAGATATGACAGGAGCAGATAACGCACCAGTAAACGTGTATGGACAATATACGTGCGTCAGAGCCAAATTCATGCTAATAGCAGCTAATGTTCAGTCCATGGTTACACCCACTAACAGCCGACAAACTGGAGGATGTCTGTCCTCGTCTGAAACCTCCACCCCAGTTCAAAAACATCTATCATGTCTACTGTTAAAAGCGCAGAGAAAAATTGAGACTCACCTCAACCTAGTGATGTTAAAAAGTCAGTGAAGTTCATAGCTGAACACCGACCCCTCTGGTCTGTATCATTCTGGAGCGCCGCACCACTAACTCAACGCTGATTGGCTGAGCAGTGACAGCCGCGATGACGACACGAAATGAATAGATAAAAAGGTCAGGACAATATTTCAGTCCTTCACAGATACTCTTGAAAGGTGGCAGATGTTCATGAAACAGGGGCCTTATTTGTATTTCCAATATAAATATAACCCTGTATCAAACGCATAAAATGGCCAAATAACTCTGTGTAAGTTCTTAAAAGTAATTTTAGATAATAATTTAGTTGGATGCCACTAAAAGAATTTAGAAAACAGAAACCACCCAAGTCTATTGGTATTATTTACAAAACAAAAGATTTGATGAATAAGGAATGTCTGCACTGATTTTATAATGTCATATATGTCATACTGTGTTGAGGTTTGGTAAATACATATTAAACATATAAAGACCCAATGATTAAACTCCAGACAAGGGTTACTAGAAAATAAATATATGAAAAAAAAACCACTTCATCCTGTGAAACATCTAATTAATTATTTATAAAGTCTCGCACTCTAAAGTGGATACGTGTGCTTAAACACATTAGTCGCACTATTTTGAGTCATAAGTAAAAGTAAAAGCCCCAATCTTTTTTTAAATTAAGAGAGGGATTATCAGTTCAGCTGATTGGACATCTTTGAAATAAGTGATGTAAAGACTAATGTTAAATATAGATGTGTTTTATTTTTGGGAATAGACTTGGTGATGATTTGACATTGTGAAAATCTCTTTTGACTTTCAAAAAAACATTGCAAGATGAAATAAAATAAAAGATTGCAATCTGAAAAGACTTAAAGGCAAAATGACTGAGAATGATCATAATGTGGAGCAATTCTTGTTATTTATTTATTAATTTATCTAGTTTTATCTAATTATTTATTTATTCATTTGTTTGTTTGTTTATTAATTTTCTTTTCATATTGCTGATATTCAGGGTTATTTTATGGATTGTAAAGAATAGGTAAAGTTAAGCCTTGGCTTCAGCCGACGCCTTTTTTGGAGAGATGCTTTTAAGAGTAAATGTTTCGTTCCAGCATCTTTATGAATTTTCTTTTCCTTTATTCCTTTTTGTTTTGAAAACTGATTGCATAAAATTAAATTTTTGTACAGTTGATTTTAACTGAAATTGAAATATTCATTTATTTATTCATCCATTTATTCATTCATGTGCAAGTTTTTATTTCTTTAATGTTAACTTTGCCATCATCTTACAAATTTGCCTTTCATTAGGTGCATTGCATAACACTCAGGACAAGAACAAATGACGGGATGTAAAATTAATATTTCTGTGTTTTCAGTCATTTATTAGCCCTGCAAACAAGCCACATATTGAATGTAAAACCAGAGTGAAGCTCTGTTTTCTTTCTTTTTCTTCCTTGTATCGTGCCAACTGAAAAGTCTAAATTAAATCTCATGCATTATCTATATATTTGGGAGTATAGACCGATATTGACGCTTTGACTCGTATTTTTTTTTAATCAATAATCGGCAGATGACAGATCATTTTAAAACTAGGTTATTTCAGCTCTCATACAGGCCAGTGTTGTCATAGAGACTTTGACGTGCCATAAATCAATTTGGTCCTGCTCAACCAAATTGGGAAGCTAAGAAAAAGCATTTAGAAATATCCTATTTATGGGCTGATAAACAGTGTGTTTCACTTTTAATACAAAGGATTGATGTAAGGAAAATCTGTTTGGGAAAACTAATGTAGCAATACAGTTAAAAGAAATATGATAGAAAATATGTTTTTAACTAAAAAAAATAAAGAAAACTTCAAACAAGGCTGTTCATATCACAAAACACTTTAATCTTTAAAAACATTAAAAAGATTTATAAAAATCCAGATATTTACATCATAAAACAGCAGTGCACAGAAGTAAAAATACTACATTTATAAAAATACAAAAGAGAAATGTACATGCTCTGAACAGTAAACATCTTTGAAAAAAATGGCCATCAAACAAAGCTGCCACTACATGTTAAAAGGTGATTTCATATCAGAAATCTTTCATCCACCATGGTCTTGCTGACAAGGTTCTTCCTTCCAAGAGTGTTACGGAACAGGCGTAATATCTGTAATGAGTGAAAAGATTTTCAGTTCATGTGTTTTTAGAACTCATAAGGCTGCACACGATAAGTATACCAATAACTTACCATTTGCTGTAGATATGTAAGAACAGCTGCAAGCACAAAGCTCTGAGATCCCAGGTCAACGACACAGAAAAACAAAGTGTCAAAGATCAGCAGAGTGGACTCATTTCCATAATAGAGCACATCGCTGAAGGAGTGGGCCTCATCTACAGTAAGAAATGCAAACAGACATGATGTATATTTACACAACTGTAAAAACAAACAGAAACGTGGGCTACAGCATGTCTGAGCTTCATAGTCATTACCATTGTAGAAGATGCTTTTTTCACTGGGTTCAAGGAACTCCATCCCTATGACCCTCTCAAACATCAGCTTATCCTTCACGATATAGTCCATGTCGGAGTGAGCCTAAGGAAAACAGAGCAGGCATAGGATCAGAATTTGGGTATCAGTGGACCTGTGGGAAATATTTGGAACGCATTTGGACTAACATGATCTATAACTGATCCTAAGAAGTAGTTCATCATGTTGTAGGCTCTGGCCTGTGCTTCGAACCCGCTGGCTGAGCTTGCGTCCATTAAACGGGATGGACCATTCCTGTGGAGCCCAGGAAACAGGAGACCCTTTAAAAACAAAAATGAAGTTAATATTTTTTTTGAAGTTTCATAGCTGAGTACAAATTAGAGAAAAGGAGCAGAGCACACCCTGCTGATTGGTTCCCGTATCCTGTCATACTGCACCCGCAGACGGTTTGTCAGAGACACCTGAAAGGTCTGGGTGTCTGTGTTGGGAAGTAGACCTCTTTGACCACACAGGGACTCCTTGAGATGGAAAGATGAAAGAATAAAAGTATGAGTATAAGTGTAAAACTGTCCCAAAAAAATGCTACCACTTCTCCAACCAGTTGGTGTATTACAGTTTCTCTCCTCAGGTTGTTGTTCATTTCCTCCATGTTCGTGTCTGCATGCCCATGTACTGAACGGCCATGGATGTAGTAGCCAAAACAACGGTGAGACAACAGCAGCACAGATATCTTCACAGAGAAAAAAAACATAGTTATGATTATCCTTCCAGATTCATAGAGAGTTAAGAAACTTGATAAACTTTTTACTCACATTGCTGATACAGCAGAGGTCCACAAACTGGCGAATCTTGTCCTCCACAAAGTGCTCATAGAAAACAGTGAAGAAAATCACCTGCATGGATATAAAAAAAGATCTCTCAGTGAAATTTCTCGTACTTTAAGACCAAAGGGATGTAAAAGGAGGAGGAAATCAAAGGAAGGAGGCACTCTGACCTGTAGGAGTCCAATACAGAGCCAAACAGTAGCTGCCAGACCATAACGCAGAATCAGGCTGTATGAGGGATTGTATGCATCTGGGGAGCGCTCTAATGTTGGCCAGGGGTCCCTCAGGGCCAGGTTAGAGAAACCCAGGACCTGAGCAATACAGGGCAAGATGTCAGCAATGAGGATATCATAAAAAATGTAGCAAAAAGCAACTGGGTGAAGTAATTCTACAAGATGTATACTTCAATAAAGAAAAGCACAGCCATGATCTGAAACGTTGGGTTGATCTTGCGAATGGTCTGGATTTCATTCCATTCATTGGCCACAAAGTAAGTCCTCCATATGCTGACTGGGGCAGGGTCACGTTTGGACTCCCCAGAAGCTGTAAGGACAGCAAATATGATGAATTTCTTAAAACAGCTGCATAACTCTATCATGTGAACACTGCAACATATGAACTAATGGTGAACATGCCTGCACCGTGTACAGTCCTGCCACCTTTGCTTCGTGGCCTCTCCCAATCCACAAGGAAAATATCGACTGACACCTGAAGGATCAGCTTGTGTAGTAACTGGACAGCCTGGATTCAAACACAAAAGAAAACTGTTTTCCTGAAGAAGCAAGTGTTCAGGTTTGCAAAAACGTCACAGCTTATCTTTAACTTTCTAACCTTGAGAGCAAAGGCACAGCCAATGTAGGTCACAAACTGCTCCTCCTGAGCAGGCAGTGGTAACAGTACTGAGACAGACTGTTGGGCCTGAACAGACACATAAGCAAATTAATCATCCAGAAAACCCAATAATAAAGCCTACACCTTTACATCTACGCAAGAAAATATTAAGAAAAAGAAGTAAAAGGAGGAAAAAGACTTGCCTCTAATGTCTACCGAATGCAGAGAGGAAAAAACAAAATAAATCCATGCGAAGACAAGTGAAAATATTGTGTTTTTGGAAAAAAGATTAAGTTAAAAGGTGAAGTAAAGGAAGGCTCAAGAGAAAAGATATAGGTAAAAACTTTAAAGCTCACTTGTGGTTAAAAATCCATCAATCTTATTACAAAAAGGCCAAAAATACTAACCTTGTAAAAGATAAGCCAGTAAAGTCCTGTTCCCACAGTGACAGTAAAGAAGACATTGGCCAGATCTCCGGCATAAAACAACAGAAATTTCATCAGTGTCTGAAGCAGAGGGAAAGAAAGATTTATGTTACTTCCAGTTCAGTATGTGAGAAAAGGTTCTTCAACTGTGACATGCCATTGATGTCGTACCTCCACATCGATGAGTGGTGAGGCGATCCTTCTCTTCCAGCTCACCGTCTTCAGGAGAGAGTAGAGCACTGCCACCCCACCCATCACACCCAGAGCCGTCTGTTCATCACACACACACACACAAAAATATATCAGAGCCACAGGTGACACTGAGCATCACACCTGTGTTTTGTATCAAGGTTTCAGTGATGTTGCTACTCACATTTGTCTTCATGCGAGCCTCATTCTGATCCATCTCGTACTCCACGGCAAATGTTGTCTAAAAACAAACACACAACCACATAAAGTTAAGAGTCACTTCTGCGTCTGAAGATGTTTACTTGTCTGTAACTAAGCAGCTCTGACATACTAGCAGAAATGAAAGCTGTAGTATTTAGCTCAAAGAAGGGACTGAGACACAAAATCCTGAAGAGGGATGCAAAGAAACTGAAGGGACACTGGTTACTGACAAATCATAAAACTGTTTCTCTCTTGGACTCTTGGTGTGATGAAAGCAGGGTTATTGTGAAAGATTTATCTGAATATAGAAAAGATTCAGTCGTTCATACAGTATCTGCCAAGACAGCTAAACGTGTTTGTCGATAATTGATTAAATATACCCAATGAATGAAAATCTCGCCATGGGGAAATCCATTTCTGTTCCGGAGAATGTCCATGACACAGGAGGGACATATCTGGATTAGGATATCTGTTCAAATGTTCAGTAATTTGAAGTAGTTACATATAAACTGTTAAAAGAATCAGGTCGCCAACTTCCTTCTTGTTGTGTAATTCCTCCAAGGTTAGGGTATGTATGCTTTAAACAAGTGTAAAAATAACTTTAAAAAGAGCATGTGGGGTTTGTGTGTATGTGTGTTTGTTTGTGTATGTGTGTGTTTTGGGCCGTACTCACAGACACAGTTTGAGAATTAATATCTGTGATGAGAAGATCTCTGTATGTCACAATCAGCAGAGGAGGATAAACTTGACCTTCTAGTGTTCTTGGCACCAGCTGGAACCTAAAAAAACACACACGTTTAACCAAAACATCACAATCTGTTACCTCTTGTCTCTATTTTGTGCACATATAAGAGCTTCAGATAAGAGCTTCACCTAATTTTAACATTGCTGGCTACACGGATGACTTTAGGCTGGGCACTCAAGGTCTTCTCTCTTCCACTCAACCCGTCCACAAGAAACATTCGTCGGGTCAGGTACCAGTTCTTCATGCTCTCTATATGCCAACAAAACACACTGAAGCAATGCAAATATACATATTCCTTATATATACATACAATGATTAAAAAAAAATCCCACCTTGGTTGATGAAGCGTCCATTATATTGCTGGTTGTAAACTAGTGTAGGCAGAGGGAGGATTTTTCTGTTTTCTCCTCCACCAAGCTCCAGAAACACATCGAAGAACAACGGCTCTGGATATTTATCCAGCAGCTCTTCAACTGACAGATCACACTAGACATGGGCAGGAACAAATCTCATGTTAAATCTGAGCACTGAAACAAGTTTTTCCACTGTCCCTGAGATGAATGAAAAGAAATGCCACTCACTGTTTGTTGGTAAGCTGTTCCAAAGCTGAACGCGGCTGCTTGTTTGGTGGTTGTGTCTGGACAAAGCTACAATGGAGAAACAAGAGTTAATAGTGAGTGTGGAGTATTATCAGCCGTTTAATGTGTATTTTTAATTAATAGCATGTAAAGTTGCATAATTTAGTTAAATGATACATTTCTGTTGTAAATAGTCACAAATTATAGGCAGCAACAATTAGATTCTGGTTCATCTACAAACCTATCTAACGAATCTAATCCAAAAAACACACTCTTAGATGTGTTATAAAGCTCTGCTGTATTCAACATCATCATTAGACATCTTACCTGGAGATTTTTTCCTCCTACAGTCTCCCATCTTAGGAACTCTCCTTTCACATTATAGACAGCAGCAATCAGCTTAATATCAGTGTTCTGTTGTAAAAGAACATTGAATATCTATCAGAAAACAAATTTCTAGGTCCAACGTCTGATTTATTCTGTAAAAGCAAATAGGAAAGTAATATTTTGGAGTGTTTTTTTACAGTCTTTCTTAACTTTGATAATGACTCTTACCTTGTTTTTGCCTCTAAAACTGAACCCAATAGGAACAGGATCAGTCTGCAGCACTCGACCGGCCAGACCAGGTTCGTCTCCGTAGTAAAGCCATGGCAGATTAGCTCGCCTGTATGGACAGAGAGCAGTTTTCTCACAGGGCCCCTTAAATCTGCATGTATATTAGTAAATGTAAGCTGTGATGGTGTTTTTTTTTTTTGTTACCAGTAGGAAATGTCTTGAGTTGAGCTCAGAGCAGCCCTGGATCTGAAGATAGTATTAAAGAGGCCACAGGCATCAGTGGACACACTGCTGAAGGAGTGCATGTTCATCACACACATGTTCCCCAGAGCCTGACATGCAGTCAGGTTGGAAAAAACCTGCAAACACACAACTTGTTAATGCATGGCTGCTGGTTAGATGCATTTCATTTTCAGCAGAATTCCATGATGCTTAATAGAGGAAAACTGGAATTACAAGGCAGCCTGCTGATGAAGAGTACAAGTTCTGGACAAACCAGGCAGACTGCACACTGAATTTCTAGAGGAGAAACAGAGCAGAAAAACTAAATGAAAACATATCCTAAAAAACAAAATTATAAAGTGATTGAGGATAAGAAAACTCACCAGCTGAGCAAAGTTGACACTGGGATTCACATTAGTAGAAAGGCTGCCTGGGGGGAAACATAATCCTCCAGCCTAGAAAAACAAATAATCTTCTATGATTCTGTAACTAAATGGGGTGTTTGTGTGGAAATGAGGGTATGAGGGGAGGGCATGACTCACCAAGACATTAGGAGGTTTACATAAACAGGACGTGTTAATGAAGGAGGCCTGGCATCGCTCACACCTGAAAGATAATTTTGGAGTTTGTTCCAGGAGCTTATACTTAGCACGAAGAAAACCTGGAATTGAGTCGTTCTTTTCACACCATGAGAGCTAACATTCACTACTCTGAATGTACCACTGATGATAAAAAAAGACAAATCTCTGAGTGAACAAAATGGGAAAAAGATGTCAAAGGCAAGGAACATACACTGGAGTGATAAGCAAAAAGTCTGTAAAAATGATAAGAAGGAAAGAAGAACACACAGAAGTCCCACAGAGATGGAAACTTGATGACAGATAATATTTAACAACACCATCAGCCTATGACTGATTTAACCTACCTGTTGCATGTTACATATTTTTCTGTAAGATTATTCACAACAATTGTTTTTTTATTGTATATTTACAGTGCCACTGGTCAAAGTCCCCTTTAAAAACAATTTTATTCCTACGAAATTTAATGGAGGAGAGACATTTAAAATCACATTTTCCTGTTTAAATATCCGTACAACTACTAACCTTTCTTTATTTTTATATGGTTCAATGTCTTCGTTTTTTAGGGTCTGTCAATTCTGACTGTTTTGTATGGTTTTGTGTTTTTGTAACTAAATGTCGAAGTGGACATCATCATCTTGCTGCAAAACAAATATTTCTCTAAATTTATCACTAGTAAATAATAAACATCTTTTGCTTTTATCCTGATCTTATTGTTCTCAACATCATTTCATATTTTATGTTTTAATGCTGATTTCCCTCATGACACATTTCTTTTAAAATGACTGTTTTGTTTCTCACTTGGTAAAGCACTTTTGATTGCTCTTTCTATATGAATCCCCTCTTGCCCAGCCAAAACTGACTTATACTGATTATGTCCATCTATCAGTCCCTAATGAATTTATTTTAGTCTAATAACATGTTGTTTTCTTTCTCAGATTGATCAAATGGCCCAAATGTGTAAATCTACTGTTCTAAGTTATACCATTTTAAGGAGATCTGACCTCAGAGAGAAAAAGTGCAATTGATGTGTTTTAGTTGACAAGTATTGATACAGACCTGTCACCACTGCTGTTTGGTACAGAAAATGCAGGAGTGTTGCCATTACATGTTTCACATCTGGCTTCTTCCAAAAGGTTCCCACTGATGTCTCTCTCCACTAGACAGAACACAGCAAAAGTAAAGCCATTCATACATAAGAATATAAACGTATAATATATTAAAAGTAAAATTCTCTGTGTTAAAAACATTATTGTAATCAGTGAATTAGGCAAGTCATTTTTCTGTTACTCACCCAGAACATTGTCTTTTTGGCACTGGCACTTTCCATCATCAGAGAGACTGCCTGGACAGCTGATACACCCAAACCCATCTTTAGTTACTGCCTGTTATGAATAAAAAAATTCCATTGCAAATGGGATTAGAAATGGTCAAAAGACAGTGACATGAGTCTTTAGTATGGTGTAGGATGAATATCAAATATAATACAATATAAGACATTCTGATTAAATTGCACTTACTGATTTGTCTGTAGGACACTGGTCACAAGTGATAGACACTTTATCAGTGGTGAGAGTCCGGTAGCCAGTTTTGCAAATGCAGCTCAGTCCTTGAAAAAGAGGGAAACCAAGTTTAAGTTATTTGGAACAGAGGATAACACTTAAGGGTGGGTTCTGAGTCAAAGTCTTGATAGTGCAATTTGGTTTAGTTGGAAAAGCTTCTGTCAATTTGTCTACATACAAAGATACTATGGCGTTTCTGCTGTTAAAATTGGAATTTGTGTAATAGGACTAAAACTGAAAAAGTCCATTGAACCAACAAAAACATGCATTATGATTTTGGTAATAGACAGTATATTTACAAAGGAATACCATAGACAGTCCCGATCCAAGCTGGACAGGTGATATATGCTGTAATGTGGATGTGCAATCTAAATTTTGTGTTTTTTGGGAATGTCTGGGTACAAGAAAAATAATGTAACTACTAAATACAGTCCTTGAGAATGTCTTATTACCTTTTTAAGGGCAGACTAAAATCTAAAAAATGATGTAGTGTTTTTTCTTTTGAAGTGAATCAATAACTATCATAAGAATACAGATTTTGGTTTCGTTTAACAAAGTAGTGCACTGTGTAAAACTGTGGATCCAGTATATTTAAGCTGTAAAGTTGAACGTATAAAAGAGAGAAGTGTGTTATGTGCGAATGAAGTCAATTTGTAGCGTTATGCTTTGGCCATTTCATCCTACCGTTCGGTTAAATGCCATTTTTGTAACATTTTTAGACCATGAAGCACAAAGTTTTAAGATTGTAGGGACAAATTTGCACTGTGCTGTTTTCGGATTAGCGCGCTGGCTGGGTTCTTGTTATGAAAATATCCTTAGCATAGCGATATCAGCTAACGGTATCCACCAAAACATTTATGTTTCTTCTCACCGTGCTTGGTTAATAATGGTAACTACAAAGTTAAAATTACTGATAATATGGCAATTGGTGCGTCGTGGTAACGTGATAGTTCCCGTAAATCGGTGCATGTGAGGCTGTGTGACCATAACTGACCTGTTGTGCTCTGTCGCTGATTTGGACCACACTTCACACACGAGAGACTCGAGATATCAAAAAAATATTCCACACCACAATCTGTAGGAGTTTTGAAAGGGATGATAAACTGCTGACAATAAAGAAAATCTGTGTAAAATAAAAGAAATAAAAGCAAACGGAGTTTTGGTCTCCGGACAACAAACAGTGGCGTCCCCGTCGCCATGGTAAACAACGGTCTTCTTTACCCACAATCCTGTTCACATTGCGTGATGACGTTACTGCACCCATGCATCGTGCGTCACATGCTCAATTATCATCTGGTCGACTTTCGTCCAAATTAGTTATTTCAAAGCTACCAAAGAACTTCAATACAAGACCAGTCACGTCCAAAGAGTTAAGGAGTATCTGAATTTTCAATTTTAGTTTTAATTTTTTCTTTGCTCCACCTCATGTGTGATTAAAACTGTTGGACAGTTTCCAAATCCAGCCATGATTTTGTGCTATGAAATGATATTTTCAATTCGGCGGGCACCTTGAACCTACTGATGTCTGTGATAAATATCCTTGCAGCATCTTTAAATATTCAAACTAGAGCTCCTACATCAAGTTCAACACTGCTCTTCGTGTGACTTTGAATTTATTAGCAATTTGGTTCTTTTCCATTAAATTTCACCCCCTCTGTTATGTTGTCCACATGAATAAGATACACAAAATCTAAGGCATGCATGATAGGAGAAATTTGTATTAAGATGAACACTTGACTTTGAAGGAATGATATAAAAGTGTTGAAATTAACACTGTTTTTCAAAGAACTGAATTCAATACACAATTTATTCAATGAAAAAATATTAACATGGGGTGTCTGATGAACTGATCTTGCAAAACAGCTTCATTTCCTTCTTCTGGGTAAGGTGATAGTTACTCAAGGGGAATTTCTGCAGGATATGCAAATGACTGTTTTGCAGCTGCAGTTTTTCCACTTCCTCATGAAAGACCACAGTTTGTTTTCACAGGCCCCACAGCAAGAGAGAACATCTGTAGCAAGATAAAGTAAGTACAATGGAAACTTTAATGACAAACATTTGAGTGATAATAATCAGAAACTTAAGCGCAAAAGACAGAGGACAAGTAGAAAAGACACCTTCGGTTTTGAAGTGATGAGGCCTCCGCCCCATTTATCCATCAACCTTTCAACCTGAAACTTGAGGTCAGGTTAAACTTAGTCGACTTTTATTTCAGGGAATTCTATTTTTAATCTGCTGAGTTGGGTGATGCATTCTTAACTTTTAAATGACTTTCAATTACTTGTGTATTTCACAGTCAAGTACTTCAAACTTACAGAGAAAGAGGAAGAACTTTTTCGCAATTTTGGACTGAACATATCTAGATAAGGGTAACAAAAGAAACACAAGTATCATTGCTGTTTCCAGTAGGGACCAGGGTATGTTGTGTTTTGGAATTAGATATAAGTGCTTCAGGGAGATCAGATGTCATACATCTATTCAAGTCAGAATCAATTACTGTAATGATAAACAAAGTTTCCATGAAGTCTCTTTTCAATTTTGGAAAGTTATTTACAAAAGAAAAGGACAAATATGAGGAAATTTTACAAAGTAAGGTGAAGATATCAAATTTTTTTTTGCTGATTTAAGAGGAGAACTCACTTTTTTTGGAGAGCACTGAAAAGGTTGGGTCACACCATTGATGTTTTTCCTCAGATGTTCTTGGTCGACCACTCTTCCCCTGTCACTGTCTCCATGTACTTCTTGTGCCACTTTATTTAACCTTTTTTACTTGCTTAATAACATCTGTCAAGAAAGTCCCTGAGTAGGGTACTGTCAGGTGGTGAGCAAGGTTAGAAAAAAGTTCATCACAATTAAGTCTTCAGGTTCTGAACAAAAAGTTTCCCTCCACATCAAAAAATTCACTCCCAACAAGGGCCGTTTTGGAAACTGTGAAAATGACCAAGGGCCGGGGACTGGAAAACTATTTCTTTTTAGTGGTTTCTTTAAAAAAAAAAAAAAAAAAAAAAAAAAAAAGGTTTCATCAAACATGCTTGTGCTGTTATTGCAGACCTTTGAGATAAAACAAAACCTGGGAAAAATATGTTAAAATTTTATGGCAGGATCGGGATCTGGACTTTATCACGTTTGTTTATACGACAGTTGTAAAAACATTTTAGACCCCAAATATCTCTGATCCTGTATTCTGAACCATTTGATGCTTCAACTTTTGTCTTCTTTTGACCATGTCATATCTTTAATTACGTTTTTTGGTGCTCTTGTGTTTATTTTTTTTTTAGATTCTAAACAACTCATGAAACACATTTTGCATCATACCAAATGCAATTAAATGTCAGCTGTAAAAATTGTTGAGCTTTTGCAGATTGTACAGAGCTTCATCTCTGTAAAGTTGCCTATGCACAGTCCAAATCTTTGTAAAATGTTACGAGATATATCAAGATTTATTTCAAGCACTTGACAGAAACTGAAAATGTGAGCAATTAGAACATGATTACTTTAAGTGACAAAACCAACACATGGTAAGATGAGAGCTTTGGGCCACAACTTGCCCCCGGGCCGTAGTTTGGACATCCCTGCATTACACTCTTCTCAGCCAGAGGTACAACTAAATCTCCTCTAGCTCCAGGGGGAAGCATGGCTGGTGTGTTGCTTCTTTGTAGCTTTAGCCTATCTGATCCTGTCTCAGCACCTGAAGGCAGCACTTTCTGGCCAAGCTGTGACATTATTTTTGTATCCTGTTTGGCTTTTCTTTGAAGACCTAACTTCCCTAAGCATTGCACAATTTCCCATTTCAACCTGGTTTTATCCATGAATTAAAACATCTTGGTGAAAAATGATTTTTTTCTTATCTTGGGTGGAAATGTTAACAAGCCTTTTACGCAGTTTAAGACATTTTTGGATGATTTTCTTCCTAATGTAACCAGGAAAAGATGGTGTGGTTTTCTGGTAGAATGTCCTTTACACTCCAGACCAGTAGTTGGTGCTAATGAGCCGCCAACTCTCTGGATCTTTTAGAGCAGATGAAAGTAAAGGGAGGGAAAAGGGGAAAACCACCGCCACTGTCCAAAGCAGGAGGCGGTGTGAGGAGCGGGAGGAGACCACGCTTCTTAGTAAGTACCCACAGACATGTGAGACAGGGTTAGTGCATCTGTGTTTCAAGTCATGTGTTGTAAACTGTTGTAGGTCAGAGCGTTTTTTTGCGCCTCCCATGAAGAAAGAAAACCTGTTTTTCCATCTTTCAGCAGCAGCAGATTCCTTCACTGGGCTCGTTCATGACGCACGCGTTTTTACCATAGACTGTAGAAAAGGTTTTTACCGTCTGAATATCCCAGAGCGGACCGTCGGTGAATTTTTTCAATTTTTTCATACTTTTTTGTGCTTTTTTTCACTTTTCTTTTCTCTGCTTCCAGAAACTTCTTTCCCTGTTTTACAAAATGACGATAGTCCTCCGTTTACAAGGCCTGGATGTGAAGGCAGGCATCGAAGACATCAGGACATTCTTTGAAAGCCTTCGCATTCCTGAAGGTGGAGTCTACATACTTGGAGGAAGTCTAAAGGAGGCTTTTATCGCCTTCAGCACAGAAAGAGATGCCCAGTTGGCCATGAGGTTCACAGGGAAGAAGCTAAAAGGGTCTAAAGTGACTCTGCATATAAGCAACATGGCAGAATTAGAGCAGAACCTCGAGTCACTGTTAAATAAAAAGAAACCCTCACCCCTCCAAGTCAAGAGATCATTGTCTTCGAGGGATGCAAATCTACTCATGAATGGAAGGAATCTCAGCCCCCAAACTGCAGATCTACCACCCTCTACCACGAGGACACAGGATTTCAGTGCTGCAAACCTGCAACAACAGCTTGATCCTGATTTTATGAATGAGCAAACTCAAAGTGCATCAGCTCTTGATTCAGGTACTGCCTTTCTTCTTGGAATTTGTACTGTCCTTCGTGGTCTCCAGGCATCGCATCAGAGAACAGAGGACACGGTGCCAGTTGTTCATAACAGAAAGACTGACATCACAGTTGTCTCTGATGAGATGATGGCAGAAGAGCAAAGTCTTGAGACAAGCCCAGGCTATGTCAGACTCTTTGGTCTGCCATCTTCTACCACTAAAGATGACATCTGCCAGTTTTTCCCAGGGCTGGCTGTACAGGAAGTCATTGTAAATGTGAAGTTGGGACTTAACCACGGCTGCCTTGTTAAGTTTGCAAACCTGCAGGATGCAAATGACGCACTTCTCTTCAACCAGCATCAGCTCGGCAACATCTCTGTTGAGGTTCGTGGAGCAACGGAAAAGATGTGGATGGGTGCGTTGCAAGATTGTGAAAACGCTTTGAACGTCGGAGCACGGGTGAAATGTAAACGCAGCCCTTTTAGAGAAACAGCAAACCACAAACAAAGATCGACCCCCTCAAAAAGGATCAAGAGTGGACCTGTGTACCATTTTTCATTAAACTCAAAAAGGCCAAGACCTGCTAATGACACATGTGCCATCTCCCCTACAAAAGAATATGTTGTAAAGGTTAGTAAACTACCCACAACAATGACAAAGACTGAAATAAAAGAATTATTTCGATGCACATCCATTCCACACAAAAATGTACTACATTTGCTCGACAAGGAAGGAAACAGAACAGACACCGCTTTTATCATTTTTAAATGCACAGAGGATTATGACTATGCAATAGCTCTGTCTGGTTGCCATGTGGGCTCTACTGCCATTGAGGTCTCATCAAGCTCATGGCTGATGATGAAGGAAATGATGGCCAAAACCCGTCCAAGGAATCAGAATCATTGTCTGAAGAAAGACAAGAAAACAAAGCAAAGAAGGAGCACTGTTCCAGTTCATGCACCAAGCGAACCACTGAGTGGGAACAGAGACCCAGCAGCTCAGACATGTCTGTTTGTCAGAAACATGCCAGCAGATGTTCAACACAGTCAAATTGAGACTTTTTTCTGCAAATCTCAGATCTCTCAGGGTGATATCGTCCTTCTTCATGACATTGATGGTAGGGGCATCGGTGAGGCTGTGGTCCAGTTTGGATCAGCAGAGTCTGCTGCACTTGCTCAGAGGCTCCATGGACAAAATTTCTTGGGGTCTGAAGTGCTCCTTACCCTTATCAATGTGAAGCAGATGGAGGATATCTTGAGACATGAACTGTGTGATGAAGTTGAAAATTAATGTGCAGCTGCAGACTCAGTGGCCATGAACTGATGGGTGTCTGGATTTAGCTACATTTGTCCTCCTACTGTTGTTCAACTCAGCTTCAATTCACAGTTAAGGTTCCCATGTATATTCAAATGTGTTCACCATGCTCAGTCTCTGCTTAACATTTCTACACTATCTACTTGTACAAATCTTTTACAATTTAAATAAATATATTAGAACAGTTAAATATAGTCTTTTTATTATTACTGGAAAACTTCCTCAGACCAGTGACTGTTAACTATCACATGGCCAAAATCTCAGACCAGAATTAATCACCCGGTTCCTTTCACCTGTAGAAACATGATACTCAGAATGAAAACAATTATTTCAGCAAGAAAAACCACTAGGATGTAGACAAACTGATTTTGATTTTTTTAATAGAATTAAACCATGGGCAATTAACAGTGGTTAAATGTAACTGATCAGCTGAAGATGCCAGAAACATACACAGAATTATTTTTGTAAAATCTCTAACTCAAAATCCCTGCAAAGGACAAACTTAAAAAATAAAAACCAACTAAAACATAACTGAAGCAACAAAAATGTGGCCTATAAAAGGTGGTTGTCCTCAAATGTTGGACAACTGGACAGTCTTGACTGCACATACAGCAGGACAAATGGGTAAGGAGATTCTTCATTTATAAAACCTGGATGGACCATCAGAGAATCTGCTTGGACCTGCAGAAAGATATATATATAAACAACAAAACAAACATTAACAGTAAACAAAGCATTCACAAAGCACATTACTCCACTTTGACCTGATGTTATTTCCAATTTTAGGCACTCTCTAAAGCGCCCAATGTCTATGCAAAGTGACTGGGTGCTGACGTACCTGAGAGACTGCTGGAGTATCTGTCCATGCTTGGCAGTCTTGAGGGTGTGGAAGAAAAGCTTGATGAGCTCATTGAAAAGCTGCTCAGATTGGAGCCCTACCGGACAAAAAAGAAACTGAGAAGTGAGAAGGAGTAGATGTCTTTGCTGAGATATTTACAAGACAAGGCATGAAAATTGAAACTCTGTTTCTAGTAAAATTCGGCACCATACCGCTGATACGCTCCTCAGTCTATATTCCATCAGGACATCTGTTAGTTTCTGCGTCACCTTCAGCACCAGCTGAGCATCATCCTCGTTCTCTATCCTGAAAGTATCCTGATGAAAGAGTTTCGGGTGACAGAAATTATGACTAGCTGTGGTAACACAACTTTTTTCTTTCTAAGTTTGGGTAAAACCTTGTGTGAGAAATAACATACCAGGTAGGTGAGCAGTTTATTAGGAAGGCTGCCACTTTCAGGAGCTGCTCCCATCAGGCCAGGCCTCTCCAGTGGTTTGTCTACAGGTCTGTTCATTAAGCCACCCCCTGACGGGCTGGATGTGTACTCATCAGGATACATTCCCCCTGGGCTCTCCAGTAGTCCACTCCTTCTAAAACCATCTCTACCCCCACTTGGTCCAAAACCATCCCCAGTTTGGCGTGGACCCATACCATCTGAGAAGGGTCTTTGATCCAAACCGGAGTTCAGGAAATCTCCCCCGGTTGAGTAGCCTCCAAAGCCGGGCTCACCGTAGTCTCCTACTGGATAATCAGGAAGAGGACCCCCCTGAGGAGGAAACCTCTGGTCAGAAAACCTGGGACCTGTGAAGAAAGCATGTTCACTTTAATCAAATACACAGAGTAATTTACAAAACCTGAGTGCAGGTTATTCTTAAAGTCAAGCAACTCACCAAAGGGGGGTGGTCCCTTCATTCCCATACCTGGGGCAAGTGGAGGCACAGCTTTAGGGGCTGCAGAACCTGGGAGTGAAAGGTGAGACCATTACTAATATTGAAACTTCAGGAAGATCACAACCTCGCTCGAAATAAAACTTATTCAATTGGTTCACAGCTAAATAACTTACGTAGTCCTTTAAAGGCAACTACTTCACATGGCTCCTTCAGAATCACCTTATGGACAAACAAACAAACAAAGCAGGTCAAATCTGCAAATTATGTACATTTCAAATATTTCAGCAATGCCCATTTTGAATAATGTCACTGCTGAACAATCTTATTCAATATTTATTTCTGACTAAAATTCATTGAAACTATCACTGAAAGTCAACTGTTATTTTGAGAGTTGCCTTATCTGAAAAAAAGAGAACAAGCCACAGTCTGACAGTTTTTTAACTTAATGTCTCATGAGATTTGGAGTTATTTGCTCTCAAAACGAAACTCACTTTGAGTTGTCCCCTGCCCTCTGCATTCGCAACCTCAGCTGCTGCTTCTTTAATCTTCTTCCTCACAGCGGGGTCTTTGACGCCCTCCTCCTCTTCATTGGTGACCTTGTCAGGGTGGGCTTTTTTCTGTGCATAAGGAAGAAGACCATTAGAAATCAGGGTTGGGTACTGTACATGGATTACATTACATTTGCATTTCTACTTATATGTCTTGGTTCAAGTGCACACAATAAAAACAGATTTGTCCCTAACGCCAATGCAGTCCAAGTGGAGGGTAAAAAAAAAGGTATAACAAAATGATATGACCATGGATTAAATCCCTGTCTTCTCTCTGTTCCTCTGACTTTCTGGAGCAACACCCACTATCCAAAAACCGCTGGCTCCTCCTTTCCTTTTATTAATTGCAACAGAAGCTAATTTGAGGGATGGAGGGAGATTGATGCAAATAGTATCATAATCTGTAAAAAACACTTACATAATGATGTTAAAAATGGGACAGAATCAGAGCAAAAAAAGTTAGATATAAATTTGAGGTTGCGTAACCCATCTCCATTACTAATCAGTTTAAGCTTTAGTCAGAAAAATCAGGAAACTCACCAGGTATCTGAAGCTGTGTTTCCAGCCTTTCACGTGGGCAACCATATCATGCTGCAAGCGGGATACGGCACACAGTTTGCACTGGTAGTGTGGTGGGACTGACTTACTGGGGCTTCGGAATTCCCAGACATACTGAAGACCTGCAGACAAGTCATTGGTGATCCACTTAAGCACTGGGAAGCAAGAAGGTACCATAGACATACAGGGGAAAATAGCCTTACTGCTCACCAACAATGCAGTCTGTGACTCCTTTCAACACTTTGCTGAGACTGGGCATGGTCTGGATAGTGGTGCCTTTGGTGTACACTGAGAAAACAAAAGTGGTCAGAAAAAAAAAAAAATACAACAATCTGGTTCATTTAGACAATGAATTTCACATCAAAAAGCTACAGTGATCAAAGTAAAGAAGACACAGGTGTTTAATGGAATAAGTGTCTTATTGCCAAAAGATTTGATTTTTCTTAGCAACCCAAACTCCACATGTGTGCTATAAAAATCATGAAGGAAACACAAGAACTACTGCTCTTGGTTAACCCCCTGATTAAACCTTGCAGGGCCGCAGATCAAAAGCACCCATGATGCATTGCTTCAAGATATGCCCAACCACAGAAGAGTCACTTCTGTGAAAACCAAAACAAGCAGTCAAACTGCAATCACATAATTAATTCCCTGCATAATCTAAAAAGCTTCTGTGAGTTGTCTTTATGTTAAACTCAAATAAATCATGCGTTACAAAATGTATCATCCAACCAGTTCAGACCAAACAACTGATGAAAAACACAAAGCTGCATTCAGCAGAGCCAGAGTTTTCAAGTGAGAATTAACTGAAAAACATTAAAAAGGAAGAAAAAGTTCATTGAACCATCAAAGCACAAAAAGTGCATCAGTATCTGAACGGCAGCCATCACAAACACACAGTCTAATGTCCCACTTTTGCAAGACCATGAGTCATGGTCTCTGGGACTTGTGGAGCTATCAGTGCTCATCTTCAATGTAGCAACATGTTTGGAGAATGGGTTGGCTTCTGGGAAGTGTCAGAGCAACTCTGCATTTTCATATCAGGTAAATATTGAAAAGTGTCTTTTGAATGTAAGAACACAGGTGCAACGTTGTGGAAAATGTTTTGCAAGGCAATCTATAAAAACACTGATCATGGCACAACAACAGCCCCCATTTCTATGAGTGAGAGTCTCAGAGAATGGTGGACATGCCACCACCCCAAGACATGAAGCAGGAGAATCACTGCCTCGAGCCACAACTCTCAGCACCGGCAGTAGCACCATGTATTGAGGACTTACCTATATCAGCAGAATGCTGCGCCAGCTTTCTCTGTCAAAGGAGGGAATAAACCCACATGAAGGAGAGAGACACATAGAGGCATTAGTTACAGGATGACATTTAGCAGAGGACTGAACACTAGGTCCATGTCAGCCACCCTATATATGCCATACAGACAATATTTTCCTTGTTCTCCACTGACCCTGCAACAAGCAGCGGCAGTCATAGAGACAAGTGTCTTTAGTTAAGCATGTCTGGTTACCGGTCCCAATTCTCATTATATGAGAAAAAAGAACAGGGAAGCATGTTTAATACAGCAGTACACATGAATTTACTAAATGAAGGATAAAACATAGTTGATAAATAAAGCTACAGTGGCAACACTGGAATGGTACTGAGGTCAAGACCTCAGTAACTGTTGCAAAAAGTTCAAAGCACATGAAGGAAAGCCTTTTTATTGATCTATATGTGGTCCAGCATAATGCAGTGTGATATGAAGCTCTGATTTTAAGATTGGCAAAGAAAAAGCCTTCTCAGTTAAAAACAAGTTTGACAATCCCCTTTTCAAAAAGAGAAAAGAGGAGGGCAACATCAGTCTACAACATAAAAAGAAACTTTACAGTCGTAAATAGTAAGGAAGTTCCTGCTTTATTTTCAGGCCTTGATCTGACTATCACGGGGGCTTAGGGCACCTGTCCATAAAGAAAATACATTTCCAAACATTACCATAAATGAAAGCCAAATTAACAAGACAAAAGACAGAAAAATGCTTCCAAGCACTTAAAAAAATCCAAAAAGGCTGCATGTAGCACTTCTGTTTGCATTTCTAAGTCTTTAAACAAATCCCCTCAGCCTACTGCACTGGATTTCAATAATGTGGAAATTGCAGCAGCCAAACAGCAACCCTATTTGCTGTTGATGTATATACCATGTAAACATGTAAGAAACTGAAACTAAGTATTTTTCTTGGGACCCCTTTGTGCGCCCTGATACCTCTTTGCCTTTTTGATTTTGTGACAGCACTCAGAGGTAAAATTGAGGAGCCAAGTCAACAGAAATTGGTTCAGCGAACCAAAGTGACAACACGTTCAAAGCTCATAATTTGCCTCTTTGAGCTGCCAGACTGAACCGTCAGAGGAAAGTCCCCAGGATCCTGCTGCAGCTGTGAGGCCCAGAGCTCTGACTGTGGTTTCCATAAACCACAGTGCAACACGGCAAAGCCTGAGAGCACAGAGGCGGGTACAAGTCCACCGTCCAGGACTGGTGCTACCACCTGACTCTCCATTCAGTACGACAGACAGTTTACGAGACAATTTTAGACAAACGAAGAAAAAGATAAGCGTTTCTTCGATTGTGACTCGTGTGTTAGTGGTTTGACCGTTGTTAGGCACGTGCACCGGGCGCTGCTGTGATACTTACTCTGAAATTCCTCCTTTGATTTGGCTGCAGTCCATTTTTAGGAGGAGGAGGGTTGTTTACTGGAGCTGGAGCGTCCATTTCCCCTGTTTCGTAACTGTGGGAATGGAGCAGGTTATTAGTAAAACAATTAGTTACTGAAAAACATTTCCTACAAAAGAAAGAGCAAACATCTATAGTCGTTTTACTTCTGTTGTTTTCTTTCATCTGAGGCCTAGTTCAGCCTGAAGTTACGTCTGACCGTTTATCAACTATATTATGGTAACGGAGGAAAACACCAAACCAAGCACACATGCCAAACATCACCGTGTCGTTACTAGTCAAACATCGAAATAGTATTAATCACCATTACCGTGATTTTTGACACAAACGGCGAGTTCCCCGGGCACGAGTCGCTTTCAGACGACCGAAACACAAGAGTCACGACACGCCGAACGATTTACGTCAAGAAGGGTTGCCAGATCTGACTGACGGTTTCCAGCTCAAACATAACGAAAGACCCGCCCAACACCAATAAACCAACAACTCAGTGAAACACCAGCTCAAATCTCAACTTCTCAAGTAAAAAACCGTAAAGCTGTTACATGGAAGAAAAGCACACAACTGTGCTTTAGGGTAGGTAGACTGATCTAAAATGTTGATATGATGATAGCAACATTGGTATTGATTAACATTTGCTTGATGAGAGCAATTCTTAAAGAATTCAGAAAATTGCTCATTCCCAAAATATTCTTATGTTTCTGTAATAGTTAATCTACCATGTGTGCAAGCTATTTGATTAATATAACCAATTGATTCTAATTCATAAACATTGTTGATATCCATGAACATTTAAATTTAATGTTTTACAACAAAGCAGAAAAACTTCAAGCACATGATTATTTTCTAGCTGAAAAATAGTGATATACTTTCATTCATTAACAGAGACATCAATTTTCGAGGGCAGGTTATTTCTGATTAATTTCGACACTTCTTTCTATGAAAAAGGTACTAATTCATTAACACTGACACTTCATTAACCAATGAAGATAATTTATTGATGATGTCAAGATAAACACATTTTCCATTCATATATGAATACACTTTAGAGCAGGGGTGTCCAAACTTTTTCCCAAAAGGGCCGTATTGGAAACTGTGAAAATGACCGAGGGCCAACAGCTCTTATGGACATGTTTGATAACAGTGAAAGTTACAAATGAGCGTTACAAATGGAAAACTATTTCTTTTTCATGGTTTCCGAAAAAAAACAACAAACAAAAAACCAAACCTGGGAAAAACATGTACCAATTTTATGGCAGTATCAGGATCTGGACTTCATCACGTTTGTTTATATGACAATTATAAAAACATTTTAAACCCTAAATATCTCTGATCCTGCATTCTTAACCATTTTATGCTTTAACTTTTGTCCTTTTTGTGACCGTTTCATATCTTTAATTCAGTTTTTTGGTCCTCTCATGTTTTTTTTCTATTGTAAAGAACTCATGAAAGATTTTGCATCAGGCCAAATGTAATTAAATGTCAGCTATAAGAGTTGTTGAGTTTTTGCAGATTGTACAGAGTTTAGCTTTATAAAGTTGCCTATGCACAGTCCAAATTACTAAGTTACCAGATATATTAAGATTTATTTCAAGCACTTGACAGAAACTGTAAATGTAAACAATTAAAACATGATTGATTTAAGTGACAAAACTAACACGTGGTGAGATGAGAGCTGGGGGCCACCTGAAAATAGACCGCGGGCCACAATTGGCCCCCGGGCCGTAGTTTGGACATCCCTGCTTTAGAGAGTGCAAGGATGCAGCAGTGTCTTGTCACCATATGGCAACGATTTTGTCGATACTTTCTCAAGACTATTTTCTAAAAGATGTCCTGAACATTAGCTCAGTTGTGTTCAACCAGCTCATTAATACTTTTTATCCAGCCCATAATGTTCAACATATTGACTGTATGTATAATTTTGATGATTATGGGTCAAAACAAGACCATTTGGGCGGAAACCTGCCCAATCTGGCAACACTGACGTCAAGAGCCCCGCGCATCCATGAGCAAAGTGAGCTGTGCAGCTGCCAGCTTTAAAATATAACATTTAACCAACCGTTTCAAGGTTCATAGTCAACAGAATCAAGAATTTAATAGAATATTTGTTGAAAAAAATTAACAAAAAATTAAAACACGCTATCAAGGATAGGGGAACAGAGGATATAAAAATAAAATTGTAGGCTCTTGTGAGGACAACTATGGAGTGCGCTTGCTTTGTTTACCTGAACGTCCCGGAGCGATGTTGAGCAACGCGTGAAAAACACTCTCAGTTCGTAAATTGATTCAATAAATTAAATAAATTGTTTTGAAAATTCTAATTTAAAAGTTTTATTGCTAACAGTATATTTTCAAGGATGGAAGAAGCTGCTGTTGTGTCACTATCAGAGATGTGCAGCTGTTCAGGTCAGCACATCTAACGACTCTGTGTCAATATGTACACAGAGCTGAAGGACCCCATGCACACGCACGAGATGTGTGAATCTTGAATAATTTCCTTTGAAAGAAATTTATACATTTTTTTCGGGGGCTGATATTTAGGTGAAGAAACTTGGTGAGTGTTGGATGCAGATTAAACCTCTGACAGTAGCACCCAGGATCTCCTCTGCTGTAAGTAAAACTACTAACAGACATGCATGATGTTGAAGCAATGCAGCGCAGCTAAGTGTCGCTCTCAGATTGTTATGATTGCTTTCATGTATTTTCGATTTCGTGTAAGCATTGGGCGGATTGTACGACGTGTGCTGTCTCTATTAGTGCGTCAACAACATAGTCAAAACATTTCTACGTGGTCAGTTTGGCCCTTGATGAATTAAATTGTGTAATTGTACCTTGATATCTTGCATCACAGATCTATAGCTTGTAAAGATGAAGTCAAAGAAGAGGAAGAGGCAGGATGACTTCCAGAAGGTGAAGTTAAAGGTGGGAAAGACGAAACCCAGAGCAGATAATGCCACCAACACCAGTTTCCGTACAAAGGGAATCCACCTATCTGAACAACTGAAGAGAGACACAAGTGGTCCCACCACTCACAGGCAGCTTGGTATTAATGTAAGCTCTTCTCCTGTCTTTCACCTTTTCACTTAACTCTGACATGTTACTTTAATAAATTCATTTTTGTAATTCTTAATTTCTCCTGCTTTCTCTCATTGTCCCCTTACCTCCCCAGGAGCTGCTGTCTCAGCTCCATCACTACAATGCCAATGTGAAACATAGTGCCTTGTTGGGTTTGAGGGAGTTACTGTCTCTCAGTCCTTCTCTGTTAGAGCAGCATCTGTCGCGTTTGCTTTCTGAGGTGGCAGCTGTTTTTACAGACAAGGATGGCAATGTTCGTGTTGCGGCTACGCGTGTGCTCAGGTAAGAGAAGTATCAGTGGCACAGAAACACAGTACTATAATAAAATCGACTCTTTGTTTATTTTCTGTCGGTGAGCATAGTCTAAGCTGTTTGAACCTGTGCACTCCCTCCAGGTTCATTGCACAGTCTGTGCCTGCAGAACGAGTGGCTCCATTTTTCCCCCTCCTCAGCGCCCACCTTTCTTGTGCCATGACCCACATCGAGCCAACCATCCAGGAGGATGCCATGAAAGTTCTTGATGTGCTGCTGGAGCACTACCCTGGTCTGTTAGCTACACGGCCTGCTGTACTTCTTACTAACTTCCTGGAGTTGATTTCTCACAAACAAAGCAGTGCTGGAGCCAAAAAGACACAAGATGCAAAGGGACGGACGTGGGCACTATCAGTAAACCCAAGCAGGACTATCACTAGTCAGCAGTGGCGGCTCTCTGTTCTCTCCAGGTTTGACCCACATAACTGTAGATTCTTTATGAGTGTTGAATTATTAAATGAATTCATCTGCTTATTGTTTATTTGTCTCATTCATATTTGAAGGCTTGGACGGTTTCTGCAGGCTGTGGTTGAGGAAAGACCAGTTGAGGAAAATGATATTTTTGTCAAAACTGAAGGAGTGTTTGGCTCCAGTGGAGAGGGGAGGCTTACACCTCTCAATCTAAACTGGGAAGAGCTCACTTACAACAAGGTTGGAGTCAGGGTGTATGAGCATTCTGGGGCCAAACCAACTCCAAGGTCTACCTTCAAACTCAGGTAGGAAACCCTAAAGTCTTTCAAGCCAGAGAAACATTGGGGACAATGTCAGAACAAATGTGTGAATTGTGTCAGTGGAATATTTTATATTCTAGTCACTGTTTGTTCTTTAATTTTCAGACCAGAAGTAGAACCTGGACCTGCAGTGGGTGAGGGTCTCGACTCGGCTGATGCAGTTCAAAGCTTTGCAGCCACTTTGGTGCCTCTCCTGTTAGAAGTTTGGGTTGAAGCCAGTACCAGTGACTGTACCTGGAACAGCAGCGAGGGTGCTCACCTGCTCACCCCAGAAGCAATGTCAGTTATGTTCCAAGTGCTGTCGATCCTGCAGCTGCTGAGAAAACTGGCACCTCAGCAGGAGCACAGGGATGCATTGGTAAGATGCAGGGTGCAAAAATATCTAACGTTGTACTTTTTCAAACACAAGACAAAACTGAAAGAAAGGATTCTGTTTTTAGGATGCGTGGTTTCACAAGGAATACCTGGGAGATTTTAAGCAGCACTTCATGAAAAACTTTCCCTATGGCACCAGGGACACACCCAAGCATCGGAAGAAGGTTGATCTCAAAAGGTGAGGAATGTTGGTCTTAAAGTGAAGAGTAGAAATCCATCTGAACTTTTTGGTTTATATGAATATAAGTAAACTTAAGAGGACTGTGAGAGGAATGAAGGACATAATTGAAAGATCCCTGCTTCCCGTTCAAAATTTCTGAGTAACTTGAAACACAATTTAGGGCATGAACTACCAAGGATCTGTCAGCATATTATTTTTTATGAAGATCCTATTCGCTGTGGTGCTAAAAACCCTGTTACCTTTACTGCAGGATCAAGCAGACTGCAGCTGTCCCAGGATTGACAGTGGAGCCTCTGGCCCTTAACATCACACTTTGTCAGGTCATGGTGTCCCTCAGTCAGAGGCAGGGGCTTGGTCGAGAGACAGACGGAGACTGGCTGACACCTCTGAGAGCGTTTGTGAGAGACACTCTGGGCAGTGGAGTTAAACTGAGCTACAAGCAGCTCCACATGCTGCTGGGCACAGTGTGGAAGATGGTGCTCACACAAAGGAGCAAAAGTAAGCGTCTGAGGTTTCATTTGATAAAATAGTTTGTGTCAGGTGAATCATTCAACCCTTTTTTTTTCATGTGTGTTTATATTATTGCAGCAGTGACAGAAGAGCTGTTGGCAGCTGTGTATGTGTACTACAAGCAGAGGAACCTGACTTTACAGACACGATCTCTGCTGCTGTCCTTCTACAGCAAACTCTACCAGCAGGAGCAAGGACACACACACATAGCAAGGTACCGACATCTTTTTTATTTTTTATGTGGCATCTTATGGAGATTTACAATGCCTAAACTGAGGATAATCACAACAGTGGTGTCCTAAAAAACATATTTAGTTATTTATTTTACTTGATTTTTGGGGCTTTTTGTGCCTTTATTTGAATTGGAGAGAGGACTATAGATAGAGCAGGAAAAGGGGCTTGAGTGGGCAGTAATGTGCCAGTAAAAAGCCACAAGCTGGATGTGAACCCAGGCAGCACACGGGAGACCAAACCTCATGGATTCATTACAGTGTATATTTCTGTTAACCCCGAAACAAAGACCCCCCCCCCATCAGATGCATTCAAAAGTAGTTGTATCATCTTGTATTCAAGGATGTAAATGGAAATGAAAATACACACATGCATTTATTGGCGCACAAATGGTCTATCAAGGTTCAAGTTAGATTCTTTCAGTTGCTGGAAACATGAGCCCTTTGTTTAACTTTGGGTTGTGCTCTGCCCCTCTGTGTTTTCCCCCAAAGGAGTAAGGTGCTGAGTCGCTGGCTGGCGCACCTTCCTGTGCAATTGTCCCAGTTGGGCCACCGTAACCCTGCCCTTTCAGCACGGCTCATCCTATCCATCCAGGCTGCTGCTTCCAGAGGAAACAAAGACCTGCTCCACAGCCTGCAGACAAATGCCTGCACGCTCTATGGTAGGCACACTCAATTAGGAAGAGAAAACCAAAGGGAAAATGATCACCGTGGTTTATGCATCTTGTGTCTAGCAGATTTCAATCAGATGTTAAGTTTTTGGTTTGAATTCTACAAACCCTCTCACACTTTGGTCAGCACTGGCCCACAGATCCCTGTGTATCAGCTGGTAAATTACCTGATACGGCAGCTCTAAATAGAGGATGTAGTAAAAGGTAGGCATTAAAACTGTCAACCAAATTAGCTTTCCAGAGACTTTGGTGCTTTTTAATTTTTTTTTTCTTACTTCATATCAAGTTTAATTTGACATTTATAAAGGAAAAATACAACATGTCTAAACTAAGAAAATAGAGCAAGAAGTAAAATATTTGGGGCACATCAGATTTGAGGTATGAGATACTTTCAGTTGAAGTCCATTAATGATCAATAGAGTCATGAGGTGATCGCGTCATCCCCCTTCAAAATAAGGAGGATGCCCATGTCTCCCACCACTTGGCAAAGGATGCTCCTTTACGTCTCCGAGTAAAAAGTCATATTTTCCATTTTGTTAAGTCCTGTCACAATTTCCATTCATTTTTTGAGGCTTGGGGTGTCAGGTTTATACCATCTCCGTGTTATACATTTTTGTGCCCACACCGTCTCCAGCATTCTTGATGTGATTGAGACTGTTGACTTTTAATGTGTCGTGTTATAAGAAGCGCTTTTTAACTCTTACATACAATTTCATGCAATTCTGCTTCACTCAAGTATCCGATCCCAGAAGTACCTGAATCAATACGCATCATCAGAGCAATTTTCCTATTAAGATGTGTCCAACCCAAAATGTTAGGGTATTTCTTGAACTGAAAATATACAGATCAACATAATTCAGTATGAAGCAGCAATTTTCAGATTTGAAAAGAGATAAATGTTACAGAGGTTGTTACTCCATAGCTCCGTGGGAAGGATGCAGGAGTTCATGTTTCCAAATACACAACTTCATCAACTTAACCAGAGGTAAAGAGCAGAGTTGTGGGCAAGTCCATTTCTCTGAGGATGGTCAAATAGTTGTGCTGAGGTGTTAAAACTGAGGGGCAGCAGGGGGGCAGCTTGTGGGCAGAAACTTCAGTAGAGGCAGCAATTTACCATCACAAGACTCCTTTTGTCTGAGGTTTTCTGACATCAGCATGTGCGTCAGAGGAAGGCACAGCACACACACACACACATACGCACACTCTTACACACACATTATCTAAGTCATCACTGTAGTAGTTACATCTGTTTCTTTTTTTTTTTTACTAGTCCACTAGTAGGCAGGTTTTCCTGGTAATCAGTTAATTTCCCTGTCAGAGCGTCATGTTAAATGCCTCAGGGAAGCCATACTTTGTGGTTTGGTCTTTATAACATGTTAAATGTATCAAATGTGTTTGTTTGTTTGTGAAGATCCACAGGAGGGAGTCGTGGTCCTGTTACCAGCAGAGTTACAGCAACAAATGGTGCAGCTGCTCTACTTCCTGCCCAAGATATCTCACTCCTTACTGGCCAATCTGAGTGGCTGCTGCACAGCCGGGCGAATCTCCGCTGGCCTCGCTGCCTCTTTGATTCGTATCGTTCAGTTTAGGTGAGTTTTAATAAGTCTGAACACTCACTGGGATCTCATGAGCCCAGAATGCAAACAGAAAAGGAGTTCACGTTCAAAATCAAGCAGCTCACTGGGCACAAAGCATTGCGACAGCTTTCCCTGTCACCACCAGGTGGCAGTGTTGTGCTGTCAAATAGGCCGTCACTGAGAGGATCAGATTTCTTCCTGCTGACAGGTGCTGATGTGCACGACGTGTTTAATCAATATTTAACTGACTGGTGACAACAAATAATTATCTTTCAGAAGACATGGAAAGGGATGAGACGTGTATGTGTGTGTGTGACTGCATAGAACCTTTGTGTGTGTGTGTCAGTGGGGCAGTGTTATAAAAACTTTTAGCCAAAGGTGTGTAGTTCATTGGGATGGTGTGTGAGTGTGTGTGTGGTGAGGCGAACACAAAGGGCTCTTTGGGGGGCTGGAATGCTGTGTCGTCATTGAGTAGTAGTTGAGAAGACACTGCTGTCCACATGTGCGTGCTGGGCTTCATAACAACTTCTAATATTCACTTACGTTTCCCACTGCAGCAGATCTATTGTCCCCTCAAGACATCGGAGGGATATTTGATAACTGTGTGTCATCAATGTCATGCACTTACAAAACACATCACGACATTATGAATAATTCCAAGTAATGCAAAAAAGGAATTTATTTGCAGGGAAAATTTGGAGATTATTCAAAATGGTTTGCACAAACCACGTTGATAATCTTAAAAGATGACATCCACTACTCAGAATTTGCTTTTGTTACACATGTTGACATATCTCTGTCTATAACTGTGTAATCTGGTTATGTTCTCCAGGTCATCTCTGAGCAGCTGGTCGGTTGGGAGCCAGGAAGCTGCTCTGCAGGATGTGGACTACATCAGCTTCCTGTTCTCCACTTTGACAGGTTTCTCATCAGAAAGACTTGCCTCCCTGCAGGAGGAGGAGGACGATTGCCTGCCTCCCTCACCCCTTTCACCACTCAGCCTCTACCCCACGCCACTTGAGCAGTTTACACATCAATGGGATATTGTTGAGGTGTGTTTACGGCACACCATTTTTCTCCCAACGACAGTAGTCACTGATCTTGAATGAATCTTAAAAACTTGGATGAAACATTTAGAAGTATCTCAAAGGGACAGAGTTAGAGTTAAAGGGAGGGGCGGAAAAGACAATGTTTGAAAATGAAAAGTATTGATATTCTGGACACAGCAGTGGTCTTTCAGTCCCTTCGGTCCCTCTCTGTCTCTCTCGTAGAGCTCAGAGGGGGGAAGCTTTATCGTTGCACTCCGGCTGAGAGGGGAACCTTTATCGCGTTGCGCAGGTTGGAGATGTGTGGTTATCGGGCATGGTGGATATGCACAAATGCTAATGAGAGCCCATGGCATGATGGGAGTATGACATTTCTGCACAGAAATTACAGTTAACATTGCTGTGCCCTGGGGCAAGTGTGTGTGAGAGTGTGAACAAGTGGGGGGCTTATAATCACTAATTCAGCTCCTCAATTAAGCCCTCAGATCCTGCCTCTCTCATCTCCCTGTCTGAGTCAATCACAGGCAAGTGGCGGGATGGAGGAGGGGGGGGACTAGAAGCGGCGAAAGTGGAGGGGAGGGGGAAGGCATTAGGGGACGGACTGTGTCAACTCTAGTTGGACTAATGAGACGGGATTGTTTTTAATGACGGGGTGAATGCCAACAGGTGCGGTGTTCTGACACACAGTTGCTCGCTCTTGCTCCTGCACATCAGCACGCACATGCACAAATCAAATTGATAAAAGCTAATGAGAAATCTGATTTCGACGTGAAGTTAACAAGAAAAAGATAAGTCTTATTGTCCACGATAAAAAAGTTTGTGGCAGCTGCTCAGACCTTGTGTGTGTCTTCTTTACATCTCGATCAAAGATATATTCTGGTACTTGTGCTTGTGTTTGAGGTCTGTTTATTTATGGATATGATAGGTTTTTCTACTAAATGGGTGTCAGGGCTGTTCAAGACAGACCATTCAGTCAACGCTTCACTGCAAAAGTGTCACACATTTTTGGTTTGCATTTGATCAAACATGACATTCTGATAAAGAAGGAAATATGTTAAATGTGACAAATTATCTCCACTGTTTTTCTTTTTAGGAAGTCTGCCACTCCCTGGAAACTCTTGGCTCAAAGTCACAGTGCTTTGACATCCTGCAAAATGGTATATGCAAATACCTGGTGAGGAACTGTTTTTTTTTTTGTAAGAAAAAGTCTCACACGTATTTTATTTAACTTCTCAAACCTAGTTTCCTCTTGTTCAGAGTAACAAAAAAGTAACCAAAGAACATACCTGTGTTTCTCTCAGACAAAGTTAGTCGTTGTGCCTGACAATATGGCAGCTGGCCTGCTCAGAGCTGTGTCCAGGTTAATGGACCTGTCCGTCCTGCCCATCGAGCCTGTGCTTCGCTTCTTGTCTCAGTGCTGCCTCAGCCTGCTGGCTCTGCTTGTTACCCTGCAGCAGGAGTTGCCCACTGAAACCAACCACAAAAGGTAAAATTATCCAACCCTTGTTTTTTTTACCCCAGTGATAAGAAATCTTGACCTAAGTAGTTTTAGTTTATGGGCAACAGTGATTTGATTTCCAACATCTCTGTCACCTGCAGGGAGGCTATATGGGGAGCCTGTGTGTCTGCGCTGAGTACTGTTCCTCGCCTGCTTCGAATGGTTCTGCAGTTGCTTCGTGTTGGAGATCTGAGCGAGGACAAGCTCCCACAGCTGGGACAGATCCTGTCTATGCTGCTCCAACACACGCCGATCCAAAACCAGCTGCTGGCCAATGCCACTCTGCTGCAGGAGATCATACAACAGCTCACGGTAAACAGTGACATCTATTCTTTACGAAAGGATCAGAAGCGCTGAAATGTTTTAACCTGTCAAGACTGTTGTTGATTTTAATTCTGGGTGCGTGTGTTTCAGAGGTATTCAAGAGGAGCGACGAGGGAGCAGTGGCTGACAGACTTACTCTACTGTTACAGTGTCACTGTGACGCATGGCTCTTCAGCTCGCCGTGGAAACCTTGGCCTTCGAGACATGTACTGACCCCTCTCAAACGTCACTTATTCACTTTGACAAAAAGAACACTCTCAGCTCTGTATTGCAGATAACAGATGCCGGAACATTCAGATAGCAAGAACCATACAAACCTTTCTTTTTTTAAAATCTAGTTGAAAAAGATACTTCACATTTTGTTTTTACAGCTACTATTTCTCTTATGTTTCGTGTCTATTCCTGTTACCTTGTTGACTACTTGTCTTCATTTCCCTCCTCTGACGATAGTTATTTCTAAATGCGTTTACTGGAAGCACATGGCTACCTTTTCGATTCCAAAAATGAAACTGAAAAGAAAAAAAAGCTGGAAAAATAAAATGAAACCCAAGTGTGCCAGCCTTTTGGTGTCAATTTTTATTTCATAATAAAAAAGAAAACACATTGGAGGTACAGTTTATTGATTTGAAACTGACACTGTAGTTTTCTGTGCAAATTCATATCAAAGCAAATAAAAACAGCATAGTTAAAAACTTTTCTCTGTAGAGTGAAAGCACTTGTAGACCAGGTTGTTGTGTAACTGTATGTGTGTATGTGTGTGTGTGTGTGTATCTGGGCATGAGGCTGCAGGTGGGCTATCTGTATGACCGGCTGTTGATAGAGTGCCTCATTCTCTGCAACAGGAGGAAAGGTTATCGCAGTGTGTGTGCGAGAGCAACGGCGAACGAGCGGGATGGCGTGTGTATGTGTTCCTTCCACAATGGCTGAAAGGTTATCTTTTACACACACCATTTCTGTAGACTTAACCCCACCCTGTGAGGTCATGGCTCTGATGTCATGGGGCTTAATTTTAGAAAGCTTGGCACATTGAGCGAACAATATGTGTAGTAATTCTATAGAGGCAAGGCTGCCAGCTGAGAAAACATCAAAGAACATGAGGTGTGTGTGTGTGTCTTCAATGTTTTCCCCGGCCTCTAGTCCCCTGACCAGCACTCTGTGGTCTCAGGTGGTAGGAGTACTGCCTGGCTTGACTCACGGCGTCAGTTAGGTACACGCAGTCTATACCACTCACTGTAAAATAAGCACATGGAATAACCTTTACAGTCTCTAACGGTTGATATTAAAACTGTGCGTTTGTATTTGTACTTACACTGGCTCTGTGTGCGTAAAGGAAGATCCAGGAGTAGCTGAGATTGAGAGCCTCGAAGTGAGCGCCCTTGTCTGGCCATAGAGCCGCCTTGAAGACAACAGACAAATTTAGATTATTGGTTAATTAATGGATGATTTTGCTTTTTGGCTTTGCAGTTGCATCATTTAAGCAGTTTCAACCAACTTCACAGCACAGCACAGGACTCTCCTTTTCCTGGTTTATCTGGTCAGGCTTCACATCTATGATTGTTTAAGGTGTTATCATTTTATTTCCAACTTAACTAATCCAGCATAAAAAGGCTTCATAGCTCGGTGATTAGAGCTCTGGTTTTACTGACCAGGGGTTGTGAGTTGAATCCTCACTGAAGCCTAATAAATGACATTTTCTAACCTATCGTGGCCTCATAAAAACCCAAAATCCGTTGAAAAGGTTCGATAGTTAGAGAGAACTTGTGAACATTGATGAAAGCTGTCACAAGTAAAAGAAAGGATGTCTGACCTTTCAACTGTCTTCACATGAAATGAATATCATAAAATGATTCAAATGTGTGCGTTGTACTATATCACTGACTTTTTATTGTAATTTTTCTCTTTAATTAGAATCATTATATAGTCCTCATTCTAAATTTTACATTCACAGCATGATCCATGTTTTTCTTTCCCCCTTCTTTTATACAATATCATTGCACATTAAAATACAGAGAAGCAAAAAGGATCTACCTTTTTTTTTTTTTTTTTTTTTTTTTAAACAAAAGTCAGGCATTTCAGGGAAATATATATTTACTTGAATTTACTGTCCTGGAGCCTAGAAAAAAATGTATTCTATCCATCACATAGATGTCATATGTTATATCATAGCACTGTCAGACTTTTTCAATGGGTTCTTGGAGGTTTTTCTAGAATAAAAATTGTTACCACATCCTGTTTCCTCACAATTTTACAAGAGCACCACGGGAATAAATAACAAAAGCTATCTGTGTTTTTGGTGACGTCATTGCAATGCAGAGAAATTGGCACACAAATCAGAACTTTGCATAAAAAGTTAAGACCTGGTTTCAGTGTCCAAGATTAGAAAATACACTTTTCTCTCTACCTGTGTGCTGCTCCAGATCTTACAGAAAATAAGTTTAAAACATGGTTTAAAGTGATGGAGCAGTACAACTGAGTCCTGAGTTGTGTGTCCAATGTCTGTCTTGGGAAAAAAAAGAGTGCAAGAATGAGTCCCATAATGTTTGTGTGGCACCATGTCGGGGTCTGTATGTATGCGTGTGTGCGTGTGTGTGTGTGTGTGTGTGTGTGTTTAGCAGATCGCTCTACGCAGTCGTCTGACATTCCCCCTGACAGCTTTGAACTTTTCACAGTGCCAGGACTGTCAGAGAGCGAGAAGGAGAGAAAGAGAGAGGGAGGGAGTTGAGGTTAGAAGGGGGAGGGGACAACCACGTCAGTAGGTTGATTTGGGCGAGAAGTTTGAAGAGAGGAGGGGTTGAACTGTCTGTCTGTGAGCGGAGACGGCGTGCATGTGCGTATGTTTTGGCGCAGCAAGGTTTCTGCCTGCGCTCCCATCATCACCTGGTGATGTGTGATGAAGGTCAGGCCTGTCTGTAGGGCGAAACCCCAGCAGAGGTTCAACACAGCCAACCAGGCTGATGCTGTCCTGGTATGTAGATTGAAGCGTCATTTAGACATTTACATGGATGAGTTTCTGTTTCAAGAGTAAGTCACTTGGTACAGGTTTTACACTGATATGACAACCATCCTTTTTTCAACCCTATCCTTTACACCCAAATAAAAAAACAACTTTTGGGATGAGAAGGAGGGTAGCTGTCAACACCCTGACCAATAAAGGTTTTAATGACTATGATATACAAAAAGCTTTCAGACAAAATAAAAAATGCAGTAAAACATGAGTGCCTGTTAATCTGCCATGAAAGACAAGGCTGTCAATTATCTTTGATTTGGATTATTTTTGAATAAGTGCAATAAAGGAAAAAAACGTCCCATGTCACTCAGTTCAAAAATCTTGGGCCCACTTACCCCCCTCATTTAATATGTTTAGTCAGCTTTCCAATCAATAAAAACAAAAACAAACAAAAACAAACTTTTTTATTGAGGAATAGTAAATCTGCAGCTGTGGTTATCTACTTTCAGCCCCAAATTTGGTGCATAACAAAGTTATTTATTATCAGCAAAACGGAGTATCTGATAATGGACCACACTCCCTGTTCTCATTTTTCCATCCATTATCTTTACAAGGTCTTGGGGGCTGGCACATATCCCAGCTGTCTTTTGGCACAGGACAGGGTACACCCTGAACAGGTTGCCAGCTTTTCACAGGACTAATGTAGAGACAAACAACCACTCACACCTATTGGCAACTTAGAGTGACCGATAAACCTGATGAGCATATTTTGGGACTATGTGAGGAAGTTGGAGTACCTGGAGAGACGTGCACTGGGAGAACATGCAAACTGCACACAGAAAGGCTACTGCCCAGTTAAAGGGTAGTAGGTGGTTTCCACTTGAGAAAGCCTGAGGGGTCATCCTGCCTGTTTTTTAATAAGCTGAATTTAGTTACCCTTTTTATTGTTTTCATATCTTCAGACTACATGGGACTTTTTAATGTTGTACATAGTGATAACTCCTCATCAAAAAAAGTAGAAGTAATAATCTTACCATAGATACTTTGCAGCACTGAGCTCTTGCTTGTCAACACTTTTGAGGCCTGATGTCGGATTTCCAGCTTCTTCCTGTTCTGGGTGCGGCTTAAACTACTCGACGCCACCTCTTCATGGCTCTTTACCTCTCTCTGCCTGTGTGCGTGAAATCTGCAGACACACATCCATGCAAGCGCATTAGTTCTCAATAAAAATATCTCAGACAGTGTTCAAAGGCCCAAAAGCTGGCAAGTCCGCACACTAATACTCACGAACTATAAACAAAGTAAACAAGAGTTTATTCAAGGCAGTTTATAGGCAGCACATACAGAAAATAATTGAGAAACTGAATGGAAACAGAGGGTGTCCTGCAGAGGACTGGCAGTCTCTTAGAGAAACATGGAGTGTATACAAGGGAGAGAACAGCAAGGAGGAGCTGATGGTAGCTATTAGAGCAGCACGGCTGAACTTTTAGCCTCTTGTTAAACCAGTATGAAAGCTCTAGATTATAGCCCGTCTGTCCCCTGCCTACATGTCTCACCCATCTCCCACGCTCACCCTGCCCTCTCCCTGAAGTGTTGATGGCATCCAGACCAAACTCGGGGAGAGGGAGTTGCAGCAGAGATGGGAACATATTGGGGTAAATGTGGGAAGAGGGCACATGTGGGCACCACATGGCAGTGCCAATCTCCCAAAGCAAGAAAACCTCCAGCTACTGAACATCCCTCAGGTAGTAACAAATGTAAATTACCTTCTCCAAGCTCTCTGAATGATGCTTGCAGCCTTGTTCCTCACCCTGCGCTGATCCTTGTTGAGTTCCCTGTGCGTGCGTGTTGAGATGGGTACATGTGTGGCTGACTGAGTATTCCTGGAAGAGCTTTTGTGGTCTAAAGATGAACTGCTTTCTGATGAGGGATGATGAGTTTTGTTTTTGAGGGCGGCCTTGTGGTTTCTGTGTCTGTGCATTGAGGCATGGGTATCAGTCTTGCATGAGGCTGACTGCAAGGTCATGTGGGTGTCTCTCCTTTTCAGGGGGAGGCCTTCTTGTGTGATAGCCTCAGTTTGGTTGGTCATAGAAACGGAAGTGATGGGGGATTGTCGTTCTCTGACTCTGAAAAGTGAGGAGGGTCCTGGCTTCAAGGTGGATGGCTGGCTGCAGCTGGATGGAAACAGAAGTTCCCTCGGCCGAGTGGACTGGGAAGCACAGGGGACAGTGTCACCTGTGGCATCACAGTGGGTGCTCAAAACATTGGGGAAATCACTGAGTTCAGGTGGTTTACTTCCTTTGGAGGATTTCTTTTTGTGGGCTACAAGGAAAAACAGCAAGAGAATGAAATAAGGCACGTGTTAGTGTTCTGTTTTCTGAGCCTTCACCTGCAGAAATGAGGCAAAAAAAGAAATTAATCAATATTTTCTAAATTCTTATATCTTAAGTTCTACTAATGAGTGTAGCCTTTGAAAACAAGTCATGAAACAATGAACACAATTCTCCTGCAGATTTTTTTTAGCCTCAAATATTGACTGCAAATGTCATCAAACTTAATCTTACAATAAAATCTGCTTCCTTGTACCTTTGTGCCTCTCCTCCTTGGTTTTCGATGACTTCTTTGTTTCTACTGCCGAGTCATTCATGGTTAATTCCTGCATCATATTCACAAGGGACAGCTTCCCCTGATCTGTTTTCACCAAAGGGACCCGGCGTTTCTCTGTAGAGACCACAGGCACCTGCTGCACTGCTTCCCTCCTCCGTTGTTCTTCCTCACGTTTCCTGAACGTTGGGAGAAGAAGTCAAATTTCTTCATGAATTAAAGAAAATGTATTGATCTCCATTACAGGGAACCTGGTGGTTAACGCATATCAGTGCAGTCACTGTTGATTCTGCTAAAAACAATCAGATCAAAACACTGAACCCACATCTTGGATCAATGATAAAAACCATTAACATTACATTTTGGTTGTTCCTTTCCCTCATCATGTAGACTTAGATATAGAAACTCATTAGTTAATACAAGCCAATACCTTGACAAAAGGAAATTGTAGTACCAGGAATGTTTTTTATGTGGTGCAATGAAAGTTTAACTCATTTGGTGACAAGTGAATATATCATAAAAAGCTTCTAAAAATGACAGCAAAGCAAATACTTTGAAGACTTTATAGTAGAAATTTCTTAGGCTTGGAAACAGCAAAAAAGTTTATATCAGTTTCCCCTCTCAAAACAAAAACGCCTCACAAAATTGATGTCCAAGACAATAAAGGTGAGACTGGTGAGCAAATGACAAAAGGGGAGGAAGCCAGAGGAGAGAGACAGAGTGAAGACGTATGTGTGTGCAAGGCTGACAGAGAGAAAGATAGATATGTAAAGTCTGTGACTGTTCCTATATGGGTGAGAAGAGGCAGACAGAGACAAATAAAGAAGACAGAGGCAGAATGATGACCTGAGTGATGGTGCATTTATCTGTATTTTGTGATGTAGAGATTCTGTAATCTCACAATAAATTTCATGTGTCTTTATATGTCACACACTAATCTATATGCATGCATACTGAGTGCTCATTTCTCACTTTGCAGCATCTTTGCGCAGCTGCTCGTGCCTCATGAGGAGCTGCTTCCTCTCCCTGAAGGCCTTGCGGACGGTGTAGCCCTTGTACACCGCCTGGATGGAGGCTGCAGCGATGTCCTGGATGGCTGCTATGGATAAAGCACCATGCTCCAGCATGAACTGAGTCACCTCGCTGTGCCCTCCCAGCAGAGCATAATCCAGAGGGGTGTACCTGCATAACACCAAAACACCAGTGTCATAGATAAATCTGTTGCCCTTATCCTTCGCCTTCTGTCTCACCTGTCCTCACCTCTCCTCGGTGTGCTCCATGTGGTTAGGGAAGGCATTGTAGCCCAGTAACAGTTTCACAGCATCCAAGTAGCCGTTATTGCATGACCAGTGGAGAGCAGTCCGCCCCTACGCAGCCATACAAAAAGAGCAACAAATCAATGTACAGCTACAACTAAAACCTCAAAAAATGAAAGAAAGTGTATAGTTTTTATACCTCTTTATCCTGAATGTTTGGATCAGCATTGTTCTCCATGAGAACAGCCATGCAGGTTATGTAGCCACCATAAGCAGCGCACTGCAGGGGAGTTCGCCCTGCCTGGTCCTGCACAGATGGAGTCAAGTATTGGACACAAACATCAAGAACAATAAAAGATAACAACACTATAAGGTCTCTTTCTTTGCAATTTCCAGGGGAAGTACTACAAGTTTTAATTTTAGCCAAAAAAATGAAATAGGAATACATGTTGTTGTATTATCACCTTGATTGGTCATTTGTGTGTTTATACTGCCCGGCCAGAGTAAAAAGCTGCCAACAAAAAAAAAGGTCACACACACACAAATATTTTGTTGGACCGCCTTGAGCTTTGACTACAGCACGCATTCACAGTGGCTTTGTTCCTATGAGTATCTGCATGTCACAAGATTTATTTCCATCCAGTGTTGCATTAATTTTTCACCAAAATCTTGTATTGGTGATGGAAGAGTCTGACCCCAGCACAAAGTCTTCTACAGCACATCCCAAAGATTCTCAATGGGGTTAAGGTCTGGACTCTGTGGTGGCTAATCCATGTGTGAAAAAGGTGTCTCATGCTCCCTGAACCACTCTTTTGCAATTTGAGACAGATGAATCCTGGTATTATCAATTTGGAATATGCCCATGCCATTAGCGAAGACAAAAATCCATGGAACAACCTGGTCATTCAGTGTATTCAGGTAGTCAGCTGACCTCATTCTTTGGGCACATAATGTTGCTGAACCCAGACCTGACCAACAACAGCAATCCCAGATCATAACACTGCCCCCACTGGCTGGAAGATAACCACCCATGCAGTATTTATCCAACAGGAGGCTTGTGCCTATTTGCTTAGCTAAATCCAGGTGGCAACTTTTTTGGGTCAGGCAGTGAATTCAACAGATGGAAGCTGAGAGTGTTACCTCTTACCAATTTAAATGAAAGTGTGGCCAAAGCTGACACATGGTATTATATTAAAAAGCATGAACATGAATACCTGGACATTGGGGCTGATCCCGTTCTCCATCAGTATCTGACAGACTTCTGCATTCCCTCCCAAAGCCGCCCAGTGCAGAGCTGTGTGACCATCCACGTCCACAAGGTCCACATGAGCAGCACCTTTGTTTGTTACATCAACATTTTAGCTGAGGCACTAAAGTGACAAAAATAACATGTGAATAATTTGTACTAATACAAACATGAATGCCACCTTTGATGAGTGTGAGTATAACATCTCTGTGTCCCATCTCACATGCTCGAAACAGAGGCGTGTGTTTCATCACGTCCAAGGAGTCCACCATGGCTCCTCTCTCTAGTAGCAGCTTCACTGTGCTCACATGGCCAGACAGGGAGGCCGCATGGAGTGCTGTGAGAACACACACACACACACACACACACACACACACACACACACACACTTGTAAAAACACAAGGTAAGAATTCTATTTCCTGAGTCTGAATGATCAATATAAACCCTCCAGAGGACCCATCCACCCACCTCTACCTCTTCACCATCCATTCATCCCCTTGTCTCTAAGGGCTGTGGCTAAATCCTGGTCAAATGGGGGTTAAACAGACTGATATTTTTCATGAGGAGCAATACACTTAAACCCCCTCCCCCCCTCTGTCCTATCGCCAGACAAAACAGACCAGAGTCAAGTGCATGGAAGTGATCTGGGCACCAGTCAGCCTCACTGCCCCTCACATCGTCTCATTGGTATGACTCAACCGTTGCATGTTATGCATGCATAAACAATGACCGCATGGCTGAGCAGAGGGGCTATCGCTATGGAGATTATATGCTGGGGGTCAAAGCATGGCAGCACGTCATGTGTGTCTGAGTGTGTGTATGTTGAAGAGGACAGAGCTGGCAGTGGTGGGAGTCTATTCAGTGAGCTTGCACTAATTTTGCATCTATATCACTTCTCTTTCTTAGTCTCTAAAGCACCTTAGGGGGAATCCCCTGTGACATCATCACAGCTGGCCTTAAAAAGGTGACAGGACATACACTCGGGATAAAATATTCAGAGTGTGTCTTTATGACCAATGATGTCATCATGCCCTAATGAATGCAATGAAGACGAGGAAGAGTGCTGAGACTGCTCGCTCACCGGTGCCGCCATATTTGTCAGCCATGTTGATGTCAATGTGAGGAGTACGGTCCAGCATGGTACAAAGAACATCATCGCTGCCCTTCCCAGCAGCCCACATGAACGCTGTCCTCCCCTCTAGATCAGGCTCATCCTTCACAGACGGGTGGGACAGAAACACACCCACTGTCTCCTAAACACAAGGAACACAGAGGGACAATGATGAAGAGTCCCATTCAGGAATTAAAGGGACATTAAATCAACATCAAAGACTGGAGGATAACATTCTTCCATTCAAACTATATGTAAGGAGACTTGATGTATGCCACTCAAAACCTCATAAAACACACAAACCAATAACATATAACAATGAATGCCTTAAACAACCAACTCCAAGTGACACTGGAGAGATTAAACACAACTGTGACCGAAAAAATAAGTTCATGTATCTAACACTTTTTCTGGATCAGTATTTTTATATTTCTTTTTAAAAATATAATACTTTGTTATCCCATGCAGTACAATGTCATTAAGTTTTTACAACCCCTTTTCATGGACTATTTAGAGTGACCAATTGACCCGATAAGCATGTTTTAAGATGGCAGAAGGAAACTGAAGAGAGTCAATACATGCACAGGGACAATATACATACTTGCCCTCAACAATGTTGTGGGTTGGACAAATGTACATAATGCTTACTAAACAGGTTTGTGTGTTAGTTCATGTGACTCACAGCATTGTTGCTCTGAGCACCGTAGTGCAGAGGTGTTGCCCCTTGGCTGTCTGAGGGAATTGTTCCTGATATGTTTCTCTCCAGCAGCAGGTGGACAATTTTGGCATGGCCTGGAAAAAATATGAAAAATGCATCTACATAAGTGGGATGTGATGGAGATAATTCCAACAGCGACCACTTGTTTGACTGTACCGTTCCACTAAGACTCATCAGTTTTGTTTTTATTTTGTTTTCTTCACATTCTTGTTTAGCAAGGAGTAATAAAAAACATCACAGTCAGCCAACATGAGTCAACTGCTCATCAGTTAAGGTTTTTCTTTGTACTGGGCCATAAAAACAAACTGCTAGAAACATAAAGAGCCTCTTTCAGACAGCCCTGAGTCACAGCGTTGGTTTGAGCTACATCCAGGTGTCAGCATGTTCCCAATACCAATAGTACCATAACATACTATACACCTGCAACTTGAATCACGTACAACCCATCAATGCTGAAAGGTACATACAGGTTTTGGAGCAACATGTGCTGCCAATGTCTTCTACAGGGACGTCCCTGATTATTTCAGCAAGACAATGCCAAGCCACATTCTGCACGTGCTACACCTGTAAACATGCACCTGTCCCTACCTTTTAGAAACATGGTACAGGCATCAAACTCAAATAAGTGAATATTTGGAAGAAACAAGAAAGTTTATCAGTTTAAACAATAAATATCTTGTCTTTGCAGTTTATCCAGTGGAATATAGGTAAAAAAGAATTTGTAAATTAATATTTTCTGTTTTTATTTACATTTTATACAACACATCAACTTTGTTTGAATTGCTGTTGCATGATATCTACAGAAGTAAAAATAACAGTGTTAGGTTAAGATCCTTAAGTCTTTGCCCATGAGTAAATTCATAAACTAAATTGCGAAACACGATTGTTATGTGCAGCTGGGTGTGCAGCTGGAAAGTGTAAAAAGTGGTCATAATTTCTGAAATACCACTTTATCTCTCATGACGGTCTCAGGGGTGTGTCAAGACTTTTATGACTGGTGTGGCATGGACGGGGCAACAACTTATGTTGTAAATAACACTTAATTATTTCTTCTGTCTAACCACATCTGCTCGACACACCCCAGGTCAGTGTTCAGTTGTCATTCAGACTGCTACGGGTCACATACAGGATGTGTGTTCACCCACCGAGCAGAGCCGCCCAGTGCAACGGCGTTCTGAAGAGGTTATCGTAAGCTGTCACGTTACAGCCCTCGTAAGATGTCAGGACCTCCACCACAGCCTCGTTTCCATCAGCAACAGCAAAGTGAAGGGGTGTCCTCCCCTCATAGTCCTGCCAGTTCAACAGGGACTCAGTAGGAGCTGCTTCCTGCTCAAACACGAACACACAGACACACACAAGACGGGAAAGACAAAAAAACTGATGGCTGTGGATGGAAATTAGTTAAACTTGTCTTTGAATGTGCATAATAATGTGTACCAGTATACAGCGGACAGTTTGTGTCGCACTGGGCTCCTGACTGTGAGCCGCCCAGTGCAGGGGGATCTTTCCCTCGCTGTCTGGTATGCCGATGTTGGAGTCATGCTTGATCAAGAGGCGAACGTGCTCTGGTCGGTTATAAAATGCTGACCAGTGGAGAGCAGTTTGCTGCAGAGAGAGAAATTCAGGAAAGACACACGGTTCAAATGTGCTAATTTGACAGATGGAGACACCTTTGACACAGGTTTAAGGTTTGCGTGTATATCCAGATATACTACCCTCCTTGAGGTGGCCATAAAGTACGAGGGAAACATGCAGCACATAAAACTCAATATCCAGCTGAGATTGTAGCCCAGATACTGCCTTCATAACAGCCAATGAGCTATTCTGAGATTTGCTGAAACCACTGTCATCTGACACGATGATGCATATTGGATTATTACAAAACTAACTGATGTCAGATACACGTCAGCTCGAACAGACAGAGGAGACTGTGTTTGTGGTCTTATCAGCAGAACACAGGACAAAGGCACATATTGTTAATAGCTCACTGTTGTGTGAGGGTGCCTCTCTGTGTGCATTTATGTGTGTCTGACCTCAAATTCCTTCTACTTCTGCCTAACCGTCTTCCGTTAGTTATCTCTGTGCAGGTTATTGGTCAGACGTGCAGACTGACTGGTTTCTGTCTGAGGACAAACGTTGGACAGTTAGGAAGACAAACAATCATATTTGTGTGTATCTGTACAGTGCTACCTTGTTCTTGTCTTGTGTGTCAACTTCTCCAGGTCCGATGTGTTTGAGCAGGAGGGCGAGGGCTTTTGGGGAGGGGTGTCGGGTGGCTAGGTGAAGGGGCGTCATCTCTTCTAGATCCTTCTGCAGCCAGTTAGCACGCCTGGACAGCAGCAGCTTCAGGAAACGCACATTCCCCTGCAACAAGAACATGAAGAAATGCATGCTAAAAAAAAACAAAAATTAAACTCCATGTTATTCATGAACAAGTAGCTATGACACACACTCCCACCGTTGTACGCATACATACACACTCCCTATGCTTTCTGTCGTGTCTGATTCAATCCTCAGGTCATCCATCTTCACCCCACCTCCTGGTGTCTGTGATGAGCTTTTAAACAGTGGACCAGAGTTGAGCAGAGCCAGACCTGATCATCATCATCATCGTGGACATCATCATCTAAACGTTGGCCTCTCGCAGCCTTGTCCACAGGCATTATTTTTTTGCAATATTGCTGTGTTGTGTTCGTTGCCTTGAGGCTAGCTGACCGCGCACACCTGTGACTTTGTTTGTATATTTGCCATCCTGGGACTACAAAGCCACAATCTGACAGATCTATCTCATGTGTGAGCATGCATCTAGACTGTGTGTGTGTGTGTGTGTGTGTGTGTGTGTGTGTGTGTGTGTGTGTGTGTGTGTGTGAGTGTGTGTGTGTGTTCCCGTCTTCCCTATTCTCAGTCCAATTAGATCAGTAATCCCTGGCCTCTCTCCCTGTCTCAGCCGTTTATTGATCAGATGTCAAAAGAGACAGGGCTTCCCATCTCTAGTATCCCCTCTTCACACCCACACCCATGCACACACACACAGACACACACACACAGACATGCACTATCAAGACCCAAATAACAGATTACTCCTCTCCATCCTTCTAAGATATGATGACTCTGTATCAGACACTAAAACTATTCACCAGAAAAGTTTTGAGAGAGATCTTTTGTTTTTATTTTCCACTGTTCCTCGAAAAGCCTAAAATTCTGTCTTAGTGCAGACAGAAACACAAAGACTTGATATTAACCATGACCTTATATGAATGGTTGTGTTGGTCAACATGTGGTGAGACTGAATTTCCTCCATGCTGAATGAATCCTTTGTACGGTGTGTATATGTGTCACTAACAGTCATGTTTTATGTGGCAGAAGTTACAGCCAACCCCCCCCATGAGCCCTAAGGCCCAAATTACAGCCACTAGGGGGCACTGTCTTCCCACTGGAGCTGAAAGAGTCCAACTTTTTATATGTTGCATTAAACCTCAATGAGATCAATCATGATATGAAATTGGTTCTACATTTCTGTATCAATACACTTGTAGGTTTGTAAATCTTTTTACTGAGAACTTTAAAATGACATGGAGGAACTCTGGTTTGCTTCATCACCATCTTTTAAATAATGGTTATCATTTAATTAGAAAGCTTTGGGTTTTAAATTTCATTATTATATTTTGGTCCAAATTTTTTATGAACTCTCTCTCCTTTTATTTAGTTTGTTCTCTTGTCCACTGTAATATTTTTGGGGTATATCTGAAGACTTAATTTTTGAGTTTCTACCTATAGCAAACAGTGCTACGCAACTAACAATTCAACCTATCGATACATCTGTGTGTTTTTAAGTGTCCACACCTTCTGTGCCGCAAGGTGCAGAGCTGTACGCTGGCTGTGGTCGGTCTTGTTGACTGAGGCCCCGGCCTTCAACAGAATCTCTGCACAATCCAGGCGGTCAGCCAGCACACAGTACATCAAAGGGGTTCGACCAAACTGATCCTCACGATCCCGCAGAGAAGGATCTGCTCACAGATACACAGGAAAAAAGCGAACATAATGAGATTTAAATAAGAGGGTTAGATAGATGCAAAGATTTGAGAGAAAAGGAGTTTTTAGTTTGGACGTATGAATGGAAAGCAACACTGCATGCCTGCTTGTGACGGGATATGTTAGAGACTCTTTTGCTCTGCTGACTTAAAAATAAGTTTTTGGTTATTTCACCGGGGGAAGAATCCTTCTTCCACTTCTTTTCAAGTCAACTTCTTTGTAAATCTTGAGACTGATACTCTCGATGCATAAAGGCCTTTGTCATCATCATCATCCTACATCACAGAGAATTTCTTTGCAGTTACTGTTAAATGCTTGACTTATATTTGTCTCATACACTTAATCTATGATGGGCAAAATTCCGTTTCCAAATAATATCAACCCTTTTTTAAGGTACACTCTTCAGTGGAGAGAACAAGGTCCAGTGAAGCAATAAATTACAACTTATTGAAACTACGTACCTGGGTGTTTTGAGGCCTAGTAGTCAAAAGGCCTACAAAACAGCAATGTCTCAGATTAAATTTACACAAAAATTGTGGCCTATGCAGTGCTGCTTATTTTTTGACAAAATCTTTAATATATTCACAGCCTTGTGTGCTACGTACCTGAGATGAGTTTAAGGAGGGCGCTCCTATCTCCATTAACAGCTGCAGCATGAACCTGCGAGCCCAGAGATGCAGGTCCTGGGCTAGACGTCGCTGAGGCCTGCAACACAAACAAGGAGAAGGTCAAAACCTGCAGCAACATACACTCCGCACACTTATCAAGAGTTTTATACAGTGACATTCAGTGGAGTCTAGACAACTTCCTTTTGCTTTATTAAGCTCCAAGCACACCCTATAACTCAACACTACACTTACACACTCAATGCATGATGCCATGGCGTGCGCCTTACAAAGTGATTGACATTTAGATGAGATAGGCTTAGCAGAGAATTTCTACATGAGTTCACGCCAACCAAAAATTCACCATACAGATGAGTTATTTTTTGGCACATCCTGAAATTTGCTAATTATTTCATTCTTATATGTCCACTCCTAGCTTAAGCACTTTCTTTGGTTTAAATTAAGCAAAGATACAATCATAATTTTCAGTGCTGGATCTGATACCTAAGACCTGAAGCGCTGCTATTATCCAGCCCCACAATAAAACAGATATTACCCAATGTTTGAACACAGTGAGGAGTGTGCATGTGCACACTTTTACATGTGCACTCACGGGTGTGTGCCTCTGTATGTGTTTACTCCTGCTGAGGGGGCTAAATCTCTTCCTGGCCCCACTTAACCAGAGCCCAGGGAAAGCTTGGTAATCTGCAGACAGGAAGCAGCTGGGGAGGAGGGAGACCCTGTGTGAGCGGTGTAAGAGGGGGGTCTCTCTTCATGTCTTATTCATGTCTCATTAATACTGCAGCGTGCCTTGCTGTGTGTGTGTGAGTGTGTGTGTGTGTAAGTGTGCGTGCAGTTGCATGTGTGTGTGGTTGTGAGTGTGTGGGTTTTAAAGATGTGGAACAAGCCCTGCGGGGGACAACACAGAAATCAATTATTGCCCCTAAACACATAAACGCTGGAGGCACAAACTCATGCCACAATCTAAGACTTCTCCAAGACATTTTTATTACCGATCACATGAACAGGTCTGATTCACTCTTACAAAACTAAGTGTATAAAGAGGTTTGTATAACGCAGCTGATGTTGAGATAGTGTATGGTGTAGTGATATAGGTGGGCTGATTGCACATTTAAAGTTCATTAAAACGTTCATACTGAAAAAGACTGAATGGTCCTAAAGGAGGAAAGACTCCAGTGTCCTCCATCAACCCCCTCCATCACCTCATAAAAAGGCCCCTGTAGACACTGCGTGCAGCATGGCAATTACCCATCATGCTCGCTGCTTTCTCACGCTCTGCCAAATAGTGTTGGAAACTTAATACAGGTTAGTAAATACATTTATTGCAAAGAAGGTCTTTGTGTGCCTATAGGAGGATGGAGGGGAGAGATGCTACGTGAAGCACTTTCAGTGTGTGTGTGTGTGTGTGTGTTAGCATCGGGTCGCGTGTGTGTGTGTTTGCTGGTGTTGTGTCATGGGAAGTGATTTTTCCGTGAGAGAGAGGTTTTACAGGGGCTTTTACCAAAATCAACCACAAGCATCTCTAATTTACAACTGTTACTCAGTCAGAAATGCACGTGCTTATGCACAGACTCACTCACAGTCTCTAAATGTAATATCTAACATATGCACATATGTCATAGCTGCTCCATCAGAAGGAATGATGTCAGGATGCTGATGAGAACATTGTCAAACTAAAACAACTAATTGAAAAATCAGAGGTTGCTTTGAACTTTTTACATTTCTTTGGATGAGTTTTGAAAATCTTGTTTTTCTGAACTTTTAGAGTCAATATTAAAACCTCCAGCTGTCATAATAAAACGTATGAATTGATTTGTTAATAATCTTAGATGCAGAAAAATAAATCTGAATTTATTCAAACACTGACATGAGGGACACAAGTCAATATCCGAATCTTTGTCAGGACATTCATACCACCAAGTGCAGGCAATTAGAGTTTCATGAGGGCTGGAGTGTTTTGGAAACACCTACAGTGCATCCAAATTTGGCTAAAAAGGTTTTTGTAATACAGTGTCTGAAATCAAACAAAGGAGGGTGTAGAAACAACACCAGGTCCTGTTGAGAGGCTTGGAGTGCTCTCATTTTGCCATTCATACGTTCCTCAGGGAGCGCTCCACTTGTTAATATGAAGACAATAACTCAGAGTAAATTATTGATCACAGGCTGAGGTCCAGTCCAGGTGATTGTGCATCTGTATAAGTATTGATTCCTGCTGATGCTGACATTATTTAGTCTTTATTCATATTCGGCCTCATATAACCGCAGTGAGTGTAACAAAGAATCCAGACACTGCCACGAAACCTTTCAGCAACACTACAGGAGTTCATACACACTTCTGCCTCACAAAACACACACTAACACTCACAACCAGACTTTTACTGGAACTAATACTTCAATTGATGCTGTTTAGACAGGCTGGCAAGAGACCAAGAAGTCAAAGTGAGTGTGTCTGTGTGTCTTTTTTGCCGTCTATCACAGTGAAAGTGTCAGCTTTTGACAGCAGACATAGCTTGGGCATGCTGGGTAAGCAGTGGGTGACAGCATTGGAGCCTGTGGCCTTCAGTTCAATCTACACAAGCGCTCACAAAAACAGACACACAGGTATGAAGAGATTGCTTATAAAGTTACAGCAGAATGTGGTAACGTGGCGATTTCAGGGGACCATACAATCTAAACATGTCTGCGAACATGCATGTGTGTCTGTGAACGTGCGTGCGTGTGTGTGTGTGTGTGTGTGTGTGTGTGTGTAAGTCTAAGCTAGAACATAGAGGCTACAGGGATAAGTCCCTGGGTTTTGACTGACAGGTAAAGAGGTGGGAGGAAGGATGATATGAGCCCACAGGGATGCCCAATCTGTACAGCCCTATTTCTGCGGGACTTCCTGGTTCCCCAAGGACCAATGAGCTGGCTCCCTCAACTGGGGGCCGAGCCCTGGGGCACAGCAGGGCCAATCAGCAGGGGGGCAGAAGTCTGAGTGACACATAGATCTGCTAATTTACATCATTACCCCAATGCATCTCGACAAATGAGCCCCCAGGGTGTAAGCCAATCACCTGGGAGAGTAATGCAATTAGGCGGGACCACAGCTGTCAATCTCACAGCCATGGGGGTCAAGTAGTGATGCCTGTGGCTTAAACACCCCTGCCTGCTGCCTGTCGTTCACACACTCTCTCTAAGCACGCATACATTTTTTCACAAATAGAGAGAGAATGTACGGACACAATATGAAGCACCTCTTGATGTGTGTTTCGGAAGAAGGCGGGAGGCTGATTCACTATCTTTCTCCTACGGGTGGGGGGTAGGAGGCAGTCAGAAGAGGAGGGTATGTGTGGCTGCTTTAGGGACCCAGAGATTGACTTGTGTCCTCTGAGGACTTACTTATGCGTATACTGGCATACATCTAGGTGTGTTAGTGTGTGTGTGTTTACTTTTGCCCATGTGTTTTTGACCACAGGGGCACAGTGTTGTTTATGCTCAGAGTCAGAGCCCTGTGTGGGGACTATGACAACAAAGGGTGGAAGAGGGTGGAGCCTTGGTGGGGGGCTAGAACTGTAGCAGAACAGCCCTGCATTTGAGTGACAGTTAAGCAAAGATTGCTGATAATAAGTCTTATCTCAGCCTCATTAGGTGTATCGATGTGATACCAGAGCGCACTGCTGAGTTGAAAAAGTCTGCCCAGCAAGTTGTGTGTTTATGTGCACGTGCATAGAAGGAGCCGTCAAAGCTGCTGTGATGAGCAGATGGTCGAGTGGTGTTGTAGTGTACACAAGACACTAATAATTTTTGCATGCCCGCCGATGGCTTATGTACCAAAAGGGAGGTAGACTGTATAATTTCATTAAGAGCTGACTGACTAAAAAAAAAATAGTGTTGTGTTTGAGTATGTATGTGAGTGATTCAGGCCCTTCTTGAGCCACTCTGAGAGTAAGTGGAGCTGTGTGTTTTGTGTCTTCCTATTATATCACTAATGAGCAGCCCTCAGGAGGGAGGTGATGGAAGAGACTAGGCGAGGCCGCCAGAAGAAGCCAAAACAAAAAAAAAAGAGAGAGAGCAAGAACTGGAGGATAGAAGATAGGACGGGGGAAGGGAGACAGAGACCAGCTTGGGGACTTTCTCCTCTTTCCCCCTCTGTAGCCTTTTTCCCGACACCTCTGAGTCTAATTGGACTAAAACTGTGATCTAATTAAATGTCCAATTAAAGTGCAGAGAGCAATGTGCCCACTGGCGAATCACAGTACAGGGACATAATCAGCTGGAAATAAACATAAAAATCAATGGCAGCTATTGGAAAAGGAAAATGTGAAAAAAGAGTAAACTGAAGGGGATAAAATAAGATGAGGATGGACAGATGACATCAGGATGCAGTGAGGAGGGGAATCTGCATACAGGGTTTAAGAAATCTGAGCATTGCAAGTGGTTTATAACACAGGTACAAACCAAAATCATTTTCAAATAAAAAGTAGGGCTGATGGAGTCAAAGTTTCGATGCTCCTGTGGCATTTGATATCTGATATTGACAAAAGCTCAGATGAAGACATGATTTTTGATGCTTGGTGCTTTTTACAGTATTGTTGCATTTTAATGAAGCACATTGAACAGAAGTGTATGAATACTTTCTGCTTCGGTTTGTCAAACTGGAAAAAATATTGAATCAGTGTTGCTTGTTTGACATGGACAATGCTAAGAAAATAAAAAAAGCCAGGGACACAGATAAGTTTGTATTCATTGCCTCCCATCCCTGATAATAAAAGTTTTGGTGCTGTCTTGTGATTCAGTTAAATCAAGCCCTTCAACCAGGCCACTGTTGATAATCCATGACAACTTCATTTATCTAATTGCACATGCATCCAGAAACTATCCACAGCGCTTCAATTTTCCACATTTTATTTCACTGCCTTATTCAAAAGGAATGGAATATTTTTTATGAAAATTCTACACACACCACCCCATAATAAAAATTTGAAAAAAGATTTTTTTCTGGAATTTTTGAAAATGTATCGAAAATAAAAAACCAAGAAATCACATGTACTTAAGTATTTACAGCCTTTACCACAAAGCTCAAAACTGAGCTCAGGCACATCCTGTTTCTACTGATCCACCTGTCCACCTGTGTAAAACTCTGTTGATTGGACATGATACAGGAAGGCACACTCCTGTCCATGTAATGTCCTCCAGGTGACAGTGCATGCCAGAGCACAAACAAAGTCAAAGGACTTGTCTATATATCCCCCAGACAGGATCGTCTGGGCACAAATCTGCAGAAGGGTAGAGACAAATGTCTGTTGCTTTGAAGGTCCCTATGATCACAGTGGCCTCCATCATCTGGAAATGGAGTTTGCCAATAGGCACCTAAAGGACTTTCAGACCATGGAAAAGAAAATTCTCTGGCCTGATGAGACAAAAGTTTAACACCACGCATCACGCTTAGAGAAAACCAGGCGCAGCTCATCACCTGGACAATAACATACCCACAGTCAAGCACGGTGGTGGCAGCATCATGCTGTGGAGATTTTTTTCAGAAGCAGGAACTGGGAGACTTGTCAGGATTGAGGGAAAGATGAATGCAGCAATGCACAGAGACACCCTTGAATGAAAACCTGCTCCAAACCTGCTCTGACCTCAGATTGGGGCGTCATCATGGTTTGTTGTGTGTAGAATTTTGAGGCAAAAATAATTTATCGCATTTTTGGAGTGAAGCTGTAACATGACAAAATGTGGAAAAGTGAAGCACTGTGAATATGTTACAGATGGACTCTACTGTACATATAAATGTAGTCTGCCAGGTTGGTACTGCTGTTCTTTTGGAGAAATACAGAAAACTGAACCCATCAATCGACTGCAAGTAATGTTTCGGTAAACTTTGATGTGACATTTCAACTCCTGAGATGAAACTTCTGTTTCTGTCAATTATGGCAAATCCTTGGAAAAAGCAGTACATCTTATTTGTTGGTGATTTTTTCCCCATACATAAGTAAACAGTGTTTCAACAAATCCCTTTTTCAAAAAACCCTCCTGCTTTCTCAACAAAATATACTGAACAACATTTTCTATTATGGAGACTGTTTAATAACAACCGGAGAGTCATTGTGAGAGCTGTAAGGTTAGGCTCTGCGTTTATGGTCCTCCTGTACTGTTAGTGTCATTCTGTTCCTTATTTCATCTTCATTTTGTCTAGTATAACAGTTTTGTTACCAAAGCCAGATATAAAGTGCTATTTCTAAAATATATGGCTGTAAGATATACATACTCCTGTTTTAATTACCATTATCACAGAAAACAGTACAATGCCTTTTGCGAAGATAGTTTGATTGTTCAAACTTCAATGATTAACAGCAAATGTTAAATGGAAATCAATTTTCTAGAGATTTTCACTTTTAACTTCTTCTTTAAAGACGTTAAACTCAAGAGGAAGATTTTACCTATACTTAATCTCCACTTCTGATATTCTGACAGGGAGAGTGATCTTCCTCTGACTCCATCTGTGTGTTGCTCCCACACTGTGAGCCCCCTATGGACAGCTTTAGCTCATAAAATATTAATACTGGGATTCAATTCAACATCCCACCCTAATCTCCTTAACAATTAGACTCTAACAGCTCACACAATCAATTTTGAAATATATAGACTGAATGGTCTCGATGATATAGATAGAATAAAGGGGATGGTGCAGAGGAGGCACCATAGTGAAGCACAGAGACATCCAAACAGCAAAAGAACTCTTTTAGAAAGAATAATCTTTAACTTATTCCGAATCTGGATGGAAATCTTGCTGTATTTGTGTTGGATTCTTACCATAGCTTCATTGAGGGGGACACTTCAGCAGATGTTGCACAGTTCAGAGCGTCCTCGTTGGGTATGGATGCATGTCCAGGTCCCCTACCTGTCCTGATCCCGGTTCCTGCAGAGGCAGAGAAAGAAGATCCCTCACACACTGAGACAGAACCACCTGTTCTCACAAAAAACTGCCAGCAAACAAATAACACTCACTGTTCTGATTACAGGGAGAGAGGAAGGATGTCAGAGTAACATTTGAATTGAATGGAACCATTGATTTTAACAAGTCTGGTGCAATATTTAGGTTAGGTTTAAGTCTTAGTGATGATTAAAAGAGCCTGTTAAACAGAAAATTCTGTTTCACTGGATTAATGCAGTACATCTCGAGAGATTTTGCACAGTTTTGCATGAAATTATCTTTAGGGTTTATGAATAGACGACTTTTTTGCTGCAGAGAGCATATTCTTGCAAAAAAACTTAAAGTAAGCTGCGTGATACTTAAAAATAGCTTCAACAGAGTATTGCACAAAGTGAACCATAATGATGCAACTCTCCCTTGTCTGGGAGAAATCAGTTATTCATATGCGAGTGAACTTCAGAGAACAAATGTGTGACAATGGATAAACTAAATAAAACATTACGGTAACTGAATTTCAACAGTGTTCCCGGTGTTGTGACATTTACCGTTTTCTTTCCTCTCCTCTTTGATGAAAATCTCAGCAAAGTTTTCTTCCAAGTAGTCCCGTTAAATCCCCACTGTCTTGGAAGCAAAACACTACAACTCCCGTTATTTTTGAAGAAACCGTAAACTGCCATGACTGGAGTTTCTCCCGTGATTACGGTCAGCTGTTTGGTAGTTAAAAAAACTACATTACCCAGAGAGCCTAGCGTCTCCCAGGAAGTATCGCTGGCGTTTCCGTGGTCACCGTGAGATCGGCTCGCCGTCGGTTTCCTGCTCCAGAGAGAAGAGCGGCGTCGAGACAGACTGGGAAGCCCGAACACCATCACCTACAGCAACCGCACTGTACAATGAAACTGTTAGCAATATCTCCCTCTCTAGATATTCGCTTCGTCACAGTTATACTGCTGGTAAGCATCTGAATTTCAGCTTTCGGGATTTTTGGAGCAGCAAGGCCAAGCTCACGCTAGCTAAAACGTTAGTTAGCATAGCTTCCTGCTTACAAACATGAGACGTGGCTTTAAAAGTGGCTTAGGTGACCTGCAAGACTACCCAGCCTTTGCTGCAAATGCAGTCATAATGCATGTCAACTACAATGGCACTCTGCCCAGTTTACATCAAACTATTCTCAAATCTAACCAAGTTATCCAACTGCAGCGTCAACTTAGCCGGTAGTGTTGAGTAACGTTAGCTCCAGTGAAATAACTTACGGTAACTTAACTGTAACTGCACATAATGTTTTCAAGAGAGATGACTTATTCTCAAACGCTCCTTTCGCTTTAGTTGGACTCCTGATAACTTTGTTTCGGAGTGGTGCAGCATCAGTTTAGCATGAGGTGCTACCACTAATACAATAGAGTGTAATGTGACAGCTTTAAACTTCTGGTATCTTTGGTCTTCCATTACTTTGCCGAATATGTTGGATTATTATGTTTGATTAGACCTAGGGGTGTTTATATTAAAAAAGATGAATCTCTGAATGAAGCTCGCCGGTTGGTGAATTCCTCTGTTGTGGCTCATTCCTATTGGCTGACAACCCGGAACTAGACTGAAAGGAGCAGATCTACCAGTGAGAGAGTTCAGGCCTGTGGTGAAAACTTTTAACTTCACTCTGTATGCTTCAAATAATTGTGCTCCTCATCCAACGACTGCATAGTGGACAGTTAATATTATCAGTAGCAGACTGCTGGTGTATTGAAAATCATTTGCAGACCTATGTTGTATTTATATGTAATGGCCACATCTACTACTCTGATACAGCAAGGCATTTAAAATGCTACAATGAGCTTGAAAACACAACACAGAAGTATTTTTTACTACATTCTGTAATTATTCAACCTAAAAAATGGAATTTGACACTCCAAATATTGAAATTCTTCATAACCACTGTCCTAAGTTTTTTTTAATGTGAATTAAAAAGCTTAGAACAGTGACACTGAAACTGAAAGCAAAGGTTTCATTCTGGGAACCCGATACTTAGCAACAAATAATGCAGTCTGATGTAACGTAGGGACTGTCCCTATATTTCTAGTTGTGTCTGTCACAGTTTTCAGGATGACACGTGGTATCCTGTTTGAATAGGATGTTGGATACTGATCACAGCACATAAATACAGTGTGTAGGCGCAATTATACAGCATTTTATCGCCAGATAATTATTAACTACAGAGCTATATTTGCAGTCTGATTAACTATCAGAGCACCCGAGTAAATATTTTGCTGAAGTCAACTAAGTTTGCTACATTGTATTTCAACCCCATTCAAGAAGTGTTAATGTAAGCCATGTTTTTGGGGTCTTTGTACCAAAAAGCAATTTTTGTTTCTTTCTGTCTTGAAAATTATATCTAATTCTCTCTTTTCAGGATGAAAAATATTTTGCCCTGTCTAGAGTTGGAATTCAAAGAATTCCAATTGGTACATCACAATTACAAGCTTTTACTTATTTTAGTTTTCCTGGCAGGGGAGATTCATATCGCTGGATTTCTGTTCATTGACATAACACTGTTTCCCTAGGCTTGTGTTGTGTCAGAGGTATTTGATGAAGCAGACTTTTTAAATTCTGGGTTATGCAATAGTTTAAAACAGACCTCTGTAAATTAATTTTGATACTCAATGGTGGGATATCTCTTTCTGGCAAACTTTTCAACAGCTCTTGAAAAGTCTAACTCAATATTCTGTAGCATCTTTGTCTTTTATCTTTGGTTTGCAGCGTTACATCTTTCACAGCTCCAGCTCGTGATCAAAGTAGTCAGATAAGATGTGCCACAAAATAAAAGAACTGATGAAGTTTGTACAGTATCGTGCAAGTGACCACACTATGTGAGTAAGGTAGACACGAAGAATAAGTGCAAATACAGCACATGCAAAACCGTCTGGGAGAGCAAACATTACAGTACCTTGCTTTATGTTGTCTAGTTGAGTGCTGAATACACTCAAGGTGGGCCTTAATATAGCTCGGATGATTTGTTTTTAGATATGGCTCATTTTCTTTGGACCCTTTGAAGGTGTGCAGTCGTACCACAGAGAAAAAAACCTTCATTGTTCTCATCAAAGTTAATTTAAAGGTTATCATTAAACATTCACTGGTGCAGATGTTCACTAAGTGCGAGTTAAGGTTTTTAAGTGTAATGTATGTCTTGCTGGTTTTCTTGGTTTGGCAGATATCCAAGACATTTCTGAATATTTATAATTAACTGCGTTATTCAGTTTCTCATGTGGGTTTCTCTGTAGGCATGGACAGATTAGAGGTTACATTGTTTGCTGTATTTTTAGCACAGTACCAGGAACAACTTACCAGTGAAAAGGCCAAAAGCAGACCCTCTGAATTGGTTACGCTTCTCAGGTTTACAGGGAGTCAGGGAAACAATGTGAGTGGCAGAAAGTTGCTGGTCCAAAAGACACTTGGGGTTGCTTAACTGCTTAACCACCCTTAAAAAAATACAAATTGCATGCAACTTAGAATATAGGTAGAGCTTTTAAGTTTTAAGTACCAGGTATTCTACTTTGATGGGACTGCAGATTCAGTCGCTTGTTTGCTCATGTTGCTTTTCACATTACACGTCCTGAAACAAACACCTTAGCACTCGATTCAACCATCACCATCACGGTCAAATAACTGAAGAATCCTTTCTCTCTTCCCCCAGAGCGTTGTCTCAACTAACATGTTTGTGTTTTTATGTTGCTGAGCAATCTCTTACTTGTGTTTACAGGCGATGGGCCTCTCTACTCCCGGAAAAACAGAAATCACCAGTCTGGACTCAAACAACATTGATGAAATCCTAAGTAAGGCATCTGTTTTTTTTTTTTTTTTTTTTTTTTTTAAATTAAAAGTAGTAGTTAGAGCTCTACAGAAATACAATATTTTTTTGACAGAGACTCAGAGGGAATGAGCCATACCACTCTCAAAACCTGTTCTTTCAAAAAAAAAAGGCTACAGCCAACAACTATTGGCTAAGTTTTGCCTGGAGACATCAAGCATGTGTAGCAGCTTTATTTCAGGTTTTTCTTTCTAGTCCGGTTCTTGGCACTGAAGTAATTATTTTCTTAAATTTCAAAATAGTTCTTTCATACTTAGTCAGTTCTTTTTTCCATTTTGCTTTCATTTGTATCAAAAAGGAAAATCACAAATTCCCCAAAAGTTGGAATGCTGTATAAAATATTAAAAAAATATAGTATTCACTGTAAATTTGATTGAGCAAGAAAATTTAATAGAGTGGGGTCAGGGGCTTGTTACCATTGTGTGGCATCATCTCTTCTTTTTCAAACTCTGTACACGTTTTTGGAGGAGATCAGTTTCTAGAGTTCTGAAAGTGAAATGTGAAACCATCCGTGCTTTTCATTTCATTACAAGCAGATGTAATCATTGGACTATGAGTCTTGATTCAGGTTAATAATTTCCCAAAACAATCTTAGATTTTGATTCACCAGGCCTGAGGACGGATTCCCACTTCCTCTAAATCTATTTCAGATGAGCTTGGGTCGAGAGAGGAACATTTTTTCTGAAATTGTTGAACTAGCTGCTTATGCAGTCTTTGGTGTGAAGAGATAAGTCTTTTTACTAGTATTTGCTGTTCCTCAGAAAAAGAAGAAAAACATTCCCAATTCCACATTTTGTGTGTCATTTTTGCACTGTTGTCAATGAGATTCACAGTTGAGTGATTTGCATTATGGCAACAGATTCTGTTTTTATGAATGTTTGTTTAACTCAGCATCAGATTTTGAAAGTTTGGTTATGCATTTATCACACCATTTATGCAAAGATGTTTCTTTTTAGAACACTTAAGTTAACACTTGGCGTTTTTTAACACACCGGCTAGAGATGGTAGAATGAGAAGTCCATTTCAAAGAAGATATTATACAGTCAACTATATAAGTGGTTGTGAACAAGTGTGATATTTTGACTTAAACCAGAAAAGCATTGTTCTCATGAATGTGATGTTTTATTTAAACTATGTAACCTGTGAACTGTTTAATGTCAAACGTTCTCAAAGATCCTCGGCTTTTCTTTCTCCAAATAAAAAACTAAATATAACTACATGCTCTAGTTTATGCATATGACCATACATTATGGGGTTGATAATTTGTTTCTCGATGAAAGCCTTCTTATTTTCTTATTTTTTTTCTCTAGTGAATGAAAATGGAGAACTATTATTAGTATTAGCTTAATTAATTAATGCTACTGGCAGAACATGCACTCCTGAAAGTATGTACTGGATGTTCAGAGGCTTATGTTTATTCCCTGTTTGTTTATGTTTCCTTACAGATAATGCTGGGGTGGCTTTAGTGAATTTTTACGCTGACTGGTAAGCTTTAAATTTCTCACCTGCTGCCGTTCTTTACAAAGGTGTTATTTGATGTTGTGATGACAGTTCTGTCCGTTTTGATCTAACGTATGTGACAACTGGTCGAATTAAAAGGTAGAGTAAAAAACATTGCATGACCCAAACAAACCTGTCCAAATCTTCTCTGCTGTGCATTAGATGAATCTTTAGTTAATTTGCAAAATCTGGACTGTGTTTTGACTGTATATGACTCGCCCCATTTTTCCTTGCAGGTGCAGGTTCAGTCAGATGCTCCATCCAATTTTTGAGGAAGCATCAAATGTAGTGAGAGAGGAGTTTCCTAACATCAATCAGGTGGTGTTTGGTCGAGTGGACTGTGACCAACACTGTGAGTTTCACCTTTTTCTGTTCTGAAACATTGATATTAATCATATAAAACTGCAGCACATAGATTCCACTTTCAATTTAAGTTACCGTTATCTATTGATCATGTTTGCTTTACTGCAACCTAAAAAATAATACTGAGAAAAAGAAAACCGTTTACCAGGAAGACATCTTTTACTTATTTCATCAGTTAACACAATATTTTTTTCACAAGATACTGACACAAAAGCATTAAATGAAACAAGAGGGAAAATGTTTATTTGATTATTTACTTCATGATTTTTTTTTTTTTTAGATAATTCTTAGTAATGGTGCATGAAAAAAGGATAGATGTTGTTTATGGTGATTCAGGGCTTTGCAATGCTCAAACACCCACATTGTATATACAGAGGAGAAAAAATACGCACACACACACACTCACTCACTCACTTCCTCGCTATATTTAATGCACATATGTACACATAGATGCCCAACACACCAAAGCACAGACACATAAACGGCCAGCCTCAGCCTTTTGAGATAAAGCAAATTAAAGAGAATTATTGATGACCTGCAAACTGTTTGAAGACTAATGACAAAACTGCTGCTTCCTGTGAAGACGGGAGGCTTAGAGACACCCTGCAGGGAGATTGACACCTGCCACATGCACACACTCACACACTCATTCACTGTGTGCACAGAGAATATTTACTCTTGGTGGGGGGCAGCTTTCATGTGGGAGATCAGAGCCCAGAGCCGACTGAAGGCAGTGTTTTCAGAGTGAGGTTTAACCGCCCGTCTCGTCACTGCTCCACTCCTCATCCACCCATCCCCATGTGTTTTTACTCCACTTCTTCCTCTTCATCAATTGATTCGTCCTTCTTTACTTAACTTTTTCCCTGCGCAGCCGACATAGCCCAGCGGTACCGCATCACCAAGTATCCAACACTGAAGTTGTTCCGTAATGGAATGATGATGAAGAGGGAATACAGGGGTCAGAGGTCAGTAGTGGCCATTGCAGACTTCATCCGCCAGCAGCAGGTTGATCCTGTGAAAGAGATACAGTCATTGGAGGAGATTAAGGAACTGGATGTGAGTTGATAACAGCCCTTCGTCCTTAAAATTGTATTTTTTTTGTAGTAGAATGAATTGTAATTGTTGATTTTCCTTCTCTTGGTTGCTTACTCAACAGAGAAGCAAGAGACACATCATAGCCTACTTTGAAACAAAGGACTCAGATACCTACCGCATGTATGAAAAAGTTGCCAACATCCTGCGTGATGACTGCACATTCCTTGTTGCTCTTGGGTGAGATGCAGCACACAAATGACTCCTTTTCTATTCATGTTCTGTTAGCATTCAACAGAGGCTGGCATGTATCTTAAACTTGTATGAACTGATTCACACCCTCAGCGCTGTATCTGAGCCAGAGCGCTTCAGTGGAGACAACGTTATCTACAAACCCATGGGGGACAACACCCCCGACATGATCTACCTCGGCTCGCTCACAAACTTCGACCTGACCTACTCCTGGGCGCAGGACAAGTGTGTGCCTTTGGTCAGAGAGATCACCTTTGAAAATGGAGAGGTTTGTCACCTGTTTTTTTTTTTACCACAGTATTATTGTAGCAAGAGCTAGTTTTATAAACCTGCAGTTTCAGGACACTAATAGATATTCAGTAAGGTCTCTGGGGCCTTTACTCCACTTATCATTGCTGCTGTATGTGTTTGTGTGACAGGAGCTGACTGAAGAAGGAATCCCTTTCCTCATCTTGTTCCACGCTAAAGAAGACACACAAAGCTTAGAAATATTTCAGCAAGAAGTGGCTCGCCAGCTCATCAGCGAGAAAGGTTTGGCTCATTGAGAGTTCAAATTGTCATGCACAAATGACCAAAACCACATATCCAAACGTGTTTATAGCAGTTTGTGTTTGTCTCTTCTTTAGGGTCTATTAACTTTCTGCATGCGGACTGTGATAAGTTCCGCCACCCTCTGCTCCACATTCAGAAAACTCCTGCAGACTGTCCTGTCATTGCTATAGACTCTTTCAGACATATGTATGTCTTCCCAGACTTCAGAGATGTTTCGTAAGTATCACCGTTGACCCTTTCTTGTAGAATATGTATACGTCCTTCAAAATTAGATGCCCAGTATTGTCAGGGTGTAATGAAAGTAAAAAGTTTTGGGGAATAGTGAAGTGGCTGATAACTAGCGAGTGAAACAAATGTTATTTGTCAAATGAAAATGACCCCCCCCCCAAATGCTCCTGTTATTAACAAATTCATCACCTCATTGTCATATTAGTCTGATGTATGTTGCATTTTTTTTGGACAGTTTTTGAACAATTATTGCTGATGCCTTAAGTTGATTATTCATAACAGGGTCTCCTTAAATTAAGTTAACTTAATGACACACATCAGGAAACACATACACAGACACACACACACAGACACACACACACACACACGTTAATCCACTATGGACTAAACACCAGAGAGATGTCACACCTCCTAAAATCTGTCCTTTATGAATGGGCCAGGACACCGGAGCTAATGTGACATGATTTGGCACGTGCAATAAGTGCTAAACTAATCCGGTCTAATCTAATTTCATCTTATTTATTCTGCCCTCCACCACTCAGCCTCCCCCAGACCCCCAATCAGAGTCTGATCAGATATACAGAAGCCCTTAGGACTGACCAGCCCTCCTCAGCCTAATTACATCACATCACCACTGCATGTGGCACAGAGCTTGTAATTACATCAGTGCAGTGTATGTTTTATACATACATATGTGTGTGTGCGTGTGAGTCTAACACAAGGGGTGAGCTGTGACTCTGCTTGTGTGACAAGACAACAGCTCATGACCTGTGGTTAATGAGCACACTTCACAGGACTTTGCTGGAATAATGCTGCCTCAGGACACGTCCACAGGGACTTCTGTCTTCTGCCACTGCCTCAAGCTGTTGTGTCTTCTATCATCTCCGACCTCCAGAGCTGGTCTGTCTCCTCAGCAGAAGTTAGAGTGTAGGAATGCATTTGTCAAACACACTGCCCATGTGGCTCACACTGAAACTGCTGGTACAAAGAATGTCTCAGAAGTAGCAAATGTAAGTGATCTAAGAGAATTAGCTGCAGCTCGCTTTTTTTGGGGTCATTTTTCTGTGAATAAGATTTATAATAACCCTGTCACAGAAATAAATAACATACTTTATCACAAAGTGGTAAAATCACTGAAAACAAACAAAGCAGTTTTGTGTTTTGAGGTCTCTAGAGAACTTGTGTTTTTCCAGGAGCTGATTTACAACTGCAGGATAAATGCTCTGCTACGACTTTCCCCTAAATAGGGCTGAATGATTTGCAAAAAGACTGCTTTTTGCTCAATTTATTTTGTCCTTTTTTTTGCCATTCTGATTATTTTCCAAGTTTTCTCTTATTTTTTTGGCTCTTTTCCACCCATTTCGGCTGATTTTGGAAAAATTTTTTTGGCTACATTCTGACTCTTTTTTTTCAGATTTATCCCAATTTTTGCCTTTTTTTTCCACTCTTTTTTGCTGCTTTTGACCCTTTTTGCCACCCTGAACTTGGTTTTATTGCTATTTCTTGCCACTTTTCACCACTTAAACAACTTGGCTTAGGGTTAAGTACCATAATACTGGTGTAGAGCAGAAAACATCTCCAGGAATTTTCTTTTTACGGTATTCTGACACATTTGAGGTTAAAGAAATATAGCAATCGTCTGCAATTAAAATATTGCAGCAGGGTATATTGTGAATTGATCTAATTTGTGACGAATTGTTCAGCCGTATTCTTTACATCTCTGTAATTGAGACTCATAAATCAGTTTAGACCAAGTTTTCATGGGTATACCTGGAAACGTAATCCTGAAAAAATAGAAGTATCAGAGAATCAGTAAAGAACACATCTGTTTTTTTTATTTTTCAGTATCCATGGTAAGCTAAAACAGTTTGTGCTGGACCTCCACTCCGGAAAGCTCCACAGAGAGTTTCATCATGGTCCTGACCCCACAGACAGCACGCCTGGACAGGTAAAACAGGTTCAGCCACAACACTGACGGTTTATCTCAACATGCTAATCTTGTCTGTTGAGTTAAAACTTAACTATCCCTCACAGGAAGAAACAGCGGGAGAAGTGGCTAGCAGCCCTCCAGAGAGCTCATTCCAGAAGCTGGCACCCAGCGAGACCCGCTACACCATCCTCACACGGGACCGCGACGAGCTGTGACCCTCTATAAAGCTCCAGTAAACCTGTGACTCAATGCCACACCCCGGGGTCAGGGTTGGGACAGGCCAGCGGAACAGCAACACCCAACACCTATACTGAAGAGAAAGAGATATAGAAATGGAGGATGAAGAGAAGAAGTGGAGAAAAAGAGAGAAGCAGTCCATGACAAAACCATGTTGGAAAAATCTATATTTTCATAACTCTTTCATGTACAATTTTTATTTTGGATCAAAAGGAAATGGGTAAAGGAGAAACATGCAGGCAGGGGTTAGGGGCATTAAGAGAAGTGTTTTTACTTTTTTTTTTTTTGAGCTTGTAAATATGTTTGTGCTACATGGGCGTCTCATTGTCGGTCTAAATTAAATACAGAGTTTTCTTTATTTTATTCCTTTTTTCCATCACCTGGCTTTTTGTGGAAAAAGAACCCTGAACAGTTCCTTCACTCCAGTCGTACGGTTCTTATCTGTGGGTAGCCCAAACTGTCTGGTAGGGGTTAATCTAGTCTCACTTGACTTCATGACTGCAGCTCAATATGACCATCTCTAGTCTAATTCATTTGTATAGCACAAGTAATAACAGTATACCTGTTCGAAGTAGCTTTACCTCCGAATCTTCTCCACACACACTTTGAAGGAATAGACAAATATTTTTAAATACTTAGCTGGGGTGACATGATTTCAAACGTGACTTGAGACAGAAGGTAAGGAGACAGAGCTACTCTGCCTTATTGAGATGCATCCTCTCATCCCCTGGTACTATAAATGGTTAAAGATAAAATGTCTCTTCCACACAAAGTATTGCCCCCTTTGAACCATTTTATGTGTTACTGTTTCACAAAACTAAATCCCAGAAGATGTAATTTTCTCAAAAACAGAAGATAGTGTAAAGTGCTTTTACATGATACCATCATGAAACCTGCTGGTTTTAGTAGTTTCATGCTTTGTGGAGGCTTACTGCCACAGACACCACTGGTGGCAGTGGAAAGTTAAATCTATGAAGAATTATGAACCATCATTGGTTTCTTTTACGTTGAGATGATTCACAACAAAGAGTCAAATCTACAATAAACCACTACATAAAAGCCTGGTAAAGGTCAGTATCCCAACCTCAGGAATGGGAGTTAGTAAAAGTTAGCTCTTTATATGCATGTGACCTGACCACATTAGCTTAAAAAGAATTAGTTTCCAGATTTGAGAATAGCAACAGGCCTGTCCAAGTAGCCCTCAGGCTGTACCTGCTACCAAAGGTGCCTATTTTGAGTATTTTAGGATGTTTATGCTGTTATGAATTTGTTTATTTGGATTCAAAACCATTCTGTACGGATCCATGTTTTTCCCAATTGATGTGCATCTCACAGTACCTCCACTACTGTAAAACAGTAAAACATTCAAAACAGTCAAAGCGGGGTGAATACCTTATAAAGGCACAGCATTTTCCATGACACCTTTGAGTTGTCCTCCTAGGAATCAAATAGAGAAGTGACACGATTTGATATGGTACATTTGAACATGATCATGAAGTTATTGAATAGCTGTTGTTTTTGCTGTTAACCTCTTGATAAATGTGTCACCATGCCGAGGAAGAAAAGGCGCTGTCCTCTCTGGTGTTTGATAACGACAAGAGACAAGAAGGAGGAACCCATGTGATTAACGCTGAAAACTTAAGTCTGCCACTTTGTACAAGTTCTGTTAAAACTGGTTTTGTGTCTTTGTACGTCTGAGGTTTGGTACAAGTCTGAATCTCTGACATGCGTGAACACAGATGGATCTTAGAGGGAAGCCAGAATAAGAGTGTGGGGGACCCATTGCATAGTTTGTACTGTGCGTCCTGCCCTTCCATAGAAGCCAACAGATGCCTGCATAGTGACATATCAGCCCACACACAGGAGAGCAAAAGAGAGGAAAGTGTGATTCCATTTCTAAACCAGTCATCTCAGTGGAGAGGAAGAGTACAAAAACAAAAGTAAATTAAAAACCATTTTACAGGATGTTGTGCTGTCTGTTGTTTGTATACGTGGTGTTGTTTTCTGTTCTGGTTATCAAATGAGTGGCATCAATGCTGGAAAAAAACACATTTATTTGCAACAGAGTAATCAATAAATGGCAGGTTTTTACACTTTTCCCCTGAAGGGATTTGGAAAGTGGCACTTTGGCACCTCGTTGTGCAATATTAGCTCTTACTCTTTACAAAAACAAGTCTAAATACAAACAGTTTAAATAAAGTATCAAGTATCTGAGCAGGAATACTTATTTACATTAATCAGTTTGTATACTGTAGTCAAAGACATCAAGGTGTTCACATTGGTGAATTAATTTTGGCACAAAAGAACACTGAGGCGTCATATAAGAAAACCTGCAACAGCTCACCGTTAAAGCATAATTTTGAAAACAAACAAGAGGCAAGATTTAAAAGAAAAGCCAGGTTTTTGTTGCTGTTGAATTTCAAACAGAAGGATTAGTTTTGTAAAAATGATCAAAGTGTTCGGTTCTAGAGATACTTTTTAGGTATGAACTGTGCTCTTTGAGACTTTAAACTAAAAGCTGTAGTGTAAGTAAGTGCTACAGTGTGTTCACAATAAAAAAGTCACTCGTGTGTATAAAATGAGCTTTATGTTCTCACAGAAACACTGTGAAATCATATCTGAACAGCAAAGATTGTGACTCCTATGTAAGGCATTTTCTTGCATTTTTTTCACTGCAGTGTTTGTTGAAATAATCTGACTGAGCGTCTCTAAGGCACGTCAGCGTGAGGTGTACTTGGTGCTTCTCATCAGTCAGTTGAGTGGTTATTCAGCTCTGGAGGTCAGAGAAGTGACCACATCTGTCCCGTCATTTGTCCCTGCTTGACTCTGGCTTTGTGGGTGATTCAGGTGGTGGCGCTGTCAATTGTTTCATCTGTAGCTCCACTTGGGCTTTGCGGTGATTCTTTACCAAGTTTCCTCCTGCAAACCCCAAGGCGCCTCCTCCCAGCGCAGCAGCCACCCCTGCAGCTTTGAACCCAGCCAGTAGGCCAAGAGGACCTCCTAACACGCCGCCCAGCAGCGCCCCGGCAACCGGCAACACCGCCAACTTGTAGCCCACCGCCTGGAGAGACAGGAAGAAGAGAAATGTTCTAATTTAACACCCACATACACACACCTTTGGAAGGCATTAGTTGTGGCTTTCAGAGAGTCTGCGAGAGAGTTTAGACGCCTCTTTCCTTTCATGATCACACATCGACTCACGGAAGGACGAAAGAGGGGAAAAAAATACACACAAACAAGCCGGCAAATGAAAATCAACCCCTTCCATAGCTGCATCAAAGCCTTTTCATTATCTGCATTTAGGAGAAATCAGAGAGATGTGGCCTGTGTGTTATTATGACTGCTATCATCAGAGTGGAAGGTGCTTTTTGCTGATGACAATTAACGATACACAGGCGCACACATACACAGGTCTGCACGGAGACGCACATTTGATTAACACTTCACCATTAAATTAATCTAGTTCAAAAGCCTTGCTTGCTTGTCCCAACCCCTGTGGCAGTCGAGGGAATTTTAATTTCATCTGAGCGGAGTTAAAAGGAGTCTGGGTGCAGGTTGAGGAGGATGGAGGCAATATGTTCGTACGTGTGTGTGTGTGTGCGTGCAAGTGTGTAATGCAGTTTGACCTGATGACAGATTACATGCTTTCAAACACGTTAAAACATCTGACACCCCTCTCATCTCATCTGCTTTATCTCTGTGCACACCCCTCCTCTCCCCCACCCCCTCCCCCCACTCCCCCTGCCCAGACAGAGTGGTCAACCTTTACTGCATCCCTGTTTTAATTTGAATGAACCGCTTCATTACAGAAATTCCTGATCGGAGCCACTTACTCCAGAAACGTGGGATTTCATTTCAAACTTTCAAAGCTTTAGCAAACATAACTCGCTTTAAAAACTGGATTCATTTTGTGTTTTAATGTGCATTTAGCCTAAAAGACAGTTTGCTGGTTTATCTTTTAAAATACTTGCTGAATGGAAACACAAAGAAGGTGAATCACAACAGTGGGTTCTCTTTCCCTAAAATGTTTTGCAACTTTTTTTCAGACCAAATAAAAAGAGGATGAGAACTTCATGTTCATATGACAATGAATGCTTTTAAATGAGAGTGCAAGTTACTGTTTTCTGTGAAAGGATGTTGTTGTACAATTGGCAGAAATCATTCTTTTTTCAATGCTCCCAACACCATAGAATGAATTTAGCTCACTTCATTTAATTATGAGTGGTGGCAGAAATCTCAGCTACCAGGAAAAATTATAATCTGCATGCTGGGATATCTGAGAGAACCTTATTCTTTGCTTGAATGGGCAGATAGCCTTTCATAACAGAGTTTAAAAAGCGGGAAAGACAGCAGTACTTCTTTTTTAGGTTATCTACTTCCCTGTGCAAGCAATGAAAGGTTTGCTTCAGCACACAAAAATCACGACTGTGTCATCATCACCACCTCTGAGTGTGTAATTAGAGTCCAATGACTTCACACCTCTATTATGTTCCTGAAAGTGTGAGATTAAAAAAAAGAGTTTTTCATCTGATGAGCATGGTTTACCTTTCTGGGAGACAAATAATGAGACAGGAAGTAAGGTATTTTTTGAGAGCCTTATGCTTTGTGTGTGTATGTGTGTATGTGTGTGTGTGTGTGTGTGTGTGTGTGTGTATGTTGTAGATGTACAAGAACAGGTGATTCATTCAGAGTAAAACACACAAAAAGTTGAACATCTCAAGTGTGTAATGTGTGAAGGGCAGTGAGTCGTCCCTCTGAGTTACACTCAGTGTGGAAGAGTGTACTGAATTGATAATGGGAGCCCAAATGCTGCTCTTGAAAAACTATTAAACAGTCATTCAAACCTCTCCTTAATGCCAGGCACACACACAGACACACACTTACACACTCTCTCTTGTCACCTCTCTATCACTCTTCCTCCCCTCCTCTCTTCTCTCTATTTCCTTAATTGCATCTTTCCTCCGTATTCGAGTGGATCAATAGGGACAAACGCTGTGGAATGGCTGGGAGGCAAAGTGCCATCGATCTCCCCATCTCCCAAACACTACACACACACACACACTCACACACACACCACACAGATCAGATCATCATGACACACACAGACACAGACACACACATATACACACCTTCCCCAGGCTCTTGGTCCCCTCCTCCACGTTGGCAGCGGCTGTGTTGACGTTGTCCTCTATGCTGTCAATCTTCTCCTGCTGGGACTGATGCACAGAGGTTACACACACCACAACCATATGCATGTACACACACACACACACACACACACACACACACACACACAAGCACATTCACCTAAATATACAAAACACACGGGAGTGACAGAGCAGCCACCTGTCATATAGTAGGTTTTTTTTTACGTGTCTAAATTCTGCTCCATGGCACAAGTTAACACAGAAAGTGTGTGTGTGCGTGTGTGTGTCATTGTGTAAAGCTTGTGAATTATTCAGAGTGGCAGCTGTCTCTCTCCATGTGAGAGCTGGATGGACACAGTGACCAAACATCAACCAGAGCACTTTCTCTTCTCCTTCTCCTCCTCCTCACCTCTCCCTGGTTACTCCCCTCCTTTTTCACCTCTGAACTCTGAGGCAGAAAGTTAAACCATTTTAACAGACATTAAGCTCCTCGCCGCAAACAAATCACGTCTACTACAGCATCTTTTTCCAGTCTGAGACCCAAACGGGAACTCATGGGATGAATTTTCATAGCTTTTCATTTGGCGCATTATGAGTGAGAAATAGAGGAAATTGTTTGTAATAATTTTCAACAACTGAGGCTGCCATTTATACTATTTAGAGTTATCCCTCCGACTGCCCTCGTTCCAAATCTGATTAGGTTATGGCTACAGGCAACCAGAAAAGAAATGCTGAAACAATCAAGCATTAATCATCCCTCTTTGATTTTGCTTCCTTTGTTGTATTTTCATTAAACAATCTGAATCTAATGAAATAAACTGATTCAATACTTTTTACAAGTTTCTTATCAAAACTACTGTTTCCTATTCCTAAATAAGTCTATAATTCTTAATTAATAACTGATAAACGATCAATGATTTTAATATCAGATTCATCAGTTATAACCCTCAAGATGAAACAGTCACATCACAGATTTTTGATAGTGAGTAATATTGAGCAGCTGTTAATGTTGTTGTTGTTGTTGTTGGGTCTGTCTCTTTCTTTCAGCATCTTCTTCTATTCCACTTTCCAAGCCCAACACAAACGAAGAAGATGACTTTTCAAAAGAGTCTGTAAGTTCCTCACAAAACAAAGTTTTTCTTGCTACTGTTATTTCTGTTACTGTTATCAACCAAGCTGTTAAGTTTTCAGTTCATAGCACCAAGACAGGACTGAAACTGATCTTTCTGTAACATTGGGACTATTTGATTCAAAAGGTAAAGTCAACAGCTGTTTATCTGATGATGTTTTAACATCATTTGTTGTGAATTGAAAAATAATTGAAAGCTCATTAAAAGAAACTAAGAACACAAACTAACATCGGAACAGTCACAAACATGACGCATGAACAGGAACAGACACAACCACACACTCAGTCACTCAGTATTTCCACTGTGGCTGAGCGCAGGAGTATTACTCCCCTAACGGCGTCTTTCACCCTTAGTGACTACAACAACATGTCTATGCTCTTTCAACCCCCTGCCCCCCTGCTTTCACCCTAACTACATCTTCACTCTCTCTTTCTTTTCCTGTGTTAATCTCACCCTGCTCCTCTCCCTCCATCCCTCAGGAAAGAGTGATAATCTGCACCGTCTGTTCTCCACCTGCTCCGATGTATCCCTCGTTCCTCACCTCCCTCTCTTGCTCTCGTGGACAACCCCCCCACCCCATCCCAACTCCCTCCAAAATCCTCCCACTGGTCCTCATCTCCTCCTCAATCTCTCCCTCTCGCCCTGGAGAGGGGCCTCTGGGGCCCCCAGCAGTGCTGAGCTGATCTGCGAAGCCTCCTCTCACAGGGGCTTCACCAGGCAACACAAGCACACATGGTCAAATACACACACCACTTCCTGGAACTGCTATAGGCAAACAGGCTCTGTCACATTGTTTTTGGCTCACAGGGGTAGCTGTGCACACATGTATGAGAGAGAGAAACGTATACAGTGAAGATATGTGAAAGAAGTACACAAAGTCAAAAGTTAACACTCACATGGACAAGCAGAGAGAACTCCGTCACTAAGCCACTCAGCCCTCTCAGGTCCTACAGAGGAGAAGAAAATAACCTTCATTATGGCGTCTTACTGCTTTTCATACAAATCTACAGGTTAGGTACATTCAAAATGATCATGTAAAGGTTTGGCAACCACAACTAATGAGAGTGATTATGTATTTGGTTCATACCATGAAGTCAGCTAAACAGAAGGTCAGCTGCAGAAGATTATCTCACAAACGTTACAAATCATGTAATAAACTAAAAAAAAAGGCTGTTTATGTCTTGTACTTTTCTTGAACTGGGACTGTTTTATGGAAAACATTTCAGCTCATCATAAGCAAGACAATCACAAAACCAAACCTTCACGGCTGAATTCTATATTTTGGTTTCAAGTCCTACAATTGCTTACGCTCACTTTCTGTCACATTGTCAGAACAGAGTCAAAGTTGATGAACTAGCTACTGCTTCTTCAACCTATGACATCTCAAAATGTCACAAGTGTAGGACAGGGGTCTTAAACTCAAACAATGTTTAATCAAGATGTTTTTTCAAAGGTCAAAAGAAAAGTTTATGTCAGGCACACAGAGTTTCAGGAGAAGCAGAAAATGATTATTTCTGTCAAGTTTCGGGGGAAGAACACCTGTCAAAGAGAAAGTTTGCGTTCACAGCAGCATTCTTCAACTGCACTCGACGTATGCAAAGTACCAGGGAGCTGAGCAGATACAACGAGCTGCACAGCGACTGTTTTCGAGAGAGCTAAAGGTGGCAAATCAAAGAAAAGGTCCAGACTTAGAGATGTCTATCATCAAGCCATACTGTAGGTTTCATCTGCCACCTTCCTCAAAGCAAATGTGGTCCAGTTGCCTAAAAAGAAGCGCGCTCAGGTGCCTGGCATCACATATTGGGCAAGAAAAGCCAAATACGACTGTGAAATAGTGCATGTTGGGAAGCACAGTTGTTTGAATAATTAAAGTTTTTTTGTTTTTTGTTTGTTTGTTTTTGTTGTTGTTGTTAAATACCTGAAGTGGCCTCCTTGTGACAAGATTGGATGCTCAATAGCCCTCAGGTAATTTGAGTTTTAGACCACTGGTGAAAGTATGGTCATTATCCCTAACCAACAGCTACAATGTATGAATGCTGAGAGACAAAGAAAGGCCTTTAAGATCACTATCTGCAGTGAATTAAAACATTTGCACAGTTTGAGTTGCAATGGGATAAAATCTGCAGTCCCACTGCACAAAATGATTCCCAGAGTGTTTGTCAAACTTGTCATGGTTTGGAGGCAAAGTTTTGTTGAAATTAAAAGTTAACATTAAAAATATATTATGATAGGAAGACTGTATCATTGGTATCATAAAAACATGGGGGAACTGTTTGCTCCAGACATGTTCACCTCTTCCAAGTTGTCCCAAGACTCTGCTGCACTCTGATCTGAAGGGATCTCTGGAAGGCAGAGCTGGAGTTGCCTGCCAGACCCCGGCTCCTCGCCAACATCTTCATCAGAATTGGGACTGATGGTCGCACAGCTGGATGGCTGAGCTGCAGGTGCTGGCGCTGGTACTGGGTTAGAGTGCAGGAGCAGGAATTCTTGTGCAGCTGCCGATGCCCTGTCTCTGACAGGCTTGACGAGCGCTTCCAAAGAGGCAGCGTCTTCAGCACGGACCCGAGCGCACAGCTTCTCCATCTCTCTGATGTTCGCTCTCAGCTGCTGCAGGGGCACAGAGAAGAGGCAGCGGCTTTGAATGTCAGAGTAAAGGTGGAAAAATCAAGAATAAAATGAAAGTTGTTCAGAGTAAGGCTGAACGATTTGCAAAAATTATCCAATAGTGATTATTTTTCCATATATTGTAATTATGATTTAGTGTGCAATCATTTTTAGGCGCTCCATCTTATGGGTTGTTGATATCAATTGCAATATTGAAAGGAATGATTTATTTTTGTTATTTTTCACATTTTGAATAGGAAAAACTTACACCAAGGAGAAAAGCAGGACTTTTGTGAAAAAAACAAAAACAAAAAAAAGAACAACAACAAACAGAAAAATACTAAAAACAAACTCTGCTTGCATATACAGGTACATCTAAAAAAATAGAATGTCATGAAAAAGTCAAATATTTTTGGTCCCTCATTTCAGAAAGTGACACCTACATATTTTATAGACTCATTATACATAGAATGAATAGTTTCAATCCTTTATCATTTTGAAATGCTGATGATTATGGCTTACGGTTACTGAAAACCCAAAATGCAATGTCCCAGGAAATTAGAAAAGCACATAAGTTCAATAAAAGTATATTTCAAATAGAAATGTCAGGGTTCTGAAAAGTCTGGTACTTTCTGACCAATTTCTGAGTTTTCTCTCAATTTCTGCCTCTTTTCGCCCATTTTTGCTGCTTCATAATAATTTTTTTACCACCGTTAACTTATCTTCTTATCTTATCTATCTAATCTTTTGCCACTTGCTACTGATTGTTGCTCTTGTAAAGGTAATTTTCAACACTTCGGCTATTTAGTTGAGCTCTTTAGTTAAGTAACACTGGCGTAGAGCATAAAACATCCTTTATCAAAAATTATTGATATTTCAGCGGACCAAATTGTGATGTAATCTAATTTGCAATTAATTGCCCAACCCTAGTTTATATTGCCAGTATCACCCTATAAGGAATTTTCATGCCACTTCTTACACAATTGGATTTTCTGGAAACAAAACCCTCAACTTTCTTTGTACCTTTGTAAAACAAGTCATGTATATCATACCAATCTGTTCTTCCATATTGGCTGGGTAAAAACTGATAGAGGAAATCAGACGTACCTCTTCTACCTGTGGCCCATAAGGCGAGCATCCATGTAAATTGTCATATATGTAAACGTGAACGTGTGCATTTGGGTCTGGGTTTAAGAAGGTTCAGTCAAAAGACTTGGGCGACCCACCCCCCTCGTCCCCTCCCATGCCTTGAGGGTGACAGGAGGATTACATTGCAGCCATCAGCCCTCCAGGCCGAGGCACGACTCAGGCTCAGGGGGTCATCCTGCTGCCGATAACACATTCTGCTAATTACACAACATGAATAAACATACATGGGCATAAAACTGAAAAACACTGATCAACACAGAGACAGTCAGGTCGGGAACCTGTCAGACTGCAAATTAACCGTGACTGAACCGAGCTGAAACACACTCTCAATAGCAGATATTCATGATAGAAGAGTATTGACTCTGCTCCCTCGCCTCACAGTGTACAAGGGGGTACTGGGTCTGTCAGAGCTCCTATTGATGGCTAGCTACACGCTAATCCAGTGGAATAAATGTCAATCAAATATGAGAGTCTGCAATTTGTCTCACTGGGAAGGGGGCAATGAAGAGCAATGAAGATGAGGATGAGGGACAAAGGTCCAGATCCATCCACCTGCCTTCATTCCATCTTGTTTATCCATCTCTCTGCACTACGGAACATAACCCCACCCCCCCTTCATGTCCTTCTCCGGACTAACACCATGAAGACATGAGAAAGCACTTGCTGTGCGTCTCTGGAGTTTACAGGGTAATGGTGAGAGGATAGGTGTGTGCCTGTTTGGAGTTATTTCACCTTCAGAGACACCGTGGCTTCCAGGCAACAACTTCCCCTCGAGGCATTCACATCCACCATGTGAACAAGTGAGCAAGTGCTCACACACACTTGAGACAGCACATCCAAGGTTTGGTGGCAGCACTTTTTCTGCCCTGATTTTTAAGAATAAGTTTCTTTATCGCATTAATTTGTATTATTAGAGCTTATCTGCATGAGCAGTGAGTTTGGGTCAGTGATGAGTTGCCTCCTTTTTCTGTCCAACTGAATTATTCCATTTGACAGATTTCTTTCTGTCACTGAACCACATCTCTTTGCCTTCATGCAAAAAGACGGTTGGGTCTATGATTACAAGTAAGAAAACACATCTTATGAGAAAAGCACCAAAATGTCTTAAAAGCTTTAAAACAGAAAATAAAAGTTTGGCCTTCAGCTGAAAATCTGGCTGCTAATCTACTTTATTTCTATTTCTGGTGGAACAAAGTTCACTTTGTTGCTGGTGGGGTGGCTGGGTTCATCTGGTTGAATCAAGGGGAAATTCTTTCTTCGAAGTCCAACTTTTTAAAGAATAAGACTTATGTTTATTTTAAAACTGAGCTTGTAAGGGTTAAGACAAATTGTAAGAGAAAAAAAACTTAGTTTGCAGTTGAATGGTCATGCTTGTTTAGGATCCCTGAGAGGCGATGAGTCACAGCATTTTTGGAAACAATCACCACATTCACATATCTGTGAGGCTCTGACTTGAATAAAGTACTAACTGTCTCAGTGATGACGTGGAAGATGGTGGTTATGAGGTAGTTAGTGTTATGTAGAAACTGTTAAATAGCTTACTAGTTAACTCATGAAGTTCACCGAGCACTGTTTTATACCTGAACTGTCCTGCTGGCGTTGATGTGCTCCTGATGAAGGCGATCCCATTGCTGGCTCTTTTGGTACTGGGAAAAATGAAAGAAGACAATCTGTTATCCATCTGTAGACCGGAAGTGAGAGAGTGGATGTGATGGTGCGATCATGTGGGGCGCCAGATTTTAGCAGTCACCTTCAGTATGTTATTGTGGTGTTTCTGCAGCCTCTCCAGGTCCGTGGGAAGAGCCACTTTAATAAACTTGTGGATCGGTGCCTCCAGGCGCCTCAGTGTCAGCTTGTTGCTGTCCTCTGCCATGTGTCCTGCTGACTGCCCACAGCCAACACCTCTGTGTAACTTGGACACTCCACCTGCTCAGCTTTATCTCACTGCCCCCACAGAGATACCAGCAGAGTAAGTTTTTAATAAATACGTAAATCAAATGAATAAACTCAGTGACGCATGCAATTTCAGCCCACATGTCTAAAGTTGGCACCTCAATAAGACCTATGAACAAATCTCTTGACACCATCCTTTTAGTGAGCAGAGTGAGATAAGTATGACTTGTTGACTGCAAAATATTCATGCTGAAGAGATGACTCGATCAATTGATTAGTCAAACACTGAAGGAAAAGTTGCCTAACATTCCCTCCTTTCAGCTTTCTACAATTTTTGGGTCAAATGACTTTATTCAAATTTTGGATGGTTTGGGTAAGTTTCTTAGGGGTGGGGAAAGGCATCTGCAAACTTCAACCTACGCTCCAGGCATTCAGCTTTCATGCTTCAAAGGCTAAAAGCTGGTCAGAACTGCAGGCTAAGAACACATTATCATTGTTAATTAGTTGCTGAATCACTGTTACATCCAAAGAAATCACAGAAATGTCTATTTGTGTTTCTCTATGCCCAAAGTTGAGTCATCAGATATCCTGTTTTGTTGTCAGCACAAAGACGTTAAGTTTATTTTTAGGAGGATTGAAGGAATCAAATGCATTTGTGTCATATAAGCTCTACACTAATATCTAGCATAATGAGCTTTTAATGTCTCCATCTATTTGTGTTAGAGATATTACAAACATCTGAGGTTACATGCAAAAAACCTAATAATAATGTGTGCAACAGGCTGCCATTTAAATTTGTGTACTTGTTGTAAGGACAAACATTTATGAGTATATAAACCGTGGATAAGGGTCATTTAGGTTATTTCAGTTATCGTTATGATTTTTAAAGGGCATCCATAATTATGATAGGATAAGTTGCTTCACCTGACCATCGTCTCTGAATGAAACAAATAAGTTCTTTGCATGATCACATTTCTCAATGTCACCGTTTCCAAAAAGGTCAGTATTTCCCAGCTTCTGCAAGAGTGCCCTGTAAGCAATTGCTGTTAATTCACAGCCAAGTTTCAGCAGTAATCTGCTGCTTCATGTCATATGGTTTTGTACTGTAGTCAGTAATGCATTCTGGTCTGGTGAATTGGAGCAAGAACACAAAGACCCATGACAGGATGCTAATGTTTTAAATCACAGCAAAATAGGGTATTTGTGGGAAAGTGGGCATTTTTCTAGAGTTGGATGCCATGTGTGATGTAACCATGAGTGAGGAGGGCACACAGTGGACATGAGGCACTGCTGATGAATCACTCGGGGTCTACACTTCAAGGCTGTCTGTACTCTGTGTTGTAAACAGGCTGTCTTTGCGCCACAGTGTAAACTGGCAGCATTTCCCTACAAATCACAGTCATATACAGTTAGCCAGTGTACTGCTTAAACAATATATTCAGGGGACTTTTCAATTGATGTTCTACAGAAGAAGAAAAAACTGGTCCAAACTGCCTGCAAGGGCAAGGACAGCCTGTGTGACCTACATCACACACCATGTACAGCAGGCACTCATGTCCACTACATGCCCTCCTCACTAATGGTCACTAGGTGATGAACAAGACAACACTGTTAATTTCTGTGACAGTGAAAACCTGTTTATTTTGAAATACTATGATGGCAACCCTACTGCCAGTTAAATAGTGTTTTTCTCGCACGAAAATTTGTTACAGTCTATGTAGACACGTGAGTGCGATTGTAACAGCATAAGAACTAGCAAGAAAGAAGTCTTTAAGGCTGGCATTGCTTAGGTCTTGTTTCTTGACACAGCCGCCCTGATATTATGAGCCCACATGTGATTTGAGAACAGCTGTTGCTAAATGAAGACACTGGCACAGTTTAGCTGGGGATCGACCCAGTGTAATATCTGGCGAACTATAATCTTAAAGTAATGTGACCAACATAGCTGGGTGTTGCTTTACTGACTGAATAAGCCTGAAAATCATGACCCTCTTTGGCAGCAGACCATGAGTCAGCCTATCGACTCTCAAACACACAGTCAGACTCACCAGCGCTGAAAGAAACGAGCAAGAGCCGCTGTTTCAACCTAAACTTGTCGACGACTCTTCACAGCCTCCATGCCGTTCAGGACACTGATTTTTACACACATTTCCTCGTATTTAGCACTCCTTTCGGTTTCTTTCTGACACTTTCTTCTGTTTGTAAACAACCCTCTCTCAGGTGCGTCGACTAAAAGCTTCCGACGTTCTACTACTGCATCTACTGCACGATAAGTTCCTTATTCATAGTCGTCCAACTTTATTAACATGCAGATTTTCTCACGGAGCAGTTGTGTTGTTGACATTCAGGTCTCACTCATGGCTTTTTATTTTCATGACTCCTTTATTTACTCTGTGTTTGTACGTACAAGCTAATAGTTTTAGAACAATGTCAAAAAGAAGAGGCTGCAATAAAATGCAGTCCCAATATCTTCAGTGATAAATGAGAAAAAAAATAAACAAACAACTGTATCTATGTGACCACCACCCAGTTTAAGGTGTTTGCCACCAAACAACCAGAACAGTTTTTACTTTTCTGTAATGGTTAATTCACCAGAATGTGCAAGCTTTTTAATCAAAATTGTATAATGAGCTCTGAAATAAAATTCATGTTGTTCTCAACAAACAAACAAACAAACAAAAGCAGAGGAGCACATTATATTTTGATTGACAAATTACAGTTGATTTCTTATCAGATCATTTTATCTTCCAGTTTATGTTATGATTATATAATATGATATTGTAATGTTATGCTGTTATCCATGAATTCTCAAATGTGCAGTTTTACAACAAAAAGAAAAAGATTGAAACACATTTTGATTTTTTGATTGACAGCTTACTGTTGTTGTCTCATCAGATCATATTATCTGATCATAATATGTTGTGATAAGATAATATGATCTTATTATGTTATATTTTGATAAATATCAGACTTCTAAGAGGATTCCAGTTTTCTTGCTCAAATTTGGGTATTAAAACATACTTACCAGATTAAAAACTCCTCACTCGTGATCAAAAAGATGATTTAAAGGGAATAAACAAAAAGTCAAAATAAAATCACTTCATGATGCTGGATGGATTCCTCATTTTTGTGACAGGTGGTCTGATAAATTTGATAAGCACTACACCTTCACTCTTCAGTTGTGTCTTGAAACGGGCTGAAATATCCATGGCTCTGGGTTTTGGTTGCAAGATATGATAATAGGGGCATCAATAATTGTTGTATCCTGTTTATTAAAGTGTATCTTATCTCCTCCAAGTGGAGTGTTTTAGTTAGGTGTTTACTTACATTTTGAAGGTGGAGCCTTTGCGCTCTTCCAATGCAAAAGTATTAGTTTCTAATCTGTTATAAGGCTGTAAGAGGCAAAACATTGTTGTGTGGTACTTAGTCCCAAGTGATTGTGTGCCAATTTGACCTGCTCTTGACACTGAACCATTGATTATGTTGATTTTTTTCTCTTTGAAGTTTTCCTACAGGGATATGAAGTCTGTGTCTGTCACATTGGTTGAATTCAATGGTGTTGTCTTGTACTTGATGTGTCAGAGATTGTTGCTGATTTAACTGTTCATTGTTCACTAAAATCATCAGTTGTAACCTGGTTTTAAAATGTCAGAAAACTAGGATAGAGGACAAAAGTTCAAAAACCTAAGATACAAACAGGAAATGGCTTGTTTATTTTCATAATCCAAACATAGTTAATGAAGAGGGGAAAAAAATGAATTCAAGAGACATCACAAACAAATTTAAAAACCATTCTCAATCTAAGAAGGTGGGCCATTTTTAAAGGTTGATTGTGACTGCAGAATAGATGACAAGAGGATTTTAATCCCCAACTGCAGATAAACGCAATGTCACACAAGGCTTCTGATATTTTCTCTGGACCAAGCATCACAATTTAACTGACTAATTAATGTAAACAAGACACATTTCCAAGCAATGGCAAGAATCAGACCTCATCAATGGTTTCATAAAGCTCTGATTTCTAGAGTCAAAACCAGAGAAAAGAAAAAGATTAAGAAAATAGATCTGTGGTGTCCTTTTTGTATTTGCCAACATGTCCCTTCTTTGTGATTCAATTCAGCCTTTTAAAGTTGGCTACATGTCTAAAAATAAACACTCTTATGGAAAGAAACATATATCATTATGTTTTTCTGTGTTGTATTTAAGAGGAAAGGAATAAGACAAATTCCCCCTCCTCGTCTGTGAGATCAGCTGCTGTGAGTGGGTCTATTGCATGTTTCCACTTCTCTTTTTCACCACCTTTTACCTTTGACATTTAGTCCAACCCCCCACACACTCCTCCTCCAACGGATGCTCTATACAAGGGGCCACAATGCAATACACAGTCCCCAGTTACAGAGGGATTTCCCCTGTTACTGAAGTGTGTGTGTGTGTGTATGTGTGTGTGTGTGTGTGTGAGTGTGTGTGTGTGTGTGTGTGTGTGTGAGTAACAGTCTGTCCACCTTCAGGGGACTCCCAGAGGTGCAGACTGAGGGGGAAGAACCATCACAAATGAACAAAAAGTAATCAAAATAATTGGGCTGTGTGTTTGTATGCACTGCAGCGTTGGTGTTGAAGTTTGTCTTCATGTGTATACATCAAACTTAGGAGGACTCAGGTGTCATTCATTTTAGAGTAATCCAGGAAGTTTGTCAGCAGGAGGGGAAGCCAGCAGGGACCTCAGTTCATTTCCAGCCTCTCACATCTGCAGGTGTGATGAGTGCATCTTGAAAGCTTACAGAATACTCTTTAAAGCAGATATCTTGACTTCTATCATTGTAAGAAATGAACTGTCTACTCTTTTACTCTTTCCATTAATAAGGTGTCCTGCTAGAAATATCACTTTCACAATGGCCAAGCACATGAAATTTTGGGTCGCATGAACCGAATGTGCTAACTGGAATTCAAACATCTGAGAATCTGCTATTTACACCTGTGTTTTCTCTGCTGTGACTTATCAAAATAGCTTTACATTTTCAAACATGAAGCCTTGAAGGAGTTGTTTTACATTTCAGAATAGATTTGAATAAGTTATAGAGCCACATCAAGAAAAACAGCTGCTTTTTGACTGTGTGTGTGTGCGTCTGCATATGTATCTGTGTTTCTGTGTATTTATGTTCTAATGGGACCTTTAATTAAAACTCTCGGGGTATCTGCAATCTGTCAGGACTGATCGATTGGCCTGCAGACTGACAGCTTACTGTGTGTTTGTGTGTGCAAGTTTGAGTGTGTACAAGTTGAAGCATTGCTCTCAGTGTTTAGCAGATGTGTCGTTTTTCCTGTCACTGTTTTCAGAATGGTATTGGTACATCAGCATTGTCACGCCAAAAAAATATACACACATCCATGCTACACACACCAAAAAAATAGTGTGAATGGTCTTTTTCGTGCTTGCTGTCAAAAAAAGAGAGACATTTAAATCCGGGACAGGAGCAAGAGGTGTGGAGTATATTCTCATGAAGAAGTTACGCTTTGAAATGTTTGGGGGCAAAATATAGAGAAGCATGTTGAATTGGTGCACGGAGTGAGTGCTTAGAGAGTTTTTATTTTGGTTAACTTCTTCTTGTCCTTCATAGATACAGATGGGGCATTCACAATTTCACCCCCACATTTACTATCAATCACCTGGCTGTCTGGGACGGAGAGAGAGAGAGAGAGAGAAAGTGAGAGAGAGAGTGTGTGTGAGTGATGGCAGTGACAGTATAGAAGGCATGTGCTGTGAAATGTCACCGTGGCGATCGATGGTGTTTAACGAGGCTGGAGGCTGATCTGGACCTCATGCTAACATGAAGCCCCCCCTGCCCCTCCCTCCTAATCCCCCTCTACTCTCTGTGAGAGCCTAAGGGTCCCTTGGGAGAAAGACAGGGTCTTTTACCTGTCAAGAGGCTTTTGTGTTCAGGCAAACACACACACACACAGACAGCCGCACACATGTATAAATTCAGCTCAGATTTGCACTTTGGTTGACTTTGATCAGTCTTGAAGCAGAGTAATTTGGTTAAAAATCAGAACTCGGGACACAGTTGGGCAGAATAATCAGATCTAGTTTATGATTTCAAAGTGCTGAACAGAAAATCCAGTGAACCAAAGAGAAAGAGAAAATAATAATTGAACAGGAAACCAAACCAAAGAAGGACGTTGAAAAATAAAACAGCAACTTTTTTTAATCTTTTTGAATCTCTTCTTCAAAAAACAATGCACAACTCGTACCACAATATTTGAAAAAGCTAAAAACACTTCAAAATATTAGTTTTGTTTATATATATATTTATATTTATATTTATATCTGTATAATTTGCTTTTTTTTAATTTTTAAACTGCTGCCGTGAGTGTGTGAGTGGGTGGTGGAGGCCTGGGGAGATCCCCACATGGAGCCGCAGTCTGGGACACAAACACAGGTCGAGCTGTTTCGACAGGCTATGGCAGCTCTTGTAACACACCATGCATATGATCCTGGATCTTTAAGCATACACACAAAGACAGGTTGTCCCCCACACTCTCACACGGCCTTCGATCACAATAAAAACGGATACAAAAAGAGCATGACTGCGGAATGTTTCCCCCCTGGACGTACAGCTACCTGTCGAGCACCCTTCTCTCCCCCTGACTCACCCACTGTCTGCCGAGGGAGCAGGTCGGGTGTGTGTCTGTGCTTCTAGCCCTTCTCAGGGTGTAAGTGCTTCAAAAGCCAATTTCTGTCCACGTTCAACCCTGCTTACTCCTACTGGACCTATGATTTCAAAATGAGTTAATAATAATAACAAAAAAAAACATACTAAAGCAAGTTCAAGTCTGGGTGACTCAGTCATCAATGGTTAGTGCAGTATCTCCTCTGCTGTCTAAAGCCAGATGGAGACTGTCTCTCTTTGTTTTAGCTACCAACAGTACAGAACTTTGTATTAAAATAATTTAGAGTTTGAAATTAAACTGTTCCTTCTCCATGTCTTCCTTTTTGTTGTGAAATAGCACTTAAGAAATTGCACTTTGAACCAAACTCAACATCGACTTTCATTTGTTAATGAAATATCTCTGTCTGCTCGTCTGACCTCTGACCTTTCAGCATGTAAACACCCAACTTTTTCCTTCTCTTTTGAGAGGAACTGGAGTACACAGTGACTTGTGCTTCACTGGGATGTCTGGGAGGTCACACTGGTACCCCCCCTTGAAAACGGTCTTCAGACTGCATGAGCCAGAAAGACAGGGCTCATAAACCGTGATGTTCTCTCTATTTCGCTGGGTGAGCTGAGATTCGGGTGGAGAGAGGACAGTAAAAAGTTGATTTTTTTTTTTCCACATTCCATCTCAGCTTCGTCATACTCCCCCACTTGAGGAAATCAGGAGGAAAACATAAAAAGTAATAAAGCATTTGAGTAATTGTCTCTTATACAGGTGAAAAGCATTTAGTTGGTTTGCCTGTTGGAGTGAAAGCCGCTCTTGATTGGTTGTCCTGTTGAGTGAAAAGCATTTGATTGGCTCTCTCTGCTCTGCATCAGCCAGAGGACAGTGAGTCTCTCTTCTGGGTGTGTGTGCGTGCTCCTGCAAGAAGGGGAGCAGGGCATGATGGTTTTTTTCTCTGTGTGGTCAGTCCAGCACCTTCAGTAGGGCAGAGTGTCCAAAAACCTGTCAATCAATGGAGGGGGCGGGACCAGGTCCTCCAGCTTCAGGTAGAAGATCCGTTGAAGGCCCTGGGTCCTCTGGGAACGAAGTTCTGCCCTTAGACCCAGAATACGACTCAGTGGGGGCGCAGCTTTGGAGGAGGACGAGGACGGGCTGCAGCCCAGGTGGTCTCTCAGACAACATATCACCTTATTTTGCAGCTCCTCCACACGCTTTGAGTCCTTCAGTCCGGGGACTTGCTCTGTGAATGGACAGGGACAAAGACGAATAATTAATTCAGCTGAAAAAAATATGTTTAAGGAAAAACAGAGATGCAGACCAATACATCAGTGATCATTCAGCTGAGAGAGCATTAGCTACATCTTCTTTTATATTGAATTCCACCTCATTACCCTGTATGGCTAATGTCCTTAACAGGCCTTAACCTGTCTCACTCACCACAGATCAATACACAGTCTAACCTAATAAGCCATCTTCACACTGTGCACCCACACACATATATAAACATTTGCACAGGCACACAGACATAAAAATTGTCCCAGCAATTTAAGACATTGACAGACACAAAAGTGCTCAACAATTAGCTGATTATTCGGCCCTGTGAGCAGCCAAATGAAATTTAACACACACACATACACATACACACACACACACTCTGCTGCCCGTAGCAACTCCAGTGGCACCCGCACTTGGCTTAATGTGACACTAACTCATTCTGCAGAGAACAGGGTGTCCAGCTGCCTGCCTGCACACACACACACACACACACACACACACACACTCACCCACAACCACGTACACACACACACACACATGCACAACGTACGCACAGACAAAATCAGAGGCCAGTGGTTTCTGCAGGGAGGCTGTCACTAAGACCGGTCTCACTTCGAGGTTTCCATTATCTGAGGTTTATTTATTGTTTGTTTATGTGCCTCTTTTGTTTGTTCTGTGTTTGCTGCAACGGAGTCCCTTCTTTCACCGCCGCTTTCAGAGTCCTCACACTCTCCCTCTCTCCGCTCTCTCTGTCCCTTCTTTATCTGTGTGCGCGGGCTCCCGGGGAGGGATCGATGGCTGCCTTTCTGCACAGGCCACTCTGAAAAGCGGTCGATCACCCGGTGGCTCTGGTGGTACTGTCGTGGAGGTGCGTTGTGTGCTTTGCCGATGTGGCAGAGCGCAACCGAGAACAGCTCAGACGCCATTCCAGAGCTGAGCTCCACGGTGGGCTGGTCGATCAGGCACAGAGTTAAGTGCTCCCCCAGAGAGTGAGGATGGAGTTGGAAAGCTTAAACAGAGGCAAGGAAGGTGGAGGAGAAGGAGGAGATGGAGGGGGCGGCCAGGGTGAGGTGAGGAGGGGTGGCTGAGGGGGAGGGGAGATTTACTCATTACACATTTATATACATTTTCTGACTCTGTCATCTGTCGAGAGGAAAATTGGAACTCTTAATCATTGGCACATCCTCCGGCTACTTTCATAACTGACCAGTTGTAATATGTTTGTGGTTTACTGCTCTAAAAACTTCTGTGCTCTCTTAGGTGTGTTTTGCACAAAAAGCTGTGAGTCTGCTTCCATTTTTCACAGATTCACGCTGATTAGAGGGCCAGGTGTGTGGCAGGTGCAGCAGGTGCTCGTGGGTATCGAGTTCTTGTTTCAGGCAGAGATTTGTGAGAACACGCGTGCACATGTGTGTCTCTCAGCACATTTGTGATGTCAGTGGATAAATCCACCTGATCGCTGTCACATCGAGTTGTCCACCAGGAACGATTTGTGGAAAGTAAAGGTTGTTTGTGTGTGATTCAGAGGATAAGCTGACTTTTTGGTAATGCACTCTTTATTTGGCTTTAAATTTGTCTTTGTTGTTAACCAGTGTCCATGAGTTTGATTTTTACCTGTGAGCAACACGAGTGCAGACAGGCAGGCAAAGGCAGAGGCATCCAGGTTTAGGCTTTGGAGATGGGTGGAGAAGTCGCGGATGGAGTCCAGCCATTCACCGAACCCTCGAAGGCACTGGAACCTGTGCAGCACCAAACCGTTACAGAACACGAGTTTATCCTCTGACAGCATGGACCTGAAACACACAGAGAAAAGGATCCACAGTTAGACCTCTCCTCCAATGAAACGCTGTGTTTTCCCTCATGTATTGTAAATATGGCTTGAGATGCCAAGGCAAGGAAACAATTACAATAAAAACAATGAGAAAACCTGGCAGTATGCGCACGCACACACAATCAGAACACACATCAAACACAGGCATGCAGCTGATTAAAGTTGTGTTTTCCAAATTATAGGATTTTAAAACATTCCTGTGTTTCCTTTCAGGGGGTGGGGGGGTTGAAGGGTGTATGTGTGTGTGCCTGTTTGCCAAATAGGTAAATTGTGTCTTTTATGTACCCGGGCTGTGGTGTGCAGTGGAAACACAAAGCCTTAATGAGGAAATGAAAAGCTTTCTTGGATTAACCATCAGCTACTCACGACACACAACATATCATTCTTTACTCAGCCAGCAGAGAAGAAGGGAAAGCTTTGAAGATGTTCTCTGACTTTGCCTAAAAGCAGCGCGGCTTTCGGCAGAGAGCTGGGTAAATGTTGCATTGGTGAATCTCAAAAAGACAACAAATGGTTAAATGTATTTGAAGACGATAGAGTCTGGTCAAAAGGAGAAAGTGTGTGAGGAAGAAGTCCTAAAATTACAGACAAGCTCTCTACCATTCAACAATTCACAATATTCTAAAGGAGCCAGGTGAGATGTTAGTAGACGGTAAGGGAGGTTATCAGTGCCATTAAGTATGATAAACATTGCAGTTCTTAAATGGACTTAGATGAATTTGGTAGTCTTGGCTGCGAGGGTTTGTGTTAGGGTTCATGCTCCACTTGTGTCCTGAGCAGTCAAATAACAATTAAAGGCATTAGGTTTCCAATTGTCGAACATGGGCAGAACTACACAGACAGTAAGACACATGCCTGCATGCACACAAACACACAGCTGGGTGTCTGCCACACATTCCCTTCACCCCAGACTACACTGTCACCACGGTAATCAACCAATAACCACAGAAACTGAGTGGTAACGGGGTGCTTACAGCAATGTCGGCCCACAAGAGCAGAGCAAATTTACTCTGCACACACTGAGCACATACACACACAAACATGCACACATGCAGACACATACAAGAGGCATACGTTGGCGCGGCGGTCTGAGTTCAACAGAGGGTCAGCGCGAGGCTAGATCAACAATGAGATGTGAGTGTGGACCGCATTCGTCTGCTCTCAGGAAAGACAGACAAAGTAAGACAGTGTTGTGTTTGTGTGTTTTTCCTCTGTGCTGTGGGAGTTTGGCTGATGGGAAGATGAGCAGTGTGTGTGTGTGTGTTAGATGAAAACCCAATCTGAGTCTACAGTTAAGCATGAGTCAGATTCTTCCTCCTGCTGGGACTGAGTTACCACCACCCAATCTTCTACCCACCCTGCACCTGGACCTTCATCAAGAGGAGGAGAGAAAGTTGGGACTCTACATCATCAATGTGCGTGTGTGTGCGTGAGTAAATGTGCTGATGTGTGTGTGTGTGACTGTGTTGGTTTTCTGCCCTAGACGGCAGTGGAGACAAAAGGATGAGCTTGTAGCCCTAGCCCCCCTCCCTCTCATAAATTTCACCGGCTGCATGCCTTACAAGAGCAGACTGGTAACCCCAGGCGATACTGGAGCAGAGACGAGCACTGGCAGTCATAATGGCACCACAGGTATCTACGAGTTAGACACACACTATCTCAAACATGCACATAAGGTAAATCCAGTCAGTTCTCTTTTTATTCCAGTCAGCTGAATTAGGAATGTATTTCCTCTCATAACGGCCCTTTTCAGTCCGTCAGCTGACCGGCTTTTAGATGGAATTGATTTTGTCAATTCATAGTTCACAATGTTAGCACAGTTTTAGCTCGCAGAACACACACAGAGCTCTCTGTGCGTCAGATATCAGACGAGCAGAGCAGAGCGGAACTCTGTGGGTGTAGCTGCTGTCATAGCTACAGACTCCATTCATAATTTTGGTTCATATGGCGATTACTCAGCTGCACTCCTCCTACTCTGGAGATACACCAACACAGCAGCACGCAAGCTTGGCCAGCACAGTTACACACAGACATGTAACTGTAAAAGACATCATAGCTGTTGGTTGTTTGAGGTCTGAGATAAAGTTATGTGTCAGTGTTTAAGAAACTTGAGAGAGAAGGGACCAAACGGTTACCAAAATGTGAGCGTATAGATGTGTGTTTTACCTGTGAGCTAGCCGCAGGACAAACAGCTCCAAGAAGGCAGAGTCTATGAGCAAGTTCTGATCATCACGCTGAAGGTCAGAGAACCCGGGCAGCCGGTCAGCCCAGCATCTGGTGGTTTCCATTGAGACGGTGAGCAGCCTGTAGAAGAGCTGGATGTGCTCAGCATCAGAGGAAGAGGAGGGAGGGTCTGCAGCACTGAACTGTGGGGGGGACAAGGGCAGAGAGATGTAACAGAACCCTCTCAAAAATCAAAATTTCTCTCTGCACTAAAACATTGCTGTGATGAAATACACTGCCTGGTTAGAAAAGAAGTCTTCACCAAAAAAAAGGTCACAAGCCTTTAGCTTTGATTGATTGACAGCACACATTCGCTGTGGCATTGTTTAGATAGGCTACCTATTGCTTAGATAAGCAACCCGAGATCAAAGCACTGCCCTCACAGGCTTGTACAGTAGGCACTACGCATGATGGGTGCATCACTTCACCTGCCTCTCTTCTTACCCTGATGCGCCCATCACTCTGTAACAGGGTAAATCTGGACTCATCAGACCACATGACGTTTTTCCATTCCTCCAGACTCCAATTTTTAAGCTCCATGGCAAAATTAAGCCTGTTTCTTACAGTTTGCCAAACCGATTAGTGGTTTTCTTAAGGCTGCAGCTGTTCAATCCCAATCCCTTGATTTCACTTTGCATTGTGCATGTGGAAATACCCTTACTTTCACTTTTAAACATAATCCTAAATTCTACCATCATTTTTCTTTGATTTGATTTGGTCTAACATTTAAGTGATTGCCAATCTTGTTCATTCAGGATTGTTTTCTGACTATTTATTCCTGGAAGACAATGGTTTCCCACCATCCCTCCAGTTTTTAATAACACACTGGGCATTTCTTAACCTAATTTCAGTAGTTTCTGCATTAATCTCCTTAGATGTTTTCTCTGCTATGCCAACTATTTGACCCTTCTTTAACAGACTAACATCTTTTCCACAACCACAGGATGTGTCTTTTGCCATGGTTGTTTAAGAAATAAGAAGTCACTCATTGCACCAGGTGGTGTTAAATAACTTGTTTCCAGCTGAAAAATAATCATCCGAGCAATAATTATCTAATTGGAGGTTTGTACCCATTTGCTTGGTTAAATCCAGGTCGCAAATTTTTTTTTTTGGCCAGGCAGTGTATGTAGGATAGGGCCTTTGGTGTTACCTGGCTGTAGTCGAGGTCCCGGGGCGTGCAGTGGGAATAAGCCCTGAGCAGAGCAGACAGTAGGCTGAGGGGTGGAGAAGGAGGGGAAGCTTCTGTCTGCAGGGGGCTCTTTGGTTTGGAAGGCAGACGACCTCGGCGCCCCTTCAAGCTATCAGTGCGCACCACTGTGAAGCAGAGAAAAAGAGGAGACAACAGGCCACAATGAGGAGGTTGTTCAGCCTGATTTGGTTATGTTAATGCAGCATGCACAAAAATTTTCCATGCTGTTATCTGTATCCTATTGTGGTGGAATTATGACTGAGGGGACCTCTCCAACATTCCTCCAATTTAACACAGGGGGTGAGTAGCCAGTAGATGGCAGTGGAGCTGTTCTGTTTGCTGCATAAGGTATGTGCCATCAGGAGAAGTGTTGCTTGATTTCATATGAGTGTTTATGTGTTTATGTGTGAGACAGGTGAGAAACCTCAGGGAAATGAGGGCATTATGAAGCAACAGTCTCATGGTGACACAAATACAGAGATAGAAAGTGTGAAAATTGCTGAGCAGGATTGGGCATGCCTTTGTGTGTGTTTCAAAGCTTCAAAATCAGGCAGATTCCACTGGTTTTCAGGTGGTAAGAACATACTGGTGCTTCCCCCAAAACACTGAGTTATTACTCCATGTGGGCGATGCTGCCAAAGGTTAAGTCATTGCAGGACAGTTTAACCACGAAAAGAAACTCCAATGTCAACTGGAAACTTTCTAAAGGTAGCAGGTGTGTTTTCATTGGGTCCCTCTTACCTTCTTTCACCATGCCCACACTCAGACACTTCTGGAAGCGACAGTACTGGCAGCGGTTGCGTCTCCTTTTGTCCACGGGACAGTTCTTACTGGCCAGACACACATACTTAGCGTTTTTCTGCACAGTGCGCTGTGGAGAGAAGAAAGACACAACGATTATCAGCCTCCGAAAACAATCATCCACCTAATATTTGATTTGTTTAATTCAATTTCTGTTTTTCTCTTATCCCATCAAAGACCGGGAGCAGAAGCTCGCAGGTCAGATTTTAATTACGCGCTGAAAGGCGGCGGTGACATCAGTATAATTAGATAAAATTAATTTCCCAACAAGCCTCGCCTGCAGGAGGGACAATTTTATTAGCGCCAGAGCTGACAATGGGGGGGGGGGGGAACCAAGCGCGTGGCGTGCAGAAGCGGGTCCCGCGAGACAGGAGGACAGCGTCCGCGAGAGCTGCCTGATCAGATTGTTTGTGAAGCTCGCGGGTCAGCTCGTGGCACCTCCGGGGCCTCGCGCATGGCGCCTTCCTCAATGGGCCTCGCGGGGGCTGTTTTCTCCTCGGCTGGCTCGCGCGATTATTACTGACCTTATTAAAATGAAATCAGAAACGGGCCACGTGGGGGCCGGGTGCGCTTCCCGCGTGGATAAAAGCAATGATAACAGAGATAAAGTGATAACAGAGCTCGAGCTTGCGCGCACCAGTGGACCAATACCGTGCGTTTCTGAATGAATAGTGGTAATGACAAAAGGTGAGAATCAATGTAAAGTAATTTTAAGATTCAAGGACTTCTGCAGCGAAATCTTCGGAACAATTCAAAGTGTGTTAAGGGTGAACTTGTCTGTAGAACAGACCACAAACCTACGAAGTGCTTGTGTATCTCCACGTACAGACGTCATCCGCGCAACGGTTCTACCTCCTAGGCAATCATTTTGCGTTACAACAAAAGAGTCAAAAAAGTCAATGTCATTTGAAAACTGTTCCAGATTTATACGGTGTCAACATGCGACTCAACAACAAACTGTAAACTTAAAAAAAAAAACAAAAAAACCCCGAAACCAACAGGAAGTGCCGCGGCTTCTCCTCTTCTTTAACGCTTCCAAAACACATCAAAACAAATATATCCAATTAGGAGCCCCTTGCGCCACACATGCCCGTGCCCCCGGGAGACCAATACCACACCAATTATTCCATATGCTCCGGCGCGAGCGCGGAACTCGCGCGTAATGGGCGGCTGTGCCGGATGAGAGTCGTTGCCATGGCACCGCAGATCGCTGTGAATGTCTCCCTCTCATCCCTTCAATGGTCAGTGACCCGTGCGCACGGGGATAAGTTAGTTATGGTCATTAATGTGGTCGAAGGAAAACAGCATCCGTTCAGTGAGAGTCTAAAGGACGCACTGAACTTAAACATGCCTGCGTTTATTTACACCTCCAACTCTGCACCAAAGACAACAGTCTCTCCACTTCACAGCAGAGTCAAACGGCATTTTCAAATGAAGCTGTGAAACTTTTTTCTCATCCTTTCTAGTAGAACCTGTTCTTGTTCCCCCTGCTGAACACTGAGACATAAGGTGAGACATAAGAAGTGAAAAATTGGTGATGGTGATTTGAGGGGCAAGTTCTCTCACTGACCTCACGCACTTATCTCTGATGCTTTTCAACTTGCTTCCCAAAAAATCTTTCTCTTGAACAATCAGTTAAGATTTTGACAGATTAAACTTTGCAGGCCTGTCTCATGCGGTGAGTGTGTGCATGCGTGGACTCTTGTGACATTGCTTTCTAATAAGCAGCAAGGAGCATGACTGGCGTCTTAGTAGAGACACTATATATCAGAGCTCTGATACTTATCAATGAGAAGCTTCCTATGCACTCCCACCCATTCCACTCACACACGTGCATGTGCACGCGCACACACACACACACACACACACACACGCACACAAAATCAGATTGAATTATCCCAAATTGTAGATAAATCTGTCTTGTGCTCTGTACACCGCCAACGTGTATGGATCAGCCCTCAGGAGAGGAGGAGCACGTGTGTAAGAATGTTTTACTTCTTGTTGGATTAATCTAATCTATGTTGGATCTTATTATATGTCAGTGTCTCAATTTGGTTTAAGAGCCATAAATACTCGAATTAACCACTTTTCAGAAACTGGACAGGAATTTTTTGAGAGCAATGATGTCTGTGTTGACAATTATTTTTATTGCAATCAAAATTAAGTTAACAGGGACTGAGAGAATATTCAGACGATATACATCCACATAGTCTCAAAATGAACTCACAAACACACCCATACAGAAGCTGGGGGTGTTTGTGGAGGCTGTATGGAGACATGCAGAGGCAGATTCTCTGACATGTAACATGTGCTAATAGCCTGGGCGTAAATTAAAAGCCTTTAGGGAACTATGCTCCCCTTTCTGCCTCCTCCTCTCTTCTGAGCACAAATCAGATGCGATTAGACCTCACTCTTTTTCCCTTCTCTCTCTTTGTTGTCAAAGTGCAAGTGCACTTTTTTAGTAGAAGCATATGTGAGCTTTTTTTAATGTGTTTCTTGTGGAGCTTTAACTTATAAAAAGAGCTTCACAGTGCTCAGACATTCATATATACATACGCGCTTGCTTTTACCTGTTTGCATTTTCTTCCTTATTGAACATATATACCCACTTATCTTTATTACACGTGGAGTCCTGAGTTATGTGTATTTTACAATCCAACATGTTTTAGGCTTCTTTTACATCCATGTAGATGCACCTTCCAAGTTCTCTGTGGCCTGTGTATGCTGTGCAAGCAATGGAGAAACTAAAAACTGTGTTCAATGAACTAAGCTGACCTAAAGTTTTCCCTGAAAAAAAAAAGACCAGTTAAAATAACTAACTGCTGAGGACAGGAAATGTTTAAAAGAAACTCATTTCAATTTTTTAGCTTTGCTTGAAGCATGCTTGTATTTTCATAACAGCTGCATCTGGTTGTTTTGATTTCAATATTCTTTCAATATTCTAATTCTGAGTAAGTTTATCCAATTAATGGAAACCAGTGAATGGACTACATTATTTTGACAAAATAATGAAAACTGAAGAAATTGGTTTAAGAGTTTAAATTAATTCACAGTGAAAATGTGTCTCAAATTGCGCTAATGAAATAAGATTAATTTACAGGAAGCTGCTACAGTGGTTTAATGTGTAATAACTATTCAGGGGTAATTAATTATAATCAGGAACATATTTTTAGGGCACAATAAAACCAACAGAATAATGGAGGTAATGGACCTGATAATATGAATATGAAAAAAGAGCAGGTGTGTGGCGAGGATGGTCCAGTTTTTTACTGCTGCATCCTGGGTTCAGCACACTCAGAAACATGTTTCTGCATAAATATGTGGTTGTATGCACATGATGTTTGTGCATGGTTGGTTGCATGTGTGTATAAAGGAAACATAGTGAGGTCTGACAGTTAGTGCAGCTGGTGTGCGCTGCAGCAAGCAGAATGCCTGCGGCCTGCAGCCACCAGACGCTGCTTTTATTAATTACTAAATAAAAACAAATTGTGAAACTAATTGAAAGGAGGGATAATTCATTCCCACCTACCAGAGGCATTATTCAATTACCTCTGTTCCCCCTCTTCTCGCTGTCACTTCATTTTGCTCTCTTGTCACATCCCACGATAGAAAGCTTAATAAGTGCGTTGGAAAATGTTTAAATTCAAAAAACAACTGTGCAAAGAAATCGCTTCATTGTCACTGATGAATAAGGTTTTGTGCCACGCACAAGTTGTTTGTGATGTTTCTGTTGTGTAAAAATGAGAAATCTGTGTGACTAAAAGTTGTCTCTGGTGGATGTTAATCTATTAGTTGTGTGTGAGCTCATGTGTGGTAAATGGAATATGAGAAGTGTTAGGTGTAATCATATGACGGACCAAGTCTGAGTCATTTCTTGATGAGTATTATGAATTGTTGACAATATTGTGGCCACTAATTCACAGCATGCAAGCTAAGGAAAACTTTGATTTTGAGGTAGGTTCCTAGTCTTGCAGGATAGTCTCTGTTGGAGTGAGGATGAGTTTTATCATCTTGTGTTCTGCAGAAACTGTTCTTGATCAATTAGATTTTCATTTTAAATGGCACTCAGTTTGCCGCAACCACAGATGCCGGGTGATAATTAAGGTGGAAAGTCATTAATGAGAGTTGGGGCATTTGTAGAAACGGGTCACGAACAAGAGGGACAAAAAACTCTAAAACTTTCAGATTCACTGCAGACTTGCTGCATTTTAAAGCTCCTACTCGATTAAACGGATTAATTGACACCGCAGAATTGAATCGTGTTATTGTGGGTTCTTACCTTAAAGAAGCCCTTGCAGCCCTCACAGGTGCGTACTCCGTAGTGCTGGCAGGCTGCGTTGTCTCCACACACCGCACAAGTGCCCTCTCCTGGGGGGCCACGTGGGGGAGGCGAGGGCAGGCTGTCACCCAGCAGAGGACCACAGGGACCTAGAGCCAGAGAGCGGAAGGCAAGGCTGCTGCCCCCGGCCCCACGGTGCAGCTGGTACATGGGCTGCTCCAGGGGTGGACCGTGAGGATGGGAGACCGAGGATGAGGAGGAAGAGGAAGAGGATGAGGTACGAACCAGTCCTCCACCTAGACCCTCATAGCTGCCCACACCGCTGCCACTGTGGGGTGGCGAGTGCTGGTAAAAGTGTGCAAAACGGGGTGATTTTAGAGGGCCTGCCTCCAGGCTGGGACCCAGAGGATGGGTGTGAGATGGTGGGGCCAGAGAGTGCTCCTCCCATAGGAAGGAAGTGCCTGGCTGGGGTGGCAGCGATGGGGTTGTTGGGGTGGATGGTGGGGACTGTTTAAAGTACATGGTGGAAGAGGACATGGCCTCCAGGGGTGGAGCCGTGGGGTAGCTTTCCTCCTCCTTCTTGATCGTGGGCCTGTGAGGAGGCATCTGATACAAGCAGGATGACTTGGGCTCGTAGCTCCCCTCCACAAACACATTGAAGCTGGGGAGGGAGGTGGTGGCTGCTGCAGCAGAGATGTCACTGCTGCCAAGGTCCAACTTGGTGTAGTCAGAGGTCATGAGGTCAGAGCTGTAGCTATCGCCCTGGTAACCGAAGGACTGGCCAGAGTAGGCTGAGCCTGGAGGGGCGGGCCCGTACTGAGCCTGCACACAGGGCATGTCTACCAAGGACACAGAGCATACACATGGGTTAGAGCTGCGTGGCACATCAGACCACAGACATTTCAGTCAAAAAGAAATTTTTATGTGTTAGTAGAGTACAGCTGTACAGCAACAATCATTTATCAGTGAGAAAGGTTTATTACCCTGTTAGTTAACCTCTGATTTACACAGACAAGCAGCTCTCAGGGAATATAGACACAGGAACAACCTGACAGTAAACCTAGGGGAGTCAGGCAGACTCTGCTTGAGGCTCATGCACACAAGGATCGTGCCAAACAGGGTCAGCCATTAAACAGTAAAATATTTCAATGTGTCTAACACAGCTCTATTGGAACAGGCAGTTTTTTTTTTAAGTTTAAAGGTGTCAGGGATTTCACAATGTCATAAAAATTTCTGAATGCACCTTTCAAGGACTATATGAAAAGTTTGAACAATTCTTTCCATTTGCTGCCATTTACTCAATTTCCTGCTTTAACACTTTTTGCACTTCACTGAATGAGAGCAGAGATTTTTGGAGCACGCACACACAACCTCAGACTCCCACAGTTAATTTAGTTAGAGAAGCTGCATCTCATCCGTGCGCTATTCTGAGGCCAAGCAGTCAAAGCAAAGTTCCACACTACAAGCTGAAATGCCTGTGACAAACGTGTGCGTGGATGCTGAGTGAGCGTGTGAAATGTGAGTGTGTGTGTGTGGCAGGACTCTGGTTAGTCAGATGGCAAAGCAGATGAGATAACATTAAACAATAATGGAACCCCATGGTGGTGCTGGATGCTTGTTGCACAACCACACACACATACACACACACACACACACACACACACAAACACACACATGGATATTCCCTTTAAGTGATGCTGACGCCAATCGGTATGTCTTGAGTTTTCCCCCTCAATTTAATTCAGTTACAGTCGCAGCAGAGCGTGCATATGTCTTATCAACCCCCCTACGCAACTCATTCCACCTGCTTCTGCGTGCGTAACCCTGACAGTGCACATGTGTGTGTGTGTGGAAACATTATGAGACCAGTCAGTGTGCGTGTGCGCGTAATGTGTGTGCGGGCTGATCGGTCATGAGTGTCATGAGCGCAGCCGGGGTTTTTGTGGTGTTTGCTCGTCGCTCTCGAGCGCGGAACTGTCAACACAGCGATGCTCCCGTTGACGCCCAGCATGCACGAGCTCTGCCGTAATCGCCCCCGTTCTTTGCGCGTCATGTTTGTCCACTCAAATACGGGACATATCGGTCCTGCTGTTGTCTAAGCACTCACAAATACCTCTATGCACCCAGGCTTGGGTGGGGATTTACTATTTCCATCTTATCATGTTTTTTAAAATTCTGTTAAAAAAAATAAAAAAATCGGTAACTCCACAACACCCTTAGCTGTGGGGGATTTTTTATTCTCTCGTTAACTAAATATTTCCCAGACATTCTAAATTTAGTGTTTTAATTTTTGAATTTCCAAGAGTAAAACAGTCAAAGTGTAACTGTTCCTCCAAAGATGAATTTCCTGATTTTAATAAAAGGTTTATTCCATTAATTTAAGTGTGTTTGTATAAATTCAAATTAATTTCATCATACCACATGCTATCAATACACACCTCATCTCAATGGGATAATCACTACCTTTTTTTTTTCAAATAGAGGATGTGAGTCAAGCCGTGGGCCTACGTGTACTTGACGTCATCGATTTTTTTTTCTTCTGCAAGTGACCAGCTCTGTCACCCACGTGGAAAAACACACATGCAGCAATATGGGCGTCATGGCGTTTTTAGTGGGCTACACCTAAAGTACTGATTAAGCAACAGAGAAGGAGAAAAAAAGAGAGATAGAGAGGAAAATACACTCATAGAGAGAGTGTGTGTGTTTGTGTAAACTGGGGAATTGTGTGGCTCTCTGTGCTGTGTCAGTAGGTCAAGCCTCAACCAAGTGTGGGCATAAATGTTTATGTGTGTGAGTGTGTGTGTGTGTGTGTGTGTGTGTGGGGGGGGGGTGTTTAAGACCTTTGCACCTGTCCAATAATGCACACACCACACACACACACACACACACATACATGTGCACACACACTTAAATAAAATAGGTTTTCAGTTAAGTTTGATGTTCCAGATAATCCTGATAAGAGATGAAAGACAAGAAGAGAGAGGCAAAGACAGTCTGTAAAACAAATATTCTTACTGTAAGAGCTATGATGTTTGTTTCTGTGTGTGTCAGGTAAAGACAGACACACACACACACACATACACCCAGATATATATATATATATATATTCATCACCAAAGATGTTCAAGATGTCAACAGGAGCCTGTATACACTCATTCTGCTAATAACATGCGCCCTTATCCTGAGAAGAACCTGTAAAACCACTTGCATCTCTGCAAACGTCTCATCCTCTTTGCTGCTTTACTTTTTGGTGGTATAGCCATCACTCAGTACCACACACACAAACACAAACACTTGTGCTCACGAGTTTGCACTTTCTCCTTCACACTCCCCTAAGTACGAATGGTTGTGTCAGTTAATGTTTTTACCAAATCTATAGGAGGCTTTCTACACTCCAACACCACCATTTGATTCTCTTTATTACACATGCAGGCAGGTGTGTGTGTGTGTGTGTGTGTGTGTGTGTGTGGATGTGCAAGCAGTATAAGACAGACAACCCAAGCAGAGTCAGATACAGGTGGTGCAGCAAAGTGAGGCAAAGGGAAACAGTCTCTAACCTCGAGGGGTGCATTTCAACTGGACAAACTGCAGCTGTTCCAATAACTGAGCGCGCTTGTTCATTGTCAGAATGCCATAGATCTAACAAATAAAAACATGAAGTTGCAGACATAAATACAAAAAAACACATGATACTTTTCATGTTATTAATTATTTGAAATCAGTGGCCTCATAAATGTCACTTCCATTGGTATTCACACAAATACATATATGATGAACAGACATACATTTGTTAGAAGTCTAATGAATGAGCATTAACTTTATGGTTTAATCATCTATCTTATTAACCCAGGGCGTTTTAACTGAGAGGAAACTTATTTGCCAAATCCAGGATTCAATATCACCTATTTTAAACTAAACAATACCAAAATTGAAGCAATATTCGTTTTCAGTCATAAATGCTGTTTAGGACGCTGTTGAGTCATCAGGTTCGTTGTCTGAGGTATATGATTCAGCACAGTTTGTAGACCTAGGTGTGCCTGATGTCTTCTGTTTCTGCGAGTTTATCTAATGATTGAAATGTCAACACAGTCCACACTTGCCAGTCAACACATAACACACACAAACCAGCACATACACACATACACACGCACACATACACGGGCACAAGAGCAGGGACTCACACGGCCAAAGAAAGGGATCAGCAGCAGCACGTTCATACAACTTTACTATTGGTATAGAAATCCAAGTCAATAAAAATAACACGAGAAAATGCCCTTGAGAACATTTAAAAAAAAAGTAAATTTCAATTCCATGTCAACCTCTTCTTCTACTCTGGTTTTTATGTTTTTTTATTTATCTTTTTCAATAATACAAGATAATAAAACTACTGAAGACACGGAAGTTCAAGTAACATCTACAGGAGCAATTGAGGAAAGAAAGTGAAAAAAAGAAGGAAGAAGAAAAGAAGGAAGAAAGAAATTAAAATAGAAAGGCATTAAAGAAAAAAAAACAGGTAAGAAAGAGGGAAGATAGAAACAAGAAAAAAAAGAGAGAAAAGGAGAAAGTAAAATTATAGCTGACACTTGCAGTGAATGGCTCAAAGTGCGCACCTGGTGTAAGAGCTTCGCGCTGAATGGTGCTGAGTGTCCGGGGTTGAGAGGTGGCGTGGCTGCTGCCGGGACAAGGCTCCTGAAGCAGGGAGGACTCGGCGGGCGTCGCAGAGGAAGTGTCCGATCGCCGGGGCTCCGAGCTCGGCTGGGCGCGCTCTTCCGAACCTGTGTCCGGAGCAGAGATGTCTGTTAAAGCCAGTGATGTGGCAGCATTTGTTGGAGACCAACAAATGCTGGCACAATTATCACCACTCAGGGACCTTCAAAGGTATCAAATACAAACTCATGCGCACTTGAAGATTTCAATTCAAAGTGGATTCTTTTTGATTGCTTTGACAAAAGACTGTCTCCAAATCTTTATAGCAAATTGGTGACATTTAACTTTTTAACACCGCCTTAAAGTATCTTGTCGGTTGGCAGAATAATAAAAACAACAAGAAGAATGACGCATCATTAATAAAATGTTATTTTCAGTGAAAAGGCGTTCTACTCAAATGCCAAGTCAGTAAACACGATGAAATAAAGCAAAAAGGATGAAAGGAACATGCAAAACCACTGTCCGCACAGAAGAACAAGATGCAAGTTGCCAAACAGAAATTGAACTGCACAGTTATCCACAAAAATCAGAAGAAAAATTCGCATAAAAAGAAGTTTTACGCATAAAACAATTTAGAAAATAGAGATAACACTTAATTTGTGCTGCAGAGACATATTTGGAACCACAACTGAGAAGTTTTAGCTCATATCAGGACTTGTGCTTACGTGGGCGATAAGTTTCATTCAAACACCAAAGCTTCTCTCAGTCCGTTATGATTCTAGTTTTGCCTTTCAAAAAGAAAAATCAAACCAGCATTAAACTAAATGAAACCTCTTCAAAATACAGACCTACAAAAGTTACAACTTTCAGAAACGCAGTGTGCGCCAGTGCTGCCAGCCCATCGCTTTTCTTGCCTCTGATCACCAGCGTATTCGCCTGCTCAGGGTTCATCCAGAAAGAGAAAGCAATCTAGAAATTTGGAGAGTCGGACCCGAGACCAAACCAACCAGCAGACTTCTGTGCGCCCTGCGCCTCTAACTCCCTCTTACTGCAGCAGGGCGCACGGTGGCAGCCAGATTTCAAGGCCCAGAGCGCCCCCTTTCTGTCACACACCCTCTGATATCCAATCACACACAGAGACACAAACTCTCTCTCTCCCTCTCTCTCCTTGGCTCATAAACCCTCCAAGACAAAATCAAGTTGAGAGACCACTTTATCTCCCAGTATACATCTCAATACTGCGTTGACAAGCCACAGCTTCTATTATCCTCTTATAGCACCTGCAGCCTGCGGTGGTCTCTTATCTTTGTGTCAACACATCAAATTGGTCCACTTTGTGTCAGATTTTTCTCCTCGCTTTCCCCCCTTTTGAACCAGTTCTGATTTTGTTTTTGGTTCTTTGTTTGGGTGGGATATTTCATGAAGAGAAAGCCTGACAGACTTCAAATATGTTAGAAATCAAGACATACGGGACTAAACAAAACAAGGCCGTGTAACTTTTATTTGATTGGAGTTGATTTGGGACAGCCATTATTCAATTTTGTGTGGAGCCATTTGTGTGCTGGATAAATGCCTATACGCATGTCACATTGGTTTGTTCTAGCGGAAGAAGATATAATAAGTGTTTTGATAAAAGTCTGAATCATTCTACTGTCGCATAAACTTGTGGAGCTTGATGCGTAATTGCGCTCTTTTCCAAAACTTGGCTTTGGGATAAAAGAGCGGTTATAAATAGTCCAGTCATCAAATTTAAAACCTACTTTTTATGCTGAGTAGCAAATTCAGTCTGTGTTTTTAGCTAAAAAAGTAAATGACTCCTCTTTTGCAATTTCTTCTCAGGCCGAACCGGTTGGTGAGGCTCTGGCCCCGCGCGCCACCGGTAACCAAGAGAACGAAATAAGACCTGCAAAGCACGCGCCCCGGAGCGCCGGTAGCCCCCGGTAGCCCCCTCGCACCAATAACCCCGGACAGCGCGAGGCTTCAAGCAAACAGAGACAGAGAAAAGAGAGGACATAAAGGAGGGAACAGGGAAATATGTGAGTACTGTAAATCAGCTCAGAGACGGAGACAGTCAGAAGCGCCTGTGTGCACGATTACGTGCATGCGTAAACCCAAGACTATGAAAGACAAAAAGAAAGCTGAAATCAGCAAGTTACAGCAGTGGTTATTTCTCATTACGCATCCCAGCTTCAGCAGCTGCCACAGTGTACAGTTGTCATGAAATGTCTCCAGGATATATTTCACAGAGGGCTCTAGAAATTTGATGCGGCTTAATGGTGAATGGTTGCGGGTGTTCTCCCCACGATCAATGGGTAGAAAGGCCATGTCCTCACAGCACACCAGCTGGGCGACAGCTTAGGCTGTATTAATTGAAACTGTTTGGGAAACCTCTTTTAAATAAAGCCAATATGGTTCAGAGCTCTAAAAAGTACAAAGCAGTGTTGGGAATCATTGCTGCACAAGGGCTTTATATGTAAAATAACACTATATTGTAACTCTGACAGACGGAGACTCTCTGACATATGGAGACACACGCCCCCCTATCCCTTGAACGCACTCAGACCACACTAATCAAACCCTTAAGACCGCTTTATAACATCAACATCTATCCAGAAAACGTTAAATAGTGAGAAGACAACATCACACTGCGTGAAATGAAAGAGCTTCAACTCTCTCTCAGTCTCAGCCTGAATATAGGTTAGACTATTCAGCACTCAAACCATTAGTGCGTCTGACTCCACAATTCATTGTGAGTGTAAGGCATCTCATTTCCATGACAACCAGAAGGGATATGATACCTTCCCAGCACAAATTAAATTCAAAATCGGCTTCATTTGCTCCCGGAGGGAGAAAGAAAACACACACACGCGGTCCAAAGCGAGGCTTGTTGGAGCTGAACATATCAACAGGTTGGACTCACAAAGTTGAACAGTCTGAACACTAACGGATATGTTTGAGTATCAGTACACACAATTTAGGTAAAATAAATCTGTTTCAACTAAGAGTCAGTGCCTCTCATTCATTCTCTCATTCATTCAGTGTTTTCTTACCTGTTTGCTGTGGAGGTTCCGTTTTTACATGTGGTAATAACCTCGTACAAAGTATCCTATTGCCATCCAGAGTATTCACAAAGAGTGGAAGAAATAAAGAAAAAAGGTTTCAAAAATCTTTGCAGAATTGTAGATAAAAACGGAGAGCATCGGCATGAAAAAAGTTTCTTGTTCTTCCTCTTACTTTCTGTAAAGTTCACAAAGTAATTAAAAATTAAAAAACTCCCAGGTGGAAGGAGCGTGTCTGCGATCGGTCTCGTAAGCGGCGAGTTTGTCATTCAGAGCTGCTGAGTGCTTTGCAAAGTGTGGAGTTGTAACGCGGCTTTGTTTATGTGCGCCGTCTGAGGGAGAGAAAGTCAAATAGTGCATTTATGTGGGCTCCGCTTCCACATAGAGCGGCTGGTATGCGCTACGTCAATGTGACGCCATGGGAGAGGTGACGTCACTCAAAGTAGAGCTCCCTCTCCCTCTCTCCCTCTCTCCCTCTGTACAGTACCAGACACATAAGCCTCGTGCTCCGTGCCAAAGAGAGAGAGAGGTGGAGAGAGGATCAGAGAAAGCGAGGGGGGAGGGATGGTTGGTTTGATGGTTGCAGGGGAGGAAGCTATGGGGGATCCGGCAGGCGAGCTCTTCATGCGTTTGCCAAGTTCAATGGTTCAAATTTATGTGACAGTATCAACATGGAGGGTCAGTTTTGAGCTCCAGAGATGTAAAATTTCCTCAAAAACTTAAACAGAAAAAAAACAAATCATATTTGTGAAACACTTAAGATATGCAAGGGAATTTGATAAAAAGTTAACATAGGTAATGTATTTCTACCATTAAAAAAAAAAAAAAAAGCTTCATTTTTTTGTTGTTGCCTGTATGAAGTCCAAAAAATTGAGCCATAAGTCAACATTTAGACTTTTTTTAATGTATTTTTGACTTCATGTCAAAATTCTAACTTATTTTATCATTTTGACTTTATATCTCAAAACTTTGACTTATAATGGGCCAAAAAGAATTCTCAACCGGTAAATATTTCCTTTTTTTCCTGGCAGAAATGGACTTCCAAAATCTCCCCACACACTTAAATTGTGACCAAAGGGAGGATATGTCCAGGCAAAAGAGTATGTTTGATCACACTAACGTACTTTTGTAATGTTAAGGATTTTTTATATAACAGGAACAGACTGAATGCTGATAGTTTGACTTCTTAAATGGCCTTTTACACAAGCAGTATTGCACAAGATGCTTAATTTTTGTGCTCAATTTTTTATTTTTAACACACTCTTTCCTAATATGAATGTGTCTGGAAAACATACTGAACCTTCTACTTCCTGGGACAAGAGTCCACCTGTGAAAAGGTTCAGTATAGAATCTGTGCCTTCAGGCGATAATGAATCTGACCTGTGGTATTTTGTCATGACAGACTATATAGCAGTGCTGCTAGTTTTAACCTGCATCCACCATCTGAGTGTATTCATTTTCAAAGTAATTTTTGTGACCTACATTTGACCCAAGTTATTCAAAATACCAAACCACAGAAGTTGCTGACATACTATAAAGCTGGATACTATTTTGCATAACAAGGAGGTCAAATGATGTGCTCTTCGATCACAAACTAGATTATTTTAGTAAATGCTTACATGTAGCACAGCTCAGTTTCATGCAGCAACATTGGAAACTTAAAAAACGTGTACTGCAGTGTGGGCAATTTGATTGAATTGAACACTTTACTCAGTAAGTAGCCATTAAAATAAGCCTATTTGATTCAAACACAAAAATTATAAACATTTGTTGCAAACTGTCTGTAACTCTTAAGAAAATGAAAACAGGAGGTTTGAATAAAGTTGAGTTGACAAAAGTAACTGTCTTGTACGTATGTTAAGTCAAGTGTGAGGAAATACTTAAACGGGTAAGCCTGACTCTTCTGGTCCAACAGGATATGGTGGGAAGCCACAGAGTCCTTGCACAGTCACAAACCAGAAAATTAAAAACTACTGTCGGAGCCTCTGAGAACAATAATTCACCACAGCCAATCACGAGGCGCGTATTTTTCAGTCAACGTCCTAATTCTGACCAATGACGAGCCCCAGGAGGCGGGGGATGCCTTGACGCACTGGGCTCGTGATTGACGCAAGCCTTGTTGCTAAATATAGCACCTGGCGAACGAAGGCTGAGTGGGATAGCAGAGAACTCATTCATTGTGCTGGGGCGGGCCCGACTATTTTAGCGTTGTGATTGTGATCCAGCCAAGCCAAATATAGTCGTAGACAGGTATTTTTAGCCGGAAAGCGTGTCCCCATTACAATTGGCAAAGGAAACCTGGACCATATAGAAAACAGTCTAAAGTGAGCAACGGCTGAAAAAATCAGCACACTTAGTGTCAACTAGATATTGGATAGTCGTGGATAAATTTACAGTCAACTGAAAGTGTCGACAGGGAGAAAATGTGACCACAGGTTTCCCTCTGACTGCGGACGAGTCTGGAAAGCGGGGAGAGAAAGACCATAGCAGCAGGTTTGTGAGTGTGGTGGCTCTCAGTTTAGCATGGCAGCTCTGCTTCACCCTCACCAGCAGCAGCAGCAGCAGAGTGGTGGAGTCTGAGCACCGGCAGCAGAAAAGGGCACTGTCTCCCTGTTTCTGATCACGGGAGAGTCGCAGCGAAAGTTTTCCGCGAAAGGCATCTTTAAAAATAAACACATAAAACCATCAAAGGCGAGTTCACACACCTTAGACTGTCACGATAGGCTAATGTTTACACGTCCGCCCCGGGGAAACCCCTCTCCTCTCCCGCCTGAGCTACACGTGCTCTCTGACCTGCAGTGAGAGAAGCCGTGCCTTTACGCATGGATATGTGCGTAACGGACAGGGATGCCCAGCGTCCAAATCAGAACACCAATTGTCCCAGTGTATCACAGTCATCATATATCACATGTTTGTGACATGGTGGATGATGGAGGATGTTTCCAATGTTGTTTGGTTACACAGTTCTAGGATCAGCCGCAGGGTTTGCAGATCACATGACATGATGTCTCAGATTTAGAGGGATAAAACAAACATGACCGCACAGATACGGCTCAATTTAATTAAATTTACCATCTTAATTCACATTTCCATGCTTTTTTAGGCAGACTTAAACCAGTCTATGACTTGAACATAGGGATAGGTACCTTCCACATTCAGCACCTGTACTCAATGGTACCAATTTTCGACTGTTTTATGTGAATACATGTGGTAATAAATACTAATTGTTGTTACTTGTTCTATTACACAGTCTTAAAATATTTCAATACAACATTGATTTTGCACTATATAATCTTTAACAAATATATTAAAACAGCATTCGACTTTATGTACTCTAGCATTGTAGTTGTTTCACAGATTTCTTTAACATGAAAACCCTTAACTAAAATTAAATAAAGCTTACAACTATACAGTGTTGTATCTTAATAATACACACATTAAAACCCAGCTCTATGTAGTCCATGCCCATGAATGGCAAATCACCTACTTATCTACTTCCTCACAGTCACAAGGATGTGTTTAGGTATCAAAACACAGCACTGTTTAATTTTACATAAATTGGTTCTCTGTACCACTGAGGTAATTAGGTCAGTACCGTTAAAAGTACCAAATTTGGTACCCATCCCTACTTGAACAACTGGCTCGATTTCCTCAATTTTTTTTAAAGAATGAACACATGACAGTGCAAGTGCATAAACACTGGGGTGGATACTGCACCATTTATTGACAATCCTTGCATATTTTAGTGATTCTTGAAATCTGATTAGATTATGTGTCAACCCAATTGCAACCCTTTGGCATTTTAGACAAACCATATTTTATAGGCATAGATCACGAGTTATTATGCATTTTCTGGTTTCAATTGCATTGTCAGGGTCATTCAGGGTAAAATCTTATAAAGGGGTCATTTATTTATTTACTTTTGTAAATGAGGCTTTTATATTTGTACTAACTCATATTAGTACAATTCATTTCATTTTGTCATGTTAGAAGCTCTAAGCATGATTGGCGGTGTTGGTTTTAAGTGGATCATTTGTCCATTAATCTAACTCATCTGCTTAATCCTTTGTGTCTGTCTCTCTCTCTTCCCTCCCCTCTGTTGTGCTTCACCTGGTGTCTTCCTTTTCAGCTCTTCCTGGCCAGTTGGGGTATCAGCTGCCTCGACTGTGTGACCTCACTACAGTGACGTGTAATCCAGATTAACCAGCAGTCTTTATTCCGCCAGACGTGGAAGTGATTAGAGATTATGACGTGTCCTTTTAATAGAATTGGACGTGTGGGTAATCAACTGTGTCCACCAGCATCTCGTGTCAGGTGACTCACTCACACCCAAACACAAGCACTGTCTTTTCACCAAGGGGAGAATTAGATTGAATTATACCTTTCTGTTTTTTTAACAACAGTGGAGAATTACTCTACCTTCAACCTGCATTTTAACCTAAAAGTAACCTTAAAAAAATTCTCGCCCTCAAATATCTCCCATTTTCAGGATATTTACATCTTTAAAGCACCTCAGTTTTGTATTTTCCTCTTCTTTGTCTCTCTATTCCTGGCCTATGCTGAAATCCAAGCAGAGTTTAAAGTAAATGTTCTCTCTTGTATCTATCTAACTTTTCTTATCTGATCATTTTATCTTGCTTTCATACTTGCCTCCAGTGATGAAATACTTCTTTGAATCTCCTTTTTCTAATCTTAGTGTACAGTTTTACAAGACAAACAACTTTTCGTTTGAACATTTTATAGGTGAAACACCATTCTTGGTCCTGCTTAAACTTATCATGTTGGCCAACTCAAGTCAGGCAACAACATTGTGAATGAATGACTCTGGTAGCACTACTTCTGACAGGCAAATTGAATTTTACAAATCAAATCAACAGTTTTATGTTCTTTTTCTTCCTCCCTGTAAAACTAATTATTTGGCCATAAAGAACGACGCTGACAGGTTAAGTGTCTGCTGCCTCTGTGCAGCACTGCTAAACTCAGTAGGTCTGTCGCTGTTGTCAGATTTATTGAGGACAAAGAAGAGTCCTTTGCATGTAAACCTTCGATGGCACTGCTCGTCACATGACAGTGCACGGCTGAAGTGTATTGTTTTCCAGCATCATTAGACTTCCGGTGCAAAGCTGTTGACTGTATGGTGGACATATTGGAGGGGGACACTCTGAACTCTGGCTTATCACACAGCAGAAGTGAAAAGTGATTGTGTCAGTTTGAATGAGCTCTCTATGTGTACAGCCAGGGCAGCAGCACTCAGCGCTCTGGTGACACTGGAGAGAAAGAGGAAAAACAGAGAAACAGAGGAAGGCTTTTATCTTCATGTCACCAAATCTGCTCCAACTGTACGTCAGAGTGCAAGCGAGGACGGGAGGGGGCGGGGTGCGGGGGAGAGGACTGCTGGCGCAATGGCAGGGTGCTCAATGGTGGCATTCTTCCCTTTCTGTGGGGACACACACACACAGACACACATACACTCACACAGACAACACATACACTCACACAGACAACACATACAAGGCTGCACTAGGGGGATTCCCCCTGGGAGTACCCAAGTGAAGTAATACAACCCATCAGTGCCTTATCACACCAGTGCCCAAACACAGGAGAGAGGAGTGTAAAGGAGTGTTTCCATGAAGCACAGGAGGTGTACTGTATATCACTCAGGGAGTGAGGGCCATGATATGATGTTATCATGGTGTGTTTTTTACACTTTTTCTTTGACTGTTATGTGTGTGTGCGTATGTCTCAATCAAGGAAGCAAATGCTGATATGCAGCAGCTCACACTCTGTAGTTTCCCTTTCTTGTCTCAGAATGAAAGATATATCCGCTTGTATTATTACTCTGCTATGAAACTTTTCACCGTGATTCAGGTTGTTTGGTAGTGAAACCTAGCCCCATGTGTCTTCTCAGTTTAAGCATGCATCAAGTTAGCACAATAAGTTATTGGTGCTAAAACTTCCCAGCAGATGACCTGTGTCCATTTCTTACGAATTAACGGACACCCTGCAGCCAATCACAATCAAGCATTTTGACCATATATAAACATGTTTGCAGATGTAAGGGTTGTTGAATGTTGTCATAATAAAGGCTTGTTCACTGTTCTGGGGGGTTAATGAGTGCAGTGTCCTTAAGTGGTGTAGCCCAGATGTGTTTCCTGAAGCACTCATGCTTAAGCTTCTTTAAGATCCATTTGAAACGAACAGTATGTGACCCTCCCTTTCTCTCCCTCTCACACACACACACGCACACGCACACACACACACACACACACACACACACATACATGCATGTACACACTGTTTTGGAGCAGCAGGTGTGTGTCAAGGCAGGATTCAGCATGCTGCGACACATGGCAGCTTGTGTGAGTTCATACCTTCATCAGTACATGATCATTTAGTCCTTCTAGTAGTATTCTCCTGTGAATGGTCTTAATTTGTTTTGATATAAATAAGCACATTGATCCTTTATTTGAGTTCAGTTTTGAAATGGAATGAGAACTATTTGCTGGCCAGAGTTTCATGATTTAAAGCTGCTAATCATTAAAACTGGATTGACTCCTTTGTAGTAGTTGTGAATGCGAATACTGCAAATGTGTCTACACCCTTCAAGCTTTATGCACGCTGTCAGTCAAGGCAACTGCTGGCAAGTCTGCATTTATGCAGGGGTGGAACAATCGTCGGCTGAAGTCACTGACAGAATTCAACTGAGAGGCGACCAGTTGCTCCTTGTTTGATGAGACTCTGTGGGAACAGTACCGTACCAGTAATTAAAACGTAAGAATTGCATTGTGGGGATTTGGATCATTGATGGATGGTTCATCATTCAAGTCAGTTACTCACAGATCAAACAGATAAGGGTGATGATGTGCTTATAAGGTGCAAGTGTTGACTCAAGAGGAACACGTAGTGCGCTAAACTTCAGGACAAATGAAGAGGTTCCTTATCCACATCCTGATCTTATCAACTGAGCATAGAGCCCCTCTGTGCTGAGGAGACCTTTTCCTTTTTCTCACTGTACTTGCATGATACAAGATGTAGATATCTTTAAAGAAATTAAACAAAATAAGTAGATTTTTTGAAGGGAAAATATTTTCTATTTTCATCTCAAGAGGGTTTACTTTTATGATTCTTTGGACAAAGCATAATTCTTTTTAAACTTGCAGTTAGCTTTCTTTTCCAGTTACGACATGATACCAGGTTGCAGACACTCTTAATACCCCGTGGACATTGTTTGAATACAATTTTAAAATCCCGGCATTGAGTAATTGAATCACATCCAAAAGTAATCCCTCAATGAAAAACAGAAATCCTTTCACTCATGCAACCGCCCATTAGAGGGCCTGACCTGTTAAACAAGGTTATGTGATGATGATACGAATTGTGTCAGTGTTGCAGGTATTTAGTTTACAACTTTGCTGTTGGTGAAATTAAGTGTGCGTGGGTGTTATTTTTTAAGATGGTGTGGAAATATGTGAACAGTGGGTGTATGAGTCACCTTTGTGTAGGCAGTTGTTTAAATGCCATTTTCTAGGAGATGTCAGAAACAGGAACATGCAGTAGCCTATGTGTGTGTGTGTGTTGTGCATGCTGTGGTTTCGACATTTTAAGTTCAAAGATCGCAGGATTCCCCCTCTCTGAGTGTTTAGATTGTGGTTTCAGACAACAAACAGCCAGAATGTCTTCTTGGCTGAGATGCGGGTGGTGTCTTGTAGTAAAACACAAAGTAGGCGGTGTTCCACTGATAAGAGAAATCAAAACACTTGAATTCTGCTTTAAAAGAAAGTCCATGCAAAATATAAAAATCTGATTTTATGACTGTTATTTGTCAAGTTTGGGAATTTTCAGCTGCACGAAAAAGTGAATCTAGAACTTTGCTTTTGTGATGGTGCATTTGTGTGAGAAACAGTTGCCCTTTACTTCTGCAAATCTTGGCTCTACTTTGGGGTAACATCCCATAATCCTGTCTGGCTGAACGCCCTGCACACCTCCGCTCATTCCTCATTCCACCCACATATGCAGCCCAGGTATCTGCATGACAGCTTGTAATTGTAGCTCAGGCTTACTTCATATAAAGGAGTGATGACATTTTGGGAGCTGAGTCAGTGTCTTTGTCGCCTGCAGATATTCAACACTTGAGCAGAATGTGTGTGTGTGTGTGTGTTTAATTAGTGATCTTTTAATCTGTGTACGGGATGTCTTAATGTGTGCATGACCACTGACGCTTTTTGCTGTGGTGGCTCAGAGTCACTCTGGGTCAAACAATGACCACATGGGCTTGCACACGCAGGCATACGGATTCACACACACACACACACACACACACACACACACACACACACACACACACACACACACACACAGACGCACACACATCAACTAACACTTACTGATAAACAAGTGGTTGCATTTCTGAATGAGTCACAGTCGTGGGTAGAGATGGAAAGTTTCCTTGTTTGGGCTATTCCCCCCTGCTGACACTTTGATACTTTTTTGAAGTATGTGATGCATTTCTAATGACAAGTCCACATGTAGTGGACTATGGACTTGGTGCAAACCTGCTCAGACAGGTTATGTATCCTTACTGACAGAAATACACAAACATAAATAAATAAAATTATCAAAAAGAAATTCAAAGTAAAAATTGTCACACAAACAGTCACAGATATGATACTATTTTTCAGTATTTTGATCTAAATAAAATTATACACGACTGCTTCTGCTTCTGCATGCTGTTGGATGATTCATTTTGTCATTAAACCTTTATTTAACCAGGTAAATTATACATTGCAATCAGGGTCTCTTTTATAAGGGTCACCTGGCCAAGAGGGCAGCAGCACAGGTCATTAAAAGCCATATATTATAACCAGACAGTTTAAAGTTTTGCTTGATGTTTTCACATTTAAACTCCTTGTAGAGCACAGCTGCTGGTATTGATAGTACTAACTTCTTTATTATAATAACAATACCACAGTCCTACACCACTGAGTCACAACAAGAGCTTGAAACTGAAGCATGAAAACACATTAATTAGTGTTTTAACTGGTGTGTTTTGGTACAATTTTGAAGAGAATGTTCTGATTCTTGTTATTTTTAAATTACAAAAATGCTTGCTTGTGATTGGCTACAATACACTTCATATGCATGAAGTAATCTGCTGGTTATGTGCTGGTTTGTGTCTGAAACAAAGCTAAAACAAGCTGTTCAAACAAAAATCTGACTCCACTTCGCTGCACTATGTCAAACAGCTCAAAGTTAGATCTTGTGGATTCTTCTAGTGTGACTTACATTGATATTTTACTCCTGTCCTGGCATCCTTATGCAGACTTCCAGTAGGCCACAGTGTGATGTTCTAACTTTCAGAGCTTTACCTGGTCAGGCACCTGAGTATTTGTTTGAGCAGGTGTATACTCCTGACAGGACACTCAGCTCTGCTGGTCACAACCTGTTGACAGATCCCCAAACTAGACTCAAGACTCATAAAGACTGAACCTTTGAGCCACTGAGATTATGAAATACTCTCCCTAGACCCTGAGAGTCCCCTACATCTGTCATATCTTTGAAAAAGCGCCTTAAGACTTACTTGTTTAGGCAGGTGCTTTGTCAACGCTGTCACCTAACCTGCTTATTATGTGCTTTTTTTTTTTACGATGATATGCTGCTAATTTGTGAACTTTGTGCTTGTTTTTATGTGACAATTTCTTCTGTTTTTAATCCTGTAAAGCGCTTTGTGAACTTTCTCTATGAAAGGTGCTATTCAAATAAATGATGTTATTATTGTCATATACTGTGATTCCAAATGAAACTACATTTATACTGATTCATCAATAAGACCAACACAACTTCTGCTACTCATATACAGTTGTCCCCAAAAGTTTACACCCCCCAGCAGAATTTGTGATTTTTAGGCCTTTTCTCAGAAAATATGAATGATAACACAAAATCCTTTCTATCACTCATGGTTAGTGGTTGGGTGAAGAAATTTATTGAAAAAAAAAAAAAAGTTTACTCTTTTTAAAACATAATGACAACAGAAACTTCAAAAATGACCCTGTTAAGAAGTTTACACAACTCTGGTGGTTTTGGCCTGATAAATGCACAAAAGTTAACACAAATGTGTTTGAATGTCTACTAAAGGTAACCATCCTCACCTGTGATCTATTTGCTTGTAATCAGTGTGTGTGTAAAAAAATGAACAGGGTCATTTTGGAAGTTTCTGTTGTCATTATGACTTAAGAAAAGTAAATACAGTTGTTATTTATAAATGTCATCACCCAAACTCTAACCATGAGTTACAGAATCATTCATATTTTCTGAGAAAAGGCCAAAAAATCAAAAAATTCTGCTGGAGGGGGTGTAAACTTTTAGGCACATCTGTATCTCACATATTTGCATTAAAGCTTTTGTTTTGTCAAATTAAACTAGCTGAAAGAAAAGTAAATCCCAAAGGGGCTTTGGGGTGACCATTGCCTTTCAGAGTCAACCATGAGAATGTAAAATACAAACAAATACAATGCATGCATGAAATGGCTGCAAATATTAAAAACATTCCCTCAAAAGATCTTTATGATCAGATCTTTATCAGTGAAGAATAATAAAAAATAAATTCAGCAACTGCTATTCCAATCTATTTATCCAATATATGGGCTCTTAGTTCTTATCATACATAATGATAGATTACATTTGATTGCTGTCTTTGTTTTTTTCTTTTTTTTTCTTTGATATTTCTAAGACTTACATATGGATTGAGTTAACTGGAATTATTTGCAATAATCATATAATTTAAAATCTTAAGTGAAAACTCCTGTTTTAATTTGAGATAATCACATTTTTTGGTTGTTCTCATGGAGGGAAAAACAAAAGTGTGGTTGCCTCCCTTCTCTCACCGAGATGCCTTTGAGCCAGGCCTTGAACCAGACGCCTCTTTGGTTTAGCTGCTGAGTTGTGAAAGCCCAGAATCAGATCGCGGTTGTTTCGTCTGCCTGCAGGTGTGAAGCTGTGTAGCTGGATGAGGTGAGTGCGCCCCTGAGACAAAGAGAAAATTCCTCACAGTGAAAAGCGCTTGGAGAAATGAGTAAATTTCTCTTGGGAGAAATTATGTAGGATTAAATCAAAGTTACACAAGGTAGTTGGGCACAGTGAATGTTGTTGATTGTGTTCACTAAAAAATCAGTTTACCTTTGCATTGCAGTCAAACAGATTTATCATAGACTCGTCAACTATTTGTATTTCCCCTTCAGACAAGGATGGACTTTTATTGAGACCTGTACAATTTTATCATTCAATTAAATATCTGAGGCTAAACAAAAATCCAAAACACAGCAAGCACCCACACACCAACACCAACACACACACACACACACACACACACACACACACACACGCGCGCACGCACTCACTGCACTGAGCATTAATGAAATAATGGCACAGACAAAATATCTTTATGCTTCCTAAACTTAAGGAATGTACTGCTAAGCATATCGGGGCAAATGTTGTCTTTTAAGGGGAAACTTGTCCGATCACGCCTATGCCTGTGGCTGTGTGTGTGTGTGTGTGTGTATGTATGTGCACGAGCGCTTGCATGTACAAGTAAGTTCAAAGTTTATCAGTTTTTTAAAAGTTGACTCACATATCCTTAACCTTTTGGTATTTATACTGTGTGGGTGGGTAGGCTTAGAATACATTTTTAAATGAAGTGTCACAGCTAAGACATGACACACTGCAAATGTTAAAGGTGACTTTCTGTGACGGCCTTTTGGGTTCCACCGGGTCACTTTCTTTGACTGCACACACACACACACACACACACACACACACACAATAAGAAAGAAAGTTAAAAGGGACAGCGGGTTTCATAAAAGGAACTCCTCATAGCATTAAGTTTCAGCAAAACCACATTTTCATGGCATGAGACTTAAGTGGGCGTTGAAAGCAGAACAAAATTCAACAAGAAGGTGAAATATATTGATATTTCCCCCCTCTATATGCCAACAAATAAAGTCATGGTGATAATTAAAAATAACCCCCTGAACCGTAAAATATTAGGCTGATCTAAATATGTTCATATTGTCCAAAAACTCTGTCTTATAACAATCTAAACCATTCCTTAGTCGGCCAAAACACAAACAAACAAACAAAAATTAAGTCTTTATTTTGAGAATTTAAATTTTACAAATAATAACTCAAATACAGTCATCAAGTTTGTTGGTTAAATGATGTAAAAATGTACAATTTCTATTGATGAATATATATTTTTGTTTTGAGTTCTTATTTTGTGGTGTTACTTATTTTAAATGAAGCCATTCATAGAAGCAGTGATAAATCATGATAATAATAATAGCCAATTCAAGTGGTGTTTTACATTTTTTTTTTTCATCTGTGTTTGTGTGTCTAATCTCTGGATGCTGATGTGATAGTCTTTTTTTTTTTTGACCCCATGAAACATCATGATAAAATAGGTCAAAAAATCCAGAAAATCTCCAGCAGTGAGACTCTCAATCGTAGAGAATAAAAAAATAAGCGGTGCAGAAAGAAACAAGTAAAAATATTAACTGAATTTGTATTATATATTAATTTTTTTCAATGTGTAATCTGATCTATTGTAGCATTCGTGCAGTTTCCCCTGCCAGTAAATATAAAGTATCGTACATTCAGACTCGAGCAGGTGAGTCACACCTTGTAGTTCATGTCGAAGTGAACCTAAGATACTTCAAGCAGCCGCCTGATTCCCATAAAGCCACGTCATTATTATGTGTTTATAATGTTCACATAAGTTTTATTTATTGTTTTACATCACCTTCTTTCTGTCATTGTTTAGTTAAAGTTCATCCCATCCTTCAAACTATTCAGTTCAGTTTTTTACCCGAAACTGTGAGTTACCAAGTTATGACGCTATCAGGCACAGTTCAATGACGCTCCCAGTTGCACAAGAGGAATATTTTTTGCATAAACATGTTTTCAGGTCTTTTAAACCACTGACATATTATGCTCAAATTAAAAAGAATAGAAGGAAATTTGTCCATAGTGCAGGGGTGCAGAGTCTCATATAAATCATAGAGAATGTAAAAGAAAAATGCAGAAATTAAAAGTATAATTATGAACAATTTCTATAAAATATTGATATTGTTTCGTAATTTAATTTGTTCTATGATAATAGTTCTATGGATTTCCTCCTCGATTAAATGTTAAGTATCATACAGTTCATGAAGGAATGAACCTGAGTAACCTCAAGTAGTTGTCTGGTTCTTGTACGGCCACGCCATCGTCAATGGCATCGACACGGTTCATCTTCAAAGTTTACCTATGACTAATTCATTGTTTTATATCTCCTGCTCAGTGTTATTATGCACTTTAAGTTCATCCCGTCCTTCAAACTATTCAGTTTAGTTTTTTACCCGAAACTGTGAGTTACCAAGTTATGATGCTGTCAGGCACAGTTGAATGACACCTCCAGTTGCACAAGAGGAATGTTATTTGCATAAACATGTTTTCAGGTCTTTTAAACCACTGACATATTATGATCAAATTGAAAAAAAAAAGAAGAAGGAAATTTGTCCATAGTGCAGGGGTGCAGAGTCTCATATAAATCATAGAGAATGTAAAAGAAAAATGCAGAAATTAAAAGTATAATTATGAACATTTTCTTTAAAATATTGATATTGTTTCATAATTTAATATGTTTTATGATAACAGTTCTATGGATTTCCTCCTCGAGTAAATGTTAAGTAACATACATTGTAGACTCAGGCAGGTGAGTCGCACCTTGCAGTTCATGAAGGAATGAACCTGAGTTACCTCAAGCAGTTGTCTGGTTCTTGTACGGCCACGCCATCGTCAATGGCATCGACACGGTTCATCTTCAAAGTTTACCTATGACTAATTCATTGTTTTATATCTCCTGCTCAGTGTTATTGTGCTCTTTAAGTTCATCCCGTCCTTTAACTGTTCCGTGATATTTACCCGAAACTATAAGTCATCAAGTGATGACGCTGCTATGGCACGGTGGAATGACACTTCCAGTTGCACAAGAGTAATATTATTTGTAGATATATTGTTTTGAAGCAGCATTCACTCATCTTTGACCTTTTCCGTCAAGAAGTTCACTCCTGCATTCAACTCTGACATTTAACTTCAATCCACTTCTCATGCAACAACAACAACAACCTGGGTACGAGAATCGAACATATGTAACATGGTGCATACTCTGCGTGGGCTCAAACTGGGAATAATCACAAACCACCCACATGGGCCATTGTGATCTTCCCAGAAGCCCTCTGCGTAGGGAGAGACACTCCCAGATATTTCCTAAAGACAAATTTGGTTTGGTGAAAGTGGAGCATCAGGACTTCCCTCCTGATGCTTGGCCAGATGCATACCTGAAGAGCAAGTATTTACGCGTGCCGCTCCCCATGACTGGAAGTGCTGACTTGTTGAGTGGGAGTGCAGTGCCCAAAGATGCTGACATAATCAGCTGCTGATGCAAGCTGTTCAGAGGGAGTTCCAGCGTCATGAACAAATTTCAGGAGTACTGGAAATGAATAAATCTGTTTCATTGTAAAGATGCCAGAATAAATGCCCACATGCTTGTGTAATTACAGAAAAGTGTAATTATATTTAAAGAAGAAAAAAACATCCTCTTGCATCATTTGTTGAAGACTTACGCTCCTAGTGTCCTCCCACACACACACTCAGATGACCACATTACAAAGCTCAAACCAGAGCTGAGGTTTCTGAGGCCTGGGGTTCTGCCTAGACTGCGTTCACAAACGCTCTTCTTCCTCTGCTTCAACCTGCGGTGCACTGCCTACATAATAATCCACTGCAACAGGACTTGATTGTGTTTTTGGAGCACAACTTGAAGTTCCTGGAATTGTAAAATATCAGTTTGAAGAAAGTAGGGCACAGAAATGTCACCCTTCCCATAAATCACTGTTTGATGACCCTAACCTGAAATAATTTAAATTCACTGAAAATGTTTAGCAAGCCAAGAAAATAACTAAGCATGAGCATATTAACAAGGATGGGGAAAAAAACAGACAATTTTTTTGTTCATCCACATACAAAGTCATGTAATCAATTTACATTTGTAATTAATGACTTTTCATTTTAACCAAAGAAACACAACTTTGTAACATGGCAACAGAAGAAGAGATTGCTGAACTTTTGGGGTGGAGGTGAGGGTGGATTTTAAAAACAAAGGCCTCAGAAAAAAACAAATTAGTAATGTAGTTGTAAATTATGTGGAGCTAAAATAACGCAGTTGGAAATAATACAAAAGACAAATTGACTATTATATTATATTGATTATATATTAGTTAAATTTAAGAGGTATTAAAAAATGGCAAATATCAAAGAAAGAAGCACAGCCACTTGTACATCTTATTGTTAAAGGGGTCAGGCCTCAAAAACAGCTAAATCTCACACCTCCAGTGACACAACTCAATAGCATAAATCCTTCCACAGGATATCCAGCCATAGTGTTTGTATATATTTAAATGAAAACGGTAAAAATGGGTTGTTTTACTCCAAAATTTGCATTTTTTTCTTTAATGAAAAGAAAAAAACAGAAAGTTCAAAATACTAAATGAGTTTGCCATCAATCACAGAAATGGTTATGGATTTATTTCTTTTAGACTTTGCAAAGAAAATCCCTCCAAAGCTCCAAAAACCTGAACTGCCCTTTTAAGACTGTTATCAAAAAGTGGTGTTACAGCGAGTCCTGCCTTGTAAGTCACCATTACGTCAATGTGTTTATGTGAGTATCTGTGAATATCTGCGATTGTGTGCCATCAATCCTGTGGTGATAGTGGGAGTGACCATCGGCTCTGTCACAGGGACGAAGGAGACAGCCCTCCTTTCTGTTGAATAATCTGCTGACTCACCGGATGTGATTCACCTAACTAACTGAGCTTCAGAGAGGATTCTGTTGTCTAAATGTTTGGTCAGTAACGTTGTGTAATGTTTTGAAAGTTTCGTCTTGTTAAGATTATTAGATAAATAAGAGACCTGGCTGTCTGTAGAGCTGGAGCATGCTTCATCCAATAAGAGGCCCAGGAGTCATCATGAAGTTGGAGAAAATTGTGCACACAGTTCAAGAGTTCTGAAAATCATTGTGACCGTGTTTCACTTCACTTCATATTAAATGGACTCGGGCATGTGAAGACACAAGTGTTTCTGGAACGTGTTTAGAAATGTTTCCTCTTGGCATGGTACAGTTTTAACCTGCATTTGCAAATGAACTGTGTTTTGGAAGTGTCAGCCTATGCAGTGCTTTCCACTACAGAGCCAAAAACAGTTTTGAATAATATACTGCCTGGCCAAAAAAAAAAGTTGCCACATGGATTTAACTACGCAAATAGGCACAAGCCTCCTATTGGATAATTACTGCATGGGGGATTATCTTTCACCTGGCAACAAGTTATTTAACCGCAGCTGAGCTTCTCATTTCTTAAACAACCATGGTGAAAGATGCATCCTGTGGTGGTGCAACTCTCAAGGGATTGGGACTGAACACCTGTGTAACCATAAGAAAACCATCACTCAGTAAGGCTAACTGGAAAAACAAACTTCAGTTTGCTAAGGAGCAAGACACTGGAGGAATGGGAGAAGGTCATGTGGTCTGATGAGTCCATATTATCCCTGTTCCAGAGTGATGGGTGCATCGGGGTAAGAAGAGAGGCAGGTAAAGTGATGCACCCATCATGCTCAGTGCCTACTGTACAAGCCTGTAGGGGCAGTGCTATGATCTGGAGTTGGTCAGGTCTAGGATCAGCAACACTATGTGCCCCAAGAATGAGGTCAGCTGACTGCCTGAATAAACTGAATGACCAGGTTATTCCATCGAAGGATTTCTTTCTTCTCTAATGACACAGGCTTTTTCCAAGATGGCAATGCCAGGATTAATTGTGCTTAAATAGTGAAAGAGTGGTTCAGGGAGCATGAGACATCATTTTCATACATGGATTGGCTACCACAGAGTCCAGACCTTGACCACACTGGGAATCTGTGCTGGAGAAGACTGCGCAGTCGCCAGACTATTCCATCATCAATACAAGATCTTTGTGAAAAATGAATGCAACACTGAATGGAAACAAATCTTGTAACATTCCAGAAGCTTATAGGAATAATGCCATCAGTGAAAACGGGCTGTATTTAAGCTAAAGGCAGCGTGTGACCTTTTTGTGGCCAGGCAGTGTAAAACATTTTATTTATAAACCACTTTTCAAAACACTCAAATAGGCTGTACAGAGGATGAACGCATATAAAGCAGCAAAGTAATAAAAAAACATAAATAAAATTAGCACGGAATAAACTTAAAAGCAATCAAACATTAAAAGCAGTGCAAAGGTGTGGGTTTTAATGAGGCTTTTTGACCGGATTGGGCAGTTTCAGATGTGTAGTAGTGAGGCTACTTTGGGGGCGGCAGAGAAACCTCTGTCACTTTGGTGTCAGGTGAGTGAGAGGGAGAGGAGGTGGGCTTCAGATGATGAGAGGTAGAGGGAGGGGGTGTAGTGGTGGAGGTGGTAGGAGGGGGCCCTGATGACCTTGATGACTTGAAGATCACTGTCCTTTGTAACAGTTACTGACCTCATACCTTTCAAACAGAGATTTCCCCCGATTTTCAAAATCCTTGGCATCCCAAGCATCCACCCAGTTTTTTTATTATGTTTTGTCTTTAAAATCCACCCTACCCCAAAACTGCTTCATTGCACAGCCGTAGAGGAGCCTGTTGAGCAGAAAGAATCTTAACTGCCTTTTTCGTACCTTTCAAAAACTGCCAATTTGGAAAGAAACTCACCTCTATTAACTGACTTAGTAAGTAAATCAGGTTAACGACTTCTCTCCAAATTTCTTTATTCCTTTGTTTCATTCAGCTGCATGAAGGGTGGAAAAAGAAACTGGAGCACTTTCGTGTGCACATCTGGTGTAAAACCACAAATACTTCCGAGGAGAGGATGTCTGAAAATATGCCCAGTTGTAAGGATTATCAAGTCTTGGTCCTCTCTGCCATTTTATGAAAGGGTCTGTTTAAAACTGTTATAAACACGTCATAAATACCCTTTTCTTTTCTGTGTTTTTCTTTTGCTTTGCCTGCCAGCTAGCCTTGTTTGAACTTAATGACCCACTGCATGTTCTTACCCCTGGTTTACTTTTTTGTCCTTATCCATATGAACTAGCAGTTATCACTTCTGTTATAAAGTTATCTCAAGTGGTCACACACTCCATGGAAGGCTTTCAAGTAGCTTCACATGTGAACATTTTGTCTCCATTACAGGAGCATGAGGCACAAAGGTCACGGGTGAAGTTCTCAGACAGTTTACAGACCAGACTCAGGTTAATGGCAGGTCATGAACTTGAAGCAGCACTTGTGCTTTGAAAGAAGCTCCCCTGCCCTCCCACACAACACCTCCACTGTCTGTGTCTCTGTCCCACTCTTCTCTTTTCTGACTCTTTGTTCTCCTCTTGCTGTCTGTATGTATATGCCCTCTTTTTGTTGTCCTCTCTTTAAACTCTTCACTCACTCCTTCCTCTGCTCTATCTTTCCTCTTTTCCCTTTTTGTGTTCCTTCACTCCATGAGGGGGGAACTTCCACTGGAGCTTCTATCCAGGAACAAACTTCCACTGTGGAAACAGCGCTTCCATTCACTTTCCACACCATCCACGCACACACATTTCCACTCTCACTCTCCTACAACATCCAGTAGTGACATTATTCTTTTTTGTAGCTGCTATACAAATACTTTCAAAAAGGCCTGCTGTAGTGAAAGATCCCTTTTTCTATCTCTCCATCAATCATTCGCAGCACTCCCATTCATAACATCCTGCAAACATCCTAAATGACTGCCACATGCAAAGCAGAGCTCTATATCTGTCACTGTGTGCGTGCTGTTTCTGATCCTCTCCTGAAAGACAGCTTCTATAATTGGCTACTTATCAGCATTAATGGACAGACAAGGTACGCACACACACAGATACACACATGCTCTTGCACACATACACGTGCGTATACAAAGAGGAAACAGTAGAGGAGTCATCATATTCAAAGCAAACAGGAATAGAATCAGAGAGCATGAGGCAACCACAGTGGCGCAAGCAGTAGCCATTACCTCAACAATGACCACGACCAGAAGCCTTTGTTGTGTGTGTGTACAAGTGTGTGCGAGTGTGTGCGAGTGTGTGCGAGTGTGTGCGAGTGTGTGTGAGTGTTAGGTGCAGTGAAAGAAGCCTTTTCCATATTCAAGATATTCCTTTCCTCCATGAACATATCTGGTCTTTATATAAGGTATGCTTGGGACTTACATAATCCCTGGCGCTGTATGTTTTAGCGTGTGTGTGTGTGTGTGTGTGATTGTGTGTGTGTATTTGGAAAGCTTTTTTAACTACAATTGTGTGATTGTAACTTGGTGTGTGTGTGTGTGTGTGTGTGTGTGTGTGTGAGTGTCTGTGACGCCTTGGAAGCTCTCCTGGCTGCAACTGTGGAAATGCTCCACTGCCCCAGTCTTCTCAGTGGGGACAGCAGTGGAGAGACGGACAGTTGGACGGATGAATGGGGAGTGGGAGCGCTGATGGTTGGAAGAAGAAGAAGAGGAACTGTTTAACTGTGGCAGAGGGAGAGAGGAAAAGTTGTGCTTTCTTCTAGCTTATGGAAACCAGACCTTCTGTTCCCTCATGGCTACAGAGTTGACGTGACAGGCTTATGTCGTGTCACTGTCACACTTCATTTTGTTTCTGAATGTTGGATATTGCTGCATTTCTGTAGAGCAACATGCAACCATCTCATTATAACAATGAATAAATAAAAATTCAAATGCTTTTCAATTTGCTCTTTTTTTATTCATTTCATGGATACTGGTCTGGAGTTTGTCAACTCTTCTTCTCTTATCTTTATATACAAGTTTGAATGTAAATGAAGAATCTGTGAAGAACCAGATATTTTTAACTATTTTTTGACAAGTGGTTTGACCCAGTCGCACTGAGGGAGGCGGTTACTTACCTAGAAAAACGGCCTATGTAGGAAGCAAAATGGGCAACTGAAAAGTGCCATCAGGCACTTCTGCAACCCGTCAGCAGACATCCAACATTTTAATTTGAATTAATGTCTCCAAACACATAACTGGATTTAAATGGAGCTGAGAGGCTGCTCTTAGATATACTTTATCAACACCATCTTGACTAATCTCTTCGCTGATGAGCTCACTCACTCTGGATTACCCTATTACACTCACAACCACACTCTTTCCTCTGCTGTGGGTGAAGCTGTTAAAAAGCATTACTCAGTGTGCTCGTCTCAAGCAGCAAACCTCCAGTCTGAAAATATGAGACAATGTGAAAGTGCTATTACCTGCAGTTTGTTGCGCTTCTGCTTGAGGCTAGATCTTGAAGTACCTGAAACCACATACACGCCACTCTAAAAAATAAACACATTTACAGCCTGGTACAAAAAGAATGTGCTTTGTCTGAGTAGTTAATTTCTCTAACAGCACACACTGGGGGGGATTTTTTGTTCGTACTTGGCATATGAGACGATATTAAGATGATGAGTTTACCCAATCAGAGACACAGCTGATTGACAGGCCTGTGGCTGTTAGTGTGAAGGCTCAAAGCCCGCCTCATTTCCAATATGGCTCCTGCTGATAATTTCCTTCAAAAACCCCTTATGGAAACAGATGGGTGAAGTCACCAATTTTACAGTTTATAGTTTTTTTTAATTTATTTTTTTATTTAAACTAAGCTTATGTTGTCTTATACTATGTCTAAATATTGGGCCAAAGATTTGACAAGACAAGTCATTTGACAAAGGCAAGTCCTTCCCTGCAGCAACCCCCCCCCCCCCCCCCCAAAAAAAAAAAAAAACAACAACAAAAAAAACCCAAACAAACAAATAAATAAAAATAACTGTCAGCAGGCATCTTCAGCTGTAGCTACAATTCAACTCTAAGCTTTACAAAAATTTAGTTTTTAGATCATGAGCTTTTCGACAGTAAGTTCTGAGATTAAATAATTTTTTGATATATTATGTGACATCCTTAAAATTCTTTACATAGTCTCATGATTTGGTGTTTTTTTTATGTGTGTGTGCAGAGGTGAACTCTTCCTCAGTTTCAGAGGGACTGCCCTTACTTTGCATCACGGGAAGCCCCATTTGGAGCTGTGTCCTGTCAGAGATTTGCATGCTGGGTGCTGGCTGCTGTGCTCACTGTAACAGCCTGCCTGACTGAGTGTTTATATGCCACTCAATATAACACTAATAAACCAACGGCTCATTAGCTGACAGAGTGCTGTGCAGTCCGGTGCTTCTCAAAAATTCTTGTTTTGCTGCTTTTTCCTCTCGTTTCCCATCTTTCATTAGACAAGAATCCATGTGTGTGTGTGTGTCTCTTTCTTGTAGTGGAAACTCTTTGGGAATCTGTGCCATGGAATGTCTGGGCAGGATTCCCTCCTTTCCCCAGTGGAGTCGACCATTCAAACACAGCTATCTGTACGCAACATGAACACGTAACACCACAAAGTATGGAAACACATGTCCGTTTGTGTGGACTTAACCTCATCACAGAGTTCATGAGATCTTAGCTTCGGGCCAAAAGTTGAGAAACATGATAAAATGTGTTACTAGATCTCTAAAGCACACCTTTTCTGTCTCTCTGTCATGTCTGACTCCTTTTACTCTAACTCAAGTTTTCTTCACTTTCTCAAACTTTTTCTTTCTCCCCCTCTTCCTCCTTTAATGGAATGTAACTTCAGTTTGACCTTGTGACTCATCTCTCCCTCACTGACCACACCAGCTCTGTCCTATACCCCATTCAGACGCAGTACTGACCTAGACTCGCATACAGTGCGCACACACACACTCCTCTGCTCACACACATTGTTGCGTCACTCTCCTGTGGTGTGGCCTGTAACTACTACACAGCTGTTCCTGCTTAGCTGTCATGTCAGCCATGATGTCAGAGCTTTGTTGTGTGTGATTGGCTGACGTCTGAGTCCGTCGCGTGTATGTGGGAGTATCTATGTGGGAGACTTTTGCTCTGTGTGCCACTAAACGTCAACTAGTGGTTGAAACGTCCAACTGACCTGTGAAACTCGTACCCCACAGTAGATCACTTACATCTGCTCTGGCACTGTAGCGTGAAACTGTGGGGTTTCTGTGGCATTTATAGGTGAGTTGCTCTGACTCATATGCACAAGTTACCAAAAACTCATGAAGGCATATGCTTAGATGACCTTATTTTCTCATACTCTATTCTTTATAGCATTAGAGATACAAGAGTCAAGTTTACACCAACAATAGTACTTTGTAAGGCTGCTTTTTAAAGGAAAAGTCAATTTATTAACAAATGTGAGGAAGCACTGAAATGTACAGCAGAGCTTCTTTCTGATCATTGGCCATGCTTAATGCCTGTAACCTCTTTGAAGTGGCAATACATTTTCTTCCTGAGTGATACATGCTGAAAATAGAATGAAATTAAGAATCTTACACACAAAAGGAAAATAGCAATAATGTAAAAGGACATTGTTCACAGGAGGCATCAAAATAAACACAAACAAACGTACAAAATAAAAAATTTAAGTTCCTCACAGGAGCTTTAAATAAATACTTCTTTCAAACCATCTAAAGCACCCCACACTGCAAAAACTGAAATCTAAACAAGTATTAATGTCTTATTTTAAGTCAGAATTGTCATTTTAGTCTTGATATGAGTCACATACAAGTCTAGAAACATGTCTTAGTTCAAGATATATCAAGACAAAATGATGTCTGAGCCACCTGTAATGATTAAAAAAAATCTGCCAATAGGGTGAGAAAAATTTGCTTATGTCTTCATACAAAAAACTTTTTTCTTACCCCAGTTGACAGATGTTTTTTTTCCCTCATTACAATCAATTCAGAATCATGTTTGTCTTTAACCAAACAGGACATTTTTTCTGGACTGGTCTAGTAAATATGGCTCATATCAAGACTAAAAGACATTTTGACTAAAAATAAGACATAAACACTTGCTTAGATTTCAGTTTCATTGCAGTGTAAATGTCTATTCAAAAAAAAATTAGACAAGGGATTTGGCTCATTTAGTGGGTCAAAATTGAACCAGGAAGTTGATATGCAAACTGGAATGGATTTTCAGTGTGATGGGAACTCATACCCACAGGGTAGTTTTTGAAGACACACCACTATGTGGCCCATGTGTGGATATTTAACATCCAGGTGTTCCTGGACACAATAATTCATTGATTCCTACTTGAAAGAAGACGTGTGAGTATAAGCAAGAGACTGCAGTGCAGAATCCATCCTCAGATATGGTCTTTGGGCCCCTCTCAGGATTGCTGGGTCTTGTTTGACGGCTCTGCAGTTCCTCTAGGGCAATTCAAGGGTTCACATCTGCTTGGTTTTCTCATGGTGTGCCTTTCAGGGAGCTTGTACATGAAGTATGTTAGTGGGTGGTGTTACAGTTTTGGTATAGCAGAATCATAGTTAGGTGCCATTTCACAACAAATATTATCTCTGGGTGAATGAAAAAAAGAGCAGGTCTAGCCCGCACTGTTTCGTCGTATACAAAGACCCAGCATCAAGACAGGATAAAAACTAAATAAAACTCAGTCTAATCTCATCCTTTTCTATCATTAGCAGAGCACTTTCCAGCATTTAGCCAGTTGCAATGGCTAGGAAAAACTTCCTTTTGACAGGCAGAAACCTTGAGCAGAACCAGACTCATGTTAAATAGCCATCCAACTTGACTGTGCTGGGGTCAGGAAGAGGGACAAAAGAAGATGGACTAAGACTACTTACGGACCACTAAATGGTGTGTAATAGATAAATGTACATGCCATCTATTTTGTGGGGTCAGTCCCTATGGAATATTTAAATGGGTAGAGAAGTGGTCTCTTTGCTCCTAAAAACAAGGATAAGATAGTTTCTGACCAGTCCCAGAAGGCCCAGAGCAAGTTACATATGGCCCAAATAGATCCTTGGACTTTTAAGTAAAATCAGAAGCTGACATCAACACAATTCAATTTATTTTCTCGCTTTACTCTGTTTTACCTGGAAAATATCCTGGGTCAAAGCTCAGAATAAGTTCAGGAGGTGCAACAAACTAGACCCTGATGATACAATGAGATCCTATAAACAGCACAGAGGGAAACGGGTTATTCAGGGTCTCCCTTTCTCAGAGATGAGTGCACCAATTTATAACTCCAATTCAAGTCTGTATGCATATATATGTCAAAAACAGTTTTGTTCTACTTTCAAAAATGATCAGTGTGTCAGCTTTTTTTTGACCAAAAGCCTGTTTTCCTGTCCTGATAACTGGGTCAGACTGAACTGCATTTGCGCAAAAAGTGAAAAAAAGAAATAGACAAAAGTGTGTCATTCATGTATTTAACAAAATATTCCATTGAAATGGGTTAAGAGTCTGTATGTGCGTTTGTGTGTGTGTGTGTGTGTGTGTGCGCGAGTGTGTGTCCAGTCATGGTCACCATGGTGAAGTCCCACTAAAAATCGTCATGACAACTCAAGTCACCGACAACCATGTTGTAAGCCAAAACACGTAACTGTCTCCTACGCATCAACATCACACATGCGCTCATGCAAACACACACACACTCACTACTGAGACACCCACATGCACACTGATGTACACGACGGTCTTTAACAAAGCGTCAAAATAAGCTTGCTTGTTTATGAGATAAAATTAGTGTGCAGGGTTCCTGCTCGGACTGCTTTAGAGAAAGAGCTGACAAACAGCTTTTTTGCCGTCACACTTACTGCTTGCTCCTTTTAATGTGTTTTAATAATTATTTTTTACAAGCTTATCATGGAGAAAACTGAAATCTAACACCAAAAGGACAATTAAGATGAGTTTTCATGTTACTGTAGGTAGAAATAACTGTTTCTGCCTTCAAAAATCCAAGTGCAGAGAAGTCTACCAGCAGCAGGATGTGCCTAAAGGTGATGCCAGCCTGGGGGCTTTCACCACCAGCTCACCCCTGTCACCTCCAAACACGCACACACAAACACACACACCCTGCCCTCAACACCACATCACTACATACGCTGCTTTATGGTGGAGATAGAAACCCCCCCTCTCAGCCTCATCCACCACCCTCCTCTATCTGACCCATTTTCCTGTGTAAACTGTAGGCACTGGTGTACAGCCCACCCCCCTGGTTTCCATTGGGGTGGAAAACACTCATGAAGTGGGAAAAAAAGGGGAGTGGGAGGACAGGGGCAGTGGAAGATGAGCTTGAGGGAGAAGGAAAGTATCAGGGTGAGTGAGTGCGTCCATTAACCCCCCCAGAGGAACACCACAGGGAGGCGAGGGGATTGGGTCTTGTACTTGTATAGAGTGTGTGCTTGTGTTTACTTGTGTTTGCTCATGTGTTTGTGAAAGGTTCTGAAAAGCTGCATTTCTGTTAAAACATATCCTCTTTTCTTTCTCTGTCTCTATTACTGAGATGTCCTTCATTCAGAGTGTCACAAAACTTTCATTTTGGGTCCTGTCTGGTCTTTAGTGCAGTGAGTTTCTTTGTCTTAAGTCTTTTAAAAGACACTGCTTTAAAGTTGTAGCCTCATTGTGTTAGTAGCAGTACAATGGAAAAGTGATGTGTGAACAAAAACTCTCACTGCTTTTTTGCTGGCATGTTTTTGGGAGAATAATTATAAGAAATCGCAAAGAGAAACTCAAGTTGTCTAAAGGTAAGAAAACACATAAAAAATAGTGAACTTTGGATGCTCAATAGCTGTTAATGTGCAGCCTCAAAGTCCACCTCATTTCCGATATTTGATGATTTGCTTCAAGACTTTGTTTCAGAAACATATGGGTGACATCATGGAGAGTACATCTATGAATAAAATCTATGCTTACATTAAAAAAAATGAATAAGGTCACTCCCCCTGATTGCTGAGGCAAATTGAGCCCTAACATGGTTTAAAGCTGTCAAGTGTGTGACCAACCCACGATAATCCATAAAGATTTTACAAGTTGCTTGTATAGAGATAATGGAGGCTAATATCTGCCTGGAAGCAGCAAGTCAACTTTGAGACTCAGTGTCTTCTTCTTTATTTTTTACAAACTTGGTAGCTGAGAATTAAGACTCCTATTATCTCACCCTGACTTAACTCTGCTTTTGTTTTCAACCACTCACCATGTATGATCACTGACAAGCTCATAATGCTCAAAACATGGTAAAGTCTTTTTCTTAACTTCTCATTTGTTTTTTTCCCCCAATATTAACAAATATAGAGTACAAAAACAAAAAAACAAAGATAAAATAGTGAGAGGCTCCTACATAATGTTTATATTGTTTTTGTGTTTTCTGCTTAGCAGATATCTCAGCCTGCCCTTTTATTTCAGTAATCAATCTGTTTATTCCAGCTTTGATCATGGGTCTGTGCTTTGGTTCACAAGTCATAAGGTATTTCTCCATTAAGTTCAATTTTTCTATTATGGTCAACAATAACGGAAGTGATGGCTTTTTTAAAAGGCTAGAATCAGAACCGTAAAAGGTGAATATCGTCTTAATGAATTGAGTCATTAGGAATCAGGCTCAGGCACACAGAGCAAGGGGCTCTAAGTATCTTATAACACAGAATATCTTCCATAGAGTGAATAACACCATCCCAGAATGTTTTGATATTTACACACAACCAAAATATATGGGAGTGATTGGCATTCATTTGCCAACATTGTCTCCAACATAGATGCTGAGTACCAAGCTGCTTATTTATTTGTGGTGTGACAAAAAAGCGTATAACATTCTTCCACCTAAATTCCCCTCACATTCTTGAACACGTGGATAATTGTTGAAAATCAATCATGTCACGACTCTCAGCTGAGGTTCCCTTTTTTATTTCTGTATCATAGAAATGTCTGAGGTGTCAGTACCTGAAAAGTTTCCCCTTCTCAAGCTCAAATTCTTGTGTAAGTTTCTCAAAAGTTTTAAACCTTTTTTTCTCTATGAGTGTATGCATAGCTGTTATTCCCTTTTCATGCTATTAAACAAAGGTATGGTGCAGCCTTTCAATGGAAGTTACATGTGGTGATGATTCATTTATTGCTTTATGATTTAAAAGAATGAAAACACAGTATAGCCTGGATACTCTGGCGCTTTGATCGGGTTGCATGACACTGATTCCCGGTACATCGATACTCACACAGTCTTGTGGTGTGTTTGGTCGAAGCTGTCAGACCATCATCATCACAGCAGTGTGCTACTGTGCCAGATATTACCGCCCCTGACTCTTCTGGTTACATTTCAGGGTGGTTTGGTGGTCCAGTCATTAAGGAAGAAACCATCACCCACTTAAGTCTCACATACTGGTTTTCATGTTGTGACCATGTGATGTAAATGGAAGTGAAAACACCCACTCTCCACTGCATGCCGTAATGATCAAATGACATCAGTTTTGCAATGACACAGCTTTATTTCACCTGAGAAGACCTGTGGGTTGATTATGAAAATAGAATTAGAAAGTAACTGTTGAATGACGCTGATCTGAAATAATGTGGGTATGTTGGTGTCAAAATCTAAATTTTGGTGCTTTTTTGTATTCTTTACCTTTAATTTTGCACCATCTCAGTAAAAATGAAAGTTTTTGGCACATTCACATTGATAGGAGAGCTGTACCTGCAGTTGGATTGTGCATTTTTACTAAAAACGACTACATTAAGCAATTTCCTCCACTGCGCACCACTGGAAGACTGTGTTGGTGTTTGTGGCGTGAAAGTGCGCACTTTCACTGTCTGCTCTTGTGTTTGCTTGTCTGTGTTTCATGTGTATTTGCTAATCCTGGAAAGAGAGAAGTGACACTTCCGCTCTTTTCTAAAAATATACCTTCCATTGAAGCTTGCATCACTTCCTTTTTCTGACACACTCTGCACACACACACACTCACAAACACACACACACACACACACACACACATACTCGACGCATGTAACTTAACAACGCTTAACAACTTCCTGATCTGGTATCGCGTATCTTCCTGTGTGTGTAAGTGGAAAGTGGTTTGAGTGTAATGGCACAAGGTGTGGGCTGGGGCACAGCTGCTTTAACACGCATGGATGCATTAAGTCCTGTATTACAAGTGACTATACTCTATTTACAGTTCTGATATTACATATATGTGTGTGCGCGTTTGACGTTGTGCATGCGAGTGTGTGTGGGTGAACTTATCAAGCAAGTGTGAGAATTGGAAAGTGGTGTCTCACCCCGTGACGTGGGTTTCTGGTGTTTTCCAAACTGAAGAAGTGGAACTAGCGGTGACGAGGCTGTGATGTCATCATCAGGCTGTATATCTTGTGTCTCATGCCATTTCTTTGTGTCTTCCTTTCTTTACTTTTGTCTCTGTTTTCTCCCTTTGTTTGTTTCTCAATTTCTGTTTATCTGTCTGTGCAAGTGTGTGTCCCCATTACTCTCCATGTCTTTACCTCCTCTTATTGCACTGTCGAGTAGGCGTTTGCTTTTTTTTTATGAATGAGATGTGTTGTTTACTCTCTGACAGAGCTATTTCTGTTCATGATGATGAACACAAAGTGTGACACACTAACTTCCTCCTCTATCACCCTCTTGCCTCTGATTGGATAAAACGCTCCTTTCAGTGGCAAAAGCTGTGCATCTTTGGGGATTGTTGCGACAGCATACCTTCTCTTGTGGGAGTACTTGTATGTGTTTGCACATCTATGTCAGTGGATTGAAACATTGAGGGGTCTCAGATGGCTTCCTCTCAGAGATAATTGATAAAAACATCCTGTTTCCATGGGAAGAGATTTTTTTTTCCTTCAAACCTTGTCACACAGCCCACGTAAAAACGAGCAAATTTGTATTTCAAAAATTTTCTGCTGCAGCTTCACAGCCATCAAGTCATTCACAGCTTTGTTGGGGTCAGATACATTTACCGAAGTGACGAATGATATGTCAAACAACCACGCAACAAAAACAAGGCACAACCAATTAAATTCTTGTAGCTACTCTATGCAGATTTTGAGGTCAAATCTTAAGGCTCGAACAATTTCTTTTTCCTTAAGCTAGTATGCACTAGTAAGCGTTAGAGTCTTATTTTTTCAAAGAATACAAAACTCAAGTTTACTCTTTTCAAGATCCACCAGAGAAAATGCTTTTGTCAATGTTGTCAAGTCATTTTTTTTCTTTTAGAACTTACTTTTGGCCTCAGGAAGTAAATTGCACTCTCAGTACAGCATAAACCTGCATGTGAGCTCTGACAAACACACACACACACACACACACATAAGGACAGTGGCTGGAAGGCACTCAAACTCATATACTCTTAAATAGATCCACCTGAGTTTGGATAACATACAGTACATGCAAAGCCTGAGGTTGTACTTTTTTGGATGAGGACAGGACTTGTGCATGCCTGTACGCAATTACCCATGTACTGTAAATATGCACATGAATTGTGTGTTAGTGTGTGGGTGTGAGTTGGAGGAGGTGTTTGATTGATGTGTGAAAGAGTGCGGCTTGTCGGGTCGGGTTCAAAACATCTGGGGTTGTATTGGAGGGCACTGTAGCACCAGTGTCCTTCACTTTCATCTTTTTTACTTTTTTATTTTGGCGTGACTTTGATGAAAAGCATCCTGCTGAGAGATGCAGCCTTATGTTTGAGTTCCTTTGAGTTTTAATGTTGTTTCATCAACAGATCTGTTGAAGCGCTGATGGTTAATGAACATGCCATGAAAGATCTGTGGTCACAAGCCACATCCAGCATTAAAAATACAAGCAAACACAGGCACACACCTGAATACTTACACATTAAAGCACTCAGTATTCTCACAGCTGTGCTCAGCTGTGGTTCCTCTGTGTTTATTTTGTGTTTCCTTGAGTAATCAATACATTGTCTTGAATAAACTGTAATTTCACTGTTGTTTTAAGTGTGCTCTGTGGTCTCATTTAAAAGAGTTAGTTTATCCAAATAACCAATAATTTCACATCATGACTTGTAGTTCCTGATCCAAACAAAATATGCAAAAGATATTCTTAGCTTTAGCATCATGCAAGTGATTTTCAATCCAATAAATTTAAATCTTGATATCAAGTTCTGAAAGACCATGCTCATGAAAGCTTATATTCAACAACCTTGTGTTGATTAGTAGTTGTCAAATATGGATTTTTCCCAACTTCTTTTTACCTTAAATGGTATCGTAAATGTTCTGTTTGCTTTTACATAATTCTTTTTGCATTTTTCTGGCTGAATGCAACTTTTTGGACTGTTAATATCAATACAAAAGAGAGAGTGCACTGCAAAAACAGAAATCCAAGCAAGTCATTATGTCTTAGTTTTAGTAAAAATTGTCTTATTGTTCTTAATTTGAGCCACATTCACCAGACCAGGTCATAAAAATGTCTTATTTCAAGTTTTTTTAAGACAAAAATGAGGTGTAAGTTGCTTGTAACAAGTCAAAAAAATCTGCCAATGGGATAAGACAAATTCGCCCGGGAAGTTTCTTGAAATTAGAAAGATGTCTTAAAACAAGAATCTTTTATCTTTTCCCATCGGCAGATTTTTTTTACTTGTTACAAGCAATTGATGCCTTATTTGTGTCTTTAAAAAACTTGAAATGAGACATTTTTATGACCTTGTCTAGGAAATGTGGTTCAAATCAAGAATAGCAAGACAAATTTGACTAAAAATAAGACATAATGACTTGCTTAGATTTCATTTTTTGCAGTGTGGGAAGGATGTATAGAGAGGGTGGTAAAAAGGGACAGAGATGGAGCCAAAATAGCAAGAACCAGGTGAGGAAGAGCCAAGACGGTCTCTACTTTACCTTCAGTCACAGGAGTGGAAACCACAGTGATGTAACAGTGTTAAGCATTAAACATGCCGTTTTCCCAAACCTCCTCATCATGGCCATATTTACCATTAGATAATGCAATTTTTTTTTAAATTAAATAATGTGTTTGTAAGTGATAAAAAGTGAAAGTTCAGTGTCTGAAAGTGGAAGCACACAGTCATGCACAAAAGTTTAATTGAATTTCTCATGAGGTGTGTTTTAGTAAGTAGATTTATTATGTGGAACTAATTTAATACCTGTCCAAAAGCAATGATGCTTGACTGGACCAGAGTTCAGGGCGCTGTCTTTTAGTCCAAGTCTGCCCCTGCTGCCCAATGCTCCTTTTGCCAAAATTCAGTATCGACATCTCCGCTTGTTGCTCTGTGTGTTTTTGTGTGCGTGCGTGCATCTATGTATGTGTTTGAACCGCTCTGAGGACATTCAGTTTGAGTGTTTCTCCTCCAGTGCTCTTTCCGGTTGAGGAACAGTAGTTTTTCTGTTGATGGGGCTTATGGATCGGCACATTCAGCTTCCCCGCCCCCCACTCACTCGCCCACACATGCAAACACAGGAGAGAAGCTAAGTTCAGACTTTGTTGCACTAGTCAGGTGACAGAAGGGGTACTTTTTGAGATAGAGTATTATTGTGTACAAACATAACACGAATCAAACTGGACAAAAGCTCTGTCATATTGACCACTCAGTTGTTTTGTTCTTGTTTTTTTTTCATTGTAGAGAATTTAAGGACACACAGACACAGCAAGCTCTTTCATTTAAAGCACCATGCGTGCCAAGGTAGCACATGCTCCATGCATTGGTTTATAAGCTTTGAGAGAAAAATAGCCTCAGGCTTTATACATGGTATAAGTTATCTTATAATTCCTTAATTTTGGACAAGAACATGATGTCTCTCTCATATCATGGCGAATGGTGATGTCACACACTGTTAAAGATACATCAGAGGAGTCTTTGTTTCCTTTACGGTTGTTTTTTATGGACGTGAGTTTGAACAGCTGCTGTCCTACTGCTAACAGAAGTTGTTGGTTTAGCTTTTAAAAGACTTGATTCTTTCTTCGAAGTCATGAAGCCAAACCCCACCTTGTATCCATGAAGCATAGAATGATGCATGTTGTTTTTTTGGACTAAAAGGATCAAACTGTCCTCTGTTTACAATCCTCTTCAACCTTCAAGCTTGGTTTTCGTGACACACTTTCAGTAAAGAGGCTAAGAGGTTAATAATGACAGTTGTGCCTGTAATGAATTGATTAAGTTCATTAGTTAACTCCCTAAGTCCCTAATGCGAGGCTCTCTAACTCATGGAAAGGAAAAGCAAACTTTGGATGAACTGTTTTCTTACTCTAACATAAGCATAACGTATTATTCCATTAATGCTACCTGTAGCTGGGGTCTGTCCCTTTAAGGCAAGTCACTATCTGGACAGGTGGTGATTCTGTCAATAATGTAATAAATTTCTAAAACTTGCACACTTATAATTTTTGTATGAATGATTTACAGTCATGTGTTAAAGACAGTTTTTGTGTTTATGTGAGGCAGGGGTGTTGCAAGAAATTTTGGGTTCTCCCCTAAAATACTATGTGTGTTACTCTGATGAAAAATCACAACAGAGAAAGTTTTTCCCCAGGAACATCTGTAGACATATTTTGGTTACAAAGACCAAACTCAGTTAACGTGTACAACGTAGAGAACTACAGATTTATTTCGACTGCGATTAAATGAACAAATACTCTGTTAAACTTTCTCATATTCTTACAATGGCTACCATAAAATTTTCCAGTTTCTTGACCAATATAAAAAGAGTATATCCCTGAGTCAAGAGAGAGCCTTAAGAGAGACATTCTGGTCTGTAAATTTGGTATTCTTATTCAGTTCTCAGGTATAAGACCTAACAGTGAAAACGACTTTCTGATGACTTTTGGCCTGTCTCTGTCTCTATCTGTTGACTTAATTTGTTAGCACAGTTAGCAACTCCTTGGTTGAGTAAATAAACTCCTTGAACAGTCAGGTAAATGAGTGTTTCCTGCCCGTGCAGTCCCCTTCCTCTGCAGTGATGTCACACTTCTGACGCTGATGGAATCTCCCGTTTGTGGTTGACGTAGCAGCCGAGCAAAGCCAGTCACCGGGTCACAACATGGACTGAACAGCTGTCGCAGAGAATGACGCCACATTCACGTCTTAGTCCAGCAGCTTTACTATGCACACCGGGACATGGTCAGGTGGGGGAAACCCTCCCACACACACACACTGAACTGCTACACTCTCTAATCCAATTAGGACATGAGTTTGTAGCAGCCTCACATGGGCCTTGGACACAAGCTGATCCAATTAATAGTGGATGGATTGACCGGGCAATCCCAGTGTTTCCCAGCTGAAAGGTGCTTAGCTGGCACTACGCCACTGCATCAAGAGGACACCTCATACGCACAAAGGATCCCCTAGCTATTTTTATGGACACAAACACACTCTGTCTGCTCGATGAGTCAGCAAAGACAGGGACAAAGCCAAGAAGTGACTTCCACACTGTCAGCAGACATGTAGAGAGTGAACCGGAAACCCAGAGCTCAGCCAGAGTAAGAGACTTTCCCTCTACGCACACAGCCCTGTCAACACAAAACTCCTCATCACGTGCCAGGAAACATCCCGGATACACACACTGGAAATTATTATCAGGAATGCAGAACAATCAGCGGATGGAAGACCTTCATCCTCCAAACATGCACTCATTTTCCATGTGCTAGGAAGCCATTGATACCATTTGCAGTTCGTGACTGTGTGTGTGTGTGTGTTAAGGGTTGTGTGTATTTTGTGAAGAGCCTCTTTACTGAACAACACACTCCAAACAAGGCCACAAGTCCATACAGAGGCTCTTGCCTCACACTCAGCGTGAAGTGAGGCTCTACAGAGCTGTTATATTCTCTTTTATTCTCTCTGACACATGCACGCACAAACGCACCCCTAACTCCACATCATCACCCGTACTGATTAAAACAAAGGCCTAACTTTTCTGCTCGTGCTGAACCGTTTGATGCCTATCTCATGCAAACCCCACACGAACAACAGGCAAACACACTACAGGCATGAAGTCAAGGCCTTGTTTTGGGCAGAGGAAAGCTCATAAAAAGGTGACGATGCTTAAGTAAGTGAGTTGTCTCTGTCAGGTGTCATATCAGGTCCTCTGTTATGCTAATGTACCATTCATCTGTGTCATAGAGAGATAATAACCCTCAGTGCAGAGAGTCTCACTGAAACACTTACACACAAATAAAGCTCTGCTGTCCACTCAGCTCTTCTGTTTGCACACACTGCTCTGTTTATATGACTCTACACCTCCCAGTTGCAATCTGTCTCTTTCCCTGTTTTTATTTGTCTGTTTGTCTTTGTTTCTGCACTTCACTGTCTCTGTATGTCTGCATCTCTGTCTCCACATTCTTCTTCTTCTTTTGTCTGTTTCTCTGTTTTGATTCTGTCCTTGTCCATGTCTACATTATTCTCAGTATTTTAGTGCACATATCTTTTCTTTAACATAAGTTAGAGTTTATATTCCCCGGAAAAAAATCTGCAAAAATTTCAAATAAGGAAATCAATTGGAAAAACATTTTCTTTTCACTTCCTGAAAGACAAGTGTTTTCTCATCTCCCGCAAAACGTTTCTTTTTTATATCCAATTATCCCTTTTGATAGCTGCCTTTTTCTTCACACCATGTCTTCACTTTGTATTCAATACAACCACCCCTAACACCTCTACATATAGAATACAATATTGGATCTGCTCAGGTGAGCTGTTAGTACTGTATAACAGACAACAGATAAAAATGAAGCAATCACTCAGTATGTTTGCAGCTTTAAGACATTGGACCATGAGCTTTTTCAGCAAGAAATTCAAGTGCATGCAAACAGCTAAGTCTAACTCAGATAGGACTAGGGATAGCTTGATAGGCACTCGTAGATAATGCTGTTGCTATTGGACTGCCGCTAGGTTCGAAAAGACTCAAGAAGAGGACGTAGCTCAACACCAAATATAGGGTCACTATGCTCAAAACTAACATTTAAACACCATGGCACATGCGTACTGAAAAACAAAAAGAGTGAATGTTGTGTTCTCTTCCAGTGAACTGCAACCAGTCTAGTATACATGCAGCTTCACTTGTCATAAAAGGACATAGCGCCGCCTGTGGAAGTGGAATAAGACAATCTCAGCCAGAGGTCTGATTCTCTTTTCTGCATGTTTACTCAGACATGGCTGGATCCCTTGCTGTGACTTTACAAATGAGCTATGACCTTAGTTTGACCACTACGTGCATGTAAACATATTTACTGATAATCTCTCATTGATAGCCTAATGGCACCTGATATTAGTTTTTAGTTTAGTTTAGTTTAGTTTAGTTTAGTTTATTCACATCAACCTTGACTAACACTGATACACACATGCATACATATACATATACATATGTACAATAGATTTCTCAGTGGATGTGTGGAAAGGGTGACCCCAAAAAAGCTATTTAAAGCTTGTAACAGGGGGCCCGTTTTCCCACAAATAAAGTGGGAGCACACAAGTAAAATAACAATAATATTGGGTGTGACATGTGGGTAAACGAGTGAACGTTTTGTTCCGGTGAATTTTTTGAAAGCAGGGAAAAGTCAGATTCATGGAGGTGACCCCAGATATCAAAGCACACCTTTGGAGGTCTGGGATGACTTGGAGCAGTAAGGCTACTTGCACAGAACACAGGTGTATCAAGCCATTACAAAAGCTGTTTGTAGATAAATGAAAGGAGTCTTCGAAAAACTACAGAAATGCAGCCTTATCTCTGACACCAAAAAGAAACAAGAAAACACAGATTTGTGTGCTTTTTCCCCAAAGGATTTCTTCAGGTGGTTGTAGTCAGTGTAGGAACTCAAGTCAGTTTTCTCTCAACATGAGCGTTTCTGACTGATATTTACTGTACGTGGTACACCTGTTGTTAAGCACCTCTTACAACCGCACTCTAAAAAACTGAGCCATTCTTTTATAACCAGCTCTTCTAAAAGATCTGAGCAGTCCTCATGTTCTTTGCATTGTTCATTTTTTATTGTTGAATGTGTTTGAGTATATTTGCTTTATGAAGTATTTCATCCAGTCTTAGACTGTTCGCTGTGTTTCCCAGACGAGCAGCGTATGCTGGCATTTGCCCGGTGTGAGGGGACTGTCTGTCTGACATGGTAAGAGAAGGGAAGAGAGAAACCGAGGTTTGAGCCTGAGGGGACGTGTGTGTGTGGAGGGGGGAGTAGCACATAGCCCTGGGGATGTTTGATGATGTACAATACAAGTGTGTGTGCATGGGTGTGTGTGCATGGGTGTGTGTGTGTGTGTGTGTGTGTGTGTCTGCCTGAGGTGATTTAGGGGATGTTGATGCTGATGTGTTCTGATGGACTCTTACACAGACACAGACGCTGCCTGTGACTCACAGACGAGGCGCACGTATCCCCTGTGGGATGGCCTGAAGATCACACACACACACGCACACACACACAAACACACACATACACACACACACACACACACACACACACACACACACACATTTATATGCTTGCCAGGTTAGATATCTACAGAAGCCACTCAAGGATCTTGTAGCAGGAGAGAGGGATCAGAACAGGGTGGGGATTGTGGGATCTTTAGGATGTTTCTGTGCAGGTCTTTAGAGACTGAAGCTGTGTTTAAAACATCTCATTGTCTCTGATTTTTTTTTCTCAGCAGTGGAAATCTGTGTGAAAGAGAATCTAAACTTCTTGGGGTTTCTCGTTCACCTTTGGCTCACCCTTACATTGACTATAATGTTCTGTTCTGTCCTAGTGTTTGCCATGAATAGCCCTTATTGAGCAGCTGTGGGAGAATGTGAGGGAGTTTTCCGGGTGCATGGCTAACTTCTCTCAGGGCACTGGCCGTGAAAAGTTTAGGACAGCAACTGGAGGGTGCAGGCGCGCTCAAGACGGATGATGAGGCTAGATGAGGAAAGCGAGGCGGCACTCAAGTCATAGCTTTGAGCCAAAGACTTTGCCTCATCCTCTCCCTGACTCACTGCACATAATCAGACATTAAAACATGAGTAAAACACTTACATTATCCATTAGTGAATGAGGATGCTTGCACGCCTACACAGCAATTGCAGCGTTTGAGACTTAGATACACACAATCTTGCAGACACAAAAAGAGCCAAGGGGTTAATATGAGCTGTGTGTGACGCCAACCGTATGCTCGTTATAATAGTGCTGGGAGCTTTGGAGTGACAGATATCACACACACATACACACACGTACACAATGTATGACCACTTTGAGATCAAACCATTTATCACAAGTGACTGCCCATTTATTAGAAGAAAACAGGAAGTGACCTCGTTGGCAGTCCTCTTAGTTGACTATAAGATACTGCTTTTCAAAGCTTAAATCCAGTGGTTTCTTTGATTCTCTGACACTAAAACATCTGTTTTCAAGTAAAGCAAGGATGCAGAGTCTATGAACTTACTTAGTACAACAAATAGATGGGTGGAGGTTTCACTTTGGTCAGAAATCAGAATTGAAGCCACACTAAATTGAACAAAGACCCTGGTTAAAAATTGACCTCAAAGGTTCTTAGTGTGACTGACTGTAAATTTATAGGAGTACTTTCACCCTGTTCCCAAGTTTTTAGAACGCTGCCAGCTATTCATACTTGAATGCATCTATTGTCCCTCATGGGCTGCTGTAGGTGAGTTGTGGGAACTGATGACAGAGGAATTCTTTCCAGTGCGTTGTGGGTATGAAAATTCACAATAGTTTTTTTTTTTTTTCTGGGATTGATAAAATAAATTGAAGCCAGCATTTGCTGAAAAAGTAAGTATTGTGCCAAATCTAATCCATGGCAGAAAAATCTGATATAATCTTATGATTGTATTTGTGAAGCAAATTTGTGAGGCAGTGGTGAACAAGAAAATGTGTGCAACGGTTTGATGCAACAGCAATGATGACAAAGCATATGAGTCCTATGTGCCCACTTTTAATAAAATATTGTAATTATAATCTGATTGATTATGCACTGTATATAATATTGATTTATTCCTCCATGGTGAGCCCGTGGTGAACTCTAAAAAAGGAAATTAGACTGAATGTGCCAAAATGTGCCAAACTTGCGAACAGATAGACATCCCTTTACTGGAAACTCTGTCAGTCTACCCTGTTTTTTCATGGTTCGCTCAAGTCAATTCTAGTGAAAAATCACGAGTGTAACCTTTGTTGCGACACCAAGATAACACACTCAGAGCTTGTAATTTCAGAGATAAAATTTATCTATTACAAGTAGGAGCTTCAAAAAGGGGCTCAGGGAAGAACAGGTCAAACTAATTGCTAGGAATTAAATATTTTTCAATCACTTAATAGTTAACTATAAGGTCCTGTGTCCACTGACAGCGCTTAATGAGCTGGCAGCGCCCACAATCTCAGTTTCAGAGGGCTTTTATCTGACGCTTACTGTTGTCAGGCTTTGAAAGTGGTTCTGAGGTACTTCTACTTCCCTTATGTAGAAAGAAACTGTTTTTTTCTTACATCAGAGCAAATCTCGTGTGTAAAAAGTTTTGTAACTCCTCGACAATGACTGGTATCCCTCTTTGAGTCATGACTTTTTCGTCCAGTTACTTATCTGTCCCTTATGTAAACACACTATGAAGTGGTTGGAAAAAATGGGTTAATGGGCCAAAGAATACCAGCGAGTATTTACAGTTTATCACTGATCTGGCAGATCTTCACTCTCCTCTGCATTCCTTTCATCTGTGGACCTGTTCCGCTTTCTCTGCATGACTTCATGAGTATTACGACGAATCGTAGATAAAGTTTTATTGCACTTTAGAGCACCATTCTGCGATTGTCTGCATAACTCGTCTAAAGTGAGGAATAAACCTGACCACTTAGGTATCTGAGGAATCCACAGCATCACACATTCTGGTCTGATAACTGATTCCTATCACCTGCGATGGTGTAACTGTCTGTGAGCGCGTTTGTGTGTGTTGTGTCCTCTTACCATAATAGGCTTCCCCAGATTATAGTCCCATAATTCTAGTGTCTTGTGTGTGGATACTGTTGGCCCTTGCCTCAAAAGGAAGAGAAAGAGATGAGAGAGAGAGAGAAAGACAGGGAAAGAAAGAAAGAAAAAAGAAAGAAGGGGAAGATTAGTGTTGTAACTCTCACTTTCTCTCTCTGTTTCAAACACCCAACACACTGGACTCTAATTCACCCTCCGTGTCAGACAGCGAGGTTTCCGGAAGGAATCGCAGGCACCCCAGGAACCATCTTCCTGATTCCTAAAGGCTTAGCATTTTGCTCATCCTGTCTAGATCCCCCAGCCAAGAAATACACACACTTACACACACACACACACACACACAGACCAACAAGCCAAGATATCTACTTGGATGAGCCGAATTTATGTCGTGACTGAGCAGCGGGGAATGCTGCCGTAATCCCGTCCGTGCAAAACCACGAGGGCTGAATTCCATTTGTGATGCTGAGCTGGCAAACACACATAGGAATACCACAGAGGCAACAGAATATGCAGAGTACGTTTGAAAGAGATAAGAGGAAGGAAGACAGAGGGGGAGGCGAGCATAAATAACCTGTTGAAAGGTGGTTAACTGAAGTACATGCTGAGTAGAGAGATGGGCTTTCCTACTGGGGCCTCAAATACTCCTCAAAGATGAGTTTTCCTCTGTGAATGTGAAGTGAAGGTCTCCACTTCACTTTATTTAGACAGCATGGAGTCTGCTAGTGAGGAGAAAAAGTGGCGGAGAATTTCTATCAACAGGGGTTTCCGGACAAAACCCATTGTTCTTGTATTTTCCAAGACGTAATGCACTAGGAGCAGTGTTGAGTAATAATATTACTTTAGTAACAAGTATTGTGACAAATTTACACTTGAAATTTCAGTAATAATGTTACAGTTACTCACGCAGAAAATAACCCAATTATCCCTCACTGTTGTTGGTAACCCACTATGGTTGCCAAGTATGCCCTTTTCCTGTAGAATCAGGTATCTTCCACTGGTGGTTCTGTTTTTGGCCTGTTGGCTTGTCTTTGCCATTGCTGTCAAACATACCTGGCAACCCCAACTAGCTTTAAAGATGGTGCAGTACATGTTTACATTTAGCGGGTGGAAATACGCCCCTTATTTTAGTTTTTGAAGAGAAAAGATGACAGGAACATTGTTGTCAGATAATAATTTTGTCCCAGTACTAGTTCACTTTCAATTTGGATCAACTTAGACTGGATTTTGAAAAAATGTGTCTCATGTCCCCATGTTGAACCAAATGTATATTTCAAAAAGCCTGGAACTTTGATGGATTCATAGGCTGCAGCAAAAAAACACTCCTCCCATTGGTACATTGACCATGGGCTTACTCAGAATCCCGAGGACAAATAACAATAATATGTATTTATAACGCACATTTCATTTTCAAACACAGAACAAAGGTCGGCAAAAAGCAGGACAGAATCAGTTAAAAATGCTGACAAGCATTCAGGGCATGACAGCGCTGGTGAGTTTCTTACTGGCAAACAAAGATATCACAAGAAACACTATGATATAATAGATATCATCAATATTGTGTTCTAGAGAAGCAGCAAGTAGACAATGCGAGTATCTTCTCCCTCTCCTGTCATAAGACACAGTTACCAACTTTGTGGGGGTGTAAAGAAAAGTAATACTGTGTAGTCAGTAGAGCAATGTATTACTGCTGCCAGGGGGTAACAAGTAAAGTAATAATATCACTTTTGAAAAGAGCTAGTGTTAATAGTAAATGTGCAGTTTCAGTAACAGGCCCAACACTGATTTGGAGATGTGATTATTGTCTAAATGGACAAAGATAAAGTGATGAAGGTTAACACAAAATCCAATATGGCTTTCTCTTGAAATCAGGTGTTTAAGTTAATTTTTACTATTGTAGAAAGAATTTTACATCAGTCGCTTAAAAAAGACCATACAGAAGACATTGATAAAGTAAAGCAATCACCTTAAAGATATTGTGACCAAAGGGCAACCTTGGGTGCTGTAAAGTGAAGCTAATGCATACATACAAAAAAGTGCAGTTCCTGAAGTGTCCGCTTGAGGCTAACTCACGTCTTCACTTGGTACACTCTTTATTTGAGGGAATAATTTTTTTTTTAATGGCATTTTTTGAGACAGAATGTGGAAGTTATAGTTAAACACATTTTCTGTAAGGAGAGGCATTGCTGAGTTGATAGACAAGCATGTGTGTCTTAGCTAGTTGCCAGGGGGCAAAAAGCCCGCCTCAGCTTCACCTCTTTGCCTGAGACTACACCCACATATTATATAGTCTATGGGTGTGACCTGCTCTAAATGCCTTTGCTTTCTAACAAAGCTTTCCAGGAAATTTGGTAATATGACTGTGGGGTTTGCATTTTCTAGGTTCAGAGCTATTACCTATCACTATGTCTAACTCGCTTAGATAGCATCCAAATACACCCATGTTGGGATTCAAAGATTTGTTTTGCTGAAAATCAAGCTTAAAACAAAAGTATGAAGAGTTTCCTTAAGTAAATCAACATCCAACAAGCAGCGGAGTAATTTTAAGGCTTCTCTACATATTTTTCACTTTTTGAATCAGGGGACTCCCTCCACTCTTTTATATGCACCCATTGGTTTCATAAGTCTCATCAAAAGTCAAGACCAAGTTCTCTGGTCCAGACTTTTTCAAACAGAGCTTACGTCTTTTTGACCTTTGCCTTGAACAAAGTCCTCCTTCACTAACCTAAAAACAGACCTAATATCTGTTGTGGCATGTGTGTTCTTCCCAGTATAGTTTACAGCAGTTTATGTTGACTCAACAGCTTATAAAGGCTGTGTCCAAAACCACATATGCAACCATACGACCTGTTAGTTACTCAGACAGTATACGGCATCCTGCTCACTAACTTGACAGTTAGAGTGCTGTTGAAAACCAGCCAAGTTAGCATGCTGGCAACGTCATACATAAAGATTTAACAACAGTAATTATGTGAGTGAATTTTAAATACGTTAAAAAAATTTCTTTCATTTGTAGGCTTCCTGTTGCTGAATTCTTAGCTCTACCACCGTGTAGATTGAAGAGCTGCAATGCATTCTGGGGAACTTGAGTATGACTAGTGGGCTCCTGTCTTATAGTTGAAAATTCTGGGTGCTCCAGGATCTATTGTGGCATTACTTGCATGAGAAAACAATTATGTATAATTTGAAACCTACTCTTTCCCCAGTGTGATGCTGTACTTAGTATAAGCAGATTGATAATTTGCTGTTTGGGACAAATGCACTGTGTTTTGTATTGTCCTTTAATTCATCCCCCATCGGTGTGAATTGTGCATTCTCTCATTCTGTTGTGGCAGCTGAGTTTCGTCGCTTTGAGTGTGAACCATCTGAATATAATCGCAAATATTTCACACTCATCCTCAATTCCCACTTGTTCATTCACTCAAATTTGAGATCTCGCACTCCACAGTGGACGGCGATTGAGTGAGTGCAGTGGAGTGTGCGTGAGTGTGCAGCCGGTGGAGTGCTGTGTCCATGAAAGACTCTTCTTCCCCCACTCGGTGGGAGGAGAGGAGTGGGCTGCTGTGGAATTGAGAACCCTCATCCCCCCTCACTACAGTAAGAGTGAGCCACGGGGTTCGCGCTAAGTGCTGCTGGGCACTATTACCGTGAAAAGGACCCCTCTCTAGGGTGTCCTTTCAAGTGTCTGCTGAACGGGACACTACTGAGAGCCACGGCCAGCTACTGTGTGTGACTGTGTGTGTGTTTGTGTGTGTGTGGGCCAATGTACTTGCTTGTATAATGTGTTGCCGGGAAGGTTTGCCCAGCTGAAACCAGATCAGGTATGTGTGACAGCCACCTCGTGAGTGTGCATTTATAGAGTGATGCGCGTGTGTGTGTGCCAGGTTACAGTATTAATAGACGGCAGTGTGTTGGTACAGGGCACTAATAGCTTCATGGCTGATACTACTAGATCAGTTTCCATCACACTCTGTGTCGTAGAAGCGCCTGATTCAGCAGGTGTCCCCCCCTCCTCCCTGAATGTCCTCGCTGTTCTCTGGCTCCCTGGAAAGGGTCTGAGTGTCCTGAGGAGGGTTTGCCTTGTGATGTGGCCAGACGGCTGACCTGCCACGGGTCACACTCACACCTCACATTTGAAACCAGGGCAGTAATATCTTTCTGTCGAATGGAGGGGGCTGAGAGCTTGGGGGTCGGGATAACTTCACAAGTGCTGAAAATGCTGTTTATTTATTGACACTTGATAAATTTATCTCACAGATACAGGTGTAAAAATGACACACACACTTTAGGTATTTTAGTAAAATAAGATATCGATGGCCGAAGCGCAAAACCTCCTGTCTGAAAAATTCACTTTTTTGAGAAAACTAAAAAGAACTTCTTGTTTTCTTACAGAATGCTATTTTTTTAAGTATACCCAATATATAATACACTGTTTTTGGACTATATTACTATACTATTGTGTTATCTCTACTATGTCTATGCAATATGGACTAAGTATTTTTGCCTCACAAAGTGCAGATAGGAGGTTTTGCGCTTTGTCCATCATTATATGTCATTTCTCTGTATGGAATGAAAATAAAAATTCACATTTAATGAAATGTTTTCAGCTAAACCTCTATCCAGTGGTATGAAAACAGACCAGAAGATAAAGAAATGGAAAAAGATGAATCATTGAGATTGCATTCGTTAGATAGATAGAAAGAATTTTTTATGGAAAGGATTTCTTTATTTTTGTTTTAAAATGGGCCATACTTTACTTCCTCTTGTTGCATCCTTTATCACTACAAATTTTTAACTCTGGAGCCTTGTTGGCGCAAAACTTCACTAATCTGCGACAAGAGCTCTCATTGGTTACAACCCGTTCTTGCATGCAACATGAATCCTTCAAACATTCAGGATTGCCGTGATTAGTTTGTGGTTAGAGTGTTTTTCAAGTAGAAGCTAATGTTCAAGGAGAAATACATTGAAGTTAGTTAGCTGACAAAAGCTAATCAAGAGTTTCTTGAGTTAAGTGTTTTCCAATGGGTGAAATGTGGCACAGTGAAGTGTTTGAATCCCTCTGTGCTTCTTCAGGATTTTAGGATCATTTTCCCAGCTTGGATAAAAAGTGTCAGAGGGTGTGCTAACTCTATTGGTTAAAATGTTCTTTTTTCTTCTTAAATCTCTGCTGTAATAGATCCAAAAGACCTTCATGTGTTTTATAGTTTCCTCAGCACTTATGTTTTACAACTGGAAGGGGAAAAGGGCACATGTTTTGCCTTGTTAGGCGTCATTGTGGCCCTTTTTCCTCATTAGCGCTGCTTGGTCAGCATCCAAAGTTCTCTGTAACATGGATTATGGCGATACAAGGGACTTGACTTGCTTTATGTCAACCGCAGTGTTTTTTCTGCTTTGACTAGTTTTGAGAGGAAGTTTTCAGTTTTATGGACCAAGAGTTGCTTCCAGTGCCATTCAGGGGCTTCATGAAGAATCACTGTGAGAACATGAAGTCTTCTCACTTTATGAGGTGTTATGAGGAGTGTGAAGACTTCAATCAGGGCCCTGTAATTCATGGGATGTAAAGGATTATGTTTCTGTGCACTGCTGAAAATGACAGGTGGTGTGTTCATGTTAAAGACACACACTCTTTCATGTATGAGTGTGTGCTCATACCCACATGGGTGTTACTCAAGCCCATAATTACTCTGTCAGGAGGAGGCTGAGTGGAATAATGCACTTATGAATACAGTAAGGCATAACACATATGAACACACACACATACACACACACACTCACTTTACTTAAACAGCATCATGAGTTGGCAGTGGGCTTCTTTTCCACCTCAGGTCAGGCTTAGTTCATGCACAAAGAGCGAGTGAGTGAGTGTGTGTGTGTCTGTGTGTGTGCATGTGTGTGCGTGTGGTAACCCTGCTCCAGTTTTATTTTTAAAGTGAGCTCAGACAAAGGCCTCCAGTCAGACTGCTCTGAGAACAGGACCTTGGGAACATGACCAGTAGCTGTTGCGTCACAGAGTGTGTATGTGCGAGTCTGTGTGTTTGTGGGTCCATGCATGAGCAAGAAAAGAGGGGGAGAGAGTGTATCCGACTTGTGTCTTGTAAAGAAGTCGCTTGTTTGGGGCTGAAAAGGAACAAAGAGGAAAAAACTCTTGAAAATCTTTGCCAGATGTGGGAGTGACACACACACACACTCACACACACACACACACACACACACACACACACACACACACACACACACACACACACACACACTACTCCAACACTGTGACCCTGAACGCAGGCTTGGTCGATCTTTGAATGTCAAAGGACGTCACTGTGTGATGTCATAGGAAGAATTTTATATGTGATAGGAGCAATTCATCCCCCTAACACACACACACACATGCACACACACATGCGCAGTGGACACAGCAGTTTGAATTCACCTACAAGCAGCACACCACACCCACAAAAGTAGCTGTCAACAGGTTTATGGAGGGAAAAAGAAAGTTTTAAAAAAAGAGGGAAAAAGCAAAAACAATAAAATGAGAGGAGGAGAGAGATGGAAGGAGGATACAAGGAGAGTTGCACCAGTAAAAATGGAGGGGAGAGGAGGCAAAGAAAAAGATGATAGGAAGGATGGGGATGGTCGGGAGAAGAGATGAGAGGAGATGAATAAAGAGAAAGGGGAGAGGAGAGAATGAGAATAGGAACAAGAGGAAAGGAAACAATAGAAAAAGCTGGAAAGTGGATGAAGATGAAGGAGAGACCAAAAGAGAGGGGGGAAAAGTGACAGGAAAGAGGAAGAAACAAGAGGACTGTGGACAAAACAGGAGATTAAAAGAGAGAGGAAAGGAAAGAGAGAAGAATAGGAAGGAGACAATAGGAAACAAAACAGGAGAGAGGGCAAGGGTTAATAGTAGAAGAGGAACAATGGAGAGGAGAGCTCAAGGGATGGGGAAAGTGATGAAAACAGAAGAGGAGTGAAGGGAGAGATAAGGAGAGAAGAGAAGAAAAGTGATGGAGAAGAGGAAAGTAGGGGCAGAGGACTCAAAGAGACCAGCAGTTACATCACACACACACAGACACACATGCTTACAAACTCACACAAACACACGAAAGTGTAACGTGTCCCATTACTGCTGTCCTACCAGACCTCATCTTTTCTTTTCTTTTCCTTTTTCTCCTCCTCTCTTTCAATTCTTTTTTTCCAGCGCTCATGACGCACTCGGGCATAATGAAACTGTTAATGGAGTCCGGTGGAGGCTGGATGGGGTAGGGTTTGGTGTGGGTTAGTGTTGGAGGGGGTGTGGATGGTAGGGGCGTAAAGTGACACCACACCAGGGTGCTATATTTACAACGTGCCTCTTTAACACACGGCCTATTTATAGCTGCCAGATCTTTTCTCAGTGTCCGCTGCACACTGCTGCACCGTCACAAACGCCGGCGTCAGATGGCATTGGTGGATTTACACTGCGTCCCGCTGCCAAAGGGAACACGCCTTATCCTTCAGCAAGTTCCAGAGCAAAACCCTACCTCACCATGCTCCAGCCACCCTCCACCCCTTCTCACTGGCACATTCAGGACATTCCCTCCTCAGCGCTTCATGTGCTTTAGTGTTTTCTCTCCTCATCTTACACAGATCTGTCTGATGAATGGAGAGACGGGGACTTGGGTTATGTTTTTCTCATGGCTTGACTTCACTATTTGAACAGGGAGACAGACAAAATAGGCAAGGAACGTGCAAGGTTTGAATGTGTTTAAAATATGCACAATTCAAGGGGTTATGGGTTTAAACCATGCAGTTCTGTATAGTTCATCCTTACCTGTGGCTCTGAATTTGTTTCAACACTGCAATTGAAGCCTTGACATGTTGTATTATTGTTCTCTTTATTGGTAACCTCAAATACAGACCGGTAAAAACTCATCTGTTTGCTGTTCACTACAGGAAGTGGTGGGGGCAGAATCAATTCCATTGTTTACGGTAAAGTTCACATGAATTCTGGTGGAGAGCACGGAAGATGCTCGAATGAGCCAACCCAGGACTTCCAAAGTCCAAAGGAAACATTTTATGGAAAACAAATTAGTGAAACACAATTAGCGCAAACAGTGTGAAGTCAAACTCTCCTGCTGTGACAGCACTAAGGCAATATATGAACAACTGAAATGTGCATGTGCATGCTGAAGCAGGTGGGGTAAAAAGTCAAAATTACAATAACAATTTGAGGACATGCATTTCTGTAATAAAAAAAAAGGCTTCAATTCACAATTTGAATGCAATAGTTATAATCTGTCTGACTCTGTGTATATTTGTGTGTAAGTGTGGCTTTGACAGTTAACGAGAACTAACAAAATAACCAAAACTTGAATCTTATAAAACTGTGTTTATTTCTCTTTGTGGACACGGACACATTCTTTATGGTCTGTATCAACTGTGCTCTCTTCAGTTCTTACTTTAGATGGTCAAGCAATATAGTGTTTCTCAGAATATCCCCACATTACTGAGGAAAATCCTTTGTTTTTGGTGATATAGATGGATCAATATTTGTGAACACTGTGGATTGCTTATGGGTGATCCACATCAACTTTCAATGGGATAGAGACTTGGATATAAATGTTAAAGAAGTTGTTTGACTTTTACCTGTGGAAAGTTGAGTCCTATCTTTCACTGTCTAACCCTCTATTCCACCAACTGAACTCTCCAATCCACATAAATCCGTCTGTTTATAGGAGAGTGACCTGATGTACCTGCAGAGAGGTACACGCTCTTACGCAGCGGCATGACCAGACTTTTTAAACTGAGGTGACCCGACCAGATCACTGAGTTATGCGGGCGTCTTGATTTGTGGGAACCTGCACTTCAATTACAAGACTTTCATGTTTTGGTTATGCGCTACGATTAAAGATCCACAGGCTACAGCATTTACAAAAAAGAATGATTAAAACTGAATTAGGACCAAAGTGTCAGCCACTCACCAGTGGAAGCTCTACATTATTTGCCTTCACTTTTATTTACACAGTTACTTGTTTTTATAGCCTTTGGAAATCATACAGTTGTTACATTCTTGAGTTAACAAGAGAAAATATAAACAATGTGGTGAAATAAAATTCTGCAGTGCTTTAGTTTTAAGTAGCTAAAAAAACATGAAGATGTATCCACACGCCAAAGCAAAGAGTAGTATCAAGTGTGCTTCCCTGAAATGCCACAGGAGATACCAGCTGCCTGTTGGAACAAATCAAAATAATTCTGAACATTGATAACAGACAATAACTCATGCTTGTACACGCTGATGCTTCCAGGTTTGTGGTAAGAAGAAGGATTCATTCATAGTATCGTGACCACCTCCTCTTGTCTGCTTCACTGTGACGCTGTTTCTGTCATATAGGGCATAAACCTCAATAACACACTTACACTATTCAGGAAGAAACCCTGTTACACAACTGTTCGCTTTTATTCACAAAAGGAGGCCAGAAACTTCAATTCTAAGAATTCTACAAAACACGCACATCAGCTCCACGCTTCGCCTTGAGGCACGATTTCACGTCTTACGCTGACGTCCTGAGCTTGGTGTTTTCTCAGCCTGAGGCCTGAGGGCAAGCAGCTGAAATTGAGGTTCACTTTACAATCTTACAAAATCCCTGCGTGGTCTTCATGTGAGGATAATTCAGATCATTCACCCTTTGAATAAAATCGCCCTGATAAGCTTTTTTTTTTTTTTAATCCTGCCCTCAAAGACATTCACTATTTAGTGGTAAGACACTGGTTTGTCTTCATGGTTGTGTGCCTGAGGACTGACCAGGTTGAAATTAAAATTCCAAACTTTTGAGAATGAGAGGAGCATTAGTCAACAATTATGAAACTTTACTCAGCTGTTTAGTTTCGTCCTAAATGCTGCCCTCCTTTTGTAATACTGTTGCCTCCTGACGTCAATTTGCTGCGTGCTTAGCTCACTGAGAGATAACCAAGTTACTCTGGGGATATTTTAATCCTGTTTGACACAAAATGCTCATCACTGAAAAAATAAACAAACAACAATAACAACAACAAATGAAACAAAAAAATCATATAAATAACTTAAATCCTATCACAATTCAACACTGCTCTTGGTTTGATTGGCGTAAGTTATTAAAAAAAGGTTGTTTAATATCTTTCCAAAAACAACAACTTTTAACCTCGCTTGAAACAGACAGAATTAAACACAACATAAAATAAAACACGGGTGTTTGTGTGACAAATTCTCATCCGACTTCAGACTACACCATTGCACAGAAACAGAATTACTACGTGTTTTTAATGATCTGCTGGCAACTGTTGACTCAGGAGACCGTGCCATGCTCGTCTTCCATGTATTAACAGCTGCCTTTGACACTGTAGATCATAGGATCCTCTTGGCACGACTGGAGCAGTGGGTTAGCATCACAGGCTCTGCTCTTTGTGGTTCCAGTACTACATCCTTACACCAAACATCCTGACATTAGTAAAGAATCTTGGTGTTATATTTGATAACAGGCTGAAATTTGATTGTCTGGTTAGCTCAGTGGTTAAAAACAGCTTTTACCATTTGAGGACTTTGTCAAAAGTAAAGGGATACCTGCCATAATGTGACCTTAAGACTGTAATCTTTGCTTTTATGATCGCACAACTGGATTCCTGCAACTCTTGTGTTTTGGCCTGGACCACTCAGTCTCGCTGCGCCTGCATATGGTTACAAAACGCAGCTGCACTGGCCCCCGGTTGCTTTTGGAAGAGGTTTTTAAGTTTTGTTAGTTGTTAAAGTTCTTAAGGCCAGGGTAATGTCTCTTAAGGTACCACACTGAGCTTCTCCATGACTATGTTTCTGCAAGAACACTGAGGCATTTGTTGTTGGTCAGCCCCAAAAAGAGGCAAAACCAAAGGTGACTGAGCCCATGTGGCAGCTGCCACTCAGCCCTGCAACAACCTTCTCTAGCATTTTTGCTCTACAGGTATTAAATCATCTATAAAGCCACGCCTTTTCTCCTTGGCTTTTAATTAAGGTTGAGTGGACATTGGCAAATTCCAGTTTCAATTTCAATTTTATTATTAACTTTTGCATGTGTCTTAGTATTACATCTTAGGCATTGTTTGAGTCCTTTTTGTCACATAACTTTAGAACAATTCCTTTTCCTTTTCCTTTTGGTCGATGACAAAGTTTTGGATCAGGTATTTGATTTCAGAAATATCGCAAACACAGCTCAGCCTGTATGTTTGATTGACAAGAAAAGGTGATGGGATTTAATGTGTGACCTGTGTCTGTCTCTACCTCTGTTTGGCATGACAGGCTGTTAAGTAATAATACAGGTAGGTGATGTGTTTAGTGGTTGTCTGTGTGGAAGAACTGGACCGAGGCTGCTCTGAACCCTGAAGTGGCGCTATTTGTTGGACCTGTCGTCGACTGTAAATGCAGCTGAGTTGCGTATGCGGCTGTCTCAGTGTCTCAGGGGCTGTCGTATGCAGCTACCTTGGTGCGAACTAGGGTGTGTGTTTACTCAACAGGGTGTTAACGTCAGTCAGAGAAATCAATGTTTATCCCCCCACGTGTCAAGAGAGGAGCACGGGAGTGTGTGTAAACCAATTTGCTTTGCCATCATCTGTTCTCTGTCCCCAAACACACACAAACTAAAGTGTCCTGACTCAGCCTTTATTGAGCCTGTGTTAGTTAGAGTACTCACCAGCACAACCAAACAAGCTGTGGTAGTTTTCCATGTGTTTGCTGGGGGGCAGATGCTCGCTAGCATGAGCTTTTTGTTGTAATTTTTTTTGTAGGTGATGTGAGGGCGTCACACACCCACAGTCATAAAACACAAGATGGCTTTAGTCACTATACACAATAATGTGTTGCACAGTAATAAAAACTGTATCACAATACATCTGTCATCATCCTGGACTCAGGGCCCCCCCCCTCTCTCTGTCCTCTTGGGGAGGGATGTTTGTGTCCACTTTCCCAGCTCTCCTTTGGGAGTCTGCTCCAGCTGCTGCCGCGCCACATGCTCTCAAAACCTCAGTCCCACTTCACTGACCACAGCCGCATCCCGTGTGATGACATCACTGTCAAGTTGTCTACGTACACACGCAGCTCAGACCAGCACATACGCATTCCCGCAGAGACGTCACAGTCAAGGCAACTGACACACAGTCACACAGACGTCTCTCTGCTGAAGTTGTAGTTCTCAGGAGGGAGGCGCACACTGGACTATTTCTGAAATGTTATGAAACTCTGAAGCCGTTTTTGGGTCACATGGGAGGAGCAGATTTTGTATTAGAGGCATATTTACATTGTTTTAGAGTAGCGTTCTAACATTTGCATTTAGGGTGTGAAGAGTTAAGTAAAACTGCTGGCAGCCCAACGTCCATTTGCAGTACTCTAAAATCACATGGAGCACACGTGGATTGAGTCAGCATTAGCTCAGCAGCTGAGTTGTGACCCATATACTAAAAAAATATCCAAATCTTTGACGTCACATCAGAGAATCAAAACGTACAATGTTTTTGGGTTTGCAAAGTCCAATACAGCTGATAATTTTAAGGCCTCGGTTTGGAGGACAATTCAGGCACAGTTATTTATTTTAAACAGTAATCCTAACAGTGATATACAATTGCTCAAAGATATATGATTGACGCTGATATAGAGTACATAGACCTTTGATTAAGTACAGAAGTCATTATTGTCACCAAAAAAATGATAAAACTTAGAAACGATTTAACATAGATCCACAAAATGGAGAAACACCCTAGACCAGACCTGGGCAAATTATAGCCCAGGGGCCACATCCGGCCAAGGTCAATCACAACTTAGAACATAGATTTAAAAAAAGTATGCCACCCTGTTGTGGATTTCTTCAGTGGAGACTAACAAGCTAAAGATGAAATAAAACACTGGTGCAGTGCACATTTTTACTGTTGATAACTTCTACAGGAATATTTTCCTTTTTGACCCAAACCACAATTTCACATAATTACAGAATATCAACTGAATCATTGCCCCACACTTTCAATACAGAAGGTCAATGATCAGCACAGAAAATGATTTGTCATTGTCTTGTTTCAGTTTATTTCCCTGGTTACCAGTCGCATCAAATCAAGATATATGGGTAAGTGCATTTTACAATGGGAAAAAATTCATATTGAACAGAATTCAGTTCATGTTATTATTGGTTAAACCTCTGACACAATTCTGGTTCCTGATGTGGCCCCTCATAAAAATTATTTGTCCACCCCTGCCACAGACAGGTTGCCAGCAAATTACAGGGCTGAGATTTAGAGGCAGACAACCAATCACATGCAGACTTGCACTCAAAGGCAATTTAGAGTGACCAGTCAATCTAGGGAGCATGTTTTTAGACTGTAAGAGGAAGACAGTACTTAGAGAAAATGCACAAATGGAAGAGCAGAACATGCACTCCAAAAACAGGAAAGCACCCACCTGCTTGATGATTTGAACTACCAACCTTCTTGCTATGAGGCAGCAGCGTTATCAACTGTACCCTTGTGCACCATTTATAAGGGATAACTTTGACAGTGACTGTCAAACTCTTCCATTCTTGTGTTTGTGTTAGAGGTGATCAGTTGAGTCTTGTTCAGGTTGATGCATGTCTTCCTGTATTTATAGTGTATCTGTTCTGTAAAAAGTGAATATTTGATGGACTTGTGGGGCATCATCAGCATTTATGGATAGTCCCTGTTTCCCTGTGGCACCGGCTCCCGGCACAACAGTCATGTTTTCCACTTCAGAGTTTAAATGTGAATATGTGTGTGGGTGGAATTATTGCATGTTGAGTTCGGATGAAGTGTGGAAAGAATAATCAAGATCAGAAGAGTAGCATGAAGCAGTCGTCTCTCTTAGATGTACATTTTTTTCTCTTGAAGCTTCTGTAAGTTGCATTTTAAAAATGAAACTCTTTTTTAACCTTCAACAATTGGACACTGGGAATTTAAACTGATTTTCACTTTTAAATGATAGAAAGATTGTTTGCGTGGTCACTTAATTCAACAAAATCCTGCAGATTATGAGCTTATCATTATGTAACTCTTTTCTACGTCTCTCAGCGTTGCGTAGCCATGATAAGAAGAGTCTGAGATCTCAGTCAGAGTCATCGCCCGAGTGTTTATCACATGATGTTTAAGTGACCCTAAGAAAGGGAGTTATTAGACGTGAGGTTCATGCTTCCCTGGTCATGTCGGGTGTGTCCCTCACACGCTGTCTATCACCGGCGCTCATCCCCTAAGGTGAACACTCTCAGTTTGCATGTTCACAACTCTCACAACTCAATCTCAGTAGAAAAGAGAAGTATGAGGGGAAACTAATCTTCTGAGAAATGTTGGGGCGGAAGGACGGAGGAGATGGGAGGAAGGGAAGCCTCAGGGGGTGACAGATCCTCCTGTATCAGGCCTGCTTGAGTCGCAGCATTGATCTCATGAATAATAGAGCTTCAGTAGCCATGTGATGGTATTAGACATGACATCCAACGGCGGCCTGAACCGCCACTCCTTAAAGCCACACACACACACACACACACACACACACACACACACACACACACACACACACACACACACGCTTGCATATTTGTGTGCTGCTTTGTAAGTCTCTTACTTATCCAGTCTAATCGGCCCAACTGTGAAAACAAACAATCTAAATGAAAGTTTCCTAAAGGTCATTGTTAACTTGCCAACATGTTAAGCTGAATCAAAGTTATTTCTGTTTGGCTACAAATCACTGACTCACATCAGAGTCATTAATCTGAAAACAGCCTCATAAAAGAATAACAGATTCCACTAAACAAGACAAGCTTCTGTGTTTCTTTGTATTCCTCATCTTCTTAATAATACATAGTGAAACAGCTCAGTGCTCAGAGCTAACGCGCACACATGCTGCCGCTGTCATGTTTCTGTCAGTCTCTGCACATCAGTCATTCACCGTGACAAATCTCTGTGAGAAAAATCTGCAAGTCTGCATTTTTCTCCCCCAGCAGATTGTGTGTTCAGGTTTGTCTTACCTGCTCTGCTCCTGATTAATTCATCCATGGAAGCAACTGGTGAGTGCTGGGGGAGGCAGGAGCCCAGAGTGGGTGAGGTGGAAGAACGGGCAAGATGAGGCCAGTGCTGCAAAGTAACCAAGAACCTGCAGACATAGTTTTATAAAACTTTTCTTATTCACTTTACCCAACTTTATCCTATATGTTAGTTAGACCAAGGGTTCCCAAACTTTTCTGCCCGTGACCCCCAAAATGGCAGCGTTGGAGACTGGCGACCCCCTGCTGTGGTACAACATGAATGGGCCAATTCAAAAACAGACAAAAACAAACAAAATACCCCCAAGGATACTTCATTTAACTGACCAGTAGAAAATTTACCGACTAATGTGCACTTTACTGTGTCCACTACATCAAACTTTGACAAAGAAATGTGAAAAATGGACAAAAAAATTCTGTTAGCATAGTTTTACAATATCTTTAACCCCTATTTTTGCTTTTATTCTTACAATATTGGATAAAATTGTTCATAGTTTTCAATTTTGGGACACATTCCACGACCCCCTATCAATGTCTCGCGACCCCCCAAAGGGTCCCGACCCCCACTTTGGGAACCACTGAGTTAGACTAAAGTAGCAGCTTCTGGTCTAAAAATGTGTAGCATACACAAAACCACTGAAAACTGCAGTTCTTCAAGTGTCCACTTGAGGCTGGAAATGTGAAAAGTGTAGAAATGGGGCTCAATTAAGGAAATTAATCAAAATCTCATGACTATAATTGTATTTTAATGGCGTATCAGTATTAGGCATGGGAAGCAGCATTTTTCAATTCAGATGTATTTTGCTGAATGACTGAAACAATGAAAAAAACATGAGCATTAACTTTAACAACAAAATCGTGTTTATTATCAATGTAATATAAATTTTAAATGTGAGGTGCAGACAATGTTTGCAGGGCTGTATGAATGAATTCAAGATCTCAAGAAGGTTTTTTTTATTTCAATGTATAAATTAAATCAATTAGTTAAAAAATTATAATAACGAATTACACTTTGATAAATAAAATTTACTAATTCTGGAGATGATATAAGCTAACTTTTACTTCTATAAATCAGCTACCTGGATACTGTTTGTCTGGCTCAAAGGACTCTGCCAGGAATCTGGTTCTTTTTCTGGGCTGCTTTTGGATTTTTATAAAAAATTTGAGGTTTTTACAAGGCACCGTATTTGTTGTTTGCAAAATCTGAATCTTGAGTATTTTGGTCAGCTGCTGTAGAATAACAACAAACACTGCTCTTCTGTGCCATCCTCAGGAGCAGAGTGCGCATGAGCGGAGTGAGTGAGAGAAGCACACATCTAGAAAAGAAACTGAAACTGAAAAGTGGATCTTATCAATATCAATGTATGCTGATGACAACAATGCTCTCAAACACACTTCCGCTCAACTTTTGTAACTTAAATTTCCATAAACCAGACTGAGAAATGCTGTCTCATCAATAAGGAGGCGTCATATTGTGCATCACTCTAAGTAGTTTGCTGGGTACTCATACACTGAGAAACGCTACTTGTTTTCTGGGTTGCAACTATAAACTATGTTAAAATAAGTCCATTTTTTAACACACTTTTTTTGTAATTGATTATTCCAAATTAAAACACTTAAGTCCCAGCTCCAGAAAAATGGTATTTAACATAGCCATGTAATATTACAGTTACTTTCAGGAAGCTGTTATGATAAAAACCAGTTTTTACATGGTTGTAGTGGTTGTATTATGAATGCTTAAGATCCAAATCCAACACTATTGAAAGGAAGAACTCAAGTGGAAAAAAGAAATGAGTAAGGTTTGAGTTTTACGAGAATGTTGGTAAACAGGAGAGAAAATATGATGAATGTATTTCCTGGCACATCATACCCCCACAAACACACACCCCACCCTGGGGCGACAATAGACTTATGACTGCAGGACTGGCCTGTCATTATGTTATTTTCCTCTTCATTGCCTGAGGTTTAGTCAAGTACGATAGCACACACATCCAGTCACTGACAGACCCTTGTAAGCCCCTCAAACACTTAACCTGATTTACATTTCAGCATCGGGGGTTTACCTGCTCAAACCTGCAGCAGGTAAGCTGCTGACATGGATTAGCAAGTCCCCTGGTATTGGTCGAGTATGTGCTCATTCAGCAAAAAAAAAAGAAAAAAAATTAGAGAAGAGCACAGTGAGTGGTTGCCTCACATATGCAGTGACAAAAACTTGCATGCAATCTATAGAAGATGTGACAGTCAGGGCACTGTGTCAAGACTGGAGCTGCTGCCTGCCGGGTCACAGTGAGACAGTGGGTGAGAGGTTAGAGAGAGTTTTCAATGAAAGCAGAATTCAACAAAAAATTTAACAAATATTCATTGCAGCTATGTACATAAATTATCCGACACAAAGCCTGGAGACAAAAAGCAAAGAAGCCTTTGTATTAAGCCCTCTGTCATGTGCAACAATCCAAGAAAAACACAAGTACAGAAACTGTAAAATCAGAGATTCTCACACAAACACAGCTCTGTTGGCTGTGTTAGGTATTTGAAGTTTGGGGTGTGCAGTCAAACATGACAACGATTCAAATAACATCCCCACTCCTTAAGTGCTTCCACTCCCTGAACACTTAAAATTACATAATACACCCTCACCTGCTGCAGTCTGACCCACACACACACTCACACACAAACGCATTCAAAACATGCAATAACCTGCCCTGGCAGACCTGCTAAGAAAGAATGAACATGCCTTAATACAGAACATACTATATGCAAAGCAGGCAGCCTCTATATGCAAATAAAGTAGCCTACCTCAAGTGGAAATAAAAGGACGCTTATGTAATATGATTTTTTCTTTTTTTTCTCAATTGTAAAGCAAGGCACTGCAGCCTGAAGTTCACCAACACAAATGCAGATAAACAGCTCTTAGAGTAAATCAAAATCTTAGACTCATTCATATTTTTGTGCGAACTTTTCTTATGTAAAACACAAAAGGTAGCATAAGGATCAAAGAGGGCTATGATTTCACTCTGGCCTGGTCTGTTACTCTTTGTCACGTCTTTAACTCATTGCTTTGATTTTAAATCTACTTTTTTCTCTTTGGGTTTTTTGGTCATTAGGTTATACAGGTAATTAAAACAAACAGATATTTTCATCGCTCTGGTAGAGCTACTTTCTTCCCCCTCATCAGGACCAACTAACATGTAAATTGCTAACTTGCTGCCAACAAGGTGTACTCATATCTTTGTTAGTTATTGAGTTAGTTCTGTAGTTTTGCTGAGTCTGCACATCCAATTCTGTCTCAATTAACCATGATACATACTGTGCCTCCTCTTGAGAAGAACAGTGATTTTTTTCACCAGCAGGATACCTGGAACACACAATTTCAATATGATTACAAACTTTGAGAAATACTAATTACAATAGAACAAATCTGGTGAAGACATTGACTGTCTTTGTGATATTTTTTTGAATTGTAAAGAGACTTATGAACACCCTGTATTTTTCTTGTCACTTTGATCAAGTGTTTTACAAATATCCTGTTTTTTCCCTGCAATTCATTGAAGTTGGTTTTCCCCTTAATTGGGGTTTCCCTGCACAACAGGATTTCAAATCTGAAACATTACACATTTTTGATTCTATTTATTTTAAATCAGGGAAGCCCCAAACATCTTTTCAGCAGATAAGGGGTAGTCAGATCACTCACACCTCACACCATAGAAAAATCTGAAAAGATAATCAAAAGAGCCACCAGATAAGCAGGCCTTTCTTGTATTTTCTCAAAAGAGGGAATTGGGTCAAAATGTGGCCTAATTATCTTGTATTATACCCCACCTTAGTCAAAAACACATCTAAATATGTTTATTTGTAATGCTGTTTTGGTTGTATCATTTAATTTGCAAAATCACAAGGCTATCCTGTTATAGCAGCCACAAAGCTTCTAAAAAAAAATCACCCATTGCACCTTTAAACCAAGAAGATTCACACCTGACTTGTTTTCTACCAATTTATCAGGAAAACATAAATCCACCTGGACATAGCTTATGTTAATCATTTGTCACTCTCTTATTATTCTGTATTAAATGCATCAGGTGTTTGCACAGCATGTGACTGACCAATCAGTTGCTCAGCATTCATCCATCAACTGCACGCCCATCACATGTGGAAAGTTTGTGAAATGCAAAACCGCAAAAACAACCACACCTGCAGCGTAACTGGTGTTGGTCCAAGACACAGGAGCAGAATGTAAATGTTGGAATCTCTTGATGAAGCATCTTCCTGTAAACAACTGAGGAGGTATATCCTCAAAGAAACCTCTGTCCAACACAGACACACAAACATGCACAATAACAATTTAATACTTCCATATAAAACAAATTATATGTTGTGCCAATCGGTCGTGTCACAGGATGCTTTTCCATGCCAAGTGTTACGCCTCCTCTGCTCCCTCATATTCAAATGATCGATTCCAGACTGTTGTTTTATTTTTATGTTATGCAGGAAGTATAAGATTCAGGAGTGCAGTGCAGACATCAAACCGTCCAAGAAAAATGATGAAATGAGTCATAAGACTTTCAGTGATGAATGCAATTGCCTCTGTAATAAAACCGAAAAGAAAGACGTCATCATTTGGACTATTTCTGATACGAATGTGGGCTTGAGTGGATGACAATACTTAGCCCATTTGACAAGTTGTGAAGTGAAACTGCAATGCAAGAAGGATGTTCCTAGTATTGAAAAGTTCGGCGAGGAATTTTGGTAAAATAAAATCTGGAAGGTTTTATTTTTCTTAATGAGAGTAATTATCATATTAGTACACTCACAATACCCCCCACCTCTTATCCACACCTCTACCCCCGCCTCTGTCCTGGACCGCTGCACAAGGAGTGGAAAATACTGTCACCTAAAAATACATCGTGCATAAACAACACTCTCACAAACACATAGCTACACACACACACACACACAAACACACACAGAAGCAGAGTGTTTTTAATATTAGCAAATACAAGGCTGACACCTGAGACACTCAACACAGCAGTGTCACCCTCCCCGCTCTCCTCCCCAAATTAGTTGCAGTCGTGAACGGTGTGTCCCTGAGGGTCCAGTCTGATCCGCTTTGCTGCAGGCTGGCATTAAGTGGAGTAGGGGGTAGGTGGCAGGGTGATAAGTTTTGGAGGGGGGAGGGAGCAGAGGGGGACACATGCTTATGACATCACAGCCCAGTTGGCTCTGCCTGCATGCCGGTGGCAGTCACACGGGGCATCACCCGGCCTGACGTAGTTTTACTGCTGTTAGGTGGGGAGGTAGGCAAGGAGGTCACAGAAACTTAACTGGTCTCACATGGGGAATTCACCTCATCATGGCACACCCCCAACACGCGCTCTTACGCTTACCAGGAAAGATACAGGCACATATGCATACAACTGTGAAATTTTTTTTGTGTGTGTGTGTGTGTGAATGTATAACATATTCTTCCCTCAGTTCTTAATATGGTGAAAAAAAAAGATTTAAATGCTTGACTCATGTTGAGATTTTGTCCTCAGAAGCTTCCAGTCTCCGAAATACTCATCATATTTTCATCTTTCCTTACTTTAATTTTTGATCTCTCCTTTCCTTCTCTATTTCTATTTTACTACATCAAAATGATTTCTGTTTGTCAAATTTTCAACATCTTCTTGGTGATGCTAGGAGTATCGAAAAAGTAATCTTCCATTTTTTAAACAAGATTAAAACACTGTTCTTCGTGTCTTTTTGTAATTTTGTGAAGACAAAAAATGTCACAAACTAATTCTTCACACATATCCTGAGAATAAAAGGCAGAGAAAGATAAGAATTTATTTATAGTTTGTTGTGAAAATCTATCTCTTGACCTGCTGGATGCTCTTTCAGGTTCACCTCTGAGACTCAGTGTCAGTGCTGCCGTCTATTATTAAAAGCCCAGCAGGCAGCCAACTCTGGTCTGTGGAGCTTTTACAGAAGAGACATTGGTCTACTGTTGCAGAAAACACATAACACTCTGATGTTTAGCGCTGAGAGGAGAGATCTGTGCTGAGCTGGACTGTCTGATAGAAAAGAGACAGAAAAGCAGCAGAAAGCTAAATGGGAGAGTGATAAAACACAAGCTGAAGGCTAAAACGCACGCCGAGCTGTTTGTGATAATGTTCATTCCAACCCACATGGAGCAGTTAAATTGCAGTGATCTGTTCAAACCTGAGAGATTTTTAATCAAATGAAGAGCCAGGTTACATTACCTCTGCTTGGTAGATGAGCACTGGTAGGAAATAACCAGGATTCTCCAGTGTAACACTCAATGTAGCCAGCTGCAAACTATGGTACAAACTTGCAAAGCTTGTACACGTTTCAAACAACAGCGCTACACAATCCTTGATAATTTTACCTCACTGTGTTGTATCCAGTAAAAAAAAACTTTCAGAAGTGCAGATTACCTCGTGGTTAAGGTCTCGCTCCATGGGGTTTGCCCTCGCGCTGGGCAGCCGGAGTTTGAGTCCAGCCTGTGGCCACTTTCCCGCATGTCACTCCCCACTCTTACCCTGTTGCTGACACTATCCACTGTCCTCTCTTATCCAAACAAAGGCACAAAGGCAACAAACTTACTTAAAAAAATCAGCATTTTTCAAACAAATACACATGACACATCACAACAGTTTGCTCCCATCCACCAGCAAAAGGAGCTGAAATTTGTTTCATATGGATTCTCCTCAGTCCCCAACTTCAGTTTTACTTCCTCTGTATTACAAGCCTCATTACAACTTTCAGTCTAGTATTAAGACTTCTATTTCTGAACAGTCACTCTTCTCTCGAGGATGTTTGATACGCTTTGTCTTTTATGCACGAAGCACGAGATGAGTGTGTGTCTTGGAGAGGATTTGATTGTCCTGATAGATGCACACACAGCCTTGGCTCCCACACTGTCTCTCCTATTTCTCTCTGAATAAAGGTCCAAGTACACAAAGTTCAGGGAGCCTCCAGTTGCTGTGGGCGCGCACACAAACACACACACACACACACACACACACACACACACACACACAAACACATAAACACACACACATATAAACACACTGACCCTCCTGACCCACTTGCAGTTATATCACAGCGACCATGTGGTCAGGAGGGCAGGATATGCAGTCAGATAAATTTACAGTGAACAAGCTCTCACCTCTCAGCAGACCAGCCTGAGCTACTGATCAGCTCCCATTAACTGACTCTTGCACCAATTGGCTGCTATGTGACTGACTAATCACGGGTCTTATGATCCCGGCAACTGGACCAACAGAACACACGCATGTATGATACGCTGCCCTGATGCAGTAACCTTTGACAAATTAAATTCAGCATTAACATTTACGATAATGGCAAACAAAAACATGTTGGGTTAAAAATGTGTGCTACAGCTCTTTGCTGTTAACATTTATTTGACCTCGCTCTCAAATGTATTTTTTTCATGGAAGCTCTCTTCACTGATGAGACCTGAAGACTTTGACTTTGTGACGCTATATCTTTTCAACTCAATTCACAAATATATGATTAAAAAGTCAGAATTCACAGTAAAATAAATGAAGAATTCCTCATGCAAAAGTATTAACAATGCACAAAACCCTTTTTGGAAATGCTTAGACTGCAGTTAGTGACTTCAGTGCATTCTAACACTGGTGTACATAAAAGTGAATCATTTATGAGGAATCATCCAAATTTAGGACATTTTAATAAGAGATTTGCTCATTCAGTCAGCCTAAACATAATCACTCTCCCGAGTCGACACAAGAATTACTCATCGTTTAAGCTATGTCCTGTTATTTGTGCTAATGCAGGCTTTTTCTTATTCTAGCTTTTGTTAGTGTCTACTGCCATAATGCTAAAATGCTGCCAGTGTGTAAACAAGCATAGATGACAGATGACATCCTGTGACACAGCACAGTGTGGCAGTATTTTGATCTAGAAAATAATAATAATACAAATAAAGTTGCAAGTTGGATGCGTCAAGTTATACTGGCATTTATCAACGTGAGAATGTTACCTGCTAGGTGGACCAAAGGGTGGTAATGCATGCTAAGCAGAGCAAGCATGCATGTTTCAAGCATGCTAGCTCTGCTTATGCTTGTCACAGTCCTCGCACCAATGTTTACATCATTTACCTTGAGATACTGTGGTCATAACTGTGTTAAAAATTGTCCTCAATTTATACAGAAACCAAGATTTTCTTACTTCAGACCAGTTGCTTGTTCAGAATTTAAAAGTCCATTTACACAACAGAGAAATTAGTTGCTTGAGAGCATCCTTAATTTTACTGTTTTTATTTCTTTTTAAGGCTTTATGTCACATTTCTTCATTGACATGCTTTTCTAAAAAAAAAAAGGCTTTTTAAAATATTTTTGGTGTAACTACATGAAACATCATGTTTATACAAGCACAGTGAAAGCAAAGGGACAACAAATATGCTAAATTTATTTGATTGCTCTCACAAGAAACAGCAAACAAAGCAAAACATGTAATAATATTATAATATATTTAGAACAGTGTTCAAAGTGTTCTGTTTTTCCATCAAATTGATAACAATGCCATTTAAATCCTTGTTGTAACACAAAGTTTATAATCAGAAAAAGTATTTACTTTTGAGTTACACATTTAATATGTATGTTACATCATTATTTACTATTGTTTGAATAAAGTTGTTCATTACAAATCCCATAATACTTGTACACTACACCATATCTTATCAACAGTAAATAAACATGTTGTCAGGTCTGTGTGCATGCAGCTTTCACATCAGTCTGCAGTGTTGTTCCTGGTGCCCCCACAGTCCCTGAATCAACTCTTATTTTTTGGGATGTCCCTCAGGATTCAATTGTCGGTCCAGCGTGGATCGATTCTATCCGTCTCTTCGTTCATTCCACGCTTTACCAACCATGTGATCCGTTCAAAAATACTCACTCTGACTTGGCATAAGTACGTGCATGACTGGGCTCTCTCTCACATGTTTAAAGACAAGTATTCAGCAGCAGCTTTGGAGGAAAGAAGAGTTTCAGATCCGCATCCCTCTGATGCACCTGATATCCTGATAGGTAAGTTTACCTGCAGGGTGTAATAGCTTCAGGCATAAACATGAGTGTGATGGATGAGCGAGGAGGTGTTATGGCTCAAGAGAAAAAAATCAAGAGACAGAAAATAAGAGAGAGGAGGATTCTTTAGAGTTCTGTCTATGTGAACACTTCATGGTTATTTTCACCCATTCACCCTAATTACAGTTTATACTTTCATTGAATTTAATGACATGACTTTTTCAGTAACTAAAAAGTAGAAAGTAAACAAGAGGAAAAAAAGCAGGTTGTAGAAATTCAGTATCACTATAAATGCATTATGTTATATTTAACATATGCTGAACTAGTTTCTTACATTTCTCAAATGGTAAGGATTTTTTTATTGTTTATTTTTTAAGTATTGTAACTCATGTTATTTGGTTGCTCATTAAAGGTAGGAGTATTACTCATTTGTAGATAAACCCAAACACCAATAATGGTGTAAGTGTACACTCTCATTGAAAGTGTTCACTAACTTCAGAGCATATACTCACACTGACAATGTTTGAGTCAGACTTTTCGGAAATCAGCTAAATTTCATGAGAGACTTGAGCCCCTCTGTCGTGGTTGTTTGGGGTGAGTATATTCTAAAAACCCCAAAAGAGGACCCCCCCCCCCCATCTGGCCTCTTGGAGATACTGCAAAAATGCCCAAAGATACTCAAAGACGATAGGTGGCTGCACAACCCATACATTTATTCAAAACACTCCTTTTCTATCTGGAGTTAAAATTTTCTCCAATGTAAACATAACTAATGGTTAGGGGCCCTCTGGTCTTAATCTTGGCTTTATTATCTCAAAAGTTTGACTCAATTAGCTTACACTTTTTTACTCATCTTAAAATTTCCACTTTTATCTCAAAGTTTTGTCTTTTTTGTCTTACAAATTTGAATCAATATCTTACATTTTTGACTTTTTATCTCAAGTTTTGACTCAATATAGACTATGCCCGCCCCCGCATGCTTAAGTTCCTAACAGGTTGGTTCATTAGAAAATTGCCAGTAGCCTAGTGCAGCGCTTTATAATAAATATCAACAGTCTGTAGACATTTTGAGGAATTTGATAAAACTCTTTTGGACATGATGTAGTTTCTGTTTGAGTTCGCTGCCGACTCTCTCATCCAGCTGATCGAGCTCTCCTTTAGGTTATGTGCTTAGTATTTCCTCATACAACGCCACTTCAGGTAGAAACAATAGTACCTCATTAACTGTTCAACTGTTCCTTTTCCACCTCAGGTTTTTGCATCTTCTCACTGTGATCATTTGTTACTTCTTTTCTACTTTGCCAGTGCAGGGATCTAAAGCCCTTGTCAGTAATGTAGAACTGGTGTATACAAACTTCTCTTAATAGCACATTGTGAAGCACAATCAACAACCCTCTAACTGCTGCTTATTGTATGTTGTGTCAGGATTAAAATCCTGGAAAGCTTCCTCAGTATGTGCCAGATCCTGAAGTACTTTGGTAGATATAATCACTTAGAGTAAGGGGTAGAGTACTTTTCAATGCCTAGATAGAGAGTTGTGTTAAAAGGTTGATAATGAGCAGCCAGTAAACGGTTAATGCATGCACCTCGATACTTAGCGTTACCCTTTTTCCCTCATGCTGAACCACAAAAAGACGTTTGTTATGTAGAACAGAAAACGCATGTGACCTATTTAGAGGTCCTTCTGTATGCGTGTGTGCATATGTGCACTCTTACATGCTCATCCCCCATGTAAGGGGCCATCCCTTGTAAAAAGCGTGCGGTTTCTTCACAGGATATGGCTTTCTGTTGAAAGAGACTCAGAGAGGAAGCGATCTAGAGACAACTTTTTATTTTCTCTCTCCATGCATCTCTCTCCTTTCTCTCTCTTTCCACGAGACAAACGTTGTCTTTCATGCAGATGTTCAGGCTGATTTATGTTGAATAGAACAGAGAGGTACTGTAGGGTTCATTTGTCTGGTGGCTTAACATGTGTGTTGAGGTGATTTTCTTTGATGTAGTGGAAATTAAAAAGTCTCTCAGGGGTAGGAAAATCATCCAGTTATAAATTTCAGTTTAAAGAACAAGTTGTGTTTCAGTAGTTCATAGAACAAATCAAAAATAATAAAAAAAAACCCACATCTTTAACTGCTGAATCTAAGGCTTGTAAATAAACACAGTGCACCTAATTATTTAACTGTACACCCTTCATTGATGATGTTTATTCAGTGAATGCTGAAGAGTTGAAAGGAGCACTTGACAATTTCAGTGAGAGACAGGAGCAAAACACACATATTGTGCACACTTACTTCAATTATATCATAAATTTCGGCTTCAAATGATCAGTATTTTGGCAAAATGTTCTTTTAAAGGATGTTATTTAGTGCAATTTTTATACTAACATGGCAGGTGTGTTAAATCAGACCATAAAACTATGAAGCACTGACAGTAGAGATATAAAAAGAAGGAAGCTCTGACATAATAAGTGTTTTAAGGACATTATTATCAAGTACACAATAATGAATTTAAAAGAAAGGAAATTTAAACCTTGCTTCCACCCTGTGAGGAAGCACTGAGTTAACTTGCGTAGATGGTGTCAGGAGGAGTTTGGAACTACAGGTTGCAGCAGCGTCAAGACTCAGTGCTCAACATTTCTCTCCTGATCACTGAGGGACAGCCTCACTGCAGCTGCTTCATTTTTAATGCTCGTGTTGAATTATTCTGGCTCACTGTCGTGTTGTACCACCATGAACTGGGCCATGGAGCTGGTGAGCGTATCTCAGCGTGTCTATGAGTGTGTGTTTGGGAGAGGGACAGCGGGGAGACTGATGTGGCAGGAGCAGAGAGTTTGCCACGAACACTGGAGGCCTGTGGGAAAGGAGAGCCTTGGCAACAGAATGAATTAATGAACAGGAGATCTGAATGCTGCGTTTAACACAAGGTTCAAGCTCTCACTCACACACAAACACACACTCACTGACACACACACACACACACAGATGCATAGGCACAAGCAAAGCCAGCTGGTGGTTTCATATGCAGCACAGATTACCTGGAGATGCAGGCTGAGCCTCAGCAACTGCTATAACCAAGCTGCAAAAAGATGTACAGCTCACAGCAGCGACCCTGTGGCCAAGTTAGCTAACAGTGGTTACACAGTCTGATAGTGAAACAGAATCACCACGCAACATGTGTTCATGTTGGGTCAAAACTTTATGTCCTTGCAGTGAGGTATTTTCAGAAAACAGTCTGCAGTGCCCCCCTCAGGAAAAGACAGAAACACACCCATGTAAAAAAAATTAACATGGAAGTGATTCATAAAAGAAGACTTTTACACTTATACCCCTTTGAAAGTGCAAGTCTCTTTTAATGAACAATTCAAACATTATAAGGAATAATTCAGTGGAGTGCCTTATAAATGATTTTGAGGCCAAATGGCAGATTCTTTTGAGAGAATAACTTCAATAAGATTTATAAGACTTTTTGTCTCCTCTTTTCTTTTAAGAGTGAGGCAGACTCAAATGAAAAGCCCTCAACAAATAAAAATCCTGTTTTTTCCCCAAGTTTCAGCATTTTTGCAAAGTTGTTCTTCAATATTCTCCCTTCTGGATAATGCTCAAGGAACTCAAGCCGCTGTTTGTCAAAACTTAATTTTGCCTGTCTGCAATAATTGAGAGTAGAAGAGAAAAAGCTCAATTTAGATTCATGAAAACGAAGCCTGGGGCTGCTCATGTTCGAGACTTTTCCCTCTGAACTTCTTCAGAGGTATGCACACTCAACATTTACTTTGATGCAGTTCAACTCTGGAGTGCAGCAGCAGGTTGGTATACGTTTAGAAAAACATGATCTTTTTTTACTCATGTAGTTAAGATGATACAGTATGTGAAAGTTGTGTAATCCACCTTGATCCATGACAGAAAACGACATGTTAGAAAGTGTCAAATGAATATCTAGGTGTGTCTGTTGAAACCAAGTACCGCAAAGTTAATGAAACATATTGCTTAATATTCCTGTTCTTAAAAGCTTATTTCTTTGCTTGTGTAAAGGTCAATATCTGTAGGAAAAATGTGTATATTCAGTACTCTGACCATCCTTAAAATATATTCAAAATGGAAAAAACACAAACTGAAATTTGGCAGTACTGTACCTTTTTCCTATTGCACAAACTATCTGTCATTTTAGCACCACAACAGCAAACACAGTACAATAATACTGTTTTTCCTTTTTTATTGTACAATTTTACAATTACATTTGTACAAAAAAATGCAATTCAGGCAAAGGTAAGAAATGTTGGCTGGGGGCCTGAAAACAATGTCTCTGATTGCGGCACCTTTATGCAACAGTGGTGTACACCTGCTGATGCTCAAAGGGAGGGCCAAGTACGCTCACAGACATCACATGGAGGTGAGGTGAGCTAGCATGGCTTCCTCCTGGTTCACACCATCAGATCTTGAAAAACATGGATGAACACAAGCAACAAAGTAGATACCAGCATCACTGTGGGAGAATTCTTGTACTGAAACGGTCACATACAAAAAAAAAATCCTTTTTCTGTGTCTGTGTTGTAGTGATCGTTGTGGTGGGAAAAGGGGGACAGAAGTTGTGTTGTTGTTTGGTCCAGGTCCAATATGTTAAGAAGCCGAGGCGCAGGGTCGGAGGTCATCAAGTGGGGTTTAAGAGCGGGTGTACTTTCCCCAGATGTGCAGCATGAAGACAGAGGCGATGAAGAGCAGACTCATCACCAGCACTGGAACTGGGCCGCTGTTAAAACAAAGACACACCAGTTAGCTCACACACACACACAAAATCCCATCATTTTCTGTAACCTCAACCAGATCAAGAGTCTTAGTGGAGTGGCTGATTTTATTGATGAGCGGCAGGAAAACAAGGAGGGGCTCTCATCGCTAAAGGAGGGACTGAGTGGGGGGGTTGGGTTGGTGAGGATGCATCGCTAAGTAGCAGCATTGCCATGCCAACCGGCTCTTCAGCGGCCCCCTCCTCCCCCTGTCAGGAGGCTGTAATTGAGTTGACCTTTCAGAGTGGATCCTTTAATGAAGCTTTGACGCCGGCGTCTATCGCAGGAACAAACACACACTAGATATACAGCACTGCATGGCTGGTCTGCCCTCCTTCGACTGCTTGAGAGACGCACTCAATAACCACCACAGCCCCATCGATCAACTACGGCCGACTACAGCCCAGAGACAGGATGCCTTTTTAATATGAGGTGCAAAGGTGTAGCAGAATACAACTTTATGAAGTCTAAGTTTTTAGTAGAGGTTCAATCTCATCACATAATTGCCTGTGTGTGGAACACGCATCCACGGCTTGGAGATTGCTTGTTTCATCACAGAGGCACGTCTGCCTGATTTCCTGCCATTACACACGTCTCCTGTCCCACCTGACAGAACATTAATGACCATGATAGAGTAAGTGTCAGAAATCCTGAGAATTAGTGCAGAATTTTAGCGGATCAAGATTAAAAATGTCAAAGGTTGTATTAGTTTGTGTATGTTCCCTGTTGTCTAGACAATATTTGAGTGTTTAGATGGACGGATGAATACTGTGGTTGTACACAGCTGCTTTTACACACTGCACTTACACTTTGAGGCCAGGCGAGTCTTCTGTGTAGAAGCGCCACATGCCGCCAGTGCCCGCTGATCCTGTGGTCCTGCCACCACTGCGTGTGCCACTGCTGGTAGCTTTCCTGTGGAACATACAACTCAGGTCAAAGATATTCAAATTTTTTTCATAGCAGCTGATTTACAGAGTCAAAGATTCAGTTTAAGATTTTACTCTTAATCTGAATTAAAAAGTCCTGCCTCATGTAAGTACTTGTTTCCTTAGATGCCATAAATCTCTTCATACCCTTCACTATTATACACTGCATTCAGAAAGCATCCAACTACAGCAGCTGGTGATGAAAGAGCTGAGTGAATCATGACTGTTTCCCTCATTTGATGAGATTAAACGCAAGTTAATGAGGTAATGAAGATGGTGATAGTAATGGGTAATGAGAGAGGTAACAGCAAGCCTGTGATTACACACTGATTAAGCTCACAGCACAACATCCATCTGTGCTATTCTAATCTATGCAGGAGGGCACAAAGAAATACTGAGAGTGGCTCAACACCATCAGTCCTGCTTAACTCTGTGATGCCAGGTGCAGGTTTCATTGGCCAAGGTGTCCAAAAACAAGTTAGGCTTGTGTGCACAGGCTTGGGTGGATTGTATTGCCCTAACAGTAAGGTGGTTTTTGGAGTCTCCTTGTCCACAGTGCTGGCAGACACAAAAATGTGCCACTTTGGTGTGAAAACAAACACAAGGTGAATTTGAAAGCTTTCTGGTACATAATTACAATCACAAGTCACTAGCGAGGGTACTCAAATCCTCTAGAATAATCAAGATGTTTTGATAAATTCTTCAAAAAGATATTTTCTCTGTGTGTGGGGTTCTATGAATCAAAAGCACAACCAACAGTTTGACTAATATTTTCACTCGCACTAAAATCAGGTGATTTTACAGCAGCAGCAAGTATCTCACATTGCTTTAAAGTTCATTGTGTCCCTAAGTGACCTGTTCCATCTGTCACTGCACCCATCAATTCAAGTCTTCCTATTGATTTGTTGCAGACCTATGTGACCTTTGTAAGAAGTTAAACCTATATCTGAGGAGTAGGGATAAAAGTTGGGTTAAATCTGTGTGTATACCTCTGTCTGACTGTGGAGCCTGCAGCACGGGGAGCCACTGTCTTACTGGGGGAGCGGCTGGATGCCCCAACATTTGTTGCACTTGCGGCTGGTCCAGGCTGAGAAGGAGAGAAGGAGAAAACACAATTAATATACACAACCAGCAATCACAATTATAACCTCTTTCATCTATGCCAACCACACATCAGTGGAAAAATAGCATACCCACATACGCACTTAAAAGAAAAGTATAACTCACAGCATCCAGAGGGAAATTTTCAATGAACCAGCCTACTTAAAATTCATAACTTTGTTTATGTGAGTGTCTGATAGCAAAGGCCTTCACTTTTAACATACACTGTTCATTGATTTCAACTCATTAGCTGGTGGCAACACGGAGGAACCAAACCAAATATGGTGATATGTACATATAATAAAGAAATGTAACACTGGATAACCCGAATAGTATGTCTGCTGATAGTTTTAAAGTCTAAAATAAGGCCACGTCCACAGATGATGAGCTGACGTTAGCAACCCAGCTAACAGACACTGAAACGGTGCTGGCTCCGTCTCCATATGAATGTAATAAAAGCCAACTTCAACAGTGCAAGTCGTTATAAATGGGTAGTTAATTGTCTTACCATTTTGTTATTTTTGTTCTGATGCGAGCTGAAACCCTGAGCCCCTCTTCAAGCTGACGTCCACGTCAAATGAACACAGTCAATGAGTGAATTGGTCAAAAGCTGAGGAGAGAGACCACAATGCTGACGCTTGTCTAAAAAGGACACGACGGCAGAACACAAGCCCTGCACAGGCGACCGAGCACATGCCTGAACGAGTAGAAGCATTCATCATTAAAACCCTTACCTCAAATACTATTCCCGGAGCCCACTTTCTAATTGTTTCGGAAAACGTCATTTTTAAACACCAGTATATTTAATTTTTGATGAATATGGACAGACATTTATTCTTAAATTAGGAGGCAAATTAGTGCACTCCCCTTTAGTTTTCAGAGCGACGTGTCTCCCAGGAAGCGCGTCTGCTACAACCGTGAAACAGACGCCATTGTGGCTCCAACAGGAGGCGCGGGTAGCCTGACCGCATCGGTGGATTTGAGCCAAGATGGCGCCTCATAGACAGAGTTTCCTAGCAGTTCGTGTTGCTGCTATGGATATCTAAACTGTTATAGCCAATTTCCCGAAACTTGGACAGTGTGGTCAAGAGATTAGAAGGTAATAACAATCGGATTGAAATTTCAGAAATATTCAAAGATCAAGGCGTGCTGTTCAACTACAAACAACCTTTCACAAGGTTAGCTTTCGCAAACGGGTTAAAATTAGGTGGCTTGATAGACTCATATCCACTAACTTGATGACAGTGTCTTCACTGTTACATTTTATGGGGATTTATACAGCTAACTTATCACAGGCCTCATGCTAGTTCTTGCTGCCACCGTGATATCTTACATTTAAAATAAGCTGGTTATTTGTCTCAGGGCTGAGTAGATTGGTTTAGAAGCTTAGCATTAGAGAAAACATTTACATTACACATTCTCTTTTTTGAAATGGGTTGCTTGTGCTATGTGTAAGAAATTATTAAATGCCCCAGATTTTATCTTTATGTTTATGAATCTTTGACTTTTTATGTTCTCAAGATGCTGAGAATATGAAACACATTTTTTCAGTCTCGATTGTTAGATAATATGCTGATAAGTTCACCTGACCTTTTTCCACAATGCAGTAACACAATGTGTTTAACATTATTTGCTTTTCTGAAAATGCATACCTGATTTGAACCTAACCTATGCTTATTTCTTAGGATGGTTCGGGTGGTGTTCCTCCATCCAGACCTTGGCATTGGTGGAGCTGAGCGACTGGTGGTGGATGCTGCTGTGGCTCTGAAGTCTCAGGGATGCAGCGTTCAGATCTGGACAGCTCATCATGATCGGACACACTGCTTCTCTGAAACCCTGGACCCAGACCTACCTGTGGTACGCTAACACACCTCACTTTGCCACGCAAACCCTCAATGATTTTAACTAAGACAAGGAATGTGATCTCGCATTTAAATGCTACTTTGTGAGTGTGCACAAAATAAGTATTGAATTGTTTCCATGTGATAGGTGTGTGTGGGTGACTGGCTGCCCACCAGTGTGTTTGGCTACCTGCATGCCCTGTGTGCATACCTGAGAATGATCTTTGTGGCTTTCTATCTGGTTTTCCTCAGTGGAGAGGAGTATGATGTTGTCTTCTGTGATCAGGTGAGTTGTTTAAGTATTAGTTTGTTTGGTCTTCACTGTGTTGATTTTTTTCAGCCTCCTTTAGTCATTTACAGTGTCGGAGAATAACTTCCGTTGTTTACAGTGGCCTGTCTCCTAGTCTCTATAACTTACAGTCACGCCCTCAAACTATACCATTGAGGACACTCCCATTTGCAAAGATACTTTTTTATCACAGGTTTTACATCTTTCACACTGTTGTTTGATAGAGAAACTAATTACAATATGAACTCATATTCAAAGGGAACATAAAGATTTTTACTGTTTTTGTCTTTGGATGTGCTTGAAGTAGTTCAAAACATTAATAAGTAAATCATTTGTATTAAGGCTACATTTTATGTTTTATATTTTGGTACTGTGGGTTTAATGTTTCTAAATTTAGTTTATTTTTTTTAAATCCACCCCAGGTGTCAGCATGCATCCCAGTATTACGACTGTCCCGCCGCCCAAAGAAAGTTTTATTCTATTGTCACTTCCCAGACCAGCTGCTGACTCAGCGGAAGACGCTCCTGAAGAAACTGTACCGAACTCCAATTGACTGGTTGGAGGAACGCACCACTGGCATGGCTGATATGGTACGTTGAATTTGAGGGTTGAAAGCTGTTTCAATCTCAGGGTCTAGACTCTCACTGCTGAACAAGATTGTGTCCCAGGTAATATGTGAACACAGCATGTTGACAAAGAGATATATTACTGTAAAAGAATCCCAGATGTGCTTTTGTACAAGATTTTGTCTTAATAAAGAAGGGTTGAGTTTAGGTTGAGTGCATCAAAAGTTGTGTTTTTGAATTGATTTAAAAACTGCTGAAGGGAGGAGTGTAAGGAGCTCAGATTGAGTCTTCATGAGAGCCAGGGGAGAAAAGTATATGTATTCTTGTGGAAACATTATAAATCAACTGTATATCTCATAGGACGTGCTTCTGTTTGCTGCTGTACTTAAAAACTTTGGGTTCAGACCGGGAAGGGATTTTTCTGACTATAATAGCAGGGACAAGTATTACAAAATACCATTAATTCAAGTTGATGCTGCAATTTTGGAGGAAAAATCTTGGAGGTATTAAGTTGAAAACTGCATATAATAAGATGTAAGCGCTTTGAAAACCACCAAACCACCTTGAATTTATTAACATTTTACACAATCTCACAATTATTAACAGCATGATGATGATTTATGTTGAAAGACACACTATGAGTCAATAGACGTACATGGTGCCTTCAAAAGGTGAAACCACAGGAGATGTGATTTTATAGCACAGAGGTTGAAGATTTTATTTTATGTTCTTTATGGCTTCATGCATTAATAGTTTATGCATTAATATTTCCAGATAAATTCTGATGTCAGCTCAATCTTTAGTGCCTTCAAACAAATAAAATAGCAGCCACACTCTGGTAAAATGCCACAGCGTCAAAATCAAACAGTTAATTAGTTCAGTGCTTGATGAGTTTGGATAAGTTTGATCTCATTAAGAAATGAACTGACAAGTCAGTGTAGATTTAGTTTCTTATGCCCACTGAGATCAGCTGTGTGAAACTGTTAAAAACTTCAGTGTGAGAATGTTGATTCAAATATAAGGTATGCTATTTCAGCAGCTTAAATAAATCCAAGCAATAATTTAATTTGTGATATAGTCACATCTCCTCAGGCAGGAAGTGTTAAAAGCTCAGAGCTCTGATAGAAAGGAAATGACATTTCAGCGTGAGCCTAGACTTGAGGATAGTCAAAGACTGCAGGCTGTTATCTCGCTCATGAGGAATTAAAACACCTGTGATATATGTGAGATCCTTATGAATTTATCTGTCTCTGCTTCCTCACAGATTCTGGTAAACAGCCAGTTCACCGCAGGCGTCTTCAGGGAAACCTTTCAAGGTCTGAGAGGAGTCCACACAGACGTCCTCTACCCTTCCCTCAACACTTCAACCTTCGACGAGCCACCCTCTGGGGCACAGGGCCTGGAGGGGCTGCTCCCTGAGGGATCCTCCTGCTTGTTTCTTTCTCTCAACCGGTATGAGAGAAAGAAGAATTTGGGGCTGGCTCTTGAGGCTCTTGCAGCCTTGAGGAACAGTCTCCTTCTGGACCAGAGTGCAGGTATTCACCTGGTAGTGGCAGGGGGCTACGATGACCGAGTTCCTGAAAATGTTCAACATTACACTGAGCTGAAGGAGCTTGCAGCACAGCTCCGCTTAGAGGACTGTGTCACTTTCCTGCGCTCTCCCTCTGACTCACTGAAGGTGGCGCTGCTGCGGGGTAGTGCAGCTGTGCTGTACACCCCAAGCAGAGAGCATTTTGGGATAGTTCCAGTGGAGGCCATGTACTGCTGCTGCCCTGTTATCGCGGTGAACTCTGGGGGGCCCCTGGAGAGCGTGGCTGATGGGGAGACGGGTTTTCTGTGCGAGCCCACGGCAGAGGCCTTCTCTGAGGCTATGGGGAGGCTGGTGAGGGAGCCTCAGCTCCGCAGGGACATGGGACAAGCTGGGAGGAGGAGGGTGCAAGATAAATTTTCTCTGCAGGCTTTCTCAGAGCAGCTGTACGGCTACATTTTGAGGCTGAGCCAGTGATGGAGAAGCTGGAAGAGAGGCCTGAGACAGACCGTTCTGCTTTGGAAAGTTATCTTCTTCTGAACTGTGAATTGCCATTGGATGACCACGGACAGTTGGCCTGTGTGCTGTCTAACAGAAAGTTTGTGTATATGTGTGTGTGTGTAGGGCAAGGCAGCAGGAGGGTATTATGAGGACTTAAAGGACAATCAATCAGCATTCCCCTGGAGGGGTTGCTGAGAGGGACAAAATAGGAAGGATTCTCTGTACCAATTAAGAAAAGAGTAACGAGTTTACCTACCCTATCTTTGGAGAAATACCTCCCCTGCAAGTGTGTCTGTGTCATTAATATTTTATGTGAAGCAGCGCACCCACAAAGAGCCCAACAAATGAGCGTACCAACAGAATTGATTGTTTGAGTGAGATGTTTTGCACTGTTTGTTTTTTTAGTCGTTGTCTATGTGTGTGTGTGTGTGTGTGTTTGGGGAAAGAGGAAGAAGAAGAATGTAGTTACTGCTGTGTCCCATCACTGCAAAGTCCTGGATCAATAAACGGGATGCTTTCCACTACTTCCTGTCCGCACCAAGCTTTGTTCCCGCTCCTCACATTCAGAAGGAGCTGGCCTGTCAGTGACTTCTTCTGCAGCGTGGAGGTTATTAGCAGATGATAGAGCATGTTTGGCTTTATTAGAGGTCTGGCTGATGGCCAGCGTGTCTTTGTCTGGGTCATTATCAAGCAGCAGAACAGCAGAAGGTCATTGTGCCTGCGAGCTGGTCTCCTCAGCTACTCTACTGTATAGAAATGCTCTTATTGACATTCTAGAAGTCTTAATAAACAAGGGTACACATAGTTTTCTGACTCTTATAGGCTTTTCTTTGTGGACAAGTTATTTTGGCCTTTAACAGAACAAGCTAAGGATTCTGTGTGTGAGAATACAGACAGAAACACTATTGGAGCACCATAAGGATTCACAGACATCCACAAACAATGTAGTGGCTTTTGTTATCAACAAAGTCAGGGTGACAGATGAACTTTTTTAAGAGGGGAGTTGTTAAAAGTTTCTGTCTCTCTTTGTTGCTACACTTAAATTGGTAGAATTTCACTTGCAATTGCATTGACTTCAATTTGTTTCTCAAAGGGAATATGAAAAGAGTGGAAAGACATTTTGAAAGTTAGACTGAAGCTAATATACATGAAACACTGCTCAACAAACAGACAGTTTTATTCCATTACTTGTGCACCTGTCACCAAAAAGTGCTAAGTGACTCTTTGTCACAACCTGTGGAGCAGATACAGATTGTGCTTGTTGCTGTTGGCCCTTATGGTACTTCCTTACGGCACATTGATCTCTGTGATATGTTGTGCATGTTATTATCGTCTTTAAGACACTTCCTAAAATCAAATTGTCTTAAGTGAAAGTTTTTGATAGGTGTTGCCATCTGCTCTTTGTGTAGCATTCTCACCATAATGATTTAGTCAGAAAATAAGCCAAACAAATCAAACTTCAGTCAAAGAAACCACCTTTTACTTATTTAAGAAACTCTTTTTTTAGGTTCCTGTTTTCTATCTGCCACTCAAAGGTGGTCAACAGAATCTCCATTTCAGATTTCAGTCAGATTTGCATGTCTGTTAGCATGACTGAGTCTTCACACTTTGCTGTAAATACACAACTGGAAAATTAAACAAAAGTGGGAGCAGCATGTAGAATCCTTTAGTATTTCTCCTGGATTACCGCAGTGAAACTTAATGTGATGAAGGGAAATGAAAAGATATTTACGATAGAAATCCACAAAACCAAAAAAGCTAAAAATAAAATCAAATTCTTTGATTGGTTTTGGCATGCAGCATGAATGCTGACATAGCAAACTGTGTAGCTGCGTTTATGAAGATTTTCCTACAGCTTGACTCAATATGGGATAAGAAATCTACATCTTTCCTTCTTTGAAGAGCTAAAAATAAAATAACTGTCTATTAAAGATGACAGTGTCCTCATCCTTGTTCCCAAAAAGACTCCTAGGGAAATTCCCCTTTTTTGCAAAACAAACTACTAAACATGTCTTTGTCATTTGAGACCAAATGCATTTTGGGTTTTCTAGAAGGTCCACTGTGAGCTTGGGTCAACAGAAGAAGAGCTTTACACACCCTCACAGTTATTTGAATATGAAACTGATCTGGTATTTGATTCAGTATGTCTACAAAGTTGGTTTACCTGTACATCTACGTATTTCTTGAGTCAATGACAATGCTGAAACATTCAAAAACCATAAACATTATTCTCCCTATAGCTTGAATCGGCACAAGTGACCTAATAAAATGTGGTATCTTGTAAAGACTCATGTCCTTATTATGTGTATGTGCTAACTTTAATGTAAAATTCAGTATCAGTAAAGGCTGGGGGAACACACCTATGCTGTCTTTTGGGACCTTGTTGTGTGTTTAATTTGCCACAAAGATAAGAAATTCTTCCTTATTTGGATATGAGTTTGCACAAGGTACTTGTGCCCTCATGAAAGGTTAAATTGTAAGCCTAACATGCCATTAGTATTCACAGCTAATAGTTTGTGTTGCCTACCTCAGGGTCATTGATCCCCAGCACCTTCCATTGTTTGAAGCATGCTTTTATAGTTTATAGATGACTTGGCTGTTCATTACTGACATTTTTTCTTTTCTACAGAAACCATTCTAAAACAGTTCCAACTGTGAGGTATAACAAAACACATGATGTCTGAAAACAAAGAAAGGCATTTTAAATGTTCTGAGTATTCAATTGTTAACTTAATATTTGGAATAAAAAGGAAAAATGGCTTCAGGGAACATTTAAAGATGGTTTATAAATATGAAATGCTGCTGGTAGACTTAGAAAGCAGCAGTGTGTGTGTGGGGGGCAGAGGTGGGGGTGGGGGGGTAAGTGTATGTGTGTATTAAGAGTAGATGATGAGGAGGGTGTTACTACTGTGATTTAGGGGCCCTGCTGGGCCAGGTGATAAAAGGCCCGGTGGAGTCTGTGTAGGAGAAACAAACACACTGCAGTAAACACTCATCAGGCTCCGTTCAGAGTAAATGTGTCCCACTTTATTGCCTGTAGTTTCTTATCTCCCCTGTCACTCTGCACAGAAACTGTCTTTAACTCAAAGTTGTAGAAAATGCCCCCTACCTCCCTTCCAGCCCCCCCCCACCCCTCTGTCATTGCCCTGTGGTGGGGTGGATATTGAGATCACGGTGTGTCTGAGTGGCACTGATAACCGGTACCCAGGTGCCACTGGCACATGGTGTTTAATTAATTAATGAGACCGCAGGGTTGGTTTTCTAATTCCACCTAGCCAGCACCGGGCTGTGGGGAAGATAGCCGCGAAATGTTTAGGTGTGTGTTTTCAGGCGAGGAGCTGAGAGATGTATGTGCATATGTGTGTGTGTGTGTGTGTGTGTGTGTGTGTGTGTGTGTGCATGTGTGCATGTGTGTGCACGTCTGTGTCATGAATGTAGATCTATTTTGTTGGCAGTTTTGGAGCTGGTTTCCTTATTAGTTGAATATTAAGTATGTATGGAATATTTTTACCCTGACTTTTAATCTTGCCCAATGATTGGGAGTTAATCATGGGCTAAATGAAGATGATGATGGAGGAAACACAGTTAGTGCAAATGCATCAATCTGAGCTCTTCCTCCAGCACTCTAACCAGGTCATGGACTCATTGCCCTGAAACAGAGAAATGTACCTGACATTTAAACATATTGCAGGTAGAGGGTATTGTTTAGAGCAGGGGTATGTTATTTATTTACTGTAATGAAATGAATGGGTATGGTTTTTTATAGGTCATTAAAACAGTGTGATCTCTGATTATTATGAAAACTCTGTCACTTTATGAAATAAGTAATGCAAACAAAATAGAAAAATGTATTTCTTAAAAATTCAGCTTTTTTACATTATCTCAAGGGCTAAAGTGACTCTGAGTTAAAAGGTTAAAAGATGAACTATGTAAACTACAAACATTAAGTTAATGCAAAACATACTGAACAAACAGTGATCTAGCATAAAAAGTTTAAAGTTTATCATAAAGTTAAAAATAGAGCGTTATAAAAAAATATTTAACAGTGTCATATTCTTCAATGTTTGATAGAGAGTTACACAAAATCGTTACCCATATTCCTGTTTTCCTCTACAGGCTGGAGGATTTTTACTGTTGGACAAATGTAGAGCAGAGACGGAGCCATCCTGGTCGTGAATGATAGAAACTGCTTAACCAGTGAAAAAAAATCCACATTTGTATTCACAGCTCATCTTTAAGAGCTGTTTTACATGGTACATGCTAACAAATTATGTATTTCTCTCTTTACTGCTTCCATAAACTACTCAAATATATTAGCTTACACCTCATAAATGTTAACGCTGCACAACTCTTATAGTCACACAGGCAAACAGTCCCAGCAGCTGATCTTACAGAGGGAAGGAATGATTTACTTAAGCTTCATAAACTCTTTTCTCTGCGGGAGATCATAATAAAACTTCTTTAATCTCTGATAGTGGAATATTATAGATAGCCTCTATAAAAATAACTTTATGACTTAAGAAAAAGAAGCAGTACGACTTGTTCTATGCTGTGTTGGGTATATTTAAACCTTATCAGAGTTTCAAGATAAATGCATCCATAGATTTCAAACACAAGACATCATCTAATTCACAGTGGGTTAGCTCATAAAAAAGGGGAGTCTCTTTTAAGATGTAGAGTTGTAACAGAGTTTTTACCATCAATGAAAAACCGTGAGACTGTCAGCCAAGAAACACAAAAACATGAAGAGAAAAAAAACAAACAGATGATGGAGATTTCTCACTGTTCTAACTTGAATAAATTTAACTTGATATGATAATACTAAATGGTCATATTAAATATCTTTATTTTTCTGTTTCATATGAACTTCCGGCTCTCCCACTCCTGTCCTCCCCATGTTATTTGTCTCTGTCTCTTTTATGTTTCTTGGATGGGATGTAGCTGTAGCTGAAAGGCAAAATCTTATGTACTGAAACATGTACACTAGTTGTCAATAAATGATTCTGATTCTGATGTTTCTTTTGGGATGTCAGGACTTGTTTTTTTAAAGAAAAGGAAATATATGGCTGTAGGTCTTAAAACCACCATTACACAAAGGTGAATATGAGCACTCAGCTACCTCTGATTGGGCAAACTTGTGATCTTAATATGTCCTTAACCACTGAGTAAGAAAATAATTCATCTCCATAGTGTGGGTTGATAGAGGAAATGGCTTTTCAGACCCATGCTGCTTATTGGAACCAGGTTGTCAATATATTTTTTGGTGCTGTAAAGGTCTGCTTTTTTTGGCTTGGTGTGTGTGAGATCTCCAGTCTTTCTGCAGCCAGCCTCAAGCGGACACACAATGCACTGCAACTTTAACAGTTCCACTTAGGCTTAATTTCTTTTAAAAATGGATGTTTCCCTTTGGTGCAAACATAAAGTGAGTTTCTTGTTATTTGGATCTTAATGTTGATAACTGAAAGTTAATTTGGGGCAACAGGAACTGTAAGTGCAGATGCACAGTGTGTGATGAGACAATTGATTGTTGGCCTGATAATTGCAACATTTTAATGTAATTCACTATTTTGAGTTTTAGCAGATGAAAACAACAAGTAAAAGTTTCCTACATTTCATGGCCTACAAATTTTCACACTGCAGGTGGTGGTCTGCAATCTGCCTGTCTGCAAAATGTGGAGAGAACGAACAAACACAGTTGCAACAAGCTAACAGAGAAGTGAATATAGCAGCACCTAGAGGAGGATTTCACTATTTCCAACATAAATGCTAAAATTACAACTTTCTAAAATGTTTAACAAGTAATCTAAGAAGAACAAAATGTTAAAGTTTTAACAAAATCAATCTTCTAAGTTTCCTGTTATCCAAACTAAGATGCATTGAATTAATATGAAGAAGTAGTGGCTGCAGATAGTGAAAGCACCAAAACAAGTGAGTGCGATTGTCCTGATTTCAGAACTGCAGTGAGAACACTGGAGACAATCCAAAGCTAAAAGAAGAACGAGAATGAAAAAGAAAACAAAACAAAAAAAAAAGAATACATTCACTTGATAAATGCCTTTCACCACTTTATGGTGTTGCTGGGAAGGTATACCGTCTCTGCTGATGTTCTTCTACCTGCTCTGTATGACTTGGCCTCCATCCACATTCATCAGTGGCATAAGTTCCTCTATGGACGGATGGATTTGACATGTTTGAAGACTGGACACTTCAGGTTTTAAGTGTATAAATTTATCATTTCACATCCCTGAACCAATCAGCCACCTTAGAATTGTGAACAATAAAAGTCTGGAGGAAAACCTGTACATAATTTAAGTTTTAAAAACATTTACACCACTAAAGCAACAGTTTTAGCATTAACCCACCAACTGGCTAAAGTACCCACTAATCGACAATGTCAGTTTTGACGGCCAAGAAAATGTATGAAGGTGACGAAAAAGAAACATTCTGCTTTCATACTTCCAAGTCTTTGAAAGTTATGTCCCTGTTATCTGCCCCAAACATCACACATAAACACACAAACTAACTCTTTCAAACATCCTGGCTCCTTGGTTGCTCTTCCTGTAGCATCAGGGTAAAGCAGTAGGATGAAATCGGGATGAGCAGATGAGGGGGAGAGGAGAGAAGAGAAAGGAAGAGGCAACAGGAGAACAAACCTCCCGTTGAACTTGGCTCTCTTCCAGCACTCATTCATCTAGTGATCAGCTGTGAGCCAGTCAGTCACACTGGGTTTAAACAAACACATTAACAACTGAGTGAACGTTTCATGAGCTTTCACTTGCGCACAAACACCACCACGCTGTCATCACATAAGACATCCCTGCACACGCACGCATGCACTCAGTAATGGCACAGTTTATCACCCTGGGTGCCTCTAACCTGCTGCATTTGTCTGACTTCTTGATTTTTGCCCCCAGTCAGAGCACTTGTTCCTTTTTGCTTTAGGGATGCAGTTGCTTGAGCTCTTGTAGGCAATAGGCCATGCACCATGATCTTAGCAAACCAGTGGCCAGCTTTTTGCCCCAAAAGGCACCCACATTCCCCTGCAGGTATGACTCTGTAGCACCACATGGGACAAGCCGAGCAGACCCCCACACAGCTGGGGAGGATAACCCCCCGTGATTACGCTCACAGGGGTGAGTGTCAATCATGCTGTCTGCCTGAATGTGTGTGTGTGGCTGCATGTGTGAGACAATGCCCCCTGATTGTTGATGCAAGTTTGCTTTATGTACAACTATGCAATCTTAATGTGTGTGTGTGCGCGCGCGTGTGTGTGTGTGTGTGTGTGCCCAGTGCCCAGTGATGGCCTGTTAGATTGAGCTGTCAGTCGGTAGGCAGCAGATGAAGATTAATGGAGCGCGCAAACAATAAGAGGCTGGCAATGATCATAAATATGCTAATGGCCATTATCAATACACACTCACTGACATAAATAAGAGCGTGTGTGTAATTTGTGTTTGTGTGAATGTGTGTGTACAGTGTTCATGCAAAGAGGATCTGGGATATGAGGTGATTCAGGTTACTTGAGTTAAAATCATTCTCCCTCCCTTCGGGATTCATAGCAAAAAAAGGTGCACAAACACACACACTCACACACATTTCCAGAGCAGCAGTGTGTTGGCAGAGTGATGGACGGGAGACACAGGCGTCTCATGTTTTATGTTTGGGTTGGCAAGAGGGAGGGCTCATTGAGTGGATGACATGATTAGTGTTGCATTAAAATGTGTTTATTTAGCGTGTGTGTGTGGTGAGGTGTGAGAAGGGCAGTGGTAAGTGATGATGTCTGTGCCAAGCCTCTGATTAAGAGTACAGGTTCAGCTAATGGCACAATGAGGGGCTGATTAAGAGAGGAAGAAGAGGTGAAAAAAAAGAGATAAAAGGGAAGGATAGACAGATCTATTCACTGAACTGATGATGGGGCTCTTTGTTGTCTCATCCCATTCTGCTGTCCTCTGGGGTCCTTCCTGTGTCTGCAGCATACACTCATTTTTTAAATGAAAAACCTCTTTCTTTATTTCTCTTCTGCCTCCCCCTCCATCCTCTTTTTCTCCCTCGCCGCCCATCTGGGTCACACGGTATAAAAGAGAAACACAAGGGCCTCTGAGTCACCTGGAAACACACTTTTTAACCTCTTACCTACTTTTCAGCTGCTCTCTGTGTCCTCTGCTGCTGCCTCCCAGCTCTACCAGGGTCTGCAGCGTCCACAGGGACATGCTGGGTGAGCTCACAGGGCCCTACGACCTTCCCTGTCCTTCAAACATGTATACACACCCACAAACACACACTTTCCATGAGATCCTGATGGAGAGTGTAATTTGTGTGTGGCAGGCTGGCGATGGATGGAGCATGTAATATAGACATAGGGAAGTGGTTATGATTGGGGCTAATGAGCTCACAGGGGACACTGGGATAGAGGAGGCTGGGCAATGGCAGGCTGGGTTCAGATACGCTCCTGCAGAGGGTCCCTGCTGAGCAGAGACCCGTGTGGTCCTGTGGGAATTTGTTTGGGTACAAGTGTGAATGTGTCTGGGATGTTCCTGTTTGTTTGTCCCTGTGGTCATTAGGCATTTATTCTGCTGAGCTGGTTGGAAGAAGACAACTGAGCAATTTGTTGTGGCCTGTTTGAATTTTTTAAAATTTTGCCACCTTACACGGCTCTGCATTAACCTTTCACATGAAACACTGAGTCTCATTCTTGATCATTTTGCTGATTTTTGCTGTTTATGGGAACGGTCATAAAACAGCTTTGAGTCTGTTGTGAGGTCAATAAAGTACTTATCTAATAACAAAGCCAGCTTTTGATTTTTGTATTTTTAACTGGCGAAAATTGGCTTCTTTACATTATTTATGCTTACATAATTGAAAGTTTTCACTTCAAACAGAAAAGGAGTCTTTTAAATAAATGTGTTGGTAATGATGCTACTCTGCTGTCTTTGAGTTTCTTTGGGTATTTTTGAAATAACACCAAGAGGCCGGGTAAAAGAGCCTCTTTGGTGGTTTTTAGAATATGGTCATCCTATTCTTTTCCTTGAAGTTAGTAGAATCTTTTAATGCAGAAGATTTTTGAATGAGTAAGTGAATTCAAAAAAAGATCTTTAGTGAACACATTATTTATCTAGTCATTCATTCATCTGTTTGTTTGGTCTGTTTACCTTATTTATGCGGCAGCTATGTTCTCCCAACTCGAATCTAGAATATCTGAGCTCCTTAATTAATTAGTATCAGTATATCTATTAGGACTGCCATCAATTGGCCTCATAAAACCCCTTTGGAAAAAATGAGTGACATCCAAGATTCCACGTTGAGGTTTTATTAAATCTTTATTTTATAGAAATTGAAGCCAATAACTGTCTATCTAATGGGTACTTTAGCCAGTTGATGGGTAAATGCTAAAACTGTTGCTTTAGCAGTGTAAATGTTTTTAAAACTTAAATTATGTACAGGTTTTCCTCCGGACTTTTATTGTTCACAATTCTAAGGTAGTGGTTCAGGGATGTGAAATGATAAATTTATACATTTAAAACCTGAAGTGTCCAGTCTTCAAACACCCTGAGCATATCAGAAAATGTGCAAATATGGTCCGTTGAGCACAATGTCCTATTCAAGCAGGGAAACTCATAGTTCCAGCTAACACTGTATCAGTGTAAACTGTGGGTGTGTGTGAACAGGTGTGTGCGACAGTGTGTCATTCAGTGTGTCTCATTACCATGCATGGTGTGTCAGTGTTGTCCGGCAGGCTGAGCCTTCGTGCAGAGCTCCAGGGGAGAGTTATAGATTACTGTCCGGAGCAGGCAGGGGGCCAGGGGAGTCGCTGGAGCCTAGACCCCGAGAACTGTAGGCAGGGCACGGCTTTCAGCTCATCAGCCTCTCTCTGGAGACTGCGGAGCTTAACCTGGAGTAAGGCTCTGATTAACCAGACTAATGACATGGCCCCCAGCTCCCACTGCCCAACACCATAATCACTGCTTAAGGCCCTGGCTGGTCGGCACGTCTATATGGAGAGAGCAGTGTCACAGCTTTATGGATAAGTCTACAGACAACAAGCAGTTTAAGTCGACTGTCAATATGAGCTCTGAGAGTTGAGACCTGCGCAAGAGAGGCTGGAATGAGATCAAATACATTCACGGCTTCAATAATTTCTCTGTTTGTCAATTGTGTGTGTGTGTGTGTGTGTGTGTGTGTGTGTGTGTGTGTGTGTGTGTGTGTGCGTGTGTGTGTGTGTGTGTGTAAGAGCCTGCATGTGTGTCTCTGTATTTGTGTGTGTCACCACAGTTGGAGATGTTTAATGAGTGCTGATCGATGCCTCATATGTGTTGTCTTATCTCTAAAGCAAACATTTCATCAGCACAACGGAACCTCTCAGCCTTTGGTACACACCGAGACCCCAACAGTCAAACTGCACAAACAAAAAGACGTATGCAAATGAGAGGCAGAGACAGACATGCTATTGTTCAAATCCCACCAGCCAATAAGCAGAATCAGCAAACTCCAGTGGAGATGCGTGTCTCTTCAGGGTCTCAGTGGGTGTGAGAGTGTGGGTGGGGTAGAGGTGCACATGCTTTGCAGACAGAAGAAGATGCCGATAGTGTTTACTGTCCTCTGAGAGTAAAGTGATTTCTGACACCTTCCAAATGAAGCCCTGGGGGTGGGGAGGCCTGTAGCTAGATCACAGGCCCGCTTTATGACTGTTTGTGAGACGGTTAGACACAGAGGTAATAGCTTGACGTTTTGAGAGGAGTCGAGTCAATAAGTGATCTAGCTGCTCTCGGATGGAGGATGAGGTGGAAGGTTTCTTCACCCAGTTAAGATGCCAAAATAAAGTAAAACCTTCAGGTTAGTTTCTGAGGCTCCATGATGGAACAATGTGATGCCTGCCCAATCCTCCGACACATAAATTGTTAACCATGAAACACCCGAGAGTAACGGAACAGGGGAAACTGAAGATAAGAGATATTTTTATTTTAGGAAACTAGAAAGAGACATTTTAACTCAAGCTCTCAGATTTCTCTTGGTTCTTTTTCTTTTTAAATTCCTATGCATGTGTGGCCCCATCAATCTTAAATAACACCCATTTGGTTTGACTTTATATTACAGCAAACTTTAAAACGGTCACATGTAACCTTTTCTACATCTATACAGGCTCAGGAGTTATCTAAAAGTGGCAATGCACTGTCTGTGAAAATGCATTTATAGGTGATAAACACACATTTTGTCCATAAATATTAGCAGGATGGAGTACATGGTAAAACTCCAGCTGTGCTTCATGTGTAATAAACTATCCAGTGAAGGAAAGGAGCCAAGTATCAGTTTTCCTTGAAAAAAAAGCAGTTCAGAGAGTCTCATTGTATTACTTTTTGTGCTCAAAGTGGATATTTAGACGTTTTCAAGACTCAGCCAAACGTTCTGTCCACTCATTTCATCTTCAGGGAAAAAAAATCCCTGAAAAAGTAGTTACAATGAAGACTGTTGATTCAACTGATTCTTTACATTGTGGCATCAACACATATTTTGTTATGAGAGAAAGTGAATGTAAAATCAGTGCCCCTCCATGAGCTGCATAGAAATGCAACTCTTGGAGAAAACATTGATTGTTTCAAGATAGTTACACTAATGTCTGAAACAGTGATGGAGGATATGAGTTTTCAGGTTTTGGTGTCTTGTATGCCTTCATTTCAGTGACAGAGTGGTAGATAGTGGATAGAAAGAGTGGCTCTGGTTGGAAAAAGAACCTTCCTATTTGAGGACAATGGCCCTTGACTAAACTTGTAAAAAATTATTTTTCACCAGCAACACTGCTCACACTGCTTACACACGTATGGAACAAAATCAGTAAGGAGATCAGAGGCTTGGTTTACAGTGGATGGGACACAACCGGTAATTTCTTCACAGGGGCTCGAAAACTGAGTTGTTTTTTGACAATGACATCATTATTGACGAACCAAAAAATATGACATGATTCTGGCTTCACATGAAAGCTCAATATCAGACTCATGTGAGCCTGTAGCGTGCTTTTGTAACTTTACCGGGCCCTTAAATGACCATCAGTATTAGGGCTTACTATGTGTATCCATGCAAACTATTGCAGGTGCCTCAAAAAAAAAGCATCCACACATTTTTTTTTCTATTGATGTGTGTTTGTGTGTGTGTTTGTCTAAACAAGTTCAGGTTGGTAGTTGAGCGGCAGACAGATCCATGCCTGTGCTTATAGCAGCTGTGTTTCTGAATGGATCCAGTAGCCATTGTTCTCCTGTCACTAACTCGTCTCTCAGGCCCCAGAGACACACCGCTGACATTTACCAGAGACCCCCCCCCTTTCCCCCTCTCCCTCCGTCACCCCTTCCTCCCTCTTCTGCCTCACCCCTCCTCATTGCTTCTCTCCCACAATATCCTTCCTCTCTCCTTTCTCATTCTCTCTCTCTATTGCTTCCATCAAGTCCCTCGCTCATTCTCTCTTTCTGTCACTTCATCTCTCTGCGTGATGTGCAGGAACTGATGTGTGTGTGTGTGTGTGTGTGTGTCTGTGTCTGTGCGCGAGACAGAGTAAGTGTTTGTGTTAATGAGTGGCCCTTTAAGGCTATTAAGATAAGATTGGTACGCCCAGAGTCCCTCATTACCCAGCAAGCATCGCCCCCTACACAGAATGGTAATTGGGAAGGAGAGAGAGAGGGAGAGAGAGAGAGAGAGAGAGAGAGAGAGAGGGTGGGGTGGGGTGGGGGTTAATAGGAGGATAAACGAGAGATAATTGGGCGGATTGAGAACAAGAGTGATTGATCAGGCTGATTCTGTGTCTGCAGAGAGCGACGCTGTGAGGAGTGGAAGGGTTAAAGGTCACACACTCTTGTATGTATGTATGTATGTACACACGTGTCTGTGCACACTCATAATACAGGAAACACACATTTGACACGCATGAGAGGATACTCTTTAGACCTTAGGATGGGTCTGTTAATACTGAAAGCAAAGATGCACACATGAGGAAAGTTATCGTGAATGTTTGTGTTAAATTATTTTTGCATCGGGCTGTAACTGGTAAGACTTATGATCCTGTGTTTAAGTATTTTAGTTTCATTCTAAGTGAGAGCCAGTTTGAGTACTTGTATGTCATCATGGTTGTCAATAAGCCTTAAACCCCTCTGACAGTCGCTGTTGTCTTTTGCATATATACTGTTTCACATAGTGTGACACCAGCATCACCTACAGGTTACATGTTTAAACAACAAACTGCTGTCTCCTTGCTCATCATCTAATACCAGGATAAGAAAAAAAAACTTTTTGCCAGACAACAATACATGATTATTTTTTTATTTTTAATCTCTTTTTGTCATTTCTTTTTGTTTCTGTTGTTTTACTTGATTAATCAACCTTGATCATCCATCTTTATTCTCATCACAGAAAAAAAATGTGATTAAACACTTAATACTGACAGACCAAAGTAAAAGTAAATACATGTATATGATAATATCATGATATTAAACTCATACAGCTCTGTTCACCATCAGGCATGAAAAGTACATTTGGACAAACTAATTCATAAGTTCGTTAATTCATTGATTTAGATGTGATTTATTAAATTACACCAGATACTAAAGTAATCCGGTAAGAGCTTTGAATTATTGAGACAAAGTTTAATGCCAAAAATTCACAAATCTAACAGCTTATACCATAGATGAGACACAATTTTACTAAAAACCCACTTAAGTATTTGAGACATTTATTTATGCCACATACCTTAATTTTTAAAGTAAGAAGTTAATCTAAGTTAAAAAGAAAAAGCTATTCAGTAGCCTGAGACAGCACACCCACAGTGCCTGTGCAAAAGATACAATCTGTGGTGTAACAACACCATCCAGTGGTAAAACTGTGCACAACCACGGCCAGTGTAGAGGAAGATTAGTTCATCAGAAACAAATCACTATCATTTACATAAGCCATGTACACAACCCTAACCCTATTTCAACCAACAAGCTGCATATTACTCCAGAAGCTCAGCAACACTGTAGTTACGCCTTATGGCTTTGAATTTGAGTCAAACTGAAACATCAAAGGCTCAAGGCCACACAGTTTTTCACTTTATTAAACTGTACACAGATGTAGACTTGCATAAAATTTCTCCACTATCAGGTGTATCTCAGTCAAGACACATAATGAGCCTTTTTGGAGACTTTGACAGAATTTCAATCTTATTCAGACTGATGTCACTTAGAGGCCCTGCTGAAGATTTTAACATCGATTAAAGTTCCTGTGACAAACTCTTGGTCTGTGTTGTTTTTGGAGACCTGATGGTGAGAGTGGTCTTTGCTGTTGCCCAACATGTGTGTAATAAACCTCTCTTGTTTAAAAATCTGTTTAGGTTCCTAAAGAAGCATCAGTGTTAATTGCTTGTGATGCAGATGAGGTGCTGTGGCCAGATTGAAACAGATGAGGGGCTGCAGCATATATATTTTTTTAATTATTTGTTTATTAGTGTAACTGTATACAGTAAAAAATTTTGGTTGTTTTGTATGTAAACCACTCCATGTGCAACTTTGTGTTGGCTGAGATGTTCACTGCTTGTATTGTCTTCTGGGAAAAATAAGGTATGTTTGTTACCGTATATTTGTGTGTTCTGTGCATGAAAACAATATTCTGAAATATTTTACAACGCACTTATATATGTACTGTCTATAGCCAGTGTAACGCTGTACCAAAAAAAAAGTAATTATGATGATGATGATGATGAAAAAGTGTTGCCATTCATCATAGTGTTTTATACTGAGCACATTAGTGTTAAACTGGTTCTTGAGAAAGTCTGTTCTTATGGCGGTGTGTGTGTGTGTGTGTGTGTGTGTGTGTGTGTGTGATTTGAAAACAAAATACCTTTTAGAGAAAAAAGAACATTGTTCTGACTTTTAAGTTTCAGGGGTTGCAGGGGAATTGAGAAGTTTTCCACATTGTGTGGGGTATTTTTGGATTTGTGTGTAGAGTTCTGGGAATAAGAGGCATACTTTCTGAAATGTGTGAAAACAATCGAGGAAAATACTGTAAAACAGAGTCTGGGTTTTGTGATAACTCCAAATCACTGCCAGATCTTGTGAACTGTTTTGAAAACACAAATAACTCTGTGTGTATGGGGCAAATTGCCCATTTGATGAGTCTTGATAGCAGCACGTAGCGGCTCCTGATTGGTTGTTTCTGGGATGAGGCAGTGAAGAGGGAGGCCGGGCGAAACCATTCTCCCTCTTCGACTGAGAAATATGACTAATGTTGGATACGAGGCTCTTGATTCGGACTTACGTTGTATTATGGTGGTTATTAGATCGCAAGATTACCAATCGGGCTAATTTAGAGCGGATTAGCCTTTTACGGACGCGGTAGTTGGCGTTTAATCCCCCTGAACATCCCTGAGCATCAACATCCAAACAAGCAATTAGGATGCAGAGAGGATTTCGGTGACGCTGTGATGGACCCCTGCGAAGATATGCGAAAAAGCTTCTTGTGTAATGGTTCTGATTCCAAGTTGTTAAATCATTTGAACATCGCTTGTAAATAAAACTCAATAGCCATGATTTTGCTGCGGAGGATGCTGCAGCTCTTCGTGCTGCTGATCCAGTCTGGATGGTGGGGGGTCGCGCCGAGTCCAACCGATGAGGGCGCGCTCCGGGCCGGTCAGGGCGAGCACGGAGAGCCGGGCCACCAGGAGCATCACAAGGACTCCTACAGCACCTTTGCATCCGAGTTCCTGGAGTCCAGATACCTGTCCGATGACGGTAAGGACCTAGCCTATTTATTTGTGCTTTCTAGATTTATAGCAGGTGAATTTTGGTCACATCTTGTGTTTACAACAAACAAGCAAAATATACATGAGGTGATGGCGCAGGCCAGAGGCACAGAAACTGAGCATGTGTCGTTTATTTTGTCCTGCATACAACCTTTTTTCACTTTGTAAGGCCTTTCAGCACCCAGGCCAGCTCCCCTGTGAGGCTGCCCACCACCCCTCCCACTCTCTCTCTCTCTCTCTCTCTCTATCTCTCTCTCTCTCTCTCTCTCACACACACACACACACACACACACACACAATAACACAATTGTAGGAGGAAAGACAGCATAGATGACTCCCCTCTCTCTGAACTTTCCTTTAAACCAGCTTGAATAGTTTCTGTGTGGGAAAAGAAAATGCTGATTTCTCTTTTTTGTTTATTTCTCGCAGGTTATCCGTTCCCTACTGCCCCCCCAGTGGACCCCTTTGCCAAGATAAAAGTAACCGACTGTGGAGTCACCAAAGGCTGCATTAGGTGAGAAGAGGATTCATCCTTTTCCTGCTCGCTATCTGAAATCAGAGCTCCAGCTGTATTCCCTGAGGCTGCTCTATCCTAGAAGCTGTGTCCTGTTAAGTCTTTGATCTGTGAAACTGGGACAAAATTCCTTTAAAACGAGAACTAGTTATGTAATTTTGTGCACTCCACCTTCTCAACTAAAACTGTTTTTCTCTGCTGCTTTAAAAAACCGTGCTGACCTTTATCTGCTTTTGTTCAGATATGGAAAGCCGGGCTGCGATGCAGAGACATGTGACTACTTCCTGAGTTATCGCCGTATCGGTACAGATGTGGAGTATGAGATGAGTGCGGACACAGATGGATGGGTGGCTGTCGGGTTCTCCTCCGACAAAAAGATGGTGAGCTTGTACACATCCTCTCCGGCTTTACTGAAACGCTCCTGAATCTGAAACCCATTTTCATTGATGTCTTTCTTTTTATTTCCCATAATCTACTTTTGCTGTGAATTTTGCTGCGGTCAGACAGTTAAACTTATAATAAAGAATACAGCTTACATCAGGTGTCATCAGGGTTTATCACTATGGACTATTGAACTGGACTGTTATCAGGAACCAATCATTATTGGCCCTGACAACCATTTGTGTTCATCATTAGTGAAGTCAGAGACAATGAAAAGATAAATAGAAGGACTTAGGAATTTGAAAATATTTCAGTCATGACATCGTGTTACTTACCTCCAAGCACCAACTTCCAGTGTTGGAAAATTAAGCCAATACATCAGTTTCAAGAACTGCGGTTCCTCAGGTTTCCATTTGAGAGTGGATACAAAAGCTGAGGAAGCTTCATTGACACTTATGATAAAAAGCCAATTTCTGCAGCTGTGATAAACATTGCCCACAGCCTGGTACTAAAACCATTATGGTTTACACTTTGATTAATAAATATAAATATAAACATAAATATCTTTGTTACAGCCATTAACGCACTAATCTGAGTTGATTTACGAGTCCTTCATATCCAGACTCGACTCAAGTCCTACATCACTGGTCGTCACAGGCGTCTAATGTCTAAACTCCAGTCTATTTGTAACAGTTGGATTAGAAAAACTTATAACTGTGTTAATATTTTACATCAGCACTGCAGTGTTCTTATAGCTTTGAGTAAACCTGCTCCTCTTTTTTGCTTTCTGTTTCTCCAGGGTGGAGATGACGTCATGGGCTGCGTACACGACGATAATGGACGGGTGCGTATCCATCACTTCTACAACGTGGGTCAGTGGGCCAAAGAGATAAAGAGGAATCCTGCCAGAGATGAAGAGGGCATTTTTGAGAACAACCGGGTGACCTGTCGCTTCAAGCGGCCTTTATACGTTCCCAGAGAGGAAACTCTTGTGGATTTACACCTGTCATGGTATTACCTGTTTGCATGGGGACCTGCTATCCAAGGTAACTCATGAAACTAAAGTACAGAGCTAACTGTGTTATTTTTGTCTTACATGATTTCTCATACATTGTTTTACCTTGTCTTGTAGGTTCCATCACAAGGCATGACATCGACAGTCCACCTGTCAGCGACCACATGATCAGTATCTACAAATATGAAGACATTTTCATGCCCTCTACAGCCTACCAGACCTTTAACTCTCCCCTCTGCTTACTGCTCATTGTAGCCCTCACCTTTTATTTACTAATGGGAACGCCATAATGAAGTACAGCAGAGAAGAAGACGAAAAAAGAGAAGAGGAAGCAGCAATAAACAGAGTTGACATTTTTGTCTGATGCCACATCCCAGTGCATTAAGACACTGTAACAGATATATTAAACAAAACAGAATATATATTTATTACTCAGAGTTAATGCTGAAAAACTAGAAAAAGTACACTCGTACTGTAGAGGATTCATGTACAGCTGTTGGTACAAACACATGGTCGGATGTCAGAGTAGTATTATAGTTAAAGCAGACTAATGATTTTCATTATTCACAATAGCTTCCAAATAATGAAAAGTATGAGGACTATACATGCCAATAACAAAACCTCACAAGTCTTTAGAAAAACTGCATGCACAGGGAGAACTGGGAGTGAGTTCAAAGGCCCACTGTTCCTGGAGAAGAAGAGACAGAGCCTCATGTTGAACTTGGCTTTAAAAGAAAGGATCTCTGTGGGGGAAGAAGAAATGCTGTTTGCAGCTGATTGCAATGCCTCTTCCTGTCTTTTCACCTGTTATATTTACAGTTGTATCATCCTTTCAAAACAGCAGAACAATGATGGTTCACTTCCTTCTTTTTACCATCAGAGCATGTAGTTTCCAGGGTTTGAAAAACTTACTGAATTATGCATTTACAGTGTAAAAGGTTTAGGTTTTAGCACTGATACACTCTTGGTTAATCTCAATTTTCACTTTTTTTTGTCTCAACCACAGTGGTTGTTATGCACTGTGGCTGTGTTTCACAGAGAGAGAGAGAGAGAGAGAGAGAGAGAGGGAGAGAGACTGCTACATGATGTAATATTGCCTGTGTTAGCAATAATGCATTAATCAAGAGGACACTGAGGAGATGAGAACTGTTCTCTTGGACTTGAGTGAATTTCTGCTCAAATTGTAGCCTTTCAGTTTTCAAGAATGGATGGATATGTCAAAATGCCTGTCAATGACAAAAGTGCAATGATTGCATTCATCCACAGGAATCTTTTAATAAATAAAACTACAAAGAAAATGCAGATGATGTTGTGCATGAACAGAGCTATGACAGCTAACCATTGTGAAGACATGTGATGTTTTTTATTGCATTCAGGCTTAAACAACCTATCATTAAGTACACTCACATAATATCTTCTGCTTTTTCTGAATGCACAGTCTAGCAAATTAAATTTATATTTCACTATCTTTGAGTTTTGTCAATGTTTTTTTTTATTTCACTTAGAAAATTCAGATATGGTAAAGGTCTAACAGGGTAACAGCTTGCAACTACTTGTGGTTCTTAGTTTGCACTTGCTGCCTTCCTCAGGCAGAAAACATTTTCACAGTGCAGACCAGAGAAAAGACAAGAGGAAGAAAAAGTCAAGTTGCCCTGTATGGTTTATTCAATAAAAAACAAAGACACGATTTAGTTTATTCCAGGATTTATCTAGGAACTTTGACTTTTTGATCTCAAAATTTTGACTTTTTATCTCAAAATTCTGATCTTATATAGGCCAAAAAAAAGAAAATCTAAATAAAGCCAAGTTTTCAATTTATTATCCATAATAATGCCTCACCATATGCTCAAATAAAAAGAAAAATATGTTTTTTTTTAACAAATACCTAAAAATCTTGGTTAAAGTTTAATTTAGATTTTAAGGCATTTAATTTTTCAGCTAACATGAAGGTGCCCTCTTTGCAGACACATTGTACTTACCACGAAAAGAGGAGTACCACTGTATATCTCTGTTTGGACGTAATTGAACAACCAAAAAGTAGGACATACTTAAAGGTAGATTCAGGGGTCCTACCTGTTCTCCATCATGCCATTATTTACTATTACCATTTTGGGGCAATACATTTTGACATAAATATTTAAAGAAAAATATTTCTAGTTTAATGTTTACTGAAAAGCAAGTCCTCCAGTTGTTGCAAGTTACATACTGATAGTGAAAACAACACTAACGGGCTTTAGAGTCAGTCAGTTCAAAGGTCACCGGAAGCGTTTGCTTTTCACTTTGACTTCATTCCCCATAATTCCGTGGACAGCGTCATAGTTGTTACGTCACATGTTTTCCTTCGTCACGCGCGGTGGACGTCTCTGTAGCCTGACACCAGAGGAGCGGACCGGAGTCGGGGAACATGGCAGACGAGGAAGACGCGGCTCCGGAGCCAGCCGCTGCCTCGCCCCCGGGCAGCCCCCCCACTGAACGGCCTCACTTTGTCTCTTTCTCCGAGAGCGTCCAACCGGCCGTCGGGATGGTGAGCCAGCTGCTGAGCCAGCCGTCCTCCCTCAAGTTTGACAAAAACATCAAACAGGCCTTCTACAACACGGGGGCGATGATCTTCGTGGCGATCTGCTGCGGAGCCGCGGTGCTGGTCTACTTCATCCTGGAGGCCTTCCTCCGCCCGCTGCTCTGGGCGACTCTCTGCGGAACCTTCCTCCACCCCTTCAAACACTCCCTGGCCCGGCTCGGACGCTCCTGGCTCAGCGGCCTGCAGGAAACCGGGACGCCCATCGTGCTGGGGACCCTGCTGGTCCCGGTGTGGTGTGTGAACTACGGGGTGGAGGCGATGGGCAGGCTGTTGTTGGAAAGACTCACTGTGCTGGTGATGATCGGGGTCGGGACGCCGCTGGTTTACTTCCTCTACCTGTTCTGGAGCGTCATCGGTATGCAGGTGATACTGGGGCACATCTGCTGGATCATCGGGTCCGTGTTGGACTGTTTCCACACAGTGTGGGTGAGTGAAAGAATGGTGCACACACCCCTCTCTGATGGTGACAAGGGCTCAGCTGTGTCAGTGTGTGAATGTTACTGGGGGTGAGGTCAGCCTGCACACTTGGTCACCACTAAGTGGCTGCTGAGAAAGGAGCTGTATCATACAATTGAAAACCTATCAAAAACATCATCAACTGTGATAAGCAGTTACTATTTAGACAATAAATAAAGTGATAGAGATGATGAGTGTTCAGCATCAACTGCAAATTCATCCAGTATTACATCAGCTTATAAAAACAGTTCAATAAATGATTGATTAAAAAAAGGCTGACAACAAGTCTGTACCACAGTTTGTCTCCTTTTTAGTTGTACTAATCCACCCTTTCTAGAGTGAATATTTCTTCTTAAATATCTGCCACATTTTACTCTGTGATTTGAATTTGTGTTTATACAAACATATGGACAAACTCAGAACTATGACGAGATAAGAAAACCCTCTTGATAGATTCTGATCTTATTAGTGGCCAGTGATGTGTTTATAGTTGGAAAGAATAACTTTAAGAACTGTATTATATTATCATCCAAACACAACCCTCTGGAAAGCAGACATTTCTCTGAATGTGTGTATAGATCAGTTAACAACTAACTGGAGATGGGTACTGAATTTATTGCTTTTATACTGAGTACCAAGTCATGTAAACTCAAATGGTACCGTGTTTTGGAGCCTAAATGCGTCCTTGTGACTGTGAGGGAGTGGAAAAGTAGGCAGTTTTCCATATTGGGTATGGAGTATGTAGAGCAGAGTTTTAATTTGTGTGTTATGGAGAAAAAACCCTGTGTAGTTGTTGTTGAATTTAATTTTAGTTAAGGGTTTTCACGTTGAAGAAATTTGTGGAACAACTGTAATGTTACAGTACAAACAGTTGAGTGTTGTTTTGACATATTTTTTGAAGTTCATATTTTGAGAAATAAGTATCTTTCTGGAAAAATCTGCTTCAACTTTTGTCTCAGGAGATCCAATTTCCTCTGTTTCAGGATCTGATCGATCTTTACCTTATTATTCCCAAACAGCTCCAGGGGACTAAGCTTGGCTTTACATCGATTGGGTACAAATTGTGTTAAATGTTCCTCCTCAGACAGTCTATCCTTTCTCTGGACACAGAGGTGGATTGACACTGAGCCCCTGTCTATAAATAGTCTGAAGGACACAATATTAAATTACACTGAAAGATGTCTTTGTGTGGAGAGAAACCAGCTGAGACCTTCATGACCACATCATTTCAGATATTCAGTTTTTTGCCTTTCTCACTTAACAATGACAGCCAATGGTACAATACCACTTTGAGCTGAATAACTCCAGAACAGTGTAAATCCTAAGCTCAGGACAAGTTCTTGTAACTCTGTCAGGAAGTTTGGAAACTGAACAAAAATATACAAGAATTTCAAAGCCCTCCTCTGCAAGAGTCACAACACTTTTCTCTTCTTCTTTGGTGTCTCCTCAGGTGTGTACTGTGGTGTTTGGCTACCTACTGGCTGTTTGTTTCAAGTGGAGTCCCTACACTGAGCGCTACCTGCGGGCTCTGGCTCTTCCTGTCTGGTCTGTCCTGCTCTTCTACATTGGTGAGTGAGCATGTGTGGAGGGGGGCTGGGGGGGGACTTGCTCTGACAGGTAAGTTTTCAAACTTCTTTGTAAACCCCATTTTTGCCTAAGGAATGTTTTCTTTCCACCTCTTGAACATTTTTGCAGACTTGAGTCGACAGGTATCTGATCTCAGAGAGCAGACTTTGAAGCATAAGCTCTTGTGTAGAGGGAAGAAAAGTAGTCAGTCCTCAAGTAAAGATACGATGGGGCCTCTACAGGTTCACTCAGACAGAAAACATGCCAAGCAGATGAGGAAGTCTCCAGTATTTTTAGCACACTTGACCTTCATGCATGAAATTTTAAAAGTGACTGAGTGCCTGAATAAAAATGTCACCGCATGATTGGAAGATTATTATATTCCCAAAGCCACTGTGAGGATATGTAACTCTTATTATTCTACATCACAAGTCAGTCTCTGTCACAGAATTTACCTTTGAATACATGAAAGTTACGCAAACTCATGTTTGACTTCTTGTTTTAGTGTCTCTGACCGGCTCCTGGAGGGTGCCCTTGTGTGTGATTATGATCATACTCCTGATTGTCGGCTCCCAAGAGAAGCCGCCTGTGCCTGGCCGAGGTGAATACACAACATGCATACAAGCGTTTCAATTTACCACTATGAAAGGACACTGCTCCTCATCAGCTTAGTTTTAATAAATGCAATAAAATCAACTAGTAAATAGTTTTTTATTAAAGCTCCTGTAAGTAACATTCTCTCAGTGTTGATTGTGTGGTATGTCTCTTATCCTTGTTTAAATGGTGTTTTCAGACCAACAAAACAATTTGTTTTTAGTTTAGAATTGAATTTTGATTTAAAAAAAGTGTAAAAAGCCTGTTTCCTCAGTGTGCTGTGTATGGCCCTTTGCTCTTCTTACAGGCTTTAAACTCATATTGTGTCAACTATCCTTGGTTTTTTTATAATGGTGTTCACTTTTGTGTATCTTAAAGGGACATCACTGTTTTTTTCTCTGTTGTATAAACAGTTGAAAACTTGTCACAGGAGCTTTAAGTCGATGATGTAAGAGTAATGTATGTTGTTAGCTTCAGAGGTTCCTGTATAGTATGATTGTGTATTCTGTTCCTGTTTGCATGCTAAGAGAAGATAAGATAAAATAAGCTAAGCTAGACCAAACTAGCTAGTCTCATTTAATTGTTTACACACTTGATTTGTATCATTTTTCTTGTTTAATCCTCAACAATGAAATGAAAAAGCTTATTCATCCTCACGATACACCATGCTAGAAAAGTCAGATGAGCTCAATTAAACATGCAGACCAATTTTTTTGATTCACCCTCGAGGTGATTTGAGAACACGTTTCTATCAAATCAGCTCGCCTGAAGATATTTTTATAATTCAGGATTATGGTGTGGTGAGAGACCAAAGCTGTCAAAAGTGTTGTTGCTAACCTGATGTGCTAGCTTCACCTTGGTATTCCACAGAGCTGTGTTCACCAGTCTGCTTAATAATAAGTGTTCGTTTTAAGGTGTTGTGAACTATTTCTGCTCTGTGGTAGCTCAAGGTTATGACTTTTTGTACAAGGTGTTCCTAACCCAGTGCACCTTTTGTAATCTAATTGTGAAATAGCAGAGAGGAACTTCAGACACAAACAAATAAGATGTGTATCTGTCATCATGTATGAATTTTTCTTGTGTTCCTTTCTCCTAGGAGAGCTGTCAGGGCAGGTGCTGTCATTTGCTGCTAACACTATCTACATGGCCATCTCCTGTAGCAACCTTCAACCGAAAACTGAACCCAGTGACAGCTCGACTACGGGTGAGAAACGAATGCTCCATGCAAAAAGTTTGAGTCAACACTTAAGTAATGCAGCTCGTAACTCTGGCTTCAGCGTGTAACCACAGTGGTTGACACTGTGTCACTGCATGAGGCGAAACGAATATCAATTCTTGTGTCTTTATCCCTCTCTTATTTGCCTCGTTCGTGCTTTTTCCCATGTCTCCACTAAAGATGGAGTGCAGACTGTTGGCCCACTTCCTGGCACGCCTGGGTTCCCTCGGGGCTCTCGTTCATTACCGGCCGGCCTCTTCCAGAAAGAGAAAAGCTCCCAAAGAGCCAGTGACATCTACTTCATTCTGCTGGTGTGGGCCATTGTACTTGTTCAAGTGTGGCTCAACCTGTGGATCCTGCAGCTCCTGCCAATCCCCGTGGCTGGTAACACCCCACACACATGAAGATGCACTCATGCACAGCCTTTTCACTCTCTTTTGACATATCCTCTCGTGTTATGTATGTGTAAGTGTGGGTGCTGAAGAAGCTGGTGGTCCACTTTGGCTTGAAGAGCTTTGCAGAGCGGACACTCAGCGCATGGTGGACTGTGCTGGAGAAGCAGGGACGTGAGCGAGAGGAGGCCCTACTACCTGGACCAATCAAAGGCCTGGCTCAGTTCCTGCTACGTGTCGACACTAAGGTAATGTCTCCAACTGATCTGTGGATGCCAGTGCCACAGGACTCTTATTTATTGGTCTTCCACACTGTCATCAAGCAGTGAGCACACCCCCTCTGTTGTACATGTGTAAATAGGTGTTTTTACTGTATCTCAACCATAGTGCCCACTGAAGGGCTTCATTGACTTTCAGGCACTTTCTGGGTAGTATAAGTGTCAGTTGAGGATGACATTTTTTTGAATTGTTGAAAAAGTTGAACGATGAAGGAAGCAACTTTGGAATTCTGTGAACTATGAAGAGCACTCGCATCGTTTGGCACTTGCAAAACTTCTTGGAGAACAAGTTTGAAGGAACTTTTGTGAAAATATGTTAGCTCTTTGTGTTGCCTTTTTCCACAGAGCATGAACATAACCAACAAACATACTAGACAGTGATTACTGAGGTTTTCGACTGATGCAGATTTTTGACTCAGTCAAGTGTCACTCGGGTAACATAGTTCAAATAAATTTTAGGATAAAAGAAACTCGATATTGAATACTTAATCTGACAGAGAAATAGAAACAAGTGTTTCAGCTGTTCATTCCTGAACATCACCAAAAATCCAGAAACTACACCTAAAATTGTTTTGAATTGCATCAAAAAAGTAAACTATTTAAGATTTCAATGCTGTTATAGTAGATAGTAGATTTGGACTGATAATAATACCACTATGCTGAAAATAGTCAGACATTTTTTGTAGAGCGCTTTCCATACAATAATAATGTTCATGTTGAGACAAAATAGAAACAATTATAGGATTGAAGAAAGTAAACATACACTAAGAACCCTACTCTTACAATCCTGATAAACATGAAGAAGCAAAACCTTTGAGATTTTCAAAAACCAACCCTAAAATCATTCTGAAAGACACTGGGAGCCAATGCAGAGACTTTGAAATTGGTATAATATGGAGTTTTGGAGCCACTAAAATTTACAAATAGTCTTTTTTGGAAAATTAGAGAAGAACATTGTAATCGTCAATTCTGCAGGTCATAAAAACACAAACTAGTGTCTCATTGTTGGCTTGAGAGAGAAACTGACATACTTTTGTTATACTTTCCAGGTGGTTAAAAAAAACCCCAACTTATTTCTGAGGTCATTGAAATACGGCTCAAAACTAAAGACTGAATTGAATATCACACCATGATTCTCACTTGCTGAAAATAAAGAGCCAATACATATAGTTTTGCAGGCAGTACCAGAACCAATTAATAAAACCTGAGTTTTGTTCTAAATTAGCTGTAAAAATGTTTAAAATCCAGTTAGAATGGGTACTAATGGGTCCTGGATCATGAGGAAACACACAAACGTGTTTTTTGCAACAAATGTTACTCATGCGCTTCCTGATGACATTTAATTGGCAAATATACTTTGACATGCCTATGTTTGTGAAACACTGACAGCACAGCCTCAACTGTAAAATCCTCGCCTGCTGCAGATACGTATGTATGCCTCTGACTTCAGTTTTAAGAGATGTAATGGTGTTGATCATGAGAAGTGAAATGTGGATAGTTCCCTCTGCAATTTTAAAAATTCTCATGATTCATTTTTCATCTCATAGAGGTTGTTTTAAGATGTTGCAAGCTACAGGCAGTAACCGAGTAGATCATTTATCATCTAAAGAGGAAGATATTTATTGAAATAATTGTTAACATTATCCTTATCAGTCAAACAAACACAGACAAAGCTCCTGACACCTTCAACACTTAAGGTTTCCCTCCCTCTGATGTTTTGGGAGACTGTTTGTCATGTGTTCATCACAGTGACTTGCATCTCTCAGTAAAGTTACTCATCCTGAATGTAGTGTATTTAACCTGCCTGCCACACTTCTCTTCCCGAACCCCTGACTGCCTGAACCCTGTAAAAAGGTTGTGTTCTTGTTGCACCGGTACATGTGATGACTGCTGCACAGATCTTTCCAAAAATAATCTTCCCAATGTCTCTTTGTCTCCTCCCAAAGCTCTGGCATTGGCTTAACAAGCAGGTAAAGACTTGGAGGAGCAGAGTGCTGAGAGAAAGAGTGTGTGTGAGAAAACACAGTTAAAAAGGAAAAACAACCAGCTCATATGTGAGGGTGTGGGTGAGGGTGTGAGCACACCTTGTAGTAGCTTGGACTGGCACTTTACCCATCCACTGTCATCACCCTGTCATCCTGTCTTCGTTTGTCCTGCTGCTGCTGCTTTCTGCTGCCTGCTTTTTTTTGAGAGGGAGCTACAGTCAGGTCAAGGATTTTTATCCCTCGGCCTCGTCTGTACCTTCCCTGCTGTGATCTAACCAGCAGGTTTGGCTTGAGAGTGAATGAGCTGCATGGGGAGATGGCTGATGTAGATAGATGGAGGAGAGGGCATCGCCGTCTGAGCACACATTGGTCTGTAATCCCTGAGCTGACTGGTTCTTATGAAACATAGGTGAGAGAAACACTGTCCTGGGCTGGAGCAGGTTAGAGACAAAACACAAGTAATTCAATGCGATTTGTCAATATAAAAAAGACCCCCGTCTTTAAACTTCTCTCATATGAGAGATGGAAACTTTGGTAAGCGCGTTTTGACAGCTCTCCAAAAGCATTGGTTCTAGAGATTTAAAAAAAAAAATTTGTATCTAACAGTAAACTCTGCTTAGAGGACTTTATGGAAGCCCAGAAATGCAAAGAGAGGGAAAATTGTTTTCCATTTAACTGAATGTGATCAATATTATGTCTCTTATTTGTTTGTGATGACAGTAAGTATGATCACATTTAATTTTGCAGTTTTGTCCAGAGGGAACAATAAGAAAGTTTAACTTTATTACTTTGCTCGACCACTTACATGAATTTTTTCAGTGATATGTAGAATATTGGGTTGTTGAACATTTCTGCAAACAGTATTTCCCAATACTGTGGGTAACAGTCACACAAAAAGTTTTTTTTTTTTTAATTTTTATTTTTCCTTTCTCCTCTTTTCAGGCATAAAAGGGTGGAGAAAAAAAACAGGAATCTGAATTGTATTTGTTGCTAATCTGAGATGTATCTCTGCTTCAACTTATTGGAATAAAATCACTACACTGACCAAAAGAATTCAGACTGCAGTGTCAGAAATCCAAGGATAAGTCAGAAATCTGAGATCAAAGTCAGAGCTCTGAGGGAAAAAGTTTCTTCTTACTTTCTGAACCTCCACAAAAGTTCTCAGTTTTCCCAACCCCTCCGAATAAACAACAACAACAACAACAAAACATCATTTGATATAATGCCTATTCCACTCCAAAAACCTTTTATACATTTGGTTCGAAACAAAATACTTAATAACATTTTTGATTAAAAATGGAATCTGATTATTTTCTCCTGCATCTTCTACCTTCTCTAGGACAAGGTTGATTTTAAAGATACAGTGTGACAACAACAACAACAACAACAACAACAACGAGTACTACTGCTGCTGCTCCGTTCTTCCTCTTTGTCTCAACTGCTGCATTTCTAGTGGCCAATTAGTAAATGCAAAATTTGGTGCTTCTGTAGATAGATGGTGGTGCAGGATGGTGGTTTTGCTCGTATATGTACATTTAAATGTTAATTCTAAGTGTACAAAAAACAAAATGATAGTTTCTTTAAGTGATTATGCACTAATTTGATTGAAATTATAAAAAGTCGTCTCCATTAATACCAAGCCTATTCTGCTAAATGCTGCTCAATTCTCAACACTGTAACTTTAACTACTTCATTTATTATTCATCAACATGTTATTGTTGGAGCATTTAAACCCTGAGACTTTTTTGTCCTCTGAATCCCAGATGGTAATGTTCATTGATAAGCTCCCTGGCCTTGTTGTAGAGAAGAGTCCACTGTAACAGTTCCCCTTTCATTCCTATAACTTGTTTGTAACACATGACTTTTGTGACATTAACACACCCAAACTTACAGAGAATTAAGCCTCTAAGATCTGATTTTCATGAAGTTATGGGACATTGAGAAACCTGAGTGAAGTATTTTGCCACTTCTTTAACTTATACTAATGAGATCGTAATAGATTTGTGGTGAAATGTTACTGACAGCTGAGCTCACAAAGCTCATAGCCTGAGTTTTTAATTTGCATGTTCTCAAGTGAAAGGATGAGCACATGCATGGGACAGACTGTCATAGTTATTTGTTGACACAGTCTTTTGACTTTTCCTCAGGTGGGCAGATTTAAATCCAAAATGTGAAGAACACAGGTTTCTCCATGTGTCTCATTTAAGTTTATTCACAGCCTCTTCAGAATTTCACTGACTTCATTTCCTTTTTCACTTCCTGTTTCTTTCCTGTCACTGTCTCCCTCCTCTCTACACGTACAGATGATTGTGTGGTTGGAACGGTCTCTGGATAAAATCATCAGCATCTTCATCATCTTCCTCCTGGTCACAGGAACGTTACTCATGGCTCTTCTGCTCACTGCTATGGTATGTTGTTGCTTGTTTCAGGCACTGCACACACTCATCCTCAGACATCACCTAGGATAATTAGACAACTGTCGTCTTTCCAGGTTCATCATGAGAGCGCTCATATCATCGAGGTTACGAGTAATCTCATCAACGAGACGGTGTCTAACCATCCAGAATGGGCCAAGTAGGATATTTTTGACTTCTTAAATTCTACCTCTCTTTTCAGAATTTGTCATTTCACATCCCCTAAACTGTTTTTACTCCTCTAGTTGGCTTCCAGAGGCCAGAGTGGTACAGAAAGCTTTGAATTCAGCTGCTACTAATGTCTATCAACATGGTAGAGAATGGATAACACATAAGGTGAGAGCAGTGACTGCCTCTGTTCTTTTACCCTCACACTTACATAAGGCAGCAAAAACAAAACAACAACAACTAGATGCACTGAATCCTTCTTTTTTTGGATGCAGCTCCATAAAATGTTAGGAGACAAAGTGAACCACACAGTGGTGATTGAGAAACAGGTTTTGGAGCTTTGGGACAGACTGTACCACTCCTGGTTTGTGAAGGTATTGTGAGGACAACTCGGTCTATTGAACACAGTAATATGATTTCTGAGTTTCTTTTTCACAAAATATTAATTGAATTGAACAGAACACGACCCACACTGGACGCCATCGCGGTCATAAGATGATGGCTCAGAGACAGAACAGCTGGTTGGTTGACATCCTTGACTGGAAAGACATCGCTTCATTCCTGCAGGAGAACATTGAGACCCTGCTCTCTGTGAGTATTTGTCTTTATACTCTCTTTAACTGATTAGAAAATATTTTGATTTCATTAAGAATAAATTGCCTTGACATAAAGGACTCTACATATATATATATATATTTGCTTCATTTCCTTACAGCAGCAAAGAGTTTTGGGTAAATGTGCTGTATCTGTCTGGCTCAAAGTGGGTGTTTTGACATCTGGGACATGTTGACAGGTTTACGACTCTGTGTCTCAGAGGGGCATGCATTCTCCCTGCGGTTGACATGTTTACTGTCGCCTGGTTGTTTTGTAGATCCTGGAGTCTTTGTGGGTGGTAATGAGTCGAAACGTCGGCCTCCTCATCTCCACCACCACCACTCTCTTCACTGTCCTGTTCCACAGCGGTACAGCTCTGCTCAACTTCGCCCTGAGTCTGGTATGAACTGTGAAATAGTTTAGCTGTAGTTAAGTGGGTGATAAAAATCACGGAGAGAAATATGGAGATGATTAAACTGTAATTCTAGGAACAAAACCTAGGTTTGGAGCTAGAATAAAAGATGGTCTTCATTAGGCATCTGTAATCAAATCATCAATCAAAAATCCTTTAGTTGATTTTCAGGTATTGATATTTCCTGCAGTTTTTGAGTCGATTGTCATGTTTCTTGTTGGTACGCAGGTGATTTTCCTGACCACTCTCTTCTACCTACTGAGCTCCAGCGGTGAATACTACAAACCTGTGAAATGGGTGATCAGCCTGACCCCCCTCTCCCAGCCAGGGCCTTCTTCCAATATCATAGGCCAGTCTGTGGAGGAGGCCATCAGGTAGCAACATGCACAAAAAAAATCCTGTGTGTATGCAGTAAACTTTCATTTTCATCTTTTGTTTGTATGTTTGTCTTCAAGAGGAGTATTTGACGCCTCTTTTAAAATGGCTGGCTTCTACGGCCTCTACACTTGGCTCACACACACCATCTTTGGCATCAACATCGTCTTCATTCCCTCTGGTGAGTCTGCGTTTTAAGAGCCATCTCATTGCCTTCACCTGCCAGGACACAGTGGATGTACTCTCATACTTTCAATCCCACCTCACCTCTTCTGTAGCTCTTGCTGCCATCCTGGGTGCAGTGCCATTCTTGGGGACATACTGGGCGGCGGTGCCAGCAATGTGTGACCTGTGGCTGGCACAGGGAGAAGGCGTCAAGGCCGTGTTGCTGCTCATCTGCCACCTGCTTCCAACCTATTTCGTAGACACAGCAATCTACTCCGACATATCTGGGTGCGTACAGCATGCTCGTATGTTTGTCATTTGAGCTTTCCAGCCCTGCGTTGGCAAGCATAAACCAAATGCTTTGTTGGTACAAGAAAAAGGCTTTGAGAGGAAAATAGTCTGTAATTGGAGTCTATAAATAGTGTTTCTTTTTGCATCAGTCAGTTTCATAACCATCAGCTGTTTGAAATAGATCCGATATAAACAACCAGACAGCTGGACAGATAATAATCTAACGCTGTGTTTTTTGGCAGCCAAGCCTTGTTTTGAAATCTGTTTCCTGTGATGCTGCCCATAATCTTCAATTTAAACCAACATGGAGCCACTTCAAGTCATGATTACCACATATTTACTGGCATGCAGATTTCAACACAATTTCTTCAGAACACATTCATGCCTTTTTTAATTTTCCATTCATGTTTTCTAAAAGTGCCTTTAAGACCCAGTCCCAGTAGTACCCTTAGCCCTTCCCCTTCGTCTTACTTCTTTGTTTACTCTGGCCCTGTGTTTTGAGGGTGGAAAACACACCCCCATAGAAGCAGACGCCACTCAATTCCCACTACATCATCACCCCTAGCACGAGGATTTATGTGGCGTGGCAAAGAACTGGATATATAATTAAAATGTGAGTGTAACCCCTATGACTATAAAAAAATTATGCTTAATTACTTACATTCACATGTTTCCTTTCTTCCGTGCTATGCAATCTTGTCTGCGAAAGCGGTGTATCATGGGAATTTTCTCACACCCCTTCCTTTCAAGTGAGGTTCTGGTTTGTCTTTGACTCAAGGGCTGTGTATCCCTTCCCCTTCCCCTTAACCTTACATAGAAATAGGATACCCCTTCAGTAGACATGAACACGCAAAACCTGGGGCTAAGGAGTACAATCTGGATGAGCCTTTAGTCACCATTCTCCTGCTTTGTGTTTCAGGGGTGGTCACCCGTATCTGACAGGTCTGGCGGTGGCAGGTGGGGCATACTATCTTGGTCTCGAGGGCGCCATCATTGGGCCAATCCTCCTTTGTATCCTGGTGGTTGCAGCAAACATCTACAGCGCCATGCTGATGAGTCCCAGCTCGGCTGTGCCAACACCTGTGCAGTCCACCTGGCCGCTGCATCCCATAAGGTAAAATTCAAATCTGAAACACATTTAGATGATTAAAGGATTAAAAAATGCCCTTGGATGGAAGGAATAAACACAACAGAAAAAGAGAGGGAAATGGTGATGGGTAGATGATTCTTTGTCAGGCATTGGCAGAGAAGATTTGGCAAATTTTTCATGGATTCAACCCACATACTAACATGTCCTAACAAATGAAAAAAGATTCAAGTAGCAATGGCAATGATGTAAAATTAATGTCAGGTTAAAGCACACACAAGCACATATTGTAATTGTCTCCTTATATTTTTCAAAAGGACCTTCGCAGATGCCACCCCCTCTGTCCTGAAGAAAACTAGTGACTGAGAGTGAGAGGATCTGTTCCTGTGGCACCCTGTTGGTTGATTCTTTGGTGGAACTGCTGTCCTCCCTGAATCTCCTCCTGCGCTGACCGCCCGGCTCTACAGGCCAGCACCTGATCCTGCAGAGAAGGCGTGGCTTAACAGCTGGTTACCCAAAAACGCTACTGCTTAGCAGAGCGCTTCATTGAGCAGTGTAAAGCGCTCTCACTGAAGACCCCAAAGTTGAGGATGTGGGTGTTCATCCTTGATCCTAAATGATGGAACAAAGGCTGCACATTGGCATTTGATTGGCAGAAATTTTGACACTATCATCTCTCTGTTCTTTGTGCCTGAATGGATTTGGATTTGTTAAGCAAAGACTGAAATTGTTAATGGGTTTAAAGAGATTATTATACAATACTTTCTATCCAAAAACCTTGAGTTTCACCTGAACTCCCTGGCTGTGTTTAAGCTCCAGAATGTGGTCATGCAGTGTTTGTATTCCCTACCTCTCTCCCAGTGGAGCCTCAAATAGTTTATAGTGACAACTGGTTTATGTAAAGATGATCTCAAGTTTCAAGTCTGGCTCAGAGGGAGGAGTTAGTGACAGTTTTTTTTAAGTTTACTGTAAAGTCGTAGCCATAGATCTCTGCCAACAAAACGTTCTCTCCCAATCTCCAGCACCAGGTTTTGTCACTTTTTTCTAAGTGTTTTTTTTTTGTAAAATGTTTCAGCTTTCCTGAAATGACTACAGCATCACACTGATGACAACTTCTGGGGGTCAGAGTACATGCCCTGTTTCTGAGAGATAAGTCTTAATGAGGGACTGTGTTTTAATAATTTACATTTATTTCAAAGTTTGATTTATTTTATACACCTAGTGCAAGCAAAGGCAACAAAGCATTTTAAGTTGAATACACTGAGCCATTTCACCTGTACTGAAGCACATTCAAGCTGAGGTTAGCCTCTTAACAAGCCTGACTGAGAACTCAAAGCTTTAAGTTTTGCTGAATTTACTTTTTTTTAATTCAGAAATGCCACCATGTTCTCTTTTCACCTCATCCACTCTACACTGCTCTTCACTTTCTTTAACTACAGTCTGAGCACTTTTCCTAACAGAGAGTTTGAAAAGTTTACATCTTTTAAAGCTTTAATAAACAAGCTATCCGTAAGAATTGTGTTTGTAATGTGATGCATTAGACAAACGTGGCTACTGTGTGAGCTGCCTGGGGGTTGGGGACCTGTTTGTGAAGTACTCTTGGTTTGAACCAGTGTGTAGTTCAGCAAAAGTTCACTGTACAACAGATTTACTGTAGTTTGCATTAAGTACGGTTTCATTTTTTTACCTCTGAATATGCACTGACAATAAACTATTGTTAACTAAACTCAGCTTGTTTTTCATTTATTTGATTGAAAATTGATTCCTTATTTTGTCAACTGTCATGGACAAAAGTCATGACTATTTTCTCTACTCTCTAGAAATGTCTCTCATCATTTGTATTTGTATAGCCAGCATATTATGGATTTTTTTTTTTACGTTTTAAGCATCTTTATAGCACAAAAATCACATGTAACAGTCGAAAACAGTTGACAGTAACAAACTTTTCTCTACAACACAAACTTTAGTGATGGGTAACAGTTGACATTTTCTGCAATTTTGGACCTTGAACATGTCACCACCTGACCTCAGTCATCTCATGTTTCTGTGCAATTTTTTTTACATTTTGGTCATTATAACACCTAAAGTAATTACACAGGAAAAGTCAAGAACGAAGTTGACAATCAGAGCACACCATGTGAAGACAACCGTTTTGATTAAATATTGATGAGGAGGACTTGAAACAAGGTCCACTTTCTTCGAAGTTCCCACCATAAAAATATGTGACCTTGAATGAATTGTGTCATGTGAATTAAAGGAAACCATTGCGGATTCATAGGGTTTTGATCAATGGGTTACAGTTCACACAGACTTCTTGGACACACACATTGAATAATTAAACAAATAATGCTGGCGCTAGCATGAACAAACATGCACTGAGTATTTATTATGAAGGCCAACCTTGACAATAAAGAAATTGGACAGTGCCAGAACTTCAAATTCCAATGCATGATTTGTATTTTTGCAAAAAAGATAGTGGAAGCTGTTGATGTTCTGTGCAAAATGAAAGCTAAATATCATCCAAGGTTAGGGTTAGGGTTAGGGATACAGGCAGGGTTAGGGTTAGGGTTAGGGTTGGGGTTAGGGTTAGGGTTAGGGTAACAGTAAGAATTAGGGTTGGGGTTAGGGTTAGGGTTAGGGTTGGGGTTAGGGTTAGGGTTAGGGTTAGGGTTACAGTTAGGGCTAGGGTTAGGGTTAGGGTTGGGGTTAGGGTTAGGGTTAGGGTAACAGTCAGGATTAGGGTTAGGGTTATGGTTAGGGTTAGGGTTACGGTTACAATTAGGGTTAGGGTTAGGGTTAGGGTTACAGTCAGAATTAGGGTTAGGGTTAGGGTTAGGGTTAGGGTTACAGTCAGGATTAGGGTTAGGGTTAGGGTTAGGGTTAGGGTNTCCATAAATCTGTTATTAAACTGAACCATCTGCTTCATATTTTAAGCTCATAAATATTAACAGACGTCTTTCGGTGCGCTGTCTAACGAGTGTTTCTGTCTTTTCAGGAAAGATATCTTCAACTACATCGACATCCCTAAGAACTTCTCCCTCACCAAGGACAGCGTACGCGTGGGCCAGCTGATGCACTTCGACTACTCCAGCCACAAATACGTCTTCTCCATCAGCAACAACTTCAAATCCCTGCTCCCGGAAGTCTCCCCCATCCACAACAAACACTACAGCATCTGCTCGGTGGTGGGAAACAGCGGCATCCTGACGGGCAGCCAGTGCGGCCGCGAGATCGACCAGGCCGACTTCGTCTTCCGCTGCAACTTCGCCCCCACGGAGGTTTACTCCAAGGACGTGGGCAAGAAGACCAACCTGACCACCTTCAACCCCAGCATCCTGGAGAGGTACTACAACAACCTGCTGACCATCCAAGACCGCAACAACTTCTTCCTCAACCTGAAGAAGCTGGAGGGCGCCATCCTGTGGATCCCCGCCTTCTTCCTCCATACCTCAGCCACGGTGACCCGCACCCTGGTGGACTTCTTTGTGGAGCACAAGGGTCAACTGAAGGTGGAGTTGGCCTGGCCAGGGAACATCATGCACGATGTCAACAAGTAAGAGAGTCCTGCTCTTTCTTAGACTAAATATGTCCAGTGACTCTGAGTCGCTTAGTTCAGTGGTTCCCAAAGTGGGGGTCGGGACCCTTTGGGGGGTCGCGAGACATTGATAGGGGGTCGTGGAATGTGTCCCAAAATCGAAAACTATGAACAATTCATGAACATTTTATCCATTATTGTGAGAATAAAAGCAAAAATTGGGGTGAAAGATAATATAAAATTATGCAAACAGAAAATGTTTTATCTGTTTTTCACATTTCTTTGTTCAAGTTTGATGCCGTGAACTCAGCAAAGCGCACATTAGTCGGTAAATTTTCTATCGATCAGTTAAATTAAGTATCCTCAGGGAGGGTTTTGTTGGTTTTATGTCTGTTTTTGGATTGTCCCATTAGTGTTGTACCACAGCAGGGGGTCACCAGTCCCTAACGCTGCTATTTTGGGGGTCACAGGCGGAAAAGTTTGGGAACCCCTGGCTTAGTTAACCCCTTAGTTCCTCGCCCTTTTTACCGTACTGTGTTTTTAAACCTTATAACTGTAGAACCATAAGGTCAAAATTCATCAGTGACACCTCATTTAAAAGATTAAAGCCTCTAGTTTTAGAAAATGTCATTTTTTTAAAAAGTGGCTAAAGTCCACATCAGGATTAATGCAGCTGAAACACCTTTTTTCTCTTCATTTTCTATAACCAATTTTTGAACATCAATAACTTCAAGATGCTTCATGTCAGACGTAAAACATCCACCACATCACATCTACACCTTGTCATCTACATTTGGGTGAAATTTGAGCTTTTTAGGTAAAACCTTGTAGGAGTCAGAGTCTAGTTTGATGACTTTGCACGAACAAAACCAGCTGTATCAGTGCTCAGTGTCCTCTTTGTAGTCAACTTTGCCCTCCTGAAATTATAGCTCCTGGTCACTGATTCTACCTCTCCTGTTGCGCACATGAATATGGAGGAATACAAATGGGAATAGAGGTTTCTAATCGTGTGATTGTCAGGGCTGATAGCCAATAATCGAGCCTGTTCAGATAACGCTATTGGCCAGTCAAGCAGAGAGCAGTTGTTGTATAAATCAGGCTCTCCTGGCATCAAATCTCCGTGTAGCAAGACGTCTAAGAAAATAAAATATGCCAAGCTTTGCCAGATTGACATTGAGGAGGAAATGCTCTAAGACTGTGAAGCTGCTGTTATTGATGAGAACGGACACGACAGACAGACAAACAACGGACTTTACAGGAGAAATTTCACGTCTTGGAAAAATTCAAGTCATGTTTGTTACATTGACTGTATATAGAATGGACAGCGTGCTTCCGCCTGTCACCGTTCTACGATTTTGAAGCCAAAAAACCCCGTTTCTCTAGCCGCCATTGTGCAGCCAGAGTCTGCGCAGTAGAGAATTTCCGGTGGAGCCAAGTACAAAAGAGAAATAAAAATATTTATTTCTTCTAGAAGTCTTCCAAATCAGAGGAAAACCGAGAAAGGACTTCAAAGAATATAGGGGCTATTTTTGATGAGTGCTTGCCGTCGACAGTTGATAGCATTTTGCTTTGAATATAGCGCCAAAAATTGCAGGTTATTGATTACTCTTTGATTGAAGAGTCTTTTTTTTGTGGACTACACCATGCAACCAAATGACATCATCATACTACCTTTGCGTAAAGATGAGAGAAACGTTTCTACGAGGTATCGTAATTTTTTAAAGTTTTCCCGGCTCATATCTGGAATACATGGGGAGGCGGGGCTTATGACCTATACCGCAGCCAGACACCAGGGGGCGGGGCTTATGACCTATACTGCAGCCAGACACCAGGGGGCGGGGCTTATGACCTATACTGCAGCCAGACACCAGGGGGCGGGGCATCTGCTGGAGGCTTCAGTTTGAGCCGAACGTCGTTACGTCCACTCATTATACAGTCTATGATTACATTGTTTTGAAAAGTGCCGTGTAAATGAAGTTATTATTTTGTAAAAATGTTTGTAAAAATCTCACGTGTTGGTTGTTTTTTTTGACTGATTTGATTTTATCCTGCACAGATACTGGAAAACTAAAAACCTCTCCCCCAAACGCCTCAGCACCGGGATCCTCATGTACACGCTGGCGTCGGCCATGTGCGATGAGATCCACCTCTACGGCTTCTGGCCCTTCGGCTGGGACCCCAACACGGGCAAAGACCTGCCGTACCACTACTACGACAAGAAAGGGACCAAATTCACCACCAAGTGGCAGGAGACGCACCAGCTGCCCAGCGAGTTCAAGCTGCTCTACAAGCTGCACCGAGAAGGCGTGATCAGACTCAGCCTGACGCACTGCTCTTAAAGAGACAGAGACGCTGCACGCCCTCGGTGACATCATCGGCGACATCACTAGCTCTGCTTTAACTTCTGTTGTGGCCCACGATGCATGATTAGAGTTAAGTCGTTTTTTCACATTTCACAAACACACTCTCACGCATCTGGCTGTAATTTCGTACGAGGATGTCAGGCTCACTCGGGGTGAAGATCCCCCACGTATCACTCCTCTTCCTCACGCGGTACGTCGTTTGTTTTCTTCGTTATCGCCGTTAGGACTTCTATGCTGCTTTGTTGCTCCCATTGATCTCTGTCACGTGGCTAACGGCCACACCGAAACAGCTCAAATTGAACAAACAGCTACTTTAGCTGGAGCCTCTAGAGCAGTGATTCCCAACCTGTGGGTCGTGGCCCCCTGGTGGGCCGCAAAGATGTTGCAGGTGGGCCCCAAAATCGTTTCCAAAGTAGTTTGATTTTAGTTTGAACGTGTGTGTGTGTGGGTGGGAGGGGTGTTTACATAAAGATAAAAACATACAGAATAATGTTTTAAATGTAAAAACTCAGCCCAGGGATACCAAATAGTTTCTGGTCATTTTTTTTTGCTTCCATCACATTTTTAACTCACCGTGGTCTCATAGAATATTTAGTTTTTTCAGAATTTAACGAAAGCAAACCACTGATTTTCCATACATTTTCAAGGAGACATGAAAATCAAGGTGATGTTAGTTAAATTCTTGTCTTTTCTGCTCGGTTAACGAAGGTTGTTGACGTCATGACACATTCAGGTACTCTGGGAAACTTGAGACTCTGGCAATTTTGCCAGGTTTTTCAGGTTTTGGATTGGAGAAATGGTTTGAATGGTTTGTCGTTTAGGGGTAAGGTTTTTTTTTTATTTGCTCCTGCCAGTAAATTTGGTATCCCAAGGGTTAAACATGTATAAATATTTATGTATTATATAAAAGTATCCTGACAAGGCATCGTATGGCTTCTATATTTATGGGGTTGGAGGTTTTAAGACTTTAAAGTGGGCCCTGAGTCAGAAAAGGTTGGGAACCACTGCTCTAGAGGATTCAGCTGTAGAGACGCCAACACTTAAAGAGGGGGTATTATACTTAAAGAGGGGGTATTATAGAGTAACAACGCTGATTGTTCTGAATGAAAATGTTCACATTTTCAAACTGGGACATATTCATACATTAAAATAATCCTTAAATCTGTTTATAAACTGTTTAAAATAACACAAATTTCTCAAGACTTGCTGAAATGATGATGTCATCGCAGGAGTAAACCTTAACTAATGTGTGATATGTTTTGAATGGGGGCCTTAAACACCAAGGTCTGCCCATAGCACCAGCCAGAGGTGAACCTTAAAGAGACAGTAGCTAAAATTAAGCATTAAGTGAGAAAAACACTGATTTCCAAGCAAGTCATGATGTCTTTCTAATTATTGAAAATATCTTTTTCGATTTGATACCAGCCACATTCACCAGACCATTAAAAATAAGTCTTATTTCAACTAATTTAAAGACAAAAATGTTGTCTGAATTGGTGGCAACATACCAAAAAAATCTGCCAATGAAGCAAGCAAATTTTTCTTACCCCATTGGTAGTTTTTTTTTTGACTAACTACAAGTAATTCAGGCTCATTTTTGTCTTTTAATATCTTGAAATAAGACATGCTTTAAGACTTGTCAGTGGATGTGGCTCACTTTAAGTAAAATAAGATACTTCTAACTAAAAATAAGAGACAGACTCTTGTTTAGAGTTCAGTTTTTGTAGTGTAAAGATTCTACATTTGCACCGAACGAATGAAACAAAGACCTAAAAAAAAATTGAAAAAAGCATAATACCCCCTCTTTAATCTTCCACTTCTGTTATTTTACCACAGCAGCGACTGATTAACCGCCTTCTTTAACAGTATACTGATTCTGTACACTGAAATCACTGCCTAATCTCAGGGAAGGAGTTAGATCAGTGTCTTTTTGTATCAGATTCAAAGCCTCAAGACAGTTTCCTGTTGTCAGGCCTTTTTTCCCCCTGAGGTGTCAGACAATCTGCACTACTCTGCAAGACGGTATGTGTTTACAAGACTGTACTCTCTCTCTCTCTCTCTCTCTCTACACATATATATATATCTATATAAATCTATATATTAACATTAATACTTGTGTGTCTTTAAATATCCGTAGACAGCATGACTGTCCACTTCAAATTTTTCAGATTCTTCAGATTTTTTGGAATAATGCTCAACATTCCAACAATAAGCCATAAATTCATGGACAAAAGAAAAGTTTGTGACCATATCAGAGCTGAGTTTAAGAAAGTTTAACCAGCCTACATTAGGTTCTGAGGCTAAAGACGAGAAGCTACAGATTTGCAGACGTGCTGACGCCTTCGTTTACGCCACGACGCTCAAATGGCGGGAAAATACCGTTTACAAACTCTAACAGCTGTTTCCGAGACGTTTGACGGTCTAGAGCTCATAATTTCAGCTTTTTAATCTCAAAATTTGGACTTTTTCCCTTTAATTGTGACTTCATATTGACAAAAAACAGCTCTCAAAAAAGTTTAATAATAACATTTTTAATTCAAAAACATGGCGGGAAAAACGGTGTAGCCCTTAATTCTGTGTTTGTTAACATTTCAAAAAGTTTTCAATGCTGATGAAAAGAAAATCAATTGACAACTATATGTAAAAATTGAGAAAGCACTGATATTAGCCCTAACCCTAACCCAAACCCTAACCCTAACCTAACCCTAACACTAACCCAACCTAACCCTCACCCTAACCCAAACCCAAACCTTAACCCTAACCTTAACCCTAACCCTAACCCTAACACTAACCCAAACCTTAACCCTAACCTTAACCCTAACCCTAACCCTAACCCTAACCCTAACCTTAACCCTAACCCTAACCCTAACCCTAACCCTTACCCTAACCAAACCCTAACCCTAACCCTAACCCTAACCCACACCTAACCCTAACCCAACCTAACCCTAACCCNGGTTAGGGTTACAGTTAGGGCTAGGGTTAGGGTTAGGGTTGGGGTTAGGGTTAGGGTTAGGGTAACAGTCAGGATTAGGGTTAGGGTTATGGTTAGGGTTAGGGTTACGGTTACAATTAGGGTTAGGGTTAGGGTTAGGGTTACAGTCAGAATTAGGGTTAGGGTTAGGGTTAGGGTTAGGGTTAGGGTTAGGGTTAGGGTTAGGGTTAGGGTTAGGGTTAGGGTTAGGGTTAGGGTTGGGGTTAGGGTTAGGGTTAGGGTTAGGGTTAGNCTATAACATCTAAGTCAATCAATCAATCAATCAATTAATCAATCAATCAACTTTAATTCAAGAAGCACAAAATCACAACAAATTCAATCTAAAGAAACCTTCTAAAAGAAAAAGCAGAGCTCATGTTCTATAAATCCAAGGTCTGTAAGACTCTCTCTACATTTACCCAAACCCTAACCCCAACCTAACCCTAACCCTAACCCTAACCCTAATTTTGACTGTAACCCTAACCCTAACCCTAACCCTAACCCTAACCCTAACCCTAATTTTGACTGTAACCCTAACCCTAACCCTAACCCTAACCCTAACCCTAACCCTAANCAACCCCTCTGTCTCAAAACCTTTATTATCCAATCAACTTGTTTTCAGAAAAAATGTAACCTGTTTGGGCAGCTGTCAGCTGTCGTCTGAATCACGTTGACCAATTTCTGACCAGACCAAGACAGTGCTGCACATCTGCAGCTATAACATCTAAGTCAATCAATCAATCAATCAATTAATCAATCAATCAACTTTAATTCAAGAAGCACAAAATCACAACAAATTCAATCTAAAGAAACCTTCTAAAAGAAAAAGCAGAGCTCATGTTCTATAAATCCAAGGTCTGTAAGACTCTCTCTACATTTACCCAAACCCTAACCCCAACCTAACCCTAACCCTAACCCTAACCCTAATTTTGACTGTAACCCTAACCCTAACCCTAACCCTAACCCTAACCCTAACCCTAATTTTGACTGTAACCCTAACCCAAACCCTAACCCTAACCCTAACCCTAACCCTAANTAGGGTTAGGGTTAGGGTTAGGGTTAGGGTTAGGGTTAGAGTTAGGGTTAGGGTTAGGGTTAGGGTTAGGGTTAGGTTTAGGGTTAGGGTTAGGGTTAGGGTTAGGTTTAGGGTTAGGGTTAGGGTTAGGTTTAGGGTTAGGTTTAGGGTTAGGATTTCAACAAAGAAACATGGTGACAGGTTGATATCTCGACCAAACAGACCTAAATTAAAGGTAATTTGAAGATTCTAATGGCACAAGGTCAGACCAACACCTGTAGATAACTAATATGAATTATTGATTAAAAAAAAAAAAAAACAGACACAACTTTATCACGAAATACAGAAAAAAATAACCAAAAACACACACGGCTGTGATTTCTGGTCTATTGTTTAGGTGTTTTTGTTACATTTTGTTAATTCAAATGTCTGTTATAACTCAAATAAGACTCTCTGGATGAAATAGATGTGTGATTTGTATTTTTTTAAATAAATAAATTAAGTAAAAACAATATTTTTCAATGATTTAAGCCTCTGAGAGTGCTATAACCTGCGTGCCTTGTTGACAGTAATTTGGCGATTAAATTCCTTAAACTTCACTGAAGAATAAAAGACTTAACCAAGGGAAATTCATAAAAAATTAAAAAAATTGTTCGCAACCGGAAGCCACGAACGATACCATTTTCTATAACTTTATAGACTTTCATTCTGAAATTCAACCGGAAGCGTAGTAGGATTTCGATCTCTCTAACTTTACATTAGAGCGCAGACTTCCGGTCTATTATTTATGTGTTTTTATCACATTTTGTTGATTTGAATGTATTTTATTTCTCGAATAAGACTCTCTGGATGAAATAATCTGTGATGTGAATTTTTAAATAAATAAAAATAAGTAAAAACAATACTTTTCGATAATTAACGCTTCTGCGAGGGCTATAACCTGCATGCTTTGTAGATAATAATTAAGCGATTAAGCTCCTTAAACTTCGTTTAAGAATAAAATATCTATCCTCGGGAAATTCCAAAAAGAAAAAAAATAATATTCGAAACCAGAAGCCACGAACGATACCATTTTGTGTAACTTTATAGACTTTCATTTTGAAATTCAACCGGAAGCGTAGTAGCATTTCGATCTCTCTAACTTTACTTTACAGCGGTGACTTCCGGTCTATTATTTATGTGTTTTTATCACATTTTGTTGATTTAAATGTGTTTTATTTCTCGAATAAGACTCTCAGGATGAAATAATCTGTGATTTGTATTTTTTAAATAAATAAAAATAAGTAAAAACAATATTTTTCGATAATTAACGCTTCTGCGAGTGCTATAACCTGCATGCTTTGTTGATAATAATGTGGCGATTAAGCTCCTTAAACTTAGTTTAAGAATAAAATATCTATCCTTGGGAAATTCCAAAAAGAAAATAAATAATATTCGAAACCGGAAGCTATGAACGATACCATTTTGTGTAACTTTATAGACTTTCATTTTGAAATTTAACCGGAAGCTTAGTACGATTTCGATCTCTCTAACTTTACTTTAGAGCGGTGACTTCCGGTCTATTATTTAGGTGTTTTTATCACATTTTGTTGATTTAAATGTGTTTTATTTCTCGAATAAGACTCTCTGGATGAAAGAAATGTGTGATTTGTATTTTTTAAATGAATTAAAAAAAGTAAAAACAATATTTTTCGATAATTAACGCTTCTGGGAGTGCTATAACCTGCATGCTTTGTTGATAATAATTTGGCGATTAAGCTCCTTAAACTTAGTTTAAGAATAACATATCTATCCTCGGGAAATTCCAAACAGAAAAAAAAAAATATTCGCAACCGGAAGTCACGAACCATATAACTTTGTGTAACTTTATAGACTTTCATTTTGAAATTCAACCGGAAGCTTAGTACGATTTCGATCTCTCTAACTTTACTTTTCAGCGGTGACTTCCGGTCTATTATTTATGTGTTTTAATCACATTTTGTTGATTTGAATGTGTTTAATTTCTCGAATAAGACTCTCTGGATGAAAGAAATGTGTGATTTGTATTTTTTAAATAAATAAAAATAAGTAAAAACAATATTTTTCGATAATTAACGCTTCTGCGAGTGCTATAACCTGAATGCTTTGTTGATAATAATGTGGCGATTAAGCTCCTTAGACTTAGTTTAAGAATAACATATCTATCCTCGGGAAATTCCAAAAAGAAAAAAAATAATATTCGCAACCGGAAGTCACGAACGATACCATTTTGTGTAACTTTATAGACTTTGATTTTGAAATGCAACCGGAAGCTTAGTACGATTTCGATCTCTCTAACTTTACTTTTCAGCGGTGACTTCCGGTCTATTATTTAGGTGTTTTTATCACATTTTGTTAATTTAGATGTGTTTTATTTCTCGAATAAGACTCTCTGGATGAAAGAGATGTGTAATCTTTTTTTTATACCCAAAGTTCCCCGAATTTTGAATTAAATATTATTTTCCGTTTGGATTAAACCTCGATTTTTACTGCACAGACTTATTTTCAGGCCCAAAAAATTAGAGAAAAGTATCTGAAAAAATATATTTAAAAATCTATAATCGTGTTATAGTATGGCCTGCTGTTTTAAAACAAAATTACGATCAATAATCACTATTTTTCACTATTTTGACCTGAATACGGCTGATTTGAGCCGTAGTTTTAACACAGGAGCTCATTTCCACTCAGGAACAATATAGAAATAAAAGTAAATGATTTTTTATAAAGGAAGATGGTAATTTGTTTCTATTTTGACCTTAAAATGCCTAAAACGTGTAATTTTGAGATTCTGACGGTCATAATGGCAGACCATTACCTGTAGAAAATTTATTTTAATGATTTACGCAAATAACAGGCACAAATGATCAACTATATACGGAAAAATAACCAAAAACACATCTAAATTGGTTAATTTTAGTGCTGTTGTAGTTCCTCAATGTGGCCACGCGATGGCGATATTGCTCCATTTTTGTTTTACATATCTTTTTTTTTTCCAAAAGAATCAAACCTCGTTTTTACCACACAGCCTAATATTTAGACTCTAATGTGTTTGCAAAATTAACATCATCATTTTTCTGCAGGTGTTTTATTGCAGCTTATTGTTTTTTATCAGATTCCATTTAAATAACCATTATTTTTACACTCCTTCGACCTTAACACGGCTGGTTTTGTCTTTAGACTTAACACATGAGCTAAATTACACGAGAAAATAAAAGAAAACGATTTCTACAAAAGCACATGGAGATGTCAGTCCGTATTCTGACCCAAAATTGCTTTAAATGTGTGATTTTAACTATATTTAAACATTCTAGAGCAGTCCCTTACGTGAAGAAAATTAAATGTAATTATTTAGAAAAAAAAACAGGCACAATATTTTAGAGTTAAAAAGCAAAAATAACAAAAAAACACATCTTTATTGGCTGGTGATTGTAGTTCCTCCAAATGTCCACTCTTCTCCATATTTTATATATGAATCTTATTTTCTGCAAGAATAAAACTGTGGTTTTCTCCAACAGGAAATAAGAGAGGAATGTTAATTTTTTTGTTGCTTTGTTTCTTCACTTTAACAACAAAATCATAATTATTTTTAAGAGGTTAGGGGCTGCACTTGAGAACTGATTCTTAAAGCACAGGGTACACACAGTAAGTAATTTGCCTCAGAATAGCTTTGAATAATTGATTTTGACTGTTTAAAAAGTCACATCAGTAGTCCTTTACCTGCATTAATTTAACTGGAATAATTTTCTACACTAGACACGATTTCCTATTCTTAAAATACAGAAGAATAACTAAATAAAATCATATTTTTGCTGTTTTTCTGTGTGGTTGTAGTTCCTTCAAATGTCCACATGAGGGCGACTGTTATCTCTGAGGAACTGACGTCGGTGCGTCATGACGTCACGTCGCCATGGAAACAGCTGAGCGTTCGCTCCTGTGTGTGTTTTTAGCTCCGTGAAGGCTCAGAAAAACACAGATTTGGTCGCTTTTCGGTGAATGTAAGTCATGTTTATGATTATTTAGAGTTCATTCGAAGGCTTTTTTGTCAGTTAATGTCAGTGTTTGTTGATTTTAAAGGGAGTTTTTAGTTAAAATGAAAGAATAACGGAGGGAGCAGAGTTAGCACAGAGCTAACAGGTGTTTCTAATGAAGGTTAATTATCAAAGTTATATCATAGTTATCATAGTTATATATCAAAGTTATCATAATTATATATCATAGTATAGTTAATTATCATAGTTATCATAGTTATATCATAGTTATTATAGTAATTTATGTCATAATTATCATAGTTATATATCATATTTATCATAGTTATATATCATAGTATAGTTAATTATCGATGTTTGTGTGACTGTGACAGAGAGAATGAAGCAGAAAGAGGAGAAAGAGGAAGAGGAGGAGGAGGAGGAGGAGGAGGCCGTGGTGATGGAGCTGAAGAGGCAGATTGAAGATAAAAACCTGAACCAGGATCAGAGGATCCAGCTGCTGAACTCTGGACTCAACAGTGAGAGAGAAAAACATTTTTTATTATTATTACAGCTGATTTATTTAACCCTGGGGTCATAGTGATCACTACAGTAAACACCTATTTTAAACTTATTTACTCCTAAATTCAATGGTTCATGTGGTGGAAATTCATATTAGTCTGTGTCAGGATATTTTTATTCTACTTAGGGCCTGAAAAAATGTTTCAATTTTTTCCCAAACATATATATTTAAAAAAAAAAGTTATAGACAAACATTTGAGGGTAAAACAGCGTAATAACTATAAATTATTCAGTGTTAAAATGGATGACAGAGAGTTAAAATGTTTCACAAAGCATTAAAAAAAGATTATTCATGAAATTACCAAAAAAAAAGAAAGGAATTCAAACAAAGAAATAGTTATATTTACATTAATTTCACTCTTTTTTATGTTGAATGTTCTGTTACAAATATATGAAGAAAAAAAAATTTCATGCCTTAAGACAAATAAAAACAGTCAAAGGAAAAATCCAGACACTGACTTTAATAATTCATGATTCATCAGAGAGTTAAATCTTTTATTGGTGTCTTTAATTAAGCTTTGGAAAATAATATTCCAGCAAAAGTGCAGGTATCTGACTATAAAATGACATTAGTAGAAATTAAAGTCACCTTTTAGAATGTTATTAGATTTTTTTTTAGTAAAAATGTGTCTTATTATTCTTGATATGAGTTACATTCAACTGATGAGTCCAGGAAAATGTTGTGTTTCAAGACATTTAAACACAAAAATGAGCTCTGAATTGCTTTAAGTAAAAAAAATATTTAAAAAAAAATATTTTTCTATTGGCAGATTTTTATAACCTGGTCTGTTGAATGTGGCTCAAATGAAGAAAAATAAGACAATTTTTATGACAAATAAGAAATAATAACTTGTTAGATTTCAGTTTTTGTGGTGAAACTTGTAAAAAGTATTTGTAGGTTATGACATCACATCATCTCTGTGTCTGTGTCAGAGGTTTTGAAGATGGCGGCGGCGGCGTCCGTGCAGACAGACAGCAGAGCGTTGACTCGTGTGAAGACTCAGCTGTACCTGAGCGGCGTCCTGAGTCACTGCGTCCTCCTTCTGTCTCAGGATCACAGGAAGCTGCGGGGAAACTGGAGCGACGCCGCCACCGCGCTCGCCAAACTGGCCACGCTCACCAGGTGCTGATTGGACGGTGGATCAGGAAACAGGAAGTTAAAGGTCAGATTAAGTGAACGCTCTCTCTCTGTAGCTCCTGCTGCGTTGGCGTGCAGGTGCAGGTGGAGGTGGGTCGGCGCTCTGAGGCCTTTCAGCGTCTCTTCCTGCCATCAGTGATGGACGCCGTCCTCTCATTGGTCAGTCGCCTGATGAGACAGGAAAAGGTAAAGAATCAGTTTTGTGTTTTATCATCATGATAAAAAAATATTTGTTTGACTTTTTTCTCTCCTCTCTCTTTGTGTCAGTCTCTCCTCAGGAAGCTCATGGACTCGTTGGGTCGTCTGCTCTCAGCTCACCCTCAGCTCGCCGCTCAGGGTCAGTCACCTGCTCTTCTATCTGCTCTCTGATTGGTTAATGACGGGTGTGACATCATCAGGTGTTTTATGTCTTGCAGTCTTAAGCTCCGCCCACTACGAGAAGATCCAGATGTGCGATGACGTGGGTGTGTCTCTGCTGTGTGTGCAGCTGTGGATACAAACCTGCTCGGCCAGGTGACACACACACACACACACACACACACACACACACACACACACACACACAGAAACACACACACACACACACACACACACACACATACACACACACACATCAGTAATAAAGAAGTTAAATCTCTTTTCTCTCTCTTTTCTCTCAGGGATTTCATCTCCAGGTCGAGCGACGACACTCTCATGCTGCTGCTCAACGAAGCTGTCGGCCAATTAGCTGTCAGCCCTGATGCCGCGGTGGGCGGAGCCTCAGTCAGACTCATTCTCCTCATGGCCAATCAGCAGGAGCGGCGCATTAAGCCCCTCCTCCTCCACTTCAGAGGTCAGAGGTCACACCTTTGTTTTTTTACTGACTCAGATTCATGAAGGGTTAGGGTTAGGGTTAGGGTTACAGTTAGAGTTAGGGTTAGGGTTAGGGTTAGGGTTGAGGTTAGGGTTAGGGTTAGGGTTAGGGTTACAGTCAGAATTAGGGTTAGGGTTAGGGTTAGGGTTACAGTCAGGATTAGGGTTAGGGTTAGGGTTAGGTGTTTAGAAAAGCAGTTTTAAAAGTTCAACTTCACTCTGTCCCCAAAAGGGGTTTCAGAGGGGTGCACGGGCACGCATGATTTATTCTATGTTTTCCTTCTTTTTATTATGATGTTTTTTCTTTTTCACCTTTACC